>BSBM01000385.1:0-1462500 GCA_027924585.1 Larix kaempferi
GTTTGGGCATCAAATTATGAGAGGCTCCGGAGTCCAACATACAGTTATGTACCACTTTATCATGAATATCCAAATTCACATAGAAAGGAGAAACTTCTTCCAAACTATTGTCTTCCATTCTTGATCCTAAACAGATATTAGGATTATCATCATCTAATTCCAAAGTGTCTACTTCCACCCGATTTTCTACCTGCATCATCTTGAAAATTTGTTCCTTGTATTCCTTGTTCTTCAGTATTTCATTAAAGGGTACTGAAATTTTGACTTTTGACATTTCATTCTGTATGTTGAAAGGAACCAAATTTTTATCACTTTCCTTCATAGGATCTTTCTTGATGTCTGGAATTACCTTGGATACGTCTTCATTTTCTTTTCTTTTAATTTGTGGTTCCGGTTGACTAGTAGAAGATTTATCAGCATTTCTTTTTGACTTGCCTATTGGTTCTTTCCCTTTGTCAATTACAACATCTCGGTTCCTCAGATTTATCTTTCTTTGAAGATCGTTTATGGCATTTTGATAACCAATCTGGTATTGATCACTTCCTGTCTCCAGACTACAACATTCTCCTTCTGCCATGAACATATCATGCTCCTGTTTAGTCAAATACACTTCTGGATCAGAACTGCCACAATGGTGAATATCTCCTTCAGGCATTTCGGCTTCAGCTTCTCCAGCAATATAATTTTCAGGAAAAGGCGGTCGGATTTGATCCTCTTCTGCATTCCTTGGGTTTGGCTGTTCTCTCGGCCTTACAGCTGGAACAAAAGGCCTCCTAAAGTTCGGGTTTCTGATTTGAGGTTCTGTTTGTTCCTTATTTGGAGTTTTGTTGTCCACTACTAATCTTTCTAGCAACTTTTCCATAGTTTTCATCATTGCTTCGAATTTTTATATCTGTAGAGGAAGAAGAAGAAGAAGCTACATTTTGATTATCTTCTCTAATTTTCTTTCTATCCATATCTCTATGTCTCATTTTCCCGGAAGCCATCATATTAGCCTCAACTTCTACTGCATCTTTCATCATTATTGCCAAAGTAGTGGATCTTCTTTCTCTTAATGTGCATGAAAAATCACCCTCAAAAGCATCAGCATAATGTAACTTGGCTGCTCCTACTGGAGGTTTTATATCTGTAGGGATTGAATTATAGACTTTCATAAATCTGGCAGAAAACTCCTGAACTGACTCAAAACCTCCCTTTTTCAGATTGTTATACTGGGTCAATACCTGCGAAGGATTTTTCTGATCTTCCCACCTTTCGATAAAAAGGGTTGTAAAGGCATCATAATTTGCAATAGATCCAGCAGCTAAAGCTCTAAACCATTTTTTCACTTCACCTCTCAAGCTTTGAGCAAACAACCTCATTTTAGCATCATCAAAGTCTACTTCTTCTAAATCAATAAAATCGCTGAAATTATCAACATGTTGCTGTGCTGTATAATTTCCCTCATTATCAAAAGTAAAGATTCTCTGTGCATAATTTTGAGGTAAATCATGTAAAACTGCTGGCAAAACCAAAGGAGCAAATCTGGCAGCCATGGGTGGTGGATTATAAGGTGCAACTACCGTCGCCTGTTGTCTATTACCCTGTACAGGTATTCTTTGGGCTTTGGATATTTCAGGTGCTTTCTTCTCAGATCTTTGTAAATTTTCCAAACAGATTTTAAAGAATAGTCCCACAAACTTTGTGGATCAACTTTTGTTTCTTTCAAATCAGAATCTGACTTAGTTCTAAACAGAATCTTTTCACTTGAACCAATATTTTCTTCCTCAAACAAATGTTCTTGCAAAGAAGGGAATATATTCAAAAACTGAGAAATACCTTCTTTCGTCTTGCCTTTGACTTTCTCCGTCTTGAGGAGCTTTTCTGGATTATCTACGCCTGAAAAGAACTGCGAACCGGGATTCCTTCTTGTAGCCACAATGTCTTTTTCAACTTAATCTCAAAACTTCTAAAAACTGTCACAAGTGAAGTCGCCAAGGCAATATCTACAACCAACTTGTTTTCAAACTTCCTTGCCCAAGAAATTTGAGCTTTCTTTGTCGTTTCTCCCAGGGAAAATTTCACTTTCGTCCCCGGCAACGGCGCCAAAATGTTAGCACTTAGATTTTATTCCGGTTGTAAGAAAATAAGACCTACGGTAACCTATTTCAAACCAAGCTTTAGGTAGAAGAACTAGCCATTTTCTCTACCAGAGAGGGCTCTCTCTTTGATATGTATGTGAAGGCTAAAATATACAAAGGTTCCTTTAAAATTTCTCAAAAAATATTTTTTGGTCGAAAAGGTAAACAAGAAACATTGGGAATGGAGTCAAGGCTTTCAAGATATATAATAAACCAGCAGGAGATTTTCACCATATAAATTTACGCAGAGGCAAGATAGTAATCAAGTTACAGTCAATTTGATTTTTTAGGCGACATAGAAAGAAGTAAAAGACATTCCATCAACAACAGGTATCTATCCAGGATAAATCTATTGTCAACTTTGGAGAATAAAATGGATATTTAAATGCAGATAAAATGAGGCATAACCAGTATGAATCTCAAGTTATTTCAAATGTTCATTTAAATATAGAAGAAAAACATCATGGGAAATATAACGAAGAAGGTAAACATGCACATATAAAGATAAGGAGAATAACAGACTGCAAGACTGATTAACTCATGAATCTCTGGTATCAAAAGATAGGTATCATCACTGTACTGCCTTTATTTCAAAAATAAACTTCAAAACATACTTGTTTCTCAAAAATTTTCCAACCCTTTCCATAAATTTGCTGGCGGACTTTATAAATATGGGTTTTTATAATATATTTTTATATAAAAATCTTTATTTCAACCCTTTTGTGATGATTTCTTCTCTTTTAGGTCATTTTAGCAAAAACTCTAGGTTCCTTCAGATCTGGTGTCAACACCAGCAACAACCAAAGGCCATAAACCAATCACCCGCAGAGTTGTATGCTACTGTTGAAGAAAAAACTATGGGTACCCGCGGGCTATAGTGCTGACAGAAGTGAGTAGACGCAGGCAGAACTAGGCTCACCCCCCGTACAGGGAAAAGAAAATGAGTAAACAAAGAGCCCAATGACCCATAAAAATCCTGTTTTCTATAGTGTATCCTAACGGCCAATCAATGACATAGAGACTCGACACACAACAACTCTAAATAAGGACTAATGCCTAAAAATCCCCAAAAATGGATGTTCTCCCCAGCGGAGTCGCCATTTCTGTTACGGAGAAAACTTCCTATGGCTTGGGGTAGACCACAACAGACAGCTGACTACCAGAAAATGACTCAATTCTCAATGCTATGCTATATAAATGACAATGCTAAGATAATGGAGAATATAACCAACCTCGATCCAGACGTTCGATGTAGATCCCCATTGAAGCTTTCAATTCGTGCACTTGAATCTGCAAATTAGTCTTGACAGCCAATATACAACAAGCGCATATAATATATGAAAGACATTAACATCATCAATAGCAATGATCCATGATATCATAAGTAAATGCAACCCAATGTAAGATAAACAACATTCACAACATTAATGGACGAGAATATGGGTATTTCTATTAATAAATAACAAGAAGTACAATGTGATATGACCTCTTGCCGGCAACCAATCTAAACCAAGAACTGGGTCTCTCCACTTGTGCCTCCACCACTTCAATCCTACATGGAATGGCAAACTCAAACTATGAAAGGAGTTTGGAAGGTGAACATAAGAGGTTCACAACAACAAGGATCAATGAGTGTAGACTCAAGATATGGCAAAAATCCACTAGAGTTATCTTGCTCTCTCTTTCTCCTCCTTCCATATGCCATACGTGCTCAATATATAGTCCTTCCAAAGGTAAGTGAAAGGACACATCGAGGCATTTCGGGGCAAATGGAGGGCCAAAGGTCACCCTAAGACCGCTTTTTGGGAGTAAAAAGTAATTTACTAGTGACTTTTACCATTTTACTTAACACCCGTGGGCTATAGTGGAACAGCTTGCGGGTACACTGGCTAAAATGTAACAGCTAGCGTACAGGAAGAAAAATAGGGAAATAATGTGTTCTGAAGGACATAAAGTGCCTCTGAGTCAGTGAAATGGATCCTGAAGGCCAAAGAGTGCTGATTCTCATAGGGTGGAAAATTACGTTGTAACAACAGTGATAGAGTAAACTCATATTCTCTTAAATGAATGAAATAGAACAAACTGTAAAATATAAACAACTAGAATGGTGGTAGCTATATCTTTGAGAAGAGATGTGGCAGATATGCTCATTCATGACAAGCTGAATACACGCAGAGGAATAAAGAGACTATTTATTAAAACCATGAGGGAAAGAACCCTAAACATCCAAAAAACTAACCCTAGAAGATGAATCGTCATAAAGTTTGTGGCCCTAAGGTGGTTAGTTGAACAATCAACTTCTTGGGGTCATAACTTTTGCATACAATCTCCGTTTGGGGTGCTCGATGGGTCGTTGGAAAGTTCTATCTGAGCTATACAAATATCGACTAGGATCCAGTACATGTTGTTGGAAATCATTTCTCCCCCCCCCCCCCAAATATCCAAAAAACTTCATTTAGGGCCTCAAAACAACCTCGGAAGATCTGGACCTGAAAAACTGTAGAAAAAATACAAGAAAACTACCAGAATGGAAAACTATTTTGAGCGAGTGGAATAGGTGGGTGGCCACCTATATCCATTTGGATTAGTCATGGCGTAGGAAGAGGCCAAGGAAGAGGAAGAGGTAGAGGTTATATGAATTGGAATAAGGTCAATTCAAAAGAAGAAGGCACATGTACTCAATATTCACAAGTCAGTGGCAGAGGAAGAGGTAAAAAATAGGTAACTTGCTTTTGATGTAATAAAATTGGACATTATGCTTCTGATTGCAGAGTTTCTTTTGATAAGATTGTAAAGCAGAAAAATTCTACATCAGCACAATATGCATATGTAGATAAATGTGAGGATTGTGAATATGTTTTTACAGCAGTTCGGTAGTCAGAAGAAGCAAGCTTAGTTCAATCAGCTTACTCTTTCTGAAATGATTTTGACGATGCATGGATTATGGATACAAGAGCCACTCAACATATGACATACATGAGAGATTTATTTTGGAATTATCAGGATTTCCATTTGAATTCAATTTTTTTAGCAGATGATACCCCACATATACCACAGGGAAAAGGGTCAGTTAAGGTATTTTTACCAGGAATTGGGGAAATATTGATTACTAATGTTTGGTTTGTTCCCACCTTTAAGAAACATTTGTTGTGTTTGGTTTACATTTGTCAGCTTGGAAATCAAATTGTGATGGATGAAAGAATACTTAAAATCAACTCAGTTAAAGATGGATACAAAAAAAAGATGACATGTTATGAGGATGGAATATTTCTTAGAATGAAGGACACAGTCATTCCAAGAATGAAGGAATTTGCAGGTTCAGTTCAGACTAGTATTACACCCATAATATTGTGGCACATACGTTTTGGTCACTTGAAGGAAGATAGTCTTGTTCAACTTCAAGAACAAGGCATGGTAAAGGGGCAACCTAATTTTTGGAAGGAAAATGCAAGATGTCAAGCTTGTATTTTTGGAAAACAGAGAAGATTACCAATTCCCTAAATCACTTGGAGGGAAACTAGGAGATTACAGCTTATACACAATGATATTTGTGGACTTTTGGACACTTCACTTGGTGGATGCAAGTATTTTGTACTCTTTATTAATGATTTTAGCAGGATGGTTTGGGTGTATTTTTTGAAGGAAAAATCAGAAGCATTTTCTAAGTTTCAATCTTTTCAAAATTTGGTTGAAACTGCAACTAAAGAAAAAATTGCCACATTGAGAACTGATAATGGTGGTGAGTACACATCAAATGAATTCTTAACATATTGTCAGGAAAAATGAATAAGGAGAAAATTCACTAACTTCTATACTCCATGGAAAAATGGAGTAATAGAACGAATGAATCAAACATTATTGGGAATGGCTAGAGCAATGTTATATTTCAAGGGATTAAGTTCAAGTTATTGGGATGAGGCAATACATACAATAGTTTATTTGAGAAACCAGTATCCTTCTTCATATTTAGATGGGATTACTCCTTATGAGGCTTGGTATGGATTCAAACTTATGATTAAACATCTCAGAGTTTTTGGTTCAACTTGTTATTCCCTTGTTCCAAAAGAAAAACGAACAAAGTTAGATTCTAGAAGTATGAAATGCATTGTAATTGGATATTCTGAACAAAAGAAGGGGTATAGACTTTTATCAGATGGAAAGTTTATTGTTAGCAGAGATGTTATTTTTGATGAAAAAGAAAGTCTAAGTGTGGAAGAAATTGAAAATCAACTTAGTCACTCAGAAAAAAAAAAAAGTACCTAAGGAACATCAACGAATGCAACACATAAACAAATCAAGGGATGATCAGTGGTTTGATATGAGTTGGAATTCAAATGAGCAGATTGAAGATAAGGATACAACAAATTATTCACAAGTTAACTTAGAGGATTCAAATCAAATTAACATTGATGAAAATTATGTGGAAGGTACTTCATCTCAAGTTGTACACAAGGCACCAAAGTGGGAAACTAAGTTACTTCAATAGGTTAAGTCTGATGAGAAACATAAAACATGTACAAGGAGTTCTCAAATGAATCAGTGGAATTTGGATTCACACCATTTTTCTCTTTCTTCTAATGAACCTTCTTCTTTTGTTGAGGCAGTTGAATGTGATGAATGGAGAGTAGCTATGTAGAATGAATATGATGTAGTGATGAAAAATAAGACTTGGAATATTGTTGAGCGTCCAAAAGATGTTAAACCCATAGGTTGCAAGTGGGTTTATAGAATTAAGTAAAATGCAAATGGAGAAATTGACAAGTATAAGGAAAGATTGGTGGCAAAGGGATTTTCTCAAAAACAAGGGATTGATTATGGAGAAACTTTTGATCCAACAACAAAGTGGAATACTATCAGGGTTGTGCTAGCTTTGGCTGCACAAAATGGATGGAAATTTCACCAAATGGATGTAAAGAATGCATTTTTGAATGGTGATTTGCAAAAGGATGTTTATATGAATCAACCAACCAGTTTTGAGGTTTCAGGAGAAGAAAGGAAAGTCTGTAAATTGGTTAAGGCATTGTATGGGTTAAAGCAAGCTCCCAGAGCTTGGTATGCTAAAATTGATGCCTATCTATAGAAAGTTGGATTTATCCGTAGTGAGTCAAATGACACTTTGTATGTTCGAATAAAAGAAAATTAATTAATCATTTTGGTTATGTATGTTGATGATTTGATGATAATGGGTATAGATGATGATCATATTTTTCAGGTTAAGCAAGAACTTCAAATGGGTTTTGAAATGACAAATTTGGGTTTACTTCATTACTATCTTGGAATTGAAGTTGTTCAAAGGGAAAGAAGCATATTTATTTCTCAAACTAATTATATTTTTGAATTGTTAAAGAATTTTGGAATGGAGGAGTGTAAGCCAACTATTCCCCCATGGATCAAAACTTAAAACTTTCTAAGTCAGAAGGGGGTGAACTTGTTAGTAGTACAAGGTATCGAAAATTACTTGGAAGGTTGATCTACTTGACTAATACTCGGCCATTCTTATCTTTTTCAATCAGTATTCTTTCAAGGTATATGCAGGAGCCTAGCTAAATTCATTGGAATGCAGCAGAAAGGGTATTAACGTATTTTCAAGGGACAAAAAATTTTGGACTTGAGTTGAAAAGGAACAAAAATTTTAGACTTGTTGGTTTTTCAAATGCCGATTTTGTTGGAGATATTGATGATAGTGCATCTACTTTAGGTTACTTAATTAATTTGGGATCGTTTGATGTGTCATGGAGTTGTAAAAAGTAGGATACAATTGAAAATTCTACAGTAGAAGCTGAATTTATCTCAGCTTGGGAAGAAGATTGTGAAATAGTTTGGCTACGAAGAATTTTACAAGATCTTAAAGTTGTTCAAAAAGAAGATACTTCATTATTTATCGACAGCCAGTCATCCATCAAATTAGCCAAAAATACAGTTTTTCATTCAACGAAAAAGCATGTTTATACTAAGTATCATTACATTCGAACTCTCGCCATCAAGTAAATAATCGAGCCAAATTATTGTCTATTGGAAGATCAAACTGTAGATATCTTCAACAAATCTCTTGGAAGGTTTAAATTTACTAAGTTCGGAAATTAACTTGGTATTTGTTCGAAATAAGTTTTGGATCAAAGGGGGGATTGTTAGAAATTATGATCTAAAACCTAGTTTTAGTTTTAACTTGGTAAACTTTGTTGTAAAAGGATACCTACACACTCACGTGATTATGTGAGGTGTCCTTAGTCAGTTTTAGGTAACGTTTTTTTAGTTATTTCTTATTGGGTTATTTAAACCCATATCGCATGAGGTTGAAGTGTCATGTTTGTTATGTAACTTTTTCCTCCATATTAATAAAGTTACATGTCTAAGGACACTTTGTCATCTACTTTCATTTTTAATGATTTTGGTTGATCAACCTCCTCAAATTATAGAATAATGTAAGTTGGATTTGAATTTTATCCCCAAAGTGAGGTATGGAGATTTGTTTAGGTATGATAAAAACACCATTAGGAGGGTTTATGATTTATATCTTTACCCTAGCTTTAACCTACTAGTTCTATTAACTCCTAATATTTTCTATCTCTAATTTGAAAACTATGACTAATGCAAATGACCTTCATTTTCCTAGAAGAAGATAAAAGTCACATTTCTCAACTCCCACCAAAATTTCTAATTATGATTTTGTAACCATGAAAGGGTATACGATGGCAAAGAAGATTTTCATATCTTATGGCTTTGAAACTGCAAATTTATGGAAATATGACACCTTGCATATTATCTCTAATAAGAAATCAAACTGTATTCATGGGACTAAAACATATGGCCATGAATGGAGGTCAAAGGCCTAAAATATAAAAAACAAGAATAATCAGCAACAAGTTTTACAAATTCTCTTATTTCAGCATGGATAGGACACAAAAAAAACCCACCAAGGAAATTATGCCTTAAAAGTGCAAGAGCTCCCAACATCAATTGAATATTTCACATTTTAAAGGAAGCTTGGTCATTTAGGGCCAAACCTAATAGAAATATTCCAACCTTTCCTTCATATAAGATAAAATAGGTGGGAGAAAAATAATTCAAGGTACAGTCTTGAGAGGATCATGGTGGGAGAAAAATATTTCAAGTCACTATATTTTTTATTCCTTTAATGCTATGTTTTATTAATCCCTCTTTATTAAAGTGAATTAGCCATAATCTTGAGTTAATTATCGTAAGCTTTGGATTAGACGGGAAAAAATGTTAAATCCCATGTATTCCATTTGTCTACTTCTCATCATCCATGCATGCCATTTGGCTAGTTCTCAATGTGCATATCAACTATTCAGAGCTAGTCATTCATGGGGATTCCTCCAGGATTTAGATATCAATTATGGTTATCTCTGACCCACCTTCACCCATACCACCATCACACGTGTTGTGGTTTGGACCCATACTGAGAATGACTAAGTTCTCTAGAGTCCCAACACAGAGAGTTCCCAGGTGGCATGTGTTGGAGCCCTAAAAGGGAATTGGGGTAATGAACCCAAGGGACTATTAAATCAGAGAAGGGATAACATGGGTTTGTTAACTCGGTGAAGAGAGCCCCATTCCTTGGGGGTTGTGCAGGATGATGGGGAAGGAGTGTTGGCTGAGTGGGATAGCTGCAGTGGGAGAACTCAATACCTTCTTGTGGTTTAATAGCCTTAGCTTGAGGGTGGTTTTTCAAATAAAGAGATGGCTTGACAGAGCCTATGGCTGGGAGGAATGTCCTTGTTTTGAAGATAGTTGGTGAATATTTTCATATAAGTTTCCATATGCGTATGAAATGCTTGGTATTTATCTTTGTTTTATGTTCTATTTAATAAGTGTTATATGATTATTTGAATGCATATAATTAATGGTAATTCAGAGTGATTGCATGCATGTAGAATATGCATGTAATGCCCTCGTACATGTTTATATTAATTATAGTATTCATTTGCATATATAATTTCACTATAAATATTAATTAACAAGTAGAAAAAAAAATTAAATTGATTGTCAAAGGAAATATCAGACAATAAGTTGAGTACCCTGTGGCCCCAAAGGCACTGTGAAGTCACAGGGTATGTGACAAATTGGTATCAGAGCCTAGGTTGCAACATTGGGGTTGTCTGGGCCGAATTATAGGTTGCACAGGAATTGTTTGATGGAAATTACATGAGTAAAATATTGGGAAAACCATGTATAATACCTCCATTATTGAATTTAGAGGTACGGTAACTAAATTACTAAATTGGTGTTCAAATGGTTGGGTTGAATTCAAAGAGAAGTGGGCAAAGTTACGGTTTACAGGAAAACTATTTTACAAATTTATTATAGAAAATTCTGGGCCTGAGGTGCTTAGATTTGATTTTCAGAACTACTGTGGGAGCTGGAAATAAATAAAATTAGCAATGGAAGATTCAAGTGTTCACAATTTTTGCAGAATTTTGCCTCAAGGCAAAAAAAAATAGTTCTGTCAACTGATGGAAATTTACCAGTAAGAAGAAAAGCCAAGACTGCACAGTTATGTTGGTTGAAATAATGATTTTTCAGTCATTTTGGAAGGGGATAACTTAATTTAGGTTGTCTAGCTATTATGAATAAATTCCAAGAGTAATTTTCAAAGAGACACCTATCGAAAATTCAATATTTGAAAATTTTATACGGGCCCCACATGTGCCATGTGGATGGTGTGATGTGGAGGTGCCACATGGATTTCAAATGATGTTGTGATACCCCAAGACATTATTATTTTTATTTTATTTTGAGTTAATATTTGTGACAATTATTTTTGTAAGAGTTATTTAAAACTCAAAAACACTAAGTGACATTTTGCACAACAAACTATTTACTTTTATTATTTAATAAAAAAAAAAGGAACTTGGAGAGTTTAGCTAAATGAGGGGACACCACCATGGCACAAAGAACATATGTAAAAAAAGAAAAAGATATTGTTACCAATCAAATCCAATCTAAAAGCTCAACTACTAGCAAATCAAATCCAATCTAAAAGCTCAACTACTAGAAAAAATCCTAAATCATAGGGATTGAAGGATTGATTGAAGATTTGATTGGGATGGCACAAGACCTGGGAAAAACTATATATATTAGTGCATTGAGATAGCATGTGATTCTATGTTGCGCATAGAGGAACTGTGTTGAGTGTTCTTTTTTCTCATATGTCCATCATTGCTTGTTACGGACTTTGAGAGAGAGAGTGCCACGTAGAAGTGTTGCTTGGTGTTCTAGTGCATGGTGTTGTTCTAGCTCGGGGGTTGAGCTAGGAAAACAGTTGAATTGTTCTCTCCTATGGTTGGGAGGAGGTTATTCTCCCAGCAGTCAATTTCATTTTCTTCAAGTAAGTAGATTTTTGTTTATTTTAATGGTGAAATTTAATATTGAAAACTGTTCTATCTTTTCTTTCGAGTCGTGGCGATAATGTTTAAAATGTTGATTAATGACAGAATGAAAGAAGTTTTAAATATAGATTTTTCATTATATGATGAGTGTTTGTTTTGCTCTCCGATTTAGTTCTGTTATATTTATATGAATATTCAATACTCTGTTCTGAAGTATTAAAGAAACTTTTTTTTTCGGGACTTTGAACCTATGTTTATATATGGGAACTATGAAGGTTTTACCTTTATAATATGTAGGATGATTGCATTAAAAAACGAAACTATGTACTGCATATTAGAATTTGAATTGAAATTTATGTGTATTTATTTATGAAAATAAAAACTTCGGTGTTGAGATCTTTGCTTCAGATTTAGAATAAATTAAGTATATATATACTGTAGAAAACTGAATCAGATTGGATTCAAACCTTGTATATTATACATGACGAGTATATTTAAAGTTCGGTGGGTTCATTTACAGAGAAACTATGCATCTATTATATTTTGGCTAAGTTTTGAAATTAATTAAATAAAGCTCTGTTGTTAGATAAATATAGATGGCATTGCATTTTTGGTTTAATAAAGATTATGGTCGATTTTCCGAGGAGTATTGAACTCTGGAGGTTTTACTTCAATTCAAATTGTATGTTGTTCAAGGGAAATTTTAGGGGCTAATCTTAGCCCATGGGCTAAATTTAGGGGTTTTAAATTTTTAGTGGGATATTTTTTATTAATCACCCATCAGGTATCATTAGCCCACAATTTATTAATTTATTTTTAATGAATAGGAGGTTAGCCCCATCGAATTTAAAAAGGAGATCCAAGATAAATCAATTTTGCCCCTCTAAAAATGGATTTAAACCTCTATTCGCCCACAAAAATTACTAGGCAAGTCCCATTCTCCCTTGATCAGCAGTTGTTAGGGCTCTTTCACCTTCTATTGATCATGGAAATCAAAGTTAGAGTTACATTCGTCTAGATTTTATGGGTTGAATCTCAGTTTGCAAGTTGCTTAATGTCCACATGAGAAGGCAATTTGATATTTACTATCAGGTCATATAGTGACCCATTTGCATCTACGAGTTTTCTAAATCCCATCACCTCAAATCCAAAGTTTCCCCAAGAAACATGGGGATTGTGAATCTTGTTATCGGCGATGTGGCAATAACATTTTTGTGGGTGTTTGTGGAATCATCCCTGGTGTCTGGGACTTCATTCGTAGCCACATATTTGGGCATGCAAGGGGCCATGACTTGCCAAGGAGAAACTTTCCAAAATATTTGCCAAGACTTCACAAGGTTTTATAATTAGTGAAAGATTCGCTAATATTTTACAAGATTATATAATTCAATGGGAGATTAGCCAAAAAAATTATATATACATAATATAACATTGATAAAATAGCCTTCATATTTTCCTATATATCATGGGGATTCGCCCATTTATTATACATAGAAATTTAGGGGGGGTTATTAAAAATTTCCTTGATGTTGTTACTATTGGATAGGAGTATTCTAGTTCGTAGCTAATACCTTGATAAATTCTTATTTTTTTGCTTTGATAATGCAATCACAAGTCCTTTGTGGCTGTTGTATTGGCCCTGGGGATTGTAAAATATGATCTTGTAAACTTGATTTTTCTTCCTGTCGTTTCTTTCGGGCAGTTCGATCTAGAGAATTGAGGGAGTTTGAATTCGATGGTTAGGGTTGTTTTTTTTATAATGGTTGAAATAATTATGTGTACAGTTAGATTGAATGCCTGTATAAAAAAAAATATTGAATCTGTCAGTATGTCAGATTATCACATTTCCATAACTGGTATCTATTTCTTAGGTATGACTTTCTGCGTTCCGATGGAGTTAACTTGACGAATTGATCCCTTTTCATTATCTTACCTCATGCGTAGTGACAAAACGACCAATTAATCTTCCTAATTGGGCGTTACCTCCAGAAACTTAATTCTTTGATACCACATTGTATACTCGATATTCTTGTGTTTACCACCATCACGATTGGAATATCCAAAATCTTGATCACTCCGATATATATGTGTTTATGCTCAGTATTATATTTCCTTGGGTCAACTCATCATTAATCGAACAAGCCGAGGCTGTTAGGTTACCATGTTAGGTTACCATCTGGTGGAGTAAATATTTAAGCTACCTTTAAAAACTTACAAAGGTAAGTATAACGACTATTTGAGGCTGTCAAATTGGCGAAATACATCACCAACCCTTTGTTTTTTTTTTCCATCAGAAAAAAACCGTACTATTGCTATTCAAACCGAATCAAATAGTACAAGGATAGTTTAATATACCATTTATATATATATATATATATGGGTTTTATCTTGTTAAAATTTATAAGTTGAAAAAGGTTACTTAATCAATATAAATTATGAAACATGGTAACAAAATATATATATATATATATATATATATAAGAGAGAAATTAATTCAAGTCTTAAACAAAGTATACGTTCAGGAATATCCCTTAATTTTAGAGAAATTAATTCAAGTCTTAGACAAAGTATACGTTTAGGAATATCACTTAATTTTAGGAGATAAGAGAGACGAAATAGGTAGAAAGTTTAATCAAACTTTAAAAAAAGATAAAAGATATATGTTAGGAATCATTTATATACTAAAGTTTGGTATATTGAAACTCATACAACTTAGATAGGACTTGGGTATAAGTAGACATAGAATGTTCTTGATCATGTAATACATGTGTATTTGTGCAAAAGTCCTTTCACTTTCAAAAAGGTAATTCAAAGAAATTTAAATGGTTTAAATAGGATATTATGTTAAAAAGAACTCATCATGATTAAATAACATTTTTATGCTTATTGAGAAATTTCTGGTGTACATAGTTGAAATTATCAAGTATATGTGACTAGGCAATTATACAAATATAAAGGAGTTATTAATCATGTATCTATTTCATTTGGAACTAGAAATTATTGATGTTTTTTATAAAGTGGAATTTATTGTTTTATGGTTAGTTAGATACCTTTAATATACAATAAAAAATATGACTTATACAAATCTTATTTTTAAAAGAAAGAGTTGAGAGCATAGTTTATGTATATGAAGTACCTGGTAATTTTTAGGGGCGAAATTTCATATCTGGTCATTTTTAGGGGTAAAATTTCGTCAATTGGCTATTTTTTTTTTTCAAAAAATAAATTCGCTATTTGGTCATTTTTAGTCTCTAATATCGCCTATATTTATATAAAATATGTTTTTTCATCATAATATTCACCAAAATTTACAAGTTTCAGTAGTAAATTGTATGTTCCATATTTAATATTCGCCTACCTATCTATATACATTTTTTTTTCAATTCAAAATAATTGCCTGGAATACTACACTTAAGTACACTATTAGAATCCTTAAAAAATACCCTCATGAAGATATGTACTAAGATTTCAATTAGCTTAGTATCTTTTAAAATGCCATGGATAGGATACATATTATTGGGTTACAAATGTATGATTGATACCCTTAAAAGAATAGGAGGAAGATCATGTTTATTTGTTAAAGGAAAGGAAGAAGTCAATTAAAAAAATGCATTAATAAGTTTCAAATTATAAATGTTGTACAAACACTATTTGAAAGGTTATGCATTGTATTAAAAAAAATGATCCTAATTTCATCAAGTATGTAAGTTTAATATCAAGGTTTTAATTTTCTGAAATTTTGGTGTATTTAGGGGATGCTATAGATGTGAACCATCCACATCAACCGACTGCTAACTTATGGGATAAGTGTTAAAAACATTAGCACTCGAGTGCTAGAATCCAATCTGAGGGCTTATGGGAGCATAGCACCTAAGCGCTAGCCCATCGAACCATGTGATCAGGGGAGAGAACCAATGGCTAGGTGGAAAGGGGATAAATACCATAGACAAGCATGATCAGTGAGAGGCACCCACGATCAATGGTAGTGTCTCATAGGGAACCAACAACCTGGACACTAGTTAATAGTGGGAAGGTGATCCGTTGAGCGGATTCTGCCTAACCACATGGTGGAAATTTACTAGAAATGACTCCGTTGATAGTTTTTAAAACATAACCACTTACACGTTGAGCCGTTACCACTTCCGGTAAAGCAATACTACTCACATATTTTTTCCCAAGGGATGAAAGGGTAGATGGGGAGGGTGACATGGCCACATCACTGGATGACAGATAGGACTGTATGACACATTAGCAAAAACATGTCATGACACATTGACACCCTTCCACGTTAGCATCGTGCCAAATCTAGAGCCAAATTTTTGTTTTGGCCATAACAAGAGCATATTAACGCAGAATTGGATATAGTTTGCACCATTTCGAAACCATTTACAATAGCTACAAGATTTCCAGTGAGGGGTATGGACCCATTATGTTTCAATTTTGCAAAGAAAATATGTTTAATGGGTTTTAAAGGTCTGTATCCTGAGGATGGCTAGGTTGGAGGAAAAATTGTTATGGTGTAGTTATGATCCAGGCACCATAGATAAATCTAGATCCTTGTGGCCAAATTCAGAAATATGTGGAGATGGAATAAAAAAGAAGTCCTAAATCCACTATTTCATGGGCACACAGAAGGTCAGTTTTTTAAAACTTGGAGGCAAAAGTGGCCCAAAAACTCATAATCATAAAAATTTTGGATTTCAACATTTTGTCTACTCGTCGAGCTGAACAAATTTCCTTAGAGGAAATTCTTCCAGAATTGCTTAGTTTGCGAGATAGTAGTTTTTGAAGAAAACTCCAGTCTTGAAAAATTGCATAAATTAAAAGTTGGTGATTCCAGAATTTTACAAAATTTGATAGGAGCATCAGATTTTAAAAGTGAATATGTTTGTGTACTCACAATCATATGGGCTATTAACACCTAACATAAATTTTTTTCTAATTCCTTGTATATTTTCTTCTACAGGTTTCATAAGTTGGTCTTCCAGAATAAGTGTAGTTACAGGAATAGGGTAAAATTGGGCAAAAATTGTGAATTGAGAGACATAACTTTTAGCTATGAAATCAGAACTAAATAAGGGTATATCCATTGGAAAGAGTATCAATATGATATTGAGTACAATGAAATTTATCATCGATCAACATTTCTTGTTTTTCCATACATTTAACAGAAAAGGGGCATGTATCCTAATTTGACAAAAAATGTCAAATGGGTATTTTCCAAAAAATTTATGTATACATGAAAATTTCTATGAAATTTTGGAAAAGGATTTATCTAATATATTTGACATAAGAACATATTCAAGATATCGGGTAAAGGCCTCAGGAATGGGTATTTTGAGATTCATATTAGCTACATGAATGAAGCAATGCTGGGCAAAAGTGACCAGAGGAAAGCATAACTTTGGATTGTTTTTTAAATATATTTCTAGTTGTTTCAAAAAGTGAGTAGAGCATAAATTTGGAGCTTGATTGGACAAGGAAAATCTTGGTGTAGATGAAATCCAAAATATCTACAATTGGGGAAAAGAGTTGTGATGATAAAGGTACATAACAAAAATGAAATCATGTATGTATGACTATCAAATACACCATGATAGTGCAAAATCACAAATGAGTAGAGTTGCTTGTTAGATCACTAATTCAATGTTGAACCAATGTTGGTTAAGTGCTTGATAATATGACAATACTATTGAGAAGGAGGGGTAGTCAAGGAGAGAGAGTTATGGCGGTATTATTAACAAAGAGGTTAAGTAATTTGCATGGATACTATTGAGTTTTCTTCCAGCGTGTATTCTATAAACAATTATGATGTAGGAAGAACAAAGAAGGGTTGCTAGTGTACGGAGAAAGAGTACATGCAAGCATTGAATAAGATTAACACATACAAGTTCAGTGGCATAGAGGAAATATGGGAAATTTGGTTTTCCAATCAATTATTGTGTATAACCAAGTAGCAGTGACAGGAATAAGGAACATGGAATAAAGTAGTAGATAAAAGATGACACAAATATCATGCATAAATGGAGGAATTCAGTCCCTTAACCTTATAAGGTAAGGAAAGGAAAGTAATTAATGAAGAAATATAAGCCATGATTACAAAGAAGGTAATCATAAAATATGCTAACATATTAATTCAACACTCCATTGAATGGAACTGTCACGACCAACATAATAGAGCTTGCAACAATTGATCTAAAAAGGTCTAGAGAAAATTATAGATTTAAATAAAACTTGCACACAATGAGAGATAAGAGCATGGGATGTCATATGGTGGATGTCCAAGTCATTGGATGATATTAAAGAATGAAGAAGAAGATTCCAACAATAAAAGAGAATGGTCAAACATGGAAATATAGAGAATGTAACAACATTTTAAATGAACAAATGGGTAGAAAATTTATTAAAACATAACCAGTGTGGACACTCCCAGATGGAATTAGGGGCATAAAGAGATAACATAATACCAACGCTTTATATATAATGCAAGAACAATGGACCATGAGAAGTACTCCATATGGATTTGGTGTGATATATAAGTTGTAGTTGTATCAGTAATGAAGAATAAAGGTACGCAAATTTAAACTCATAATCATAATGGCTAGGAAAGAAATCAGTAAATGAAACTTGAAGTGCTTAGAAATTAAGAAAAAAGGTCAAGTTGGGCTTGGCTAGAAAATTTCTTAGGGAAATTGAATAGCAGTGCAAAGAGAAATTGAATACAGAGGAAACTCGGTGAAGCAACACAATTGCGGTGAAAACAAATTGGTTTGGGGTTCAACCAAAGGCAACAATGGAATCTACATAAGACTACAAATGTTGTTGTAGAATCAAATGATGAAGATGGACAATGGGGAAGAAAGAAATGAAAAATATTGAATCTCTCAAATGAATATGCATTAGTAGGCGTACTAATATAGGATGCATGGTGCATGTGAATATACTTGTGCATACATGTGTATTTCATATTGGTAAAAGTAGTATGATTTTACATATGTAGTGAACCACTAATGATAATTAATATGGTTGATAATGATTGTATGACGAGAAATAGTCATAATATGGTTGAATATGTTGATGGCGTGGTTGGATATGACATGTAACCATCCAGGAAAATATTAGGATAATAAATCTACGATCAATAGGTTCGTAAAAGGATTGTGCAATTTCTTGCAACATCCCAACTTATCAGGTAACATCAAAGGTGTCGAGGGCAGGCATGTGGGTAATGAATTTATTTATGCCAATTGCTCAAGTATTAGAGAAAGGGGATTGGGTAAGAATGCATGTATCCATGTTTTAGTATCACAAATTGGTATGCATATGATGTTTGAATGCATTTAATTTAATGTTATTCCACATGAAATGATTTGGTAGAGGTAGGAAGTCTTATAAATATATGACTATTTGGAATTTAGAATGCATTAATGTGAAATTAAATAACATTCTATGTGTGTGTTGGTTATGAGTAAATAACCAAGGAAAATCATAGTTTGTCGAATTTGATATGGTGTTCGTGAATAAGTGAAAGAGTGCATTGACTGTGTGTGAATTTTTAGATAGTATAAATCTTGTGGTTACACATACATGCATGTGGGAATATATGTTTAATGCATTATGTGAATGCATGTTAAGCCATATTTCATTGCATAATATGTTAACACCTAAAATGATGAAATTATTGGTATTGCATAATTCTAAGATTATTTCAAGAGTTGTTGTGAATGTAATGAAATAAATGCATGAAAAAGTAGTCATGTTGGATGGACTACAAGAATGCTCTATCGAGAGAACATATTTGTGTAAAAGAAGAAGATGTCTTGAATATGGCAGTAAAAGCGAGCTATAATGAATACATGCATTATTGCTCATGCCATTGGAAGCTAAGTATTATGTGCGGAACTCATGTTATTATTAGGAATTTAATTATTGTGATAATGATTTCCAAGATTGATTGATAGATAAGAGTATGATTCCTAATACATGTATTTTTATGTATATAACATAGGTGGATGGTGAATCTATCTACTATGAACCCAAGATGGAAAATGTAAGTTGGAGAGCCGAGGAAGAAGGCCACTGCAAGACACGAGAAATCTAAGAGTTGTGCTCTTCTTTTGCAATAAATCCTTGGTGAATAATGGATCTCCTAAGCGACAATTAACTTAGAGAAGGGGATTCCTGAGCCTGGAGGGTGAGTGACTACAAAGAAGAGGAAAATTTAATGAATTTATTATGAGTGATTCATGATATATTTAGAGTTTTAGCATGGAGATTGCCTGATCGTCCTGTGCTAGAGCACTATAAGGGAATCAGGGTAAAAATCCCAAGAGACTATTAACTCATAGAAGGGAGGTCCATTCCTTGTGTTGTGTAGGTTGATGGGGGAGGAGTGATATGGATTGGGATAGTTGTAGAGGGTGTGTAGAGAGGAGCAGTGAGTTGAATTCTTTCCCGTGGCTACCTTCTGAAAGAAAATAAATATGCATGTAGATAAGTATTGGATAGAGATTTCCTACTTATTTGATGAAATGAATATATGTTCTTACCATTTGGATTTGTAAAATTGTTATAGACAATATGACTATTTCATGAGAATGATTATACCATGCATACTTCTTCTTAATGATTCATATATGTACATGTGGATGTGCTGACTTTGGGAAGGAAACTAAGGCAGTGGACAATCAATGTTGGTGCATTGTGGATGCTATGGCCAACAATTATACCAAAGCACAAGTACCGAGAACGTTATGGAAATTGTGCCTAAGGAAACAACCTGTGAACTAAAGGATGCCATGTAATGGAATATTGTATATGTCTAAAGTCATTCTAAATTCTCTCATTGTATATATACTATTGATGATGCACCAAGGACAGTGCATAAACTAAGGGGTAGGGGAATGTAACACCCTTTTTTGACCCTAGAATGCAATAATGTAAATATGTATGAAGTGACTAGAATCCAGACATGAATGGTCCACTGTGACCAAGATAATGTAATTATGTACATTTTACATTTAATATAAAAGCCCATGACTGTTGCAGACCAAGAAGTATGGAGAATAGATGGGGGAATATGATTCCACAAGACAAAGAGTGATAAAGGGGTCTAAGGAGGAGATGACCCTAGTGACTTATAATTTAAGTCACTATCTTTATTTTTCCTTGTATCCTATGTTTTATCAGTCCATATTTATAAAAGTGCATTAGGAATAATCTTGGGTTAATTATTTTAAGATTGGGATTAGAGGGGAAAAGGTGTCAAATCCCATGTATGTCATTTGTCTAGTTCCCATTATGCATGCATTCCACTTGGCTAGTTCTCAACATCCACATAAATTATTGAAAACTAGTCATTCGGGGGGATTCCTCTAGGATTGATTTATTTGATATGGTCAGCTTTGAACCATTTTCACCTATACCACCATCACCTGTACCACAATCACACGTACTATAGTTTGGACCCATACTGAGAACGACTAAGTTCCCTGAAGACCTGGCACAAAGATTTCCTAGTTGGATTGTGTTGGAGCCCTAAAAGAGAATTGGGGTAACAAACTTGAGGGATTGTTAACTCAAAGAGGGGGGCTGAGGGACTGTTAACTTAGAGAAGGGATCCCCATTCCTTAGTGTTTGTGTAGGATGATGGGGAAGGAGTGCTAATGGATTGGGATAGTTGTAATGGGAGAACTCAACACCTTCTTGTGGTTTAATAGCCCCAGCTCGATGGTGGCCTATCAAAGAAAGAGATGGATTAGTATATCCTATGGCTAGGAGAAATGTCCTTGGTTTGCAGATAGTTGGTAAATATTTTTAGATAAGTTTCCATATGTGTATGAAATGTTTGGTATTTATCTATGTTATATGTTTTATTTAATTAGTGTTATGCGATGAGTTAAATGCATATAATTAATGGCAATGAATGATTGCATTCATGCAAAATATGCATGTAATGTCCTCGCACATGTTTATATTAATTCTAGTGTTTGCATATATAATTCCATTGTAAATCTTAACTAAACAAGTAGAAAAAAAACAAAAATGATTATAAGAGGAAATATCAGTTATTAATTTGAGTACCCTGTGGCCCCAAAGGAACTGTGAGGTCACTAGATAAGTGAAAATTATTGTTACTGATTCTTTCCCAAAATTTTCATCCTCAATTATTGATTCATAGTTTTCCACTACTATTGGAACCTTCCTCCTTCCATAGTGACACTGTTTCTTTTTTATTTATTTCCTTTACATCATCTCTTATGATTTCAAGTCCTAGTGGCTCATCGATTAGGACACCTTCTGTACGTCTTCCTTAGCTATTATAAGTCACTACCATTTAAACATATATCAAGTGGAATTTTATGATTATCCTCTCACTCAACCCCAAAAATATATGGTTTGATTTGTATCATTTTCAGTTGATAAAGGAAAAGACAGGCTCTAGAAGAAGGAAAATCTATCAACCACTTGGAATTAGAGGAAAACTTATGTGGAGTTTGTTGAAAAGACCTAAAGTTTCAAAGTTCAACTAGATGAATCCATTTTCAATGGATCCCAATGCACAAATAAATAGAGGATAAATGAAGCGATGAAGGATTTATAAATATGGCATGACCTCTCCATAAGGAGAGAGAGAGAGAGAGAGAGAGAGAGAGAGAGAGAGAGATGGATCCTGAGTGGTTTGACCAATTGTGAGCATATTTGAACCACAAAATGGTGACCTGTTATTGATTTAGTTGGTTTATTATTGGTTTCCAACTATTGCTCAATTTTATACCTACATCTCTGTTAATAGTGTTAGTTCATCTCTCAATCTCACGAACCTTGTGCAATATTCTTTTTGTATAGTATTATTCTTTCACAATTAGTTTTTTTTTTTCATGCAAATATGATGACCAATATTGTGTCCATTATTTTTGAGAGATTATCTGTAAGCTTAGTCATAGGATATGTCTATTGAATGTTATTTCAAACATACTTATATTGAGAAACCCATTTCACCAATGTAGAATTTGCCATAAGAGAACATAATTGAGTACACTCCCATTTGTTGTTTGGGATCCAATAAGTCTTTCACTTAGTTGACTAGATTCTTGACAATGCTTAGGGGAATGAAGGCCCGTGATGCTTTTTTTTATCCATTCATTCTATGGTTATGTTGACATATGATAGTGTGATTCTTAGTTTATTGCTTATGATTTTGAGCATATTCTATTGTGTGCCTTCAAGATTTCCTTCTTAATATGTGCATCACGGTATCCATTCATACAAATCATATTCCTCAAATGCTCTAATTCTTAGTTTAGATGTTCCTTATTATAGAACCTTGTTTCTCTAGTGGAAAGAGTGTGTATGACACCTATCTTCTAAGCTAGATGGTGATGTGAGTTTCCATGTATGTATCTATCTCTATGTGTGCTCTTTCTATAAACTTGATACCCAAATGTGATATCGTCTTTATTGGTGAGGATAACATCTATAAATGGAAGATTTTTATTTTCTTCCATCTCAATGGTGAATTTCATGTACTATGATAGGTTTTTTAGATATGCTAATAATTCCCCAAGTCTTTCTTTTCTATTTCTCCATCTCAAAAAATGTTATCTACATATATCTCCCATTCTTTTGGAGGGTGTGGGTAAGATATGAAGGCTCTTATATAAAAATGTTCCATGTAGATGTTTCTGACTATAGAGGATGGTGGGGAGCCCATTACCATACTATGTGTTTTCTCGTATATGTTCTTGTAACTAAAAATAAAATTTGTGGACTTGAGACATATTTTTTCCAAGTCCATTTTTTTGGTTGTTAGTGATGTTTTTTATGACATCATTCACTGGGATATTGGTGTATACGTTAGGATATTTAGACACTTAGGAATTAGTTAAGATCAATTTCGTCCAAAGTGTCTTTAGGTAAAGTGTGTTTCTTTAGTATGCATTTGTACTTATGCAATTTGACAGTCATGATATGTTCTAGACACAGAGTGATCCGACGATTCATCTTTACCTCAATCTTAAATTGGTCTAAACTATCTTTAGGGAAAGTGTGTTTCTTTAGTATGCATTTGTACTTATGCAATTTGACAGTCATGATATGTTCTAGATATAGAGTGATCTGACGGTTCATCTTTACCTCAATCTTAATGGTTAGTGATATGTGGTTGAACACCCGATTGGTCCATGATATCTGTTTAAAGAGAATGGAGGGTCATTTGCTTGATGATTGATTATGAGAAACTCATGTGTAAATAACTTTTATTTTTGCATTAATATATTACCTCAAGTAGCTACCTAGCTGGGGTCATGGACTATTTCCCTCTCTGAGGGTTTTAACCATGTAAAACATTAGTGTGTTGATCTTTGATATGTTTGTGTGAGTGATTGCTTAAGGTGTTAGACCTTGTGGAAATACCCCTTCATTGTTGATCAAGATGTTGAACAAGTGTAGCTGTGTGAATCAAAGGATTTTTAGATTATGTCATTTATGTGTATTTTTGGGCCGAGAGAGGTGTTCCATTTCGTCTAAACCACTTTTTAATTGGAATGCTTTTTATTTCGTTGAAGAAGGTTTTCCATTTTCCCAAGATGCATCCATTTTACCAGATCCAAAGGAATATTGTTTACATTATGGATTTTTTTTAAATATGTCTCATATTCTTTCATATTTTAGCCTAGTTTTTTATTTTTATCCATAGTTTGTTACCTCTTCGATCTACATATGCTCTTTTTTGTGTGCTTTGTGTGAACTCAACAAAACAAAAACATAGCAGAAAATGTTTTCTTGACTGAGTATATCATTTTCCACGCACCTTGTGTAAAATCAATAAAACAAAAAAGTGAGAAAAATTACTTTTTTTCGATAAGCTAACCAAGGACTAACCCCAAATTTGAGAAATCTTTCTTTCATAATTTTGTTTTTTGTCTTTGTGTGAATGTGTTAAGTGTCTTGCAAACTGAAAATGAATATTTTTTGGGTAGGCATAACAACAACACCACCCTCATTCTCCTCCATAATATTACTAAACCTTTTTTGTAACTCACTTGGACAACAACACCTCCATTCTCCTCCATAATATTATTAAATGTTTTGTTTAACTTACTTGGTTGAAATTTATTTTAATAAGAGGTCATGGGGTCAAGTCCGTTTTGTTACCTTTAGAAAAAGTTCATGTCACGTTAATTTATAAAGTAACTACATTACAAAAGTACTTCTCACTTGTTTTATAAAAGTGGTCAATTTAAAATAACTTGTTTGTAAAAGTGAGCTTATAGGAAAAGTTATTAAGGGGGGTGAATTTACTAATTTTTTTGCACCCATCACCATGTGGTTCAACCTCTACCTGCCATGTGGATTCCTAGATCCATTTTATCGTTTTCTTCAAAAAGGAATAACATTAACATCCAGAGTCCATTTTCAGTGCCATTTTTTAAAAATTTCCTATGTGTTCAACATCTTTGCATCCACACCATCAATTTCTACTTTTGAATCCATACTACCTACATCCTATAATATGGATAGTCTGAGTGATATTATGCTTACTAGTACCAATTATTTCTCATGGAGATCCATATGGAGGATGTCCTATGAAGTAGGGTACTTTACCATATTACCTTGGGAAAAGAAACTACCCCGACTAATGCCTATAAGAAAATAAAATGGGATAATAAAAAAGTGATGAAGATGATGGATTAATCGATATTTCCATATCTAATGACTTATGACTCCACCTTCAATGAATTGATGCACTAGATGTGGCTTGCTAAAATTTGGAATCCATATTTGGAAAACAAAATGAGATTCAAGGTCCTGAGATTGAAAATTTGTTGGATGCTTTAAATCCAAATGATTTTCTTTGCATTTAATACCATATATCTAAATTCAAATCCCTTAGACTCTTGATTGAATAATGCAATATATCTAAGCCATAAAAGAAATGTATTTATGTTATTCTATCTAATAATCCATAAACTATCGTGGATATTCCAGTGGAACAATTCATCATAATGGATCTTACAACTTAGTTATTTTTATTAGCTTATTTCCACTAAATTCTAAATAACTGGAACCGAAAGTAAAATAACTAGAGAAAAGAAATACACAATCAACACAATAACACAAGATATACCTTCATAAAAACCACTATGGGTAAAACCCAGCAAAAGATGAGGATTATTCCTTGCTCTTTAATATAGAATGCAAATACAAAGGAATAGGTATTCTCTATGGAGTTACCTATGACTCTGTGACCATAATGGCTACTGCAAGATTTCTTACCTCCTATGTTCTACTCTAATATCCACTCCCATGTTTCTTCTCAACTATGGAACAATAAAATCACATCATAAGTAAATGGAACCCCTTCTTCTACTAATGACCCAATATTTAACATAGCCTCATAGTTGTCTGGGGTTAATTTTAGGGTTCCTACATATCTCAACTCCCGATTAGGATTAGGTTTTTGGACCTTCTAGAATGTTCTTGAAATCCACATGTGATTAGCTCCACATGTGTGACAAATGAGCGTTGATGTGGAATCCACTCGGTACCATCGTAGTCAACTGGATAGGTGATCTGAAAAATATTTTGTTACCACTTAGCCAATAGCTTTTCATGATAACAAACCTTTTTCAGTGTTAGGATATTTTAAATGACAATGCTTCTTGTAGGAAAGTGATTTCTTACTTAGCCAAACTTGTTTAACTTAAGGAAGATAACTTGTTTAATCCAAAATTTTGAGATGATTAAAAAGAGACTAAAAGATCAAATATCAATCACAAGTGCACCAGAACTTGTTAACGGAGTTCACCTGCTTCGAGCTACATCTCATGGTCCACTCCCTATAAGTGGGACCACTCTTTATTAGTCTAAAATGCTTTAAACAATATACAAAAGAAGGCTAAAAATCAACCTTTGATATCGCATTTTAGTTATGCTATTATGGAGCAGAAAAAAACATCACCACCGGATTCTACAGGAAATTCTGCAACTCTGAAGTATAAACATGGATGTACTTTGGTGTACTTGAATGGGTCTTGCAAGCACTTTTCTGACTAGGTACTCTGATGCATAAACAAAATCCATATTTAGACTCCTTGTGAAATTATACAACTTTTTATTGTGAACTCGCCCACCTTCTAAACTGGACCTCGGGACTCCCCCTCTAGCATAGACTTTTATGCAATGTTGGTGCGTATAGTTCATACAGTTTAGGATCCATGCCCATCTTGAACTATGTGTAGAGACCACATCGACCTCTATTCAAATTGCCTCAGGATGCATGCAAACCACCTTGAGATGCATGCCAATATTTAGTGTCCCACCTCGGGATCCATTCCCACCTCGGACTACGTGCCAACCTTAGCCTCAAGATTTGTGATAGACTTAGCCTCAAGCTATGTGAAAAAGTAAGTCTCAATTTGCGTGTAAATCTCTCTCTGTCCCTTATCTCAAAGTGTGTGCATGTTTATACATGGGGGAAGCCCAACCCCCATTCGAACTCCGAGCAAAAACTTAAATAATATATTTGTTGTTTTCCTTAACAATCAGTTGCTTAGGTAGGTTGGTTAGGATGTTGGAGTGTTAAGTGGGAGGTTATGGGTTCAAATCATCGGGTTAAATATGACTTGGCCTGCTCAATGGGGCAATCATTTTTTAACCCTAGTCCTTCTTAGAAATTTTGTTAGTGCCACATGGAACCACCTGGTTGGTCCACGTGGAAACCAACCATTAGTTGTCGACTCCACCTTACCATTGATTGTGTGCCACATGTCCTCCACGTCACTGCTAAGTATACCCGTTGTATGCCACGTGAGATATTTTGTACCTACCACACAAATGCTGAATGGATTCCGTACTGACACGTGTGAATTTGTCATTCATCCACTTGTACCTACCCTGCCACATCAACACACCACATCAACATGCCATGCGGCACTTCTAGATTGATCTGGTTGCATGCCAAATTGTCCATTTCTGGGTGACACATGGAAACCTCTCATGCTTCCATGTCACCATTCTAACATTAGCATGATTTCATCCCTTCCAAGTTAATTGTTAGATCATGCCACTTGGATGACTGTGGGCATGCCACGTGGCACCCCATTTTTCCTTTTTCCTCATGTTCTGTCGAAACTTATGAATGCCATATCTTCCTCATACAACGTCTGTTTGAGGTGATCCAAGTGCCATCATAAATACCTCACCGAGACCTAAGCAACAGTGTAATCCTTCTGTGTTCGGATATCCACATCATCTTTTTCAGGATCTTGCATGCAATTAGGGTTTGCATGCAGAATCTAGGGTTTGCATGCACCTGCATGCACTTGCATGCATCTCAGTCACCAGTTTGATGCCTCTAGCACCTTAGCCACCTCATTCTAGCACCAGGGAGCCACTTACTACAGAGTTTTAGCCCTCCTAGGCTGAAAGGCGCCCACTTCTCACCTACTGCCAGAGAAGGGCGCACTTGTTCACCTACCACTGCAGTTCCGCTTCAGTTACACTCAGTTAGCTCCGATTCTCCCTGATTTGAGGCTAGTTTCACTCCCGACTGACTGTTTCACTTCCGTTGGACCTCCAGATTGACTAGATGACTTGTTCTGACTTCAGTTAGCCTCCCATGTGCCCCCACTGAGCCTCCCTCTCCTTAATCAGTGCTACACACTTCAGTTACACTTATTACACTCAGTTAGACTCAGATTGACACCTGGATGACTGGTTCTTGTGCATTGATGACCACCACCAATTGATGATGAGGACTCCTAGTTGGAGTCAAGCTACTCCATTCAGTGATTCGAATGGCCTACTTAGTCAATTCGAATTGCTCATTGACATATATTGTATTGTATTGTAATTCATTCACCCTTTCTGGGATAGATAGCACTGCTGCATGTTTTGCACAGTTTTGCACCATATTTTCTATGTTCATCTGTTGTGATTGATTTACTTGTTCATTAGATCTGCTGTGACTAATTTTACATGGTATCAGAGCCATGGCAGGGACAAGATTTATTTTCTACAGGTGTTCTACATGAAGAGAGAGCAATCTTTGCTCACTAATATATTTCAGCAGCGGCATGCAAAATCTCATGTGCATTCGCTCATGTGCATGCAAGGTTGAAAACATAGTGTTTGTTTGTGTGTGATTTGCAGGTTTCTTACTTCCTCCATGTGCATTCGCTAATGCAAAGATGGAGACTTCTTCTTCACAAAATATTCTTACTCCATTCAACTATGATGAATGGAAACCAAAGATGATTGCATTCTTGAAGAGACAATGTCTTTTTGATATGTGCATTGGTAATACAAGAGTTTTTGGTTCCGATGAAGAGGAGAATGATTGGCTCAATGATTGTGACAGAGCTTTTGGAGCAATATGTCTTGCTATGTCTCCTTGTATGCGCTACCTCAGTAAGACTGCTGAAAATCCAAGTGATCTGTGGGTCCAACTTGACAGAGAATTTGGAATGCAGGAAGAAGAGGATCATGTTAGCCTTTTGGAGAACAAGCCCAGTGAGATCTCCTTATGTATTCTTTCCGATCATGTGTTGGCCTCAACAATTGTTCAAGATGAAGAAGAAACTGTAGATTCAACACTCATTCTCTCAAAGTCTTCTATTTCGAATTCTGATCAAGATAAACAAGCTCATACTCTAGATTCCGAAGAGGTTCTTGAATCCTCTCTTTCACATGAGTTTGTCGGCATGCAGAATAATGATCTACTTGATGTTTTGGAGGTAAAATCTGATTTTGGAGGTGAAGCATTCGCCCTCCTTGATTGCATTCCTTCTATAAACTTATGTTCTATCATTTGCAAAGTTTCTCAGAGTTTTAATGAAGATAAAGAGCACTACCATTCGCTTGAGTTCAATTCTCATGCACTTTTTGCTGATTTTGGTTTTGATCTCACCCTTGTTGGTTCAAAGGAGATCTCAAGAAACCATTCATCTATTCTTGGAGCTAATTTAACTTCTACTGATAAGAAGTTCAAGTTTCAAGAGCTATTTGATCTTATTGGAGCTTTTTCTACCTCACTTGGTTAGAATCACAGGTTCCAGGATCATCCTTATATTTTCAGATTTGTTCTCACCATTTTCGGTATGAAGAGCAAGTTCATAAAGTCTCCACATTCGCTTGCATCCACTGATGGAGAATTCAAGCACATGTTTTTGGAGCATAATCCATTTACTCCCAAGAGTAAGATACCTCCAGACATATTTATTTGAGTTTGGAGCAGTTAAATCTTTTGGTGTGTTACAGTTCATTTTGAGGGGGGGTATTTTTCCCATGAGGTTTTCCCCATTTCCTCGGTTTATTGACTGTTATTAGTTTGGATTATTATTGTATTGGGGTGACCTTTGGTCTTAGTTACCAGGGCCCCACATTATTTTTGTTGGCACATCATAGTCTAGCTTGAGGGGGGGTGTTCGGATATCCACATCATCTTTTTCAGGATCTTGCATGCAATTAGGGTTTGCATGCAGAATCTAGGGTTTGCATGCACCTGCATGCACTTGCATGCATCCCAGTCACCAGTTTGATGCCTCCAGCACCTTAGCCACCTCATTCTAGCACCAGGGAGCCACTTACTACAGAGTTTTAGCCCTCCTAGGCTGAAAGGCGCCCACTTCTCACCTACTGCCAGAGAAGGGCGCACTTGTTCACCTACCACTGCAGTTCCACTTCAGTTACACTCAGTTAGCTCCGATTCTCCCTGATTTGAGGCTAGTTTCACTCCCGACTGACTGTTTCACTTCCGTTGGACCTCCAGATTGACTAGATGACTTGTTCTGACTTCAGTTAGCCTCCCATGCGCCCCCACTGAGCCTCCCTCTCCTTAATCAGTGCTACACACTTCAGTTACACTTATTACACTCAGTTAGACTCAAATTGACACCTGGATGACTGGTTCTTGTGCATTGATGACCACCACCGATTGATGATGAGGACTCCTAGTTGGAGTCAAGCTACTCCATTCAGTGATTCGAATGGCCTACTTAGTCAATTCGAATTGCTCATTGACATATATTGTATTGTATTGTAATTCATTCACCCTTTCTGGGATAGATAGCACTGCTGCATGTTTTGCACAGTTTTGCACCATATTTTCTATGTTCATCTGTTGTGATTGATTTACTTGTTCATTAGATCTGCTGTGACTAATTTTACATTCTGAGCATTTGGGAGAATTGGTTTTTGAGGGTTCTCATATCCATATGGATCAATAGGTCAACTTGCTCGAGGCATAAATTCTTCATACAGACTTTGTTTGAGGTAAGTCTTGGATAGTTGGAAAGTTCTCATAGTGTAGAATAATGTCCAAGGGCATTGATTTGACCCCAAAAAATATCATTTAGAACCTCAAACGCCTCAAAAGATTATGGACCCCAAATTTGCAAAGTGAGACTTCCCCTAAAATGGCCCCTGCAAGCCAATTCATCCAATCTCTCCTCTTAGTAAGCACCAAAATAAATGACAAATTATATATTGATCCATTTCAGATCATCTAAGCTTGGTATTGTGTATTTTGTTTGTGTATCTAGACCTTTACTCCATCAAAGAAGCGCGAGTGACTAATTATAAAAAACCCTCTCTTGAATATTTTGTGATGATTTGATTAGAGATAAATTATGTTTTGCATCTTGGAGTAATCGACATTGTAGGTACATCTATAAAATCCTTAGTGGCACAACAGAAGGATAAAACCAAGAATACCAAGAAACAACATCCTCGCAACAATAAGCAGAACAAGGGTCCCAAACCCTCTCAACCAACTCATCCTTATAATGGTGACAAGGGAACCATACTGGAAGGTAAGGAGACTGGGCATCATTGCAATTTTTGCAAGAAAGATGGTCATGTGGAATCTTAGTGCTTCAAGAAGATGGAAACCTTAGAGTTGGAAGTAGCAATGAAGAAGCACAACATCAACCTTGATTCTTCTTCTAACTTTAGTTTTCATGGACATGCACTTTCTACTTTTGGTTTTTGGTTTTTCTTTTAATGCATCGTCTTATCCTTCTTCATCTAATAAGGGCTCATTATTTCTGGAGCATATTAATATATGGCTAAGGATAAAGCCATTTTTTCCTAAAATCCATCATTAGGTCCTTAGAAGCTAGAATAAAGGATCTTAATTCTATAACGATTAAGGATCTCACAAAATTTTGATAAATCAAAGAGAATAAATAACTTGTTGGATACAAAAGAGAGATAAATTAAAATATTTAATTATGAGCCTTCATCGAAAACTCTAGACCGATTAAATCATTAAAGTTTGGTCAATATAATTTTAACCATATAATTTTTTGACAAAGATAACATTAAACTATTTGAATGCTTAGGACAAAGATAACAATAAACTTTTTGAAATCTTAGGTAAGCTTCAATGAGAATTAGATGCTATGAAGAAAAAAACACAAAATGGTTAGTCTTGTCTAGTAGTGCAACCAATGCATAGATATAGCTCTACTATTGTTAAGATGAGATAATAGAATAGAAGATTAAGGTCATGGGTGGATGAAACCAAAATAATATATCGGCATATCATTGATGAGACAAGTGAAATAGCAGCAAAGCTGCTTATACCTGCCTCTTCGAATTAACAAATAGAAACATATATAAAATTGTATAATTGTCTATTACAAAAAAAATAAGAACAAAAATTCAATTTTGTATTAATATGGAACTAGTTATTAGCATGCTAGTTTATGAAAGTTTATTGATACTCGTGATAAAAAAAAATTAAAAATTAAAAAAAAACTCAGTGTATTAAAAGAGTGTATAATGTATTAAGAGAGTGCCATATCATCTACCATTCAGCTCATTAGTTGTATAATGTGTTACAATAGTTAATTCAATAGCATTAAAATGGGTATAAATTCCAATTAGAATAATAGCTTCAAAGCAACAAAACAAATCTCAGCTTTAAAATTATGTTTATGTTTTCTTTAATTAATAAAGAAATTAAGCCATTTTATTCAAAAGGCAAGTGAATACATAGCCACTAAAGCATTAAAGAAAATATTTATTGCACATAATTTGAGATAATTATTTTCCCAAAATTAAATTGTCAATAATACCTTGAGTTCAAATCATTAATGTTATCTTTGTTAGTTTAAATCATTAATATTATTTTAATTTCTAAAACGCTAACAATGTTTCTAGGTTACAATGTGATAACACACAATATTTTTAATATTTTAAACATCATGACTTATGCTTATCTATATCTATATGTAGTATAAATTAAGGGATTTGTTTCAATATAGGTTGAGGAAGAAAGCTAAAATTCATTTCCAACTATAAAACTTCACTACATAATGTTACTACGCATATTATATGAGAAGTGTTGATTTGAAAAATAAATTAATAACACTTATTTAAATAGAGGTATAAGGTATTGTAACTTGTTAGTTGAGAAAGTCTTCAATAAAGACAAACTATTGTAATTTATTGTTTTGATGAGGTAGAATACTTAGGCTTTCATATAGCGATGGATGAGGTAGAATATTGGGTTCCATAATATACTTGAGAGTATGTATTATGGGAAAGTTTGCATGCTTTTTCATTTAATATTCAACTTAACTATATGACCCAAGAAATTAGGTTCTGTTGGCCTATCCACCTTTGAATCACAATAGCTTGTTACATAGTAATTATTGAAGCATAGTGCAAAGAAACCATCATAACATCATATTCACCACTTTATAAAAGTATGGGCTTCCTTAAAAAACATAGCTATGGATATAATTGTCTCATAACAATAATAAGTAAATTTGTATATAAAACTAGAATTCAAAGGTTAAGAAATTAATATGAATATAATGTAGCAATTTATGTTTTTTTAAATAACAATAACATCGTAATTTAAACTTTGAAAATAATAATAAATATTTTGATATGTAAAAATAATATAATTGAATAATAAAATCTTGTAATTATTTAGTTTTTAAATATGAAATAATTTTTTTTAGTTATTTTATTTTTAAATATATATATATAAATATATTTAATGTTTAAAACAAATTTAATGATGATACAATACAAATTAAATTAAAAAAATCATAATTAACATATTAAAATTAAATGTAAGAAATAATAAATTTTAATGGTTTAAAATTCAGAAACTGTAGCTTATATTAAGTGATTCTATAGGATTGCTGCTAGAATGAAGAGTGAATCCCTGGGAGCATGCCCTCTCTAAGTGTACAATAACTTAATCCAAAGTCCTATCATAATTTAATTCTCAATTAATATGTACAAAATTAAAACTAACGTGACATTTTATATTAATTTTAAGAATTTTTATTTCTAAATTAATTTTATTTGTATCATCATTTAAGAAATTTTAACTAATGAAAAAACATAAATATAAATTTATAAAAATTTAAAAAATATTTTTTAGTTTTTTAAAATTATATTTAATATAGAATAATAAACAAAACTTTAAAAAACATGAGATCCACCAACAAAATTAATATAAAGTCATAGTAGTTTGACAATGAAACTATTACAATATACATGTAGGAGGCGGGTATAATAAAATCTCCCGAGGATATCTAGATAAAGATTAAGCATCTCACATAAAAACATGATGCAATGAATAACAAATGGAAATCTTTAAAGATTGCCAGCAATGAGTTGGAAAGCAAGGTGACTTCTACTTGGCAGTTTGTTACAAGTCAATACGGTTGAACATAACATATTTAATGTGGAACAAAATCAATGAGGAGTTCCTTGTCCTATGGGTACATTTGATGTATTACACTAAGTATTATGACACGTACTATGAAATATTGGATAATGTAAATATATTTTGGGATGAAGTGTTAAACTGATCTTAAATAGTTGATGCTGGTTTGGAATTGTTACCTACCATTCCTACGGATAGTCTTATATGCCCTACTATCGCTAAAAATGAGAACACATTAATGTCGTGACAATAGTTGTTGAAAGCATCTCAACTAGAAATAAAAAGATTTGTCACTATCATTGATGAGATGCATGAATTGGATATGCCATCTCCCTCGAATCATAGCACCTAATTGATTCCCTAGATCAAATGGAGTAAGTGAAGAATTTTGTGGATGATAGCAATGCCTTGACTAAGACACTTTCAAATAAGAAGAATTTTGTGGATGATAGCAATGCTTTGACTAAGACACTTTCAAATCAAAAACTTATGAACTTATTAGATCTTTCTACTTCCATCTAGTGAAGAAGAAATTTGTGGGAAATTTGTGGATGATAGCAATGCTTTGACTAAGACACTTTCAAATCAAATCAAAAACTTATGGACTTATTAGATCTTTCTACTTCCATTTAGTGAAGCTAGTTGTAAGGGAAGATATTATGCATAATATTTTTATTTTGTGATGGCAGAAATTATTGTTTTTATTTTTTTTCATGAAACAAGTACATTTAATATTTTAAAATGTCTAAAGTAATAACTAAATTTTTTTTTTTTTTAATTTTTAAAGGAAAGTTTTTCCAAACATGATTGGTCCCATACCATTTAAATGAAGGTTAAATAAATTAATTATATATATATATATATAACACTAATGCATGGAAACTTCTCAAAAGCTAAGGAGGAAAGATGGACACAATTTCCGTCTTTTTGTTGAATCCCTTCCAATCACAATTTATGTTTTTTGTTGATTTCCTTCCATCTTTTTGTTGATTCTCTTCCAATCACAGTTTCCATCTTTTTGTCGATTCCCTTCCAATCACAGTTTCTCTCTTTTTGTTGATTCCCTTCTATAATTGGAAATAGGGAGTTTCCATATATAAGACTAGTTATTTTATTTTATGCTTTTTAAATAATCTATTATAATATTATATAAATTGTATTTACATATAGATATGCAATAATCATTTCTTTTTTATTTATTATAATACATTGGTCACTTCTCATATGAAAAAGAAATAACATTTTAAATTAATAAATAAAAATGGTATTTTTAAGTGAATGAGACCTAATCTGGTGGTTGGTCCTGTGAATGAAACAAACTATAAAAGTTGAGAATCAAAAGGAAATATAGAGGAAGAATGAGGATTCAAGCAGCGGGAGCAAGCATGGGTCAGAGTGTACCTCCTTTACTGATATGGTTTGTGGTTTAATGGGTTTTGATGAAGAAGTAGTATGTTCTCGTTGTAATTACCGAAATGGCAATGGAGAATCCTGCTCTAAGAATGAGCTTGAGGATCCCCACTCAGCTAAGATACTAGAGGTACAACTATTTTCTTCTTGGTTTCTATTTTAAGCTTCTATGTGCGTAAAAATATGTGGTTTATGTCATGGTATGAAGCTACAAAATATGACCCTTTGAAATCAAAGGATTTCTACAATGTGTTCCAGGTATTAATTTTGTTTTGATAAACATGTGGAAATTGTGGTTTTTTGCATGACTGCAATGGAGTTACATTTTTTGGGTTGCATAAAGAAAACTGTGGAAAATCAAGAAATTATGGAAGTGACTAGCATTAAGAGATGCATGTGCAGGGCAATCATGAAGAACTTGAAATCATTGAGATACAATGTAGTGATATGTAAATCATGATGGGAGAGCATCAAAGACTTCCCTTCAAGTAATTGGAGTTTCTATATCCCTGTAGAGTTATTGTTGTTGTTTCTTATTCCTCTGATAAGAAGGAATTTGAATCGGAGATCGAATAGATATTCTAATGTGCTTCTGCAAAACTAACTAAATGTTGAATTTGCTGTTACATAAATATTAACAATTGATGAATATACGGCTACAACTAACTAAATAATAACAATTGACAACAACCCATGACTCTTACCCTTTTACTATTTTCTAATCATGGAATGCTAACCCCTTGTGCCGAATTTTCAAATTACTTATCTATGTACTGTAGAGGGATTATATTGTTGAGAGCCATACGTAATTTGATGTGCACTAAATGCACGTGAATATGAGTACATGGACGTAAAAGTGGAGAGAAGGAAAGGGGCATCTAAGGAAAAGAGATTATTGGTAGACATAGATTTCAAAGCGTAGTTTGAAATGGAAAGGCCGACTCAAGTCTGGCATTTGACAATTCCATAGTAGACATTAAACAACTAAGTTTTACTTGCAAATAATGTTGCAGAGTTTTCCACCGTTGACAATGTTTTTACGGTTTTAGTTTAAATTCAAACATCTATTTCAAAATTAGAAGATAATGCTCAACAACTTTTATGCAAAGGTGTCTAATCTAAGATGATTCACAAACTACAATATATACGTTTACAAGAGCTTCCAATTTTCTTTCAAATCTTCATTTCAATTTTTTTTTTTTTAAAAGAGACTTTTAAAATTATACAAAATCTAAATGACATGTGGAAAGGCCGACTCAAATCTGGCATTTGACAATTCCATAGTAGACATTAAAGAACTAAGTTTTACTTGCAAATAATGTTGCAGAGTTTTCCACCGTTGACAATGTTTTTACGGTTTTAGTTTAAATTCAAACATCTATTTCAAAATTAGAAGATAATGCTCAACAACTTTTATGCAAAGGTGGCTAATCTAAGATGATTCACAAAATACAATATATACGTTTACAAGAGCTTCCAATTTTCTTTCCAATCTTCATTTCAAATTTTTTTTTTTAAAAGAGACTTTTAAAATTATACAAAATCTAAATGACATGTGGAATTCTATAAGAAGAAGGTAGGTTAATATACTAAGCATGGTTGCCAATTTCAGCCCCTCAAACTCAACAACAAAATCCAACTTCGTAGGTTGGCAGATCATCGTGGTAGATTGGCACATCATGCTCTTCCAAGTTGAAGATAAAGAAGAGTTGATTACACATGTGTGAAGATTAGATAATTGATTTTCCAAGTGAATGTCCACGTTAGTTTTGATATGAAAAGCAATTATAACCACCTTTTGTAAATTATTGGCTTTGGTGTAACTATGTATTGTAATTGACTTGCCTCTAAGTTACCATAAGCTTGACTATTTTAGGCTCAACGCATAGTATTTTCCTCAACAAGTTGTATAATGTCTATGTGGGTGGTAGAATGTCCTTTTTGGGAATACACACAAATTCATAATATTTTATTTATTTATTGAATATTTTAAAAGTAATTGGTAAAAATATTTATTGTTATTGAAGCTTTTGGAACTCTACATGTAATATTGCAACACAAATCATGTCAATTGAAAAGATACAAACATCACATACAATAAGAAGAATTATTTGTGAACTTGGAAATTCTTAAACATTTTATCATGACATAAAATGTATAAAGAGAATATTAACAACAAACACATAATTGGTTTTATTAGATCATCAAACATTACATATATAAAGAATTATACAATTAAGTGTGAACTTGGAAATTATTAAACATTTTATCATGACATCAAATATATAAATAAAATGTTAATAGTGAACACATAATTAGTTTTATTACATCTTCAAACAATACTTATATTTGAAATACTTAATACTCTATCCATTCTAAATGGTGGAGATTACATCATAAAATAGTTATGGAGGTTCTACATAAAAAGTATTTCTAAGCTAAGGTAACTTCTACCTTGATAACCATTCCATTGAGGAGAATCTATTTTCATAATATTGATTCTGACGAGAAGCGCTTTTTGCAGCCCAAAGTGGATAAGATGTGTCACGTCTGTCACAAACACATGTTAGAACTAAATATATAAAAATATATATATAACCAAGTACATGTTGGCTCAAATTTAAATCGGCTAGAACCAAGTACATGTTGGCTCAAATTTAAATCGGCTAGATTGTAAAATACATTTATGTAAATATACATCGAATTGTTGAATATCAGGATACATGTTTTTTTAGGTGGAAAAAAGATATCGAATTTCAATTACAATGCCATTAGTGCTCATCCTCACATTTTAAATAAATATTTTCATAAATAGTTACAAGACAACTAAATTTTGATGCATTAGTTAGTCTTGTATTGATTTGATCTACAAGAGACACATATTTTCACAATGGAATCATGCATATGGATTAAGAATAACTATTTTACTTCATAATCAATGAATGAATGCAATCTTTGGCTATTTGTAGGATTTATAGTTGGCACATGGATGAAATTTATTGATTGTGTATTATTAAGTTAATAATAGAACAATAAGTTAGATATTAGTTTTATGGTAATTGCAAACTAATGATAATTGGGTAAATTGCAAGTATTTTACTTCATAATTAGTTAATGAATGCAACTTTTGCTTATTTGTAGGATTTATGTGTTATAGTTTACAACATGAAATAGTTGACACTTAGACAATGATATTTGGGTAAATAACTATTTTACTTCATAATTAATTAATTAATGCAATTTTTGCATATTTGTAGGATTATGTGTTAGCATTTACAACATTTACAACATGATTCCAAATTGGAATAGTTGGTGCCTAGACAATTATAATGGAAATTATAATGGAGGCAAACCTTTCCTCAAATTTAGGAACATAAAATGGGTTTGCACCTAAGAGATTTGATCCTTAATGATGTGAGGAGTCGGGAGTCTCCAAGCTCATCAGGAGTAATTAACATATTCAGTGTTGATTCTCTCTCTCTCTCTCTCTCTCTCTCTCTCTCTTTATATATATATATATATATATATATATATATATATCATTGATGTTGGTAAGAAATTCTTTATCGGGTTCATTAGGTTTTGGTCCTATTGAATCAATGAATCCCTAGTCTTAGATGTGCTTCTCACTCATTGGAGTATCCATATGTTGTCAATTGTTTATGTTTTCGATATGGATACCTATGTTGATACTTACTATTGGTGTCAGCATATATTATCATCAATGCATATTCTCTTTTGTCAACATGCCTATTGTTGTCAATACATCTTCTCTTCTATCATAACTCCGTATGTCATTGACACATTCATCTAACTGATTCCTAGACTAAGGTAAGAGCATTACTGCTTTTAAAATTCTCCTCTCAACATCTTTCCTAATTATGAAAATCGTTCTTCATTTTGAAGAACTTCTAGGATGGTCCTTATCTCAAAAATGATGTCCCAAAAATGATTAAGTACAAAAATTTACAAATTAGCAATGGAAAATGTTTTCTTACAAAAATGAAGCACTTGTATCACTACATATTAAAGTTATATGTCATGTGGATCCAATTGTTGAGGATAGGTTGGAACTAGAGTACTCTATGGTGTCATAACCGGATTGCAACAATCATTTTCAAGAAAACATCATATATCACTGATGCATTTCTTTATTCTTGGTCAAATAAGTGCCAAGTCTATAACACTTTTTTTATTGTGATCTCATAATTCTAGTCTTTTGAAGATGCATTTTAGTTTCACCTTTGTTGATATGCTTTCTATTTTATAGGGATACATGTACTTGTCTCAAGATAAACCTTTTGTTTCCTTCATTATGTTATAAAATAGAGAGTGGAGCGTTGATTTCATCATTTAGTGTAAGGCATTATTTTAACCATTGTCCTTCGAAAGTCCTTATTTTCTATAACTCATGTTCCTATATTGTTATTAATCCATGTCAAAGGCCAGGATAACTATTGTTTTCGATATGCATTGACTTCTTATTAATTTGTCTTTGACTTTCTATATTTGTGCATATATCATAATTTTTTTACATGGCTCTTGAATTTATCTATTAATTAATTCATAATTTAATTATTTACTCGCAATATTATTGGATGAAACTTTCATCCATTATTGTCAGGCTCTTGCTTTATCGAAAAAGTTTTAACATAGGCAAACTTTCTTTGTAAAGTATACAATTTCATTTGAACATATACAACGAAAGTCATTAATGACACCATCATTGGTATCACTTCTCGAGGAATAACCACATTTATTGCATCATAAATTCTGTAATGGATGGCGGTGGCATGCGGGTGGCAGTGTTGTTCTTTGCCGCTTCTTCCTCCTAAGCTTCATCTTCTCATGTCTTCATCTTCATCAATTTCAAAGCGGTGGTAGTGTTGTTCTTTGCACCTTCTGTTTCTTCCTCTCAAGTCTTCATCTTCATCAATTTGAAGAGATTTCAGACAATTTGATGGAGCTTCTATATCTTTTGTCTTCGGATAGGTATCAATTTGTCTTGAACTTGCATTTACAATAATCATTTGAAGCTTACTGTTTTCAGTCCTACTTGCAAGTGAATGGATGTGAATGTCCATTTTTTAAAGAAATTCTTCTATTGCTCATGGACAGGATTTATTTCAATTTATTGTTCCTTATTGTGTCTTGTTCTGCTATACAAAAACTTCCTCATTCTGATATGCCTATTTCTTATTCTGGTTGGGCTCCTGCTTATTGTATAATCAATCTATTTTCATTGGTTTCACTGCTTTCTACCTCAATCTTTTCACGGCTTTAATCATACCAGTGCAAGGATTCCTTATCATTCATAAAACCAAAGATGTGTTGCTATGTATTTATTTTATGTTGTGCATTGCTTGATTGGTGAGGGAGTTTATGGCATTTAGCACCACTTCAAATTTTTGTGCCTTGTGGGATACAAAGGTACTCGACTGCAATCACACAAAGTTGCAGAATATAGGATTGAATTTAAACCTTTCACTACATTAAAATCATAAAATAATGTAATTTCACATCCACGATCTATGTTTAAATGCACACCATACATATTACATGTTTTTTTTAACAATAAAATAGTTTACACATATTTTCGGTGGATGTTGTTAGTGTTGGAACGACGACAGAGTTCTAGTTTTCATTAGGAGAGAATTATTTCCATGTATGTGTCTGTTGTTCCTAATCAATCTATTCTACTTTATATTATGACAACACGTTATAAGAAACATTCATGCTCAACACTTATCTGAAAGAATGTATGAGACATTTATGGCAGGAAAACCCACGTGGTTATTGCAAGGAAATGTAGTGACAAGCTTGACAAGGGGATTGAGACCATGCAGACATAACAAGTAATTGGCCGAGCTCTACATCTGGAAAAATCCAATCGTCAGATCATTTATGCACATGCTGCAAAAGGCTAGTTTCCCCATTGGTGACCCCTGTGTGCCTTAGGAGCGTAAAAATTGTTCATGTCATCCCAACGATGTTTTTGCCTCTGACTCTTGACAAGATCTCAAAACCCAACATCAACTGGCCATCCCACTGATTTGTTGCATCCTTAAGATCTATCAGTTTACAGACAGCCTGGATGTAGTTTTTGTATTTGTTCTCTAGTTCTATGAAGATGGGAATCCATTTGACACCTTGACATGAGTACTATATTTTTTACTTGTTATTCATTACAAGTTATCCTTGTTTAGTTAGTTATTGTATTACTCACCCATCTCATTTTGTATCCCTCTAATTGTTGTTGGGTTCTTATTTTGTTAATGGTATTTTCCAACTTTATAAACTTAAAACTATGCACAGGGAAGGAAGGAACAGTTCTCATACTAGAAAGTAATGCATGTGAATAAATATGATGAAAATTCAAAGAAATAGTGGTTCGGGGATGGGATCTTTATTGAAGGTGATAAGACTATGGATGTGGATATTGTAAAAAAGTTGGAGAAAAAGAAATATGATTCCATATCGCCTGCGGCAATGACATCTGTGTCACTGCCATTACTTGTGGCCACTAAGTAGAGAAGCATAGAGTTGGTCGTGTAAGGAGCAGGTGGATTCTGCACCTTCGTGTTTGTGTGTTTAGAAGCTTTGCATATCTATATTTAATTTTCTTGTTGTTGCATTTAAAGGATTTGTTTCAGCTTCACATGGCTCAGAAGACATGCCGGTGAAAGAAACGGAAAAATTATTCATGGGATTATACTGTATTTAGACGAAAAATTGATAGATATGCTTTAAAAACACGCGAACGAAGCTCTATAAGAGTCCTCATATAAGATTTATGGCAGCTGTTAGAGCTCCTGCAAGATTTGAAGCTTTTAATTTCAAAACATTTAAAGTTGTAGTTTTTTAGAACTTACTTGAAGATGATATATTACAATTGATTCAGTGAGAAGTGTTAGTACCTGTTCAGATGATCCAGATCTTGGGGGATAAGAGACGGAAGACTTGAATGCCAAGAGACGAGGAGAAGACATAGCCTCAAAGCTAAAGTGGATTATGGATCAAATGTGATAAAGACATAGCAGCGAGATCTGGGTTGTGAAAAGCCTAGACAGAGAAAGATAGAGTAAATATGCCACATGGAGGGGTGAGGCTCAAATAGGGTTCTTTGAGACTCACCTCTCAAAATATACTAAGAAAAGCACTCAGAACCAATAATCCAATAATAACTCAATCAAATAAAATAAAGGTAGAATGCAAAAAATAATAGCTTGCTTTATTGAGAAGGCATAAATCCCTTTATATAATATTATTACAATGTACCTTGAAGCCATACTATGGAACAAAACCATGGGCTACAAAATACCATGGATGGGGTGTATTCTAAACTATGGCCTGCATGGAAGATTTCAAAACTATAGATGGGAGAGGGTGGCCTCTCCATTTAATGAGTTTATGATGAATGAGAGAGGGTGGCATTTCCATTTAATGCTTTTATGACTTATACATTTGAATTTAGACCATATGCCCCCCTAAAATTCGGATCATTCCTCCCCCATTAGAAAATGATGGTCCCCGTCCCCATCATTTCATGTTAAAAATAAACCCATTATTACAATGTGCTAGTTACCAATGAAGATAAGTGTTTTGTGTGGTTAACCTATAACCATGGGTTTTGTGTGGTTGACCCATAACTGTGATTACAATACATAATTGTGGTTTTGTGTGGTTGCCCCATAACCATGGGTTTTGTGTGGTTTACCCATAATCGTGATTACAATACACAACTTTGGGTTTTTTGTGGTTGCCCCATAACCATGGGTTTTGTGTGGTTGACCCATAATCATGGGTTTTGTGTGGTTAACCCATAATCGTGATTACAATACATAACTCTGGGTTTTGTGTGGTTGCCCCATAACCATGGGTTTTGTGTGGTTGACCCATAACCATGGATTTTTTGTGGTTAACCCATAACCATGATTACAATAGGATTTAATAAAAGTCCAAAAATTGAAAAAAATCATGACCTTGGTGTAGTTGATGTCTTGTTACAAATCCATTCATAGATTCTGATGCAGATGATGAAAGTGAATTTTGTTGAAGACCCATTTGAGATCTCAAAGAGACATTTCCATCCATATAACACAACTGCTATGTGGTGGCTTAGGGAGTGAGAAAATGTTTGTTGAAGCTCAGGAGATGCATGCGCACTATTTTGCAGACATATGTTGTTTGAGTTGATAATATCTCTCAAACCATAAAGCCAAATGAAAAACCACAAAATATTATTTTAGCTGAAGAAAAGACTTTTCAATGAGCTTCGGTAGATCCTCCAAAATGTTATGTGGAGTCTGTAGAAATTGTTTAAAGTTGTTGTATGTGCAGCCACATTGTGTACAAACATGTGCTACTTCAAACAAGCATATCTCAAAACCTGGAAATGAAATGAAATTCCATGAAATCCCCATTTGAGATGATAGAAAACCTTTCAAATGAGCTATGGTCGACTCTCTGAAATGTCCTCTACAATTCACAACATCCCTCTAAATTTTGTTGAATGTGAGAGTGTCGAATGTAGAGGGTCAAGGGTTTGTAGAGAATCATGGGATGTTGTAGAGGTTGTGGAACCTCCATGGCAAGCATGGACACCCTATAAAATTATTGAAAATGTTGCATACCAATGGATGTATTAGATCCATGTATGGTTCTGTTTGTAATGGTGAACGAAGATCCGAGAGTAAAAAAATCATTGAACCATAGTAAGCTTCAAACCCTTGTTCCAATGAAGAACATACCTGCTTTGACACAACTGATCCAGATCTTGGGGGCTGAGACTTGGAATATTTGAATGACGAGAGAGGAGGAGAATAGATAGCCTCGAAGCTAAAATGGACTATGGATCAACTATGAGAAAGACACAACAGCGATATTTGGGTTGTGAAAAGCCTAGACAGAGAAAGATAGAGTAAATATGCCACATGGAGGGATGAGGCTCAAAGAGGGTTGTTTGAGCCTCCCCTCTCAAAATATACTAAGAAAGGCACTCAGAACCAATAACCCAATAATAACTCTATAAAATAAGAGAAAGGGAGGATGTCAAAAATAATAACTTGCTTTATTTAGAAGGCAGAAAGCCCTTTATATAATATTATTACAATGTGCATTGAAGCCATACCATAGAACAAAACCATGGGCTACCAAATACCATGGATGGGTGTATTCTAAACTAGGGGTTGCATTGAATATTCCAAAACCATGGACGGGAGAGGGTGGCCTTGCCATTTAATGGTTTTATGATGAATGGGAGATGGTGGCCTCTCCATTTAATGCTTTTATGACTTATACATCTGAATTTAGACCATATGCCTCCCTAAAATTCGGATCATTCCTTCCCCATTAGAAAATGATGGTCCCCGTTCCCATCATTTCATGCTAAAAAGAGAGCCATGATTACAATGTGCTAGTTACTAATGAAGAGAAGTGTTTTGTGTGGTTAACCCATAACTGTGGGTTTTGTGTGGTTTCCCCATAACTGTGGGTTTTGTGTGGTTGACTCATAACCATGATTATAATACATAACTATGGGTTTCGTGTGGTTTCCCCAAAACCGGGGTTTTGTGTGGTTGACTCATAATCATGGGTTTTGTGTGGTGAACCTATAACCGTGGGTTTTGTGTGGTTGACCCATAACCGTGATTACAATACATAACTATGGGTTTTGTGTGGTTGCCCCATAACCGTGGGTTTTGTGTGGTTGACCCATAACCATGGGTTTTGTGTGGTTAACCTATAACTATGATTACAATAGGATTTAATAAAAGTCCAAATATTGAAAAAATGCATGATCTTTGGTTAGTTGATGTCTTGTTGTAGATCCATTCATAGCTTATGATGCAGAAGATGAAATTGAATTGCATTGAAGTCCCATTTGATATATAAAAGAGACCTTTCCATCCATATAATATAATTGCTCTGTGTTGTCCTAGGGAGTGATAAATTTTTTGTTGAAACCTAGGAGACGCGCGCGCACTATTTTGCAGACATATGTTGCTTCAGCCAATAATATCTCTCAAACCATAAATTCAAATGAAAAAAAACGAAATACCCATTTTAGTTGACGTAAAGAACTTTCCAATGAGCTATTGTAGATCCTTTCAAATGTTCTGTGGATTCTATGGTACTTGTTTAAAGTTGTTGTACGTGCAACTGCATTGTGTACAAACATGTCCTACTCTAGAAAAGCATATCTCACAAACCAGGAAATAAAATGAAATTCCGTGAAATACACATTTGATATGATGAAAAAACCTTTCAAATGAGATATGGTGGACCCTCTGAAAAATCCTATATGGTTCACAAAATCCCTCTAAAGTTTACTGAATGTGAGAGTGTCGAATGTAGAGGGCCAATGGTTTATAGAGCAACATGAGATGTTGCATAGGTTGTAGAACCTCCATGGGAAACATGGAAACCCTGTAAAATTATTGAAAATGTTGCATACCAATGGATGTATTAGATCCATATATTGTTCTCTTTGTAATGGTGAACGAATATTTGAGAGTAGAAAAATATTTAAACCCGTAGTAAGCTTCAAACCCTTGTTCCAAAAGAGAGTGTACCTGCTCTGATACTATTGATGAATATCTTGGGGGATGAGACCTAGAAGACTTGAATGCTGAGAGAGGAAGAGAAGAGATAGCCTCAAATCTAAAGTGGACTATGGATCAGCTATGAGAAAGACACATTAGTGAGATCTGGGCCGTGAAAAGCCTAGATAGAGAAACATAGAGTAAATATGCCACATGGAGGGGTGAGGCTCAAAGAGGGTTCTTTGAGCCTCACCTTTCAAAATATACTAAAAAAATGCACTCAAAACCAATAACCCAATAATAAATCAATAAAATAAGATAAAGGTAAGATGACAAAAATAATAGCTTGATTTATTGAGAATGCATAAAGCCCTTTATATAATATTATTACAATGTGCCTTGAAGCCATACCATAGAAAAAAACCATGGACTACCAAATACCATGGATGGGTATATTCTAAACTATGGGCTGCATTGAAGATTCCAAAATCATGGATGGGAGAGGGTGGTCTCTTCTTTTAATGCTTTTATGATGAATGAGAGAGGGTGACCTCTCCATTTTATGATTTTTTGACTTATACATCCGAATTTAGACCATATGTCCTCCTAAAATTCAGATCATTTCTACCCAATTAGAAAATGATAGTCCACGTCCCCATCATTTCATGCTAAAAAGAAACCCATAATTACAGTGTGCTAGTTACTAATGCAGATAAGTGTTTTGTGTGGTTAACCCATAATGGTGGGTTTTGTGTGGTTGACCCATAATCATGATTACAATACATAACTTTGGGTTTTGTGTGGTTGACCCATAATCATGATTACAATACATAACTGTGGGTTTTGTGTGGTTTCCCCATAACCATGGGTTTTGTGTGGTTGACCCATATTCATGATTACAATACATAACTCTGGGTTTTGTGTGGTTGCCCCAAAACCATGGGTTTTGTGTGGTTGAACCATAACCGTGATTACAATACATAATTGTGGGTTTTGTGTGCTTTCCCATAACAGTGGGTTTTACGTGGTTGACCCATAACGATAGGTTTTGTGTGGTTAACCCATAACCATGATTACAATAGGATTTAATAAAATTCCAAAAATTGAAAAAAAAATCATGATCTTTGGTGCACTTGATGTCTTGTTGCAAATCCATTCATAGCGTCTAATGCAGACGATGAAATTGAATTCCGTTGAAGACCCATTGGAGATCTCAAAGAGACATTTCCATCCATATAAAATAATTTCTCTATAGTGGCCCGGGGAGTGAAAAAATGTTTGTTGAAGCTCAAGATACACGCGCGCGTTATTTTGCAGACATATGTTGCTTTAGTCGATAATATCTCTCAAACCATAAATCCAATTGAAAAACCATGAAATACCCATTTTAGACGACATGAATAAATTTCCAATGAGATATGGTAGAGCCTCTGAAACGTTATGTGGATTCTGTAGCACTTATTTTAAGTTGTTGTACGTGTGGTCGCATTTTGTACAAACATGTGCTACTTCAAACAAGCATATATCACAAACCTGAAAATAAAATGAAATTCCGTGAAATACCCATTTGAGATAATGGAAAAAAATTTCAAATGAGATAAGGTAGAACCTCTCAAATGTCCTCTAGAGTTCAAAACATCCCTCTAAATTTTTTTGAATGTGAGAGTGCCGAATTTAGAGGGGTAAGGGTTTGTAGAGCAGCATGGGATGTTGCAGAAGTTGTTGAACCTCCATGGGTAGCATGGGCACCCTATAAAATTATTGAAAATGTTGCATACCAATGGATGTATTTGATCCATGTATAGTTCTCTTTGTAATGGTGAACGAAGATCCGAGAGTAGAAAATTATTTGAACCCGTAGTAAGCTTCAAACCCTTGTTTTGAATGAGAGCGTATCTTCTCTGATACAACTTATTTAGATCTTGGGGGCTGAGACCCAGAAGACTTGAATACCGAGAGAGAAGGACAAGAGATACCCTCAAATTTAAAGTGGACTATGGATTAAATGTGAGAAAGACAAAGTAGCGAGCTCTGGGTTGTGAAAACCCTAGACGGAGAAACATAGAGTAAATATGCCACATGGAGGGGTGAGGTTCAAAGATGGTTATTTGAGCCCCACCTTTCAAAATATACTAATAAATGAACTCAGAACCAACAACCCAATAATAAATCAATAAAATAAGATAAATGTAGCATGCCAAAAATAATAGCTTGTTTTATTGAGAAGGCATCAAGCCCTTTATATAATATTATCACAATGTGCCTTGAAGCAATACCATGGGACAAAACCATGGGATACCAAATATCATTGATGGGTGTATTTTAAACTGTGGGATGCATGGAAGATTCCAAAACCATGGAAGAGAGAGGGTGGCCTCTCCTTTTAATGCTTTTATGATGAATGGGAGAGGGTGGCTTCTCCATTTAATGCTTTAATGACTTATACATCTGAATTTAGACCATATGCCCCCTTAAAATTCAGATAATTCCCCCCCCATTAGAAAATGATGGTCCTCGTCCCCATCATTTCATGCTACAAAGAGACCCATAATTACAACGTGCTAGTTACCAATGAAAATAAGTGTTTTGTGTGGTTAACCCATAACCATGGTTTTTGTGTGGTTGACCCATAACCGTGATTACAATACATAACTGTGGGTTTTGTATGGTTGTCCTATAACCATGATTACAATACATAACTCTATGTTTTGTGCTTTTGCCCCATAAACATGGGTTTGTGTGGTTGACCCATAACCGTGGGCTTTGTGTGATTGTCTCATAACTGTGATTACAATACATAACTATGGATTTTGTGTGGTTACCCCATAAATGTGGGTTTTGCATGGTTGACCCATAACCATGAGTTTTGTGTGTTTAACCCATAACCATGATTACAATAGGATTTAATAAAAGTCCAAAAATTGAGAAATTCACGATCTTTAGTGTTGTTGATGTCTTGCTGCAAATCCTTTGATATCTTCTGATGTAGATGATGAAATTGAACTCCGTTGAAGACTCATTTGAGATCTCAAAGACGCATTTCCATCCATATAACATAATTCCTCTGTGGTGGCCCAGGGAGTGAGAAAATATTTGTTGAAGGTTAGAAGACACATGTGCACTATTTTGTAGACATGTGTTGCTTTAGTGGATAATATCTCTCAAACCAGAAAGCCAAATAAAAAACCATGAAATACTCATTTTAGCTTCGCAAAGACCTTTCCATTGAGCTATGGAAGAGCCTATGAAACGTTTGGTAGTGTCTGTAACACTTGTTTAAAATTGTACGTGCGACCGCATTGTGTACAAACATGTGTTATTCCGTGAAATATCCATTTGAGATGACGAAAAAAAAAATCAAATAAGCTATGGTAGACCCTATGAAACATCTTGTATAGTTCACAACATCCCTTTAAATTTTACTAAATGTGAAAGTGTCGAATGTAGATGTCTAAGGATTTGTAGAGTAGCATGAGATGTTGCATAGGTTGTGGAACCTCCATAGGCAGCATTGAAAGCCTTTAAAATTATTGAAAATGTTGCATAAGAATGGATGTATTAGATTCATGTATGGTTCTCTTTGTAATGGTGAACAAAGATCCGCGAGTAGAAAAATCTTTGAACCCCTAGTAAGCTTCAAACCCTTGTTCCAAAAGAGAGCGTACCGGCTCTAATACCACTGATCGAGATCTTGGAGGCTGAGACCTGGAAGACTTGAAAGCCGAGAGAGGATGAGAAGAGATAGACTCAAAGATAAAGTGGACTACAGATAAACTATGAGAAAGACAAATAAGCGAGAGCTAGGCTGTGAAAATTCTAGACAAAGAAACATAGAGGAAATATGCCACATAGAGGGGTGAGGCTCAAATAGGGTTCTTTGATCCCCACCTCTCAAAATACACTAAGAAAGGCACTCAGAACCAATAACCCAATAATAACTCAATAAATTAAGAGAAATGTAGGATGCCAAAAATAATAGCTTGCTTTATTGAGAAGGCATAAATCTCTTTATATAATATTATTACAATGTGGCTTGAAGCCATACCATAGAACAAAACCATGGACTACCAAATACCATGGATGGATGTATTCTAAACTATGGGATGCATGGAAGATTCCAAAACCATGGATGTGAGAATGTGACCTCTTCATTTCATGTTTTTATGAAGAATGAAAGAGGGTGGCCTCTCTATTTAATGTTTTTATGATTTATACATCCGAATTTAGACCATATTCCCCCCTAAAATTTGAATCATTCCTCCCCCATTAGAAAATGATGGTTCCTGTCCCCATCATTTCATGATAAAAAGAGACCCACGTTTACAATGTGTTAGTTACCAATAAAAAGAAGTGTTTTGTGTGGTTAACCTATAACCGTGGATTTTGTGTGGTTGACCCATAACTGTGATTACAATACATAACTGTGGGTTTTGTGTGGTTTCCATATAACCGTGGGTTTTGTGTAGTTGAACCATAACCGTGATTATAATACATAACTATCAGTTTTGTGTGGTTGCCCCATAACCGTTTGTTTTGTGTGGTTAACCCATAAAGGTGTGTTTTGTGTGGTTGACCCATAACCGTGACTACAATACATAACTATGGGTTTTGTGTGGTTTCCCCATAGCCGTGGGTTTTGTGTGGTTTCCCCATAGCCATGGGTTTTGCGTGGTTGACCCATAACCATGGATTTTTTGTTGTTAACCCATAACCATGATTATAATAGGATTTAACAAAAGTCCCAAAATTGAAAAAAATTAATTATCTTTGGTGCAGTTGATGTCTTGCTGCAAATCCATTCAGAGCTTATGATGCAGAAGATGAAATTGAACTTCGTCGAAGACCCATTTGAGATCTCAAAGAGACATTTCCATCCATATAATATAATTGCTCTGTGGTGGGCCAGGGTGTGAGAAATTTTTTACTGAATCTCAGGATACGTGTGCACACTATTTTGCAGACATATGTTGTTTCAGTCAATAATATCTCTAAAACCAAAAAGACAAATGAAAAACCGCGAAATACCCATTTTAGCTAATGAAAATACCATACCAATGAGCTATGGTAGAGCCTTTGAAACGTTCTATGAGTTATGTAGCACTTGTTTAAAAATTTTGTACGTGCGTTCGTATTGTGTACAAGCATGTGCTACTTCAAACAAACATATCTAAGAAACCAAGAAATGAAATGAAATTCCTTGAAATACCCATTCGAGATTACAAAAAAACCTTTCAAATGAGCTATGGTAGACCGTATATATGAAACTTCCTATACAATTCACAACATCCATTTAATTTTTTTTTATTGTGAGATTGTCGAATGTAGAAGGCCAATGGTTTGTAGAGCAACATGGGATGTTGCATAGGTTGTGGAACCTCCATGGCCAGCATAGACACCCTGTAAAATCATTGAAAATGTTGCATACCAATGGATGTATTAGATCCATGTATGGTTCTCTTTGAAAATGGTGAACGAATATCCGAGAGTAGAAAAATATTCGAACCCGTAGTAAGCTTCAAACCCCTGTTCTGAATGAGAGTGTACCTGCTCTAATACTAGTGATCTAGATCTTGGGGGATGAGACCTAGAAGACTTGAATGCCAAGAGAGGAGGAGAGGGGATAGCCTCAAAGCTAATGTGGACTATGGATCAACTTTGGGTTTTGCGTAGTTGACCCATAACCATGGGTTTTGTGTGGTTGACCCATAACCATGGGTTTTGTGTGGTTAACCCATAACCATGATTACAATAGGATTTAATAAAAGTCCAAAAATTGAAAAATTAATGATCTTTTGTGCAGTTGATGTCTTGTTGCAAATGCATTCAAAGCTTATGATGCAGAAGATGAAATTGAATTTCGTCGAAGACCCATTTGAGATCTCAAAGAGAAATTTCCATCCATATAATATAATTGCTCTGTGGTGGCCCGGGGTGAGAAAATGTTTACTAAATCTCAGGATACGCGTGCACACTATTTTGCAGACATATGTTGTTTTAGTTAATAATATATCTAAAACCAAAAAGTCAAATGGAAAACCGCGAAATACCCATTTTAGCTAACGAAAATACCATACTAATGAGCTATGGTAGATCCTTTGAAACATTCTATGAGTTATGTAGCACTTGTTTAAAATTGTTGTACGTGCGTTCGTATTGTGTACAAGCATGTACTACTTCAAACAAACATATCTAAGAAACCAAGAAATGAAATGAAATTCCATGAAATACCCATTCAAGATTACAAAAAAACCTTTCAAATGAGCTATGGTAGACCCTATATATGAAACTTCCTATACAATTCACAAAATCCATTTAATTTTTTTTTATTGTGAGATTGTCGAATGTAGAGGGCCAATGGTTTGTAGAGCAACATGGGATGTTGCATAGGTTGTGGAACCTCCATGGCCAGCATAGACACCCTGTAAAATAATTGAAAATGTTGCATGCCAATGGATGTATTAGATCCATGTATGGTTCTCTTTGAAAATGGTGAATGAATATCCGAGAGAAGAAAAATATTTGAACCCGTAGTAAGCTTCAAACCCTTGTTCCGAATGAGAGTGTACCTACTTTGATACCAGTGATCTGGATCTTGGAGGATGAGACCCGGAAGACTTGAATGCCGAGAGAGGAGGAGAGGGGATAGCCTCAAAGCTAATGTGGACTATGGATCAGCTATGGTTTTTGCGTAGTTGACCCATAACCATGGGTTTTGTGTGGTTAACCCATAACCATGATTACAATAGGATTTAATAAAAGTCCAAAAATTGAAAAATTAATGATCTTTTGTGCAGTTGATGTCTTGCTGCAAATCCATTCATACCATCTAATGCAGATAATGAAATTAAATTTCGTCGAAGACCCATTTGAGATATCAAAGAGACATTTCCATCCATATAATATAATTGCTCTATGGTGGCCCAGGGTGTGAGAAAATGTTTACTGAATCTCAATATACGCGTGCACACTATTTTGCAGACATATGTTGTTTCAATCAATAATATCTCTAAAACCAAAAAGTCAAATGGAAAACCATGAAATACCCATTTTAGCTAACGAAAATACCATACCAATGAGCTATGGTAGATTCTTTGAAAAGTTCTATGAGTTCTGTAGCACTTGTTTAGAATTGTTGTACGTGCGTTCATATTGTGTACAAGCATGTGCTACTTCAAACAAACATATCTAAGAAACCAAGAAATTCCATGAAATTCCATGAAATACCCATTCGAGATTACAAAAAAACCTTTCAAATGAGCTATGGTAGACCCTATATATGAAACTTCCTATACAATTCACAACATCCATTTAAATTTTTTTTATTGTGAGATTGTCGAATGTAGAGGGCCAATGGTTTGTAGAGCAACATGGGATGTTGCATAGGTTGTGGAACCTCCATGGCCAGCATAGACACCCTGCAAAATCATTGAAAATGTTGCATACCAATGGATGTATTAGATCCATGTATGGTTCTCTTTGAAAATGGTGAATGAATATCCGAGAGTAGAAAAATATTTGAACCCGTAGTAAGCTTCAAACCCTTGTTCCGAATGAGAGTGTACCTACTCTGATACCAATGATCTAGATATTGGGGGATGAGACCCGGAAGAATTGAATGCTGAGAGAGGAGGAGAGGGGATAGCCTCAAAGCTAATGTGAACTATGGATCAGATATAGGTTTTGCGTAGTTGACCCATAACCATGGGTTTTGTGTGGTTAACCCATAACCATGATTACAATAGGATTTAATAAAAGTCCAAAAATTGAAAAATTAATGATCTTTTGTGCAGTTGATGTCTTGCTGCAAATCCATTCATACCTTCTAATGCAGATGATGAAATTGAATTATGTTAAAGACTCGCTTTATATATCAAAGAGACATTTCCATCCATATAACATAATTTCTCAGTGGTGTCCCATGGAGCGAGAAAATGTTTGTTGAAGCTCAGGAGACGTGCGCGCACTATTTTTCATACATGTGTTATTTCAGTCGATAATATCTCACAAACCAGAAATCCAAATAAAAAACTGTGAAATACCCATTTTAGCTGAGGGAAAGGCCTTTCAAATGAGCAGTTGTAGAGCTTCTGAAACGTTTTGTGGAATCTGTAGCACTTTTTTAATTTTTTTGTACATGCGGTTGCATTGTGTCCAAACATGTGCTACTTCAAACCATCATATCTCACAAATCAGGAAATGAAATGAAATTCCTTGAAATACTCATTTGAGATGACAGAAAAACCTTCCAAATGAGCTATGGTAGACCCTCTGAAATATCCAGTACAGTTCACAAAATCCCTCTAAATTTTGTTGAATGTGAGAGGACCGAATGTAGAGGGCCAAGGTTTTGCAGAGCATCATGGGATGTTGCAAAGGTTGTGGAACCTCCATGAACAGCATGGAGACCCTCTAAAATTACTGAAAATGTTGCATACCGATGGATTTATTAGATCCATGTATGGTTCTGTTTGCAATGGTGAACAAAGATCCGAGAGTAGAAAAATCTTTGAACCCGTAGTAAACTTCAAACCCTTGTTCCAAATGAGAGTGTACATGATCTGATACAACTGTTCTGAATCTTGGAGGCTGAGAGTCGAAAGACTTGAATGCCGAAAGAGGAGGAGAAGAGATAGCCTCAAAGATAAAGTGGACTATGGATCAACTGTGAGAAAGACATAGTAGCAAGATCTGGGCTGTGAAAAGCCTAGACAGAGAAACACATATTAAATATGCCACATGGAGTAGTGAGGCTAAAAGAGAGTTCTTCAAGCCTCACCTATCAAAATATACTACGAAAGGCACTCAAAACCAATAACTCAATAAAATAAGAGAAATGTAGGATGCCAAAAATAATAGCTTGCTTTATTGAGAAGGCATAAAGCCCTTTATATAATATTATTACAATCTGCCTTGAAGCTATACCATGGAACAAAACCATGTGCTACCAAATACCATGGATGGGTGTATTCTAAACTATGGGTTGTATGGAATATTCCAAAACCATGGATGAGAGAGGGTGGCCTCTCCATTTAATGGTTTTATGATGAATGGGAGAAGGTGGCCTCTCCATTCAATGATTTTATGACTTATAAATCCGAATTTAGACCATATGCCCCCTAAAATTTATATCATTCATCCCCCATTAGAAAATGATGGTCCCCGTCCCCATCATTTCATGCTAAAAAGAGACCCTTGATTTCAATGTGCTAGTTACCAATGAAGAGTAGTGTTTTTTGTGGTTAACCCATAACCATGGGTTTTGTGTGGGTGACCCATAACCATGATTACAATACATAACTATGGGTTTTGTGTGGTTTCCCCATAACCGTGGGTTTTGTGTGGTTGACCCATTACTGTGATTAAAATAAATAACCCTAGGTTTTGTGTGGTTGCCCCATAACTGTGGGTTTTTTGTGGTTGACCCATAACTGTAATTATAATACATAACTATCGGTTTTGTGTGGTTTCCCCATAACCGTGGGTTTAGCGTGTTTGACCGATAACCACGGGTTTTTTTGTGGTTAACCCATAACCATGATTACAATAGGATTTAATAAAAGTCCAAAAATTGAAAAATTCATGATTTTTGGTGGAATTGATGTCTTGTTGCAAATCCATTCATAACTTATGATGCAGATGATGAAATTGAATTCCGTAAAAGACTCGTTTGATATCTCAAAGAGACATTTCCATCCATATAACATAATTTCTCTGTGGTGGTCTGGAGAGTGAGAAAATGTTTGTTGAAGCTTGGGAGACGCATGCGTACTATTTTGTAATCATATGTTGTTTCAATGGATAATATCTCTCAAACCAGAAAGCCAAATGAAAAGCCGTGAAATACCCATTTTAGCTCATGGAAAGACCTTTCAAATGCAATATTGTAGATATTTTGAAACATTCTGGGGATTCTATAACACTTGTTTAATTTTTTTGTACGTACAGACGCATTGTGTACAAACATGTGCTCCTTCAAACAGGTATATCTCACAAATCAGGAAATGAAATAAAATTCCGTGAAGTACCCATTTGAGATGAAGGAAAAAAATTTTAGTGAGTTATAGTAGACCCTCTAAAATGTCTTGTACATTTAAAAACATCCCTCTAAAGTTTGATGAATGTGAGAGTGTCAAATGTAGAGGGATAAGGGTTTGTAGAGAAACATGGGATGTTGCAAAGGTTGTGGAACCTCCATGGGAAGCATGTACACCCTCTAATATTATTGAAAATGTTGCATACCAATGGATGTATTAGATGTGAACGAAGATCTGATAGTAGAAAAATATTTGAACCCATAGTAAGCTTCAAACCCTTGTTCTGAATGAGAGAATACCTGCTCTAATACCAATGCTTTGGATCTTGGAAGCTGAGACCCGGAAGACTTGAATGATGAGAGAGGAGGAGAAGAGATAGCCTCAAAGATAAAGTGGACTATGGATAAACTATGAGAAAGACACAATAGTGAGATATGGGCTATGAAAATCCTAGACAGAGAAACATAGAGTAAATATGCCACATGGAGGGGTGAGGCTCAAAGAGGGTTCTTCGATACTCACCTCTCAAAATATAATAAGAAAGGCACCCAGAACCAATAACCCAATAATTTTTGCTTGGTTTTTCAACCAAGCATGTGCTAAAGAGCACCTGCTAACTTGTAGCAGCAGTCTCAATGTAAAAGTAAAAACAAATGTAAATAACTAAATATTATCTATCATGTGCAAAGAAATAAAAACTAGATTTAAGAACAATAAACAATGAGATCCATGATAAAAATAAGAAATAGAAAATTTGATCTTTTGTATTACCTCAAATGGTGAGGATGGTGAGTTTGAGCAGCTCCAAGGTTGAGGTGCTCCAATGTCCAATGGTCTCTTCTTCTCCAATGCTTCAATGGGGATCTTCAAACTCGAAATGGGAGGCAAGGGCTCTCAAAGGGAATTTGGCAGCATAAGGATAGGATGAAATGTGGATGAATAGTGAGGAGCCCTTATCACATTTTTATAGTTTTTTGGGTGATGGGGAATACCATTATGGTTTGAGGAAACCAATGGTATTGACCAAAATTTTTTAGGTTTCTTTTTCCCTCTTTTTCCTTTTTTGAATAATTTTTTAATATTATTCCCTTTTAATTGATTTTTGGGAATTTTAGACCCTTTTTGAGGGTTTTTTGAGGAAAAATACATATTTTGAGTGGAAAAATATGGGTTTTGGTCTTTTTGGTGACCTTTTGAAGGTTTTAGAGGCTCAAATGGTGGAAAAAATGGATAAATGGGTCATGTGAATAAGGGAATGAGCTAATGAGCACTTTTTGGGTGTTAACAGATTGCCCCCTGATGTGTGAGGGCAGTAGCTCATCGTATGGCCGATAGACATCATATTTCTTTTATCTTTTTTCCCGGGGTTTGGAGGAGAGAAGAGACCGATTGGAGACTGGAACACCGGACCCTGGTAAACTGCATAGACTGAAAATACGTGTCCTCAAAATGAATGACGAATAATCTCTGATAATGGACGAGGTGGGCATACCCATGCTCGTATCAAGATATATACATAACAATTAGGCCCAAGAAGGGGGACCTGAATAATACATAAAAGTTTGTTGGTACATCATCATGGTCCAGAGGGGACACAATGTTGGGACATACTCATGGTCATACCATGACTGATCTGAAGGACTCATACACTGGAAAAGGGAAACAACCATTCTGAATAAGGTGTCAGAAGGGTTGATGAACTGCTGAATCTGAAGGTGTGCAACATCTGTAGGGACTCAATGACTGTGAGCCAACTTCTGAGGATAATATGTAACTGTATACTCGAGGGAGTATAAAAATGGGGTACATATGAATACTATTGCCAAGTGCAACCCGGATATCCATAGGAGTATGTAACTGGTTGTTTCTTCAATTAGACTCTCAATTGTGGTAGAGTCAGTTGATATCTAGGGTCTTCAACAAATAATTGAAAGGAGTGATACCCTGTACGAGTCTCAACGATGCGATCAAGGTGTTGACGTTGAGCATGTGAGAAACAATCATTTGGAAAGGCACTTAGGACTCCTTTCAAAATGATCCGTAGGCACTCATCACTAATGGTGATGAGTCCAAGGCACAGGGACCTCTAGGTCTATCCTCTGGAATAGATTTGGTTGGCGTCGACAGAGGGAGACCAACAACTACCAAGGCAATGATGCTTCCTTGATAGGAGCGCGAGGTGTACAACTGAAGTGTGATAGTACTGATGGTAGGACTGGCATATTGTGGGGATGGGGTATAACTGGGGTCATAGAGTGGGTGGACTCAAACTTCATTTGTTCAAAGTATGATGACATGGTTGACCTGGCAGCATATGAAACTGACTTTTAGGTGTGGGGATCATAGCTTAAGGGATTAGGGTTATGTATTGCAGACTAGAGTGACTCTGGGGGACAAGTTGATGGATACTATTTGGAGACTCTCAGGGTGACATACTACAGAATACTCTGAACAAAGGCAACCATAATAGGGAAGCTTCCATATGAGTAGACATGATCTGTTGTGGCATCGAAAAGCACCGTTGGGGCCTTCTTCATGGTTTTAATGAGCTCCAAGAAGGGATAAAAGTGTGCTCTAAAATGGTATTGTCCTGTGGATTTATGCGAGCCCAGGACAGTTCATGCTCATGAGTGCTTTCATTTTTAAGGAGTCTGAAAATGATAAAAAGACTCTGAATTGGTGGAGGAGTACCATCCTGTGGATTTGTACGAGCCCAAGACGGTGATTGCTCGTGGTTGCTTTCAATTTTAGAGAGTCTGAAAGCGGTAAGTAGATTCCATTGGTGGTCTTTTTCATATGTTAGTCTCCAAGGCCCGAAAAAGCATAAAATGATGCAAATGGAGAACTCTTCTAGCCGATGTGGCTAGAGTATTCCTTTTTCGTAATTAGTCTACAAGGTTCGGAAAATGGTTAAACTTATACCAGGTAGACACCCTTTCAAATACGTTTAACGAGCATGAAAGGAAGCAAGATTGCTCGACGATTTTTTCATTCTTTTAGGAGTTAGAAAAGAGCTTAACAGAAACTCCCTAAGTGCCTTTTTCGTAAAAGAATTGATTGGCCCAAAAAAGGGATAAAATTATACCGAACAAAAGTAATGGAGAGGTAAGGAGGAAGTGTTCAATCAAAGGGCAAGTATGGGGATCAAGCACGGTGATACGGGGGAACACTAATGGGGCCTCCTTGCGGGTTGATGAATGGTATCAAAACAATGCCATAATTGCAGTATGGATGGAGTGGAGGGCTCATGTATAAGTTGTGATGCGAAAATTTGTAAAATCTGACGGTTGCCGATGTGGCACGCAAATTGAGGGGACAAACGACATGTGAAAAAGTGCCCAAAAATTCTAAGGATGAGAGCGAGAAATGATCTCAAGCATCATAACGGGCACGGAAATATGAATCCAATGGTGCAAATGGTGCGAAAAATGGAGGTCATAATGACTCTGGAATGGTCAAAGGAAAAAACTAGGTTAAAAAATGGCTACAAATAAAGTTGAGCCCACTAAGCCAAGGATGCAGTGGTGGGGAGAAATGATGACCCGCGGGGGAAGAATACTAGGTGTATCAAATCAAATCAGATATACAAGTGACACGTGACCTCAAAAATGGTTGAGATTATGCATGTGAAAAAGTGAGCAGGGTTAATGACCTGCCCCCATGCTATGTGCATGGGGTTTGTGATTGTGGATCACATATGTGTTGGTTTGAACAATGGGATCATTGAAATATTGAGATAGATGTGATGGGGGAGGTTCAAAGTGATTGATCATGCCCCCTATCCTGGGGTCGAGGTAATCTATTATGCCCCCTAACTCATAGGTTTCAATGTGGTGCAAATGTTGTCTTAGAGAGGGATCAACAAGGCATTGAGGAACTGCTGGCGGGGGGGTGTACCATGAAGTTGTGGGTCGTGGTGGCATACTGAAGTGATGATATGATGATGGGGGATTCCCCTTGTGGGGTGGATGCCCCTAGTATCGCTGACGAGAATGACGATGATGATGAGTAGGCAAGGTTTTGGGCCTTCCCCCATGCTGTGGACATGTGGTTTCCCCGTTGATTTGAAAAGGTTGAACATGTGTGTCAGAGGGATCAGTGGAAGGGGTCGATCGGACGAAGAGGTCTCCAATGGAAATCATGTAAATGGTGTTAATTTCTTCCAAGGAGGAATATATTGGGGGATATATTTCCTAAATAAGAGGAGGGGATGTCTCTTGGTCGGCATTATTCAATTCATATAGGGTTGCTCTGTAATCTGGGAGACCATGGTAGTGATGTGAGTAATGGCCGTAAATGCCGCATATTGCACAAGGGTGATTGGTACGCAGCGATTTGTCGCAAGGCTGAAGGGGCAATTCAAGTTTAACAATGGGGATGCTAGCATCGTCATCCAACATTTCCGTGTGTTCCTAAAGTGTTGGTAATTGTGGACATTGATGGGTAGCATGGGCTATATCATCACACAAAGAGCATTTAGGGGGAACACAGATTGTTGGGGGATTCTTTTCCAACTTGGGAGTCGATGGGGCTGTGCGGGTTGTGGGTCCAGTGGTGTATGTTTATAGGCCTCTACCCCCATTGTAGCGGAGTTGAGGGGGAGCATTACTAGATGTTGATGCAGTGGTCCTAGTCGATGGTGGTGGTCGGTTTTGGATGTTCACTATGCCAAGTGGTGGACGGTTTAAAGTATTGATGGGTTGTACTGGTTGTAAAATGACATTTGGTGTTGGGGGAGGAGTTGGAGTAGGTAGGTACCACACAAGTAGTCCTAATGTTAACCCAGGTAGATTGAGTGTTTCCATCACTGGGGTGCTTATGACACCTGAAGGAGGAAATAGGAATGGAATTGTATGAATTGGTGTAGCTCCAACATGACTGGGAACCGAAGGGGGTTGTGGTAGTAGAGGGGGTTGTTGGTTGGGAGTTTGTGTGTTGTGCGAAATGGTGCACAAATGAGATACTTCGGTTATCCGCGTAGGGGGTGGAATGGATTGGAACGTGGAGGTCATGGGAGATTCCAAGTATCCCCCGGTTCCGACTGTGGAGATGAACGATGTAGGTGTGTTCTCAACTGGTTTTTCAATCATAGGGAGAACATTTTTAGGTGTGGCGGGGGCATATTGGTTTCGACGTGTTTGGAGATTCATGTCAACCGATGACATCATAAGGAGATGATGAGTGCCTAAACCCATCGGTTGGTTTGTGTGTGCAGCGTGTGTGATCTATTGTTGTGGTGTTGTGGTTCCTTGAGGGGGATCCAACGGACGAGTGTTCACCACTCCTTACGTGGGAAAATGATTTTGCAGCACTATGGGTGGTGGTTGAGGTGGTGGCATTGGATGTGCTGCATGCCCATGACATTGGGCATCATCAGTCCAAAGTTGGCGCGCTCATTCTAAGTGGGGGAAAGTGTGTGTGTAATGGCCATATACCCCGCATAAGGAACATGGGTGGTTTGTTCTTAAATTTGGTTTTTTACCCTGTTTTGGTGGTCGATCAGGGTTTTGGTTGGTGGGGGTAGCGTTGTTGTTGTTTGGAGGATAAGTCTGAGTGACTAGAGGTTGTGGTGCAGCAGGCACTGCCTGTGGTGGGTAATAAGTCGTTGGGGCTTGTGAGTGAACAGGAGCATGTGTAGACTCCTGATGGTAATACGTAGGAGGTGCAACTGGAGGTGGATAGGCTAAAGGTGCATGACCATAACACTGTGGTGGACATGAGGGTCCATGAGTGTGGTGGGGGTGTGCCATGGGAGCATACGAAGTTGTAGCTCCGGAGTGAGATGTAGCCTGCGAAAGATCAGGGATGGAGTTATTGTGCATAATGGAAAAGGGTTGGTTGTGGGACACAATAGTTCCAATGATGCCATCAGCAACGTGTGATGCCCCTGGTGCGTCATTCTGAGAGGCATCACCGCGGGGGGTGTCAGGTAGGATGGTATACAAGTAGCCACACTGTGCGTAAATCAGGTCAAACTGCTGGGCTTTTAAAATGGCTTCCTCTTTCGACTGGGGTCGTTCAGAAGCTACATTCTTGGCTATGAGTGGAAGGAGGGATTTCAAGAACCAATCCAGGAAGATACGGTCATCTAGCTTGATCTTGCATAGACTAAGGCACTTACGCCACTCATGGATATGATCTATGATATGGGTGGTCGTATTCTATCTACAAGACAGTAGGATTTCTACTCCTGCATCATAGCGGATGGGTAGTTGAAAGAATTGTAGGAAATTTGAGGTGAGGGATGTAAACGTAGGGTGTGTCCCATGGGGCTGCTCAATATACCATTTGGCTGCCGAGCCAGTGAAAGTTCTTTGTAAAAGTTGGAGTCGAATAGAATCATCAACTATGGAGTTTGAGGAACACCATAGGTGAAAAGACATAACATGGTTTTGGGGGTCTTCTCCAGCCTTCCCTTCAAACTTTGGGATGTCCGAGGGGAGTTTCATGGGCATGGGGGGCCAATTAGGGTCATGTCTAATTGGGTTATTTGTTAACCTTGCCAGGTTTGGTAAGTTAAGACTAGCCATAAATGGCAGACTGGTGTGACATGGTTGGTGGGGCATAAGTGCTAGTGGTAGCATTATGAATTGGGCCACTGCCCTTAAGGGGGATATTAGTTGTAAAAGGAATGTGCCCTCCAAGTAAATATGTGTGAGAGGGAGCAGCACCCCCAAGTGCAACATGAGTCACCGATGGGTTTGGAATGGTTCCAGTAATTGGTGGGATCTGAGTAGTGTCTGTGACAGTAGGTGTAGGTCCCACGTTGGGCATACCTAAGGTAGGTGTGGGTCCCATGTTTGGCATCCCTAAGGGAGGTGTGGTAGTTGTGGCTACCATGGTGGTCGTTTTGGTGGCGGGGGTGGATTATGTTCCACCAACAGTCCCTCCAAAAAAGGGGTCTAAATTTGTACCAGCCATGTGGCCAGTGGGTGTGGTGTAGATGGGATTTTTGGATTCTTCCTCAGAGTCAGATGTGAAATGAGGTGTGTTAGAATCGGATGATGGGGCTCTATGTCGATGACATGTGGAGTCAAGTGACAATGCTCTTCGTCTATGATGAGTGGTGTCAAGTGAACCGTATTTTGGGGGTTCACCTCGGAAACGCAGTGAACGTCTCGGGGACTCAATGGTGACAATTGTCTATTAAAATTAAATGGTGGTGGTGAGTGGAAAGCTCGAAAGCCCTAATGCAACCGTGTGTGCAAGAGGGGAGCATAAAAAACAATGGCACTTAGGCTAACAACCAAACTCAAAACACTTACTATAACAGTTGTGCTATAGTAAGTGGAGTAATAAAAAAATGTGGTCAGAAAACCAACATGCAAAAGGCTCCTAAAAATAGAAATAGGTGTACTCACTGACCAAGGGGAGGTAATAGAGCATGCAAATACCTAACTAAAAAGTATTATGACTCAACAAGACATATCCTCTGCAAGGTGATGAAATCCAAGTCAGACAATATAAATTGTAGAACCAAAGGCTAGATATCCCCCTATCGGGAGGGATACCGAGTACTCAATCCTAGAAAATGGGCCACTAAGATACCCCGTTCATGACACGTCTGGCTAGGTGAATTTGTAGCTCTTGTTCTATCACCGTTGTAATCCCAAAAGGGTGGTACAACGAGAACACCGAGTAGGTATCCTTCGGTGACTGAATGGATTGCGGTATTCCACTCAGGCCTCCAGAACCAGTCTGGCTACTTCAACCATCCTAAGGGAGAGGCCTTTCTGATGAATTGGTTTTAAACCGTGCCAACAAATAATAAGGGATTTTGGTACCCTAAATGTTAAGCACTATGTCTCAAAATGTAAGTGAGTGAGGGGTGTTATTTGGATACTTATCCCCTCAGTCCTACCTAATTACAATATTCTTTTGGTGTTCCCCAAATGGGGTTAGAATGTTGGTTGAGTTAAGAGAATTTTAACGCTCACTTGGATTTATTGTGACAGATTGTGTGATGGTGTGGTTATGTACTTAAAACAAAAATGCCTCACTTGGGCAAAAAAATTCACAAATTAAAATAAGGATTTCAACTTGCAAAATATACAGCAATGTAAATATGGAAAAACGATTTAAATGTAAATGCTTTTAAAAATTTTCAAAAAATATGTGAAATTCTTTAAAAAATTATGGTAAAGCAAATAGCATAAAAATGAACTCGCTTGGGAGAAATATAAAACAAATTAAAATTATGGTTATAATTTGTAAAATATGAAATTTCTAACTGAAAAATGCTTCACTACTTTTTCTTTCACTAAACTGAAATTTTTTAAAATGATGTAGCAAAGCATATAACAGAAAAGAATTATGAATCTTTAATGTTGCAAAATAACACAGTAGGCTGTCCAAAAATTGCAGGGGAGATGGCTAGAAGAAATGGGTCGAAATGGGTGAACTGAAATGATAAATAACACTAAAATAAACAATTAGAGAAACTTTTATGAAAAATTTATTAAATATGATAGGATTTTTGGATTCCTTGTTTGAAAACACCCAATTTGAAAAAAACAATCGTCTCAAACGGAGTTTGGGAGAGGGAGATATGGCCATTTGAAAGTTGAGTCGCACTGCCAGGAGATTACATCGCAGGTTCCGGGTTGAAAGCTGCAAGGTGCATCGCAGAAAATAGGTGAAAATCCACGATGTGTAGTGTGGAAAACAAGTGAAAAGCCGCGATGTGCAGCGCGGAAAATAGGCTTAAATTCGCGATGTGCAGCGCGACTGTGGGTGCCGAAAGCCGCGATTTGTGGACGAAAAACAGTCGCCAAAAAACAAACCCGAAAATTAAAATTTTGGGTTGTTTGGGCTGCAGAAAGCCCCATTGGCTAGGGTAGCAATGAAGAGGCTGACTAATATGGCAGATCTACAACCTTAAAGGGAAAAGACAACTAACATATGGATCGAAATAAGAGATTCAATGATTCAAAAACGAAGTGGAGTCACCAAAAACTGTTGCTTGGTTTTTCAACCAAGCATGTGCTAAAGGGCACCTGCTAACTTGTAGTAGCAGTCTCAATGTAAAAGTTAAAACAAATGTAAATAACTAAATCTGATCTAACATGTACAAAGAAATAAAAACTAGATTTAAGAACAATAAACAATGAGATCCATAATAGAAACAAGAAATAGAAAATTTGATCTTTTGTATTACCTCAAATGGTGAGGATGGTGAGTTTGAGCAGCTCCAAGGTTGAGATGCTCCAATGTCCAATGGTCTCTTCTTTTCCAATGCTTCAATGAGGATCTCCAAACTCGAAATGGGAGGCAAGGGCTCTCAAAGGGAATTTGGCAGCATAAGGATAGGATGAAATGTGGATTAATAGTGAGGAGCCCCTATCACCTTTTTATAGTTTTTTGGTGATGGGGAATACCATTATGGTTTGAGAAAACCAATGGTATTGACCAAAATGGTTTAGGTTTCTTTTTCCCTCTTTTTCCTTTTCTGAATAATTTTGAATATTATTCCCTTTTAATTGATTTTTGGGAATTTTAGACCATTTTTTAGGGTTTTTTTTGTGTTTTTTGAGGAAAAATACATATTTTGAGTGGAAAAATATGGGTTTTGGTCTTTTTGGTGACCTTTTGAAGGTTTTAGAGGCTCAAATGGTGGAAAAAGTGGACAAATAGGTCATGTGAATAAGAGAATAAGCTAGTGAGCACTTTTGGGTGTTAACAATAATAACTCAATAAAATAAGATAAAAGTAGGATGCCAAAAATAATAGCTTGCTTTATTGAGAATGCATAAAACCCTTTATATAATATTATTACAATGTACCTGGAAGTTATACCATGGAAAAAAACCACATGCTACCAAATACGGATGGGTGTATTCTAAACTGTGGGTTGCATGGAAGATTCCAAAACCATAGATGGGAGAGGCTGGCATCTCCATTTAATGCTTTTATGATGAATGGGAGAGGGCGGCCTCTCCATTTAATACTTTTATAACTTATACATTTGAATTTAGACTATATGCCCCCCTAAAATTTGGATCATCCCACCCCCCTATTAGAAAATGATGGTCCATGTCCCTATCATTTCATGGTAAAAAGAGACCCATGATTAAAATGTACTAGTTACCAATGAAGATAAGTGTTTTGTGTGGTTAACCCATAACTGTGGGTTTTGTGTGGTTGACCCATAACCTTGATTACAATAAAACACTATGGGTTTTGTGTGGTTGCCCCATAACTATGGGTTTTGTGTGGTTGACCCATAACCATGATTACAACACATAACTCCGGGTTTTGTGTGGTTTCCCCATAACTGTGGGTTTTGTGTGGTTAACCCATAACCATGTGTTTTGTGTGGTTGAACCATAACCATTATTACAATACATAACCATGGGTTTTGTGTGGTTGTCCCATAACCGTGGGTTTTGCTTGTTTGACCCATAACCATAGGTTTTTTGCAGTTGATGTCTTGTTGCAAATCCATTCATCTCTTTTGATGTAGATGATGAAATTGAATTCCATTGAAGACTCATTTGAGATCTCAAAGAGACATTTCCATCCATATAACATAATTTCTTTGTGGTGGCCCAGGGAGTGAGAAAATGTTTGTTGAAGCTCAGGAGACGCGTGCACACTATTTTGCAGACATATGTTGTTTCAATCGATAATATATCTCAAACCAGAAAGCCAAATGAAAAATCGTGAAATACCCATTTTAGATGATGGAAAGACCTTTCCAATGAGCTATTGTAGAGGCTTTGAAACATTATTTGGATTTGGTATCACTTGTTCAAAGTTTTTGTACATGCGACCACATTGTGTACAAACATGTGCTACTTCAAACAAGCATATCTTACAAACCAGGAAATGAAATGAAATTACGTGAAATAGCCATTCGAGATGACGAAAAAACCTTTCTAATTAGCTATGGTAGGCCCTATGAAACGTTTTGTAGAGTTCACAAATCTCTCTAATTTTTTTGGATGTGAGAGTGCCGAATGCAGAGGGCCAAGGGTTTGTAGAGCAGCATGGGATGTTAGAGAGGTTTTGGAACCTCAATGGGAAGCATGGACACCCTATAAAATTACTCAAAATTTTGCATACCAATGGATCTATTAGCTCCATGTACGGTTCCCTCTACAATGGTGAATGAAGATTCGAGAGTAGAAAAATATTTGAACTTATAGTAAGCTTAAAACCCTTGTGCCGAAGGAGAGAATACTTGCTCTGATACCACTGATCCAGATCTTGGGGACTGAGACCTAGAAAATTTGAATGCTGAGAGAGGAGGAGAAGAGATAGCCTCAAAGCTAAAGTGGACTATTGATCAACTGTGAGAAAGACACAACGACGAGATCTGGGCTGTGAAAAGCCTAGACAAAGAAACATAGAGTAAATATGCCACATGGAGGGGTTAGGCTCAAAGAGGGTTATTTCAGTAGGGATAATTTTAAGGACCCAAACTTATTTAAAAGTGTATAAACCTTGGCGAATCTTACCAATTTTTAAAATGTCAACTATAAAATATTTAGTGATATTTTTCTAAAATTATTTTAATTTATAAGGATTTTATATAGTTTAGATAATAATTTGGCGATTTTTAGAGTGAACAAAGTTTACCCCCATCAAAATTGGGCGAAATGGGGCTTCAAAAAATGTAAATTGGTGAATATTTTTTTGGAAAAAACCATGGAAAAATAGCCCATGGGCTAAATTTCGCCCCTAAAATTATCCTTGGTTATTTGAGCCTTACCTCTCAAAATATACTAAGAAATACACTTAGAACCAATAACCCAATAATAATTCAATAAAACAAGAGAAAGGTAAGATGTCAAAAATAATAGCTTGCTCTATTGAGAAGGCATAAATCCATTTATATAATATTATTACAATGTGCCTTGAAGACCAGGGAACAAAACCATGGACTACCAAATATCATGGATGGGTGTATTCTAAATTGTGGGTTTCATGGAAAATTACAAAACCATGGATGGGAGAGGGTGGCCTCTCCATTTAATGTTTTTATGATTAATGGGAGAGGGTGGCCTCTCCATTTAATGCTTTTATGACTTATACATCTGAATTTAGACCATATGCCCCCTAAAATTAGGATCATCAAAATCTATGATAATATATTTTTTCAGATGGCAATATTGGTTTTGTTGATGGCCTATACAAAATACCTCCATGCTCACGAGTCCTCCCCTGCTTATATGTTTTTGGACAAAATGTTGCCAAAATTCGGGTAAAAATCATTATGGAGTCTTACAAGAAGCTTTGACATCTTCCTTACTTTATACCAGCATTCTTGGAATGTCCTTGCTTTACTGGCCAAGTTCAACATTCTCTCCTAATAAAAATGCAAGAAAATTACCAGCTCTCTAGCAAGGCCTCCCATTAATACACATCAATAATAGGAAAAGGAAGTCACTACAACACACAACGACTGGAAAAGGAAGTCACTACGTAATACTCCGGTGGCTTTGCTTGGCATTTTCCATATGATTCGACGATTGGTTGTTTTAAAGCCAGAGTGGACTATGTCTGGCTATATGGTGGAGCATGTAGTTTCCATGCTTTTATCAATTAAATATATGTGTATGCATTAGATCCATTCGTGATCACTGTTTACCAGGTAATTTGGAAGACATGCGTGCATTGATTGCATTTTTACTAAATAATATTTAATCCATTTGATAAATTTCGATGAGTTAAAAGACATCTAGAGCTGATAGATGCATTCTCACCAACTATTTACCAGTTGCATTTTTCTAAATAAACATCTTTAATCCATTAGTTATATGTCATGATTTAAAATGCATTTGGAGCTGTTACATCCCACCAATTGTTTACTAAGTAAGTGGGAAGATGTTAGAGCTTAAAAACAACGTAAATGCACCTATTCATTGGCATCCCCCTAATCAAATTACTTGTTCTTGATATGCACGTCATGCCATTCCTTCTAGCACTAGTTCATATCATAATCAGGTCTTAAAGAATCTTATAATTACATTTTGAGGAAGTTGAACAAATGCATTAGTAAATTTATCTATGTTTTTTAAAAAGTTGAAGTTCTTATAATCAATGCATTGGAAACTTTACCATGTTCAATTAAAGTTTCGTTGAAGACAAACTCAATGATGAAGACAATACAGTTACCTTGATCTTTACAATGCCTGAATCTTGGGATCCTCTAATCACTTCTATGTGGTTTAGTAATACATAAGCCTTTGATTATGATGTTGTTGTTGGAGCTTTGTTATGTGAAGAGTTGTGAAGAAAAAACAGTTCAGAAACCTCGACAACAATAGCGATGGTGGCTAGAGGTCAATCAAGAGAATGTTATTTTTTCATCATTTAATTCAATATGATCTGGGATCTTAACTGAAAGAACAACATGTATAGCATATCAAGCATAAGAGACAAGAAACAAGGGACACAAAACATTTCACCGGGGAAAACCAAGAAGGTGAAAAACCCTGCAACTTCCTCAGAGATAGAATAAGCCACAATACAAGATCACAATGATCAAACCCTGAGAGATAGATGATTGCAGTAGCTACTTCTCCTCCACTTGTGCTCACTCCTCCTCTATCTCACTATTGCGAAGTGAGTGAATGAGAGAATGTGTCAAATGAGAGAGTCACACTCTTTATTTATACTTTTACTTTCACTTGACCTTTACTCAACTAGGTCGGCCCCAACTTAACCACTTAACATAATGCTGACTGGGCTAACCCCTCTAGGGTATTCTAATAACCCTTTGACCCACATGACTCATACAGGACCAACCCCATCAAGGTGGTCTAATAACCCATCAAGTATAAGTTACGACACTTACAATATAACTTGCAACACTTGCAAATACAAATGACGACACTTCCAATCGGAGGAATAATACATCTATGTTGGGGATATAATAAAGTACAAATGTAATACATACAATATACAATTGAATATCTTCCAAAGTTACAAATACATCAACACTTCCTCTTAACTAGGAAGGTATTCTCTTGACACAAGTCATCAATACATATATGCACAAGTCTTCAATTATGGAGCTGCATCATAGTCACTAGATCATGGAGCATCATCGTCACTGCTACTGTACTCATCATCTCGATCACTGGGCTATCTTTGAATTTTTCTTGTCATAGGAAGTTCTACAGAGCCAGCCCTTTTTCATGATGGATATAGGCCTAGCCTCCTGTAGGTCTTCATCATAACTGGCCATATTGTGGAATCCTCAGGACTTATTACGTGTGTCAACAAAACCTCGAAAGAGCATCCCAGGACTGATTACGAGCTTACTGCTCAACCTATCGGATATCCTGGGATCTTTTACATGTTGACTATCACAAAACCTTAAAAGAGTGTCTTGCATCCTGCAAGAACTCTAAAGAGCATCCCAGGACTGATTACGAGCTTATTGCTTAACCTATCGGATCTCCAGGACTGATTATATGTGACCCCCACACCACAAAACCTTTAAAGAGCATCTTGCAACCTGCAAGTACTCTAAAGAGCATCCCAAGACTGATTACGAGCTTACTACTCAACCTATCAGATCTTTAGGGCTGTTTACATGTGGTTAGGCAAAACCTTTAAAGAGCATCTTGCAACCTGCAAGTACTCTAAAGAGCATCCCAGGACTGATTACGAGCTTACTACTCAACCTATCGGATCTCTAGGGATTATTACATGCCTCTAGTAGCAAAACCTCGAAAGAGCATCCTAGCTCAGACTATAGGATCTCCCAGGATCTTTTCTATGCTACATGCACAACCTGTCCATGGCCACGGAGTATCAACCTGATACTCATGATCATAATGATCATCATCATATAGTACATAATCCTGATGCACATCATCATCACATCATAATCCTGATCATCGTCCTGATGCATGTCATCATCGCATGATCATCCTGATCATCATCATTGTTAGAAAAACAAGATCGCAGAGCAATAACAATAAACATAAATGCAAATATAATCACACACACATTACAAGAGAGACACAAATATATCGTGGTTCACCCAACTTGGGCTACATCCACACTGAAGTTTCCAGTCCTTCTTATTATGCCATCCAGCAAAGTGAAGGGATACAACCTGCAGCACAGCCGCTACACTTCCTCTTCACTGTCTCACAATCTATCTTCTTGATCTCAGAGATCGTTACAATGCATAATACCTAATACATAAACCCTAGCCGTGTTACAATATCTTTCTTTTATAAGGGAGATACAATGGGAAAATACCACGGGTTACCCAAAACCATGGGCCCGTAAAACAACCCCAAAAATTTTCTTCAGGGGCTTCGCCCCCAAACCCCCGCTGGCCCCCAGACCCCAGTGGGGAGAGGATTCGCCCCCCCCCCCCATTGGGGTGAGTGTACAGTCCTTTTTACATATCAATATAAAGGTGGGGTACAAACACGTCTGAATAATAATATCTCTGAATCTGGAGATTAGGCTCCACAACCAACAATCTCCCACTTGGAGACTGATCACAACAACTCCACCGCTGCTGCACTTGCTGGACTTGAACTTGGAAACTTTCTCCTCTTCACCTTCATGCTATAAGGCCAACTGAAACTGAGCAGGAACTCAGTTTCTCTCTGGTCACTACCTTTGTGAACATGTCTGTAGGATTCTAGCTAGTGTGTATCTTTTCCAGCTTCAACAGTTCATCTTCCGGAACAGATTGTATGAAATGGTACTTGAGCTGTATATGTTTAGTCCTAGAATGGAATGCTGAGTTCTTTGCAATATGAATGGCAATCCGGCTATCACTATACATCCTGTTATCCTTCTACTTCTTACCCAATTCCTCCATAAACCTCTGCAACCAAATCATCTCTTTACTAGCCTCTGTAACAACAACATACTCTGCTTCCGTTATTGAAAGTGCAACAACCATCTGCAGTCTCAAAATCCAACTTACTACTATTCCACCTACAATAAACACATACCCTGTGGTGCTCCTCCTGCTATCCTTATCACCTGCCATATCTGCATCAACATATCTCTGTAGGACAATGTCTAAACCTCCAAAACATAATGCCTAAGTGGTAGTACCTCTCAAATAACTAAGAATCCACTGTACTGCCTTCCAATGTTCTTTACCTGGATTGTTCATATATCTACTCACAACTCCCACTACTTGTGCAATATCTGGTCTTGTGCACACCATGGCATACATCAAGCTACCAACTGCTGATTGATTGGGAATCTTGGACATGTAATCTGTCTCTTCCTATGTCTTGGGACACATTTCCTTACTTAGACTGAAATGGCTGGCCAAAGGTGTACTTAATGGTTTTGCATTCTGCATTTTGAACCTCTCCAACACCTTTTGTATGTATTCACTTTGAGACAATGTCAATTTGCGATTTTTCTTATCTCTCGTTATTCTCATACCAAGGATTTGCTTTGCATCACCCAAATCCTTCATCGCAAATGGATTAGCTAGCTTCCTTTTGAGTACATTTATATCCTGCATGTTAGACCCTGCAACAAGCATGTCATCCACATACAATAACAAGATAATATAGCTTTCATTGTCTAGCTTCGTGAAATAAACACAATGGTCAGAATGACATCTACTATAACCTTGTTCTGTCATAAACTTGTCAAATTTTAAATACCACTACCTTGGAGCTTGCTTCAAGCCATACAAACTCTTTTTCAACCTGCATACCAAGTTCTCCTTACCTTTGACCTCATACCCTTGTGGCTGCTGCATATATATCTCTTCCTCCAAATCCCCATGGAGAAAGGTTGTTTTTACATCTAACTGTTCAAGATACAAATCTTCTACCGCCGCTAGACTTAAGATAGTCCTAATTGAAGTCATCTTAACAACAGGAGAAAATTTTTCATCAAAATCTATATCTTTTTTCTATGCAAACCCCTTTACAACAAGTCTTGCCTTGTACCTCTTCTTACCTCCTTCTTCTTCCTTCAACCTGTAAATCCATTTGTTCTGCAATGCTCTTTTACCAGCAGGGAACTGAACCAAATCCCAAGTCTAGTTTCCTACCAATGAGTCAATCTCCTCATTCATGCCTTGCTCCCACTTCTTTCTAGTTTCCACCTGTATTGCTTCTTCATAACATTCTGGTTCACCAGCATCAGTCATCAACAAATAATACATTGAAGGAGAGTATCATTCAGGTAGTCTACTTAACCTGGTAGATCTTCTTGCAGTTGCAGGAGTTTCAGGCACTTGCTGCTGTTCTTGATTTTCTAGCACCTTTGGAACTTCATTTTCTGTAATTTCATCAAGTACTGTGTACTCTGTGTTTTCCTTTTTCCTATTTATTTCCCTGCAACTGATCTTTATACATGACCTTTTCATTGAATATGAAATCTCTACTTCTAATGATTTTGTGATTTTCATAATCACATAAATGATAACCAAAATCATCAACCCCATATCCATTAAAGGTACATTTCTTGAATTTAGCTTCAAGCTTTGTTCTATTTTCTTTATCAATATGGACAAATGTTTCACAACCAAACGTTCTCAGAAATGAGTAGTTTACCTTTTTATCTGTCCATTCCTCCTCTGGAATACCACCAACCAAAACACTTGAAGGTCACTGCTTATTAAATAAACAACAGTATTTACAACATCCGCCCAAAACTGTAAGGGCAACCCTGCATGCAGTCTCATACACCTTGCATGCTCCATGATCAAACTATCAAACTACTTGCCGCAGTACTCACCTCCATTATCAGATCTGAGACACTTCAACCTTTTTCATGTCTCATTCTCAACCAAAGCTTTCTACTTCTTAAAAGTAGAAAACACGTCAGATTTATGTCTAATGCAATAAACCCAAGTTTTCCTAGTTGCATCATCAATAAATGTAACATAATAATGAGAGCCACCAAGAGATTGTACTTGAGCCGGTCCCCATACATCTGTATGCACTAGCTCTAAATTTTCATTCTTCTTCTGTTTCCCAACCCTGAGAAATCTGACTCTCTTTTGTTTTCCATAAACACAGTTCTCACAGAATTCCAAACTTACTTGCTTCAAATCTGGAAGCAACTTCCTTGAGTGGAGAATATGCATCCCTTTCTCACTCATGTGGCCAAGCCTATGATGCCACAATGCTGTATCTGTTCCTGTGGAAGCTAAAGAGATAGAATGGTCAGTATTATGAAGACATAAATACAACGTACCTACCCTGTCTCCTTTTGCTATCACCATTGATCCTTTAGTGATCTTCCACCACTTTTCTCCAAACGTAGATAGACAACTGCCATCTCCCAACTGCCCTGTTGAGATCAGATTTCTTTTCATAGCAGGAATATGCCTAACATCTTTTAACAGCCAGTCAGTTCCATTTTTAACTTTTATCTATACCTTACCCATTCCAACAATTTTACATGGCTCATCATCACCCAATAAAACATGTCCAAAATCGCCTGGAACATAATCATGAAAGTATTTCCTATGGGGTGTAGCATGACATGAAGCCCCTGAATCTACTACCCAATAATCACTAGTATTATCTAATGTAAGAATCAAAGCATCTTGTAACACATCACCTGCTATATTTGCTTCTTGGGTAGTTTCCTTCTGTGCATCTCCTTTCTTCTTTAAAGATCTGCAATCTTTCTTCATATGTCCTTTATTTCCATAGTTCCAGTACTCTATCTTTCCCAGTCTGGACTTGGATCTACTCATTTTAGACTTCCCAAGATTACTTTAGCTCTTTTCTCTCTCCTTTTGTCTTCCCCTGCGCTCCATGGTCAACGCATTACCTGATGTCTCACCTATGTTTTTTCTTCGCATTTCCTCGCTAAGAATAACACCAATAACATCATCAAATTTCAAGGTGTTTGAACCAGAGACAGAGTTACTTACAGCCATGACCAAGCTATTCCAACTTTCTGGCAATGAACACAATATTAGAAGAGCCCTAACCTCATCATCAAAATTCACACTTACATAACTTAGTTGATTTGTAACCGTATTAAACTCATTTAAATGATCAGTAACAGATCCACCTTCAGACATCTTCATATTAAATAAACGCTTCATTAGAAATACCTTGTTGGAGGCCGAGGGTTTTTCATACAGCTTACCCAATGCGCTCATCAAACCCTCCGTTGTTGTTTCTTTTGAGATATTGAAAACCACCGACGAAGCCAAGCTCAGCCGTATTGTTCCCAGAGCCTTTCTGTCAAGAACCTCCCATTCTTCGTCCTTCATGGCCACCGGCTGCTTTGCTCTTCCTCCCAATGGTAGGAATAGATCCTTCTGGTACAGATAATCCACCATTTGCATCTTCCATAACTAGAAGTTTTGGCTGTTAAACTTCTCGACCTTAACTTTCCTTCTTCTGCCATTTCTCCCACTCGAACCAGAAACCCTAGCTTCCTGCAGGTTTATCTGCCAAATAGACCTTTGGCTCTGATACCAATTGTTAGAAAAGCAGGATCGCAGAGCAATAACAATAAACTGAAATGCAAATATAATCACACACACATTACAAGAGAGACATAGATATATCGTGGTTCACCCAACTTGGGCTATGTCCACACTGAAGTTTCCAGTCCTTGTTATTATTCCGTCCAGCAAAGTGAATGGATACAACCTGTAGCACAGCAGCTGCACTTCCTCTTCACTATCTCATAGTCTCTCTTCTTGATCTCAGAGATCTTTACAATGCATAATACCTAATACATAAACCCTAGTCGTGTTACAATTTCTTTCTTTTATAAGGGAGATACAATGGGAAAATACCACGGGTTACCCAAAACCATGGGCCCGTAAAACAACCCCAAAAATTTTCTTCTGGGGCTTTGTCCCCAAACCCCCTTTCTCAGGGGTGCTGCCCCAGGACCCCCCAGACCCCGGTAGGGGGAGGATTCACCCCCCCCATTGGGGTGAGTGTACAGTCCTTTTTACATATCAATATAAATTTGGGGTACAAACACGGCTGAATAATAATATCTCTGAATCTAGAGATCAGGCTCCACAACCAACAATCTCCCACTTGGAGACTGATCACAACAACTCCACTGCTGCTGCACTTGCTGGACTTGGACTTGGAAACTTTCTCCTCTTCACCTTCATGCTAGAAGGCCAACTGAAACTGAGCAAGAACTCAGTTTCTCTCTGGTCACTACCTTTGTGAACATGTCTGCAGGATTTTGGCTAGTGTGTATCTTTTCCAGCTTCAACAGTTCATCTTCCATAACAGAATGGAGAACGATTTAAATGGTTGTTTTGAGTTGAGCTGTGCACTTTGATATTTGAAGCATTGTGGTATTTTAGTTTTTTTTAAATCCTGCAGGGTTGCACCAGGTTTTTTATTAGAGTAGGAGTGTCTTACTAAAGGGGACAATTCCATCTCAAAAGAGTTGGGTAGAATTGTTCCAGGAATATTTTACAGTTCTAGCAAAGAGAATTGTTGGGTAGAACTATAAGGAGGGTAATTTGTGCAGAGGAAATAATGGAAAATAGAAGAGGAGTTGATGTGAATTGGAGAAGTAGAATGCGATTTGGTGTTGCTGCAGATGATGTGATTCACGCACTGAGAGCTATCCATGCAAGATTGGAAGCCATATAAATAGTTCATAGGAGAAGAGTTGTAGCTGAAACTCATGATGTGAGTGATGAATAAGTGGAAGTTGAGAATCCATAGGAATAAGTTGAAGCAGTTGAAATCCCATAAGAAATAATTATCAAGACCCTAACATATCTGAGGGGAAAACTAAAAATGGCGACACCTACCTATTCAGGAAGTCTGAATCCAAAAGAGTTAATTGATTGGGTTAGAGATATGGAAAAATCCTTTGACATGGAGGATATTTAGGACCCTTAAAGAGTAAAGGTGGATTGCATGAAGTTGAAGTGGCATGCATCCTTATGGTGGGATACTGTGTAGCTTGAAAGATAGAGAAAAGGAAAAGATAAAATCAGGAATTGGGACAAAATGGTAGCTAAATTAAAAGGTAAATTTCTGACTGATGATTATACCCTAAATTTATACACGAAGAGCCTACAAAATCTTAGGCAAAAAAGAAATGATTGTGAAGGAGTACACGGAATGATTTTATAGGTTGTCTATTAGGTCTAGGAATAATGATGAAAGAGAGGAAGTTGTAGCAAGGTATATTAATAAGATGAGATATGCTATATAGGATGAATTGAGCATTATATGAATTAGCATAGTTGGGGAAGCATACCAGCTTGATTTAAAGGCATAAGAGAAATTTTCCAAGAAGAATTCAAGTGCTAGAGGAAAAGCAGTTGTCAAAAGCAAGGGTAGAAATATCTTAGGAAGAGGACAAAGTAGTCAAACTAAGCTACAAGAAAGTGGCAGTGAAAAGGATGCAACCCAACAATTTAGAAGAGATAATGAATCCTATAGAGTTAGAGGGATTTATGGAGGGATTACAAACCCCATAAGTAGAGGAACTCGAAGGTCACTAGTGATTTACTAAAATTGTCAAACACCAAGACAAAAAGACTATGAATTCCCTGAAAGTATGCATACTACAATGAGACCAGAGAATAAAACTCATGATGCTCAAGGAGCTGAAAGCAAAGTTGGATCCATAACTGGGGATAATATGGATGTATCTCAACTAGAAGCTGGAAAGAGATTGATGTTCAGGAGAATCCTATTGCAACCATAAATTCAGTCAAGGATAAAAGAAAAGGAACAAAGGAATTATATCTCCAGAAACATATGAAAAATTGGAGGTAAGTGTTGTTATTTAATTGTAGATGGAGGAAGTACAGAAATTCTAGTGTCAACAAAAGTTATAGGGAAATTTAAATTGAATTGCAAACCACATCCTCAGGCTTATCAGTTTCATGGTTGCAAAATGGGCACCATGTCACTGTTTCCCAACAACGTTTAATTAAAATCAAAATGGGTAACTATCATGATAATGTGTTATGTGATGTATTAATGATGGATTCTTTCTATCTACAGTTGGGTAGAACTTGGTAGTAGGATAGAAAAATTGTGTATGTTGGGGTTAAGAATACTTTTCTGATTGAAAAGAATGGAAGGTGGAATTTGATGATGCCTTTGAAGAAAGAAAAGGGGAGAAAGTAGCAACAACAACTATTATTTTGATAGGAGGACAATGCTATGTTCAACAAAAACATTTCTAAAAGAAGAGAAAAAAGTAAATTGTTGTTTTTCTATTATACCTAATAGTTTTAGTTCATATGAAAAGAGGACTAATATTCCAATAGAAGTGGAAGGAATGTTATCTAAATTCAAGGATATTATTTATGAAGAGATGCCAAAAGGATTTCCACCTATGAGAATCATTTCTCATCAAATTGACCTCATTTCTAGATCCAGTTGACCAAACAAGACACCACACATGATGACACCAACTAAAAATGAAGAGTTAAATAGGAAAGTGCATGAGTTGTTGGAAAGAGGGTTGACTAGGGAAAGTTTGATCCCATGTGCAGTACATGATGTACTTGCACCTAATAAAGAGGGAGAATGGATAATGTGTACTAATTCTAGAGCCATTAACCAAATAACCATTAAGTACATCTTTCTCTTTCCAAGAACGGATGACCTCATGGATTGCTTGAGTGGAGCAAGGCATTTCACTAAAATCGATTTAAATAGTGGTTACCATTAGATAAGGATTCATGAAGGAGATGAGTGGAAAACAACTTTTAAGACAAAGGAAGGACTTTTTGAATGGTTGGTTATGCCATTTGGTTTAAAAAATGCTCCAAGTACTTTTATGAGACTGATGAATGAAGTGTTGAAGCCTTATCTTCGTAAATTTGTGGTGGTTTACTTAGATGACATTATTATTTTCATCAAGAAAAAAGAGGAAGATATTAAACAAATAAGACATGTATTAAAAAGGGTGAAGAAGGAGAAGTTGCTCATAAATTTGCAAAAGTGCACTTTCATGAAGGAGGAGTTGGTATTTATTAGGTTTGTCATTTCTCAAGAAGGCTTAAAAATGGACCCTAAAAAGGTGAAAGCAATATTGGAATGGCATATTCCTAAGAGTACATTTGAATTGTGAAGTTTCCATGGATCGACTATATTTTATATGAATTTCATAAAGAATTTCAGTGGGATATGTGCACCATAGACCACTTGCATGAGGAAAGGAGAATTCAAATGGAGTGTTGTTATACAAAATATATTTGAGTTATTGAATGAGAAGGTTACTGATAGACCAATTTTGGATTTTCCAGACTTTGACAAAGTCTTCCAAGTTGATTGTGACACGAGTGGGACAACTATTGGAGTAGTACCAATTCAAGAGGGAAGGCCAATAACTTTCTTCAGTGACAAGTTAAATGTGTAAAATTAGTCACAGCAGATCTAATGAACAAGTAAATCAATCACAACAGATGAACATAGAAAATATGGTGTAAAACTGTGTAAAACATTCACAGTGCTCAATATCCCAATGAGGGTGAATAATTACAATACAATATAGTAACCTAACAATGTGAATGAGCAATTCGAATTGACTAAGAAGGTCATTCGAATCACTGAATGGAGTAGCTTGACTCCAACTAGGAGTCCTCATCATCAATCAGTGGTGGTCATCAATGCACAAGAACCAGTCATCCAGGTGTCAATCTGAGTCTAACTGAGTGTAACAAGTGTAACTGAAGTGTGTAGCACTTATATAGGGAAGGAGGCTCAGTGGAGGGTGCATGGGAGGCTTAACTGAAGTCAGAACAAGTCATCTAGTCAATCTGGAGGTCCAACGGAGTGAAACAGTCAGTCAGGACTGAAACTAGCCTCAAATCAAGGAGAATCGGAGCTAACTGAGTGTAACTGAAGTGGAACTAAAGTGGTAGGTGAAGAAGTGCACCCTTCTCTGGCAGTAGGTGAGAAGTGGGAGCCTTCCTGACTAGGAGGGCTAAAACTATGATGGAAGGAGCTCTCGGGTGCTAGAATGAAGTGGATAAGGTGCTGGAGGCATCAACCTAGTGATTGGGATGCATGCAAAATGCATGCAAACCCTAATTGCATGCAAGGTCCTGAAAATGATGATGTGGATATCCGAACAACCCCCCCTCAAGCTAGACTATGATGTGCAAAAAATAATGTAGGGCCCTAGTTACTAAGACCAAAGGTCACCCCAATACAATACTAATCCAAATAAAGAACAATCCATGAACTGAGGAAATGGAGAAAACCTCATGGGAAAAACCCCCCCTCAAAATGGACTGTAACACACCAAAAAGATTTAACTGCTCCAAAATCAAGTAGATATGTCTGGAGGTATCTTACTCTTGGGAGTAAATGGATCATGCTCCAAAAACATGTGCTTGAATTCTCCATCAGTGGATGCAAGCGAATGTGGAGACTTTGTGAACTTGGTCTTCATACCGAAAATGGTGAGAACAAATCTGGAAATATGAGGATGATCTTGGAACCTGTGATTTGAACCAAGTGAGGTAGGAATAGCTCCAATCAGATCAAATAGATCTTGAAACTTGAACTTCTTATCAGTGGAAGTTAAATCAGCTCCAATATTTGACAAATGGTTTCTTGAGATCTCCTTTGAACCAACAGGGGTGAGATCAAAACCAAAATCAACAAAAATTGCATGAGAATTGGACTCAAGCGAATGGTAGTGCTCTTTATCTTCAGTAAAACTCTGAGAAACTGTGCAAATGATAGAACAAAAGTTTATAGGAGGCATGCAATCAAGGAGGATGAATGCTTCACCTCCAAAATCTGATTTTACCTCCAAAACATCAAGTAGATCATTATTCTGCATGCTGACAAACTCATGTGAAAGAGAGGATTCAAGAACCTCTTCGGAATCTAGAGTATGAGCTTGTTTATCTTGCTCAGAATTCGAAATAGAAGACTTTGAGAGAATAAGTGTTGAATCTACAGTTTCTTCTTCATCTTGAACAATTGTTGAGGCCAAGACATGATCGGAAAGAACACATAAGGAGATCTCACTGGGCTTGTTCTCCAAAAGGCTATCATGATCCTCTTCTTCCTGCTTTCCAAATTCTCTGTCAAGTTGGACCCATAGATCACTTGGATTTTCAGCAGTATTACTGAGGTAGCGCATACAAGGAGACATAGCAAGACACATTGCTCCAAAATCTCTGTCACAATCATTGAGCCAATCATTGTCCTCTTCATCGAAATCAAAATCTCTTGTATTACCAATGCACATATCAAAAAGACATTGTCTCTTCAAGAATGCAATCATCTTTGGTTTCCATTCATCATAGTTGAATGGAGTAAGAATATTTTGTGAAGAAGAAGTCTCCATCTTTGCATTAGTGAATGCACATGGAGGAAGTAAGAAACCTGCAAATCACACACAAACAAACACTGTGTTTTCAACCTTGCATGCACATGAGCGAATGCACATCAGATTTTGCATGCCGTTGCTGAAATATATTGGTGAGCAATTCACTCAATCTTCACGTAGAACACCTGTAGAAAATAGATCTTGTCCCTGCCATGGCTCTGATACCATGTAAAATTAGTCACAGCAGATCTAATGAACAAGTAAATCAATCACAACAGATGAACATGGAAAATATGGTGTAAAACTGTGTAAAACATTCACAGTGCTCAATATCCCAATGAGGGTAAATAATTACAATACAAACAGTAACCTAACAATGTGAGTGAGCAATTCGAATTGACTAAGAAGGTCATTCGAATCACTGAATGGAGTAGCTTGACTCCAACTAGGAGTCCTCATCATCAATCAGTGGTGGTCATCAATGCACAAGAACCAGTTATCTAGGTGTCAATCTGATTCTAACTGAGTGTAACAAGTGTAACTGAAGTGTGTAGCACTTATATAGGGAAGGAGGCTCAATGGAGGGCGCATGGGAGGCTTAACTGAAGTCAGAACAAGTCATCTAGTCAATCTGGAGGTCCAACGGAGTGAAACAGTCAGTCAGGAGTGAAACTAGCCTCAAATCAAGGAGAATCGGAGCTAACTGAGTGTAACTGAAGTGGAACTAAAGTGGTAGGTGAAGAAGTGCGCCCTTCTCTGGCAGTAGGTGAGAAGTGGGTGCCTTCCTGTCTAGGAGGGATAAAACTCTGATGGATGGAGCTCCCGAGTGGTAGAATGAAGTGGATAAGGTGCTGGAGGCATCAACCTAGTGACTGGGATGCATGCAAAATGCATGAAAACCCTAGAGTTTGCATGCAAACCCTAATTGCATGCAAGGTCCTGAAAATGATGATGTGGATATCCAAACAAAATGAAGCCAAAAAAAAATATTTTGTTTATGACCAAGAATTTTATGCTATTGTTCAAGCCTTAAAGAAGTGGAGGAATTATTTGTTGCCAAAAGAATTTGTTCTTTACATCGACCATAAAGCATTGAGATATTTGAACAACCGGTCTAAATTGAATCAAAGGAACATGAAATCGGTTGAGTTTCTACAAAGTCATATCTTTGCGTTGAAGCATAGGTAAGGGAAATCAAATAATGTGGTAGATGCTTTGTTTAGGAGATCAACCTTGTTGTCTACTATGATAGTTGAGTTCACATAATTAGAAGAAATGGAGGGTTTATATGAAGAAGACCTAGATTTCGTTGAGTCTTGGAGAGAATGCATCGATCCATAGAGCTATGATAGAACTCCAAACTTAGATTACTTCATTCAGGAAGAATTTCTCTTTAAGAACCATCAATTATGTATTCCAAAAGGATCTATGAGAGACAATTTGATTAGGAAGCTACGTAATGGAGGATTAAGTGGACATTTTGGCATGGACAAAACCAAAGAATTAGTGAAGGGGCACTATTATTGGCCAAGAATGGATAAATATGTTAAGAAATGGGTTTCACATTGCAAAATTTGTTAGCATGCAAAGGGAAAGTGTCAAATTACTGGACTGTACACACCATTACCGATACCAAAAGCACCATGGGAAGGTGTCAATATGGAATTTGTGTTGGGCTTGCCAAGAACCCAATGAGGTAATGATTCAATATTTGTTGTTGTGGACATATTTTTGAAAATGACACATTTTATTCCCTATAAGAAGACTAATGATGCTACAATCATAGTTGTTGTTTTATATAAAGAAATTGTTATACTGCATGGATTTCCTAGAAGCATAACCTATAACAGGGACAACACATTCATTGGAAACTTTTGGAGAACCTTGTGGAAGAAATTGGATACAAGATTGCAGTTCAGTTCTCCCTATCATCCAGAAACCGATGGGAAAACTAAACTTGTCAACAAGAGTCTTGGAAATCTACTTAGATGCTTGATAGGTGAAAAAACAAGACAATGGGATGTAGTGCTTGCACAAGATGAACTTGCATACAATAATTCAGTGAATCGATCTACAACAAAAATTCGATTTCAAATTTTAATGGAAGGTTACCAAGGGGAGTGGTTGACTTGGCACAATTGCCAGAGAAAATCCAAAAGAGTGTTGATGTTGAATATTTTGCAAAACACATGAAAAGGAGGCTCCAAGTTTTTGAGGAAGGATATTTAGTACTGACACATGTAATGGAGGAAGGTTCTCGAGGGGAATGTATACCGAACTAGAAATGAAGAAAATTGACCCATGTAAAATCGTGAAGAAACTTTCTGATAATTCCTATGTTTTAGAGATGCTTTCGTGATGATGTATCGCCAAGATGTTGTATCACTATATTTGATACTAATGCGTTGACCTGTAAAATTCACTACTGGATAACAACTTTACAAAATATTATTTTTGTTATTTGTATCATACACCTTGCAATGCAAAAGAAACATAAATCCTATAAAAGTGGAAGAGCATTTCACAATAACGTTGATAATGATTTTGCTAAAAAACTCGTCAACTTGAATAAAAATTAATATTATGTATTATGTTTTTTTGAGATTATTTGTACATATTAAATTTTAAATCTTTTTCTTTTGTACAAATTGCAATGTTGCATAAACATATAAACAAAAACAAATTCTTTGGAGATTCATGTCTCATTAATTATGGAACTCTCAATTATGTAAAATAATTAAATTTCAACTATGCATGATACTCCCTGATTAATTGACCATTAATTCATAGCATTTCCAATTCATTGGCAATTCACTTATAGCTTATGGAAGGGACATTGCCATTATAATGACACTTGTTAGCTTTTGTAATAGATTTTTATTTTGAGGCACAATTTCCAAGTCGAATTGTTGCCCATTGACATTAATTTACTTCTTTACTTCTTCTTAGAAGTAACTATAGAAAAAAAAAAAGATCCATAGAACTTATAACAAAGTTGCAAGATTTTCTCAACTTTCTCAGTTATCCCTTCCTTTTGGAGTTCAATGTAGGCTATTTTTTCTTGTTCTTTTATTCCATTATGTAAATCTTACATAGCATTGAGTCTTCTTCCTTGAAAATGGTAACTTATAACACTATGTTTCGTTGTTAAATTGCTTCCATATGTTGATGCGTTTTTTTTTTCTACCTCCCAATTTTAATTTATCTCTTATGTTCATTTAGTCTCTTCTCTATGGATATTTTCTCTCTCTCTAACTTTTCTTTCTCATCTTGCTCATGAGCTACTTCAAATTTTCGCAATTTCAAAAAACACATTTGATATTCTTCCTGCCAATATTCTTTGTTTATTATTGTTGTACCAAGTTCTCCTCCTCCAATGTTTTTTCTTTCTCAACTAATGCAAATGCAATTATCCTTATTTGTGATACTAGCCATATCATATCATCATGTATTAGTATGCCTTCAATTCCCTTCATTTTCTCTTTCGGTTCTGTCAATGTGGTCAACTGGTGTTTAATTGTTTGTTGTTGAATTGTAGATAATCTTCTTTCTTTTTATTCAAATTTTTCTTCTTCTTCGAGGTTTTCCTTCATGTTTCCCAAGTCACATGTTGCATTTTCAAAATCCTATTCCTTTTCTTGCGAGGGCGCACTTTGATGTCCTTTTTAGGTTTTTATCTTCTTTGAACTACCCTCGATGGGTGTGTCATATGCTCCTTTATTTGGAAGAGATGGTGAAATGGAAAACTCCATCAACTTTCATGAAAATTTTGTTTCATCTTCCTTGCCTGCTTCTCTAGGTTTTTATTCATGTATATTTCTTGAGGAGGAGGAATATCAATTTTATTCTCAAATTGTCTTGATAATTCCTCATAAATTTCTAGTTCTTCAACATAATATTCTAACTTGGTTGGCTTATATGTACCTTGGAAAGCTTGCACTTTGGTTGAATTTGGTAGAAGCTACTGTGGGAGAATTTAGGGATTCTCCTTCTAATATCCTAAAAGCTCTCAACCTGGTACTATATATTTCTAATTTCCAAAACAAATAAACAAAGGGCCCTTCGATGAGATGCTTGAGAAATTGTTAGGTGGGATTTGGTTAAATGCAATATAAATTAATAAGGAGGAGAATTTATGGGGGTTTCCTTTGTATGCCAATATTTATAGTTAACTTTGAATTACAATGCTATATGTTTAGACCAATTCTAGACAATATCATTTTACAAGATCTAGTTTAATGGATCTCAAGCATATTAAATAATATCAAAACTCTTATCTCAACTTGTCAAACATAATGATATGATCAGAGACGACCATCTTCATGCAGAATCCTATATGCCTTTGATCTATATTTCTTTTGAATTGGACCCAATAGGCACAACATCTACAATGAATTTCACTCTCATTTCTTCTAGGGCTCTATTGCCTCACTTTGGCGATACTTGCAATCTTGTTTGACAACAATTTGACTCAATGGATTGAATCGACATCAATAATAATTCCCTCAACCAACCAAATTTTCCTTTGTGGTTTCTAATCACTACATACTTAACAACTTCATCTTTTAATACTCCAAATTTCTATACTTACAACATGTTTAAAGTTGTAAGTAAGCTAACTTAAAACGAAACAATGTAGACCAACTTGAAACAAAACAATAACATACTTTATCCACTATGTTTTTTTCCATACTTGCTTTCCTAATATTCTAAATGACTACTATCTTAAGTAATCTAACAACATCTTTGACAATCCTCATGTTCCTTTTATTTTCTTCTCGTTCCATTAAACCTTAACTTATGTGTATACTTTATCCACTATGTTTTTTCCTTGCATACTTGCTTTCCTAATATTCCAAATAGCTACTATCTTAAGTAATCTAACAACATCTTTTGACAATCCTCATGTTCCTTTTATTTTCTTAAATTTCCATTAAACCTTAACTTATGTGTATGGGTAATGGGTTCTATTAAAAACACCTTCCTCGTGTTCATCTTATTTTCTCCTCTTTCCATTAAGCCTTAACTTATGCGTATGGGTAATGGGTTCTCTTCAAAAGAGCTTTCTTAGTTTTCTTTGGTCTCCAACTCCTCTCCAAAACCACAAGCAACTTCAAAACCCCAAGGAGGTACCGCTATTTTAAATGCACAATAAGTTTTGCGTCGCAGGAATAGTAGCCGTTGTTATATCATTAACGCAACATGGGTGGAACTTCCGGCGTAGGATAATTTGTTTTGTATTTTTTGTGATTTTGGGATAAAAACTGTTTAAAATTTTGGTTGGAAATTGTTATTTTTGTATTTTGGGATTTTAGCAATTAAGATTGTCTATTCTAGATTAATTGTTTAATTTTAAAACTATCCAAATCATTGAAATTACAATCTAAACACTCTAAATTGTGAATTGCTCTACCAAATTCCTACGAATCTATTTAGCTCCGGAACTGCTCAAAATTCAAGGGGAAAGCTCACATACATGTGGCCAGCATACAATAATGAGATGCTTTTCTTCTTATTATTTTAATACCCAATTAGGAGACAACGACAAGGAGAAGAATACAAAATTTGGGATTCCCCGGCAAAGTGCTCCACGCAAAGTTTTTGTAGATTGAAGCCAGCACATAGCTTTGAATATCTTCTGCAGAAGTTTCCATAAGTGGGTGGTGAGATCACTCTTCACTTAATAAGTGTTCCAAGTTACCACGCCAGTCGGTCATGGAAGTAGCTCGAAGGTATTTCTTGTCGTCAAAGTCTCAGAACAATAGACAGGCCTATGTACGATAAGGCAGGTGGCATCACAAAGGCCAGGCCACATAGAAGTTTGAGCTTCTACCGTTTCAATCTCTGGAAATGACCAAACGCCTGCTTCCAATATTCTAACTCTGTTTGTATTACGCGTTGGTTGCGCACTGCACACCATCTTCTCACATTCTCAACGAGTTCACATTACTTGTAAAATATGTATTTTCTCTTATTCAAATCTATAAATAAATTATATAGATCTTTAAATTTTTAACAATTACATCTTTGGAACCAGTTCTAGATCAACAAATCATGCAAAAAGCAGAGAGAAAAGATCAGCAAAAACACTGAAGATACCTGGAATGGAGTCCATGTTGGACAGCAAGGTCTCGGCTTAGAAATGGCACATACCCAATTCAAGGAAGACGATTGAGGTAGCGGATTTGTGAAAAAAATATTCTTGATTAGAGATGAATATCGCGCCCAATATTCTAATGGGGAGGTACGAAGTAGGGCGCTTGCTGGGGCAAGGTTCGTTCGCCAAGGTCTACCTCGCGAGGAACCTGGAGACTGGCCAGAACGTTGCCATTAAAGCCACGGACAAAGAAAAAATCCTCAAGGGCGGAATGATCGAGCAAATTAAACGAGAAATCTCGATTATGAGATTGGTCCAGCACCCCAACATCGTTTGGCTCTACGAAGTTATGGCGAGCAAGACCAAGATTTACTTCGTGATGGAGTACGTTAAAGGCGGCGAGCTCTTCAATCGGGTTGTCCAAAAGGGCAGACTGAAGGAAGAGGAGGCGAGGAAGTATTTTCAACAGCTGATAAGCGCGGTGGATTTCTGCCACAGCCGAGGTGTGTATCACCGAGACCTGAAGCCAGAGAATTTGTTATTAAACGAAAACAGGGATTTGAAGGTCGCTGACTTCGGTCTCAGCGCGCTGCCGGCGCAGTTCAGGCAGGATGGCCTGCTCCACACGGCGTGCGGCACGCCGGCCTACGTCGCACCGGAGGTCCTTTCCAAGAAAGGGTACGACGGTGACAAGGCTGACATCTGGTCTTGTGGCGTTGTACTGTTCGTGCTCATGGCGGGCTACCTGCCGTTTCAAGGCGCGAATCTGATGGTCATGTATAACAAGATCTACAAGGGGGATTTCAAGTGCCCGCCATGGTTTTCTTCCCATGCCCGTCGGCTCGTCTTTCGGTTGCTGGACCCGAATCCTCGGACGAGGATCACCGTCCCGCAGCTGATGGAGGTCCCCTGGTTCCGCCAGGGCTTCAAGCGCCCGCACGCCAAGAACGATGTCGATGTCGGCCTTATCGACGATGTCGCGTCGGCGTTCTTCACAGCCAAGCCAGCCTCTCTGAATGCCTTCGACATAATCTCCATCTCGCCTGGATTCAATCTGACCGGACTGTTCAAGGACAAGGTTGTAAATCAGGAATCGTCAAGGTTCATGTCGACTCAGCCGGCATCGAGCATAATGTCGAAGCTGGAGGAGATAGCGAAAGTGCTGAGATTCAGTGTTAAGAAGTCCAAGGACTGCAAGGTGAATTTGCAGGACTCTAAGAAGGGGCGTAAAGGGCATTTGTGTATTGATGCCGAGATTTTCGAAGTCACGCCCTCGCTCTTTTTGGTGGAGCTTGGGAAGACCGCGGGGGATACGCTCGAGTACACTAAGTTCTGCAGCCAGGTCCTAAAGCCAGGGCTCAAGGACATAGTGTTGGCATGGGAAGGGAACAGTCAACCGAATGAAACGTAGATTTTCATTGTATATACATCACCATTGTGATTATTCGGTATATATTGCTTCTTTTTAATATATACGAAAGGCCGAGGCCGAGCCGCCTGTGTAAAAAGATCGATATTTTAAAGAAATAGCGTTGATTTCTCACTTCTATGGTCTCTTTTAGTATAGGACTCTGTTTTAGCGCTTAGGATAAAAACAAACTAAAACGTCCAAAGAGTTTTAACCAATTCCGATCTAAGTTTGCTCTGAAAATTACAATTTCGTCAATTCTGCGATTTCAGAAATCACGGAAATTGGGTAATTGTTGATCTACCGGATTCCGTTTAATATGTGATCGCCACTAAATTTAATGATCAACAACATTGTTTGCAAGTTTCTTGAGCAGTGATGTTTCGGTCAACAATTGCTTATGAGTTCAAATGGTGATAGACGTATGAGGTCAAGTCAGATGGAAATGATGTAACTGTGATTCTAGTCACCATATGATGGTGGGTCTTTGATTTTCTCTCTGCTTTGGAAGCATATTTGGAAATGTGTATTTCAAGACAACATATTTGGTGATGTACATTTTCTCATCATGTTTGAAGTATGATTATGGTTGTTCAGACAAGGGTCAGTGCGTGTTGGGCGATATTTTTTTTCCATAAATGTACAAAATGATGATTCATGTTGTACCTTCCAAGGGCATTTATATATGCATACAAGTGTATTCCCTCTTCTATGTAGATATGATTTTTCATTGCACTTTGTATGCCTTTGCACTCTATTTAAGAGTTGTTCATAGTCCTGAAGTGGGTTGGATGAAAGAATATATTTTATATCTAGCAAGCAAGGGTCATCCTCAATGGATCAATGCATATGAATCTGTCTTTCATGATTTTCTCTTGGATTCCATGTTGTAACATATGTATGGAACAAACTCTTTGCAACATTGATTTGATATGTGTCTTTCCAATTTAATGTTTCCATGTTAGGAGCTCCATCAAGCCACAAGAAACCATGTATATGTGCATAAATGATGTAATTGTGATTCTAGTTACCATATGATGGTGGGTCTTTGATTTTCCCTCTGCTTTGGAAGCATATTTGGACATGTGTATTTCAAGACAACATATTTGGTGATGTATATTTGCTCACCATGTTTGAAGTATGCTCATATTATGGTTGTTCAGACAAGGGTCAATGCGTGTTGGGCGATATTTTTTTTCCATAAATGTACATAATGATGATTCTTGTTGTACCTTCCAAGGGCATTTATATATGCATACAAGTGTATTCCCTTTTCTCTGTAGATATGAATTTTCATTGCACTTTGTATGTCTTTGTACTCTGTTTAAGAGTTGTTCATAGTCCTGAAGTGGGTTGGATGAAAAATATATTTTATATCTAGCAAGTAAGGGTCATCCTCAATGGATCAATGCATATGAATCTGTTTGTCATGATTTTCTCTTGGATTCCATGTTGTAACATATGTATCGAATAAAATCTTTGCAACATTGATTTTATGTGTCTTTCCAATTTAATGTTTCCATGTTAGGAGCTTCATCAAGCCACAAGAAACCATGTATATGTGCAGAGACATGATATTATAGGATTAGAGAAAATAAAGAATATGTAAAGGTTTTGTATAGACACATGCATGTAGTATATAATGTGTACAAGTACCCATAATCTGTTGTGTGCATGTTTTTTTATTATCTCTTCATGGAAGATGGAAAATCTTTTATGCATGTATGTATGTTTTTTTATTATCTCCTCATGGAAGATTGAAAATATTTTATGCATGTATGCAGCTACATTTTGGGGCCTATAAATGATGTTATGATTACACCATTGTTGAGGATGATCCATGGGGCCTGGTAAAACACTATTGAGGATGATCATCCACCAATTCCAATTTTTTAGAACATAGAGTGTCCTTGTGTTCCTTCGAGGCTAAAGAGAGGTCAAATAAAGAACAGTCGATGCAACTAAAGCACCATTGAGGATGATCATCCACCAATTCCAATTTTTTAGAACTAATTTTTTAGAACATTAGTGGGTTATTAGTGGTGAATGAGGAAGGTGACGCTCGAATTCTTGAGTAGGTAGGTGGCAGCAATTGTGGTAGAAGATGTTTCCCATTCAAGGACCTCTGTCCCTATCTGCCACCTGCCACTTAGTTGCTTCAGGCTTCAGCTATCACTGACAAAAGACCAAGCCTAAGAGTGGGGAAGTTAACATAATGTTGTATTTCATTATTTTTGATTGATTGCTTGCAGGGTTTTTGACTCTCAATCAAAGCAGTATTGGTTTTGATCGATTGCTTGCAGGGTTTTCGACTCTCAATCAAAGTGGTATTGGTTTTGATTGATTGCTTGCAGGGTTTTCCGCTCTCAATCGGAGTAGTATTGTTTTTTATTGATTGTTTGCAGGAATATCAACTCTCACTTAAAGCAGCATGTGCGTTGCCATGAATTTCAATTGCTTGATGACGATCAAAGCTTGTCCGTTGATGGTTATTTAAATCGATGAAGACTCTTAGACATCTATGGCTTCTGAAGGGTTAACAGAAAGCCATTCAGTGCTCATCTGAGTTATTCCGACGCCCATGAGAAAAATGTCACAGGTTTCGTCAGGAATCACCACCGCGGACGTTGCCTCTACTCACGAGATTCCTTGTCACGATGATTCTACTTCTAGCTAGTACATTGCGATTCAGGGACATTCATAGGCATTCTACAAGATTTTATCGCTAGCGCGTCCCATGTCCGAATGGATTAATGACAGGGGGCGGTTCCTGATAGGCTCCTGACAGACGACGAAGGCCTAAGAGGATCCGTCCCATTAAAATAACATCTCCCTGATAGGATTTCTTAACCACAAAAGAGAAACATTGTTCAAGGATCGACTAGTCACACAAAAGGGGCCGAGCAGTGGAAAAACTAAAACCCTCACAATTTTTACTGCTCCTTACAAAACCCGAGCTCGAGGATTATGGATTATCTGCTTGCATTTAAAAGCTAGTATGCCCGTCAGAACTTCAAGGGAATAAGAGTGAACACATGTGGCATGGAAATCATTGTGAATTTGTTTTGTGGTAGTTTGTGTTATGTGGAATGCATAGGATTTGGCAAAGTGAATTTTGGGGTTTTTATTATTCAAAAGATATGAACATAAATTTAATAATCTCATGTTTTCATGAGGAGTTCACTTTATCAACTTATGATATAGTAGTTGAATTTATTGGATATTAAGAAAACTCTTATTGTAGTCTATATTAGGGAATCCCAATTCCCTAATCTCCTTCACGTGGCCTCAATTCTCTTCATTCTCTTCTGCCTCTCTCCGTTTTACTCATACAATTGCATGCTTCTCTCTTCCTCTACATGCAAGCTCTTCTTCCTTCACTGTCAAAACCCCTATCACACAGGCTTCTCTTCTGTCCAACAGCCCTTTTTTCTCACTAGCGAGCTCTCTCTACATCCATAGAGTCACATATCCAAATTTTGTGACTTTTTCCTCATGTGCGGGTTCTCACTTCCAGTTTGCACCATATTGATATAGTAACCAGCACTGCATCAACTGCAACTGGGGTCTAGTAACCAGTACTGCATCAACTGCAACCAGAGCATCAGGGAAAATAATTGCTAGGAAGTGCAGGCGTTGAACTTCATGAGCGTATAGTACTAGGATTTTTGCCTCTGAATTTGGGCTTGATTTTGAAGCTTTTGTTCACGAGGTTCAACGTTCGAATCGTTGCTGTGCTGCTTCATCTTGAAAAAATATTTGTTGTAGTTGTTGTTATGATGAATACAGTAGCAGCAGCTTCTTCGGCTTCCTATGGATCCATGTGCCTAAGAGTTTACACCAGGTCCTTATGCTATGTTCCAGCCACCACCACCTCCATCACCACCCATATATTATTCTTACCACATAGATGCACAACCTTATGTTTCACCAATGGCAGGCGGTGTTCGATTCCTGTTAATATAGTAGTGCCCTTGTATAATGCTTCTGATATGGGTATTCCTTATCTCGCCTCTTCAATTCCACAGTTGCTCTGGGATAATAAGCAACAGCACCACCAATAGCAGGTTCCCATTGGTTTTCAAGGGGATGTTAGCAGCCATTTCCTTCCATTGTTGCCCTTAAACATGCCTTATATCTATAATGATAACAAAAATATGAACAACATTGGCATTTTTGCTCGCAATGAGCAATGTCACGGGTTCGAGTCCCGGGGTTGTTTATCCATTAGATCGAGAACATGCATCTCGAGCGCTGATTTTAAGTTCCGTGCCTGCAAAATTTGAGCGAAGAGGATTTGAGGCACGAATTGGAGGTTGAGGTTGGGCTTTGATGTTAGGAGACGGAGAGGTAACGGTAGCCGCCACCACCAACAACAACAATCACAACAAGTGAGAGGAGAGCATTCTCCAGCAGAAGCCAATGGTGGCAGGAAGACAATATAATAAAATAAAATAAATGTAAAATCTCTACATTAGTATGTCTTTAATGTGGTAGATGGGAAGACGCATAAGATGTGGGAAGTCGACTCCCACTTTCTTTTAATGTTGGTTGATGCAACATATTTTCCACAATGGATTAGATAGGAATCATTTCTTATATTGGTAGATGCCACCTATTTTGCATGAAGAATTGGCACTTGACTTTAATGTCGGTTGATGCAACCTATTTTCCACAATGGATTAGATAGGAATCATTTTTATCTTGGTGGATGCCACCTGTTTTGCATAAAGAATTGGCTCCAACTAATGGAATCATTTATGTGGTAAAGAAATTGAGTAAATTGGCAAGAACCTCATGCTTCCAAGTTTTACCCTTCAAATAACGGTATTTGGTTTGTTCAACGAAAGTAGAAATGATCAACCATGTTTTGTTTTCAATCGTTTGATGAGTATTGAGATATTGAAACACAGTGTGTGTAGCAAAGGCACAGCCGGTAGATACTTTTCACTTGCGAGATCATTCAGACGAAAAGATTGAGGTTGAGCGCTCATTTTCCATCTACATAAATTTTTTGGATCTTACATCTTCGTTATTCTATATCCGATGGCAGCAGTTTGTGGCTACATCCTTCGCACCATCCTCCACATCCAGCTCACATGGCAATACCAACAGCAATGTCTATAACGCTTTTATAAATCATCGTGGTCCTGATGTGAAGACAGGTCTTGTTAGCCATATCTACCATCGCCTTAATGATCACAGATTAAGAGTATTTTTGGACCAGCCAGAATTGCAGGAGGGAGAGAACATGACTCCTCAAATCAAAGGGGCTATTCGAACGACCTCGGTATGTATAAAACGATGAACATGTTGAAGCACACACAACATGCGCATTCAATTTGTTGATTACAAAGCTAGACCAGCACTGCATCAACTGCAACGGGAGCATCACGGATCCAAACAAACAGATTTAAACTTATAAAATAACGTGTGGATTTAAATTTGACATGGGGCGGCTCCCGATTGGCTGTCGACAGACGACGATGGCATGAGAGAAGCCAGCCCCTTAAAATACGCCTTTGGTGTAAACATAAAATATTCAAAAAAACAAATTTTTTACAATATCAGTTTTAAAGGAAGGCTAACTAACATGTGATAGACTGGGAACCATTAAACCAAACACACAAGGGGACAACTTGCACCATAATAACCGATAATAGGTCTGATAGAAGGCTAGATAATATATAATGGCTTTGATGCTATGTTGGAGAGGTAACCTATAATGCTCCGATGATTAATCAATAATGCTCTGATACTCGAGTTTTTTGCTATGAGAATGGTAGGGAACACACAAACCCCACACAACCGCAACAACAAGTAATGCAAGAATATAAAATCAAACCCTAGCATAATACGCATGAGAATATACAGGAAACCAAGTGGCGATCAAATGTAAACCACGATAATGAAACCAGTGACAAGCCACAATAATGTAAAATATAACAAATATTATCCAGCTTACTGCAGGCCATTTAATGTGGCAGTGGCAGGCTGGTTGGCCGTTAGATCTCAAGCAGCTTGAGATCCAACCAGTCTGCTGCCGTCGCATTAAATGGCCTATATCAGGCTGAATAATATTCGTGGTAAAAAATGCCCTGACACGTTGACTACAAAAAGTCCACTCAATGTAATAGAGCCATCACGACTAGTGGCCATTGCGATTGCAGTGAAGTTATTGAAGTTAGTGTTATGACCAATTATTGTTATGGTTATTGCTATAACGATTATTATTGTAAAATTAGGACCAAACTTTGAACAACACATTCACCTTCTTGAGCTTTAACCGAAATTTTTGAACTGGAAATTTTAACCTTTTTAAACCATATTTTTTTTAGTAAACTAGCTAGACGATCTTACTCTTGGAGAAACTATTATTCTCTTACCTTTATTGGCACTCGATATATGTCATGTGGCTACATTTGGCATGGATTTATGTCATTTATATCTAACATTGCTATGAAATAATTCTTGGGTGAGTAATATTTATTGACTTTGAACGAAAACTCTTATGAGACATTAACAATCAACAATACTGGTTTTGAATGTTTTTTAGCTTGTTTTTCTATGGAGAAATTTGGTAGCTTGAATATAATCAATTGAGCATACTAGAAGGTTGATTTGATCAAATAATCCCTAAGACATTAACAATCAACAATACTGGTTTTGAATGTTTTTTAGCTTGTTTTTCTATGGAGAAATTTGGTAGCTTGAATATAATCAATTAAGCATACTAGAAGGTTTATTTGTTCAAATAATCCCATTTGGCTTTGTCTAGAATGTAAGGGAGAGTTGATTTGGTTTATTTTAGCTTTTTGTAAAACATTTATGCTATACTAAGCAGTTGTTAAAAGTTGTACCATCTGTATATTTTAATTGCTTGTAGACTAGCAATCCATATTAATAATTAATAATATGGCTTATATAAGCTATCGACGTATATCAACCATGGCCATACATTTAAATAAGTCATATTATTAATTATTATTATTATTATTTATTTATTTTTTAACTAGGGGAATCAACAACTGGGAAGGGGTTGGTACTCGCGTGACACAGGGTCCAGGGATCCAATTCCGTCCGCTACCACTATACCCCTAGGTGCACCCACACAATCCACAAGCATGGAGAATGAGTAAGCCGGGGTGATTTGAACTCGAGACCTCCATTTACAACATTTCCTTCATATCCAGTGAATGGTCGATTGAGCTACACCCCTTCGGGCAAGCCATATTATTAATTATTAATATGGCTTGCTAGTCTACAATAATAAATATTGACAAGTTTTTATTATTATAGTAATTGTTATTATAAAAATAAAATAATAATAAGGATGACTGAGTTTTTTTTTTTTGTTTTACAAAAACAGTTAAGAGATTTTATATATAAAAAAAGAAGGATAAAGATTACATAGTTCTGAAGACAGACTGATCCCAAGAGAGGACTACATCCATGACTCCTTGTTCATCTGAAGCTAGTCTTAACTTATCCTGATACTTTCCTATTCTATGGAAACTGAATCTTCTAACATTCTGCCCAAGAAGGAACTGGGATACATTTACTACTAACAAGACCAAAATTTTCTTGTCCTTCTTCTTACATACATCTCAAAACATTCTAGAGATTAACGATATGAAGTTTGTTGACTTCTTGTTTTTCTTGGAGAAGTTAAACTTTCTTTTGGCTTCATAGAGGGTGAAGCTCCTTTTTTCTTTTTGCTGACTTTGGTCCAATCTGATGGTTCGATAATGACTTCGAGAATGGGAACTGCATCTTTGGGTGCATCCTGAGGGGCTGGACTTTTCGATTCCATCAGTTGGATAGCACTATCTCGTGGAGCTATAGGTGGATCTTTGTCGATGGCAGGGATCCTTTGTTCTTCAAGAGTGTCCTCTATTTTATCCCGAGGAGATTCCGTAGCTTGTGATGGAGCTTCTTCAGGTAGATCTTCATTTCTGCTGACTTTATAATGCTTGGAGTTTTGTCCATCCCACCAAGTGGATTTGCGATGAAGCTTTTTGGATTTGGGGATCTGAGAGGCTTTTGGGAAATATTTTACAAGATGTCCGGTTGCAAAGCAAGATCTGCATATGAACATCACATTTTCATAATCTAGTTTTTGCACCCACACATAATCCTTGCTGGTCAAATGGATCTCAGCAGGAAATCCATTATTGAAGTCCATCTCCACACAGATGTGAGCAAAGGTAGTTTTGATGTAATCCTTTGTTTCTGAACTTCGATCGTAGAAGGATCCCAACGCATTTCCACTAGATTCAAGCAAGGCCGAGTTCCATAGATGCAAGGGAAAATTTGGAATTCGAACCCAACCTGAAGCAGATGAGATCTGGTCAGTAGTTGGGTCAAAAAGAGAGATCCATGGTTTCATAAAGAGCCCCGAACTTCCCTAAAACCATGGACCAGAGTCAAGAATGATTTGTTTTTCTTCTGGAGAATCGAACTCCATAACAAAATAGCCCCGAGAAAAGGGATAAATAGAAATTTCCTCAGGAACAAGGGGTTTCCATACCTTAGAAATCCACTTATGGAGATCAACCAGGCGAGGCCAGAACCCATTGAAGCGACAAACCGAAGCTGACTCTGCAAAATTCCTTGCTTCAATCAAAGATTCCTCAACTACTACTATGGAGGGTGGTGGTATTTCCTGAACTATCATAGCCGGATGGCCACAGGCTGCCTTGTCGAGCGAGATTGGGATCGAAGGTCCCCGGATGGAGGCAACTGAGAGAAAGCTAGCTTCCATTCTCCAAGCACCAGGCTACCAGGCTAGATCTAACCCAATGTGGTCGTCTTCTGAGCAGGTCATCGTGCACCGGACCAGAATGAACCCTCACGATGCAAACCTGCAGAACTGTGACCGATGGACCTAGGCTGTCTCACAGGCACCGACCATCCTCAGAAATGGCGGTCTTTGACGAGATGAAGCGCATATAAACCCTAGCTCACTACGTCCGTCCATCTTAACGGGATTTACATGCTTAAGTTAGGATGGCTGAGTTTTTATTGATATAATAATAATTATTTTAATAATTAGAAAGCCATATTAATTAATAATAATAACCAATGGTCAACCATGGTTAGTGAACTAGTTGGTCAACTAATTCGTTGATATTCATTGACCATTGGCCAACCAATTGGTCAACTAATTGGTTGAAAATGGTCAATCAATGGTCAATAAATAGACCATTAGTTTCCCATTGGTCACCCATTGTTTGACCAATGGTTGACCATTTGGTCAACCAAAAGTAAATGCAAAATTTTAGTGAAACCAAAACACGCGAGCGTTTCTTTGAACTAGGCATGGGCGGACCCGAGCCTGCCATGTCATTTAACACATAGGACAGGAAACGAAAATGCTGGAGCGTTATAGAAACACATAACGCTATCGCTCTAGCGTTATAGAAATACATAACGCTCTAACATTATATTTAATATCTATACACAAAACATTGTCCTTGAAACCTTATTTAATATTTCCTTACAAAGAAAATATTTCCTTTATTTCCCTATCCCTCCTTATCTTCTAGGGTTTTGGGCTTGATGTTGTATGGGTTAGGAGGTTAACTAGGGATTTGGTTTTAGGGGTTAAGGGATTAGAGTTAAAGGGGTAAAGGGGTTTAGGTGTTTAGCAATTATGGGGTTGGAGGGCTATGGGGTTATGGGGTTTAAACTCGGGGTTAGGGGTTAGTGGTTGAGGCATTAGAGGTAAACATGTAAAGGGATTTAGGGCTCTAGGTTTAGGGGGTTAGGAATTTAGAGGTTAGACATTAAGGGATTAAGTGTTTGTGGATAAAGTAGGGATTAGGTGTTAGGTGCTTAGAGATAAAGGGGTTTAGGGGTTAGGGGTTTTAGGGGTTAAGGGATTGAGGGCACCAATGTTAGGGGATTAGGGTTCAAGAGGTTAAGTGTTAAAGGTGAAGGGTTTAAGTTTTAAGGACTTAGGGGCTTAGCGGTTAAGGACATAAGGGTTAGGGGATTGGTGGTTATTTAAGAGGTAAGGCCTTTAGGGGTTAGCAGAATTATGGGCTAAGGGATTTATGGCTCCAGGGTTAGGATGTTAGGGTTGATTTGGTTAAGGGTTAAGTGTCAAGGGGTTAAAGGATCACAAGATTGGGGGTTAAGGGCTTAATGGCTTCGAGGAGATGAGTGATTAGGATTTTCTAAGAATTTATGGGTTTTGGGATTTATGGTTTATGGGTTAGTGGTTTTAGGGTTAGCGGGTTAACTAGGACTTAGGGGTTATGGGTTGAGAGTTTAGAGGTAAAGGCATAAAGTGGTTAGCAAGTTTAAATATTTATGGGTTAAGGAGTGTTAGGAACCCATGTCAACCCTTATCTTTACTTTGTTAGTATATTGTTGTTGGACGCATATGCTTTGTAAGTTGTCTCGTAGTATTATATGTTGATCCACAGTTTGTATTAGCTCATAGTATTGATCCATAGTATTGGACGCATATGCTTTGTAAGTCGTCCCGTAGTATTATATGTTCCATGGTATTGATCTATAGTATTGGCGCCTAGACTTAGTATATAAGCTTGTGCTGAAGCCAATGAAGGCACCGTGAAGTTATTTGTATTGAGCTTGCCCCCTCAAAGTGACCCGTGATCAATAAAAATATTTTTTGATCTAATATATTGTGCATTTTATCAATTAATTGTTGCAGGTTCCTCACATATGGTATCATAGCACTTTCTTGGGCTCGTTGGGTGGAATTTCTGCCAAAAACAATTTCGCATCTGTATTTGTTCCTATCAATTGCAAGTCCGGATCTGGGAATAATCCCTATCCACTTAACTGTGGGAAGTACTTCGGCATAAGCCCTAAAAATAATTGTGAGGAGTACCAGAGGAACCCCGAAGTAGCTGGCCCATTGAGAGGACCTGCCAGCAAAAGGGAAACGACCCCTACCCGATTGACTAATTCCCACCCATGAGGTAAACCAAGAGCTGTTGTTTGTGGAAAAGCGGTTATAATTTTTAACTGAGCCATGGAGTGAGGGGTACTTCCCCAATACGCAAGTTGTCAGATAGCTTTGGTGGTCGAGTGAATCCCCTAAACCGTCAGTAAGCTGAATATACCTGAGGTCCATATCTATTGCCAGCTGATAAATCACCGATTACATCTGTCCATAGCTGTTTCAGTTCCATTTCGAAAGTCGTTTTAGATCCAGCCGTTTTAGATCCATTTCGATCTGTTTCATATCCAGTCGTTTCAGCTCCATTCTAAAAGTTGTTTCAGATCCATTCTGAAAGCCGTTTTAGATCCATTCTGAAAGAAAGAAAAAAATATGTTTTTCGCCATATTTTCTTTGTTTTAACTCTGTTTCCCTTAAAACTTCACTGACACCTCCGCAATACCATTATTCATATTTCATTCCTAAGGACCCTATCCCAAATTCCACTTCCCAAAGCCCAAAATCCAACATTTGTCTATTTTTAGGGTTTGTCATAACTTCTTCGATTTTCACCCAATCGCCTTCCAATTTTTCCATAGTGTTCATTTCCTATTTTTACTTCTTTGTCACTCTCTGAAATTGTTTTCTCATTCTTTCACCCTGCTTCTGAAATCCCCATGTTCTGCTTCCCTGTCCATCAGAAAGTGTCAAAAACCTAGTCAAACCCCAATTATCCATCAAAGTTTTTCCCAAATCCAAATTTTCCTTTACTAAAGAAGCTTCTGGTTTTTTTTTTCTACTCATTAACAACAACAAAAAACTCCTGGTTATGGTTGTCACCCGCACAGGAGCACAAATCATGGATGAAGAACTTGCAGCCCTCAAAACCAAACTCCAATATCTCGATGAAAATTTTCTCAGCCTCCATCTTCAGCATTAAACCATGAACAATAAACGACAGCTAGAATCTTCTGCAGACATTGGTTCTCTTCTTTCAGCCATTTTCCTGGGCCGAAGCTTGATTTTCCTCGCTTCAATGGTAATGATCCGACTGGATGGATATATCGGGAAGAAAAATATTTCAGTTTGCATAATACTTTTGATGTTCAAAAATTTCCACTTGCATCCTTTCATTTGGAACATGAATCCCTTCAATGGTACCGTTGGTACATCAAAGCTCATGACGAGCCAAACTAGACAGATTTTTTCCAACTCATTTTGAAACGATTTGGTCCTAGTGCTTTTGATGACTTCACAGGAGCACTCACTAAAATTCGCCAAATTGGCACTGTGAGAGAATATCAAACATAATTTGAGAAACTGACCAATCACACAGACGGATTGTCTGATGAATTCTACAGGAGTTTTTTATCAGTGGTCTCAAGGATGAAATCCACTCAGAGGTTAAAATTTTATGTCTCAAGAAAATGATGAAGTCCTAGGGTTGGCTAAGTTGGCGGAGGATAAGATCACTTCCCAACAGTGCTCCAAATCCACTTTTTTCCATTCATAAATATGGTTCCCCAACGACCTTCCATCACGCCAGCTCGTCGACCAAATCCTATCAAGCATTTTTCTGAAGTAGAGATGCGAGCCCATAGATAAAAAGGGCTTTGTTATAATTGTGATGAGAAATTCACTGGGGGACATAGATGTGTTGAGAAAAATCTCTATCTCTTGGATGTGGATTGTTCGGGTACACAGGGTACTACCAAAGGACCGAACACCAAGAGCCACCACTTCACATAAACAGATCACAGATCAACACACTGATGTTTTAACGTGGTTTAAACCCTCTTAAGGGAAACACTCCACGGCCCCGTCCAAATAGCTTCTACGGGACAATTTATTATGCAAAGAAAGAAAGTTACAAATGAGCTTCTCATAATCGATCAACTAAACAATGACCCTCCATGCTCTTTAAATAGAGATCATGGACCAATCGGGTGTTAATCCACGGATCAAGGTTAGGTTTGATCTAAGAGAAGTTGAACCGTCGGATCACTCTATGTCGGGAACATATCGTGACCGTCGGATTAAGTATTTACAAATGCATACTAATGCATACTAAAGAAACACACTATCCATAACGGATATATTACACAAGTTGATCTTAACTAACTCCTAAGTGTCTAAATATCCTAACATACCCCCTTAAGAAGAACTTGGGATAGGATTGAAGGATTTACAAAAGTGACACTATTGGGAGAAGGAAGGAGGAATTAGAGCCTATCCCCCCTTAATGACAAGTTCCTGAACTCCTAACATAGATCGAAGTTTAGAAAACTTCACTTCTGTAAGAGACTTGGTGAAGATGTCTGCAACTTGATCATCTGTAGGGCAAAAGAGCACTTCAAGAACACGATCATGAACAATATTTCTGATGAAGTGCATATGAAGCTCAATGTGTTTGCTGCATTGATGTAGAACTGGATCTTTGGCAAGCTTGATGGCACTTTGATTGTCGCACCAAAGTGGAGTAGGCTGCTGCTGCTCGAATCCAAACTCTGAAAGGATCTGTCGAAGCCATAAAGCTTCCTGACTGGCGTTAACTGCTGCTCGATATTCTGCCTCTGCTGAAGAAAGAGCAAGAGCTTGGTGTTTCTTACAAGCCCAAGTAATAGGTCCAGATCCCAGACTGAAAACATAACCTGCAATAGACTTTCGATCATCAGGATCGCCGGCCCAATCTGAATCAGTGAAACCAACCAACAAAGGTTTCCCCCCTGTACTGTAATGAATCCCAAACTGAACTGTACCTCGAATATATCGAAATATTCTTTTAGCTGCTTTCCAGTGACTTTCATGAGGTGTCTGCATATAACAGGCAACACGACCAACGGTAAAGGAAAGGTCAGGACAGGAATGAGTCAAGTATAAGAGACTACCAACAAGCTGACGATACAAGGTGGCATCGAATTTAGGTGAAGTACAAGTGGCAAAAAGTTTGACTCCAGACTGGAAGGGAGAAGGGGTTGGTGTACAATCTTCCATGTGAAAGCGACGAAGAAGGTCACAAGCATACTTAGACTGAGAAAGAAAGATTCCTTCTTTGGTTTGCAGGACTTGGAGACCAAGAAAATAATGCAAATGTCCTAAGTCTGACATTTCAAAATTTTGTTTAAGACTGGATTTCACATGGGTTATAAGCTTAGGGTCACTACCAGTAAGAATAAGGTCATCAACATATAGAACAAGTATGATGAGATGGTTTCCTACTTTCTTGGTATAGACATTGGGGTTAGAATGGCATCTAGAAAAACCAACGTCAAGGAGAAAGTTATCCATTTTGGCATACCAAGCTCTAGGAGCTTGCTTAAGGCCATATAAGGATTTCTTAAGATGACAGACAAGGCTAGAGCTATTATGAACATAGCCAAGAGGTTGTTCCATGTAAATTTCCTCCTGTAACTCACCATGTAAGAAGGCAGACTTGACATCCATTTGATGGACTTCCCAGTTGTGTAAGGTTGCAAGGGAAAGAACAAGGCAGATGGAGTTCATTTTTGCGATGGGAGCAAAGGTTTCATTATAGTTAATCCCTTCAACTTGGGAAAAACCTTTGGCAACTAACCTTGCCTTAAGTCTTTCAACACTTCCATCTGATGCATACTTAGTTCTATAGACCCATTTACATCTGACAAGTTTTCTTCCTTTTGGAAGAGGTACAAGATCCCAAGTATCGTTCACCATTAAGGAATGATATTCTTCATCCATGGCTGCATCCCAATCTGGATTCCCTGAAGCTTCTGCAAAAGTTTCTGGATCATGATTCTCGGAAACTTGATCCAAAAGAGAAGAGGCTCGCTGAAACTGAGAACGTGTTCGACGTTGATCTCTAGGATCACCGGAAAGATCACCAGCTGCTTCACATGTTGAACGGACCCATCGAGGAAGCACTTGTGCTGGTGCAACTGGAGGAACATGAGCAAGCGGAGGTGGATTTTCATCCTCACTGTCATCATCAGAAACTGGAGTTGGAAACCTGTCAAGGAAGTTGGAAGAAGAAGAAGAATGCACAAACGCCGAATCAGGCTCGCAGGCCAAGATATTTTCATCAAATTTAACATCTCTTCTAATTATTATATCATGAGAATGTGTTTGAACAAGTCTATAACCTTTTACATCTTCAGAATATCCAACAAATATGCACTTTTCACTTTTAGGCTGCAATGCTTTCCGTTTTTCATCCAGAATGTGAGCCCATGCTTCACTACCAAACACACGGAAGTGACTTACATTAGGTTTAGTTTTACTCCATGCTTCTTTCGGTGTTATACCTTGTAATGCTTTAGTGGGCGTGCGATTAACTATGTAATTTGCACAATTAATGGCTTCATCCCAAAATTGAAGACTTAGTCCCTTAGATTGGATCATACAATTAGCCATTTCTTTTAAAGTGCGGTTCTTCCGCTCAGCTACACCATTTTGTTGTGGTGTATATGGAACAATGTGTTGTTGTTGGATGCCTTGTTCAGTGCAAAAAGTAGTGAACTTATTGTTAACATATTCTCCTCCGTTGTCAGATCTTAACTTAATAATTTGATGACCAGATTGTTTTTCAACAAGGGCCTTGTAGGCCAAGAACATGTTAAATACTTCGCTCTTAAGTTTTAGGAAATAAACCCAAGTGCGTCTGGTGTAATCATCAATGAAAGTTATGAAATATTTGAAACCAGAAAAGGAAGCAGATGGAAGAGGACCACACAAGTCACTATGCACAAGCTCCAAGGGAACTGAGGCGTGCCAAGAGGTACGTTTGTCAAAACTGTCCCGATGATGTTTTCTGAGTACACAACCGGAGCAAACACCATCCCTGCAAGATGCCATCGAAAGACCTGTCACCATATTTTCTTTACATAGTTGTTGCAATGAGCGATAATTTAAGTGACCAAATCGTTCATGCCAAAGTTTGCTCAAGTTATCACTATGAGCAACAAAAACTGAAGGGAAAGGTGATGACCCAAAGTTGTTAAACTTGTACAACCTAGTAATATCATCAACAATTCCGGTAGCTAGGAACTGTTGAGGATCTTTAAAATCCTTGATTACAACTTGGTGAGGTGTAAAGGTCACAGTTTTACCTTCACCAGAATGAGTGATCTGATAAATTGATAACAAATTGCAGGAAATTCTTGGAACACATAGTACATCACTAAAATGACCATTATCTACTGGAACTGTTCCAGCTCCTACAACACTTAGAGATCTATCATCACCAACAAATATTTGTTTGGTGTTACATTCATGCATAGTAGAAAAGATGGCTTGATAGTAGAAAAGATGGCTTGAAAAGTCACTTGGATTTAAAGAAATCAACTCATTTTCGAGTTGGTGACCTCGAATTTCATTGTGTTTACCAAACACAGATTCCAACTTGTCCCAAGCAGCATTAGGTTCATCAATTCCAAATATGTGGAATCGCAAATCAGTAGAGATTGACATCCCAATCAATCCATGAGCTTCATCACATCTATTTGCCCATTTTATTTTCTTATCATCATTAGTGGGTTCTTTTTCTTTCCCTGAGGTAATTCTGAAAAGTCCCCTACTTCGTAGAACATCCTCCATATGAGATTTCCATGAGAAATAGTTGGAACTGTTAAGTAGAATATCACAAGGGGCGGCCATATTTGTAAATTAATGGCTGTAAAAATAGAAACCAATAGTCTGGATGTGAAGAGCTTGAAAAAATAGGCGGTTTAAAAAAAAACGGCACTAAAAACTGACTCTGTATGATGAAGTTATGCTTGAACAAAGAAACTGTTGAAGATGTCCCCAATAGTGACGTGGCAGCTAGAGAATGTCCAGCAAAAAAAAAAACCCCATCTTCCCAAGATGAACCTTTTGACAATCACTTTACAAGAAAGTTGCTTTAAGTGAACCACTTTTGTAAAATAAGTGATTTCACTTTTACAATGATATTACTTTTAAATAGTGCAACAATAAAAAAACTTAAATGACTCACTTGTATTTTTATTTTTTTATTATGTAAGTGAGATGCACTTTTACAATAAAGTAACTACGCCAGGATCTCCTTCTTCATTAAAATATTTAAGCTTTTACAGACATTACAGACTCTTGATGTGGATCGACCTCGGATTGCGAAGTTCGTCACCACTTCTCTCTGACTTGTGCCTGAACACAATGTCTTGGGTCCGTTTAGTTTTCGCAACTTCCCGAAGGCATGAAGCTACTAACAGGCTCCTAGGAGTCCTAAGATATGCTCACTATCACACCCTTACTGACATAAACTTTACAGATACGAGTCTCAGTGTTCTGATGCGATGTTATATCAGACTGGCAACTCGCAGAGCATACTTACTTCGGCTCTCACACAAAACCTAGACTTGTAGAGCGGACTACTTGCTCATGCGACTCGCTAAATGCAGAGCGGACTACTTGCTCATGCGACTCGACTCACCAAACTCGAATGTTTCAAATGAACCTCAAACCTCTTATTTATAGCTTCTAATACGGTGAACCGGTAAGCCAAAACACACACCAGCCGGTTTAAAAGCTAGATTCCCGAGGCATGGTGGGACAGCACCATGTTATCTCGTCCCTTCGAGGCTCAGCCATATGGGGACCTGGTACTACGACTCTGACTGACTGACAACCACTAACTAAAGCAGATTCCAATGGCCGACAACTCTGGCCCATTACATTAGTCATTATTGCAAATTCTTTCGGGGAAAAGCATCCCGAGAAACAAAAGTAAACAAGTGACTAAAACATGGCCGACAGAATATTACAGCTGGAAGGCCCACCAATGGCTTCCTTACAAAAGTAAATATGTACAAAGACATGTATCTCGGACCATAAAGCTTTATTCCCGTGACGGGAATCATTTAATCCGTGCCATAGCCTGATCCGCATACACATCGGATTCCATCACTGTCATCTCCACCTGGAACACCGCCGCATACGCAATCAAGCACACCTTCCTTGTACAGGTTCTCTTCCAGCTCACGCTTTGCCAGATCATCTTCCCAATTATACTGAGATTCGGGATGACACCAATATTCATTTTCAATAAATTCATCATCCATGTCAGGGTATAGTAAATCTCCAAAGCATTTTTCCACATTGGAACCTTTTAAAGCTTCATTGGGACCATAGATAAATTCAGAGGCAAACAATGATTCTACTCTGTAATTTAGTGGCAAAGTCTTGCGGTGAATTTTAGTATCTAACCGATTACCTTGGTTGTCTCTCTTGATATACTTTTGGGTAATGGTCATAACATGCTCAAGTGGAGTATAGAGACCACCATGGTGTCGCAGTCTGAATTTGAACCACTGATTATGCTGGTCAGCGGCCTGCATATCAGCTTCAAGATGTAGAATAAAATTGGCTCTTCTTTGCAGCCAATCTTTCCTTGGACAAAATTTATCTAGGAAGACTTCCGTCCACCTAGACCACTTTCTATTCCTCATATTTCCTGGGTCAACGCAGATCACTATGGAGGTCTGCTCTCTACAGAATTGCAAGATTAAATTGTAGGTAGTCCAGGTTAAATTACCTTCACCTAGATCTACATACCAAACAGGTCCTTCTTTTTCATCGTTGCAATCTACCCAGATTTCTTTGCATTTTCTCAGCTTTTCTCCTGCTTTTTGAAAGCTGTTGAAAGCTTTCTTTTCCCAACGCTCTAAGATCTGCAACTTGCAAGGGCTGGCTTGAATTTCTTTAATTAGAGTTAAGCTGAGGTATTTCTCTGCTTGATGACGATCTGCATAATCAAGCAGTTCCTGGCGCTCTTCTTCTGTTATATTTTTATCCCAGGGCTTTAAAAATAAAGCATCTTTCGGCTCCTGCAAATATTCTTCAGTCATGGGAGCTTTTCCTTTATCTTTAGAACCTGATCCTGATCCTGCTGAAAACATATTGAGACTTGGGCTTTCAGTATGCACAATTTCGCGTGTCAACATGTCAGCAAGACAATTAAGATAGCCGGGTTTATAAACAATATCATAATCAAAATTGCTTAACCAAATAAACCACTTTAAGATTCGGCTACTATTTTCAGCCATGAGGTTTTCATTCTTGAAAATGCCTGGCATGATTTTTAGATCAGTTCTCACAATAAACCTGACAGGTTTCAAATACAAAATAAAATGACTGACTGTTTTCTTCACAGCCAAAATTTCTTTGTGAGTGCTGGGATAATTCAATTCTGCACCTTTGAAGGATCCAGATGCATATCCACAAATATGTTCTTTTCCATCTCTTTCCTCAAGAAAAACACCACCCCACGTGGTATTCGATGCATTTGTCTCAATAATTAATTTTCCAACTCCCTGTGGAAGACTGAGAGATGGTAGCTATTTTACTCTAGCTTTAATCTTCTGGATTGCTAGAGTCATATCATCAAACCATGGAATGGGATTCTTTTTCAATCTTTGATGCAAACAATGGATATCAGCAGCTTGTCCACGATAAAATGGCCTAATATAATTTAAACAGCCAAGAAAACACTGTAGTTGGGTTTTCTCTAATATTTTATCAGGGAAGTGTTCAAAGGACTGCAAAACATGTTTCTGCAACACTACCTGACCAGCCTTAATGTGCAAACCCAAAAACTCAATATTAGTTCTGCCAATTTCCATTTTTGACTCGGACAGAACTAAACCATGCTTAAATACAAGATCATAAAACTGTTGCAGATGTTTTAGATGTTCCTGTAAATTCTCTGAACAAATAAGTATATCATCAATAAACACTGCAAGCCATGGTATATCCCTAAAAATATCCTCCATCCTTTTTTGAAATTCTGATGGTGCATTGTTTATACCAAAAGGGAGGACCTTCCACTGATACTGACCATGGGGAACAACAAATGCAGTTTTATATCTATCCTTAGCCTCTATCCCAATTTGATAGAACCCTGATTTCAAATCAAACTTACTAAATATAGTACATCCTGTAATCTTTTGTAGTAAGCTTGCCTTATCAGGCAATGGATACCTGATCTTTTGAAGAACAACATTCAGGGGTTTGAAATTTACTACCAACCTTGGTTTCCCTCTCTTCTGCTCAGAATGCTTATTTACAACAAACGCTCTACAAGCCCAAGGGCTCTTCGAGGGCTCAATCAGACCTTTCTTAAGCAGATCTTGAATCTCTTTGGAGCAGAATTCCCTTTCTGAGGGACTCATTAATCTGGCTGAGGCTTTCATGGGTTTTATCTTCTGCATAGGATCAAAGGGCAGAGAAACAAAGTATTTTTCTCTTGTCCAGAAAGCATTTGGGCTTTCAGAACAACAATCTTTTTTGATCTTCTCAGTGATCCCTGCAAGGAATTTCTCACTATGCACCTCTGCAAATGAGATACATCTTTCCATCTTATTCAAATCCTTTGGGGACTGTACAGACTGACTCTGGTCAGAAGATAATGGCTTACACCTCTGAACAAACTTATGACTCAATGGTAAAGAAATAGACTGACCATTAACTGTATAAGAAAATACCATTTTTTGGGTATCACAAGCAAACGGACTAACTTTAAGTAGAAATTCAGAACCTAACACACAATCTTCTCTGACTGCATCTAATCTAAACAAAGACACTGAACTTTTTACATTAGACAAGGCTATTGGGAAATCTTTTACTTTACCAGTAAGATACACAGGTGTACCTTGGATTGCAAACCCAAATTCTTTGGTCTTTTCCCAATAAAAAGATGGAATAGCATTACCATGGGCAAGATTAAAATGACACCCGGAATCTATCAGACATTGGATTGGATAGGATTTAAACTCATCTGGGCAAAATTCCAAAGTGATAAACAACTTAGGGCCAGACAATGCTCCTAACAGACTGATACTTTGAGACTGAGGGGAAGGAGATCTTTCGGGAGACTGCTTAGGGGAACTCTCAGGAGATTCTTCTTTGGCTTCAGGATTACCACAAACTCTTGCAATTTCTTTTGACAGCTCTTCATCAGAAGACTGATCTTTCACCTGAATTAAAATAATTAATGCCTGTTTGATCTCATCTGCTTCTTTAAGCAATTTCCTGAGCTGGGACTGTTTTTCCTTCAACTGCATTTTTAGCAGCTTTTCTCTGTATGATCTGTGAGCTTGTCTATCAGCATGGCCACCAGGATAATCTTGATAGATTTCAACTGGATTAAAAGCTATAGTGGCCTGTTCTTTCCCTTTTCCTTTTGCAGCTGTGATAGCCTGCAATTGAGCTTGTAATGCCTTTTTCTCTTCTCTAAGTTCAGTTCTTTCTATATGTCTGTACACTAGAATGGAAGATAATTGCAAATCAATAGAAGCAATTTTCTTTTCTATCTGAAAGGGAGAAATGGATCTAGAAAAAATATACAAACCAAAGTCAAACTCAGGTAACTCACACCCCCCTAAATGTGGCTGATGGTCGGAATCTGAATCAGAGGATGAGGATGAACATGTAGACTGATCACATTTAGCTAACTGAGGATAGTCTTCTTCGGACTCTGTACAGGAATAAGATACTAACTCTGAGTCGGGAAAATAAATGACTTCATCGGAAGGAGAAGGAGAATTAGCAAAAACTTTATACAAATCCCACCAGGCTGGGTCTAAGGATGTGCAGAGAGCTGCAAGCCTGGGGCGAGATTTCTTTTCTGGACATTTGCTTGCCCAGTGTCCTGTTTTCCCACAGATGAAGCATGTGTCTCCTCGACCTTTCTCTTTTCTTCTTTTCACAAATATTCTTGCAGAATATTTATGCCTTTTGGAATGTTTCTTTATTCTGTAATCCTTATATTTTTATTTGTGTTTATAAGGTCGATCAGGATGATACCGTGCCTCAGAAGTATAAAAATTCTTGTGCTTTTTCTTTTTCTCACAATGGCAACCTCCTTTGCCAAAGTGGCCATGGTTATGGGCACCACACCCCCAATTGGGAATTCTAGCAACATCTTTGCAGAAAGATGCTGAAAACATTTGTTGATGCCTTTTAAAATCTTTACTTACTCTCTTATCTAGACAGTGTTCCTGCCAAGTTTCTAAAATATGGTTATGTAACTGTGCTAGAGAGAGAGACCCGAGTGCTATCTTCTTGTCTTTAAGGGCTTGTTCCACAGCATCTGGAACATGACCAGGGTAACTCCTAAGATAATGCTTGAGATAAGCAGGGTCACCTGACTTTCCTGAAGAAATTAACAACTTTTGCATATAGTAGAAATATTCTTCTGCTTTACTAAGATCACAGAGACGGGCTGACATAAACAAAGAAGCAAGATGATCATAGTCTTATGTATCTTCAGGACCATAAAATTCCCTTCCAAGGGCTGCTAGTATTTGTTCATCTGCGTCATTGGCAGATAGCAACTCATTTATGGTTTCTTGTGGCAACCATCGCCACCATTCATATGCCAAACCTGATAAGCCAACAATCAATTGTGCACCAATCATTTAACCAGTGAGATTATGGTCTTGCTGCTTTTTATAAAGGATCCAGTGTGTCAGTAATTGAATAGCATTTTTAATCTCTTCCCGAGATTGACACTGAATGTTCAACACAGGTTGTTAAGGCATTTGGATGATCAAATTATTCATAGAATCGATACCAAAACTAAAAACTTTTGCAGGAGGATTTGCAACAGCTTGAGTATCAGGCATATGGGTATCAAATTCTTCTTGTTGATGAGGCCTTGGGGCTTCAATCCTTCTCTGATTAGAAGATTCAGCCATCATATTCAAGTCTCCTATATATTTAGGATCAAGAACTGGTCTAAATTCTTTGAATGCTTTGATCCATTCTTCTACATCTTGTTTAATGGAATCACTCTCACCAAAGTCCCATTCGGGCTTTTCATCATCTGGGATTGAATTAAATTGTCCTAGAGAGACAGCTTTTGTATGACCTTTTCTAGCTAGTCTTAAAACATGGTCAGGAACAACATATTCTTTCTTTTTCAGTTCCTGTGTTTTACTGGTAAGATCTGCTAGAACATCCATTCTTCTTTGAAGTTTATCAAAAGCTACTACTATGGCTCTCTCTATTTCAGTAGTATCATGTAACAGATGATCTAGGAGCTCGAGCTTTGTGATGACTTTATCAAGCTGTTCTCTTTGGATAGCACAGCTTTGCTTTAGATGCAAGATGTCATTAGCCATATCATCTATATTTCTTGCAGTATGAACTTGCTGCAGGTTACTCCAGTTGGCTAATTTAACTTCACTGACACAGACTGGTCAGAAGCGGAGGACTTGAAAGGCAAGAATTCTCTTTTTGTTGTACCATCCTGAGCGTATTGACGGAAAGCAAACTCAGGAAGATTTCTTCCAGGGTAGAAAGACTTTTGACCCAGGGTATTTGTAGTTTCAGCAGAGGCACCGGATCTAGGCAAAGCAGAAAACATACCTAGGCTCGGAAACTCATGGAGCGATTTTTGTTTTTCTTTTTGTAATAATTTTGTTTTTATTTTTCTACATGCAGGACAGTCTGCATGCTGACCTTTATGTTCAAAATCTGAAAGACCGGAAAAAGACTCAGAATTTACAGATGGATTTTGTACAGAAGCAGAAGACTCAGCTAAAGACTTTTTAGCTAATTGATCTGACATAGCTTGACGCTTAGTATTTTGGTAAGATGACATGGAAGTAGATCTGATCAGAGGAGGACCAAATCTGGGAATGGGCTCATCTTGGGCTGATCTGAATGAACATGAAGCTTCATCATAGACAAGGGGTTTTGGATTCATTGTGGCTGCTACCCTTTCTCAATGTCTTAACTCAGTGTATATCATTTCCCAAGATTGTGGATATTGAATACCAGTCTAGTTAAATGTTATTGGGGTCGCATTTTTTGACTTGGAATTTGGCGTTTCCACCACGCTGCAGTCTGCAGAGCTCTGATGGACATGGGACCTCAACTGGGGAAGAGTGTCGTTGCCAAAGGGAACACAGACACCACCTTTTAACTGGATAATATGAGAGCCATTCTGCATGTCAAAGCCTTTCGGCAAGATATAGGCTTTCAAGATATTATAAATGTGCGGATCATCTAAACTAACAGAAAACTTAGGATATATGGTTCCAAAAGCAGGACCATCATGCAATGGTGCAGTGAAACCACCTATTACAACATCTGAAAACTTATTGTGTCTAGTATCTACCACACAACATAAAGATGAAACAGGAAGACGAGGGCGTACTAGTGGGCCAAGACCAAGCTTAACAGCACCAAAATGTGCATATTTAAAGTGATGTTCTTTAGCCCAATCTATTTGTGCTTTGTCAAGTAATGAAATATGGATAGGTTCTTGATTGTCGGTAAAAGAGACATCTATACTTGACACTTTAATTTGGGTGACTGAATATAAATTCCACCATCTAAGTCTGTAAACATCTTTTGGGAGAATCTGAGGTAACTGCCAGTTCTCACTGGGGTTCTGGTCATTGATTGTAATGTAGGAGGCATCCTCTCCAGAGGTGGAGGGATTGAAAGATTGTTTTCTACGTTCTGCAAGAGAAACTTCTGTGTCATTGGCCGATTCACACTCTATATGTGTCAGCTGAACAGCATTCATTTTGGGATCCATTTTTATAAGGTGAGGGCTGACTTCTACGCTTCGGGAAACTTGTAGACTTACTCCCCTTCACTCCAACGGGCCTTACTGCTACGACTTCCGAACTATGCTTACACCTTATGGACTCCTACAATTTCCTCAACGGTCATTTCCACCGTCTACTGGATACTTTTGTTCCTTAGAGTGTTTTAAGAAAACAGATCAACCATAAAGAAAACACACACAGAGATGATATTGCAGCAGAACAGTAAACATTCATAGAAGATTTAGATATTACCAGAACACACGAAACAATTTGAACAAGCACTTGAACTGAACAGAACCTGTCTCTGGATTTCTTTTAAAAGTAACTTCCTAAGACTTGAACTCAAGACCTATTAAGGAATAAATCAACTTTGAACCAAGTGAGCTAGATTAAAAGGTATGTAAAATATGGGAATGAGGAAGGGGGCCTTTTTTTTTTGTTACTCTTCTTGCTCGGTTTGCGTGCTTGTCATTTTTCCTGCAAAACACACCACAAATCGAAACAAAAAAAAAATTTCCACACTTGTGGAGTTAGATCTTGTCAGCTTGCCTAGAAATTCTACGTTTTCTCTCTGTTTCTGATTTGCCGAGATCGCGCAAGGTGCACGGCAAAGAACATACGCAGCCGAGAAAAACCCTTTCCCTTTCTGTTTCTGATTTGCCGAGATCGCTCAAGGTGCACGACAAAGAGCATACGCAGATGGGAAAGCAACAATCCGAACCCCAAAAAAATCTAACAGTAAAAAATGATAAAATATGATATTTTTTTCTTTTAAAACAGAAAATAAAAAAAATGCGTCAGTGTAACATTATATCTTCAGATCTGATGAAATATGCGTTTCTGGAGCAACCGGGAACCGTTTTCGATCAAACAAAAACTATTTCCCAATGGAAACGATGCTCCGGACGCAATGGAACACCTCCCACAGCCCAAAAATGCACAGAAGTACCAAAACTAGAAACCCTTTTGAGTTTTGGCAACAGTAGTTCAAGATCTAGATCACAACCGGAAGCGGCACTTCATAAAAGCTCTGATACCATGTTCGGGTACACAAGGTACTACCAAAGGACCGAACACCAAGAGCCACCACTTCACATAAAAAGATCACAGATCAACACACCGATGTTTTGATGTGGTTTAAACCCTCTTGAGGGAAAACACTCCACGGCCCCGGCCAAATAGCTTCTACAGGACAATTTATTATGCAAAGAAAGAAAGTTACAAATGAGCTTCTCATAATCGATCAACTAAACAATGACCCTCCATGCTCTTTAAATAGAGATCATGGACCAATCGGGTGTTAAGCCAGGGATCAAGGTTAGGTTTGATCTAAAATAAGTTGAGCCGTCGGATCACTCTATGTCGGGAACATATCGTGACCGTCGGATTAAGTATTTACAAATGCATACTAATGCATACTAAAGAAACACACTATCCCTAATGGATATATTACACAAGTTGATCTTAACTAACTCCTAAGTGTCTAAATATACTAACATGGATTCTCCGCCTTCCTCTGAACTTCGTGAAGAATATCTAGATACAATAGATGATCAGGTCGACATTCAGTAGCTGCCTATTTTCCCTCTGTCTTAGGACGACCACCCAGATATATCTCTCCATGCTTTAGCCGAAGTCACCACCCAACAAACAATGCAGGTCAGGGGTTACTTCAAGAAGCTCCCTCTTACAATACTCATTGATTATGGTATCACTCATAACTTCATTAACCCTCGGATTGCCAAATAGGCTGATTGTTTTATCCATACTTGCTCCAACGTTGAATTCATGATTGCCAATGGGGGCACCTTATCTTGCAAAGGGAAGTGTCGCAATGTGTGTATCTCTATGGAAGATTATAACTTGCGCTCTGACATGTTTTCCTTGGCCTTAGGAGGATGTGATGTGGTTTTGGGAGCTCAATGGTTATGCACACTTGGCCCCATCTTATGGGATTTTGTTGAACTTTGGATGCAGTTTTCAGTCAATGGGAAAAAACACACATTTACGGGCTTACAACCAGGGTCTCTCTGCATCATCAGTTCACATCGTCTGAAAAAGATCCATAAGAAGAATTCACATGGTGTCATCACTCATCTCCATTCCATTTAGATGCACCCATCAATGGTGTCCACTACTCATTTGGATCTACAATACATTTTGGATCGATATGCAGGTTTCTTTGATGAACCAGTGTGATTGTCTCCTTCAAGCGACCTTTCTGGTAAGAATTTAGCCAGATCTACCTCTGAGAAGGAAATGATGGCTATTTTTCATGCAGTACAGAAGTGGCGGCCATACCTATTAGGGAATTATTTCTACATCAAGATTGATCACCAAATTCTGAAATATTTCTTGGAACAATAAGTCTCCTCCCCAGCATAACTAAAATGGGTTAGCAAACTCATGGGTTATGCCTATGACATCACCACGGGGGCTTCATTGAAGGGACAATATAATACCACGTTCGTTCATATTGGGGGTATTAATTAAACATGAAAACCCAAATATTATATTGCTTATATATTAAGGGTGGTTAGGGTTTTTTTTATTTAATTCAGCAATACAAAAATATTTTGGGGTATATTTTATATGGGCCAGCTGCCAAATGTCCCCCGAAATGGCAATGAGAGTTGCAGGAAATCCGTCGCGGCCATGGTTTTATGGTGAATACAGGTGAAGAGGCAAGGGCTTGGTGAAGTTTACAAGTCAGTGGCAGGGATGCGAGCAAACTACAGGTTATGGCGTTGCTTGCTAAGGTGCTTCCCGTTCTTTTTCCTATATAAAACAAGAAATACTATTGAGCTTATATGCGAGTGAATGATCCAGCAGGGGAAACATAGGCATTAAATAGTGTTGGCTTTTAATCTAGGGGCGACTCTCGATCTCAATTTGCCAGGGGTGAAACAGGTACCACTACAGGATATGGTTAGGGCAAGGATGCTGGGCGAGATGATGACTTTGAATTGATAGGCTCTGGTACTCTCATTGGTGGGGATGCTGGTTACAGATCAATAAATTATAAGTAAACAACATAATCAAGATCAACTTCATATGCCTTTGCTACTGGCACTTAAACTAGGGAACATGGATATGGTTTCGAGTGAATGGATGTTACCTATACACCTGAAATTGGATCCGGGACAAGAACCAGTCGAAGGTAAGCTAGGGGTTATGTTTATAAATCTATAAGGGATGCAACCCCTACCCCCGTTACTGGGTCATTTCAGTGGTAGGGATGCGAGGTGTCATAGATGAGTTTGTTAGTGAACTGGTCGCTTATCTGGGCTGTGACTTGAAAGAGCTTTCTGTAGCTGACTGTGGGTAAGTGGTTCAATTTCTTTTGTGTTTTAAATTAGTTAAGTGAAGATAACATGGATAGTGGAATATCTTTTTAGAGCACATATCATGCTTACATTAGTTGAATACTTATGCTATTGAGGGTGTCTACTGATCATTCGATAATTGTGATGCAGAAAGCTGATTGATGGTGCCTTAGAAGCAATAGGTGTTGTGTGCTGTGCACTGAATGCTCTCATCCTGGAAAACCTTTCTCTCTTGACTGACACAACACTTGTCCACCTTGCAAATGGATACAGATCACTTCAAACCCTATCATTACAAATATGTTCATTCAGGTTAGTGAATGGCGCTTAACCATATCTAGATTCTAAGGGGTGTGATGTAAAATTATTACAAGCATCATTCCTGTTGAAAGTTTTTGATAATGCTTCTTGTGCATGTTATTATGATTGTTCTTTTATCTGAATTTTAAACTAACCTTTATAAACCCAATCGTGTTGATGCTTATTTAAATCTTTCCATTGCTAGAACAACCCTTCTTTGTTGATGACTTTGATATAAGAGGCATCTTGTACCATGCAGATATACTATACTTTAGCAACTGAAACTCTTTTTGTTAGATACATTTTTTTCTTTTTTTGGTATTTATCTTGTAGATGTCCAAAGCATTTCTGGGATATAACATATCATGTATTTAGCAGTACCATTCGATTTTTTTTTATAAATTTATCAGCTTTGGAACATTAATGTATTTTTTTTTAATTCTCTTTCTTGTCCCTTGATCCCAGTAACTAGCTTTAAAATGTCTTTTTTATAAGGATGACAACAAATAACAAGATATATATGCTTAGTATTTTTATTTTTTGTTTCCTTGGCTGTGAGAATGTGACAAATTTTAAATAGAACTTTAGATATTCAACATATACATCCAAGGTTTTGGTGGTTAATTCAGTTTAGTATATAGAAAATTGACATTTTTTAGGTATTGTCTGTAATGCAGTATTGCTCTGGTTTTTTCCAAGGATAACTTTGCAGAGAAACCCAAGGAATGATTTCCCACATTCCTTGATGGCATCCCTAGTAAACCCATTGGCGTAGACTAGTGCACCTCACCCAGGATGATTCAAACCAAGCACTTGCTGGCATGGAACTAGCCAAATGCCTAACAACATTGGAAACAACTTGTTGTGCTAACCCCTTGTTTTTTATTTTTTATTTTATTTAAACTTTGCAGGGAAATCCCCAGCACTTTCCCACATGTTGCAAATGGTACCAAATGTAAAACTGGCAGTGATGATTATGGTGCATGACCTGGTAGGGACATTGAGTGAGGCATGTAACAGAGGTAGAAATCCCAAGGAAATGATCCTAAGGTCTCTTGCATGAATTTCAAAGCACTCGACTACTTGAGCTAGCCCACCTAGCTAGTTTTGGTTTATTTATCCAGTGCTTGGAATGTTTTAGTACTTTAAAGTTATAACATTATGTTGCTAGTTTAACTTCTTTTAAATGTAATTTGGTCGATTCTTTACTTGACAGAGTCAGTATTGGTTTAGATGTTGTGTTAGGATATTAGATGGTAGTAAACTGCCTCAATCTCTTTAACTTTAAAGTATAGCTAGGTCCTTTCGACTATATGTGATACAATGTCTTGTATTGCAGTGATGAAGCTGTTTTTGCATTCATTGGTGCTTCGGGAAATTGCTTATCTGATCTTTCCCTCAATAATGTAAAAGAGGTAATATGCTAGTATTTAAGTTTAAATCTTCTTGGGATTATTCATTGCATCGGTTTATGGGTTAGATGTTCAATATTTTATTGTTTTGATAGCTGGTTGTGAAGATTTATTTCTTCTGCCTGGAACAGAGATGTGAGGTTGTGATTATAGTGTTTGAGTTTGAGTTGTAAAAAATTTAAATGGTTAGTATGTGTGCATGCATCTCTGTCAATATAAAGAACAAGATACAATATAAATTACCAGATTGACCATGACAGCACATAAATAAATAACAAATCAAAATGTGAGATAGATGATTTCCAATATACAAACACATCTAAAAATAATTTTCAAATTTCAGAATTTAAAATTTGGAGTGCATGTGCAGACACACAACCACGCATGGAAAAATAATTCCTATATGTGCAATTTTCTTTGATATTGCTTATTATTTTTTTTGCTTGCAAAAAATCGTAATTTCTATTTGAGTTGAAATGAAATTACATTGTCCAGATGCATATAGCATTCAAGTAGATCAAAATATTGCTTATTATCATTATCTCAATTGTCTTCTATTTTTATTATCCCTTTTATTAATTAATAGAAGTGTATATGTTTTCCGAGAGATGAATGACAAGTACAACAATTAACATGATATTTTATCTTCAATTTTATTCTTATTAGTATCTAGATGTTATTTAAATGTTCTTTTTATTCATGGCATGCCCATAGTGGGCGTGGTAGGGAGGTTGGATTGTGGATGCTGACTTTATGCAGATAGATCATGGCATAGTTCTGCACACATTAACATTGTTACCAGACTATCTGGGTTAGATAGATAGGTTGTAGCTGGGCATAAGAAAGCATGCATGCAAGGGAATGGGGATCTATTATTTTATGGTAGTTGGATGATAACTGTTAGTGTATAATTTGAACAGCTTATAATTTGGATTTAAACTTTTCTTCCCTAAAGGGCTAACTTGTATGTGTTCTAATACTTGCTTTTGGGACATCAATTGAAGGTTTCAAATCATACTGTCTTTTCCCTTGTGATGAATACCCATGACACTTCGTCAAGGTTAGATGTAACTTGGTGCCGCAACTTGACAGTTGCGGTTCTAGGGCTGCTGGCAGATTCTTGTTCCCTTCTACGGGAGCTTATATTATTTTGTTGCACCCAGGCATTTACTATTTCTTGTGGAATTTCATCTAGGGTATATCAAAAGTTAGGGGTCCAAGGCAACATAGATATTAGTGTGTTTGATGAATTATTATTCAAAGCAGCATCTGAAAGTGGTATATTCATCCAGAATTGGATAGGGAAAAGTACCTTTTGTACACTGATTTCAAAGAGCGGGCTGATACTATTTTGGTACAATGCTTTGTTTCATATTATAATAACCTCTTCACGTGGAATTTGATCTAGGGAGCATGTGTATCAAAAGTTAGGGGTTGAGAACAGCATAGGTTCTCTTGATGAAATATTTAATTAAAGGCAAAAGTAGTGTCTAAAATTTTGAGTACATTATAGGCTGTATTACTGGTCTTGTTATGTGGATAATTGATTCCCGGATGATTTTCATGTGAAAATTACAAATTTGTTGAGTCAAAATGTTTGGGAACTTAACTTGTTGGAAATTGTGTTGCAGGTTAGAGATAAATTCCTTCAATGTCATTCTAATAGTCTTTTGAAAGTTACTAGAGTGAAGGACCAGCTCCTTTAGTGAGAGGTATATTCATCATACTAAATTGAAGGGTAAGGAAGACTAACTTTTGCACAATGTGTGATCACAAAGGGATATCCTGTTATCATACGATAAGTTATCTCATTTGAAGTTGCACACCTACAAGGATGTTCTCACGATCCTAAGAATGGAGGATGATTGTGGTCTAATCAATTGTTTTGCGAAATTTTGAAGGCCTGCATGGTTTTCCCATAGGGCACAGGACATTATTTTATTTCGAGTGTAAAGAGTCAGTAATATTTCACAAGATGTACAACAATGCCCACTATTATACAAGTTATAGCAACGTATTCTCAATAATCATTGCAAAAGAACTCATGTTATGTATTTTTCAGAAAAAAAAGGAATATCTACATTAAAGTAAATAAGATATAGAATTTCTGCCTTTTGAGGATGTCAGCTACTGATTGAGGGTCTTTACAATCTTCTTTTAAGATTGTCCCTTGTTGCTGCTATACATGTTGCTATTTTTTATGCCTTACAAATTGAAGACCAAATTCAAGTTAATTTTGCCAAATTGATTCTAATTTAAAAAAACATCTTGATTTCAGTGACTAGTTAAAGAATAACACACAACTTCGGCTTCATTCCTCCAATTTCTTCAAAACTCTTTGAAATGTGTCGTGCATAGCTTTTACCTTTGCATTTAATTCCCTCTGTTCCTGCTAGTTAAGGTTGTATCTTTTCACTTGAGGTGCTTGCACTGATTGATGGTAGAGTTTCCTATTAACCAAGTGAATGCAATTTGCTACATTTCAAGTGGAAAATGAACTTTGCATGATTTTGAACTTAAACGAATAGAGACATTAATTTTTTTTTTTTTGAACTTCGTTATAAAAGCATTAGGGTTCAGGTTCATGCTGAAAAATACTTGACAGATGGGGGGGATCCTGCTCCATATTTTAATAAATCACCACTTCTATGTTCATATATATGCTTAGTATTTTTATTTTTTGATTCCTTGGCTGCCAGAATGTGACAAATTTTAAATAGAACTTTAGATATTCAACATCTACATCCAAGTTTTTGGTGGTTAATTCAGTTTAGTATATAGAAAATTGACATTTCCTAGGCATTGTCTGTAATGCAGTATTGCTCTATTTTTTTCCAACGATAACTTTGAAAAGAAACCCAAGGAATGGTTTCCCACATTCCTTGATGGCATCCCTAGTAAATCCATTGGCGTAGACTAGTGCACCTCACCCAGGATGATTCGAACCAGGAACTTGCTGGCATGGCACTAGCCAAATGCCTAACAACATTGGCAACAACTTGTTGTGCTAACCCCTTATTTTTTATTTTTTTAAAACTTTGCAGGGAAATCCCCAGCACTTTCCCACATGTTGCAAATGGTACCAAATGTAAAACTGGTAGTGCTGATTATGGTGCATGACTTGGTAGGGATATTGAGTGAGGCATGTAACAGAGGCAGCCATCCCGTGGAAATGATCCTAAGGTCTCCTTCATGAAGTTCAAAGCACTCGACTACTTGAGCTAGCCCACCTAGATAGTTTTTCTTTATTTATCCAGTGCTTGGAATGTTTTAGTACTTTAAAGTTACAACATTATGTTGCTAGTTTAACTTCTTTTAAATGTACGTGGTCGATTCTTTGCTTGACAGAGTCAGTATTGGTTTAGATGTTGTGTTAGGATATTAGATGGTAGTGAACTGCCTCCAGCGCTTTAACTTTTAAAGCATAGCTAGGTCCTTTTGACTATATGTGATACAATCTCTTGTATTACAGTGATGAAGCTGTTGTTGCATTCATTGGTGCTTCAAGATATTGCTTATATGATCTTTCCCTCAACAATGTAAAAGAGGTAATATGATAGTATTTCAGTTTAAATCTACTTGGGATTATTCATTGCATTGGTTTATGGGTTAGATGTTCAGTATTTTATTGTTTTGATAGCTGTTTGTGAAGATTTATTTCTTCTACCTGGAACAAAGATGTGAGGTTGCGATTATAGTGTTTGAGTTTGAGTTGTAAAAAATTTAAATGGTTAGTATGTGTGCATGTGTGTGCATGCATCTCTGTCAATATAAAGAAATACAAGATACAATATAAATTACCAGATTGACCATTATAGCACATAAATAAATAACAAACCAAAATGTGATATAGATGATTTCCAATATACAAACACATCTAAAAATAATTGTCAAATTTCAGAATTTAAAATTTCGAGTGCATGTGCAGACACACAACCACACATGGAAAAAGAATTCCTATATGTGCAATTTTCTTTGATATTGCTTATTATTTTTTTCCTTGGAAAAAATCGTAATTTCTATTTGAGTTGAAATGAAATTACATTTTCCAGATGCATATAGCATTCAAGTAGATCAAAATATTGTTTATTATGATTATCTCAATTGTCTTCTATTTTTATTATCCCTTTTATTAATTAATAGAAGTGTATATGTTTTCTGAGAGATGCATGACAAGTACAACAATTAACATGATATTTTCTCTTCAATTTTATTCCTATTAGTATCTAGATGTTATTTAAATGTTATTTTTATTCGTGGCATGCCGATAGTGGGTGTGGCAGGGAGGTTAGAGAGTGGATGCTTACTTTATGCAGATAGATCATGGCACAGTTATGCACACATTAACATTGTTACCAGACTGTATGTGTTAGATAGATAGGTTTTAGATGGGCGTAAGCAAGCATTCATGCAAGGGAATGCGGATCTACTGTTTTATGGTAGTTGGATGATAACTGTTAGTGTATAACTTGAAGAGCTTATATTTTGGATTTGAACTTTTCTTCCCTAAAGGGTTAACTTGTATGTGTTCTAATACTTGCTTTTGGGACATCAATTGAAGGTTGCAAATCATACTATCTTTGCCATTGTGAGCAATACCCATGAAATTTCGTCAAGGTTAGATGTATCTTGGTGTCGCAACTTGACAGATGAGGCTCTAGGGATGCTGGCAGATTCTTGTTCCCTTCTACGAGAGCTTATATTATTTGGCTGCACCCAGGTATTTACTATTTCTTGTGGAATTTCATCTAGGGTATATCAAAAGTTAGGGATCAAAGGAAACATAGATATTAGTGTGTTTGATGAATTATTATTCAAAGCAACATCTGAAAGTGGTATATTCATCCAGAATTGGATAGGGAAAAGTACCTTTTGTACACTGATTTCAAAGAGCGAGTTGATACTGTTTTGGTACAATGCTTTGTTTCATATTATTATATCCTCTTCATGTGGAATTTGATAAGGGGGCATGTGTATCAAAAGTTAGGGGTCGAGAACATCATAGGTTCTTTTGATGAAATATTTAATTAAAGGAAAAAGCAATGTCTAAAATTTTGAGTACATGATAGGCTGTATTACTAGTCTTGTTATGTGGATAATTGATTCCCGGATGATTTACATGTGAAAATTACAAATTTGTTGAGACAGATTCAAAATGTTTGGGAAATTAACTTGTTGGGAATTGTGTTGCAGGTTACAGATAAATTCCTTCAATGTCATTCTAATAGTCTTTTGAAAGTTACTGGAGTGAAGGACCAGCTCCTTCGGTGAGAGGTATATTCATCATACTGAATTGAAGGGCAGGGAAGACTACCTTTTGCACAATGTGTGATCACAAAGGGATATCATGTTATCATAAGATACACTATCTCATTTGAATTTGCACACCCGCAAGGATGTTCTCACGATCCTAAGAATGGAGTATGATTGTGGTCTAATCAATTGTTTTGTGAAATTTTGAAGGCCTGCATGGTTTTCCCATAGGGCACAGGACATTATTTTATTTCAAGTGTAAAGAGTCAGTAATCTTTCACAAGATGTACAGCAATGCCCACTATTATACAAGTTATAGCAGCGTATTCTCAATAATCATTGCAAAAGAACTCATGTTATGTATTTTTGGGAAAAAAGGAATATCAATAATAAAGTAAATAAGATACAGAATTTCTGGCTTTTGAGGATGTCAGCTGCTGATTTAGGGTCTTTACAATCTTCTTTTCCGACTGTCCCTTGTTGCTGCTGTACATGTTGCTATTTTTGATGCCATACAAATTGAAGACCAAATTCAAGTTAATTTTGCCAATTTGATTCTAATTTAAAAAAACAGCTTGATTTCAGTGACTGATCAAAGAATAACACACAACTTTGGCTTCATTCCTCTAATTTCTTCAAAACTCTTTGAAATGTGCCATGTGTTGCTTTTACCTTTGCATTTAATTCCCTCTGTTCCTGCTAGTTAAGGATGTATCTTTTCACTTGAGGTGCTTGCACTGATTGATGGTAGAGTTTCCTATTAACCAAGTGAATGCAATTTGCTACATTTCAAGTGGAAACTGAACTTTGCATGATTTTGAACTTAAACGAATAGAGACATTAAAAAATGTTTTTTTGAACTTCGTTATAAAAGCATTACGGTTCAGGTTCATCCTGAAAAATACTTGACAGATGGGGGGGGGGCTGCTCCATATTTTAATAAATCACCACTTCTATGTTCATATATATGCTTAGTATTTTTATGTTTTGATTCCTTGGCTGCCAGAATGTGACAAAATTTAAATAGAACTTTATATATTCAACATCTACATCCAAGTTTTTGGTGGTTAATTCAGTTTAGTATATAGAAAATTGACATTTCCTAGGTATTGTCTGTAATGCAGTATTGCTCTGTTTTTTTCCAAGGATAACTTTGTAGAGAAACCCAAGAAATGCTTTCCCACATTCCTCGATGGAATCCCTAGTAAACCCGTTGGCGTAGACTAGTGCACGTCACCCAGGATAATTCAAACCAGGCACTTGCTAGCATGGCACTAGCTAAATGCCTAATAACATTGGGAACAACTTGTTGTGCTAATCCCTTGTTTTTATTTTTTTTATTCTTTTTTAAACTTTGCAGGGAAATCCCTAGCACTTTCCCACATGTTGCAAATGGTACCAAATGTAAAACTGGTAGTGTTGATTATGGTGCATGGCCTGGTAGGGATATTAAGTGAGGCATGTAACAGAGGCAGCCATCCCAGGGAAATGATCCTGAGGTCTCATGCATGAAGTTAAAATCACTCGACTACTTGAGCTAGCCCACCTGGATAGTTTTGCTTTATTTATCCAGTGCTTGGAATGTTTTAGTACTTTAAAGTTACAACATTATGTTGCTAGTTTAACTTCTTTTAAATGTAAGTTGGTTGATTCTTTGCTTGACAGAGTCAGTATTGTTTTAGATGTTGTCTTAGGATATTAGATGGTAGTGAAATGCCTCCAGCGCTTTAGGTTTTAAAGTATAGCTAGGTCCTTTAGACTATATGTGATACAATGTCTTGTATTGCAGTGATGAAGTTGTTGCTGCATTCATTGGTGCTTCATGAAAGTGCTTATCTAATCTTTCCCTCAACAATGTAAAAGAGGTAATATGCTAGTTTTTCAGTTTAAATCTGCTTGGGATTATTCATTGCATCGGTTTATGGGTTAGATGTTCAGTATTTTATTGTTTTGATAGCTGGTTGTGAAGATTTATTTCTTCTACCTGGAACAAAGGTGTGAGGTTGTGATTATAGTGTTTGAGTTTGAGTTGTAAAAAATTTAAATGGTTAGTATGTGTGCATGTGTGTGCATGCATCTCTATCAAGATAAATAAATACAAGATACAATATAAATTACCAGATTGACCATTATAGCACATAAATAAATAAAAAACCAAAATGTGAGATAGATGATTTCCAATATACAAACACATCTAAAAATAATTTTCAAATTTCAGAATTTAAAATTTGGAGTGCAGGGAACGGGACATTATTTTATTGCAAGTGTAAAGAGTCAGTAATCTTTCACAAGATGTACAACAATGCCCACTATTATACAAGTTATAGCAGCGTATTCTCAATAATCATTGCAAAAGAACTCATGTTATGTATTTTAGGGAAAAAGGGAATATCTACATTAAAGTAAATAAGATATAGAATTTCTAGCTTTTGAGGATGTCAACTGCCGATTGAGGGTCTTTACAATCTTCTTTTCCGACTGTCCCTTGTTGCTGCTGTACATGTTGCTATTTTTGTTGCCATACAAATTGAATACCAAATTCAAGTTAATTTTTCCAAATTGATTCTAATTTAAAAAAAACATATTGATTTCAGTGATTGGTCAAAGAATAACACACAACTTTGGCTTCATTCCTCCAATTTCTTCAAAACTCTTTGAAATGTGCCATGCGTAGCTTTTACCTTTGCATTTAATTCCCTCTGTTCCTGCTAGTTAAGGCTATATCTTTTCACTTGAGTTGCTTGCACTGATTGATGGTAGAGTTTCCTATTAACCAAGTGAATGCAATTTGCTACATTTCAAGTGGAAAATGAACTTTGCATGATTTTGAACTTAAACGAATAGACATTAAAAAAAAAAAATTGAACTTCGTTATAAAGGAATTACAGTTCAGGTTCATGCTGAAAAATACTTGACAGATGGGGGGAAGCCTGCTCCATATTTTAATAAATCACCATTGACAAAAAGGTAGGCTCATCTCAATTAAGGACTAGCTCATGTCTGGGACAAACTACTCTGAAACGTCATGGTAGCCTAGGTACTATGGATGGTGATAACATGACGCAAATATAGAGTTGTCACTTGATCCATACATGTGTCACCATAATTAACACAACTTTTGTGAGGCAATTACAAACCTCTTAGCTTGAGTTGTTTACATAAATTGTATATTACCACTTTTGTATGGAAGAGTGGAATGAATTAAAAAGCATTCAATCCTTTATTGGCTTGTACTTATGATGTCTATGCTTATAGTATTATGAAGCCTATGTTTACAGTATGTAGACAACATCCCTATGCCACAAGTAAGGATTTTTGACATCACCACAAACATTACATGGCACTCCTTTGCGTTGTTTCTTATCAATGGAAGAAAAGGAGATTGCAGATATCACTTGGTTCTGCAGTGTATCCCATCTATGAAAGAAGAGGAGATTGTAAACCTGTACATTGCGGTGTTGTTGATTTTTTTAATTCTTAGTGAAGCCATCTCAGCGAGTATGGTGATTTATGCAGAGGGGTTTACAAATTTAGCAATCCACTAGTGTCTTTGAAATTTTGGGTGCAAGGTTCAAAGATTGTCATAACAGTTAACTATCTCTTCCTTTGATTAGTATATTGGTGACAAAGAGTTCTCTTTCGCCTTCTGAGCTCCTCTCTTCTTTACAATGAGCCCATACCAAAATTGGTTTGAATATGGTTAGAAGTATGAACCTTGTTTCCTGATACCCATTCTTTTCCATGCATAGTTGTTGCATCCCTAGGCTACTTTTTCAAGATGAAACAACCAACCATGTTTCATGGTTTCCATGTTGGCCAAGTTCTGCATTCTTCTAGAGTGTGCCATGATCTTCCTCCATGCTATGACTATTAAATTATTTTCTTGGTCCATCAATTCTTGTTTCATTGGTGTCTTTCCTTTGTCAGTAGGTGGTACAGCTAAAGACTTTTTATTTGTTGTGAATTAATTTATTTTTCCTCTACTTTTCATCTGTCTCTTTGGTGAAAGTAAAAGTTTCATATGAAGAGTTGTGAAAAATTTCAATTCTTGTTCCTTACTAATATACAAACCCTTGATGTACTTAACTTTAACCAAGCAGATGTCTCTTACATATTAAGATTTATGGATGGCGGATAGATATCATATATTAGGCTTTTGGACCTTTTGCTTTGGCTTGGGTTTCAGAAATTTCACTTGGATCAACAAGTTCTTCTCATGCCATGGAGGATAGAACTTCATTATCTGTTTGAATTTGTTCAAAGCTATTAATAGACAATTGTTGTTCCTTTCAGCTCCATTTATAATAATCTTTTAGCCATGTTAAGATTCTTCTACATAAGGTAGATTCTTTACATATCATTGATTTCATGACAAGAAAAATACGATCTTAATGTTTTTGGCAATTTGTGAATCATCTATTCTGTCAAGATTTAAAGCATACCATTGAATAGTTGCATTTCTATTTTATTCTCTATTTTGAAAAGAAATGAAAATGGAGGGATTTGAGAGTCAACATCAACTTACAGAAGATGTGATATTGGTTTTATTACTATTAACCACACTTGCCACAACTCTAGTTGCTAGTTTTGAAACATCACCTCCCAAATTCATTCTTACTTGCATAGCCTTCAGAATTTCAGAACCTGTTCTCACTAGTTTAGCTGATTTCTAATTTTCATCTCTTGATGAATGTGTTGAATTTGCTTTAAATGGTTCAACGTATCTTGAAGACTGTCTCCTTCATCCATTTTGGAAATGGGATCTCTCCTCTCCCCATGGTCTGAAGCATCTAAGTTGTTATTTTGTTTTCACTAGTGATCTATTTTCCATCACGGGGGCTTCACTCAATAAACCGCTATCATAGCACGTTCGTTCGTGGCATATGAAACAATACACCTAATTTCACTAAATATTGGAAAATACCTTCCAAAATCATTTTTTTAACCCCCTCCCAATATGCCTTCCCAATTTAAAAAAACCTCTATTTTCACTAGATATTGTATGTATCAATTTTTTCATTAACATTTTTTATACCCCTTTATATTTCTACCTAGTATATTGATATGATACCCCTCTTATGACCCCACATGCATTCTACAATTCACCTTGCTTCTTTCGATGTACATTGTGGATGCACATTACTTCACCCACAATGCAATTACTCAAACACATATCATTATGATTTGCAACATCTAATGGTCTAATGAAGAGATAGGAGATCACTTCTTGTATGTCACTAGAGTCAATGCACATAGTAGAACATTTAAATTGCATGTTGCAGTTCTCCAATCGTTGACTAAGCCTGTTGTCGGCTAGGTATCCAAGCCCCCAGGGCCTGTAACAAGCTCTAGGAGGTTGACTAAACCTCCCAAGGCCTGCAATAGGCATGAGTGGTTGGGTATTCAAGCCCCCAAGGCCTATCGAGGGCCTATAATAGGCCCTAGAGGCTTAGAGCCTCCCAAGGCTACTGGTAACAACTGGCTGAGTGTTATTGGTAACAATTGGTTTTCAATGACCACTGTCTCTCGACTATGATCGATTGGAAACCCACTTCACCACGAAACCCCCGGCCTCAAGCATGCCTCAAGACGCGATTTCCCTGTGTACTAGTAAGCGTGAACCTTGCCTCAACCCGATTTCTCATCAGTCCGTGATCCCGCAATCTCCATTTGACGGATGTTTGTCAGCCCGCCCATATAAAAAAGACCTCAAAGTATTTTTGTATTGTTACATTAAATAAAAAAACCCTTTTCCCCTTAATATATAAGCAATATAATTTTTAGGTTTTCATGAATATTTAATACCGCAATATGAATGAACGTGGTATTATATTGCCTTCTAGTGAAGCCCCTGTGACTCTTTATAAGCCCTTAACACTATAGCACATAATCCCTTAATGCCTAACCACATAAAACCTAACCCCCTAACCCCAGAGCCCTAAATCCCTTTACCTCTAAAGCCCCTAACCCCTAACCCCCTTAAGTCCTTTAATTATTTACCTCTAATCATTTAACCATTGGCCTCTAAGCTCTAATTTACCCTATAGAAGTAAAATAATTTTTTACCTCTACACTGCGTTTGCATGTGCGACCTCCCTTGTGCTAGTGCAACCTGCATTTGCTTGTGTGCTCTACGTTTGCATGTGCGCTCTTTGTTTGCATGAGAGCTCTACATTTTCTTAATCTCTCTCCCTTGGGATTGATCTATCCTCTCTTGACTTTGGAAGTATCGCTTGGGCTTGTGCATTATCCTCTAAGCTCTAGTTTACCCCTTATAGGCTATTAACCATTTAACCCCTTCACCATTAATTCCTAACCTCATAAACCCTAAGAACCTACCCCTAGAGCACTAAATCCATTAACCCCTAAATCCCCTAGCCCTTAAACCCCTTAACCACTTTACCTCTAATCCCAAAACCCCTAACCCCTAATACCTAGTCCACCCCTAACCCCTAAACAACCTAACCCATAATACTTAAAGCCCAAATATCTAAATCCTTAAGTCCTTAACCCATAGAAACAATTAAACCTCTAACTGGTTGGTCCTTAACCCCTAACCCCTTAAACCGTATCCCCCTAACCATTGAGCCCTAAATTCCTTAACCCCTAAATCCCATAACCCATAAAACCCCTTAACCCCCTGTCTGCTTATCTCCCTGTGAGGAACCTGCAACAATTAATTGATAAAATGCACAATATATTATATCACAGAATATTTTTATTGATCGCAGGCCACTTCGAGGGGGAAACCTCCTTTGAGCAAGTTCAATACAAATAACTTCACGGTGCCTTCATTGGCCTCAACACAAACTTATATACTAAGTCTAGGCGCCAATACTATGGATCAATACCATGGAAAATATAATACTACGGGATGACTTACAAAGAATATGCATCCCATACTATGGGATAATACAAACTATGGATCAACATATAATACTACGGGACGACTTACAAAGCATATGCATCCAATAACAATATACTAAAAAAGTAAAGAGAATGGTTTACATGGGTTCCTAACATCCCCTCTCCCTTAGAAAGATCTTTGTCCTCAAAGCTTTAGATGTGGAAATTGATGTTGAATCTAAAGGAGTGATTCCCATGTAGCATCCTATGGTTGCATTCTGTGCCACTGAATGAATACCTCTGTGATAGCTCGAGAGAGAAGTTGATGCCCTTGGAGTTCCAGAAAGGATTGCTTGAAGGATGTAGATGAAGAAAAACCAGATCACCTGCTTGAAAAGTGCACTCAGAATGGTGTTGATCATCTTATTGTTTCATTCGAATTTTGGCCATGTGAAGATTGCCCGGAAAAATGTGAAGAATCTGATTGCGGTTTCAAAGAACCGTGTCAATTCCATGAACTGGTGAACTGTTGAGGGTGTATGGAAGAATAAATGGCGGTGCCTGACCATAGATTGCTTCATATCGAGTCATTTTAGATGCAGTATTGTACCACCATTCAACGAGAGGGAGCCCGTCAATGAATTCCATAGAAATATCTGTCCAAATCCGTGTAGGGATGGACAAGGGTTCGAGTAATCCTGGAAGGAAATGGCAAATATTACATTTACCCACCATCTGGTGAATTGTCCTTTTCATTCCCTGCCAAAAGAAGTTACTATTTTCCCGCTCATACGTTTTGAGGAACCGAGAGTGCCCTACCGATGGCGAAGCATGGAGTTCACAGAAGACATCCTGTTGAAGATCTGTGCTCTGAGGAAGCACCATATGACCCTTGTATCTCAGGTAAGTACCATCCCAAGAGCATGGGGGCTTCACTAGAAGGAAATATAATACCATGTTCATTCATATTGCAGTATTAAATATTCATGAAAACCTAAAAATTATATTGCTTATATATTAAGGGGAAAAGAGTTTTTTTATTTAATGTAACAATACAAAAATACTTTAGGGTCTTTTTTAAATGGGTGGTCTGACAAATATATGCCAAATGGAGATGGCAGGATCACGAACGGATGAGAAATCAAGTTGAGGCAAGGCTCGGGCTTACCAGTACGTAGGGAAATTGCGTCTTGAGGCATGCTTGAGGCTGGGGGTTTCGTGGTGAAGTGGGTTTCCATTCGATCATAGTCGAGAGACAGTGATCATTGACAACCAATTGTTACCAATAGCACTCATCCAGTTGTTACCAATAGCCTTGGGAGGCTCTAAGCCTCCAGGGCCTGTTATAGGCCCTTGATAAGCCTTAGGGGATTGAATACCCAACCACTCATGCCTATTGCAGGCCTTGGGAGGTTTAGTCATCCTCCTAGAGCTTGTTACAGGCCCTGGGGGCTTGGATACCTAGCCTACAACAAGCTTAGTCAACGATTGAGGAACTGCAACATGCAATCTAAATGTTCTACTATGTGCATTGACTCTAGTGACATACAAGAAGTGATCTCTTATCTCTTCATTAGACCATTAGATGTTGAAAATCATAATGATATGTGGTTGAGTAATTGCATTGTGGGTGAAGTAATGTGCATCCACAATATACATCGAAAGAAGCAAAGTGCATTGTAGAATGCATGTGGGGTCATAAGAGGGGTATCATATCAATATACTAGGTAGAAATATAAAGAGGTATAAAAAATGTTAATGAAAAAATTGATACATACAATATCTAGTGAAAATAGGTTTTTTTTTAAATTGGGAAGGCATATTGGGAGGGGGTTAAAAAAAACAATTTTGGAAGGTATTTTCCAATATTTAGTGAAATTAGGGGTATTGTTTCATATGCCACAAACGAACGTGCTATCATAGTGGTTTATTGAGTGAAGCCCCCGTGTAAGGAGTTAAGGTCTTAGGGTGTTAGAGGATAAGAACTACAAGGATGGGAGATAAGGGGTTAATTAAGGGACTAGGGCTTTAGGGATTAATATATTTATAAGTTAAGGGATTTAGGGATCGACTATTAGTGGCGTAAGGTATAAAATGTTAGGATTAAGTGTTAAGGGATTAGATGATTAGGGGTTTAGGGATTTATGTTGTTTGGGACTTAGGACTTATGGGTTGAGGCATTTAATTTTCTCCCTCCTCATTCCTCTCTCCACCTCCATAAATTTATGTCCCTTGCTCCCTCCCTCATATCCCCTCTCTCTCTCTCTCACCCCTTACCTCCATTTAACACTTAACAAATAGTTTATGTGGTTTATAACGCTAGAGCGTTTTGTAACTCCAGAACGCTCTAGAGTTTTGTTTCTCCAAAATGCTAGAAGCATTTTGGAGAAACAAAATTCTAGAGGGTCTGAGAGAAACAAATCGCTAGAGCATTTTGGTTGACACTAAGCGCGGGAATAAAAATTTGAATTTAAACAAAATGCGCGAGCGTTCCTTAGCACCTAAAAAATTTCTTCTCACGCACCCGCGTTTCATCCACAGTCCTATGTGGTTGGTTCAGACTTACCAAACATGTGTTATGGATTGTGCTAAACCATAGCTAATTGATCATTTCCACCATTTTTCTTAATATGTTTGTCTTTCACTGCTCTTTATAGCATGGCATAGACAACCATTTTTTATGAAATTTTAGGCATAGATATCATTGTTATGAAGATTACAAATATGTATTTTTTTAAAACAATGTTAATTTTTCTATTTTTTTTTCTAATTTTCTTGTATCATCACTCCTTAAGTCAAAAAACATGATGTTAGTGTTTCTTCTGTAACTTTTTTCATTTCACAACCATTTAAAAAAAAATTGCATAATGCGTGAGTACACACCGACCTATATGCTCTATAAAAAATCCCAGTCGAAATGATTGCATTTAGACCTTAAAATGCTGCACCGACAATTGACGTACCTTTCTCGGGGTTTGGTCACTTAGATAATTAAAAAATAAATAAAAATTAAACATTTAATTTTGGGAAAATAGTGTTTCACTATTGCTTTGTGTTCTCTACATATATACCAAATTTGTTTAGCCTGAAACCATCATTTAGGCACTCAAAGGCTGCACCCACAAAAACATATACCTTATCATTTGCCAAAACAAAAAGTGATTGTTAGAAAAGATTAAATTTGACATAGTTATGTAAATTTTCAATACATAAAACTTATATATTCGGAAACGTGATTCAATTTCCTACATTTCATATTTTTTAGTCAATGCAATATATCTTGTGTAAGTATCTCAAAAAATCCAGGTAAGTTGAAGGATGCCTGATTTTTCAGTTTTCTATTGCATCTAACGCGCCAAAAGTGACCCTCATTAGCTTGCACTCACCCTAATATTAATATTAACGTTGACTTTAATGTTCATAACATTAAAGTTAATATTAATGTTATTCATATGTAATATAACCACAATTAAGAAGCAATAATGTAGAAATAAAACATTGGATAAGTAATAATGTAGAAATAATGTTTCAATATTATGTCAAAAAGTGAAATTCATGAATAATATTTTTATAAGATTGTTTTTTATAATGTATAAGGATTTGGATTTTATCTATAGTCTTTATGAATTTGAGAAAATGTTCTGCTTCTTTTTAATAGAAAAAACATTAAAGAAAATTGCATATCTATCTTTTATCCAACTTAGACATAGAGCATCATATAGCATTATCACACAATTAAATCAGAAATTGTATGTATGTTTTGAGATGTAATAGAAGTGTAAACTAAATAAAATAAATGTTAGCTTATAAATTAAACCCAAGAAAAGTTTGAATAACAAATGTTTAATGTTGCACTATGGTTTACTTTTGGTTGACTTATGTTGATTATGGTCGAAGATGGGTTAACATGGTTGACTATGGTTGGATATGGTTGTCCATGGTTGACTTTGCTTGACCATGGTTGATCATGGTTGACTTTGGTTGATTATGGTTGACCATCGTAGAATTTGGTTAACTTTAGATTGATCGTGGTTGAATTTGGTTGACTTTAGATTAACCATGGTTGACTGTGGTTGAAGTTTGTTTGACCATGGTTGTCTTTGGTTTACCGTTGTTTGCTTTAGTTAACCTTTAGTTGACTATGCTTTGTCATGGTTGAATATGGTTGACTTTTTCTCTTCTTTGGTTGACTATGGTTTACCATGATTAACTATGGTGACCATGGTTGACTTTGGTTAACTATGGTTGGGTATGGTTGACCATGGTTGATTATGGTTGACCTTTGTTGAACATGGTTGAATTTTTGTTGGCTTTGGTTGTGGCTATGGTTTTCTATGGTTTACCATGGTTAACTATGGTGACCATGGTCAACTATGTTGACTTTGGTTGACTATGGTTGGGCATGGTTGACTATGGTAGACTTTGGTTGACCATGGTTGACTTTTGGTTGGATTTGGTTGACCATGGTTAACCATTGATTTACTATGGTTGAAAATACGTGACTGGTTATCCATGGTTGACTATGAATGACCATGTTGGCCATGGTTGACCTTTGTTTACCATGGTTGACTTTGGTCGACCTTTGGTTGACTTTGATTGATCATGGGTGGCCATTTTTTACTTCAATGTTCTTAACATTAATATTAATAATAATGTTATTACTCCTATTATTAATATTAATGTTAATATTAACGTTGACTTTAATGTTCACAGCATTAGAGTTAATATTATTAGTGTTATTCATGTCATATAACCACAATTGAGGAGTAATAATGTAGAAATAAAACATTTGATAAATAATAATGTTTCAATATTATGTCAAAAAGTAAAATTCATGAATAATATTTTATAAGATTGTTTTTTATAATGTATAAGGATTTGGATTTTATCTATATTCTTTATGAATTTGAGCAAATGTTCTATTTTTTTTTAATAGAAAAACATTAAAGAAAATTGCATATCTATCTTTTATCCAACTTAGACATAGACCATCATATAGCATTATCACACAATTAAATCAGAAATTGTATGTATGTTTTGAGATGTAATAAAAGTGTAAACTAAATAAAACAAATGTTAGCTTATAAATTAAACCCAAGAGTCAAGTTTGAATAAGAAATGTTTAATGTTGTACTATGGTTGACTTTTGGTTGACTTATGTTGACTATGGTTGAAGATGTGTTAACATGGTTGACTATGGTTGACTATGGTTGGATATGGTTGTCCATGGTTGACTATGCTTGACTATGGTTGACCATGGTTGACTTTGGTTGATTATGGTTGACCATGGTTGATTTTGGTTAAATTTAGATTGATCATGGTTGACTTTGTTTGACTTTAGATTGACTTTGGTTGAAGTTTGCTTGAAAATGGTTGACTTTGGTTTACCATTGTTTGCTTTAGTTGACCTTTAGTTGACTATGTTTTCCCATCGCTGACTATGGTTGAATTTTTCTCTACTTTGGTTGACTATCGTTTACCATGGTTAACTATGGTGACCATGGTTGACTTTGGTTAACTATGGTCGGGTATGGTTGACCATGGTTGATTATGGTTGACTTTGGTTGAACATGGTTGAATTTTGGTTGGCTTTGGTTGTGACTATGGTTGTTTATGGTTTACCATGGTTAACTATGGTGACCATGGTTGAATTTGGTTGACTATGGTTGGGTATGGTTGACCATGGTTAACTTTGGTTGACTTTTGGTTAGCTTTGGTTGACCATGGTTAACCATTGGTTTACTATGGTTGAGAATAGTTGACTATGGTTATCTATGGTTGACTATGGTTGTCCATGGTTGACCATGGTTGACTTTTGTTTACCATGCTTCACTTTCGTCGACCTTTGGTTGACTTTAATTAAGTATGGTTGACTTTCGTTGATCATGGATGACCATTTTTTACTTCAATGTTCTTAACATTAATTTTTTTTTTAACAGAAATGAGTCAAAGACTTTTATATAAAAGATGGAACATGGTTTACAAAGGATTACAACGAGACTGCTCTCTAGGAAGTAGGAGAGCCATGACTGCTTGCTCGAATTCTACCATTCTGTATTTTTCATCATAAAATCCTATTCTAAGAATCTTATAGCTCCTAACAAACTATCCTAATAGAAAAATGAAAAAACAGAGCATTGCTTAACTCGGGGTCGAAAATAAAAGAGGTCCAAACTGGCATCTAGCTTATGATTCTAAGACATCCTGTTGCATAGCATAACATAAACTGAAATAACCAAAAAGTTTCTAACCCAGAGCTGGGACAAAAGTGTTGAAAGCAGAGCTCGAATTACTAATGGGCAGACTCCACACTTGTTCTTCCCACACCTCCTTTTATTTCCTCAATGATGTTTATGATCTCTGCTCGCATGCTGTCTATCTTAGGCCCCACCACCTTGGAACTGCTATGAACTGCGATAATTCTTTCATCAAGATTGACGAAGCAGGGGCATCCTTTTTCAAGGGTTTCTTCCAGGCTAGTAACCTGACTAGTGATCTTGGTGCTGCTTCTTCGAACCTATGCGTTTGTATTTTGAACTAGAGTGTAAAGATGAGAAAGGGCTCGCTTCAACTCATAATTTTCACCACGAAGGGTTCAAATTTGTTCTTCCATATATTTTAAATGTGTTTGAATGTCATCCGACAGGCTGTAAAACCCCATCGCAGAGCCACTGCGTCTGTCATTCTTTCCACTAGAGGGAGTGCTAATAACATGCCCAAGAAAATCTGCCTTGCACGGCTTCAACAGAATGTGGTGCTCCTTTCCCAATCCTTCATTTATCCTGGCCTGGCCGGCTTCATTCACTTGTGAATTCTTCAGATATTTGTAGTTTATTCTCCCATGGGATGCAATCTACTTCTTGCAGAGTAAACATTGAAGCATGGATAGACCTCGGGCAGGGTAGGATTAATCCATCATGACACATCTAAGAGGAGCCACGCAACTGTGCTCTCCACAGATGGATACTCTGATGCCTCTTTCCTTGGTTTTGCACCAGGAAGTGAACTCGAATGAGGGTAGAAAGCTTACCCCTCCCTCCTTAAAATAAGAAATGCCTCGAAAGTCGGCCAAATTTAATTGCTGTATGGTGGCCAGGTGGGTCGAGCGTGCGAGCTGGTTCAGGGCCATCGAAAGGACGTGGGAGGTGTTGTTAGGGAAAATACCTTATAGCAGGGGATTGACGCTACCAATGTACATGGGGCTGACAAATAGATATATAGGGTTTCACACTAATTACTGTAAACAAATTAGATTAGGGTTTAGGAAAGAGTACCTTATTTATGGTGGTTGGTCCTATCTTTCTCCCAATCTCCACAGCAATATACTTGCAAAACCGACAAACCTTCCTCAAAACGATTTGACTATAAACATATAATTATATTGACAAAAAAATATAACATTAATTATAATAAAAAATCCAATAGAATTGACATTTTATTGGGACGGGAAGAATATCTCGATCTTTATTGTCAAAGAAATGCAGCAAAATACAATTGATATACCTGATCTTGCTTCAAACACTTCTGCAACCAAGTTCTGGTCTCTTGCTCCTGTCTTGACTTGGAATTCCTTCAGCATAACAATAGCTTTCTCTCCAAATTGGCCTCTTCCTCATGGCTTCCCCTTATATTTATGGCCAAGGCAGGAAGTTAGATTCGTGAGGTAGTTGAATTGGGAAGTTTGGGGAGTTACAATACCAAACTCAACTAATCCCAATTCGTATTCTTAATATATTTTTCAATTTCATCTTAAGATACCCGCGAGTATGACACTAAGAAACAAGCGCATGGTGCATAGCTAGTTCTCTTAGCAACTCATGCATACAACTTTTAAGTGATGTGCGCAGGTTGTCAATATTGGAACCCGCGCATGACCCACTATATGTCAACTATTAGAGTCGCGGATTTCCAATGAAATATGCAGAAAAAAATAAGGTTTTCAGCTGAAGATGTGGAATCTCAGCACTAAGTCATCTAAGGTTAATCTAGCTCTTCCATCCATAGTGTTCTTTTGTGTGATCAATAGGGCAATGTGGTCACAGATGGAGAAGTGTTGATTTGACCTATAACAAATGCCCCCTAATGTGTGAGGTCAAAGGGAAATGATGGCTGACATACATTACAATCCAAGTCAAGGGAGGATCAAGAAAACCACAGGACTAAGTCACAAAAGTACCTGAAAACAACAACCAAGATCAGCGAGCAATTACAATATTTACATCAAATAGATGTTCACTATGATAGATCATAATCTCCAATACATAACTGGGAGATGTATATAGCATGGCCATTGAAATACAAATGTGGATCCATGTCCAAAATAGGATATCATAGCCATAACAACAAGTTGGATCTATGTCTCATTAAGAGCCAAAAATGAGTGTGGCTCAGTCTTGCACAACTTGGGAAATAACATAAATGTGATGATGTTATTATAGTCCCAAGGTCTTCATCCAAAACATCCCAAGGTACAAACCCTATCCATGTGAATAAATGAGTTGGAGTCGAACATGGGGGGTACCGTTTGATTACTGGTCTTTAATGTATACCATTAACAAATGCGAGGGCGTCCACCAATAATGAAGATGGGGCTCAAGGTACCTAGTACATTCTAACAAGTGTGAATAAGTGGACTTGAAGTTGAACACTTGAAGAATCCATCGAAATAGGAGACATTGATGTATTCCCACTATCCAATAGAAAGGGTAATTGCAACTAATGACTACAATCCCCAAGGTACTATCTGAAACTCTAAACTTCATTTCCAGAGCATGATGAGTTGAAGTCGATGGGAAGAAGTCTGCTGGAAGGGAGGCCTTAATGCATCCTCCATCATCCAACGTGAGGAAAAATAAAAAAGATTGAGTTGATTTGGAATAGGACTAATACAAGATGAAACAAACTGACACCAAGGATGACCGACATATGAAGTCAAAGTAACTACAGAATGGACGACACAGGCTGTATCCTTGAACAGTGAGCACGACAAAATAATGACTTAGGCAGCTTTTAACACAACGTGAACGTGATATAAACCTGCAATGTAGGAGACATTGGCATATTCTCCATATAATTGGAAGAGTAACCAATTGGAGGATTAAAAACTCTGAGATCAAGTTCATCCTAAGGTCAAAAACTAAAACCCAATTGAATGATGGACTCAAAAAGGTGCTTTGTTCAAGGACATGACTGATTTGCTGCCTTTAAACTGAAAAGATGGTTAATACCCTTCCCTTACATTTTCTCTTTTTATCAAAGAATCCTTCTTGTTGGTTTTAATGTGTCAAAGAAAGAAAACTCAATAGTCTCTCTTCATTTTTGAAGCAAGCTCGAAGAAAGAGGGAGAATATTGCTTGATATAAGTCCAACCATGTGTAAATTTAACGAGCCCATGGGAGGAAAACTCAGGACCTTCTTCATTTTTTACAAAGTTTGAAGAAGAGATAGACGAATACTCTATAACATCGATCCATGGATTTTAATATTGAGCCTGGATCAGTTTATGCTTGCCGGTGTTTTCTTTTTTGAGGAATCTGAAAAACTTAAACAATAAATCCATACACCTACTCGTGGATTTTAATATCGAGCCCAAGTTGGTATGTGGTCGCCGGTGTTTTCTTGTTTGAAGAGTCTGGAAAACTTAAACAATAACTCTATATACCCTCTCGTGGATTTCACATCGAGCCCAAGTAGGTGAATGCTTTCTGGTGTTTTCATGTTTCGAGAGTATGAAAACCCTAAAGAAGACTCCTAAAGGTCCTTTTTCCTATAGTTAGTCTCCTCACCAGAAAAATTATAAAATAATGAGAGAATAACTCTTCTAGACACGTATGACTAGAGTATACCTTTTTTGTAAATGATCCACAAAGGCATGGACAAGGGGTAAACTTATACCTAAGTGGATGTCGCTTCAAATCCTTTAACGAGTCTGAAATGACAACTATACTCGACAATATTGTTTATTTTGAAAAATTCTAACAAGGGCTTAAAAAGACTTCACAAGCTTCAGGGACACTAAGTTCCATGACCTGTCAAGTGATGACATACTATCGACAACCATATTAGTGATATGTAACATGATCCAAAAAGATTTGCTTAATGAAATAAAGTAATAGAAAAATGTTGTACCTAATTGACATGTCGTGAAGGAAAACAAACCTTAATAGACCATCATTTATGAAATATAGTGAGATTCGTCATTTTCACTTTACCTAATCAACAAAAACTCAAAAAGTGTATTAGTGAATTAAATAAAGTGTTCAAATAATTTTGAAACTATATCAAAATATAAAAAGTGGGTAAAAATTTGTTTTGATTTTTTATAAATAGTTCCAAAAACATAACAAACTCACCATTTCAAAGTTTGGATAAAAAATTGGAAAACGAACCTCTACTTCCATTGCTTATTGCGATCACTCCAGGTTGCCAAATTCACTTCCGTCACTTCCAAGTAAGTATTCTCTTCCCTCTCCTTCATTTCAATCCAACATTTCAATTTTTAAATGGTAATTTTTTATTATTTTTTATTAGGTTTTTATTTTAGGTCTACGTGCCCGCGGGTTCCCTTATGGCAGACCCGCGTATACGTGGAAAAATGCACATCTATGTTGTAAAGGAACTCGCGGGTAGTCGCTACTGTCCAGTAGAGACAGTCGCGGACACCGCAATACAAATGGAAAAAACAAAAAACTAACGCATGAAATGGTTGGCAAAATGTAGGATGGTTTTAATTGGCAAGAAAGAGAACATGAAGCCATGGATAGGCAAGCCATGGGGGATCCATTGACCCTCACTGCGTTAAGAAGGTGTGGGTTTCTTAAATTCTACTGAACTGTTAACATGCGAGCCCAAACACATTTGCTTGAAAAGATGGTGCATTACTGGGATGTCAATCAAGGGGTCTACAATATCCAAGGGGAGATCCTGGAGCTTACCATTGATGACATATATTTTATAATCGGTATGTCCCGAAGAGGGGAGATGGTCAACCTTAAAGGCACATTTCTAGGTGCAGGTGCTCTTTCCGTACAAGATTACATCAATGCATACTATCTGCTAGGTAGTGAAAAGAGAGGCAGTCAAATTTCCATAGAGAATGTTGCGAGCTTTCCTATGAAAGTTATTCTAAGTGTTTTAAACATAATAGGGGGAAGTGCAATGCAACATATTGCATCTCGGAACTACATGCAAGTTGGCATAGATTGCTTTGCGTGGAGTTGTTTTTAATTGGTCTTCTAGTTTGCTAATGAGTATGAAACACCAACTTACCGAGTGTAGAATAGATAGGAAAAATAATTTTGGTTATGGTAGTATCCTTTGTACCTGCTTCTTCGAGAGGGTTCTTGATTTGAGTCCGGGGATGGCCTTGCCCCCACTCAATCCTCGCGAGCCACTCATGAATATTTGGGGAGACATTAAAACACCAAGGTGGCGGTGAGAGTAACCTCTCCTACACCGATGAGGAGAGGTTACAAATTCCCCATACCAAACGGTGGACAATCTAATTGGGATAGTTTACCGGGGAAAATCCCTTTCTACTTGATGCTGCGATCTTCAGGGCATCAACAGTTTTTGGCACTAGAAGGAGGGCCTGAAGTGCATGGCTGATAAAGGAAAATCTCCCATTGTCAAAAATGTTACTGAAAACCTGCTTAAAACAGGAATTTCAGATAGCCCAAATCTTGAAGTAACAAATCAAGAGACCTCCATCTCTTATTCTGAACACAAGAACTATTGTATGCTATGCCTTTGGCAGAAATAGAAAATTTAAGAAGACATACACGATCTTATGTTAGGAAACTAGGTGGTTTAAATGCATTAAATTTTCTCCCTAGGAAAAGTACTCCCAGAAAAGAAAGATAGTACACCTGTGATTCGATTCTTGTGTAGAATTTTGAAGAGCTTGTAAATTTAACTTTGGAAGAGATCGCAAAACCCCTGAAAGAAATTGATCTTGAAAACCCAGAAAATTTTTCAGATCCAGAAAATCTTGGAGAACTTGTTACTCCAAAGAACACTCCACTTAATTCACCACACGATGCTCCACCTGATTCTCCACATAGAACCATGGTTGTACCTGCATGGAGAGTGAGGGGAGCATTAAATCTAGCTGGGCCATTCCATAATCTGCCTAAAAATCCAGAGAAAGTCCTGCCCAAATTCGACCCAGGAAAAGCCATTTCTGCTGAAGATCATCTCAAGAGTTTTTATTTAGCCTTGAATCTTTTAAATGTACAACATGAAGATGTAGTTTGTAGCCTTTTCCCATACACATTTGAACCGAAAGTTTCTTCCTGGTATTTTAGCTTACAAGCTAGCTCAATTTCTAGCTGGGAAGAATTTGAAACATGTTTCTTAAAAAAGTATGGAAATCAAAAGACTGTAGCTACACTCATGAAAGAATTATTATCCATGAGAATGGAGAAGAAATAAAAGGTTCAAGACTTCAACCAAAGGTTCACTATGCTCTTGAATAATTTCACCGAAGCAAATAAACCGGCAGAAGAATCTCTAGTTGAATATTATATGACAACACTTGAAGGGCCTATAGCAATGTTCGTCAAAAGATCTAAGAAAACCACCCAGATAGAAAATTTCGAAGAAGCTAGGAAGGTGGAAGAAGAAGTAGACAACATTGCCAAACATGCCTTAGATGCAAAGACAAAACCAACAACTAGTAAAAAAACCTTGTTGCTCACCAAGAATAAAGAAGAGTCATCACCAAACATGGAGAACGTAGTGAAGATGATGCAGAAATTGTCCAATAAAATTGTAGATCTCGAGAAAGATAAATCAGCTAGTACATCTAGGAAGCCTTTCAAACCATTCTACAAGAAGAGAGAAGACAACGATCAACCTCATCCACCTATGAATACTTCTCCTGTTTTAAATCTAAATGAAATAGGGATGGAACATTTCTGCACCTTTCATCAAGAGCCGTACTCTGAAAAGAGCTTCCCACAACGGATTAACTCTATGAGTTTAGTCATGAACCAAATGTTATATTCACAGATTCCAGATCAGGACGATCCTCCATAGGAACCAAGCCTTGAGATAGAGGAACCATCTCTAGACACTACCATGGTTCTATGGGATTGGGTACCTTTAACTGAATTGGTAGAAGATGATCCCGTTGAAAGCCCAGTCTCTTCTGTAAACATTAACACTCTCAATAAAGGTCCCATTGCAGATCCAGTTCCAAGCTCGACTATTCCCAAACCTAAAGTTTCAAAAGAGTTACCTAGAAGACACATAACAGTCATTCCACCGCAACCTAAAGCTAACCCAACAGCGGCCAAGCAGCCAAACATTGACACAACAGTTCAACAACCAAAAGTCACACTGAATAAGACAGACCACCAAACTAGAATTGTAAAAGAATGTGATATAGGATATGACATCATTGAAGATATAAAGAAAGTAAAGGAAAATGTTTCAATATTCGATATGTGCAGTTTTCCCCAACAACGAGACAAGTTGTTGCATGTTCTTCAATCCTAGCCTAGCACTCCATTAACAGATACGCAAGAAGATCCTGAAATTAATGAGGCCAGTATCGGCGAGAAATCCAAATCTCAGACGTTGCCGTTTCTTTTAACTTTTGAAATCTTCAATCACAATGTACACAATTGTCTGGTAGATTCTGGAGCATCTTCGAATGTCATGCCACTATCTATCTGTAAAAAGATTAATGGTCAACCAATTCCATCTCCCGCCCAGATTATTCAGTTAGATAGGACTGCTGTCAAAGTTATTGGGGAAATGAAAGATGTCCTCATTAGGTTTTCCACAGATTCCAGAGTTTGTCATGTCATTGATATAATGGTAGTTGACATTCCCGAAGCCTATGCTTTGATCCTAAGTAGGGATTGGTCCACAAAGTTGAATGGTTACTTTGCAACTGACTGGTCCCATTTGTGGTTGCCATATCAAAATAGACAGAATCAGATCAAGGTTCTGAGAGAACCACACATGAAACAAAATGTAACTCAACTAGAAGGAAAGAATGAGGCTGTAGCCTTCTCATCCTCAGTTTTGGGAAATGATTTCTTAGAAATTGATCCCGGGAATTATCAGTCTGAAACTATTAGCCATGAATTAGATGAACAGTCCGATCTCCTTCATTTTTCTTGGACTGATGGTATTGACTGTAATATAGTTAGTTTAGTCACTGACTTAGATCATAAAGATACTAACTTAGCTAAATCAAACGATCTTTTTTGGACATTATACTTTGATGGTTCTAAAACTTTGGAAGGATCCGGAGCCGGTTGTGTTCTGAAGGATCCGGAAAGAAATAAGTATTTTTTGTCCTGTAGGTTAGAATTTGATTGTACTAACAACACTGCTGAATATGAAGCTTTAGTCCACGGATTGAAGAAAGCCATCGGTTTAAATGTTAAGTACTTGAAGGTGTTTGGCGACTCATAAATAGTTGTGAGACAGGTAAGAGATACCATTCACTGTTTTTCACCACATTTGAGGAGTTATCAGGCTAAGGTATGGGATTTAATTATGCATTTTGATGCTTTCAATATAAAGTCTATTCCTAGACTACAAAATTCTGCAGCTGATTTATTAGCAACATCCGCTTCCAGATTGGTGCCAACTAATAACAAGTGCTCAATTGAATTGATTTTGAGGCCTTCTGTCCCTGACAATATTACAAACTTCAGAGTTTTCGATGATGACGAACAGATTATCACTTTTCTAACAAACGAAGACATATTCCAAAAAGCTGTGATAGATGAAGAAGAACACGATTCTGATTTACAAAAGAAAGATACAGCTAAAGGCAATTTCATCCCCAAAGGGGTGAGGTCGCTTGAAATGTTGTTTGATCTTCAGAGCAAGTTCAAAAGGGTAGCAAATACCAAGACTAATAGCTCATCAATGCAACATGAATTAGTTAATCTGGGCACCCAGGATGAACCAAAATTTGTTAACCTTGGCAAATGTTGTTCACCGGGAGAAAGAGATAAGTTCATTAAGCTGTTTCGACAATATAAAGATGTTTATGCATGGACTTATGAAGATCTAAAAACATATGACATCCGCATTATTCAGCATGTCATACCAATGAAAGCAGGTGCCAAGCCATTTCAGCAGCAATTAAGAAGGATGCATCCTACTCTTGAACCTCTGATTCAAAAGGAACTGAAGAAGTTACTGGATGCTAAGATAATCTTTGAAGTCCGGCATTCTGAGTGGGTTGCTAATCTAGTTCCCGTGAGAAAGAAGTCAGGAGAGATAAGACTATGTGTTGACTTTAGAAATTCAAACAGAGCTTCAAATAAAGACAACTATCCCATTCCTTCAATGGAACAAATTCTCCAGATGGTATCAGGATCAGAACTTTTTTCCCTCCTTGATGGTTTCTCCGATTACAATCAAGTATTGGTAGCTGAAGAAGACCGTCTTAAGACTACTTTCCGCAATAAGTGGGGAACTTTCGCATACCGAAGAATTCCCTTTGGCCTGATAAACGCAGGAGCTACGTTTCAGCGGGCAATGGACATCGCCTTCCGAGGATTGGGAGGTCACTGTGTTGTGGTCTATTTAGACGATGAGACAGTTTTTTCAAAGAAAAGAGAAGATCATGTTGTTCACTTGAAACAGATTTTTGATCGCTGCCGAAAATATGTATCTCTTTAAATCCCAAGAAGAGCGTGTTTGCTGTTCCCGAAGGTAAACTGTTGGGCCACATCATTTCAAAAAGGGGAGTATCAATAGATCAAGAGAGAGTACAAGCTATCAATAAAATTCCAATGCCTCATAACAAGAAATCCATGCAGTCATTTATGGGCACTATCAATTTTGTCCGAAGATTTGTTCCAGATTTCGCGCAAATTGTTAAACCTTTGCAGCAAATGGTCAAGCAAAGCATACAGTTCAAGTGGACAGACTTAGAAAAGGATGCATTCAGAGACATTAAGGAAGCCATAGCTAAGGATCCTTCCTTAAGAAGCCCAGATTTTGACAAAGATTTTATCTTGTATACTTTTGCTTCAGATGACTCTCTCGCAGCTGTGCTCACACAAAAGATAGAATTAGGGGACGAATATCCAATCTCGTTTATGAGCACTAGTCTGCAAGGCGCTGAACTGAACTATCTGGTGGTCGATAAACAAGCATATGCTGTGTTCAAAGCGGTAAAATAGTTTAGACCATATATTCTTAAGAACAAAACTAAAGTTATAGTTCCCCACCCGACTGTTAGATCCCTTTTCGTGCAAAAGGAATTGGGAGAAAGAAGGGGAAACTAGGTTACAACTCTTCAAGAATATGACTTAGAATTTAAACTGGCCACTATCATCAAAGGACAAGGCCTGTGCAAATTGCTTACAGAACATCTGATTGATGAAGAGAAGCATTGGAGGAATGAAGCTGAGCTAAATTCAGTCGAAGTATGTCCTATTTGCATAGCTCCTCAATCATGGTATAGGGATCTAGTGCATTATTTGCAGCATGGATACCTACCTGAGCACTGGAATTCTAAGCAAAGAAGGGATCTCTATTTAAAATTAGCAACTTATCAAATCATTGATGGAGTACTTTTCAGAAAAAATTATGATGGAATTTTCCTCAGATGTCTAGAGAAAGAAGATGCAAGTAAGGTTGTCAAAGAATTACATGATGGTCCTGCTGGTGGGCATTATTCAGGGGAGATGATAGCTCACAAAATACTCAGAGCTAGATATTATTGGCCCACTTTATTCCGAGATGCCAATGCTTATGCACGGAACTGTGATATATGCCAAAGAAGTGCTGGGAAATTACCTAAGGCAGTAGGACCTTTGCAGCTGGTTATTATCTCAGAACCTTTCGAACAGTGGGGTATTGACGTCATTGGAGATATAAAGCCAAATTATTCTCTTCAACATCAATACATCCTCACGGCCACCGACTACTTCACCAAATGGACTGAGGCTATCCCGTTGCGCAAGATCAACGAAGATGCAGTCATCAGTTTCTTGAAAGAGAACATCATAACCAGGTTTGGGGTTCCAATTTCCCTAGTATTTGATAATGCCACCTATTTCTCGTCTTTTAAAATAAACGAATTTGTTTATGAATGGGGAATTAAACTGCATTATTTAGCCAATTATTACCCTTAAGGAAATGGATTAGCTGAATCTTCAAACAAAAACCTCATTCGAATTCTCAAGAAGACTATGATAGAAAATCAGCGAAGTTGGCATATAGCTCTCCCAAATTCCTTATGGGCAGATAGGGTGACTACAAAGAACACATTAGGGGTTTCCCCTTACACTCTCGTCTATGGCAAGGAAGCCATCCTCCCTCCCAATATCTTGCTTCCATCCTTACAGTTGTCCCAAGCCTCTCAAGGGTCTAGTAGTCAAGTCTTACAATCCAAGATCAATACCTTGCTTCAACTTGAAGAAGCCCAACAAAAAGCTAAAGACCGGTTTCATCAGCACCAAGATATAGTCAAAAGATTGTTCGATAAAAGGAAGTCTGGTAAAAGAAGTTTTGAAGTAGGGGATTTAGTCCTGAAATGGGACCATAATCATGATGGCAAGGGGATGCACACGAAATTCCAACACTTATGGATAGGTCCTTACCAAATTTCTGCAAAGCTCGGCCCATCCACTTACAAGCTAATAGACCTCCAAGGAGAGGAAGTAACCCTTCCTCTCAATGGCCTCGCCTTGAAGCAATACTTTTCCTAATCTCATTGAGACCTTTTGTACATAAATAAAGCTTTTCTTTGTTTTACTTTAGTCTCCTGTTTTCTTTGTTTCAGCTAAGTTGTTTTCTTTTCTCAGCATTTGAACCTTTTGTACAGTTTTTTTTATGAAACGCCTGCAATTGAGACTCCCGTGAAGATAGGTCTCTCAAGAAATCTCACGACTCGTGAAACTATGAAAACACCCTCAAAAGGAAGTTTATCCATGCATTTTTGGTTTTTGTTGATCGTTCTCCAAATAGAAGAAGTTTGGTTTTGCTGGTCACACTAACCCTTGATTAAATAGCAAAGATCTATGACTATCCTTATCACTTTCTTTGGGCTCCATCCACCCTCACACTTAAAAGCATCTCAAGAAGATCACTATAGTTGGACCCACGGAAAGGAAGCGCGTCTCGAAGGCATAGGGTATTGAAATGACTCCATGCTGCAAATCAAAAGCCAAAAAGCTTGCAATCAAGGGTCTGTTTTCCAGAAATTCTCGCCTCAATCAAAGCATGGCTGAGATAAAGTGAAGCGCACAAGTCAAGAAAGTTGTCCAAAAGAATCAGCTCAAGCCAGGTTCCTCTCCGTCCATGAGGCTTGATAAATCAATGAAATATCTCGCTCACACAAAAGGACATTATGGATTGAGGAACCAAATTCAAAGATCGTGACTTTAAAAGAAAATATTTTTGGAAGGCTCAAACAGCAACAACTGTCAAATGTATGAAACATCCAAAAGGATGCAAGCAGCATGGGAATGAGGAACAAGAGCAATAGTGTCTACGAGATGTTGTTACGATCCTATGGTGTCCAATAACAGTGGTCATCTGAAAGATAAATCTCCTAAAATGAACCTCATATTCTGTCCCTTAGAAAGTTTTAAGGATATCTTCATCAAAGCTCCCCTTTCCCATTAACCAGCAGATAAAGTGATTACTTCCTTTGCCGAGATTCAGACGCTCAAACCGATTATTGCACCCAGGGTGAGAAGCTTTAAATGGTTTCCGATGAATGAGAAGAGTGTTTTGTTCAAATATCTGTGTTCGCCAACGATTCGCCAATTGTTGTTGCAGCAACACCCCCCCCAAAAAAAAATTTGTAGATATTGGAGCCCCTCCTTTTATTTTCCTAGAAAATCTACTTAAAGAGTTAAGCCTCCTTTGGAAAGTTTTGGACTTAGTTTTTTGTTTCAAATGAGAGATCTCTTTTCAAGTTAAAGTTTTCTTCTAAGTCAAAACTCAAAATTTTCTCCCGAAACGGCGGAAGTACTCAAAATTTTTGCCCAAAACAACGGAAGCACTTTCGTTCATTCGATACTTCGGAAGAACTTGAGATGTGCACCCGCAACAGAGGAAGAACTCGGGCTTTTCACCCGAAACGGCGGAATTATTTACATATTTTTTGGAGCTTCGGAAGAACTTGAATTTCTCTCCCGCAATGGCAGAAACACTCATAAATTTTTGCCGCAACGGGCGCCTACTTACCAAGTCCCCAAACCATTCACTTTTTTGAAAAAGACTCACCAAACTCATCCGTCATTTTCGGACGAACTCGTCGAGTCTTTCCGCAACGGCGGATCAACTCGAGAACTTTTTCCACGAGACCTTCGACTCATCATTCTCGGAAGAGCTCGTCAAGTCTTTCCGCAATGGCGGAGCAACTTTCTCTTCTCTCCCGCAACACAGCAGACGCCGTACTCGAACTCCAAGTCTCCCGCGCTTCGGAAGAAACTCACAAATTTTACCCACAATGGCTGACGAGACCCACTTTTTTCATCCGATTTTGGCGGTTGCACATAAATGTCGAATGGGTTGAAATGACCCCACCGTACGCGAAGGTTTAACTCCGTTTTAATTCACCAACTACCCAATAAATTCCCACGCGTGTCAAGTTTGTATATAAGGACGGTGGGGGTTTTGTTGTTCCCATTGGTAGATTTTGATTTAGAAAACGCCGTTTGGAGACTACGCTCATTTGCGCTAGCTCAGCTTATTTGCAGCTGCATCAATTCTGTTTCACCACTATTTCGTTGCCAGGTAGGTGGTTCTACCGTTAAATTTGTCTTAGCTTTTACGTTGAGACTTTCTCGGGTGATTTTCGTTTTTCAGTTGCATGGCCTATGAACATTCGTAGCATACTAGCTTTTATTTATTTTTATTTTTTTAAAGTTACCTGCGATTATAGTCTTTACGGCCACTTCCTCCCAATCCGGCTAAACCAGCAAAATGCGCTCAGTTGGTAACGCGAACCTATAACCTCACTATGCACCCGCTCAAAATTTTCCGAACTCGACATCACCTCCCTAGAAAGATCAGTTTGATGGCTATAATATGTTTTCAGTCCTAGTCTGCGTTCTGTTTCTTTCCCCCGCATGCGACCTTATAGTTTCTTATGATTATGCGTTATCATGCTATTCCTGTTTCCTTCCTGTCTCGCTCTATTTTTGCTCTGTTTTACATAATGGTTGACAATCTTATGTTTATTCACGTATGGCTACTTGGAAAAGATAAGCTACAATGCCAAAAGGTAGAAAAAAGAAAGCTAAAATGATGGAGCCAAAGCCAATACAGCCAAGGACTGAAACTCTCTTTCAAGACACTAAGTGCACCGCGGGCATCCCTCCCGAGGTCTGGTAGGGAGATATTTACCAGATGATCAGGGACCAAGATATCCCAGACGTGCTATTAGAAGAATAACAAATCTACCTAAACATCAGGACCTCTGGCATATCCAGGGCTTCTACTCGCCCTGAGCTATTTCCGTGCTCAAAAGTAATCGGGTGGATATTGGAACATACCAACCCGCAAACAAGAGTGTTGCAGGACATCAAGGGAGAGGCATTCGCTTCGTTCCATCCATCTTATATTGCCGCAACCTACAAATTCTCACGTCCCCAGCAGGCACTAAACGATGCATGGTTGGAACAGATGAATAGTTTCGAAATGGCTAAAAGGATGTTAATCATGGGAAAGCAGCTAAGGAAGAGGGACAATGATGAGTATGACGTTCAGAGCATGATACCTCCCTTTAGGTTGATTCCCCTTATGTTAAATAGAATTTTCAGCATGCCCGATGGAACTGTATATAGGATACAGTGGGCCCCCATAATCCACTATATAGCATTTAACGGAACTGTGTTCGATTGGGCTACTATCCTCTCAGATAGTTTGGCATCCACTGTGGCCGTAGCTAGAGAAGGTTTGGCATTAAAAAAGTCATAGTTTTTCATGTCTTCATACCTCATTGATTGCATCTTGGAAAAGCTCCCTTTCCCCAGGTTAGGCTGCTCATGGGATCAGTCCAACACCCCGGTATACACTACTTATAAAATACTATGGGCACAAAATTACTGAGCGCACTATAATCTCATATGTGAAGAATTCATTATGCCTCTATATGAGCAGATGTTCAATGAAGAACCCAATTGCTTGTCGGAGAACGCCATGGAAGTCATGGAAGGTTATGGAGATTTCTACTTCTCAGAAGAGGGTACCTATATCAAGATGTTTGGAGGCACTAAGCCACCATACATCTTACCAAAATACGCCACTGATTACGTAGTCCTGAAAGAAGCAATCAGGCAAGTTTTCCTTGATGGAATAGGAGGAGTTCTTAATAAGCAACATAAGGCTTCTTTCCCTCCTTTGCATTTCTGTATAGGATCCTATAAATTCTCAGAGTTTGCAGCAGCCGAAGAGTTCATTCAGGAGTTGAAAACTTTTCACTTCGGTGAGGCAATCTTTCACAGAAATGATAGGCGAAGCAAAGTTGCGAAGCATTGCAAGGAGTTGTATGCTCATTTTGAATATGCCCATTACTATGATGCCGAAGAAGAAGTGTTTAGGGGAATCAATAATATGACTGAATTACAGATTTGTCGTCACAACAGTGGAGCTAGCTCTAGCTCTGCCATAGCCCGAGAAGCCAGCCTCCAGAAAGAAAGGGAAGCGGCTGAGGCCTTGGTCCATGAAGAACAAAGATTGAAAGAGGAAGCAAGACTGTAGCAGGAAGCAAGGTTGCATAGGGAAGCTGAGGAAGCAAGACTGCAGCAGGAAGCCGAAGAAGCAAGACTGCAGCAGGAAGCTCAGGAACAAGAGCAGAGGGAGGTAATTGAAAATCAGCAGTGAGCTGAGGAAGAAGAAAGAAGGCTTAAAGTTGAAGAAGAGCTTAAGGCCAACGAAGATTCCCGGGCGGGTGGCTCTAGCACCCAAGATATGGAAATAGACTCATCTCAAGTAGTACAAACCCCACCCGTGGAGGCAAAAGTCCATATAAGAGACCTCCCGATCATCCCTTTCACCCCATCCGAAGATCATACTATGTCCCGATGAGATAAATTTGTTTATTATAAGAAGAGGAAGGCTATGGTCCTGAATTCAGAAGAAAGGATAAAGAGACTTTTACAGGCAGATATTGTCACCTAGCGAGAAACCACGGTTATGCAAAATACAAATAAGGCTCCCATAGCCATGGCATCCTCCACTGTGTTGGCAACAAAAGAAATAGAAGACAATGTGATCGACATGGTCTAAGAGTTTGAGTCAACAAAGAGAAGAGCTCGCATGCTGCAACATACTGTGGCTAACGAGCAAGCTTATAGGGATCTTGTGGTTAACAAATATAATCACATGTCTGCTAATCACAAGGAATTGTCAGATAAGTGTCGACACCTAGAAGAGGAAAAGGAGCACCTGGCAATCCAGATGATGGTACTAGAAGCATAAAGAATTATTCCGAAACTAGAGTTTTTCATCTGGAAGCTGATAAGTAGGAAATGGTTGAGCAACTAGAGCAAGCAGAAAGCAGAGCGATGGATATGTCTCCCTTTCATGAGCAGCCTTGTGACATCTTAAGTCAAATGCATGCCACACAAGAACTAATTACTGAGGAGGTGTGCAAGATCAAGATCATGTTGGATAGGATGAAGGAAGTTAATACTGAAGCCATTAGGCTTAAAGGAAAATACAATTGGGTAAAAGCAAACATTGTGAGTCAGATGGAGTGGAGAGAAGGAAAGGTAGATTTCCCTAACCATCTCTCGTTCAAATCTGTGGACGGTTTTAAGGAGGAGGTAGCCCTTATGGATTTTTGTAGGAATTGTGGCGCCAAGCTAATAGCTAAGATCCAGGGAACGATGGGGAAAAGTAATGGCCTGTATCAAAAGATTCTTGAAGTGCATGATTGTTTTTCCTCATACCCTAGATGATTTTCCAAACAAAGAACAACGCCTATCAAACTTGAAAGACGAGTTGGGAATTCAAATAGAGTATGTAAAGAAGATTGATGTGCTGGCCACTGATGATCTTCATCACTACATTGGGCTATCATCAGTACACAGTCATATGCTCAAGGAGATCCACCAGGAAGCAATAGAAAAAATTCAGGGTATTGAAGCAGAGCTTGGTAAGCATGTGACTTCAAAGAAGATCCTTCTCCCCTCACCAGCAAATGTGGTTGTAAGAGACACTGGTATATGGTTCAGCTATATAGCAGAAGAAGAGAATAAGGCAGCAGCAGCAGTAGCATCCAGCACAGGCACATCATCCCCAGCAGAGGCACCACCCCAAGGATAAATGCACTAGTCATAATGCGTTGTTTTGTTTTTGGTCTACTTCTTTTTGTCCCTAGAGTTAGAGCGTGAAGTCACAAGGACAACTATACTTTTCTGTTATGAGAAAGAATTTCTGTTATGAGAAAGGAGCCACGAATTGTTTTATTTTTTGAAAGTCTTTAAAGACAATTGTAAAAGGCCAGGTGGCAGCCCAAGAGGCATTTTGTAGACTTATAAATAGATGAATAGGGAATAGTGTAGAGGACTTTTGGCAGGGAAAAGGAATTTTCTAAACTTGTACGAACTATTTTGCACTTGCTCCAAGAAAATGAATTTTTCCTAATAAGAGCCTGGAGAGGACATCTTTTTCCTGGAAATGTGTGTTGGATGCATGTTGATTCATTCTTGTGACATTCATATCTTACTGTGAGATCTTTCTTTACTATTCTGAATTATTTCTATGTATTGGGTGATCTTACTATTTTTTGTGCAATGATGTTTCTCCTAAATGAGTAATAGAGTGTTTTCATGTGAATTAAAAGCTATCTTTTATGTCTTTAACCTCTTGCTGTAGATGCATATTTATGATTTAATGGCTACCTGTTGATCTTTAGGTGTTTCTTTCAGCACATTACTCATATTTACAGTTTTTCTCCTTGCAAGGATAGATTAGATTTATTTCAGTCTTAGATACAGATTTGTTTCAAGTTCTGCATTTAGATTAAATTAGCTTAGGCACATGCATATCATCTTAACAATAAAATAAAAAAAGAACGGTGGATTGGGCCATAACCAGTGTAAAAGAAGAAAATCTCCAAATCTAACAGTAGCTGGAACCGCTAACCGGACGGATTCCCCATACCAAAGTGGACAATCTAATTGGGATAGTTTACCGGGGAGAATCCCTTTCTGCTTGATGCTACGATCTTCGGGGCATCAACAGGTAGTATCCTTTGTACCTGCTTCTTCGAGAGGGTTCCTTCTTTGAGTTCGGGGATGGCCTTTCCCCCACTCAATCCTCGTGAGCCACTCATGACTATTTGGGGAGACATTCAAACGCCAAGGTGGCAGTGAGAGTAACCTCTCCTACGCCGATGAGGATTATTGGGCGTGGTGGGGTCGATAGGTGCCGACATTGGAGCAGTTTCCCTATGCAGGGATGGACTTTCGCAATGACCCTGAGCTAGCTCTTCCTCCAGGATACGCTTGGGGAGAGATGGGTAAGAAAAATTTCTTTTTGAAAATTTATTTCATTTTTTCATTTTATATGTATATAATTTTTTGATGATTTTGGAGTATTAATCAATTTTTATTATGCAGATGTTGGACCCGTGTTCCCTGAGGAACACCCTCGCACTTTTGTATGACCAGTAGAGCTAGGGGCAGCCGATGCCATGCTGATGAGTATAGAGGGAAATATGAGTCGACTGACTCTTGAAATCCCTACTTACAATATCGAGTGGATGCCGCTCGTGATGCAGGAGGACGTTGTGGGTGTGCCCCCAGTGTGGATTCGGCTACTTAGGAAAGTAGCTTGACTAGTTATCTGTTAAAGAGAGGCTGTAGCGGAGATGGCAGAGGACCCTCCTTATCCATAGAGGAGGACATATATGTATATTTTTGAGGTCATTGAGCCCATTTTGTATATTGATATGACATTGTGACAGACTTGTTGACCCAAACTCATATATTTTTTGATACGGCTTATATACAGTATCGACTTTATTTACATGTGTGTCTTATCTTTATGTGTGAATTTTTTATTATGATTGTGTGTGATGTAGTTTCCAGTCTAAAACATAATTTGCATATGAATCATCTAAAGCATTTAAATTCCTTGGAATGTATTGATATGTAATATAATCAAATTGTCTTTCAAGCAACCTAACTCACAAGAATTGACGCAGCAAAACAGGATCTCTAACTTGATATTCACCCATTAAATGAAACACAACCAACTGTGAGTCCAGTATTATCTACATACGTGAAATGCCATGATGAAGATCATCTCGGAGTAATTCAATGATCGCGTTGTATTCAGCCATATTATTTGTTGTGGGGTCCAAGCAAGCCCCTCTCGAAGAGAAAAGTTGGCCAGACGGTGAGTAAATAGCCCAAGCTGTTGTGACCAACTGACGAGGGTGGCGACTAGCACCATCAACAAATGCTATAAAGTATTCAGTTGACATTTGAAAAAAAAAACAATAGACACATAAGACATAACAATAACCACAAGCAAAGCTAACTCTATAAAAATGTACAATTATAATACATGAAAAAGCATAAAGGCCTAGGCATAATACTTTTTCAGGTAGATCCCATTTCTAAGCTCCGACAACTTACTACCCTCATAATCTGTCAGCTCGTAAGCACCCTTCTTCATAACTTTAGAGACTACGTAAGGACAGAGCCACATAGACTTGAACTTGCCTTCCCCCAAGGGTTACTTGTCCTGGTCGTAAAGCGGGACAAGGTATCCTTCGAGAAAAACAACTAGGTTTGACAGATTTATCTTATTGAATTTTGACTCGATTCTTTTGAGCCTCGTTTGTTGTGAGCGCATCGCGGTGCTGCTCATCAAGATGTTCTTCTAGAGCTGAAGTGTCGGGGAGTAGTTGGATGACCAACTTTTATGAAGGAATTTCGCATTCAAACGGAATAACTGGTTCTACCCCATGAACAAGTTAAAAGGGAGAGAACCTTGTAGTAGTCTTAACATTAGATCGGTATTACCAAAGAGCTGGATACAACAGGATGTGCTAGTTGTATCGACTGGCATTGGCAGTCCTTTGAAGAATGGTCTTCAAAGTTTTGTTAACCGCTTCGACCTGACCATTCGCCTACGGATAAAATGAAGACAAATGTTCTTGCCGAAAACCTAGCATAGTATACAAGTCAGTCATCATGTTGTTCTAAAAGTGACAACCATGGTCCGTAACAATTTCTTTGGGGATACCAAATCTAGTAATGATATGGTTAAATACGAAGTAAGCAGCTTTTTCTCCATCTGCTTTGACAGTATGCATTGCCTCGGTCCACTTTGTGAAGCAGATGAAAGCAACAATGATGTGATGATGTCCTCCAGCAGATCTGGATTACAATTCATGAAATCAATCCCCCATTTAGTGAAGGGGCCTGCTGTAATCACATGGTGGATAGGATCTGGGTGTGCTCTCATCTTTTTGGTGAGAAACTGACATGGTTGACAACGTTTCACGGCTTCCACACAATCTTTGAAGATCGTGGGACAAAAATAACCAGCACGTAGTATCTTTTGAGTTGTTGCCAACCCAGAAAGGTGACCCCCATAGGATCCACTGTGAGCATCATTCAATATTGTTTCGGATTCCTCTAAGGTCAAACAACGGCGTAGAATGGAATCTATCCCACATTTGTATAAAGTATCAGAAATGATGAGATAATTCTTTGCATGATTCTTTAGTATCTATCGTTCATCACTAGAGAAAGTAGAAGGACATCTCAAAGTCTGGAGATATATTGAAATATTCCCATACCATGGGTCAGAAGATGCAATAAAAATGATGTGTTCATCCGGGAATGATGACTCTTCCTCATTGTTTACTACGTCACTCAAAAAATTAGTGATAAGTTCAGTGAAAGCAAGTGACTTCTTCGACTTAGCTGATTGAAAAAATAGGTCAAATTCTTGCAAGATGAAAATCCATTTATTAAATTTTCCACCGATGATACGTCGGGTTAGAACATATTGAAACGGATTGACCTCTAGGATCACTGTAGTAGTTTGTAACAAAATGTAGTGGCGTAGCCTCTGAACGGCATGGACAGAATCTAATGCCAACTTCTCAACGTGAGAATACTTAATCTCGGGAGCTATTAATGTGCGTGACAAATAGTAAATGAAATGCTATTGGAGCTTGTCATCCTCCTAAACAAGAACTATGTCGATTGTGTATACAGATGCTTCCAGATATAACAAGAAATCCTTGGTATAGTCTGGAGGGCTCAACAAGGGGGCTAATAGTAATTCCTTTTTCAAAGCCTCAAATGAAGTTTGAGAAGCCTTGCCCCAAAGAAAATAGGTATCTTGTTTGAGCAGTCTCATGAAACCTTTTGTGATTTTGGCATAGTTAATGATAAAACGTCATAGAAAATTGGACATACCCTACAGACTCTGAAGTTGTCGTAGGGTTCGAGGAGGAGGCAGATTTACAATAGCCTCAACTTTCAGCGAATCGACCATGATGCCACAATTGGATACTTTAAAACCCAGTAAACATCTGGTCTCAACACATAACGCACAATTATTAGGATTCAGATGAATCTTATAGTATTTGCATTGTTCAAACACGAGTCTCAAGTGATCAGGATGATCTCGTCTCTTACGAGATTACGTTGGGAGATCATCAAGATAGGGTTCAACTACATGTTTTATATCATGAAAAGAAAAGTTCATTGTGCACTAGAATGTAGCCCCAGCGTTCTTTAGGCCGAAAGGCATCTTCCGATAAGCGAAGGTCCCCCAAGGACAAATAAAACTTGTTTTATGTTGGTTTTCAGGTTTTATCTGAATCTGGTTGTATCCTGAAAAACCATCCATGAAAGAAAACATTTCATGGCCCGCACATGCATTGATAATATGTTCTATGAACGGTGTGTAGTAATTGTCCTTAGGAAAAGCTTTCTTTAAGTCTCGGAAGTCTGTACAGAACCGAATGGTTCCTTGCTTCTTATCGAATGGAATACGGTTAGAGACCCATTCCATCATATCAATCGGATAGATGAATCCATCTTTAAGCAGTTTCTCAACTTTCGCCTTGATGGAAGATTCTTTTCTAGGATTTACCGTACAGAGCTTCTATCTCACAGGTTTAGTGCTTGGATAAGTTTTTATGACATGCTCCACGATGGCGGGATCGATGCCTAGAATATCCTCGTAAGACCAAGCAAACACATCGTGGAATTCCTTAAACAGATTAGTGTACAAACTGATCTCATCGGGAGAAAAGTCTACTCTAGTGAAAAGGTTTTCTACAACTCCAGTTTTGATGGAGATATCGATCGGAATGGTTCTCGGTATGTTTTCCATATTCCCTTCAACATAAGTCTTTTGTATAGAAGGGGTAGTGGAAAAATCGACATCACCACCAAGTCTCACTGGAAACTCTCCTCTCTCAATCCTGTCCAGATCAGGAAGAAAATAGGACCTATGATGCATATGTTCCCATGGGTGATCCAGGCCTACCATGGCTTCCAAAATGGCCTCGTAAGAGGGACAAACAATATCTAGACAATCGAAAGAGTTAGTAGAGTTCACTGACCATGCAGGTGCATAGTCCATATCTGATTCCGTAGAGACAAATGGAGTTGAGATATGTTCTGTTGCAGCATTTTGTGATGCTTGATGAGCCACTTCTACAACAGACATGGGCATGGTTGGTTCTAACTGAGTAGGGAGAATCCATGGATCAGTTGTTTGACTGACCGTGGAAATATCCGAAGATGAGCAATTAGTGGTACTCGTAGAACTAATAAAGTTCATGGGAGAAGGTAGGTCAAATGTGCCCATCAGTGATGAATACATGCCCACTCCCAAACTCTCACTGGGTGGGTGAGACTGATCAATTAACGGGATTGTAGAATCTGATGAAGCATTGTTGTTTTTTCTGAGTAAATGAAAGTTGATCAATCGTGGTGATCTTGCCTTCATGCGAGAACATTAGTACCCAGAAAATGGACGATGGGATAGCTTGCATCTCATACGTTCATCTCCTTCCTAACAACAAATTGTAATCAAGAGGAGCATCCAACACTTCAACCTCCATAGACACCATCTTACCGGTAAGTTCAACTTCAAAAGTGGGCAAGACTCCGTGTGGACGGAAATATCTCCCATCAAAATCTGTAAGTATAGTGTTGGAAGGGGCTAACTCAGGCGAGCCTAGGGCCTTCCAGCAGGAAATCGACATTACGCACGTACACACACCCTCATCCACCACCGTTCGTCCAATGGTTTTAGGGCCATGGACTACTTCTACCTGCAAGGCTACGTGATACAGCAACCGGGGTTTGATATTAGACATATCAAACTGAGCAAGCATACTAGATGAGTCCAGGCTCCCTATCGCCGCTAGAAGTGCATTCCGCTGTAATGGACAACTCCGCAAGACTTCTAGTGTGGACATAGCACAAGTTGTTTGGGCTAGATCATCTTCAACATTGCAGTTAGGAGAATCCCACGTGTTAGGGTTGTGTATATCTCGTTTGAAGACACCTTTCGGGATCTTCTACAAAGGATCTACAGGTCTTTAAATATGAAGAGATATATATGTTTCGGGAACGTCTTTATCTTTCTACTGTGAGCTTGGAGAATAATTCCTAGCTCGAGTTTGCAAAATCATATCTGAGTTAACCATGTTTATGAACGATTGATCAGATGATGAGACACGAGTTGTGCCCCCAAAACTAGAGTTGCCAAAAGCTGAACCTTGTCCGTGAGGGAATGGATCCTTCAGAACAATAGGTTTCTTCTCATAAAGGACTTCTGGGATTCTTCCATTAGAGGGAATTGGTGGGTAAGGTAGTCATCCTTACATAACTTGCAAGGAAACTTGACTTTCTTTTTATCCTTCTTGCCCTCCTCGGCATTTTCAGTGTTTTTTGGCTTTGGATGGTTCCCCTCCCCTTTCTTGCCCTTCTTTTTGTTGTTGGGTTGCCGAGGACCCTTTTGATTAGTTTTCACTTGTTGTGCAGATTCAATTGTAGAAGGGAAGGCTGTAACAGTAGTTGCATCTTCAGCAGACTGCTTTACAGATAAAGCATGAAATTGCTTGGTCAAAGCTTCAAATGTTGTTGAGTCTACTGAACCGAAAATTCCATTGGCATGCGGCCTAGGCTTAGGTTTACCCAAATCAATATTAGATCTTGGTGCGTCGAGTATAATCTCGTACAGGATCCCAGATTGACCATATACAAGATCAAGTTCTTGGGTCCTAAGTATCGCTTCTTCCTCCGAAGACACTCCAGAAGTTGCTATGTCCTTATAAATATAAGGTAGGAGTGATTTCAAATACCACTCCAACAGGAACTCTGGAGGGATTTCAACCTTAATGAGCCTCTTTCGCTTTCACCACTCCTTAATGTGATCAGATAAGTGAGTGTGCTTATTCTGCCTGAAAGTTGACAGAAGGTCTGTGCCGACATCATACTAGACAGGAAGTTGAAAGTGGTTCAAGAAGACTGTTTCCAAATCCCAAAATTTTTCATAGGCTGCGGCATGTAGTTCAATGTACCACTTAGCCGTGACACTAGTCAAGGTCCTTTGAAAGAGCCTCACACTGATGGAATCGTCATTCAGAGAGTTGTAAGAACACCAGAGATGGAAAGTAGTGACGTGATCACTAGGACATTCTCCAGTCTTGCCTTCAAACTTTGGGATGTTAGAATGAAACTTGGTTGGGATTGGTGGCCATGCTGGGTTATGGTGCACTGGATCATTCGTTAGTTTTGAAAGATCTGGCAAGTTCAGAGTTTCTAGAAAGGGAAAATGAGGTCTTACCGATGGCATTTGATAAGCAGGAGTTCGGTAGGGGAAACCACCCAAAACTTGGCTCGTATACTGCTGGTTGGGGTTTCCCCCATCCATCAGTTGTGAATTAAAAGCATTACTGAAATTGCTCCAACCGTAAGACAAAGGATTACTTCCCTGGGTGTTCGTCCATTGCGGTTGGGTGTTATCCCCTTCGTAATGTGGGTTGAACATATTACCACCCTCTCCACCAAACAATGAAAAGGGGATACTCCCTATAGGTATATGAGACGTTTGTACATTCGATGAATGCATATTAGGACCTGTGAAGGGGTTAAACCCAGGCATAGATGTAACAGACGAAACAGGCATCGAGCCCACAAAAGGTGTGGATATAGCAGGCATCGAACCTATAAAAGGTGTAGAAGGAGCTATGTCCTTTATACCAAGGAAAACCATGACTGAAAGGAGCAGATTGTGGATTACCCTGGGATTGTTGTATGAACGAAGATGATGTAAACGGTACTGAAGGTATCCGTGAAAAAGGGATATTGGAAGATCTAATAGTGGAACCAAAAGGAGTAGGTGATGTCTTTGTTGAAGAGCTAGACATACCCAAGGAACCAGTATTGAAACTGAACAGAGGGCTCAAAGCAGAGGTGGCCTGTAAAGAGCTAGGTATCGATGTGTTTGTAAAATAAGGAGAGAAAACTCTCGAAACAATAGTTGTGGTAGGAGTTTGGGGAACTCCCGACTCGACTCTTGAACTAGTCATGACAAAACCAGGTGTAAGCCGATATGAACTAATCTCGGGTTGACCTAGAGAATATACACTTACAAGTAAAGGATTGTTAGGTCCTATCAAAGGAGGGTTGAAAGGTGTGTTAAAATCTTGATAAGTTATGTCCTAACCCTAAATAGTGTCTTTAACCCATTGATACTCAGTTATAAGGTGTGGTTCTCCAGGTGGTTCCGTTATGCCCGTAATTTCGTATGAACCACAGGAATCAGTCCTTCAGCGTCGAGGTGGTGGTGGAGGCTCCACAGTTTGTGGTGGAAGGTTTTGCAACCTTCATGACCTATGGAGAGGTTGGTCCTCCACTATTATATCAAAAATAAACTAGGTGTAAAACCTAGTATCCACTAATCGACTAAGGAGCAAGCAGCATGTCACTACAAAATGTCCTGTAATAATCAAAACCAAGCAAACAAAGATAATACTCTTAGAGTTCAGTCTGGGAGGATGAGGGCCCAGAACAAACCAATAGAATATCGAAGGTCAGTTACACGACGTCCAATGCAAGTCCACTGGGTGCAGGTGTTTAAATCACCAAACCGCCCTCCCAGGATTATTGAAAAGGGTTACCTTCCATGTCTGTCCTAGGTGAAGTGGAAATATCCTTCCACTATACCTATGAAGAGTCCTAAGGGAAAGATACTAAGGATACCAAAATTATGAAAATATCTGGGGGGATAGTTGCAGGTCCATCCAAAACGCATGGGAAGAGTAGCTAAGCCAGAAATCCAGAAATGCACAAGGCACTAATGGACCCCCGTACGCGAATCAACCCTAGTGTATGCTCGAAAGGAAAGTGGGGGGGGTATCCCCAACAATTCCTGTCTCACACAACCTCGTGCTTAACTCCAATTTAAGTGGAGCTTCCCAGAATATTTTGATAAGAGTGGGTTTACCTAAAAGATTGTCTCACTACGATTTTTGAGCAATGAAACGATTTCGGAAAGTTTAAAGTGATATGTTCCGAAATCCTAGTTTAATCTAGTTGGTGTAATGTCAACCCTAAAAACAAAGATTACTAATTGATTTTATTAAATGTTATTTTTAGAGGTTGTTTCTTACTCAAAAGGTAGTGATGTGTGTGGTATGGTTATGACGAAAGTAAAGTGTGTACCATGATGCATGAAACTTCACAAAAAAAATTCCGTTTATAATTTTTGAAACAAAAACTAGGCATTCCTAAGCATAAAAATTTTCTTTTTCAATTTTTAATTTTTCAAAGTTAATAGTAATACAAGCTATCCTACCTCGAAAAAAGTGACAAATCTTGTAAACAAGTTCTTGACTTTTCAAATTTGACCTTTTTCTCTAACTATGAAAGAAAATAAACATGAAAATGAACAAACAAGATTTATCAAAAGTGTGATTAAAGACAAAGAGCCCAAAGCTTATAACAAACAGATCTGAAGACTGACAAATACTTTAACCTACAGAGTTGTTTCAATAAAATAACTCAGAATTTGGAACAAGATGCAAAAGAAAAAGGAAAATCTGATGTGTAAAGCGGAAAAGCAGAGAACTAGACTGCTCCTGAACATCAGAAAACCAAAGAAAAGAATATACCAAACAGAAAGTAGGCAAGCAAACCAGGGAAACCTTACAATCATGAAGACTCAAGGAGAAAAATATCAAAGAGACTCTAAGCAAACTCAGACTAACCTGAACAAATGTTCAGGGGGTATCCAAACAATCAAGGACCTTCAAAACTACAAAAAGACCCTACTGAGATCAAACCCTAATTAAAAAAGCAAAACTCGGGAAATGTGCATGGGTCCTATACAAGACAACTCGCGGTTGATGCACGGGTCTGTACGGAAGAAACTCACGGCTAGGGCATAAAATGCGCTACTGTAACTACTAGAAAGTCGTGCATAGGCTTAAAAAGAACTTCAAAAGAAAGAAAGGAAACCACACAAGTGACTGAATCAAATGAAGAGATCAGAAAAGGACCTATGAGAGGCTATAAAAAGACCCAGAAAAGACACAGGGGTTTCTAAACAACAACAAGAAGGCAGGGAAAAAGTCCAAAGACAGACCGAAAACCCAAAAAATCAAACCTTACAGCAAAGGGTTCAAACCTATAGGGATGTCCGCGGCTGTATATTCTAACAACCTGTGCATGCAACTGTAAAGCCGCAGGTTGTAATGCTAACAACTCACGCACAAGTCAGAAAATGCGCGCCTGTTTATATAGGAAACACGCGCACGAGGACTGATAGAAGAAAGAAAAGCTTTGCATACTCAAAATTGGACTAGATCCAATGAAGGAAATCAACAAAAAAAAACCTTCGAAAAACTCATAGAAAACCAGAAAGCTGTAAAAACCGAAGAAAAACTAAAAATATCCTTAGAGCATAAACGAACAGGTGTTCCTCAGTGAAGTCGCCAGTTTTGTTTTTAGGGAAAATACCTTATAGCAGGGGATAGATGCTACCAATGTACATGGGGCTGACAAATAGATATATAGGGTTTCACACTAATAACTGTAAACAAATGAGATTAGGGTTTAGGAAAGAGTAGCTTATTTATGGCGGTTGGTCCTAGCTTTCTCCCGATCTCCACGGCAATATACCTGCAAAACCGACAAACCTTTATCAAAATGATTTGACTATAAACATATAATGGTATTGAAAAGACAATATAACAATAATTATAATAAAAAATTCAATAGAATTGACATTTTATTGGGACGGGAAGAATATCTAGATCTTTATTGTCAAAGAAATGCAACAAAATACAACTAATATACCTGATATTGCTTCAAACACTTCTGCAACCAAGTTTTGGGCTCCTGCTCCTCTCTTGACTTGTAATTCCTTCAACATAACAATAGATTTCTCTCCAAATTGGCCTCTTCCTCATGACTTCCCCTTGTATTTATGGCCAAGGAAGGAAGTTAGATTCGTGAGGCAGTTGAATTGGGAAGTTGGGGGAGTTACAATACCAAACTCAACTAATCCCAATTTGTATTCTTAATATATTTTTCAATTTCATCTTAAGATACCCATGAGTATGACACCAGGAAACACGCGCATGGTGCGTATCTAGTTCTCTTAGAAACTCGCACATACAACTTTTAAGTGATGTGCGTGGGTTGTCAATACTAGAACCCGCACATGAGCCACTAGATGTCAACTATTAGAGTCAAGGCTTTCCAATGAAATATGTAGAAAAAATAAGGTTTTCAGCTGAAGATGTGGAATCTCGGCACTAAGTCATCTAAGGTTAATCTAGCTCTTCCATCCATAGTGTCCTTTTGTGTGATCAACAGGGCAATGTGATCACGGACGGAGAAGTGCTAATTTGACCTATAACAGGAGGTGTCTTTAAAATTTAAGATGATTTTGATGCAAGAAATGCCAAAGCTAGCTTGGTGAAAGATTTTGCTTCTAGACAAACAACTTTTCCACTTCCAAATGCTAAAGGATCCGCTATGTCTTTTCATTAAGATCAATTATAAACAGGTTATGGAACCCAAGCAAACCCGTGAACTTGCTGGTTGCAAACCAAAACCCCACAATCAAACCTGACTCCAATGTTTTCCATCTTCTCCGCGTACTGGTTATTGGATCTCAAAAGATGAAGATATTTGAGTGCTTTGTATTCCTTGACTACGTTGTTCAACAGGTGATGTGTCTTAGTGACAAGACTTTTTCGGCTCTTAGTCAAGATTCTGGCTTCCCTGATGATCAACATAGAATCACCAAAGACTACTAGATCGTCAATTCCTTCGCTTCTGGCAAGCTCCAGACCTTTGATCAAGGTTAGCCATTCAGCTCCATTATTAGACCTTTTTCCAATCCCCCATGCATAATATTTCAACTTGTTTCCCTTAGAGTCAAGAAGACTCATGCCGCACCTGCCAGCCCTAGGTTGCCTTTCGAGGCTCCATCAAAGAAAAGAGTGTTGCATCCTAGATTCTTTTTCCATGATTGGAAACTTTCGGAGCTCATTCTTATGTGCCAGTTCTGGGAATTGGGTCTCCTGACGGGTTGAGCCTGGAAAATGAAGGGAGATGGAGCCAAAACGTTTGAAGCCCAAATTTTTTCTTCAATAGTCAGAATTTCTTTATTGATGTTTCTCATACCTCTCGCAATTAAGGATTCTATCCAGAGGGCTTTGGAAAAGGCTAGAATATTGCTCGGAGTGGATTTTTTTTCCTCAAAAATTTCCTTATTTCTAGCAGTCTATATCTTCGAGCAAATTAATTTTGGGAGTGCCTCCCAAGCTCTCTTGATATTAGGTTTGTTTGACAACGTTCCATGATAATAATCCTTCCAGCAAGCAAATAGATCATTCCAATCTGTGGGAAAATTCAAGTCGAAATGCAATTCTTGGTACGCTCGATGCCAGACCTCTTGGGATAATTTGCACTCGAGGAAGAGATGCTCAAGCATTTCTTTGGATTCTTTGCAAAGGATACACCACGTAGGACCTTCAATTACCCTTTTTCTAAGGTTCTCCACAGTAAGTGTTTTGTGGTGAGCGAGGGTCCAAGTGAAGGTGTTTATCTTCAGAATCCCATCCTTACTCCAAAATTTGCTCCATTTTTTGTCCATGCTTCTGCTTTTGTTGACACCATCTACTACTCTGTAACCTTCCTCGACAGTGTACTGACCCGATTTTCCCCATCCCCTTTTATTTTTCAATTGTAGATGCACTGGAGTCACACCATGAAACAGAGAAAGGAGAATCTTGTAATTTGAATGCAAATGAGCCGGGGTCTCCAAATCAAACCATCCATCCCACCATCCATGGCTAGTCCAGGAGGACAAGTCAAATAAAGTGTGTAGGTTTTCATTATCCATCCAAAGTTTTAGATCTGTGAAGGCCTGCGAGAAATTGACAGGGGAGGCTGAGCCAACGTTGTCATGCCAAATTTTTATGTGTTTTCCATTTCCAGGAATCTAGTAGAGATGATCCTGAATGATGAAGGCTGCTTTTTTGTAGAGGTCCCAGATAGGGGATCCACTTCTATTTCGCTCAATGTCTTCCACACATATTTTCCTGCCTCAGTTCATATACTTTTTGCACAAGATTTATTTCCACCAAGCCTTTTTTCTTAAAATGGTTCTCCATAGAATTTTGGCTCCCAAAGCAAGGTTCATAATCGATGGGTCTTTTAACCCAGCCCCTCCATACGTTTTGGGCCTGCAGACCATTTCCGAGTTCACTAGGTGAATTTTTTTGGTGCTATAAGATTTGCCTCCTTGCCACACAATTGCTCTAAATTCTTTCGTGACTTCTTTTATTACTGTTTTAGGGGATAAGGAAATTGAACATTCATAGAGAGGGTAAGAAGAAAGGATAAAGTTGATGAGTACAATTTTCCCAGCCGGGTTTATCCACTTGGAGCCCCAAGAGATGATTTTTGTTTTTATTTTGTCAATCAGCCCGGGCCAATCGACGATTCTTTTTTTTCCCTTGAAGATTGGGATCCCGAGATAATTGAAGGAATTCAAGACTGCAATCCCTTCAAAACCAAAAATCCTTGTTATTCTAGCCACTGTCCTTGGAGGGTAGTTCCAACCATAAAATTTAGATTTACCCGAGTTAGATTTACCGTCTGAGGATTTTAGAAAAGTATTCAAAGCGTTATTAAATCTCTCGGCAATGATTGAGGATGCACCCTCGAGCAAGATTGTATCATCGGCGAACTGAGCATGGTTGGATTCTTTAACTCCTCTAGCAATTTTCAATCTTTTTAACTCGCCGGAATCTTGCAGAAGCTGAAGTTTCCTACTGAAAGAATTAGACACCAGAAGGTACAGGAATGGAGACATGGGGAAACCTTGGCGTAAGCCCCTGGAGCAGGGTATTTTTTAAGGATTATAAAAGTATACCTAAGTATAGTATTCTAGGCAATTATTTTGGATTGAAAAATATATATATATAGATTGCTAGGGGAATATTAAATATGAAACATACGATTTACTACTGAAACTTGTAAATTTTGGCGAATATTGTGCTTAAAAGACATATTTTATGTAAATATAGGTGATAATAGAGGCTAAAAATGACCAAATGGCGAATTTATTTTTTGAAAAAAAGTCCAAAAAATAGCTAATTGGCTAAATTTTGCCCCTAAAAATTTCCCTGGCCTGGAGGCTTGGAACAATTTGGTGGGCTTGCCATTAACAAGAGGAGCAATCCAAGGGATGCTAATGCAGGCTTTTACCCATCTTACGAATCGTTTAGAAAAAACAAACTTAACCATGATTTCAAACAGAAAGGAGTGATTTACTCTATCAAAAGCATTAGCCATATCCAGTTTGATGGCCATATCTTGTTGATTTTTTTCCATGCTAGAGTGGATAGCTTCCTGAACAATGATAATATTGTCTAGGATCTGGCGCCCTGTAATGAAGTCTCCTTGTGAATCTAAGATGAGTAGGCTCATGATGCTTTTCATTCTAGTTGTAAGGATTTTAGAAAGAATCTTATAAGAGGTGTTGCGGAGGGAAATCGGCTTGAATTAGTCAATTGAGAGGGGTTTTTTTTCCTTTGGGATCAAGGCCAGAAAATATGAATTGGTTGCCCCACCGATTTTTTCTTTCTTTCTGGTCCAATTGAGCATTCTTTTCAGATCTTCTTTTATAATTCCCCACATTGCTCTATAAAAATTTATAGTGAACCCGTCCGGTCTAGGCACTTTGTTCGCTTTGAGAGACCATATTGCATTTTGGATATCATATTCCATGATAGGCTTAGAAAGCTCTCTATTTCCAGCGTCAGAGATGAGCGTTGGAATACTGAAAAGTAGGTTTCTTGAGCTTCCACATCAATTTCATCGTTACTGGAAGAATCAACAGAGGAAAAATCACCTCATCGTGAACCTAGTATTAATGAAAATCCAGAAGGTTTCTATGTTGAGTTGAATAACAATTCTTCTGAATTTCTGTGTACCATAAAAGATATGAAGTCTGATATAAAAACAATCAAAAAAGAAAATGAGTGCATTCTGAAAGCACAGGATACATTAAATCATATTTTAATGGATAAATATCAGAATGAGGAAAGGGGTAGAAAATCAGAGATTCCATCTGATTCTGCCATAATGACTCACAGACACAAGCATAAGAAGACAAGAAAAGATAAAAGTGGTAGCCAATCATCCTCTGATTCACATCAAAGTCATTATCACTCTAATTCGGACAGTAGTGATAGTGATTTCTGTTCAACAAGGAGGAAGCAGAAACCTCATGAATAGATTTCTAGAGAATTTAAGAAAATTAAGCCACCCACCTTTAACGGCGAATATGAGAAGGGTGAAACAGCAGAAGCTTGGTTGTCTGGAATGAAGAAGTACTTTAATATATATGACTACTCTTCTCAACTGAAAGCCAAGATGGCTATTTATAATCTGATAGGCAAGGCAGATATATGGTGGCAGGATCTAAAAAGAATCAAAAGTTTAAAATAAAAAGACGTAACATGGAGTATGTTCAAGAAGTTATTCAAGAAAAAGTTTTTGTCAGAACAGTATTATGAGGATAAATCGAAGGAGTTTTATGATCTGAAGTTGGGCGCCATGAGCATGAAGGAATTGTGCAGCAAATTCCTCTGTCTACTGAGATATGTACCGTACATGGTTGAAGAGAATCCAAAGGTACAAAGGTTTCTCAGCTGTTTACCATTCCACATAAAAGACAGAATAGAATATGACAATCCTACAACACTGGAGGAAGCTATGAGAAAGGCAAATTTCTGTTTTGATCAAAACAGAAGAAGAGAATGAACAACTGGCTGGAAGGGCAGCAAAACAAACCAGTATGATTATAAAAAGAAAATTTTTAATCCAAGTTCTGGGAGTTTCAAGAAAAATTTCCCTAACAGTAATACATACAGGGGTAATGCGTCTCAGAACTCTTCTACTACAAAGAATGTACCCAACAACTATAATCACAGCAACAATAATAACAGATATGCTGAGCAAAAAGGACCTATCAAATGTTATGAATGTGGTGGACCACACAGGAGAACAGATTGCCCACACAACAGAAAAACCGTCAACAATATTCACACCGTACAAGCAGAACCTACAGTTGGAGATGTAGCAAGGGAGATGCCCATAATTTATGCAGCATTGGAGGATCATCAAGCAAACCATCAAACATCCATGGTGGAAGTTGAAGGTATGTTACAAACTAAGTCTATTTCCATTCTAATAGATCCGGGTGCAAATCTGAGTTATATCTCACCCGAATTAGTGAAAAATTGCAAGTTAAATATAGAAAAAATTGATAATTCGTGGTTAGTTCAGCTTGCAACTGGTACAAAAAGAAGAGTTACATATTTTGTTAAAGATTGTGAAGTTTTTCTAAGTCAGCTGAAAACGCAAGTAAATTTGAATGTTTTACCATTAGGATCTTATGACTTGTTAATTGGTATGGATTGGCTTGAACAACATAGATTTATATTGAATTGTTATGAAAAATATTTTGTTTGTTTAAATAATGAAGGTGTAGCTGAAACTGTTAAAGTCATTTCTAGGAAAACTTCTATAAGGCAGATTTCTGCCTTACAAGTGAAGAGAGCTGCTAGAAAATGTTCTAAATTGTTTGTTGTTAATGTTGTTAATGATGAATGTACATCCAAAGGAGACAAAATCAAACTAGAGGATATTCCCATCCTTAGGGACTTTTCTGATGTATTCCCGGAAGAAATTCCAGGATTACCTCCGAAAAGAGAACTTGATTTCACCATTGAGTTAGTACCCGGTGCGGTACCAAAATCATAGGCCCCCTATAGGATGAATATTCTAGAATTAAATGAGTTAAAATCTCAGCTGAAAGAATTAATAGATAAAAACTACATACGACCCAGTGTGTCCCCTTGGGGAGCACCAGTAATATTTGTTAAAAAGAAGGACGGTACTATGTGTTTGTGCATTGACTACCGTCATCTTAATAAAATGACAATTAAAAACCGGTATCCCTTACCCCATATAGATGATCTATTTGATCAAGTACGCGGAGCAAAGATATTCACTAAAATTGATCTAAGGTCAGGTTATCATCAAGTCCGGATAAAAGGCAAGGATATATTCAAAACTGCATTCAGAACGCGTTATGGACACTACAAGTTCGTAGTTATGTCTTTTGGGCTAACTAACGCACCTGCAGTGTTCATGTGTTTAATGAACAACGTTCTGCATAAATATTTGGATAAGTTCATAGTGGTATTCATTGATGATATCCTGATTTACTCAAAGACTAAAGAAGAGCATGATGAACATCTAAAAATCAGTTTACAAGTACTTAGAGATCACCAACTTTACGCTAAGTTTAGTAAGTGTGATTTCTATAAAGATAAAATTCAGTATTTGGGTCATATAATTTCAAAAGATGGTATTTATGTTGATCCTGATAAAATAAAAGCAATAAATGAATGCCCTATCCCAAAAGATGTAACAGATGTACGGTCATTCATGGGAATAATGGGGTATTATAGAAAGTTTATTGAAGGGTTCTCTAGAATTGCTAACCCTATCACTTCTTTGCAGAAGAAGGGGGAGAAATTTAAATGGGATCAAAAGTGTCAAGACAGCTTTAATAAGTTAAAAGAATTGTTAACTACTGCACCCATATTAAAAATTGCAGATCCTAATAAGGATTTTGTTGTATGCACGGATGCATGCAACGAAGGACTTGGAGGGTTCTTAAGTCAAGAAGGTCATGCAATTGCTTTTGAGTCAAGGAAGTTAAAAATACACGAAAAGAATTACGTTACGTATGATCTTGAGTTGGAAACCGTGATACATGCTTTAAAGATGTGGCGGCATCACTTGATTGGTAGAAAATTCATTTTAATGACTGATAATAAGGGGTTAAAGTATTTACTGGATCAAACAAATCTGAACGCAAGGCAAGCTAGGTGGTTAGCTTTCCTTATCGAGTACGATTTTGAGATCCATCACATTAATGGAAAGGAAAATAAGGTTGCTGATGCGTTGAGCAGAAACGCTAGATTAAGTTCTGTGGCAACAATCAGTACTTTTAAAACTAATATGGAAAATCAGATCGAAGAAGGAATTAAGCAAGACGAAAATTACCAAAAATTACATGATAAAGTGGCTGAAAATTCATCTAAAAATGTTATAACAGATTACAGTATTAATGAAAAAGGCTTCTTAACTTACAAAAATAGAATTTATGTGCCTAATTTTTCGAAAGTTAAGTTGTTGATTTTAGATGAAATTCACAAGAGTCCTTATTCAGGACATCCTGGTTATCAGAAAATGATAACCATGTTAAGAAAGGAGTACATTTGGCCTAACATGAAAAGTGAAGTTGCTGAATATATAGCTAGATGCTTTGGCTGTCAGACTATTAAAGCTGAACATCAACATCCAGCTGGGCTATTGCAGCCCTTACCAATTCCAGAATGGAAGTGGGAAATCATAAGCATTGACTTTATTACAGGTTTGCCTAAAAATCAGAAGCAGAATGATTCAATTATGGTTGTCGTTGATAAACTTAGCAAAGCTGCTCATTTTATTCCTGTTAAAACTACTTTCAAGGCTTCTAACATTGCATATATTTTCATGAAGCAAATTTTTCGCTTGCATGGAATTCCAAAGGTGATTATTTCAGATCGAGACTCTAAGTTTACTGGTAACTTTTGGACAACACTGTTTAAAGGATTAAATACTAAGTTAAATTTCAGCACTTCTTTCCACCCACAAACTGAGGGTCAAACAGAAAGAGTAAATCAGATTTTGGAAAATATGTTAAGATTATATTTTAAATATCATCCATCTAAATGGGAGGATTACTTACACTTAGAATAATTTGCCTACAATAATAATTATCAAGCATATGCTAAGTTAAGTCCATTTGAAATTTTGTATGGACGAAAGTGTTGTACTCCAATTTCATGGGATAATCCTGTAGATAGACTGATGTTAGGACCAGATCTATTGAAATAAATGGAGCTAACTGTGAAACAGGTTCAAGGTAACTTAAAAGTTGCCCAAGATCGGCAGAAAAGCTATGCTGATTTGAAACGAACAGAAAGAGAATTTCAGGTAGGAGACCATGTATTCATAAAGGTAAAGCCCAAGAAAAGTTCTTTGAAGCTTGGGAGTTGTGCTAAATTAGCACCGAGGTATTGTGGACCATTTGAAATCCTATCAAGGATAGGAGCTATTGCATATAAATTGGCATTTCCATACAATTTAAAAATCCACAATGTTTTTCATGTTTATGTTTTAAAGAAGTATGTGAATGATGCTACTCATGTGTTGAATTGGAATGACATATAGGTGGAACCCAAAGGATACTTTCAGGTGGAGTCGGACTGTATTCTAGACCGGAGGGAAATTATGCTTCGGAATCGCACCATAGGGCAGGTAAAGGTGCAATGGAAGCACCTTAGCCCTGATGAGGCTACTTGGGAACTGGAGGTTAAAATGCGAGAAGCATACCCAATTCTGTTCCAAGAGGAACTTGATGATGAATAAGCAACATCGAGGACTATGTTGAGCTTAAGAGGGGGTGTTTGTCACGTACCCTAATTGCTGAAAACAATTTATGCTGAAAAAACTTTGTGTTAACTTTTATTATAAAGTTTTATATTTTGGATAAGTGTCCAAGGATGACTGTAATTTGCACAATATTTTATTATTTAATAAATAAAATAGGAGATAAACACATAAGGGGTATGTTGAAAGAGTGGTTACTGATCCACTAGGTGGAATGGAATCTGGGGTAGAAGGCAATGGACAAGTGGCAGCATCATGATGCAACTAAATAGTTGTTGGTATGGGACAACTCCCTTAAAATGTGGTCTTAGTGCCCTGAAAGATGGGACTAGAGCTTGAGGCTCATTTATTCTAAACTGACTACTAAAAGACCTATGCAGTCTATATATTATCCATCATATTATGAACTGAGGTTCATCACTTTTCCTGACGAGGAAACTTACCTTGAGGTTTTGCTGTTTGCACTCAAGAGATCTGATGAGGGGATAGGCTAGGGTTGATCATGTTATGAGTCTGCCAAAAACTCTTAGTGAGTTCAGGAGGTTATTGCTGAGTGGAGAAGGCATTTTACAAGAGGTTGATACCGAGTGGAGAAGGTATTTTGAGTGCGTTGCTTCTACACAGTTTTCCACCCACTTACTGGATCAGTAATCAGGCTCGGGGGTTCATTAGAAGTCAGCAGCTGAGCTGCTTCTTCTGAAGCAAGTTGGGAGGAACAAGCCTCCTTGGGTGTTTGTCGGCCTATTGTCATTTACAGGTTTCACTGTCTTATCTATTTTCAATTCTGTTATGTTTTAACTGTTACTGTTTATTTCATAAGATTAATTTAGTTCTTGTGTAAATTAATAATTCTGTATAAATTGATTTGATTGAAATAAATAGTTTCTGTATTTTTCCCCATGCAAAAAGAAATAGCATCGTACTCCAGTACATAAACAGATTAGGATAGATAAGATATGATAGGCAAACTGCCATGATGATGGGAGTACTATTTATATGGCCTGTTAAAATTATCTGCTAATATTAATTAGCATTATCTACTGCAATTTACTAACAGTACTATTCTTATGTTCACTCTTTTCATCAGAACAAGCAAATCTATTTCTTTTCAAATAACAGTAGTTATAATAAATGTCGAAATTATTTATGTTCTATAGGATGCGATTTCCATATATGTATGATTATAGATTTCTGTTTCATCTTATTTACTAACGTATCAAACATAGTTGCATAATCGTTCTACACAGTTAGTACATGGCTATTTTTTTTTACTTTTGCTAAACATTACACAGTTATCAAATATCAACCATTCTCTACACAGATTTGCCTACCCTATATTATCAAATTTATAAATAGAAAACAGAGCATTTTTGTTAAATGCACACATATCAATATATTATCACTTACTTGATTTTAAATCTATAGTCTATTATTTTACAAGTACATAGTAGTAGGAAAGCTTCCCATATTTTGCATACAAGCTACATGTTTATTTCTAAAACCCTAGTTTTATTACAACAAACAAAACACCATACCCATATTATGTTTTTGAGTCGTAATCATAAGGGCAAAACGAAACCTTTAACATTGTAATACAAATCAACAAATTACTTAGGCTGAAGCCTCTACCCTTTTGTTCAGAAGAATCATCAATCCTGTCTTTTATCCTTTACATCGCACTGAACTCGTTTCCATCATTTATATCTTAGGATTTCACAGTCTTAAAAGAAACGACAATACAGAAGCATCGGAGCTTAGTTTCACATTACATTGTGTACATCAAAATCAAACGAAGCAATCTATTAATCGCAAGTTCTTTTCCACATTTAAATCAACGAGCTATAGGTTCACTCCCACAGATGGAAACATCAATACAGAGATTACGAGAAACCTAGTGCTTTTATTAAATAATCAAAACTCATAACTGTTACATTATCCAGGCCTGCGATTTAGGACCATTTTTCCACAACTATTTCTAAAAACGAAAACCTAACACTCATGCCCTTCAAACATTAACTCCAGGGTTTTTTCCCATTCCTCTTTGGGTCAAGGTATTTTTTCCTTAAATCCCTTAAAAACATCTCAACGAAAAATAAGACTCAGAATAAATGCGAGGTCCAGATTCTAAACATGAAAGCCAGCACTTCCATCCAACCAGAGATACAAAGGCAACCTTTGAGGCTTACCGGATGGTGTAGCCGTAAGCCTTCCATCGTCTTTTATTTACCGGAGGAACCTTTGAACATAAATACCTGCAAATAACATTGAAGAGTGGTTAAAATCATTTCTTCTTGAATTAACTTTACCCGTATCAACTAGAAAAAAAACCAAAGACTGCATCAACGTATGAATACTGAAGCTACAGGATGGGATTCCAAATACATTACCTTTTTATGTGACGTGGAGCCAAAAACGCCAACTAACAACAACAATTTGGCACAGTAACCCAACTACCGAAAGTTGAGGAAGAAGGAAAACCCTAACCAATCTCTAAACTACAAACTGTGACGGATTCTCAAATAGCAGACTCGGCTCTCGAACCAGTATACAAGTCACAAGTTCAAAACTCTGGCACTATGCCTTCACATTGCTTGGAGGTTAACTTGAAAACTAAAATCACAACTATAATCCTCATAGATTTCAAGACTCACTTCAACCCTAGACTATCCTGGAAAAACCTTAACAGATGAGTATCAAACCACCATCAAACCAGATCCTAGACTATCAAGCAGGATACATTATCCTTGTTGTGGACGCGGTTGAAGACTTGCTACAGGTTACGGGTTCAAAACCCAGGCTTAAACGCCTCGAAACACCAAACAGAAAACCTACAAACCCTCGGCCTGTCGGTCGTGAAACTCCAAGCCATAACTACCCTATGCCAAAGGAAAAACAGTGGTCAATATACGCAATAACACAGTGGAGGTAGGGTTTAACACAAAACATTGATTTTCCTATTATCCAATGGTGGAGATCACCCAACAGATCTCACGTTTACCAAGCAACCTACCATATTAATGGTTTCATCAGTACTGTTGCCACGACTAAGCCATGAAGGAGCCAACTCACACAAAGCTTGAACCGGATTATTACAACTCATCTTATGACCAGGTTTCCACGCTACCATCACATGCCTCAGCCATGGGCTATCCACGAAGGATCTCCATTGACTCGGTAGTGGTGAGATTTTAATGGCCAAGAGTACGCCGATGCTTTCCTGCGGGATTTATTTATTACACACCATCATTACACCATTCATTGCATCATATATTACGTGGTGATTTGTGATACCAATCACTAAACCATATCCAATGATAAGATTACAGGCATATAGTGGTATCACTAAGGTTTTCTTAGTATTACATAGGGTCACGTTGAGTGCACACACCATACACATAAAAATCATATATATTATCATCGCAATATTACATTCCAAAGGTGTCACTTAGACATGAACGATGATCACCAATAGATATGTTATATTATAACATTAAACCATATATTCAAACACTTTTAATAAGTGATCATACAAATAAAAATGCATAATATTGCATAGGGTTGTTCACACTCATTTAAATAATGATCACACCATTGACATATATACTCTTAGATAGGAAATATCTCATATTCCTTGTACATTGCATTATTAGGAATTGTTAATACAAATATTTTGCATAAGGACTCAGGATAAGAAATTGATAAATCTTTTGCACTTAAAATCGCTATTTATTTCCCTTGAGACTAAAGATAGTCCAAACATAGATTTAACTAGAGATTATACACATATTTTGAGTTGACAACTGAGTATGGTCGTATACAAATAGACACTAAATTCAAATAAAAACTCATAGATTACATCCAAAGTAATTCACAATAATTGTCTCAGCAACTAAAGTCAGGTTTGATAACCTTACACATTAAGACCATCAACAGAAGTTCTCACCAGCAGGAGTGGTCAACATCTTATCTTTTAAACATTTATATAAAGAGGAGTACTGAAATAACTGATCGGCCACTTGTTGCAACTACAATTACTTTACCTGTCAACTGTAACAAGAACGAGTGCACATGCTTTAGCACGAATGCTAAGTAAGCCTCGAGGCGTCCTAAGGACCCCTTCATCATCAACAAAAGTACTACAGTTAGAACAATCTTAAACATACCATCTTTATATTTTAAACTTTGGAACATTGTAATGGAACAACTACTTTGAATGTCGAATACAAATATAGGTTTAAAGGCCATTTGATTATAAACTTCGCATCAAAAATAATTAGCATAAGATTTTATACAGATATACAGTTTAAATTTATGCATCTTCACTTCCGCACTATGGAGAATAAGACATGTATTGTTATGTCAAAAAAAAATTAATTTTTTGCAAATTTTGGGGATGTTACATGCAAAGATGAATGCCAACCAAGTTTGCAGTTGGAAATCATCGCAGAAGTTGGGTTTAGTTGGAGATGAAGCCTCAGAATGGTCAAATTTTGTAGTCTTCTTCGCTTGAATTTTGCTAGTTCTAGATGAAAACTCATCAGATAAGCTTGTATGGACAAAGAAGAACTCTACTGGAGATTATACTGCCAAATTAGGATATGAAGGCTTTAATAAAAACATATTCATTGGTGAAAATAAATGGTGGTGAAGTTCAGTTTGGAAGACCGGTGGCACCCTGAAAGCTAAGATTGTATTATGGCTTGCCTTAAGTGACAAACTTCTCACTTGGGATAATTTGCTCAAACGTGGATGGATTGGCCCAAGTCGTTGCCCCTTATGTCAATTTTTTTGTGAAACCGCCTCTCATTTATTCTCCTCTTGTGCTTATGCAGTTGCAATTTGGAATGACGCTACTAAGAAGATGAGCAAATCAAAATTTCCCCTAGCCCTGGCAGTGGAGAATCGTTGCCGAGACTGGTGGAAGAACCCTTTGGTATGCAGTTATGATGCATTCCCTTCCTTTTTTATTTATGGTCTCTGGTGGGCAAGGAACTCGTTCATCTTTAATGATAGGAGAGTCCCTTATGAAGTTAGATCGGCCTTAATTGTGCAACGGATAAAGGAACATAAACAAGAGGAAAAACAGAAAAATCCTCGGGTTCTGAAACATCCTTTCATTGATAAAAGTATTCCTTTGGCTTACTTCTACAGTGCAAGTCAAGGTAACCCTCAACTACGAGGTTATGGAGGAGTCATTCATCTTAATGATTTCAGCAAGATAATCATTCTCTATGGTCCTGGGTACTGCACAAATAGCAAAGCGGAGCAGACAATCCTCTGGTCAGTGCTTCTCACAATGCTGAGTCATAATGTAATGGATCTTCAAGTTTTTGGAGACTCCAAAATGGCAATTGAGTGGGAAAATCAAAGGTTGCAGATCAAGGCACCGCATTTACAACCCCTGTTGTTTCAAATTCAGAATCTGATAGATCTCTTTGATTCTATTTCCTTCCACCACATGTATAGAGAGCTTAACACAGAGGTTGATCTACTTTCAAAAAATGCCCTGCTTCTTCCACCAAGAGTTCTAAGAGTGGAGGTGCAGTTTCCTTCGTCTTCATCATCTTCAATCTTTTGATATGTTCGTGTTTTTGAAGAATATGATTGTCAACAGGAGGACCCGCGCATTACTATTTCAACAACAAGACGATGCTTGTCTTTTAATGTGTACAAGGAGACTTTTTTAAGTCCGATGAGAAAGCATTCACACTCTGTAAGTTGCCAAAGCAGGTCCTTTTTTGTGCTTTGTGTTTTGAACAACTATGTAGTAAGAAATACTTTTGTAATACCAGCAATGTATGAAATAAAAATAAAACATTTTGAGGCATTTTGGGAACTGGAGAGAATGAAGTTATATGAAGGAACTCACATAATGTTTCTATGTGTATCACTTTGAGCAGGAATGTAAGTCTCATGAGGACATTTTATGATCATTTTTTATTTAAAATAATTGATATTTTCCATCTATATATATATATATGTTTTAAAATATGATTTAAATTAAAATATATAAAGAAAGAAATCTTATAATTGTTATAGAGAAAAAAGTGAATCTATCAAAATGGTTGGTTGTTAGGAGGTTTGATTGTGATTATTTCCACTTAAATTCAATTTATCTGAAATATGAATTAAATTAAAATATTATCTAAAATATGACTTCAATAATAAAAATATATAAGGAAAGAAATCTTATAATTGTTAGAGAGAAAAGGATGAATCTATCAAAGTGGTTGGTTGTTAAGAGGTTTGACTGTGATCCTTTCCACTCAAATTCAAATTTATCTCAAAACATATGTTACTAATTAATTGATACCTAAATATTTTCAAAGAATAACTGGTATGATCTCTGGATGAGCCTTTTACAACGGTGAGTTGGTTGTTACATAATCTAATGTTTACAAGGTGAACGGTGGTTGCATAAGATAATGGGCACGATGGTGAAAGGATTCGCTTCCTTACTACGGCCAGGACACTTTCATGCCGTAAGGTAAGGGATGAATCATAGATTCAACATTGAAAATTTGGAAGTCCTTGGGATTCTCGTGATAGCATGTGCTTCTGGGAAAGTTTACAGTTATCTAGAAGTAAGCCCATGATTGAATAAATTCCATTGCAATCTGCAAGAAAAGTGATATTTCCACGAAAGTAGATTACCGCAGTTACTTGAATATCTTTGTCTGTAATTGTGGAAGAATAGGAAGGCATGTGGCATCACATGCCGAATAGAGATTGAAGCGTATTTTGACTGTCACGCTGTTCTTTCCTATGTAGACTCACCTCTGGTCTCCTATAAAGTGTCCAGTACAGTTGAAGAAGGAAAAGCTTGCGTATTCACGAGAAAGCTGTCTACCTAGGCCTTCTTTTCGCCTCGATTATACATTTTCTTTTCTGACTTTCCCCAACCTAACCGATCTGTATTCACACATAAGTTTGTGCATACAATTCCTATAATAGTCACAAAAACAACCTCTCTATACAAATAATGTTGTGAAATGCCCTTGAGAAATGTCCAGGCCGGGCTCCTTTGCAAAGAACAGAGGTAGAACATCTGCAGAAAGATTCACGACGCCTGGAATGGAGTGCCTGTATGAGAGCGAATTATCGGCGCATAGACTCAACACAGGGAAAACGACTGACCAGACAGATTTGTGGTTTTCTTGTATTGCGTAGCAGGGATAACGATGAAGTCCAATATTCTGTTGGGGAAATACGAATTAGGGCGCCTGCTGGGGCAAGGGACGTTCGCCAAGGTCTATTACGCTAGAAGTCTCAAGACTGGCGAGAGCGTCGCCATTAAAACCATGGACAAAGAACAAATCGTCAAGGTCGACATGATGGAGCAGATCAAACGAGAAATCTCCGTCTTGAGGCTGGTCCGACACCCCAACATCGTTCGGCTCTACGAAGTCATGGCGAGCAAGTCAAAGATTTACATCGTGATGGAGTACGTTAAAGGCGGCGAGCTCTTCAACAGGGTTGACGATAAGGGGAGATTGAAGGAAGAGGAGGCGAGGAAGTATTTTCAACAGCTTATTAGCGCAGTCGACTTCTGCCACAGTCGGGGGGTTTACCACCGGGACTTGAAGTTAGAGAACTTGTTATTAGACGACAACGGGGTCATGAAGTTCTCCGACTTCGGGTACAGCGCGCTGCCGGAGCAATTCAGGCAGGACGGCCTTCTCCACACAACGTGCGGCACCCCGGCATACGTCGCGCCGGAGGTCATTACCAAGAAGGGCTACGACGGCGCCAGAGCCGATATCTGGTCCTGTGGGGTCATACTGTTCGTGCTCATGGCGGGCTACCTGCCGTTCCAGGGCGCGAACCTCATAGTCATGTATAGGAAGATCTACAAAGGGGACTTCAAATGCCCGCCGTGGTTTTCCTCTGATGTCCGGCGGCTTGTACTCCGTCTACTGGACCCCAACCCACAGACAAGGATCACTGTTCCACAGCTCATGGAGATCCCTTGGTTCAGCCGGGGCTTCAATCGCCCGTCGAATCCTCTTTCTGACGATGCCGATATCGGCCTACGAGACGATGTCGACTCCCCCTTCATTCTCACCAAGCCGGCCTCCCTCAACGCCTTCGACATCATATCCCTCTCGCCAGGATTCAATCTCTCCGGGTTATTCAACAACTATGCCGTTGAGCACAAGGAGTCGAGGTTCACGTCGACTGGGCCGGCGTCGAGCATAATGTCGAAGTTGGAGGAGATTGCGAGGCTGTTCAGGCTCAGCTTTAAGAAGTCTAAGGACTGCAAGGTGAAGATGCAGAGGTCTGAGCAAGGCCGGAAGGGGAATTTGTCTATTGATGTCGAGATTTTCGAAGTCACGCCCTCGCTCTTCGTGATGGAGCTTAAAAAGACCGGCGGAGATACACTGGAATACAGTCGCTTCTGCAGCCAAGATCTGAGGCCCAGCCTCAAGGATATCGTGTGGACATGGGACGGCAACGGTTAAGATCAGCCGGCATATACTATATTCATTATATATATTATATCAAATATTCAATGTATATACTATATAGTTTAGTTTAAAGAAAAATCATTGGATGTTAATATTAGCAAAAAATATATTTTTAAATATGGTTGATATATGTTATAATTACATATTTAAAAGTGGTTGATATTAGTACATCGACAAATAACAACCATATTTAAAAATATGATTGTTGTTTTGTTATAAAAAGATATTACTCTCACGAATCAGAGGTATATAAGCTTGTAAATTTTTTTGTTCTGAGCAGAACTCCAATTATTGTAAGATTAATGTTTTACAATCGTTTGGATATCCGACACATATACCATGAAGGACGTAACTCTTGGAGGAGCATGATTTTAGGAATTCGACTATGAAAATTACAGCAATCAAACTTTTGCAAGTTTAACCATCAAAATTGTGATCTCAGAGTATAACAGGTTTCTGAATCGATCTAACTGGTTGGAATAGCAGTTTGAACAACAGATTTTTTGATTTCGGCCGTTGTAGGATTCCAAAGGAGGTCACGGGAAATCACGTTTGATCACCACTAAATTCGAGTGAGTTCTAATTTTCCTTCTACGGTTGTAATTCGCATTTGCGGCTAACTTCCACTTCCAAAAATATCTCGATACTCATCATAAATTATAGTTATAAAACCCTAATTATTATAGAGTAAGGATAAAGAGGGTTTTAGCAATCTTGTAATGAGACCATGACCATGTGCTAGTTTCCTTTATAGGTTATAATTTAAGTATTTGGTTTTAATCAAAGGCCAAAAGTTATAAACTGTGCAAAGTTAAAGATATGTCTGTTGATGTTGGAGAGTGAAATAACGGAAAAGGGAAAATGAAAATGGAATTGTTGTTTTTTTTAAACAATAAGGAATTATGCATGCATGGAGAATTTAGTAAAAAATATGTGGCAGATTTAACTATGATTATTGAGGAATTATGTAGAGTTTTAGTAAAAATATGTAGTAGATTGTTTAAAAAGGAATACATAAAATCAAAGATAAACTCTTGTTGTCAAAGGAAAAAATACACTATATGTAAGCGGTTGGTTGTCAGTAAAGTTGTTTTACTTTTCACCAATGAATCATTTTTAAAACAAAAGCTAAAAAAAATTCAAGTAATAAGTAAGCACACCAATTTCCTTCAGCTCATAAGCCTATACAAGAAAATATAATAAATCAAATGAACACATCTTATGATAAATAGAACCATATCCCCATTGTGATAATAAAGTAAAGAGAGGGATACATCTAAACTGTCGCTAGTGTTGTTTGTCGTGTTTATGTGCCTTTATGTGCCTCTAGTATTAATGAATCATTCTCAAAGTAAAAGCTTACAAATGTAAATGTAAGAGAGAACCCCAATAGAAATAACATGCACAACATTTTCCTTGAACTCATAAGGCTATACAATAAAATGAAAATGTAATGAACCAAGATTATAATGCATAGAGCCATATCCCCATTCCAATAATGAAGTGGAGAGAAACATCTAAAGCGAAGCATCATTTGGGAATAAAAACACAATATGATGCATTTACCAAAAAATAAAATATTTGTGAAAAACGATGGCATATGGTATTAATATCCACCCACATAATATATAAATTCAAATATCAAAATTACCAACTTATGTCATAAAAAATACCTTGAAGTTCTATTCTACATCATGTTCATACCAAAATCATTGTTATAAGTTTACTCTTTTTCAACATGAGAGGACACTAATGAAGACCTTTGTCAAACGAGCTTTCATTGCATCATACCTACTACCATGTCACCTGAAGTGAAAACTAATAATACATTATTGAAAGTTAAGAGTCAATTGAAGTACATACAATACAATTCAATTTTTCCATGCCCATGAAGTCTAATCAAAAGTTACTATCAATTTCCCCCTTCAATGGAACATGGACCCAACAAGAAACTACGTTCAATCGCTTTGTAGCCAGTTGGAATCCTACAATGACCTGCAAATCATGTAATTGCGTTTACCTTCAACCTGATACGAAATTTTATCTAATTGTTTTAAACTTCAAGCTGACATCAAATTATTAGATAGGTAAAGATACTTTCAAGTACCTTTTGTTTATGTATATCCCTTCAGGAAGATTTAGTGTTATTGGTTGAAACAAAAGCATGATGAATAAGGAAAAAATGAACTAATTTTAAAAAGTGAGAACTCTAACATCAATAATTCAATCCCACTCATAACCTAGATTCGAGCACATATCCTAGTTTGCAAATTCTTTGGTCTCACCCCCTATGCCAATAATCAACCCAACCTGCCATATGGATGAAAACATGTCTTTCCATTTTTTTGGTGTTTTCATTTTGAAGATATTGAATTTTCATTACAAGCAGTTTTTAAAATAGTAAAATTTTGAAGTGATGAAATTTAGAATAAAATTATTAATAAATATAAATTATTGATGAAAAAACAATTCTCATATAATTAGAAACTAGATTCAGAGATGAATCCATTGTTACAAGGTTTAACAAATACTCTTTAAAATGTGCAAGTTTGGCCTCTCCAAAGTTGCAGTTTCCATAAAAATGTAGAATATTTTTTAAAACATTTTATCAGAAACTATAGTCCGAGAAAATATCTCAATCGAGATTTGTCTACCAACTATTGGCCAAGAGATTTAAACTCTCAACTAAGAGTATTTTTTTAAAATAGACGACTCTAATTGAATAAAACTCTCGTTTTAGAGTTTAAAATAGAACACTCCAAAATGTGTTTCCCAACTTTGTGTTTTCACCCATAGATGAATACGATGATGTCTCATGGTGTTTGTAATGAGGCACGAACTTAAGTACTTCATAGGAATTATTCAAATTAATAATATGAAAAGTTATGTAACAGCAAGCCAAGGCTATTAAATAAAATAAAACAATCTTAGAAACATGGACTGCAACACCCAATCAACATTCAATACAATTGTGAAACAGATAACAAGTGTTGTGTTGGTGGGTCATGAATAATGGAAATGGTCGTGGGGATTAATATGACCAAATGTCAAAAGGGAAACAATTTGTAGAGATTTGTGTTTGGTGCTTTAGTTTACTGCTAATTTAGGTCAGGGGGAGGGGGATAGACATAATTTTTTATAGGATCCCACAAGCACAGACATGTTATTTGAGGATGAAATGGGATTTTTGTTATATGTCACACAGTAAGCAACCAAGGTGCCAGTCACATGAAACGAAATTATGAAAGATGTGATCGTTCAATCATGGCATCGTCGTAATGAAGGCTTCTTTTGTAAGGTGTGGGGTGCAGGAAATTGGGTGGGTGCACAAAGTTGGGTCCACTTTTTTGTGCCACCAGATGTCATGATTCCAAAATACAATGCTCTATTGTTTTTTATATAACTTTTAACTGCCTTCGCCATTTCTCAAACAAATTATATGGTGCATTAGAAGAAATAAATATCTATACCCTCATATACAAAATTCAAAATTTCATTAAGTTATGCCCTTAAAGTGTTGCAGATGCACACATCATCCTTTTTTCAGGTTTTTTTTACTTTAAAAAAGCATAAAAAATGGAAAACATCATGAATCATTTCAGAAAAATAAGGTTTCACTAGCACAAGATGTCTTCTACAGATGTAAAAAAATATTTTCAAAAATACTATCAATTATTTCATATAGTGATGCATGCGCATAGACATATATGTTATATTGTGCTGAAAATTTGAAAAACCAGTTTTAGAAACAGCTACACAAAATTTTGAAAAGTAAAATCTATATATTATGAAAGCTTATTCCATTTCCTATATTTTTTCTTTTTACGTTATGCAACTACCTCTAATTGCCTCTTGAAGTCATAGGTTCATGTTTTTTCAATTTTATGTGGCAACTAAAGTGTCTTGAAAGGAGATCATGGTTTTCCATCAACATTTACCTAACTACATTCGATATGGCCATGTTTATGTTGTTAGGAATTTCCCACATGAAATTTGATACTTCCCTTAGGCTAAATTGGCAGTGAAATAGGTAGTTTGGTGAGGCATTGTTATAGCCCAAATCAACACTTCTACGTCTGTGACAACACTTGCATGATGATGTTCTCATGATGACACTTTCATGACAATACTTCATGGAGCTATTATTGCTCACACAAAAGGACACTATGGATGGAAGATCCCTAATTGGGTGCTTAGTAGTGTGGCCTTAATGTATTCAATGATTATTCAGTAATTATGGAACTTGTGACCACATTTGGAGTCCAAACCACCTCTAAAAAGCCAAGTAAAAAATGACTTTTTCCCCCCACGTGCAAGTTTCCTTTGTACCACCCATGTGTAACGCACATTTTTCCTTTGTAGCATCCACATGTGGCTTTAAACATGCCAAAAAATTATTAAAAAATCTCGAAATTGGGGCAGTTTGCATGGTTTTAGAAACCTCCTCCTCAGTTACAACTGCTCCCTCCTTGAATCTAACCATCTCCTTCTCCTATAAAAGAAAGAGATATTTTCCATGAAAAGGAATATTAACCCAAGTATTGTTATGCTGGAGGAATTATCACTCTCTTTCCCTTTCCATTTATGCCCTAGTTTCTCTCAAACCCTTATGCATCTGAGTTGTGGTTGGGATTCTTGGAGAAGAGAAGCAGGAGATCTAGAATCAAGGTTTTGTGAGGTTCCTAAGAAGTTACAAGGTATATTTGTACTTATTTTTATTAATCAATAAAAGCAGTGTTGGAATATTATTAATACTGAGAGGGGGTGAATCAGTATTAGCATAGTTATGAACAATATTCACTTCTTATCAGTTTGAACTGGAACTTAAATTATGCATTCACCATAAACATAAACATTCAACATCACATGCGCAATACACTGAACACAAGGATTTTTACATGGAAATCCAAACGGGAGAAAACCACATAATTCTTTCTTATATTAAAATATTACATTCATGGAAGCACCAACTTCTGATGTTCTCCGGCATCAACTGGAAGGAGGCACCAACCCCCTGGTTTTACAGGATGCGACCTAAAGGGAGCACCAAATCCTTGATTTACCAAATTCAACTGGAAGGAGTCACCGACTCCCTGTTCCTTTCCCCGTCCTGTCACCTTGATATGACTATAGAAGATATTCCTTTGTTGTTCTACTGATATTCTCACTCTTCAGATTAATTGCAGTTTATTCCATTGTGTGCACCTTATGTACACTAATATCTTGCAATCCCTGAATTGTATCATGTAATTTACTACACTACACACTTGATCTCATACTTCAAAAAATTCTGCAATTTTTGCACTACTTAAGTATACCGTTATGTTTTTGTGCATCTACAAACTCAACTGATGCTGCGCATCCTCTACTATTTTGCTATTTTGATCTCACGCATCTGAATCATATCACTCACATCATTATGTGCATGTTTCGTTATGCTATACTTCTATCTTGGTGCATCATCTTAGATAATATGTCACCTTCTGCGTATCATATGTGATTCTGTCTTTCTATTCTTATGCACTTGTCTCGGATAAACTTCATCATACTGCGCATATGATGTTGTGCTACACATCTATCATGGAGCATTTGTCTTAGATAATCTATGATCTTCTGCATATCATCTGCCATTCTTCCTTTCTGTTCTTACGCACTTGTATTAGATAAACTTGATCATATTATGCATCATCTGATGTGTTGCATATCTATCTCCACGCATCTGTCTTAGATAAATCACTTCATTTGTTTGCACATCATCTGCTATGATGCATTCTGAGCATTCGGATTTTCTGCTAGATTACATTGTTCCGCATCCATGAGCCATTGATACCCAAAAATAGAAGCTTTCCAAATCAGAGTACTACTACTTTCTCATCCTCAAGATTACTTCAACTCTCCAACTTGGATTCTTATTTATACTTGTCCTACACAAACGGTGTGTCCACAAGTTGGTTGTAGCATCCCTTCTTCCTTTTTTTCATGGTCCAACTAACTTCACGCTTCCTCCACTTGAGATATTATGTGCTACTTAGGTATCACACCTTGTGGGAATTGTGCATGCTTGTTTCTTTGCATAGTATTTATTGCTCACTTTGGAACCACTTCATGTGGGGTATTGCGCCCTTGAAGTATCATTTATTGTGGGTCTTGCACACTCGACTTGTCCAAATGCCACTTTCTTTCGGGACTCTTGCGCGCTTCAACAACTTGTAAACTTCTTCTTATTGGTGGGTCTTTCCCACTTCTGGGGCTTGCATACCTGTCCAGCCACTTCTTTCTCCCAAGCCTCTTGCACACTCCCAAAACTTGCCCAATCATCTCTTTAGCATTTACCTTTGAAGTGTCACAATTAGATGGATTGTCTCTTACACACATACCTTATGTACTTATTCAAACTGATGTACTTATGCAATATCAATGTACTTCTGCAATATGTATGTACTTCTTCTATACCTCTTCAAACTGTATTTACTCCTGGAATCTGGATGTACTTCTTCAAACTAAATTTCATGTACTTCTTCAAACTGGCCTTCATATATTTCTTCAGACTAACTTCCATATATTTCTTCAAACTGGCACAAGGATACTGAAACCTTTTTTACATCAGTTGACCTCAACGACAATCAAATCTCAACAATATTCCCCTTTGGAATTGATGTCAACACATCGTGAAGTTGTCCATGAATACCTAATGAAGTTGTGCTCTTCCTCTGTTCTGTTCACAGTACTCCCCCTGTGTTCTTTCCAGTTTGAGCCTTTTCTCATCTTCGCAATTCTAGGTACTTTTTTGTTATCTTTCATTTCTGTGCGGATCCCTATTTTTGATGCATGCTTCACAATCTTTATTTTATGTTATCTTTCATTCATGCATGGACCCCTATTTCTGATGCATGCTTCACAATATTTACTTCTTTTTTCCTTTACGTGACCTCCGATCAATACTTCTCTATTTTTTTTCATCTTTGTGATGAGTGTATGCTTCATGATATTTATCCCCCTTTGACATCAATGGAAAAGCGATACCTTCAATTGTGCATTCTCAGGTTTTTATTTCTTCGGTTTTGCATTGGCCTTCATACTTTTGCTTGCTTCAATCACTCCCCCTGTCTTCATGCTTCATTATTTTTCCTTTCACTGGAGTTGTTGCACAGAGCTCAGTCATCTTGCAATATGTACCTTCAATATAGTCTCTCTATCTATCTCGTATATGTTTCCCTTGTACAGTCATCAACTTCCTTCTTTCTTGATCTTTTGTTCCTGTGACATATCATTCTTCCATGCTTCTTTATTCATCTTCCTGTCACAATTTTTTATGCCATATTCAAAATGCACTTATTGTGCGCACTACAAATTTCCATCTTCTTTCTTCCATGTCGATTTATTCCATCATCCAACCTTTCATTTTTGTCGCATTCACTACATTGTGACCATCCTTCATCACTTTTCTAACTTCACATATATAGCAACAACGTCCAAGGATTCTTCCTTAATATCGCACATATTTTCATTTGTCATCTAGCATGGAAACATGGCGAAGTGACTAATAACTCATTCATAATCGATATTTTTAGGCAACATCATTTCGATTACATGGAATAATGAGTTGGGTTTCGACTTTTTGTCCTCTTTCCCGATTTCATTAACTCATGCAATAAATTTTGACATCTCCCTAGTCAAATCCATGTCACACGGACATGAATGCAATTAATCTCAACGTCTCTTCAATTTATTTTCGCACGTGCGGGGAACCACCCTCCAATTCTATAAATTAGCTTCGTATTCCCTGGTTCATCATCCTGGTTCATTCTCTATTAAGCTTGTTCCGAGTGTCGTAGCCTCTAAGTTTCTCATCTTCATCCATCATGTCTTCTTTCTATCAGAGATTCAACAACTCATTTCATAGTCTTTGATTAGCAGTTCAGTTGTAGCAGGTGGAGTTTGCAAGAATGAGAGTGGAAATGGGAGTTTGGCAAGCCCAATTGAAAGAATTTGAGTTCATTAATTGGTACTTGTAATCAAAAGTCAATAAGAGCAATGTTGAGGGATTATCCAATCTGAACAAGAGAGTTGGATACTTGGACAAACAACGGCAACAAATTATTGACTTGCCGAACTTGATTCAAACAGAATAGTCCACTGCCAACACATCATCTTCAACTCGGCAGCTTTTTCACTGTTGCACTCCTCTGAATTCATCAAGCAAGCTTCGATGGATCTTGAACTTCGTCTATCTCAGCATCCAACTGGTCATGACGTGGAGTTGGACCTTGAGCTACGGCTCTAAACCAATTTTGTAATTTTTAATTTTGTTCAATATGGATCCCATCATCGTCTTTGTACTTCCATTGGCATTACGCCTTAGCATGCTACCTCTTTGTACTTCAAATCCATTTTCTGTGATAGAGGTCTTCATGTAATCTTGTAAATATAGATTTTGAATATAATACAAAATTTGTTTTTGCATTTGTTCATACATTATGTTTGTTCATCAACAATTCTTATTTGTGCTCTTCTTTCTACCGTTACATGTATGAGCTCTTTTATGTGACAATTTAACACATCCTTGCAAATAATTAAATAAATGTGCATTTCCTTTGCAACATAACATTAGTGCGATTACAAACTTCAAATGTTTTATAACTGTAATTCTTACTAATACATTCCTTGAATTCCAAATGAATATCGTTTTGAATTCAACGATCTTACTTATCCTTTCAGAGATTAGAAAGATGGGAAGCAATCACTTGCTTCTTGCGACAATACTGGATCATTTGTTTGATTATCTTTATTTACCCATTTCTTCATGTGTGGACATTCATTTTGATACTACACCTGAATGTATTCCCTTTTGTTCCTTGTGTTGCGGTTGATGTTATGTAGAGTATTTCTATCTGGACGATTTACTGTTCTTCGACAATATTAAGCCTTATGTCCAAAACCATCACATGCATAACATCTCATAGTTTGACAATATTTTGCATTATGACCATTGTAATTGCACCTTGCGCACTTCAATGTATTGATCCTTCTTCTAGTAGTGTAACATAAATAATTGTGATCTTTGAAGGAAATTTCATACCTGAATGGCTTCATTTTATAGTTGTTCTTTCATAGCCAAGTCCTGATTTGTCTACTGATGATCACTGATCATTTAAAATCTAATTCAGGATTGATTTATTGTCTTTGAATTTTTTCTTAATATCTTCTCCAAGATAAGTCTTTTCATTACTTGAATGTGCTTAGCTCAAATTATCAATGATGTGACCTTTCCTACCTTTTATCTCAGTCAAATTTTCTTCTAAGTAAGAGATATCTCTATTCTTCTGTTCAAGTTGACTTGTCAACAGACTATTTTTCTGTTTTGACTCTTCCAATGAAATATTCAATACTAAGTCCTCTTTTTCAAGCTTCCTAATTTAATATACTGCGCAATTTAGCTGCTTCTCAAGATTCATTTCTTTTTCACTAACTTGTTTATCAAGAGACTCATGAACACCCTTGGTTTGCTTGACTTGTTCTTCATACTTTGACAGTTGGTCCTACGAGAGTTTTTTCTTCCTTCTTGACTTCTTTAATTCATACAAGACACTAACCAGTTCACCTTCCCATTCAACCTTTGTAGCTTATTCTTCTTTAGATTGGTCTGATTCAATTTATGTGACATGCTTTGGAGGTGTATTAAAGGTTCCACTAAATAAGTACTTATCCAGTGTTCCCGATTGACTCTGCACAACTGATGTGTTTTTCTTGGTAGAGGGACAATACTTTTTATTTTCTTCACTTCCTTCCTCTTTAAGAAATTCCATGAAAAGAACTTCCTTTGATCTACCATCGCAATCACTTTCTTTGAATAAACTAATGTCTTCCTTAGTGTACATACTCTTCCTTTGTTTTGGGACTTTCTTCCTGTTCTCACATCTCTCATGTGTGTGTGCCTATCTTCATCCATTGTAATTATCCTGTTCTCCGTTGTCACTATCTCTATCTTCTTTATATGGACATTTTGAAGCAAAATGTCCTACTCTTCCACATTTAAAACATTTGGAGGGTAATTTACCCTTGTACTTATCGTTCCCTCTTTTCAACTTTCTTACAAAGTTTGACTCCTCCACATCTAACTCATCATAGGATGTTTTGTCATTCTCGTGTTTTATTTTCTCGGTGGCCTTGAAGGCTGCTACTTTTTTGGTGGGATTTTCCCTTTCAGTTCTCATCTCATACACATTAAGGATCCCATGAAGCTCATCCTTTGTTAACTCCTCAAGATTGGTTGTCTTCTAACATAGACACTTTTGAGTCAAACCTTGGAGGTAGAGTTCTCAGTATCTAGTGCACAATTCATTCTTCAGTTAGTGTAACTCCAAGACTTTTGATGGCATTGACTAACTCATCAATTTGAAGAAAGTATGAGGAAACATTTTCTTCATATTTCATTCTCAAGGACTCATACAGTCCAGAGTAAGTCTGTAGTTTTTCCTTCTAAACTTGCCCTGTTAGCCCTAAAATTTGCTTGACTACAAGAAGGAAAAGTTTAGGCACCTCAAAATAAAGTAGAATTTTGTTCGTTCGGATAACAATAAGGGATCAAAAATGAAATTATAAAAATCATAAACAATCTGGTTTTTAATCTGAAAATATCAAATATAAAGGATACATAAGGATATAATTTGAAAGATAAAATAAATGATATAGATAGAAAACAGGTTCAAATCATAGAATGCTCAAGGCTAAGACAACAGACAGTTCTTGTCTTGTAACATCATATGGAAATCAAATGTTTAAAAAGACATTTCAAACATCAATTTTGTAGTGACATTCATATACTTGTATAGACACATATACAAAAAACAACCATATAAAATAAAAATGAAAATAACATTTCAAACAGAAATATTGAATCTCAAAACAATAAATAATTTGAATCTAGCTCCCAACTATCAAGACCATATATAAGCATAAAGTATCCTCACATAATTATACTAATATAAACCAGACTGTAAAATGATAACATCTGTGTTCTCGACCCTCATAAGTCTCTCCTTTATTTTAGCATAAAATTTACATTATATAGAGAAGAAGACTATAACCGAACTGTCTCTTGGTCCATTTTTTTAAAATCCGAGTATACCAAAAATAGAGAGGAGGTATCAAAATAGTAAACTATCAAACATCTGATTTATGACATGCATCTTTTGAAGAGTTCTAAAACAAACTAGTGGCTTCTAGCAGCCTCTTCCAGCACAGCTAATCCATCTAAGGCATGAGCCTTTTTCTGTAGTCTGTTGCATTCTTTTTGTACTTGATTAAGCTTCCTTTCAAGTTCCTCTTTGTCTTTGGTCAGTTGAATGCTCTGTTCTTGCACTATCTTCCTTTTCTTGACTGCTTCATTGGCTACCTGAATCAATTCAGAATAATTCTTGTTCACTTCTTGCAAATCTTGTTTTAACATTCTGTTTGCTTGCATCATCCCATCATTTATTTGGTTAATATGTTCATTTTGGGCTTTGAACTGATCAATTTCCCTTCTCTGTTTTTCTGTCTCCAAATATTTCATGACCTCATATGAAGGCTCTTGTATTTCATTCATAACATTTTCCAGATTGACATTCATCTATTCTTTTGGGACTTTCTCTATTGCAACAACAAAACTACACTCTCCTTTGTCATTTGAAACAAGAGATGTGAAATTTTCTTCCCAATCTTCTTGAATATTGGAATCACAAACATAATTTTGGGGGGTCAAATCTAGAACATTCTTTAGACCCTGCTCAATATTGTTAAGAACTTGATGCAAAGTTGTTTCTAATGCCTTATCCTTTTTATCTTGCTCATCATCATCAGATGATTCTTCTATATTGATGGTCTGATTCTTCTTAATTTTCTTATCCAACATAGCTCTCATATTCAATATGAGTTTGTTGACAGGACGAGCTTTTGGCCTTCAGTATGCTGGTTCAACTGGATTTTCTACAAGACCTGACAAGTCATCTAAAGAATGATTCAATTCCTCTTTGTGAACAAGATCTTTGTTTGTATCAAAACCCTTTAATTCTTTATTCTCCATTATATTCTACTCAAATTTAGTAGGATTTTGGACCATCATTTCTTCATCGAGGGTTTTAGACTGGTTTTCCATTCCCTGACATAAATTGGGAGTATCGACTGTCTTCTTTTCCAGAGGGGTTTTAAAATCTTTCTTCTTAGCTGGGGTTTTCTTTCTACTACCCTGCTCGTGTTCTCTAACTTCTGCTTTGAAACCAGACCAAAACATAAAATGGTCCCATGATCTATTCCTCTTTTCTAATTCCTTTGTTATCAGAAGCTTGATTAACCCATGATAAAATAAACTGCGACTAGAAACTTCAGAATGACTTTGTACCCTTCTAGCCATTTTGCTTAAGCTTTTCAAAAGATAATAGGGTAAATTCAGTTTTTTAATACCTGATATGTGTTGCAGGAAGCACATGTGATACTGGTAGATGGTGGAAAACCTTCCCTCACAAGTCACATACTTCTAAACAATTCTCAATACATTACTCCAACAATCCATCAAGTAAACCCTCGGAATACCCTGACTCCAGTCTGGATTGCTATGAGCAGGCAGCAAGAATTCTTTAAAATCCTCATCTATCAACTATCCTTTGAACCAGCGTTCACCTTCAGGGACGATACCAATTGCTTGGGAAATAGTTTCTTCACTAACGGTGAATTCAAAGTCATTAAATGTTACAAATGTCCCTTTCAAATTTAGGGAAAAATGCTTTGAGACCTCTGTATTATGACCTTTGATTCTTTCACACATAAGGTACCATCCTACCTCTTTCAGTTTCATTGCTACATCTGGATAATCTTTTTCCCACTCTATATTCCGAGGTTCTTTTTGAAGCAAGATATCACTGGAACCACCCTGATATTTCTTCTATGGAACCTTGACGAAATTTGAAGCCATGGAAACAACACTAAATGTAGAATATACATAATGAAACATGGAGTAACTCGCATCCTTATGCAACTAACAGGTGCAGAGCATTTGATTATTCTTCTTGGATTAGAGCAGTCCTACCTCTCCGACAACTGTAAATTTTAGAGCCAAATGTCGATTAACCAGACTTCATGCTTTAAATTTGGTATCATTACATGGTATTGTGTTGAAATCTACCAATATCATTGTTGATGATCTGGAAACTCATATGCACAGGCATAATATATCACATGCTTCCAGATGTATTAAACCCTAAAACATTCAATCAATCACTTTCAAAACCATCTCACTCATTAATCAAAATGGGAGCCAAAAATCCAAATTATATTTTTTTGAAAAACAAATAATAAATCAAAAGATTGAAAAACAAAGACATAAGAAAAAAATGAAATATGTAAAAGAAATGAGAAAAATAATCAACATTGTAAAGGGTAATGAATAACAAAAAATTAACAAACCTAGGACTAACATCTGGCTTCATTTGGGGATGGCATTTCCTTGTGATTTGCCAAGAACTGTAGACCAAGTGACTTTATTTCTACCAATTATTACTAATCCATTGGGTTATGGAGAGTTATTTGCAAAAAATTGAAACTCACCGGTATTTACAAGATGAACAACCTTCCTTCAGATTTCAATTCATATAAAAGTGATTCAAAAAGTGTCCATTGACAGGACCTACAATCTCTTCACCTTCAAAATTCGTCAAAACAAATGTATTGTTACCCGAGCTTTTGACAATTGTAAAAGGTCCTAACCATAAATGATCAAATTTCCCATGGTTTGACTTTTCATCTCTTCTTGCATCCCTTCTTAGCATTTTAGTTATTTCCTTCACAATCTATGCAAAGTTAGGAATAAACCATTAAGAAAATTAATCTTCCCAATGAATGATTGAATATCTTTCTTATTCCGAGGAATGCTGATTTTCAAAATAGCTTTCACACGCTCTGGATCAATCTTTATGCCATCAGCAGATACAATATGACCAAGTAATTTTCCTTCATGTATTGCAAAATGGGACTTTTTTGGATTTAAAGACAATCCATACTTTCTACATTTCAAAAATGTATGTCTAAGAGCTTGAGGTGGCTTTCATTAGAATATGAACACACTGTAATGTCATCTAGGTAAATTACCATAAACGTTTCTCTTTCACCCACAAACGCTATGTCCATGGCCCTCTGAAAAGTTGCACCTGCATTCATTAATCCAAAAGGCATTTTATCATACATAAATGTCCCCCATGGAGTAGTGAAGGTTGTTTTGTCTCTATCTTCAGGCTATACAACAAATTGATTATAGCCTGAAAACCCATCTATCATGGAAATTCTCTGTGCACCAACTACCTTCTGCAAAATCTGCTCTATCTTAGGTACGGGGTAGTTATATTTTAAAGAAGACCTATTTAAATTGCGAAAATCCACACAAAGCCTGATCTCACCATTCTTCTTTCTTGCTGGAACTAGATTGGCAACCCATGTAGAGTATCTGAGAGGTATAATGATCTTGGCATCTAGTAACTTCTTCACTTCCTTTTCAATGACAGTTAAAAGTGTTGGATTGATTCTTCTCAACTTCTGTTTAAAGAGATTAACATTAGTTTTGAGTGGAATTTTATGTTGGATAATGTTGGTATCATATGTTTTCAGATACTCATAAGGCCATGCAAAAATATCGACAAATTCTTTAAGAAGTTTAACATATTTCCCTTTTTCTTCATCTGCAAGCTTTTTTGAAATCCTGACCATTCTAGGTTCTTTCTCAGTTCCTATATTACAATTGCTTACATTTTCTTCAGCAGATTGTATAACAAGTCTAGACAAGGTATCATCTTTTGAAAATAGTCTTTCTAGAGGAACTAAACCTTTTGGGATAAAATTTCCTTTCAACTCAATTATTTCATGTTCTGCAATGATATTTTCTGAAAAACTATCCATCCCTTCTACTTCATCTTCCTTCTCTTCATCAATAAGTGAAGAATAAAATTCATCAGCCAGCTCAAGGAACTTTTTAATCTCTTGATCTTCTTGAAATACTTTCCAATGCTTTACATTATCAGGTAGTGAAAGTCTAAACCTGACTTCTATAGGATATCTGAGCTGAGTTTGCTGAGGAATTCTAAAGTGTGTAGCAGCAAGGGCTTATGAACCTGCAATTTGATTTTCATTTCTTGGAATGAATGAGATATTGAATGCCAAGAAGTAATTATCTATGAGATCCCATGCTTCATTCCTATAAAATTTTAACAATGGCTACTTTACCTGATAAATATTTATGATATGTTGAACCACCAGTCTGGAGTCGCCAAAAACAACCAATTGTTGTATTTTCAAATCCTTTGTAGCTTTCAAACCTAAAATAAGAGCCTCATACTGCAATATTATTAGTGGTATGAAATTCAAGTTTATACATCAAGGAAATGATTTCATTCCCTGGAGATATAAGAAGAATCCCTGCTCCTGCTCCTTCCTTACAAGATGATCCATCAAAAAACATTTTCCACAGACAATCTTGTTCTACCCTTTTTTAACATTCTGAAATTCCTTTTTCTACCTGAACTGTTCCTATGGTTTCATCAGTGAAATGTAACATACAAGACCCAATGTCTTCTTGGACTGCATAAATAAGATGATTGGTTGGGTTTTCATGATCACTTACCAAATATGACAACTGAACTTCCCTGTAATATCTTCTTTGCTCACCTCCAAATGATGGGACTGTTGCATATGACAGATCCATCTTTAATGTGCCACCAAGATTCTTTGTCCATGACCTTGATAAAATCATCCCATACCTAGGAGGTATATCAGCTACTACAATTTCCATCAAAATACTCTTCATAGGTAATTGAATCAGGATAACTACAAGATCTTTTATAACTCCAAGACACTTCACAGCTCGGGAGTCAAATGAATAAAGATCATGATAGGGCTTGGTAATATTCAGACCTAGGGATTCCATTACTACTTTGGGCATCAAATTATGTGAAGCACCAGAATCAAGGAGACAGTTATGAAACATTTTATCATGGACAGTAAGTGAAATGACAAAAGGAGGATAGTCAGAATTCCCTTATGTTTTAGGACCAAATATGATAGTAGGGTTTTCATCCTGTAGATTCACACTATATGAAGGAGAATCTTTGCTTGAGGACTCAAAAATCTTAAGGGAAGACTCTCTGTAAGATGGATTTTTGACAAGTTCAGATAAAGGGAATGGAATTTTAAGTTTAGGGTGAAAAAATGAAGATGGGTGTCTATTTTGGGGGGTCTCGTGAGAAAATAATTCTGTTTTTTTCATGTCTTCCAACTTCGCGCGAACAAAAGTGATATTTTTATTTAAAATTTCACTTTGCCGTAAAAAGAAAACTTTTGTAGAATTATGTTAGCTTTCTACTCATAATTTTTTCAATTTTTTTTATTAAGATTTGATATGTCGATTTCGCAAATGTTTGACAGTGTGTTCTTATAAAATGAAAAGACTACAAAAGAGTTATGATTTGTTGCACCACTAAAATCGTTGTTAGACTTGTGTTTTGCAAAAACTGAAAATGCTACGACAATCTACACACAATGTACTAACGCGTGACTATAAGTTTGCATCCAATGGACCTCTATACTAATTATTATATTTTTTTAAAGTCGATACATGGGGAAACTCAGTCGATTTTCAACAACCTTTTTGTTGCACCACTTTTCTCTCAACCCGCTATAAAATCAAAAAATCTACGACCACCCTTTTGAAGTAGACACGTCAATGAATCGACCCACATTTTCTTCGATTTTTTTGGTGTTGTATTTACAAAGTTATGGATTTTTCTTTTCGCTGTTTTTTTAAAGAGTTGAATCATAACTCGACACATGTTACAAATATGAAACTTAAAAAATATCAGTTCTTATCTATATACAACAAAATTTATACCCTCGTAAAGTAGATTCAATGATGAATCTACTGGTATGAAGTCCGACATTCGTTTTGTTGTGTAAGAGGTGGTTTTCTCCTTCCGAAAATGGAGAAACCTGAAAATTTTGCAGAGATCTGAATCGGTCATGTTTCAGAGATTATTCGGCCGAATAATTATTCGGCCGAATAACGTTTTTCCGTAACGGCGCCGTAACTTATAGCGAAGGTTATTCGGCCGAATAACTAAACGGAAAAAAAATTACGTCGGCCGGAAAAAAAATAAAAATAAAAATTTATACTCATATAAATAAACGTAAAGTTAATTCATTATTTTCGCATGTTTGAACTTCGCATTTTTTTGTCAAACTAATTTCGGAAGGAGGATATAATTTTTGCAAAAGGAGGTTTTTACAAGGTATGTTTCTTCTTCTTCTTTACAAAAGGCACATTGAAGGAGTTTTTTTTCTAAGGCATATTTGCAAGGAGTTTTTCCAAACTATCTCTTTTCTTGTTGCATTTTTACAAAGAAGACATTTTTTGCAAAATGAGGTTTTTATAAGCTATGTTTCTTCTTCTTCTTTACAAAAGGCACATTGAAGGAGTTTTTTTTTCCAAGGCATATTTGCAAGGAGTTTTTCCAAACTATCTCTTTTCTTATTGCATTTTTACAAAGAAGACATTTTTTGCAAAAGGAGGTTTTTACAAACTATGTCTTCTTCTTTTTTACAAAAGGCACATTGAAGGAGTTTTTCCAACATATCTCTTTTTTATTGCATTTTTACAAAGAAGACATTTTTTGCAAAATGAGGTTTTTACAAGGTATGTTTCTTCTTTTTTCCAAAGGCACATTGAAGAAAATTTTTTTCTAAGGCATATTTGCAAGAAGTTTTTTCCAAATATTTATTTTCTTGTTGTATATTTGCAAAGAAAACATTTTTTTGAAAAATAGATTTTTACAAAGTATGTTTCTTCTTCTTTTTTCCAAAACACATTGAAAGTGTTTTTTTTAAGGGATATTTGCAAGGAGTTTTTTCAAAATATTTCTTTTCTTAGACATGTTTGCAAGGAGGTTCTTTGCAAGGATGTTTTTTTTTTCAAAGTAGCTTTGCACTTTTTATTTAATTAAAAGAGGTTTTTTCAAATAGTTGTTTTGCTAAGGTATTTTGCAAATGATTTTTTTCCAAAGTAGTTTTGCACTTCTTATTTATTTGAAAGGAGTTTTTTCAAATAGTTATCTTATTTTGCAAAGGATTTTTTACAAGGTAATTTTGTACTTCTTATTTCTTTGAAATTGGGTTTTTTTCAAAGAGTTGTTTTTTTACAATGATTTTTTCCCAGATATATTTATAAATAAGTTTTTATTGAAAGTATTTTTTTCTAGTGGTTTTTTTCGTAGATATTTTTTCAAAAAAGTATTCTTGGAATGAATTTTACAACAAAGATTTATTTACAAGGTGTTTTATTTTCTTCCTTGGCACAAGGTGTTTTTATTATTTTCCAAAGAAGATTTTTGTTCAGAGAATTTTTTCAAAGGAAAGTTAATTCCAAAGAAATCTTCTTCAAAAGACTCTTACAAAATTTTTAAAAGGTAAAGTAAATTTCAGTTCATGTTTTTATAAATTCCGTAAATGTTTTTAAATCTTAATTTATTTGTTTTTACTATAAAGTAACATGATTCTTTAATTTATCGTCTATAGATTAAACAACCATGGGCAATAAGAGAAATCGTAAAAGAAAAGCTGATCGTAAACGTGATGATGATGATAATAGAGAGAAACAAAAACTCAGATATATTGCCAAAAAACAAAGGGTTGCTGAAACGGAAGAGAGAACTATTGAAGATATAAATACAGATTTACATGACAATGTTGAAGAAATGGAAATTGAAAATAGAGTACAAGAAGAACAAATTGAAGTTGAAAAGAACATTGTAGAAGATGTAAATAGTGATTTACATGCTAATGTCGATGAAATCAATATTGAAGATCAAGTTCAAAATCCAGAAATTGAACCTGGTATGTATATATCATATATTTTCCAAATTCATTTTTTTATAATGAATTTTATTTTTTGATATATGTTAAATTAAATTTAACTTGATGTATAGGTACTTTTACTATTGATGATGAAATGTTAGAAGACATTGATTGCAACAAATATGGAGAAAAACTACCAATACATGTTGCACGATATCGTGCTACAAAATTTTATGATGAAGTTCTCAAAGATTACTCAATAGCAGGACAAGCACAAATTTTGAGATGTTTATTAGTGTCCAAGAAATTAGAAGGTGCTACATCGTTATTGGGTATTCACAAAGTAACAAAAGAGTCGAAATTGAAACAAAATGTGATGGAAAATATAGGCGATGCAATAAAAAAATTTGGAAAATCCAGGAAGAAAGATATCAGTGCTGCACGTAAAGCAATTCATACAGCAATTCTTTCAGCTAGTACTAAACAAAAGCGTTTGACAACAGAACTAGCAAAAGCAGTTGGAACATCAAGAAAAACATTATACAAACATAGCAAATTCAGAATGCAAATAGATGAAAATAATGAACTTGCTTGTTGGGCAATTATTTGTAGACAACCTTACAAAGATAGATTAGGAGAAGGGGTTAAAGATATTGTACGAGAATATTGGTTGGAACATGCTCGAGTTTCACCAAATGCAAGAGATGTGATACGCAAAAGAATATCACGAAATGTATATGAAAGCCAACCAAAACATATAATGGACATGACACAAGTACAATTGTTCAATAAATTCAAGGAAGATCATCGTGGAATTAATATATCAATCACTACATTTGTGCAACAAAAACCATGGTATGTTCGACCTATAACTATACGTGATACATGTTGTTGCCGTTATCATGTGCAATTTCAGTTATATTATGATACGTTTCTTGAATTTGGTAAAATGTTTTGGACAAATTCACCACCTCCGCCAATGATACGTGAATTCATATCTCAAATTTTATGTGAGAGAAATCACGATGAAGTATTTTATTCAAAGAAATGTGTCAATGGAAAACATTGTCATCATTGTGGAAATTTGGTGTTATTCCACAATAAATACCCTATCGACAATGATCAATCGTTGTCAAATGTAAATGTTGATTGGAAGAGATACGAATACATCAACTATAGTACAAGTTCTAGTGATTCACATTCCAAAAGAATTGATTTGCTAGAAGACAAGATATGCGTCACAGATTTTCTCAAAAAATTTGAAAGCGAAATTTATAAATACACCCAGCATTCACATAGAGCACGATGGCAAGATCTTCAATTCAAACAGTCTCGTGAAATTTTTCCACCCGGAACAATTTTGTCGGTGGTTGATTTTGCTGAAAACTATACATTTGCTGCACAAAAAGAAATACAGAGTGAATACTATCACTCTGACCAAGTTTCGATATTTGTCCATGTCGTATATAGACATTCTCAACAGGATGTCGATGGCATTGAAAGCACATGTGACAATCGAGATGTGATTAAAGAATATCACTTCTATATCAGCGATGATCGTACACACGACACACATTTTGTCCAACATTGTATAGAAAATATTTTCTATGAATCACTGAAAAAACGCGAAGTCAAATTCAAAGAGCATTGGATATGGTCTGATGGATGTGCGGGTCAATTTAGATCTTCCCGATCATTTTTTTGGTTATGTCGACTTCATAAAGCGCTGAACATTAAACATCGCTGGAATTTCTTTGAAACTGGGCATGGAAAAGGTGAGCATGATGGTGCAGGAGCATGCGTGAAAAGAGCACTTCGAAGATGGCAAATGAACTATTCTTCAGCACGATTTCATTCAGCTGCATAGGTTGTCCAATGGTGTCAATTAAATCTAAGCCATGATTATAATCAACAATCAAAAGACGTGCGCAGGTATGTCCACTATTTTTTTAATTTATATTATTTCTTAAAATTTTAAAAAATGTATATACTAACATTTAAGTACACATGTACACTATTTATTGTGTAGGTTTTTTTGGCTTGTTGGGATCCAAGATATAAATAGATCAATACCATATGACGCTAGCACCATACATGGAACTAGAGATCTTCACTCTATTCAAACAAAATCATTTCACAACGTGTTTGCATTTGACAGTAGAAAGCAATCATGCTTTTGTCATATTTGCATTGAAAATGTCGAGTCTACAGAAGTTTGTGAAAACATAACAAACAACTACGTAAAAGCTTGGAGACACACAGAGATTAATCCAAAAGGAAAAATGCCTCTAGCAAGTGTTGAAGAATTAGAATCAGAAGAAATAGCAATATCGTCTGATGGCGATAGAATTTCAGATCTCGTAAGAGAAGGTAATAAACTTGTTTTTGACTTTTTAATCAATTGTTCATTCTAATCCATCGCCATAAGTAGTCAATTTAATTCATTTAAATACACTAACACCAATCATAACTTGCACAGGAGATGTTTTCGCTGTGATTGCACCTGTAGACAACAACGAAAATGTCAAATATTATTTGATGCGATGCACTGAAGGAAAAATGAAGTTATTGGAGGACTACAACGACAACGGATTTACATACGAAAGAGGATCCATCATTTTAAAAGGCTACTTTTTTCAACAGACACACATGACTAAAAATTATGTCTACTTTCAAGATTATGAGCCCGATATTATATGTTGTCAATATAGTCATTTAGTATGTGCATCTCGAATAAAATTGATACAAGTTCCATCAAAAAAACAATTAAAAACCAAAAAATGGAAACTATCCATATGTGACCATGAACGGATAGTTGAAGATGGTATTCCATTGCGATGTTTTTAACTACATATCAAAAATAAATTGATCTATATTTTTGTCCATGTCAATTGTTGTGTGCAATATATTTTTTGTCCAATTATCAAAATTGTTGTGCACAATATATTTTTTCATTGAGATTTTATTTTTTCATTGAGATTTTATGAATATTTTCTTGAATGACAACTAACATAAAAGCTTAAATGGTTGTACTTTCACATGCTTAAAAATGAATTCAAATATAATCTGAAAATTCAAAAGTACTTTATTCGGGTCCCCATATGTCTATTAGACCACTAAGGGATGAGATAACGGATGTGGCTATCCCCACTCCGCCCCGAATTTTTACTTTTGGTTGATTGATACTAACGAAAAATCACAAAAAGACCTATTAAATTTTGTATTATTTTAATTCCATCGAACATGTTTTTTTAATACATACTTCACCATAAATATGATCTTAAATAGATGTCTTAAAATTGTCACCAAGTTCTCCGTCCCATATCTTTAATTTAAAATATCGCTTGTGCAAATTCACATAACTGAAATCATGGCAAATGGAGATAACGATCATTTGATTTTTAATCACAAGCAAGGATTCCAGGATTGTGAAGCTTATGCTAAATTAGAGAAATGATTATTTACAACAAATGAACGAAAATCCGTCAAATTGTTGTTTAAAATCATTGCTCTAATCTAGCACAAACTTCACAATCCTGGAACCTTCGCTTATGATTAAAAAACAAAAAAACCGTTACCCCCATTTGCCATGATTTCAGCCGCATCAAATATACCTGAAAATTGAAAATAAAAATTAAATTAATTAAAAATCCATTATATCAAAATTTGATCTTAACATATATTTGCTTTTAAACTTCCTAATTCATCCATGTTTCTATCAAAAATTTTAACATATATTCTTAACATTGATTCTTACCATAACATTCATTCTCAACATTGAACATTTCCCAACTTAGAATAACATTTTAAACATTCCTAACATTCAACATTCATTCTCATCATTCAACATTTTCTAACAAGTCATAACACTCATTCTCATCATTCAACATTTTCTAACAAGTCATAACATTCCTAACATTCAACATTCATTCTCATCATTCAACATTTTCTAGCAAGTCATAACATTCATTCTCATCATTCAACATTTCCTAACCTTGGATTACACCTATAAAAACATTCCTTCTTCCATAACACCTCCCATTCATTCTTTCCCAACATTCTTTTTTCTCTAACACCTCCCATTCATTTTTTCTCAACATTGATTCTTAACATAACATTCATTCTCAACATTGAACATTTCCCAACTTGGAATAACATTTTAAACATTCCTAACATTCAACATTCATTTTCATCATTCAACATTTTCTAACTTCATAACATTCATTCTCATCATTCAACATTTCCTAACCTTGGATTACACCTATAAAAACATTTTAAACATTCATGCGAAACATATTATAAATATTATCAAAACACTTTAAACATTCATGCAAAACATATTCTAAACATTTACCAAATGAGAAATAATAGACATGTACTCATGTATATAATCCAAAAAAAAGTTGATGAACATGTGAATTCAATGTACATGTATATATAATCAAAAAATAAATACCCTCCATGTTCAAAACAACTACAAAATATATATATCAACAAAAACAATAAAGTCTGAACCACTATCCATCTAGACCAATATCTTTCCACTATTTTCCACTAGGACCTTCCCTGGGACTCAACTCCACCTACAATACACAAAAAAACAAATTATAAATTTAGATCATAAATTATTTAAACAATTTTAAACTAAATTCAAAATATTAAGATATTAAACTCATCTACAAAACAATTCAATTATTAAAAAAATCATACATCAAATTCTTTGGATGCATGTCCACCACTTTTTTCCCCTAGAGACTTTCCTTTAGCTCCAAAGGACCTCAAAGAGCCAAGCTGCAACATGTACAAAAACAATTTTCAAATAAATCAAAAAAATATAAAACATTAAACTTATATATCAAAGATCATTTCTAATTCAACAAAATTACCTCAGTGGCAATATCTGCATTCATTAGAGACCCCACATCTTCGCCCCCAATTTCTAAATGGTCTCTTCCCTAAAATTTAAATAAATTGTTAATAAATAAAACATAGTAGATACAAATAATAAATTAAGCAGTTAACTTAAAACCAAAACAAAAAAATTAAAATCATTAGCTCACAAGAGATGGTAAATCATCTAAAAAGTTGGAATCTAATGAAACCTGCATAAATAAGTCAAATTAACAATAAGATACATTGATATTTATTAAAATTCAAGCAAACAAAAAAAATATCATGTTCAATCATAAATATTATAATTAAAATACCTCTCCTAAGCGCTCTTCATTTTGACTAGGATGCTCTCGATTTTGACTACTGGAGACTCGAAAATTATTTGCATTTAACATTGACGTAAACTGCAGACAAAATACATTTGCTTAATATATTTATTCCCATGTAGCAAAAAATTCAATTCAAAATGATTAAAAAAAATCAAATAGATTGTCATAGCATAATCAACAAACCTCTCCCATGCTCGATGTGTCATTGGATAACACATCTGAAGCTATATCTCGACAAGACTTAGCATAAGCCCTGAGATCATCAATGCTCAATGCATCTACCTCGTCATTCGTCTTGTAGACAAAACTCTGACGAAGAATAACACGAGCCCTCTCTCGCACCAAACCGACTTCTACTCCAGCAAGAGCTGAAGCTAAACCATCACCTACCGATTCCCTTCCAACTGTCCCTAGTTGAGATGTTGTCTCCATCTCTGATCTTAAAGCCACAACCCTTGGTGGACGAGGTATCTCAGGTGGAGGTTGTATAGTGGTAGGGTCTCTGAGAGCACCTTTTCGATTATATATTCTACCCTTTCCATCTCCATAAAAGTCAGAGGGAACATCAGTATAGTTAGGCTTCATACCTAAAAAAAACTCGGCATAAAAAAATCTAGCAAAATAATTAGGAACCTCATCGTTCCAAGGCAATCGACCATAAGCTGCAAGAAATCGATCATATATTAAATGTGCAATTTGAGGATGCTTGAAATATTGCACTTTCAACATTTTTCGCTTAAGGCCTTCTTTGAAATTGAACATTGAATTGGCTTGTTCTCTAGTGACTCTCTCCTTCACAACCTCCCACTTATCTGGACCCATAACTTGGTCCCTTCGCATCCGCATCAAATGAACAAAACTATTTGTAGTTGGTCCAAGTTCCTCATATGCATCAATGAATTTCTGCAAAGACGCCAAAACAATCTCTAGACTTTGTCGGCTCTCTAGAGGGAGATCCAAAGAACAAAAATCATTATTCAACCTGTCATAATGGGATCTACAACTTTCAAGAATAGTTTGTTGCACAACACCTTGCCATGGAAGCTCATCAGGTAAATCAGATGGATAAGTTGATATGGGTGTACACCCCTCATCTAGTGGAACATATGTTGTCCTAGCTCTAGGAGGATCTTCAGGACCTTGCTCTCCACCCACACCTATTTCATCATCTACAATCCTATCTTGATCTCCCCCTCGCTCCATCGAATTACGCACATCTTCTGAATGTCGCTCTGCTTCAAATATAGCCATAGTCAAGAATTAACCTTGTCCATAACTTCAAAACACAAAAAAATACAATTTATACTTTATTAAACATTAATGTTCATACCAACAGAAGGTTGAGATCGACGCTCTCCCACAGAAGATGAAGGAGAATCATGTGTACCCCTTCCAACTTGTTGATGATCAAATGACTGGGACCCATGCAATAAACTCGAACCTCTCGGTGAATTCGACAACCTTCGACTACCAACTGGAACACCAATTCTTGAGGATTGTGATGACCTCCTACGCTTTCCCCTCGAAGACTCTCTTTCCATTTGATATAACTTCTAAATTTACACAAACATTAACATATTGAAATTGTACATGACTATTCTACAAACATCAAGCCAATATTTGATAAAAAAATACAAAATGTAAGTCCCCCTCCTAACTCTAATTAATTACCTAAAATTCCTTACCATCACTAATATTGCAGCATAAAGATATATCTAATAATCATTTCATTATCAAATATAAGTCATAACATGATTAATTGAAGTAGTATAATAACCTTAATAACTTTTAATCCAACAAATATGGTTGAAATATATATGTCAATGAACAAACATCTCACTAAACATATATATATATTCTTATTAAGAGAATTCTAGCTCATATTTATAATAATACAATTTACACACACTAAAGTTGTACATGTTAACTCTACAAACTTAAAAACATATCTATTAAGGACCTGCATACAAAATGTAGAGCTGGCTAAAATAGTATAACATATATATCCACTTATTAAGAGATTTCTAATTTATATTTATGATAAAACAACTTCCACACATTGAAATTGTACATGTTCATTCTACAAACTTAAAAGCATCTCTTAAAAATCTGCATACAAAATGTAGAGCCACCTAAAATGTACATGTTCCTTCATTTTTATAAAAAAAAATACCTAAGAACATAAAACTTTTAAGGGAAACTTAATATGATACTCATTCAAGTTTAGGGTTTAAATATCCATTTATATAAAGAAGCCATGGCGTTGCATTCCATAAGAATAAAACAAATACAAGTTATGTTGTTTGATATAAAAAATATCTTACCATTTTTATATATAAAAAAGACCATAACATGAGCAGAGTTCTGTTCATGAGCAAAGTTCTATTCATGAGCAGAATTCTGTTCATGAGCAGAGTTCATGAACTCTGCACTACCCCATTATATTATCTCTCGGCAAATAAAACATGTTTCTATTTATACACCAAATTGAACGTTAAATACATAAAACATTTAAGCAAAACAACTCTATTAATTTGTAAAATAGTGGACCTAGCTATGCTTAGGGTAAATATATCTATTATAGAGTCCATGGACTCTGCTCATGAACAGAGTTCATGAGCAGAGTCCATGGACTGTGTTCATTATACAGTGTTAATGGTGAAGTGATTAGTCAATTACAATTTCCTGCCACATTAATTAAAATATTATAGGCTCTTATTAACCAGAAATAAGCTTACTCGGATTAAACCAGGCACAGTAAAGAGCATTACTTTTAACCAGATTAGCTTTCCAGGTAATATAGACGTGCTTCGGTATTAATAATTAAATTACAAGCATAATAACGAGGCATAATAACGAGGATTAGAATCAGGCTAATTAAATATAACATGGTCGTAATACAGCTTATCCTGTAATAAACTATTAATACTACCTTATTAAGGTTTAATACCTAGCACGGCATGCACGACTATGCCTAACATAAACTTATGGATATTATTTACGAGCATAACCTGAATATACTTGTTTGCCTTCGAATACAAGCAGGCTTAAATTACTACAAAGGTTTAATACTCTTGTGGTACACTTCATGAACAGTTCATTAACCTCTTAGAGTCCATAAACTCTGCTCATGAACAGAGTCATGAGCAGAGTCCATGGACTCTGCTCATGAACAGAGTTCATGTGCAGAGTCCATGGACTCTGCTCATGAACAGAGTTCATGTGCAGAGTCCATGGACTCTGCTCATGAACAGAGTTCATGTGCAGAGTCCATGGACTCTGCTCATGACTCTGTTCGTGAGCAGAGTACATGGACTCTGCTCATGAACATAGTTCATGTGCAGAGTACACGGACTCTGCTCATGAACAGAGTTCATGTGCAGAGTACACGGACTCTGCTCATGAACAGAGTTCATGTGCAGAGTACATGGACTCTGCTCATGCACATAAAATCATCTCTAAAATCAACATTGATTATAAAAAAGTTAAAACTTCTAATTTTAACAGCCATAACAGATTTTTTTTAATTTTTTTCTAACGCCACAAACTAATGGGCAGAATATGCGACATACCTGTATCCAAACGATACCGCTATTATTCGTTCCACCAACGCTCCACGAAACTTATTCCTTCACCAAGCAAAAAAAATGTCATCAACTAAACATATCACATACACAGCCAGAATCAAAACAACACAACTCAGAAAAAAAACGCACCTAAATGACAAATTTGAAGCCTGCAAACAAAACCGCAACCACCTCCACGCAGCAAAACAAACGGGCAACCTGCCACCCAAAGCGCAACTGACGCCGAGCTACACCCAACAAGAAAGAGCATGAACAAGCCAACAAACCGAAAAACTATCTACCGTAAAGCCGACGAGCAGCAACAGATCGCAGGGCATCAGCGAGTCGTCGGCACACAGCAAGGTGGCGAACGTAGGCGACAAGCTATCAACCGTATAGCCGACGGGCATCAACAAGACAGGCAACAACAGCTAGTCGTGGGGAAACAGGATGGTGGCGAACTGTAGCAGCAGTTCGCGGAGCGTCAGCAGGCGGGTCGTCGGATAGCGGCAAGGTGGCGATAGAGGCGATGCAGGCCCGCTGCGGGGTCCAGCAAATTTACAGCAAAGAATGCCAAATGGCAGCCGATGCTGTGCTTTTATGCAGAAAAATAGTTCGGCCGAACAATTAATCGGCCGAATAATTATTCGGCCGAACAATTAATCGGGCCGAACAATTAATCGGCCGAACAATTGTTTGGCCGAGTAATTGTTCGGCCGATTAATTGTTCGGCCGAATAATTATTCGGCCGAATAAACTATTGCCAAAAAAAATTTTCCGTCCGGCAACTGTTTGCACACATTTCAAGGATCTCCGTTAGGCTGGACGGAGAACTGTTCGTGGTTATTCGGCCGAATAACCTTTGCATTATTCGGCCGAATAATTTAAATTATTCGGCCGAATAATGTAAATTATTCGGCCGAATAATGTAAATTATTCGGCCGAATAACTTCCGCTAAGACGATTTCCCACTCGTTTCTCACGAAAGTGTTACCCACCTTCACGTTTTCACCCTTTATTGATTTCATTTTCAAGGTTAAAACCTATAAAGTTCTTCCCAAAATCTTCAATTCTCTATTGTTTATCTTCCACTAGTATCTGAACCAATCTCTTCTCTAAAATTTGTTTCTGTGGCTGCTTATCTACATCATTACCTCTTTTCTGTTGATTTTGAGGAACTTGTCTTCCCATTCTCAGACCATAACTTTGTTGAGGAGAGGATTGACAAATCCTATGAGAACCTAAAACTTCTGGTACAAACTCTTCTTGTTCTTCTAAAATAGCCAAAGAATATTGATAATCAACTTTAGTTAGAAAACTTAAGGAAGATTCTTTTTCAATACTATTCATCTCTTGTTCCTGATCTTCCATCTCAACCTAATCAAATTCTTTTGACTCATTCACCATGTTATTCTGAAATGGAGGCTGAACTCTTTGGTATTCATTGTTTCTTCTCTCTCTCGGCACAAACCTTGGGTTGAATGGTGTTCTAAATTGATTTTGGTTCTAATTATCCTCTTGCGTGGATCTATTCTAATTCTTCTTCTCTATTTCCATCCTATCTACTTTTGCAGATAAATTTTTTATCAATTTGGTCATTTCATCCATCTTGTTTTCTGATGTTTTTGATGTAGTGGCTGATGGAATTATTTCACGTTTACCCTTTTTTTCATATGTTTGACCAGCAACTGGGCTATCTTTAATCTTGTTAAAAGCCAATATGTTAGATTCCACCTCTAAGGCAGCTTCCTGCATGTTTAAAAGAGATGGATCTCTTCTTTCTCTTAACCATGGGGAAAAATCATGATCAAAGGAATTTTCATAAGTCAACTTTGTTGATGTTTCTGAAGGTTTGATTTCTGCTGGAATTTTCCCATACATTTTATTGAATTCTTTTGAAAATTCAACCACTGTTTCTTCAGACTTTCTTTTTAATGCACCAAATTCTGTTATATAATATAAGTAGTCTTTGGTGTCTCCCCATTCTTTCATAAAAGTCTCTTTTAAGGTTGGAATTCCATCTATGGAAGCAATTGGTAATTCCCTAAACCATTTTCTAACCTCCCCATCCAAACTTTGAATGAACACTCTCATCCATATATCTTGATGTTCAATGTTTTGATTGTCAGCATAGCTAAAATATGCATTCCAATGCTCTTCTGCTATAGTTTCCCCTTGTCCATTAAATCTTGGGAGATACTTTTGATAATCTCCACCAGGGAAAGCATTAAGGGGTTGAGGAAGGACTAGTGGTGCATTCCTAGCAGCCACAATGGCTTGCATAGGATCAAGGGGCTAACCAGCCATCTGAGAAATGACTTGAGGATTATTCCAAGGATTTAAAAGAGGTGAACTCTTAGCAATCAACTGACTAATAGGAATTCTACTAGTAAGAGGGGTATAAGGTGTTTTTTGAGGTTTAGGACTTGTGAGTTCTGATTTGACTACTGAAGATAATGGATTTGTATATACCTCAAACCTATAAAACTGAGAAGAAGAATCTAAAACTTGAAATTTAGGAATAGAAATAGACAAAACTTGTTCTTTTTCTTCTTTTTCACAATCTAATAAATCTGAAAATGGGTTTTCTTGATCTGACTCACCTGGAAATTCTGAACTTGTAGAGGACTGAAACCTTCCTGAAGTAGAATCCAACCTCTGCCTGGCTTCTCTTAGAATTCTCTCTGGTTCTGGAACCCCTGTGTGCAATGGAGAGGAAGGATTCGCTCTAGTTACCATCTGCTTCGGAGCCACAACTATTTTTTCTGAAACTCAGTGAATGGCTGTCAAAATTAGGAGAAAAGATATAATATCCGGGGAAAATTTTCAATTTCGTTCCCAGTATGGTCGCCAAAATATGTTAGCCCTAAAGTTTGCTTGACTACAAAAAGGAAAAGTTTAGCCACCTCAAAAGAAAGTAGAATTTTGTTCGCTTGGATAACACTCGCAAGCCATATTAATATTAATAATATGGTTTATATATGCCGATCGGCGTATATCAACCGTATTTAAATTTCTGGCCATGGTTGGTATACGTCGATCGACGTATATAAACCATATTATTGATATTAATATGGCTTGCTAGTTGACGGTCGACCCACGGAGAATATTTAGTGAATTTTAATATTATTATTATAGTTGTGAAAATATTAATAATAGGAAGTATTACTATTTTTAAATAATAATTATTTTTATTTATAAAAATAGTTAAATTTTATATTTATAATTAATAAATCATAAATAATTTATAGTACTAATTAATTATTTAATAACAAATATTATTTTTAATATTTTATAAAAATAATTAGTTTATAATTATGTTAAAATTATGTTTAATAAATTATAAATAATTATTATAAATCATTTAGAATAATAATTATTTCATTGTAATTGCTTCGAGAGGCACTCTATAGCCCAGCATGGGGGAGATCTTGTTAGTCGAGTGTTTGTCGAGTTTGTCAAGTAACAAAATAATACAAAGTAAACAAAAAAATAATAATACAAAGTAAAAAGTAATAAATATTATGTCGGCCATAGATAAAAAAGAATAATACAAAGTAAAAAGTAAATATGAGACTTAAACTAGAGACTTTAGAGCTTAGGATTAGGTGGTAAATATTATGTCGACCATAAACAAAAATAATAATACAAAGTAAAAAGTAAATATGAGACTTAAACTAGAGACTTTACTTTTTACTTTTAATACAAAGTAAAAAGTAAATATGAGACTTTAGAGTGTTTGTCCAGTGACAAAATAATACAAAGTAAACAAAAAATAATAATACAAAGTAAAAAGTAATAAGTATTATGTCGGCCATAAACAAAAAAAATAATACAAAGTAAAAAGTAAATATGAGACTTAAACTAGAGACTTTAGAGCTTAGGATTAGGTGGCTCAGCTATTGCACTCAAGGAGCTATTCAAGGAGAGGTTTGCACCTCCGGAGATTTGATCCCTCTGAGCCTAGGATTTGGATCTAGGCTGGTATTAATAACAATTATTATTATTATTATATAATAACAAATATTGAAATATTTTATAATAATAATAATAATTATAAAAAAATATTCTATTATAATTATTATTTCTAAAAATAATAAATAGAAATAATTTATAATAAGGATTGAAAATTATAATTATAATTTTAAAAATAATAATAATAATTTATATTATTATTTTTTATAATAATAATAATTATTATTATTATTATTATAAAATAATGATTTTATAAATATTTTATAATAATAAAAAAATTTATAATAATTATAAATGAAAATAAGAAATTAATTAAAATAATAATGATGATAATAATTAATTATTATTTATTAATTAAAATAATTGTAAATGAAAATAAGAAAATATAATTATAATAATAATAAATGAAAATAATTTATAATGAAGATTGACAACTTTAATAATAATAATAATTTTTAACAATAATAATAATAATTTTTTATTCCTTACATGAAAATAAAAATAATTACCACTAAACATACATTGGTGAATTTTTATTATTAATATTATTACAAGAACAACAATAACAACAATAACAACAAAATTGATAGATTAATAATTATTATTATTTAATAATAATAACCAATGGTTGACCGTTGGATTGGTTGACCAATGGTCAACCAATAGTTAATCAATGGTCAATTAATGTCAACCATAGCCAAGCATGGTCAACTATTGGTCAACTAATTGTCAACCATTCCATTGGTTGACATTGGTTGACCATTGATTAAATATGGTCAGCCATTGGTCAACTATGGCTGACTATGGTTGACCATTGATTGACTATTGATTGACTATTGGCTGACTGTGGTTGACCATGGTTGAATATTGGTTGACCTCTGGTTGACTATTAGTTAACCATGGTCAAGTAAAAGTCAATCGTGGTGATCCATGATCTATTGTGGTCAACCATAGTCAACCAAAGTAAACCATGATCAAACAAAGTTACCATGGTCAACCATAGTTAACAAAAACTAAACCAAATGTCAACCAAAAATTCAACCATGGTTAAGCGATGTCAACCAAAGTAAACCATGGCCAACCAAAGTTAACCAAAATTAAATCAAATTGAACCATGGTTAATGAAAAGTCAACCATGGTCAGCCAAAGTCAACCAAGGACAGCCAAAATTCAACCATGGACAGCCAAAATTCAACCATGGTTAACCAATGTCAACCAAAGTAAACCATGGGAAACCAAAGTCAACCATGGTCAACTAAAGTAAACAAAAGGCAACCATGGTTAACGAAAGTCTAACATGGTCAAGTAAACGAAATTCAACCATGGTTAACAAAATTCTACCATGATAAAGTAAAAGTAAACCATAGTCAATCATGGTAAACCAAAGTAAACAAAATTCAACCATGGTTAACGAAAGTTAATGAAAGTCAATCGTGGTTAACACAATCCTACCATGGTCAAGTAAAAGAAATTAAACCATGGTTAACGAAAGTCTACAATGGTCAAGTAAAATTCAACCATGGTCAACCAAAGTCAACCATGGAGAGCCGTAGTCTACCGTAGTCAACCATGGTCAACCATAGTTACCCAAAGTCAAATAATATCAACCATGGTTAACCATAGTGAACAAAAAATGAACTAAATTCAACCACCTTTAACCAAAATTCAACCATGGTCAGCCAAAGCCAACCATGGTCAACCAAAATCCAACCATGGTTAACAAAAACTTCAACCAATGTAAACCAAAGTAAACCATGGGAAACCAAAGTCAACCATGGTCAACCAAAGTCAATCCGTGGTCAACCCAAATCAACCATGGGAAAAGTCGACCAAAGTTAACCAAATATGAACCAAAGCCAACTATGGTTAGCCATTGTAAAGCAAAGTCAATCATTGTCAACCAAAATTCAACTATGGTCAACCATGTTCAACTACAGTCAACAAAAGTGAACCAAAAGTAAACCAAATTCATCCATTTTAACCAAAAGTCAACGAAAGTCAAGCATGGTTAACGAAAGTCTACCATGGTTAAGTTAAACTCTACAATAGTTGACTATGGTTGACATTAGTTGACTATGGTTGACCAATGGTTGACTATTGGTTAACTATGGTTGACAATTGGATGACCATGGCTAACCATGGTTTACCATGGTTGAGTTTAGTTGAGAATGGTAGACCATGGTTGACTTTGGCTTACTTGGGTTGACTTTTGTTGACTATGGTTGACTTTGTTTTTCCATAATTAACTATTGGTTGAACTTATTTGACTTTTGATTATCGTTGAGAATGGCTGACTTTGGTTGTCTATGGTTAATTTCTTTTTACTATGGTTGACCATGGTTGACTTTGTTTGGCCGTAATTAACTATTGGTTGACCTTATTTGACTTTTAACTTTAGTTGAATTTGGTTGGTTATGATTTACTTTGATTGGATATGGTTGACTTTGGTTCACTATGAATGATTTAGGCTCAATATGGTCGAATTTGATTAACTATGGTTGACTATGGTCAATTATGCCTCGGGACTTTGTTTGATTTTGGTTGACTAATTCACTATGGTCAACCACTAATTCACTACTTCACTAATTGACTATGGTCAACCACTAATTCACCATGGTTAACCATGGTTAACTATGGTTGAATTTGTTTGACTATGGCTAACAATGAGCGACTTTGGTAGATTTCGATTAACCATGGTTGACTATGGTTGACCATTGTTGACTTGAGTTGGCCTTGTTTAACCATGGTTGAATTTGTTTGACTATGGTTGACTATGGTTGACTTTGGTTGACTATGGTTAACTATGTCTTACCATGGTTGACTATGGTCGACTATGGATGACTTTGGTTGGCCATAATTGACTTTGGTTGACTTAGGTTGGTCGAATATTGTTGATTGTGGCTGACCATGGGTGACCATGGTTGGCATTGGTTGACCTTGTTAGATTTTAATATCATATGGTTGACTATGGTTGACTTGGTGGCTTGATTATGGGTGCCATAAGGGTTGACTTTAAAATCATATGGTTGATTATAATTTCACTATTGTTTGACTATTATTGAATCTAGTTGAATATGGTTGACTATGGTTGACATTGTTTGAATATGGTTGACTTTGGATGACCATGGCTGACTATTGTTAACTTTGATTAACCATGATTGACTTTGGTTGAATTTAGTTGACCATGGTTAACTTTGGTTGAACACGGTTGACTTTGGTTGACCATGGTCAACTTTGGTTGTCTTTGATTGACATTGGTTGACCATGGTTTAGTATGGTTGACCATGGTTGAATTTGGCTAACCATGGTTGACCATGGTTGACTTTGGTTGAATTTAGTTTACATTTGGTTAACTATTGTTGAATATTGTGGATCATGGTTGACTTTTGGTTGACTATGATTAACCATGGTTGGCCATGGTTGACTTTTGGTTGACCATGGTAGACTTCTAGTTTACTATGATTAACTATGGTTGACAATGGTTGACCATAGTTCACTATAGTTGACTATGGCTTACCATCGTCGACTTTTGGTTGAACATGGTTGAATTTGGTTTAGCATCATTGACTTTGGTTGAATAAGGTTGACTATGGCTAACTTTTATTGACCATGCTTGAATTTGGTTGATTTTGGTTGACCATGATTGACTTTGGTTGCCATGATTGACTTTTATTGACTATGGTTGACTTCGGTTAACCATGGTTGGCTGTGGTGAACAATGTTGACTTTGGTTTACAATGTTTGACTATGGTTGACTTTGGTTTATAATGGTTGAACTTGGTTGACAATGGTTGATCATGGTTGATTTTGGTTTACCATTGTTGACTATGTTTATTCATGGTGGACCATGGTCATTGATGATTGACCATGGTTGACTATGTTTATTCATGATTGACTATTGTTGATACTGGTTGTGTATGGCTGACTATGGTTGATTATGGTTACATTCATGGATGAGCATAATTGTTCATGTTTAACTATGCTTGTTCATAGTTGACTATGGTTGACCCTAGTTGGTTAACCATGGTTGAACATTGTTTTTCATGGCTAACCATGGTTGAACATGGTTATTCATGGTTGACCTTGGTTGACGATGGTTGTTCATTGTTGGTGACTATAGTCAATGATGGTTAAGAATGGTTGAGTATGGTTGACCATGGTTATTGATGGTTGATTATGGTTGATTATGGTGTTTAATGGTAAAATGTTGTTGTTCATGGTTTACCATGGTTGTTCATGGTTTATCATAGATTACCTATGATGTTGTTTGACTTATTAAAATGTTGACTTTAGTAATAATGTTAACCATGGAACAATGGTTGAACATAGTTTGCCATGGTTTTACTATTATTGATCGTGGTTAACTATGGTTTAATATCATGTTTGAATATGTTTGTCCATGGTTGAGTTTGGTTGGGTATGGTTGACCATGGTTGATCATGTGTTTCTATGGTTGACTCGAGTTAACTAACGTGGACCATGATTGACTATGGTTGACAATGTTTGAATAATATTGACTATGGTTAACTTTGTTCATATTAGATCAATTTTGCTTGAATATTTTATAATGTTGTTGACTATTGCTGACCTTAAGATATCCATAAATGTTATGTTTGGGGTTTATATTAATATTTCTTAATATGAATGTTGTTCTTGTTGTTAAAAATATTATTGTTCATATTGATAACATTAATAAAAGTATTATTGTTATTAATGTTATCATTATAATTATTGTTGTTGTTGTTGTTTTAGTCTAACATTAATAATGTTTATAATAATGTTATAAATATTCCTATCAATGTTAATATAAATATCAATGCTAATATTAGTGTTAATGTTAATGTTTTCAAAGTTAATATTATTTACTTTATTAATTTTATTAATCATGTTATTAAAGTTGTTACTTTTATTAACTATATTTTATTGATAGTGTTTGTCAAGTTTGTCGAGTGTTTGGCGAGTCACAAAATAATACAAAGTAAACAAAAAAGAATAATACAACGTAAAAAGTAATAAATATTATGTCGGCCATAAACAAAAAAGAATAATACAAAGTAAAAAATAAATATGAGACTTAAACTAGAGACTTTAGAGCTTAGGATTATGTGGTAAATATTATGTCGTCCATAAACAATAAACAAAAAAGAATAATGCAAAGTAAAAAGTAAATATGAGACTTAAACTAGAGACTTTAGAGCTTAGAATTAGACTCAAGGAGCTATTCAAGGAGAGGTTTTCACTTTGGGAGATTTGATCCCTCTCAGCCCTTGAGAGAGCCTAGGATTTGGATCTAGGTTGGTTATTAATAACATTTTATTAATGTTTATCAATATTTTCGTATCATTATAATGTTGCTAAATTTATTAATAATATTGTTATTGATCTTACTATTAATGTATTAATATTCATTTTAATATTTTCATATGTTAATTTAATTTAATTTTATGTCATTATTAATAACGTTAATCAATATTATTATGGTTATGAATGTAATCAATATTAATTTTTATGTTATTATTAATGTTGTAGAATATTGTTAATGAATAATAATATTAATAATAATTATATGAGTGATTAGTAATAATATTAATGTTAATGTAAATATTAAAAAATAATATTAATACTAATATTGATATTATTAATATTATTATTAATATTAATCTTTATTATTAATATTATTCATAGTTCATATAGCCACATTTAAGAAGTATTAATGCATAAATAATACATTTCAATATTATCTCAAATTGTATTAATGGTATTAATACAATTGTATTATCTCAAATTGTATTAATTAATATTATTACTAATAGTAATGGTATTAATGTTATTAATACATTATAACAAAAATAATGTTGATAATAATGTTATTAGTGTTATTATTGAATAAGGTTATAATATGTTTAAGGTTATTATTAATATTTCTTAATATTACTTTTATTTAGATATTAAGGTTAATATTAATTTTATTCACATATTAATGATATTGTTAATATGAATATTAATGTTAATTAATATTAAGTTAATTAATATCAATTAATATTAGGTTTAACCATTTTAAAGTTATAAATCTTAAAGTTATAAATGTTAATATTGATATTATTGATGTTATTAATATTAATGTTATTAAAGATATTATTAAGTTAATTAATGTTGTTAATGTTATAATATTAATGTTAATACCAATTTTAAAATTAATATTAAGTTTAATGTTAGTTAATATTAAATTTAACTACCTTAATATTATTAATATTAATATTAATATGAATAACATTATTAAGTTTATTAATAAGTAGTTGAGTTATTTTGACTGCAACCATTAAAACAATTGGAATTTGATCATTTATAAAAATGAAAATTGTGGCAATTCCATTGTATGCATTCAAATAATAATAACACTTATCGACCAAAACCTTTATTAATGTATAAAACATGTTTGCTTATGGAAAACCTTTATTAATATATAAAAACATTCATACAAATGTTGTTTTAAAACTTGAATAATTCATATGAAGTCAAAACCATCTCACTCATGGGTTTCAACCGTTGTTATAGCTGTAATGCTTGAAATCAGCTACAATATTAATGATGGGTTTGAGCCGCTGTAATCAAATGGTTGAAATGAGTGGCAATAATAATGACTTTCAGCAGCTATAATAATAACCATGCTTGAAATCAGTTGTAATGATAATGAGTTACAGCAGGTGGAACATCTTATCAATGGCTCGTAGCAGAAGCATTTGCAAGATGCCATGTGCTTGAGCTTGCAATGACATATGACATAAGGTGTGAATGCTTGAAACCATAACGAATCTTTCCCATTCCATAGCGTAAATCAAAGTCAGAAGCCTTCATGCAAGCACACCCACCAATGTTTTACACAAATCGTTGAAAACATGGTTAAAATTAAAAACTATCAAAATAATGAAAGTTTAAAACTTCTTTATATGCCCTTTTTTAATATTTTCATTTCAATGTGCCATTCAAAAAGGGAAAATCGCCCAGAATTCCATAGATTTGTCATTACGTGCCATAAAATATTTGAAAGATTATTACTAAACGTTCAGTCATAAATGGGTATTTTAGCTTACGATAATGGAAGACCATTGGTGCTTTGAGAAAATCATTGGCTATGGATGTTTTGAGAAAATCGCTGTGCACCATATCACGAAGCCTTTGCATGAAAGGGTTCTAGATACCAATCCTCGGATACAAATGATCAGATCCAGATCAATGATCCAATGGAAGGATCAGATTGATGAATTTTAAGAAACAAGCTACCGTTTTCTATTCACATAAAAGTTCATATTACAATGGACTTGAAGGCCTGAATATATAGAAGTATCACATGCTAAATCTAGACTCTTTAACTTAGACTTAAGTGACTGTCTATGTCTTAGTTCTAACTAAGACTCATCTAAATGCTTGTTAGGAACTCAACATCTAACTGATGTCATCACCGAGTAATTATCTCCAACGCTCTCCCTTAATTACAACCGCTAAAGATACTATCTAATTGCAGCTAAAACATACTACCTCTAAGAAATTTCATCAAAAAAGATTGCCTGCTGGTCTATGTCTCAGCTAGGCTTACAAAACATCTTCATCTTGACTTTCTTTGCTGCAATGTGCTGATGCAACGTCTTCTCATACTTCCTACTCCAAACTTTGAAGCTTTCAATGCTTTTCTTCTTCTTTGTGCTCCAGACCTTAAACTCTGGATATTTCTTCTTGTTATTGCATGGATTTTTCTTTTTTCCATGGCTCTCCTTGAAAAACTAGTGATCTACAACATCTTCAATGCTTCCTGCAAAATACTTGTTGCATGTTTCTTCCTCCAACTTTTCAACTGGGTACATAGCATATCTTGCTTCTTCTTCAGATTCTCCTACTACAGAATGTAAGTTGTCATCTACAACTTCTTTTGGCTTTGCAAGCCAATCCTCAATGAATGCCAAATCTTCTTCGAAACTAGTTACTTTAGCTTCGTCCTCCTTAGTTGCTACTGCTACAAAGACATCATCCACTTGATTGTCATTTTCAAGTAGGGTTACCATTCCAAACAACAACTCATTAATGAGCTTCTTTTGTTGTAGCACTGTCACTCTTTCTTCATAAGAAAGGTGTTCACCATCATACTATGGTTCAAGTTCTTCAACCTCTATTGCTAAGAGGTTAACAACTTGTGTATTCGCCATCTGCTGAGGCTCATTGAGGACTATGGCCTCCTTCTCTTGAGTCCACATCCTTCCTTCCTTATCGCTCCCTAAAAAAAAAACACAGGATTTGCTTCGCGCTCCTTAGTGCAAGATTTCCCTCAAACCTAACAATCTGAACTTTCAATTTCAATTTCAAGGCTACGGCCTTTTACTTTCATGCAAGGGTTTCAAACTTATTTCTTTTCCACTTAATCTTTTAAAATCCCCTTCACAAATAATCTATAATAAAATGCTTTTATTAAAAATATCCTTTTCATGAACTCAATGACTTAAAGCTTTTCCACTTAATCTCCTTTATAAAGAAGTATTATATCATACCTTTGATATCTCATGGTTTGGCTTCCGGTCTTTCCATGAATTCAACCTTCACTCCATCTGCGATTTAATACCTTCACTGCAAATTTCTCACGCGGATCTCTCAGGCAAATTGGCTGCCTTCTTCAGCGCAGATCTTTCACCTCATGCGAATCGGGCTCACCTCCCAGTGAGCATTGAGATGGCTCGTCTTTAAACAACAATTTCTACACGGACGATCTCCTCCATGATTTGCCCCTTCATGGCTGGAAAAAATGTATTGAATCTCCTCAACACGATCTCCGGACGGACTTGCACCAGATGTCACGTGCAGCTATCCAATAGCTGGCTCTTCACAAATTTTCGTGGGTCTCCAGTGATTATCGCATTCGGGCCAGTGATTATCCCGAAATTACCGCGTTATAATTCTTCTCTGCAGATTCTTACATAGGATTCTCTTTAATGGCGCGGCTCTTGGCCGGTCTTGCCTCCTCTAAGGTGGTCTTCTTCTTCAACAGTTTTTCAACTGTTTTTCAATGAACAGATCTATGGCACCTCCTTCAACGCAGAAGCTTGGTTGCCTTCTTCACACTCTCCAAATGCGGTTTCTCTAGCAGCGATTTCACCTCTGGTGGATTGGGACGGTTCCTCAAGACTGTTGTCTCATCTTCACGGATCAAATCTTGTCTTCACGACTTGCGGATCAGATCCTGGCTGCTATCCTCATGCTTTCCAACAACGGTTGGAGTTTCTTCACGATTTTGCTTCAGATCTGAATGCTTTCCAACAACGGTTGGAGTTTCTTCACGAATTTGCTTCAAATTTTCATGCTTTCCAACAGCGGTTGGAGTTTCTTCACGAATTTGCTTCAGATCTGCATGCTTTCTCGGGTCGATTTCGGTCTTGTGCTTAAGACTCGATCCCGGATCTCAATTCTTTCACTTGAATGGTGAAAAGATCTTGGCTTTGATGATCTTTGCCTTCTTCGCTATGGAAGAATACAACACACTTGGATCTGCTCTTGGATTAATATGCTCTCCAAGAGGCTTAATCAAGCTCTGATACCATGATGAATTTTAAGAAACAAGCGACTGCTTTCTATTCACATAAAAGTTCATAGTACAATAGACCCAAGGCCTGAATATATAGAAGTATCACATGCTAAACCTAGATTCTTTAACTTAGACTTAACTGACTATCTATGTCTTAGTTCTAACTAAGACTCATCTAACTACTTGTTAGGAACTCAACATCTAACTGATGTCATCACGGAGTAATTATCTCCAACACAGATCAAATGTTGAGTGAGGAGATCGTGTCCAGAAGCCTTCATGCAAGCACGGCCACCAATTTTTTACACAAATCGTTGAAAACATGGTTAAAATTAAAAAACTATCAAAATACTGAAAGTTTGAAACTTCTTTATATGCCCTTTATTTTAATATTTTCATTTCAATGTGTCATTCAAAAAGGGAAAATCGCCCAGAATTCCATAGATTTGTCATTACACGCCATTAAATATTTGAAAGATTCTTACTAAACGCTCAGTCATAAATAGGTATTTGAAAGATTATTACTAAACGCTCAGTCATAAACCATATCACGAAGCCTTCGCATGAAAGGGTTCTAGATACCAATCCTCAAATGCAAATGATCAGATCCAGATCAATGAGCCAATGGAAAGATCAGATCAAATGTTGAGTGAGCAGATCGTGAGCACGAAATAGCATCAGATCTCTACGTTGAGGAAATAGCTTCTTACTGCACTCTCAGTTATGGATGAGTGCAATAAATAATAGATCGGCCTGCTAGTTGTCACTGAGGGTGGATCGCTGACAGGAAAGCCCGAGTTGATCTCTGTGTGAATCGTTTCTCGTGTGGATGTCGTTAAACCATTGGATGCTTCTGCGTGGATGATTCTACCGGATTATGAATGAGGTCGCTGCACACTGAGATCGACCAGATTTGAGCGTTAGCGTGAGGGCTGGCTCGAGGGCACTAGTGGAGGGTTCTATTGTTGTCAATGGATCACTCTTTCCAAGCTCTGAGCAGCGAGATCAGTGTCTAGAATTTTCTGTGGATCGGTGGATCGCAGCTTGAACAGGAGGAGGAAAGGAAGATGGTAGATCAATGTACCAAATTTCTATAACCCTAATTTGTTAGTTAAACCATAATGTACAAAAACAAATCTCTGATCAATAGCGATCTCATTAAAACACTTAGGAATTTAAAAAGCCATAACAAGCCATATTAATATGGTTTAAGAGCCATATTAACCACCAGTGGACCCAATGGATAATTAATTTTCATGGCTCTTACAAACCCTAAAACAACACAGAAAGAAATGACTTTGAAAACCAGCTTGGCCAATTCGAATGCAATACACAGAAAAGAATAGTGGCAGCCTACCCAAATCGCCTAAGATGCTTGGAATGAGTGACTGAGGTAGATTCAACAGGAAAGAAACGTGAATATGTGGACGCTACACCTGCATCATCCAAAGGGACTATATATATCAGAACCTGAAAAGTTAAGTATCGAATATACCATGCAGAATTGCATTTTTCAATGTTGGGAATGAGAATGTATTGACCTAAGGTAAAAACAGAGACACACAGTATAACTCATTCGCAATTTTTTTCTGTAACATAGCTCACCTCAACTCCCAGCAATCCCTCCAATAGTGTGGCAAAAGATCTGTTCAGACCTTTGTTCAACGTAGCACCTGCATTATCATTATAGCGCAAAACATTAATTTATTATTGTGAAATCCCAATAGTTGGTTTACAGATACCATATAAACGTGAAATCCTCATATCGAAATTCAAAATCTGTGGAGGTATCCATATTTATAAACGTAGCTTAATAAGTTTTTCGAGATATTAAAACATTGTGAGAATCTTATATTTTCTAGGTCATCAGGGATATTTTAATACCTCTAAACTGATGAAGGATTTGGGTGAAATAATTACCTACCGTGAATTCAAATACCAGAACGATAGTCATGACAACCCAAATGGCATTTCCACCAAAACCATCAAACAATGGCCTCACGAAGTAAATTAGGGAGACCAAAGACAGAGCAATGCCAACTTTGATGTAATGGATAAATCTTCGAGGATCATCTGCGCCCACCTGCCCCATCCTCCTGCACACAGAAAGGACAGATATTTTCCATTGCTGGAAAGCTAGAAAATTTAATTATAGTATTCAAAACTTTAAACAATGGAAAGGCCACCACAAATTTCAAATTCTTGAATAGTATTCAAACCATGCATTCTTGAACAGTACTCAAACGACGGTTTTGGGGCTGCGTTCTCTTCGATGCAGTAAGCAAGAAAACCATGCGGCAAAGCAAACCACTACCGAATTTCGATGCAGCAAAGCACTACAGAATTTCCATGCAGCAATTACTTCAGAAGGTCGCTATAGAATTTCCAGATCGCTACAGGTCGATGGTTATGGATCGAAATTACTTCGCTACAGAATTTTTGGGTCAGGTCGATGGTTATGGATCGAAATTACTTCAAAGCCACCATAACGTTCCAGCCAAACGTTACAGCTAGAATAACGTGGAGCTTCTTCCTGTGTGCGTTACTTCATTCCAGCGCACCACATCATCTTCCAGTGTGCCTGCCTGCCTTAATTTATGCCAGCACACTCCACTCCTCCACTCCTCTCCTCTTCTTTTCGGGTGAGTTAATTTATGCCAGCACACCACATCATCCCTAATTAGGTATAGAAGAAACCCTCATTTGACTCCTAATACTTGCACGGAAGTTATGGAATTAAATCTACATCATCAAATTGATGGCAATGATGATGAATATTCCCAATTATTAAATCAACCACAGAATTCTTAAATGCAATTAAAAGACTGCAATTAAATCAAAAATGAAATTATAAAAATCATAAACAATCTAGTTTTTAATCTGAAAACATCAGATATAAAAGATATATAAGGATATAATTTGAAAGATAAAATAAATGATATAGGTAGAAAACAGGTTCAAATCATAAAATGCTCAAAGCTAAGACAACAGACAGTTCTTGTCTTGTAAAATCATATGGAAATCAAATGTTTAAAAAGACATTTCAAACATCAGTTTTGCAGTGACATTCATATACTTGCATAGACACATATGTTGGTAATACGGCTGACTACTTGCAATTTCGTGCAACAATCTCCCCCTGAGTGCGAGCCGAGTGTGTATCGAACTCGTGACCTCTAGCTCTGATACCAATTATTGGTAATACGGCTGCCGTTACACCAAAATCCGCAGGTGATTGGTAAACTCACCACCGTCAGATTTCAAGGATCCACAAGAGGTGATTAGTCCCTTGTCACGATACACCGGGGAGCGTTGACTACTTGCAATTTCGTACAACAACATATACAGAAAACATTCATATAAAATAAAAATGCAAATAACATTTCAAACAGAAATACTGAATCTCAAAAAAATAAATAATTTGAATCTAGCTCCCAACTATCAAGACCATTCATAAGCATAAAGTATCCTCACATAAGTATATTCATATAAATTACCAGACTGTAAAATGATAACATATGTGTTCTCGGCCCTCATAAGTCTCAACTTTACTTTAACATAAAATGTACATTATATAGAGAAGAATTCTATAACCGAATTGTCTCTTGATCCTTTTTTTTAGGATCAGATGGGTCGATCGCACCTAACGCGGACAACAAGGCTTTTCGTTGCACTGGTAAATTTTTTAGAACTTCCAAGGCTAACATCGCGGCGGGGGATTGGACCAAATCATCCACAATATTATAGTTGGGAGCAACGCAAGCATTGGGATTATTTGTAATGCGATGAAAAGGAAATTTGGGGGCTTTGGGGGCCCCATAAGTCAACGGTGGAGGAAGGCGTAAAGACTAGTCTTTAGGGTATATGTGGCAACCTTATTTGCGGGTGTGGTCTCGGTAGCTGAACCATACTGATTACGACAAGTCTATAGGTTGACTTCAGAAGAAGACATCATTAAGAGGTGGTGGACTCTTAACTTGGGTATCTGACTTGAGGATGCAGTGCATGTAACCGATGGTTGTGTTGTGACAACCCCTTGCGTGTTAAAGGTATTTTGAAACACCATTGGTTGTGTAACTGGATATGGTGGATTAGGTTGCGCCTGCGGGGCAACAATGGCTTCCCGACGTTTAGCCTCATCCCATAGCTGACGGGATTTTTCAAATGGGGGAAATGATATGTATAGTTTCCATAGACATTGTAGAAAGAGCATGGGTGGTTTGTTCGTAACTGGGGGTTCTTTCCTTCCTTGGGTGGTTGATTGGGGTCCTGATTGGAAATATTTGCGCCAGTATTATCCAGAGAGTTAGGAGGTTTTTCACCCCCTCCCTAGTGTTGATTGTGACCACGGTTCTTCCCTCATATCTGATTGGGTTTCCCTTGCCAATTCTGGGGGGCTAGTTCAAGGGTTTGAGCCTGGTCCTGTTGGGAATAAAATATCTCTTATGGAACAGGAGTATCTCGAAGTTGGGTAGGTGCAGGAGCTGCCTATGGTAGGCCAGGGAAAGGGTAGTAAGAGTTAGGCACTGGAGGGGGAGCATACCCTTGCGATTTTTTATCGAAACCAGGTGTCACATAAGTGGTTCCATGGACATGAGGAGCCGGGGCTGGAGGAACATACGATGGCATTGCTCTGGAGTGATTCGTTGCGGTGCATGAGAGATTAGGGCCACAAATCATCATTGGTTGTGCAAGATTAGAGGTTGGATTATACGTGGGAGTCAGTGAAGGGGGGAAAGGAACATAGGGATTGATGGTATATGCGACATGACTAATCACTCCGCCAGCAACATAATATGCCCCCGACGTATCTTTTCAAAAGGAATCATCGTGAGGGGCATCAAGCAGAATAATATATAGCTATCCTCACTGAGCGTATATAAGGTCAAACTAATGTGCTTTGAGGATGGCCTCTTCTTCATTTTGGGAATGTTCTGATTCCACATCCTTAGCAATTCCTCAGATGAGAGACTTCAGGAACCAATCTAAGAATATGCGATTGTCCAATTTGATCTTGCAAAAAATTTGATGCCTACGCCACTCATGGATATGGTCCATGATATGGGTGGTCGTATTCTGTCTACAAGAAAGGAGGATCTCAGCACCAACGTCATAATGAATTGGTAACTGGAAGAACTGCAGAAAATTCAAGGCTAGTAATGCAAAGGTGGGATGCGCTCCATGGGGCTGATCGATATACCACTTGGTTGCGGCACTCGTAAAGGTTCGTTGTAACAGGAGTAGTCGAATAGAGTCATCCACTATGGATTTAGAGGAACACCACAAGTGGAAGGACATAATATGATTATGAGGGTCCTCTCCATCCTTCCCCTCGAACTTAGGGATGTCCGAAGGGAGATTGGTAGGCATAGGATTCCACATAGGTTCATGTCGAATAGGTTCGTTAATCAATCTAGCCATGTTAGGAAGGTTGATACTGGCCATGAATGGAAAACTGACAGTACTATGTGGCATGGTAGAGCCAACATGTGTGTTCAGTATAGAGGTGATCATGGGGCCACCTCCATCAAAGTGTGGAGCAACAATGGTTGTCATGAGGGGGACTTTAGAACCAATGGAAGGGATCAGTGTAACCTAGAAGGAGGGCCCAGTGCCCCCGGGAATAAATCTATTTACTAGAGGGACTGTAGTCATGCGGGTAGGACACTGCTGGAAGGAATGGATCTAGTAGCGGTGTCGATTATGGTCATGGGAGTGGTCCCACTACCCGCAGGTGTGTACCCAATAATTATATGTACTATAATGGTGGGTTTAGGTCTAATGTTGTCGGTAATAGTGGTTCCCATGGATCCAATGACCAAAATAGTTGTTGTTGTAGATGTAGGGCTACTACTGCGCCCACCACCAACGATTCCTCCATAAAATGATTTGGATTCATGACAGCCATAGGGATGTGTGGGGGCGAATGTATGGGTGGCTCTAACTAGGAGGATTCAGAAGTGAAATAAGGTGCCTTGGGAAAAAGTTCTGAAGACGCGGAAGTGCACAAGAGGGGTGCACGATGAGTGGGGTCCAGTGGACCGTGCTGTGGCGACTGACCCTGTATTCTATGAGAGTATATTGGGGAGAAATAATGATAAGTGTGTAAGTGCTGAAGAGGTATGGTAAAAAATATGCTCAAAAATTCCAATGCAACCGAATGTGCAAAGGGAGAGCTCTCAATAAAAAGGGCACTCAAGCCAAAAAGCAATTTCAAAAAACCTACTACAGAAAGTGAGTGGCAACAAAGTGGTCAGAAACCAATAAGTAGGACTACCTATCAAAATAAAATAACCCACTAACCTATGGGGTATGGGTGCAAGCATCCTCCTAGCTAATAGATGGAATCCCACACAAATCGTATCTTCTGTAGGGTGATGAAATTTACAATCAGACGATATGAAATGGAAGACCAAAATGGCTAAGGGATATCCCTCTATTGAGAGGGATCCCGGGAAAAATAGCCCTAGAAAAGACTAGAAACTAAGGTACCTTAGTCAAAGCACGTCCGGAAAGGTGTCCCACAACTTCAGTCCTTTGGTCGTTGCACACCCAGTATGGTAGCCAGCATGCGCAACGAGGACCATGAGTTGGTTTCCTTCAGTATAGAGTGGAGAGCGGCATTCCAGTCAAACCTATGGAACCAATCTTGCCACTTGCCTTCCTAAAGGATAATCACCTCGACAAATCAGTGTCAACCATGCTAATCAAAGAGGATTTTGGTACCCTAGAGGAAAACAACTATGTCTCAGATATAAGCGGAAAAGGGGTGTTGTTTGGATGCCTAATCCCAGTGCCCTACCTAGCTACCAGATTCTTTCAATCCTCAAGTGAGGTTGTATGTGTGTGTTTGATTAAGATAAGTTTTAGGCTCAGCTTGGGGTTATCGAACAAACGTTTATCCTGAAGGTGTGCTCTTGTGTGCTTATGTTGTGAGTAACTAGAAAATAGATACTACAAATAAAAATGGATCAACATAAATAAAATTTTCTTTTGATTTTCAATGAGAATAAAACATCTGAATTCTAATGTATCCAAGCACTACTTTAACCAAACAACTTGTTGAAATGAAAAAATGCAAATGCAAAATCTATATGGTTGTTCACAACATGCAACAACCAAAGTAAGACAAAGGGATACAAAGTGGTCATGAAGGAGATATCCAAACAAGTGCTACATCAAGCAATAGAAAGGAAAGGGTTCTGCAAACAAGATTTTGGATGTCAAAGAACGGACTGCAAAGGGAAGAAACTGAACAAGGGGTCAAGATGCTGAAAAATAGCTGAAAAAATAAAAACCAAGTGCAAGTTGCTTTTGTCATGAGCACAGTCGTGACCTGGGGTGCAGCAGGTTGAAAAACAGTCACGATGGGGGCTGCAGAAATCAAAACAGGATGGGGCATGCTTTTTAGGGGGAAAAGCGCGACGCATTTTTCGGGGAGAAAAGTACGACCTAGGGTGCGTCTTATTGAGGAAAAGTCACGACCTAGCCTGGAAGAGGTAGGTCGCGCTTCTCGAAGGAAAAATTACAATGTGGGGGGAACTTTCCTTATTTTAGGGGATTTCTTTTCTTTTTTGGAAGGAATGAATCCATTTTCCCTAATTTGGAGAGAGAAATAATAATTATGAGCCAATTTGTGGGTTTTGACTTAGGATTCGTTCGTTAGTGAAGGATTTTATGGGGTAAATTAAGGAATGTAGTGATATCACTAGGGAATGAGCATGGTGAGGAATTTTTAGTGTTAACAACCTCCTAGGAGGAAACACGTGTTCTTAACCATTAGGCCCACTTAGGTTGTATTCATAAGGGTTCAACATGTAGGCAATATTATAGCATGAGATTTTATTTTGGGGGATTTAATACTTTACAAATGGAAGCAATATATTAGCTAGTATATAGGGGTCAAGGGGTATTTTTTATATATTAAAAAAAATATAGATATTTGGGGGGATTATAATTGTGTATCTAGGGGTTTTGAATAGAATATTGGGGGGTTTGAATAGGTACTTTATGTTTAATTTTGTTGTGACTTCGAATCTATGAAGTTAGATTAGTATTTGGATACATATGATCTATGTGTGAAGGTGTTGTGAATCTGATTCTATTTGCATTAAGAGTAATGTTTGAATATGTATGATCTATGAGTGAAGGTGGTATAAAGTTGATTGGAACGATTATATATGAAGTCAACCTATGTTTACGGTGTTTTTCCCCATCTTAAAATATCTTCTCTCACTAAGATTTCACGTTGCACATTGCAAGGTTTCTAGAGGTTCCAATAGGAGTGTCATGTCACTATACTAGGGGTAAAAATTAAAAAAAAAAGGTATTAAAAATGTCATGGAAAAATGGATACTTATGATATGTAATAAAAATAGAGGGTTTTTCAATAGGAAATGTGTATTGCAAGGGATTTAACAAAATAATTTTTGGAAAATATTCTTTAATATCTAATGAAATTAGGGTGTTTTTTAATATTTTACGAAAGATTCAAAAATTGAATGTAACATATCCATTTTTCGTAGTTTAGTATATGAGTGAATTTCACAAAAATTTGATAACTTAAATGATCTTCAGAAACAAAAATTATTTGTGAAAGGACCAAATTCCTAACATACTCCCATCACTGAAATGGCCAAACTTGAATGTCATAAAAAAGCACACATCCATGTGGTCATCACCACACAACATTGTTGCAACACAACATGATTAACATGAAATTACCTTCTAAAACATTCTATAACAATATGCATGTTCATAAGCATTAAAACTTTTAATTAAAATGACACAAATGAAAGGGGCCATATAACAACAAAGTCATCATAAATACACAATGAAAGAGACCATTAAAATCATACACAAAGACCACACATAAGAGACCACATGTAAGGTGGTTCACCCAACTTGGGCTACGTCCACGAGGAAGGTTGCAAATTATTTCATTTATAAAAAGGAGTTACATACATCCTGCAACTCTATGGTTGCAGATTCTTCATTTCTCACTACCCTTCTCTAGGGAGTATTACAAGACTTCATCCCTAACATCAAAAATGTTTTCAGAGAGTTATTATGACTCAAGATCTATAATACCAAACCACATAATGATTATCGAAACTATCACATGGACTCTTTCTTACAACAAAATATATAGTATGCCCCATGGACTCTTTTTAACAACATATATAAATATATTTCTTATAAACATAAATCTTAAGTTTATTCTTCTAAATACTTCACTCCAAAACTAAAAGGTTGAGAAGGTGAAAAGCGAAGAGGACAAAATATGCTTTAAGGTTAGGTTTACTTCACCCTCGCCCAACTTCATCGTATATACGCTAAAACTTATACCTTGAAAATAACTTGAAAGTTTAATTAAAGGGGGCGTGCCCTTGCTAGCTGCAACGACATATCTATAACACTTAAGACATGTCCACATCCAGATCGACGTTTAAACCGAAAAATGTCAACAAAATTATTATCAAAAAACGCTAAAGTGAAGATGATACCCAGCTCTCCACTAAACTTGATTAGAGATCGTCCAACTTCTAAACTACAACTCAAACAAAGATCAAAATAATAGTATTAATCGATTGGCGATGACTCTGTATAAATATATACATATATATAAGATCATTCTAACATTTAATCCAAGGCTACTAGAACCAACCTTTCTGAAAGTTAATAAGCATCCGGTAGTATGTAATATCTAAGATATATTTATATGACATATAATAATATAGAAAATTGAAATATTTTCCTGCGCCAAAACGGAAAGATTGACAATGTCATATTTATGACCGACTGGATTATATGGTTCTATGATAACCTAAAAACATTTACCCAGATAAAAACAGCTCCACATGTGCTGGCAGAATTCAAGCCTTTAACGATGTCTATCTGATCAAAATTAGATTGTCAAAGACGGCAGCGATCGATGCCTTCACCGTTGGCACTTAGCAAAACACTCCGGTCTAAAAGAACAACATATAGACCAGTACGATTTAACCCATATAGGCATACCATATATATAAGTAAAATAGAGCACAATTAATCAGGCAGAGATTCTATAAAGGAATCAAAGGTCAAAAGCTCTCGCAAAATCAACACCGCAACAACCTTTGACGAGCTAATGATGACCATAATCACACAGGTAACTTTAAAGATTTAAGCAATTCAGAGATCTTTTTTCTGATTTCTGAGGAAAAGCAAAATAGAGTTTTTCCAATTTCACAACCAACACAAAACAAATTCTTCTTTTTTTTTCAAGGAAGAATATAAAACCGAGTTTTCTAACTCAAAGCCAATGTAAAATTAAAGATCTTCTCTGCTCTTGAAGGAAGATATACATGCAGAGTTTCTAACTCAAAAGCAATGCAAAACTAAAGATCTTCACTCATCTCGAAGGAGGAAAATATATACAGCAAAATGATAACTCAACCCCCCATGCAAAAGACGCAGATCTTGATTTCTGATCTAGAAGGAGAGATAAAATGTAGAGTTGCTAACTCTAAAACCCAAAGCAAAAAGACGCATATCTTCTTGATCTGGAAGAAGAAAAATATATACAGCATTTGCTAACTCAAACCCCCATGCAAAAGACGCAAATATTGATCTAAGGTGGAACTACGCTCTGTCTTCGATTGTGTTGTAGGGGTCAAATACTTCAACCAAGAAGTATTATCTGCAGACATATATCCCGATGCTTTAATCAGCAGGAAAATGTCACAAAACAATAACCAACAACCACAAATCTCAGTGCATTAACCTTTCGAAAGAATCTAACGCAGATCGATATCCTCGATTTGGGAAAGAGGTCTACTCTGTCCTCGGGATGGGTAATATGCTTCAATGCAGAAGAAATACTAGCAAAATAAGAGTAATAACTCATAACACTTAAGTTTAGAATCCCAATCCTATAATGCATGACGCATTTAGGTTTGCGATCTCTTGTATCGTATACCAATCTAAAGTATAAGGATGCCCGAAAAATCAATCAAGATCAAGTGGTAAAACAGAAAGGAATTACTTATCTGGATAGGCATTCGCCGAGACGAAAAACCACCGAGGTCTCCTCTCCTGTGACAGCTACAATGCCATGTACCACCATTAAATTTTTCTCTCGCTCCTCCTTCGTGAGTTGTTCTCCCCTCGATCGCTAATCGCCCCTTTTAGTATGGGTTCCCCCCTTTTAGTATGGGTTCCCCTCTTTTAAAGAATGTTCTTCCCCTTTGGAGGATCCGCCCCTCCAATAAATTTAAATGGCGAAATTCCTGGAGTTCGTGGGAGTCGAGCTCCATAGAAGACCTCTTTCCTAAAAATCCTCCAACAACAGATGTGCCTTATTAAAATTTCAACAAGATAATTCCATAAATCAAGGAAGATGTCCTCTTAGTTAAAGGAGCACTTCTTTAGTGGTCATTGAAAGGCTTTTTCTCCCCCTCTGTCTAGTAATGGTTTATAAAAAGGTATTATAACTTTACACCTTTTATATATATAATTTTATCAATATATAATATTTTAATGGTATGTAAATCTCTATTTGATTCATTTCATAAAAGAAGGTAAAAACCCTCTAACAAAGATATCTTTACAGTTTCAAATATATATATTGTTATATCATATGTAGACTTCTCTCATAGGGGTGTATGTATAAGGTTAATTATTTATAAGCATATTTCTCTCACACCCATAAATATAAATATAGAGAGAGAGAGAGAGAGACTTATACATTCGTATTACACCCAAAAGATTATAGTTGTAATACTAGTTCTTCATAAGTACGTCTGTAGATTCTTAGTCTTGGATGCAAATACTAAAGTGTGAGCTAGTTTAGGATGACCCTAGCCATAACTTGACTCTCATGGCCAATGACTTCTCTCCATTCCCAAAGGTTTTAGTTACTTCTTTTAAGTAGTGTCATGTTCTTAGTAACAAAATGACATAACAATACTCCCAAGTACCACTAGTGAGGCCTTGGCCTTGAGCTCCTCACCAGGGCCGTTTACAAAGATACAATTACATTTACGAAGGATAATAATATTAGGGATCAAATTTGGAGGGGTGTTACATACTCCTTCCCTTAAGAAGAACACCGTCCTCGGTGTTATACAGTTTGTCTTTCACATCCTTTCGCTTGCTTTATTTTCCTGCTTTGGTCGTCTTCTTATTTTTACGATTTCCGCAAGCTCTTTTCACTTATTACCTGCACTTTGTACAACTTGTACAAGATTTTCCAATATTCTTCAGTATAACATAAGTATACAAAAAATTTAAAACAGTAAATGTTTTATCATTCATCCTCATCCTTGAGGAAATATTTTCTTACTTTAGCATTCATAACATACACACATAACGTCATCCATTAGTCTACAATACAAATCATTAATATTGGTCATATCATAACACAATCTTTCAACAACACTTGGTTGATCATCAAACTCTCCCATGAGTTGGTAATTTCAGCAGTTCCTCTGTTGTACACAGAACTCTTCCTCGAGTTATGTTCTTTTGAAAGCTCAGCAAATCAAACTTTGCAAACAGAATATTCTCTATAAACTCAACAGAATAATCAGACAGTCTCGTTCTGCAACTCATTACTTATTATTCCCCTCATCGAATCTTCTTGTGTGCAAATCACAAGGAAAAATCCAGTTAGCCTCCTTCCCAATTCGATGGATTAAATTTGCCTAGGTCTTTGGGTCAGTATAACATTCAACGAGCCGCCTGCTCTGTTCCACTTCCATGGGGAACATGACCACATTTTTTTAGGGAAGTTGCCTCCTGCAACTGCTAGTGAGTGAGTGCAAGATGCAGCCATTCTGCTTGAGTCCAGGAAATATTTGTTTCCCCTCAAACCTTCTCGTTTGAGTCCAGGAAATATTCCTTTGTAACAATTTTTTTTTTTTTATGCCACATGCAACAACAAAATATAAAAATATATTCACCTATCATATCCTTTGCATTTTCATGATTACACATCATCAATCATAAGCCTTATCACTAATCGTGATAAAAGTAAATCATTACTTACTTTTGAGCGATTTAGCTCAACTTATCTATATAAGTTTTTTTCAATGTTCTTCCTTGATCATGTCATCAGTTGAAGTTAAGATCACTCCCTGAAATGTTAGTATAAAGAAACATTTATTTGCTTCAATTACTCTGCAATCGAACACATTAGTCCTATAGCATTACACACATGCTCTTTCAATAACTTGCATATTGTTTTCAATTCACCTTGATGTATGAATACAAATTCTTCAATATTCATATTGTGAATCTAAGGTCCAATCTGCTCACAATCAATCATATTAGTATCATAATTTAGTTATATGTAGATTCATTTCAATTTGAGACTCATCATCCAAAAATACTCTTTCAATACCCTTTCGATATTTCTTCAAAATATCCTATAATCAATCGATCATGATCAAAATCTCTACTATTTATCAAGATATTTATCTTGATGCATATCAATCTTAAGGATATAGCAAACCATAATGAAGAAATATGTAGATTCATACTTCTTTCCAATAATCATAAACTCGTAAGAATTCTTCTTGCAATTTCCATACAATAATGCAACATTAAGCTCATACTTATAAGTCTAATAACGATAGGAAATTCTAAACTGGAACACAGTTTACGTTAAGAAATAAAATGATGATTTTTCATATACGAAAAATAATATTCAAACACCTCAGTCATTCTGCCGCATAAATTCATTCACATCTTTCACCCGTAACCTAATATGTCAAATTCATTCTTGCTATCAATACTTAAGAGTAACAATTACTTAAGCAACTTCATACTATTGGATCCATGGCAGAGTATGAAAGAAAGTCAACCATATCCGGTAATATTTACATAATACCAAAACAGAAGTAAAACGATGTTCATTTTATCATTTGATACTTTGAGGACCAACTTTTATTTCAAGCAATGTACGTAACTATAACAATTTATTTTACCCAGTCATCTTCTATAATATCTATTAATGCAAGCTTCTCACAAATTGTGTCGTAACAACTATTAATTATCTAATTTAATATGCATGTTTAGAGCATTATTTATAAGCTTTGTTTGTTCAAGGTACTCACACGTTTTGTTCTAGCCTTCCATATCTTATTTATTTTCTTAGGCCAGCATTACAAAATGATATATACTTATGAATCAATCAACCAACATAAATATTATGATGTCCTATAATTTTTAATCATGATACAAAAATCAAATTATATTTCACATCAATATTGGAAAAGACATAAAACAACATCCGTATCGACTCATCCTTTTTATGAAATAGTTTTCATCCAGTGTATCTTTCAACTAGTTTGATTCCTTATGACGATGTCCTAGAATGTGCTTTATATGCTAACATTGATTGTATCTTTGTATAACCAAACCCATTCCTTTGATAAAGAGTGAATTCATTCTTTTAAGCAAGGAATCATTTTTATTTATAACAATGACTAGGGTATATGCATTCATTATCATAGATTTCCACATCGAAATACATCACTCACCTATTTGTAGCAATAATTAAAATCAACTAAGTATGAATACTTTCTATCTTATGTAAATCTCATAACCCTTTGTATATATACTAAAATCAAAATACTAATTTATTAACAACACCATGTGATAATGTGAGTGTCTATATTTTATATCTAGCAAAGGATAACTCATGGTAAAATGAGAACATACCTGACTCACAATTTGTAAAAAAAACCATGATGAGAAAGACTTATATTTACTATTTTGGAGATCTTGAAATTTCACTCCGTTAACATATCTCCTTCGTCTCGTCCAGTTCATGCGCCAAAACAAAACAAGAACAAATTGATTAGCCTTCAATAATTCCTTATTTCATGTCGAGCCCAATAGGCCCGAGTATTGTAACCAAAAGCTATGATACCATATGTAACATATCCATTTTTCGTAGTTTAGTATTTGAGTGAATTTCGCAAAAAATTGATAACTTGAATGATCTTTAGAAACAAAAGTTATTTGTGAAAGGACCAAATTCCTAACATACTTCCATCACTGAAATGGCCAAACTTGAATGTCATACAAAGCACACATCCATGTGGTCGTCACCACACAACATTGTCGCAACACAACATGATTAACATGAAATTACCTTCTAAAACATTCTATAACAATATGCATGTTCATAAGCATTAAACCTTTTAATTAAAATGACACAAATGAAAGGGGCCATATAACAACCAAGTCATCATAAATACACAATGAAAGAGACCATTAAAATCATACACAAAGACCACACATAAGAGAACACATGTAAGGTGGTTCACCCAACTTGGGCTACGTCCACAAGGAAGGTTGCAAATTATTTCATTTATAAAAAGGAGTTACATACATCCTGCAACTCTATGGTTGCAGATTCTTCATTTCTCACTACCCTTCTCCAGGGAGTATTACAAGACTTCATCCCTAACATCAAAAGGATTTTCAGAGAGCTATTATGACTCAATCTATAATACCAAACCACATAATGATTATCGAAACTATCACATGGACTCTTTCTTACAAAAAAATATATAGTATGCCCCATGGACTCTTTTTAACAACATATATAAATATATTGCTTATAAACATAAATCTTAAGTTTATTCTTCTAAATACTTCACTCCAAAACTAAAAGGTTAAGAAGGTGAAAAGCGAAGAGGACAAAATATGCTTTAAGGTTAGGTTTACTTCAGCCTCGCCCAACTTCATCATATATACGCTAAAACTTATACCTTGAAAATAACTTGAAAGTTTAATTAAAGGGGTCGCGCCCTTGCTGGCTGCAACCACATATCTATAACACTTAAGACACATGCCTAGATCCAGATCGACGTTTAAACCGAAAAATGTTAACGAAATTATTATCAAAAAACGCTAAAGTGAAGATGATACCCAACTCTCCACTAAACTTGATTAGAGATCTTCCAGCTTCTAAACTACAACTCAAACAGAGATCAAAATAATAGTATTAATCGACTAGCGATGACTCTGTATAAATATATACATATATATAAGATCATTCTAACATTTAATCCAAGGCTACTGGAACCAACCTCTCTGAAAATTAATAAGCATTCGGCAGTATGTAATATCTAAGATATATTTATATGACATATAATAATATAGCAAATCCAAATATTTTCCTCCGCCAAAATGGAAAGATTGACAATGTCATATTTATAACGGAATGGATTATACGGTTCTATGATAACCTAAAAACATTTACCTATATAAAAACAACTCCACATGTGTGGGCAGAATTCAAGCCTTTAACGATGTCTATCTGATCAAAATTAGATTGTCAAAGATGGCAGCCATCGACGCCTTCACCATTGGCACTTGGAAGAACACTTAGGTCTAAAAGAACAAAATATAGACCAATACGATTCAACCCATATAGGCATACCATATATATAAGTAAAATATAGCACAATTAATCAAGCGGAGGTTCTATAAAGGAATCAAAGGTCAAAAGCTCTCGCAAAATCAACACCGTAGCAAACCTCGACGAGCTGATCATGACCATAATCACACAGGTAAATTTAAATATTTAAGCAATTCAAATATCTTTTTTCTGATCTCTAAGGAAAAGCAAAATAGAGTTTTTCTAAATTCACAACCAACATAAAACCAGATTTTTTTTTTTCAAGGCAGAATATAAAACCAAGTTTTCTAACTCAAATCCAATGTAAAAGTAAAGATCTTCTCTGCTCTTGAAGGAAGATATACATGCAGAGTTTCCAACTCAAAAGCAATGCAAAACTAACGATCTTAGACTCTCATCTCGAAGGAGGAAAATATATACAGCAAAATGCTAACTCAACCCCCCATGCAAAAGACGCAGATCTTGATTTCTGATCTAGAAGGAGAGATAAAATGTAGAGTTGATAACTCTAAAACCCGAATCAAAAGACGCAGATATTCTTGATCTGGGAGGAGAAAAATATATACAGCATTTGCTAACTCAAACCCCCATGCAAAAGACGCAAATCTTGATCTAAGATGGAACTCTGCTCTGTCTTCTATTGTGTTGTAGGGGTCAAATACTTCAACCAAGAAGTATTATCCGCTGACATATATCCCGATGCTTTAATCAGCAGGCATATGTCACAAAACAATAACCAACAACCACAAATCTTAGTGCATTAACCTTTCGAAAGAATCTAACGCAGATCGATATCCTTGATTTGAGAAAGAGGTCTACTCTGTCCTCGGGATGGGTAATATGCTTCGATGCAGAAGCAATACTAGCAAAATAAGAGTAATAACTCATAACACTTAAGTTTAGAATCCCAATCCTATAATGTATGACGCATTCAAATTAGCGATCTCTTGTATCGTATACCAATCTAAAGTATAAGGATGCCCTAAAAATCAATCAGGATCAAGTGGTAAAACAGAAAGGAATTACTTATCTGGATAGGCATTCGTTGAGATGGAAAACTACCGGGGTCTCCTCTCCAGTGACAGTTATAATGCCATGTACCACCATTAAAGTTTTCTCCTGCTCCTCCTTCGTGAGTTGTTCTCCCCTCGATCGCTAATCGTCCCTTTTACTATGGGCTCCCTCCTCTTTTAAAGAATTTTCTTTCCCTTTGGAGGATCCGCCCCTCCAATAAATTTAAATGGTGAAATTCCTGGAGGTCGTGGGAGCCGAGCTCTATAGAAGACCTCTTTCCTCAAAATCCTCCAACAAGAGATACGCCCTATTAAAATTTCAACAAGATAAATCCATAAATCAAGGAAGATGTCCTCTTAGTTAAAGGCGCACTTCTTTAGTGGTCATTGAAAGGATTCTTCTCCCCCTTTGTCTAGTAATGGTTTATAAAAAGGTATTATAACTTTACCCCTTTTATATATATAATTTTATCAATATATAATATTTTAATGGTATGTAAATTTATTTTTGATTCATTTCATAACAGAAGGTAAAAACCCTCTAACAAAGATATCTTTACACGTTTCAAATATATATATATTTATTTATTGTTATATCATATGTAGACTTCTCTCATAGGGGTGTATGTATAAGGTTAATTACTTATAAGCATACTTCTAGACTTCTCTCATAGGGATGTATGTATAAGGTTAATTACTTATAAGCATACTTCTTGCACACCCATATATATATATATATTCCTATTACACCCAAAAGATTATAGTAGTAATACTAGTTCTTCATAAGTAGGTCTGTAGATTCTTAGTCTTGGCTGCCAATACTAAAGTGTGAGCTAGTTTAGGATAACCCTAGACATAACTTGACTCTCATGGCCAATGACTTCTCTCCCTTCCCAAAGGTTTTAGTTACTTCCTTTAAGTAGTGTCATGTTCTTAGTAACAAAATGACATAACAATACTCCCAAGTACCACTGGTTGGGCCTTGGCCTTAGCTCCTCACCAGAGCTATTTACAAATATACAATTACATTTACCAAGTATAATAATATTAGGGATAAAATTTGGAAAGGTGTTACATTGAAGCCAATGACTATTCAACCCATTTTTATACAAAAATATATAATACATTTATTTATTACTTTTTATAAATTATATACTATGAGTTAATGGGTATTCATTTAATAATGCATTTGTGATTAGTGACTTGGGATTCTAGTTAGTGAAATAAAACTTAATAGATTGATAATAAATAATAAATAATTAATAAATTAAAGTTTAATCATTTAAAAATTAAATGTTAATAAATTAATAATAAAGTAGTTATATATATGTATATCAATTTTAAAATATGATTTAAATTAAAATATATAAGGAAAGAAATCTTATAATTGTTATTGAGAAAAAGGTGAATCTATCAAAGTGGTTGGTCATTAGGAGGTTTCATTGTAATCCTTTTCACTCAAATTTTAATTTATCTGAAATATGACTTAAATTAAAGTAGCACAGCCACAAGTAAAGTGGTCAGTGAATACTGATAGGTGTAACCAACCACTTAATTTTGTGGAGATGGTTGGTTGTTAAACAAAGGCTAAACATTAAACTAATTAATATAAACACAAAACAAATATTATTTAATAAACATACCCAGTTTCTTAACCACCACTTAATCTAGTTTAATTAAATCTTAATCAAGATGTATTTGAGCATAACAAGATAGGACAACCATGAAATGAATCCCAACTGTACACTTGTTACACTCAGGTTAATCTTATTGATCCACTCGAGAAACTCTAAAATCTCGGATAATATCTAAATACTCGGTATAAATATAAAAAAAAAAGAAATTTTATAATTGCTATAGAGAAAAGGGTAAATCTATCAAAGTGGTTGGTTGGTTATTATGAGGTTTGATTGTGATCCTTTCCAGTCAAATTCAAATTTATCTCAAGACCTATGTTATTAAGTAATTATTAATTAATTGAAACCTGGATATTTTTAAAGAATAATTGGTATGATCTTTGATCAGCATTTTACAACAGTGACCCACGGTGAAAAAGAAAATGGTTGGTTGTTACATAATCTAATGTTTCCAAGGTGAACGGTGGTTGCATAAGATAATGGACACGATGGTGAAAGGATTCGCTTCCTTGCTACGGCCAGGACACTTTCATGCCGTAAGGTAAGGGATGAATCATAGATTCAACATTGAAAATTTGGAAGTCCTTGGGATTCTCGTGATAGCATGGGCTTCTGGGAAAGTTTACAGTTATCTAGATGTAAGCACATGATTGAATAAATTCTATAATTGCAATCTGCAACAAAAGTGATCTTTCCACGAAAGTAGATTGCCGCAGTTACTTGAATATCTTTGTCTGTAATTGTGGAAGAATAGGAAGGCATCACATGCCGAATAGAGATTGAAGCGTATTTTGACTGTCACGCTGTTCTTTCCTATGTAGACTCACCTCTGGTCTCCTATAAAGTCTCCAGCACAGTTGAAGAAGGAAAAGCTTGCGTATTCACGAGAAAGCTGTCTAGCTAGGCCTTCTTTTCGCCTCGATATATACATTTTCCCCAACCTAACCGATCTGTATCCACACATAAGTTTGTGTATACAATTCCTTTTATAGTCACAAAAACAACCTCTTTATACAAATAATGTTGTGAAATGCCCTTGAGAAATGTCCAAGCCGAGCTCCTTTGCAAAGAGCAGAGGTAGAACATCTGCAGAAAGACTCACGACGCCTGGAATAGAGTGCCTGTATGATAGCGAATTATCGGCGCATAGACCCAACACAGGGAAGACGACTGACCAGACAGATTTGTGGTTTTCTTGTATTGCGTAGCAGGGATAACGATGAAGTCCAATATTCTGTTGGGGAAATACGAATTAGGGCGCCTGCTGGGGCAAGGGACATTCGCCAAGGTCTATTACGCTAGAAGTCTCAAGACTGGCGAGAGCGTCGCCATTAAAACCATGGACAAAGAAGAAATCGTCAAGGTCGACATGATGGAGCAGATCAAACGAGAAATCTCCGTCTTGAGGCTGGTCCAACACCCCAACATCGTTCGGCTCTACGAAGTCATGGCGAGCAAGTCCAAGATTTACATCGTGATGGAGTACGTTAAAGGCGGCGAGCTCTTCAACAGGGTTGACGATAAGGAGAGATTGAAGGAAGAGGAGGCGAGGAAGTATTTTCAACAGCTTATTAGCGCAGTCGACTTCTGCCACAGTCGGGGGGTTTACCACCGGGACTTGAAGTTAGAGAACTTGTTATTAGACGACAACGGGGTCATGAAGGTCTCCGACTTCGGGCTCAGCGCGCTGCCGGAGCAATTCAGGCAGGACGGCCTTCTCCACACAACGTGCGGCACCCCGGCATACGTCGCGCCGGAGGTCATTACCAAGAAGGGCTACGATGGCGCCAGAGCCGATATCTGGTCCTGTGGAGTCATACTGTTCGTTCTCATGGCAGGCTACCTGCCGTTCCAGGGCGCGAACCTCATAGTCATGTATAGGAAGATCTACAAAGGGGACTTCAAATGCCCGCCGTGGTTTTCCTCTGATGTCCGGCGGCTTGTACTCCGTCTGCTGGACCCCAACCCACAGACAAGGATCACTGTTCCGCAGCTCATGGAGATCCCTTGGTTCAGCCAGGGCTTCAATCGCCCGTCGAATCCTCTTTCTGACGATGTCGATATCGGCCTACGAGACGATGTCGAGTCCCCTTTCATTCTCACCAAGCCAGCCTCCCTCAACGCCTTCGACATCATATCCCTCTCGCCAGGATTCAATCTCTCCGGGTTGTTCAGCGACTATGCCGTGGAGCAGAAGGAGTTGAGGTTCACGTTGACTGGGCCGCCGACGAGCATAATGTCGAAGTTGGAGGAGATTGCGAGGCTGTTCAGGCTCAGCTTTAAGAAGTCTAAGGACTGCAAGGTGAAGTTGCAGAGGTCTGAGCAAGGCCGGAAGGGGCATTTGTCTATTGATGTCGAGATTTTCGAAGTCACGCCCTCGCTCTTCGTGGTGGAGCTTCAAAAGACCGGCGGAGATACACTGGAATACAGTCGGTTCTGCAGCCAAGATCTGAGGCCCAGCCTCAAAGATATCGTGTGGACATGGGACGGCAACGGTTAAGATCAGCAGGCATATAAACTTGTAAATTTTTTATTCTGAACATAGCTCCAATTCTTGTAAGGTTAATGTTTTACAGTCGTTTGGATATCAGACACATATACCAATGAAAATTACAGCGATCAAACTTTGCAAGTTTAACTATCAAAATTGTGATCTCAGAGTATAACAGGTTTCTGAATCGATCTAACTGGCTGGAATAGCAGTTTGAACAACAGATTGTGTGATTTCGGCTATTGTAGGATTCCGAAGGAGGTCACGGGAAATCACGTTTGATCACCACTAAATTCGAGTGAGTTCTAATTTTCCTTCTAGGGTTGTAATTCGCATTCACGCCTAACATGCACTTCCAAAAATATCTCGATACTCATAATAAATTATAATTATAAAACCCTAATTATTAGAGACTAAGGATAAAGAGGGTTTCAGCAATCTTGTAATGAGACCATGACCATGTGCTAGTTTCCTTTATGAGTTATAATTTAAGTATTTGGTTTTAATCAAATGTCAAAAGTCATAAACTATGATTTGCACTAAAAAGGTGCAAAGTTAAAGATGGGTCTGAAATGGAATTGTTGTTTTTTTTAAATAATAAGGAATTATGCATGCATGGAGAGTTTAGTAAACCATATGTGGCAGATTTGACTATGATTATTGAGGAATTATGTAGAGTTTTAGTAAAAGTATGTGGTAGATTGTTTAAAAAGGAATATACAAAATCAAAGATAAATTATTGTTGTCAAAGCAAAAAAATATAGTATATGTAAGTGGTGGGTTGTTAGTGATGTTGATCTACTGCTCATCAATGAAACATTTTTAAAAAAATTATGTGGATCTACTTCTCACCAATGAAACATTTTTAAAACAAAAGCTAAAAAAAATTCAAGTGATAAGCAAGCACACCAATTTCCTTTAACTTATAAGCATATACAAGAAAATATAGATCAAATGAACAAACATTATGATAAATAGAACCATATCCCCATTGTGATAATAAAGTTCGGGGAGGGAGACATCTAAAAGGAAACAACATTTGAAAAAGAAATGCACGAGGATGCATTTATCAAATAGAAGCATCTCCAACAAATGGTGGCATGCAGTATTATTTCCACCCACCTATTATATAAATTAAAATATCAAAATGAATTCCTTCACTCAAAATGTAAGTGGTGAGTCGACTATTTGTCGTGTTTATGTGCCTCTAGTATTAATGAAGCATTCTCAAAGTAAAATCTTACAAATGTAAATGTATGAGAGAACCCCAATAGAAATAACAAGCACAACATTTTCCTTGAACTCATAAGGCTATACAAAAAAATAAAAATGTTGTTAGAGAATAATGGCGAAATGCCATGATATTTAGAATATTGTTATCATGTAGATTTATTAAGAAAATAAATGGTTTGAGATCCGCTTCTATCGGAGTCTGTTGAAACCATTCATTCATTATAAATGTAATTTGATTTGCAAGTAATAGATATATTGTTTTGTGTAATGGTTGCTCTCATATTTTCTGAGTTGGTATTAGAGCTCGGCTCGGCTTAATTCCCTCACGGGAATGCCCAAAAAAATGTGAGAGTTGTAGTAGTTGATTTGTTGTAAATAGGAGTGTGAGTTTTCTGTGTGCTTGTTATTTTATTTATGTGCAAATAAAGATGTTGTGCCAATCTGTAAGCAATCCGGTAGACAGTGCATAACTGAGAGAGATCCGAAGAGAGGAGAACGTGAGGGAACAAAAGGAAGCCGCAGTTGTGAATGAGAATTTTTCCCCATAATTTACTCTCCTTCCCCATCAAATTTTGTTGAAGCCGCCTTGTTCAATTTTCAGTGGAACAACAACACGTTCATTGCAGAGTTGAATGAGATAAACTCCCAAACACCTAGGCGACCAGAGCAGTGTTGTAAGAAGGTTTCCAATCACAAAGAGCATAGCAGGAGAGCAATTTGTTGCCTGTAAAAAGAAGCTGCCTACGTTAGCGCTCCTTGGGATTTAAAGAGAGATTCGATGAATTTCTTTCCCACGAGGAAGGAGTCGCCCATCCAACTTAGAGTCAGCCTGAAAATATCAATTTACAGTAGAAGATCTGCTGCCATTGAGGAAGAAAGCTAAACCTCAGTCATAGTTTCCTTATCAGATCTGAATTCAATGAAGTCAATTCACTGCAATTTAATTCTATTTCTATTGCCCGTGCATTATGATGTTTTACAGCTTCTTATCTATATATTAGCATTATTTTTTTATTGGGTGAGCATCCTCTCTCCAATCCATGAATAGCTTGTGTTTCTTAATGAATACAACGAGCTATGTATGTCAGCAAGAACACTGTGTTGCCTCATGGAGAAGAAAGAGTTTATGTCTTTGTTAGTTTGTGAAGGTCACTTGTATGACTATCTTCTGGATATGTTCAGTATCTAGAGTACTCTCCTAGATCCTGTTGGATTTAGCGAGCTATGTGTTCAACAGATGAAAGTATCTCCATAGAACAGTCCAGTTACTTGATTACTTCTCTTCCAAACTCAGCGAACTATGTACTTTGTCATAGTTAAGTACTCAATATTGTTAGTCACTGCAATTATTTTATTGATGGTCAGAAGCATTGCAGTTCAAATGAGTCAAATGGGAAGCTCGAAGATGAAGTGAAGAAAGAGCGCAAACTGTGAGACTTCAATGTGGGTGTAAATGTTGATGAAGACCAGACAGACAAATATCAGAGTTCCATAATGTTTGTATTGTAAGAATCGCATTTCTCCATTAAGGGGAAGTGTTAGAGAATAATGGAGAAATGCCATGATATTTAGAATATTGTTATCACATACATTTATTTAGAAAATAAATGGTTTGAGATCCGCTTCTATCGGAGTCTGTTGAAACGATTCATTCATTATAAATGTAATTTGATTTGCAAGTAATAGATATATTGTTTTGTGTAATGGTTGCTTTCATATTTTCTAAGTAATGTAATGAACGAAGATTATGATGCATACAACCATATCCCCATTCCAATAATGAAGTGGAGAGAAACATCTAAAGTGAAGCATCATTTGGGAAGAAAAAAAAACACAATATGATGCATTTACCAAAAAAGAAAATATCCGAAAAACGATGGCATTTGGTATTAATATCCACCCACATAATATATACATTAAAATATCAAAATTACCACCTTGTGTCATCAAAAATACCTTGAAGTTCTATTCTACAACATGTTCATACCAAAATCATTGTTATAAGCTTACTCTTTTTCAACATGAGATGACACTAATGAAGAGCTTTTTCAAACAAGCTTTCATTACATCATACCTAGTACCATGTCACCTGAAGTGAAAACTAATAATAAATTATTGAAAACTTAAGAGTCAATTGAAGTACTTACATTACAATTCAATTCTTCCATTCCCATGAAGTCTAATCAAATGTTACTATCAATTTCCCCCTTCACCGAAACATGGACCCAACAAGAAACTATGTTCAATCGCTTTGTAGTCACTTGGAATCCTACAATGACCTGTAAATCATGTAATTGCTTTTACCTTCAACCTGATATGAAATTTTATCTAATTGTTCTAAACTTCAAGCTGACATCAAATTGTTAGATAGGTAAAGAGACTGTCAAGTACCTTTTGTTGATGTATCTCCCTTCAGAAGATTTAGCGGTATTAGTTGAAAAAAAAGCATGATGAAAAGAAAACAATGAACTAATTTTTAAAAGTGAGAAATCTAACATCAATAATTCAATCCCACTCATAACCTAGATTTGAGCCCATATCCTAGTTTGCAAATTCTTTAGTCTCACCCTCTATGCCAATAATCAACCCAACCTGCCATATGGGTGAAAACATGAAGTTGGGAAATACTTTTGCTTGTTTTTTAAGAAGAAAATTGTAAAATTTTACGTATTGTGAACTTCAACCCCTTGAAACTCATATTTTCTTTGAGAATTTTACTTTGAGGTAAAAAAGAGATTTGTAGATAATTGTGTTACCTCCATACTCTGATGTCATCCTTACTAAGAAAACTAAAAGTACCTCTATGAATAGGAGGACAGGAAGTGCACTATGGTTTTTCCTCTTTTTTGGGTGTTTTCATTTTGAAGATATTGAATTTTCTTTACAACCATTTTTCAAAATAGTAAAATTTTGACGTGATGAAATTTAGAATAAAATTATTAATAAATATATAAATTATTGATGGAAAAAACAATTCTCATATAATTAGAAACTAGATTCAGAGATGAATCCATTGTTACAAGGTTTGACAAATACTCTTTAAAATTTACAGGTTTGGCCTCTACAAAGTTGCAATTTCCATAAAATTGTAGAGTATTTATTAAAAAAATTTATCAGAAACTATAGTCCGAGAAAATGTCTCAGTCAAGAGTTTTCTACCAACTATTGGCCAAGAGATTTAAACTCTCAACTGAGAGTATTTTTTTTAATAGATGACTCTAATTGAATAAAACTCTAGTTTGAGAGTTTAAAATAGCACACTCCAAAATTTGTTTCCCAACTTTGTGTTTTCACCCATAGATGAAGACGATGATGTCTCATGGTGTTTGTAATGAGGCACGAACTTAACTACTTCATAGGAATTATTTGTCAATAATATGAAAATTTATGTAACAGCAACTGAAGGATATTAAATAAATAAAAAGACTTACAAACCTCCTGCAACACCCAATCAACATTCAATACAATTGTGAAACAGATAACAAGTGTTGTGTTGGTGGGTCATGAATCATGGAATTGGTCGTGGGAATTAATATGACCAAATGTCAAAAGGGAAACAATTTGTAGAGATTTGTGTTTGGTGCTTTAGTTTACTACTAATTAAGGTCAGGGGGAGGGGGATACACAGTATTTTTTATAGGATCTCACAAGCACAAACATGTTATTTGAGGCTGAAATGGGATTTTTGTTATATGTCACACAACAAGCAACTGAGGTGACAGTCACGTGAAACGAAATTATGAAACATGTGATCGTTCAATCATGGCATCGTCTTGATGAAGGCCTCTTTTGTAAGGTGTGGGACGCATGAAATTTAGGTTGGGTGCACAAAGTTGGGTCCACTTTTTTGTGCCACCAAATGTCATGATTCCAAAATACAATGCTCTATTGTTTTTTCTATAACTTTTGACTGGATTCACCATTTCTCAAACAAATTAGATGGTGCATTAGAAGAAAGAAAGCTCTATACTCTCATATAAAAAAATTCAAAATTCCATTAAGTTATGCCCTTAAAGTGTTTCAAACGCACACATCATCCTTTTTTCATGTTTTTTTTACTTCAATAAGTCATAATAAAATGGAAAACATCATGAATCATTTCAGAAAAATAGTGTTGCACTAGCACAAGATCTGTCTTCTACACATGTAAAAAAAATATTAAAAAATACTATCAATTATTTCATATAGTGACGCATGCGCATAGACATATATGTTATATTGTGTTGAAAATTTGAAAATCCAATTTTAGAAAATCAAATTTTAGAAACAGCTACACAAAATTTCTAAAAGTAAAATTTATATATTATGAAAAATTATTCAATTTCCTATATTTGTCTTTTTACATTGTCTTAAAATTTGTTATGCAACTACCTCTAATTGCCTCTTAAAGTCATAGGTTCATGTTTTTTCAGTTTTATGTGGCAACTAAAGTGTCTTGAAAGGAGCTCATGGTTATGCATCAACGTTTATGTTTATGTTGTTAGGAATTGCCCACATGAAATTTGAGACTGCCCTTAGGCTAAATTGGCCTTGAAATAGGTAGTTTGGTGAGGCGTTGTTATAGCCCAAATCAGCACTTCTCCGTTTGTGACAACACTTGCATGATGATGTTCTCATGATGACACTTTCATGACAAAACTTCATGAAGCTATTATTGCTCACACAAAGGGCAATATGGATGGAAGAGCCCTAATTTGGTGCTTAGTAGTGTGGCATTAATGTATTCAATGATTATTCAACAATTAAGGAACTTGTGACCACATTTGGAGTCCAAAAAACCTCTAAAAAGCCCTAAAAAATGACTTTTTCCCCCACATGCGGGTTTCCTTTGTCCCACCCATGTGTAATGCAGAGTTTTCCTTTGTCCCATCTACGCATGGCTTAAAAAATGCCAAAAACTATAAAAAAATCTCAAAATTGGGGCAGTTTGGGTGGTTTTGGAAACCTCCTCCTCGATTACAACTGCTCCCTCCTTGAATCTAACCATATCCTTCTCCTATAAAAGAAAGAGAGATTGGCCATGAAAAATAATCTTAACCCAAGTATTGTTATGATGGGGGAATTATCATTCTCTTTCCCTTGCCATTTATGCCCTATCTAGTTGCTCTCAAACCCTTATGCATCTGAGCTATGGTTGGGATTCTTGGAGAAGAGAAGCAAGAAATCCAGAATCAAGGTTTTTTGAGGTGCCTAAATAGTTACAATGCATATTTGTACTTATTTCTATTAATTAATAAAAGAAATGTTGGAATCTTATTAATACTGAGAGGGGGGTGAATCAATATTAGCGTAGTTATGAACAATCTTCACTTCTTATCAATTTTAAATGGAACTTAAATTATGCATTCACCATAAACAGAAACAGAAACATCACATGCGCAATACACAAAACACAAGGATTTTTACATGGAAATCCAAATGGGAGAAAACCACATAATTCTCTCTTATATTAAAAGATTACATTCATGGAAGCACTAACTTCTGAATTTTCGCAGCATCAACTAAAAGGAGGCAACAGACCCCTGGTTTTACAGGATGCAACCTGGAGGAAGAACCTAACCCTTGATTTACCAAATTCAACTGGAAGGAGGCATCGACCCCGTATTCCTTTCCCCGTCATGTTTCCCTGATATGACTGTAGAAGATATTCCTTTGTTGTTCTACTGATCCGCGCACTCTTTAGATTAATTGCAGTTTATTCCTTTGTGTGCACCTTATGTGTACTAAGATCTTGTGATCCCTAAACTATATCACGTACTTCACTACACTACACACTTGATCTCATACTTCATAAAATTCTACAATCTGTGCGTTGCTTCAATATACCGTTCTATTTCTGCGCATATACAAAATCAACTAATGTTTCTCATCCTCTATTATGCTGCTATTCTGATCTCATGCAATTGTATCATATCACTCACATCATTCTGCGCATGTTTTGTTATGCTATATTTCTATCTTGGTGCATCTGTCTTAGATAATATGTAACCTTATGCATATCGTATGTGATTCTGTCTTTCTATTCTTACGCACTTGGCTCGGATAAACTTCATCATACTGTGCATCTGATGTTGTGCTAAACTTATATCTTGGAGCATGCGTCATAGATAATCTGTAATCTTCTGCATATCATATGCCATTCTCCCTTTCTTTTCTTATGCACTTGTTTTAGATAAAATTCATCATACTATGCCTCATCTGTTGTGTTGCATATATATCTTCGCACATCTGTCTTAGATAAATCACTTCATCTTTTTGCGCATCATCTGTTATGATGTATTTTGCGCATTCGACTCTTCTACTAGATTACATTGTTCCGGTTCCATGAGCCATTGATACCACAAAATAGAAGCTTTCCAAATTAGAGTACTACTACTTTCGCATCCTCAAGATTACTTCAACTCTCCAAATTGGCTTCTTATTTATACTTGTCCTACACAAACGGTGTGTCCACAAGTTGGTTGTAGCGTACCTTCTCCCTTGTTTCACGGTCCAACTTACTTCACGCTTCGTCCACTTGAGATATTCTGTGCTACTGAGGTATCACACCTTTTGGGACTTGTGCATACTTGGTTCTTTGCATAGTAGGTATTGTGCACTTTGGAACCACTTCGTGTGGGGTCTTGTGCCCTGGAAGTATCATTGCTTGTGGGTCTTGCACACTAGACTTGTCCGGCTGCCACTTCTTGAAGTATACTCTAATGCATGCTTCACAATATGTTATTCTTTTTTCCTTTACGTGACCTCCGATCAGTACTTCTCTATTGTTTTTCATCTCTAAGATGATTGTATGCTTCATGATATTTATCCCCCTTTGACATCAATGGAAATGATGTACCTTCAATTGCAAATTCTCAGGTTTTTATTTCTTCGGTTTTGCATTGGCCTTCATACATTTGGTTGCTTCAATCACTCCCCCTGTCTTCGTACTTCATTCTTTTTCCTATCCCTGGAGTTGATGTGCAGAGCTCAGTCATCTTGCAATTTGTACCTTCAATACTGTCTCTCTAGCTATCTCGGATATGCTTCCCTTATACAGTCATCAAATTTCTTCTGTCTTGATCTTCTATTCTTGTGACATATCATTCTTCCATGCTTCTTTATTCACCTTCCTGTCACAATTTTTTATGCCATCTTCCAAACGCACTTACTATGCACACTACAGATTTCCATCTTCTTTCTTCCATGTCAATTTCTTCCATCATCCAACCTTTCATTTTTGTCGCATTCACTGCACTATGACCAGCCTTCATCACATTTTATGACTTCACATATCTTGCAACAACGTCTAATGATTATTCCTTAATATCGCACATATTTTCATCTATCAGCTAGCATCGAAACATGGCGAAGTGACTAATAACTCATGCGAAAAATTTGATGTGACATATTCATAATCGATATTTTTAGGCCACATCATTTTGATTACATGGAATAATGAGTTGGATTTCTTCTTTTTTTCCTCTTGCCCGATTTCATTAACTCATGCAATAAATTTTGACATCTCCCTAGTCTGGTTCATGTCACGCGGACATGAATGCAATTAACCTCAACTATCGAAGGAATATTTGCGCGGGTGTAGCGCGGGCATTGTTATGATAACCTGAGCTATAGCGTGGGTTGATAGTGTATTGGTCGTGTGACCCCTTCTTTCGACTGGTTTTTTGGCACTTTTGGACTCGTGTTGTCTTTTGGATCTGTTAAGGATGTGTTGCAGCCACAACTTTTTTTTCCCCAAATTTTGCATAAAATTATCGGGCCCCTCCTTTAATTTTTTATTTACTAAGGCTTTCTTGTTTTTTTATCTTCCTTTGATTGTAAACACTTTTTGGTCCTTAGAAAAGGTTTGAACTCAAAATAGTTTTTTTTTTAAGTTTTTTTGTTTCGGAGCATAATTTGATTTTGCGCCGAAACAATCGAAAGAAAACAAATGTTTCGTGTTTCGGAGAAGATTTTGGTTTTGCACCGAAACAGTCGGAACAATTTCTGATTCTTCACCAAAATTGTCAAATAAGTTTTTCGTCGATCAAAATACAATTTTAAGCCGAAACATTCGAAAGAAAACAATTTTTTCCCACGATCGGAGAAAAATTGGATTCATTCTAAAATGGTCAGAACATTTTTTTATTCTTCGCTGAAACAACCAAAATTCGATCAAAATGCAATTTTACGCCGAAACGGTCGGAAGGAGATAAGTTGTTTTGCAATCAAAGCAGAATTTGTTTTCACTTTGAAACAGTCGCAACGAAACAAGATTTTACGCTGAAATGGTCGACACACAATGATATTCTGCACCGATAGTTGGTTGCTTAGATTTTTTATTCTCTGTCGATATTGCGATAAAAGGGTATGTATGAAAGGAAGTCCGTATTGGGAATTTTTTTTCACGATTAGCCCAACACCAATTTTATTTTTGCTCCGAAATAGTATGGTGCTAAAGGATTTTTTCTCCAAAATTGACTAAAGAGTGAAATCAATCAGCGTCAAACTCAATTTTAATCCGATATGACCCGGCGCCAAATTCAATTTTTATCCGTAATGGGCCCGGTGACAAAACTTATATTTCTCCAAAGTTGACTAGAGTGAAATCAATTAGCGCCAAACTTAATTCTGAACTGAAATAGCCTAGCGCAAAAGGGGATTTTGACCCGAAATGGATTCGGATTTAAACTCTTTTTTATCCGAAACTAATTTTGATAAACCTTTTTGGGACTGCGAGAAAATTTTAACTCTAATATAAATAATGATTTCTGTTTTGTACACCATTAATGTAGATTTATTACTAGGGTTATCCTGTTGCTTTATAAGGGAGGGTGTTTAATGGTTTGTGTCACATTTTCAAAGACCATTTGGTCGAGTTAGAGTGAATTGTTTCCAGACACCTGGAGTCTCACTATTACGAACTTCTGGACGCTCGACTGCTAACACCGTCCTTGCACAACCAGGTAGGATTTCTTGTATCCATTAATTATGTTACATCTATTGTGTAAGATTGGAATTTTTAAGGTTAATAGAAAAAAATTTAACCGTTATTTTCGTGCCCTACTGTTTGTGTCTTCAAATCCCTCAAACTTATTGATACTTTTGAATAATAAAGGGGGAGTGAACACAATGCATGTATCGGTTTTCCATTACATATGATATAAAAGTTAGATACCTTACCTTCAATTGCGAATAGGGTTTGAAAAAACGCCTTCGGATTAGGGACTGAATTCGACCTATGGAACCACTTTTTGGACAACGGTTTGGAATTGGCCTTCCCACCCAGCCTACCCTTCACGACAGTATTCAAGCCTTTATCTGTATCTCTTATGGGGAGAGGAATCTAGTTGACCTTACCTTTTTTTACTAATAAAAGGCAACTAATATTTATTTACACAATAAAATTATTGAATTTGATGTATGGGAGGAAGGAATTGCTCTTTTCGGCTAAGTTTTTCCTACCAACATCCTATTTATCCTTTCCTGTAAATGGGAATAGAAATAAGGAAAGGCGTGGTTTGTTTGTTTAAATGCAAAACCTTACCCATTGCATAGCAATTTATTTTTCATGTAGTATCAACCCTAGGATCCTCCAGGTTTTAAATCTGTATCGTTCGGGGTAAAGTACATAGAAAACCTTGTCGACGGAGTATCTCTCAACGAAATTTCGAACTAAATCTCTCTATCATGAACCCTAGAATGTTTTAACCCGAAGCTGGGCTGAAAATTATCACCATGAGGAGTATTGTATGGCTTGAATCTAAATAAGAATTGTAAAACCTGTCTTATATATTTCTTTACGAAAATGCATATTGGATAGGTTATTACATTTGTAGTTTGTTACTTGCGTTGGTTTTGTTAGAATAATGTTATACACTCATTTTCCATTATGCTTGAGTTATGTTAATGATGAAATGTTGAAAAAATAACAATGTTCTATTTGATATTCTATCTATACACTAACATTGTTTTGATCACATGATTCAGAAATGAACAAGAGGGATTCTAAACGCCAAGCTAAAGTTGCGGAATCTGACTCAGATATTGAAATTGTACTAGAAAGCGTGACGGAGACCCTATTTGAAAATACCAAGGAAATAACTGGAATAGCACTTGAGTATAAATGGGGTGAATTATATCACCATATCCAAGACCAGAATGTTCACAATGCTTCTATTGAGGAAATGATGGTATATTAAAAAATAAATAAATCAAGTCTTCATAAGGTGACGACTCGTTTGGAGTTATTCCCATGTTTGGAGGTGATAGGATGGATATTACCTCACATAGATGTCAACTATAGGATCATGGTAGGAGAAAATGGGAAAGGATTTGCTACATTTCAACCCACTCATATAAGCACAACCTACAAGTTACCTGCCACGAAAATCATGATGACAAATGATTGGATAAAGAGTGTCAACATAGACCATTCAGAGTATGCCATGAAAATTATCATACCAGGAAAACAACTAAGGCAAAGATCAAGCGGGGAACATGATTCACAAAATTTAAAAACACCTTTCAGAATTATAACAAAGATGCCTAGCATGATATTTGGAAGAGAAAATGCAAATATATATAAGCTCAGTTGGGTACCCATCATGTACCATGTTTCTTCTCATGGTACTGTTTTCAATGGGGCAGACAATATTTTGGAAAGCATGGTAGCAACGGTGTACGCAGCCCAAGGAGGCATGACGCAGAAGAAGGAATAATTCTTCAAGTCTTCCTATCTGATTGACTGCATATTGATTAGAAACCCATTCCATAAGTTGGGATGTTTTTGGGTCTCGAATGAGACCACGCTTTACGTTTCCTAACAAATTATGTGGGCTCACAAGTATGCAATCTTTTATGCTAGGAATTCATAATCCCTTTGTATAAGTTGATCTTTAATGAAGAACCAAATTTCCTATCAGGCAATGCAAAGGCAGTAATCAGTGAGTACAGAGATTACTACTTCACTCCAGAAGGCACCTATATTCGGATGTATGGGGGAACTAAAAGTCCTTCACTGATGCCAAGATATGCCATGTATTATTTAGTTCATAAAGAAGTTTTAATCCAAGTATTCATTAACGGAGTTGGACATTTTTTGAACGAAAAATAAAAAATCTTCTTATCCTCTGCTTCCCTTCACCATTGGGGCATACAAATTTGCCAAAGTAAAAGGAGCGGAGATTTTCATGAAAGACCTCGAGGCCTATCATTTTGGGGAAAATATTTTTATTATAAATGACAAGTTGCACAAGGAAGCTAAGCATTGCGCTTCGTGCAAGATTAATTTTGAATACACAGATCACTTCCTGAAAGAAGAGGAAGTATATAGAAGATCAAAAAATATGGCAGAATTGAATAAAAGGTTTGGCAGGAAAGAAGGAACAAGCTCCAGTTAAAAAAAGAGAGTGCAAAAGAAGCAGATAAGTAGAGAGCTAGAGATGAGGCTTTGGCAGCCGAAGAATCAAGAAGGAAACAAGAGGAAGAAAGAAAGAAGAAAGAGGAGGAAGCTCAGAGGAAAGAAGAGTAGGAAAAGGAAACATAGAAAGCAACTGAACTATAAAAACAAATAAAGGAAGAACAAGAATTAGTAGAGAAAACAACTAAGTTAGAAAGAAAAAGGAAGAAGAAGCAAGGATTAAGAAAGTTGTGGAAGACAAAAGGATTCGGGAAGAAGATCAGAATTTACATGATATGGACATAGATCCACATGTTGATTTGGAAGTACCACTTACAAAGGTACATCACCCATTTTTTGAGCTTGGGATCATACCGTTCACCCCTTCGAAGTAACACTCTGTAGCTAGGTTGGACACTATCGTGTTTGATCCCAAGAGGAAGACGATTCTAAGAAGAACATAAAAGAGGTTAAATAAGGGTACTCAGACAAATATAGTTACCATACAAGAAAATACCCAGGTAGAAGGAACTAACAAAGACCCAAAATTTACTGCTTCAATCAATATTGCAGTGGAACAAGTCAATGCAGATAATGTAGATAAGTTGATGAATGACCTAGAACGGAGTAAAATGAAAATGCTGAAATTGAAAGATAATTTGGTACAAGAACGGAGCGAAGGATTAAAATGAAGGGAAGGCGGGATACTGTGGAATCCGAAAAATAAAAACTATTGCTAGATTATCAAGCACTTGAAGATGAAAGAGATTCTTTAAATGTGCAACTAGTAATTATGGCAGGAGAACGAAGGATCTTTACAATCTCAGGTTAATGAATGGATGAATGAAAAGGAATCCTTGATGGAGCAAATCAAAATTGCTCAAAATCAAAAGGAGAACATGACACCTTTTTTCGAATATGCTCACAAAGTACAAGAACAGATTTGTCACTCGCAATAGTTAGTCACTGAAGAAATTTATAAATTGAAAGGAATGATTGAAAGAATGAAATAAATATCAGCAGAATCCACCACTATAAAACAGAAATTGATAGATGCATTTAATAAGGTGAAGAAGTTGATTGTCTTGAAAGGAAAAAAATAGATTTTCCCGACCACTTGCCAAATAAGACAGTTGTTGAATTGAAATTAGATATAGCTCTTCTGGAAAGTTATAGAAAGGCTTCCAGAAAGGTGCAAATTGAAGTACCAAATACCATTTCAAAATGTGAGGGAATCTATCAAAATATATGCCAAGTACACGAAAATTGCCACAGCCCAATTACTAAAGACATGTATGAATTACCACCCAAAGATCAATGTCTAGTAGAGTTGAAGAACAACTTGAATGAGGATTTGGAATACATCAAGGGACCAGACATGCTTACAGTGGAATATCTTCAACAGCATATAGGAAAAGCAACTGTGAATGTGTATTTTTTGGAAGAAACTCACAAAGCAGCAGCTAAAGGGTTAATAAATGTAGGGAAAGAGTTGTCTACTCATGAGGTTGCTTTCAAATTATTGCAGCCTCATCAATGTAATGTAATATTTTATGAAACTGATCTTTGGGATAGTTATATTTCTAGTTTAGAAAAAACCCCAATAGAATAATATAATTTGTATTCAATTATCTTTTTTTTTATGAGCAAGCACAAAAGGATAAAATTCAACAATCCCAGAGTTTGAGGGTAGATGACACGATTAGTCATGTACAAACAATTTTATTATAAAGATAAATAGTAGAGAGGAGAAAGGGGAAAGGGGATTTTTCTAATGTCGTAGAAGCTAGAAACATTTTGTATGAAAACTATTTTTATGCTAATGATAATGAACTATTTTCTAGGTAAATCTTACATGGAATTTGCATGGAATGTCATGAATCAAGGATCATAATTATTTCTTCCCGCGTTCATCTTTATGCTATGAGATCTTTCTTACTTTGTTGGATTATTCTTATAGTAATGAATGATTTACTAGTTTATGCAAATTTCTATGTAATAAAGAGTAATAAATGGAATTCAATTTCATCAAAGCTATCTTTGTGTATTATTTCTGCTGTGACTGTAAGTGCTTTATTTCAATGGGTATCTGTTGAATTTGTACAAGCATTCTCAGATATTAGTCTTCTTTGTAAAACTCGCTCCTTGCAAGGATAGATTAGTTAAATTAGAATAATGTTAGTTGATTTATAAGGTAGAAGTGATAAGATGAGAGGTAAGAACCTGCGCATCACTTGTGAGGATTCTACTTGTCAATTATAGGTTATCCATTATTTAAATTAGGGCACTTGCATACATATACCTAAATATAAAATATAAACGGTGGGCTCGGCCACAACCGGTAAAGTTTAATTGAAACGCATCTATGGTAATCAGACCGTTAAGCAGATGGATTCCCTATTCCAAACAATGAATGATCTAATTGGGATTATTCATTGGGGAGAATCCCTACTGTCGATGCAAGGATTTTTGCAAGCATCAACAGGTTTTGGTGCTAGGAGGAGTGCCTCTAGTGCATGGTTGGTAGAGGAAATATGTTTTCATAAGGAAATTTCTCTGGGTCTCCGTTTGAAACATCCCAACCAGAAGAATTAATTTATGAGGCTGATTATCAAGAAAATTTTGATTCTAAAATTGATCATACTAAGCATTTATATGCGATCCCTCATTAGGAAGTAGATAATTTTAGGAGACATACTCGATCTTACGTAATAAAACTTGGAGGATTATCGGTAGTACCCTTACTACCTAGAAGAAAAGCTCCTAAACAAAAAATTGTGCAAAATAAAGATTGTGCTTGTAGAATCACTAGAAGAATTAGTAGATATATCGCTATAAGACATATCTGATCCCATAAATCAGTTAAGACCTAATTCTCCTAATTCAAACACTTCTCCGCACATATAAACGCTTACACCTCCACATTCACCTCAATCTCCTTGACGTATTTCTAACATGAATCATAATGCTAATCCGCCATTGTGTGGAGGGATAGAGGACCACTCAACTTACATGCTCCTTTGCATGATTTACCTAAACATCCAAAGTAAGTATTACCTAAGTTTGATCCTAGAAAATGAGTCTCTACTGATGATCACTTAAATATTTTTTACTTGGATTTAAATTTGTTGAATGTAGAACATGAAGATGTTGTGTGCATACTATTCCCATATACGTTTGAACCTAAAGCATCATATTGGTTTTTTAGCTTACAGACTGGTTCTATAACAGATTGGGACAGCTTTGAAAAGGTTTTTATAAGTAATTTTGGTGATCAAAGGACCCTGGCTTCACTCATGAAAGAATTAATGTCTTCAAGAATGGATAAAAAGGAAAAGGTACAAGATTTTAATCAAAGATTTACTACAGTCTTGAGTAGTTTCACCGCTACTTCAAAACTCGTTGAAGAGTTGTTGGTTGAATATTATACCACAGTGCTTCATCCATCCATAGCCTTGTTTGTTACGATATCATGTAAAACTACTTTAGCATAAAATTTTGAAGAAGATAAGAAAGTAGAAACAGACATTAATGGTATTATGAAGCATGCTCTGGACACTGAGGCAAAACCTACAGTAAATAAGAAACCTTTGTTGTTAACAAGACCGAAGAAAGAATCTTTAAATGAGTTGGAAAGTTTATTCAAATTGGTTCAAAATCTATCAAATAAAATAGTGGATTTGGAAAAGGAAAAAGGCACTAGTTCTTCGATGAGAAAACCTTTTAAGCCTTTCTATAAGAAAAAAGAAGAAAACATGAAACCTCCATCGAATGATTCTGTTGTTTTTAATTTAAATAAGGTTGGCATGGATCACTTTTGTACATTCCACCAAGATCATCATTCTAAAAAACTTTTCCATAGTGAATAAATTCAATGACTCTAGTGATGAATCAATTATTGGATAAACAACTTTTAGATCAAGAGGATCATTATAAACACCAATCAAATGAGATAAAATATCATAGTGAAGAAATCACATTAGTGTTATGGGATTGGGCTCCAAATTTGGATTTAGATGATGAAGACGAAGTAGAGGAAATACAAGTCTCAATTGTAGGTTATGCTACCAGGAGTAAGGGACCATTGTAAGAATAAAGTATGTTACTACCAAAAATGAGAGCAGCCAAAGAAATCATTAAAAAAATAGCAGTACAAATTAATCGCAGCCAAAAGTGATTGAAAAAGGATCCACTAGTCTTTCGGTTGCAAATGAAACGAATCCATTAATCAATAAACAAGTAAACCTTGTATTCAACAAATCTGATCTAGGTGGAAGTATTGGGGGGAATCATAATACGGGGTATGATATTGTGGAAGATATAAATAAGAGAAAAGCCAATATATCTCTGTTTGAAATCTATAATTTTCCACAATAGAGGAAGAAATTATTGGAAGCTTTTGATTTAAATAAAAAAATGAGTAGTATGGTAGATAAAGATAAATAGTCATAAAGGATTTATTCAGATGCTGATATCAATGAGGAGTATTGGTGGAAAATCAAAGTCTCAAAATCTACCTTTTCTTCTGACTTTTGAAATTTTTAATTATAATGTGCATAATTGCTTGGTGGATTCTGGAGCTTCATCTAACATCATGCCACTATCTGTTTTTAAAAGGATTAATGGAAAACCAATAGAATCCCCTTCTCAGATTATCCAACTTGATTGATCAGATGTTAAACTTATTGGAGAAATGAAGAATTTCTTGATTAGATTGGCTCCAGATTCAAGAGTGTGTCAATTCATTGATATCATGATAGTAGACATACCATAAGCTTATGGATTAATATTGAGTAGGGATTGGTCAAACAAGTTGAATGGTTATTTTGCAACAAATTGGTGTCATTTGTGGCTGCCATATCAAAACAATCAAAATCAAATCAAAGTATTGAGAGAACCACATATGCAATATAATGTGTCAGAGTTAGAAGGAAATAATGAACTAGTAAATTTTTCATCTTATGTTTTGGGGAATTATTTTTTGGAAATTGAACCCAAAAATTATCAAGTATAAAATACCGATCATGATTCAAACACATAATCCGATCTCCTTCAATTTGCATGGGTTGGTGATATCAACTGTAATGTAGTAGAGTTAGTTACCGACATAGATGACAATACTATCATAGTTAAAATAGAAGATAAGTTTTGGAATTTATATTTTGATGGCTCCAAGACACAAGAGGGAGTAGGAGTCGGTTGTTTTCTTGTAGCTCCCCAAGGAAAAATACAATTTCTCTCTTATAGATTAGAATTTGACTACACAAATAATTATGTTGAATATGAATCTCTAATTCAGGGCCTAAAAAAATCCATTGACTTAAATGTAAAGAATTTAAAGGTTTTTGGTTATTCATAGATACTTGTCAGGTAGGTAAGAAATATCATTCATTGTTTATCTCCACACTTGAAAGGGTATCAATCTGAGGTATGGAATTTAATATCTAATTATTTTTCTTTTAATATAAATGCCATCCCTAGATTACAAAATGTTGTTGTTGATTTATTAGCTACTTTTGCTTCACGTTTAGTACCAACTAATAGCAAATGTTCCATTGAATTACTTTTCAGGCCATTTGTCCCTGATAATATTACTAATTGGAGAGTTTTCGATGACGATGAAAAAATTATTGACTTTTTGACAGATGAAAATACATTCAAAGAATCAGTTATTGATGAAGATAAACACCAATCAGAATTAGAAGATAAGGATATGTAAGGGAAATTTTATGCCAAAGGGAGTATGAACTCTTGAAAAAATATTTGATCTACAACATAAGTTTAGGAAGCTGGCTAATGTTAAAACAAACAACTCCTCAATGCAGTACAAACTAGCAAACTTGGGTACGGAGAAGGAACCAAAATATGTTAATTTGAACAATACCTCATCCGGTTGTCAGATCTTTATTTGTACAAAAGGAATTGGGAGAAAGATGTGGGAATTGGGTGACTGCGTTACAAGAATATGACCTGGAATTTAAGTCCGCCAATATTGTCAAAGTTCAAGGATTGTGCAATTTGCTTATGGAAAATTCAAATTATGGTTGGGAGAATGAATCTGAAATGAATTTTCTTGAGGCATGTTTCGTTTACACCACTCTTGATTCATGCAGGTATAGAGATATAATACATTATCTTCAGCATGGGTATATTCCAGAACATTGGAATTCTAAGAAAAGAAGGGCTCTTAGATTCAAATCAGATTCATATCAAATAATCAATGGTCTTCTTTTTAGAATAAATTATGATGGATTATTTATGAGATGTCTAGAAAAGGTGGTTAAAGAATTACATGATGGTCTTGCATGAGGAAATTATTCCGAAAATACCACTGCTCATAAAATATTGAGAGTCGGATATTACTGGATCACTATTTTCAAGGATGCACACACCTACGCATGAAAATGAGAATATGTCAAAAATTGTCGGAAAACTATCAAAATCAGCAACAACATTATAGTCAGTTATCATTTCAGAACCATTCAAAAAATGGGGTTTAGACATCATCGGACAAATCAACCCCAACTCTTTATTACAGCATCGTTATATTATTACTACCACGGATTATTTTACGTGGTGGACTGAATCCATACCTTTGCGCAAAGTCAATGAAGATGCGGTTATCAAATTCTGCAAGAGAACATCATAACCAAGTTTGGGGTTCCAATTTCTTTAGTTTTTTATAATGCTTCTTATTTTTCCTCTTTCAAGATGAGTGAGTTTGCTATTTAAAGGGGGATTAAATTGCATTACTCGTCTAATTAATATCCACAAGGGAATGGGTTAGCAGAATCAACCTATAATAACTTAATAAGAATATTAAAGAAAATTGTTATTGAGAATCAAAATAAATTGGCACATAGCTCTTCCCAACGCTTTATGGGCAGACAGGTTCACTTCAAATAATTTTTTGGGGGTTTCTCCTTACACATTAGTTTATGGGAAAGAATCTATTCTTCCTCAAAATGTATTACTCCCTTCCTTGCAATTAGATCAGGCATCACGAGGGTCAAATAGTGGAATTATACAGTCACGAATTAATACCCTTCTGAAACTTGAAGAAGAAAGGAAAAAGGCCAGAGATAAGTTTAACTGTCACCAAGATATTGTAAAAAAATGGTTTGATAATCAGAAGTATGGAAAGAATATTTTTGAGGTAGGAGATCTAGTTCTAAAGTGGGATCACCCTCATGAAGAAAAAGGAAAGCACACTAAGTTTCAACATTTATGGCTTGTCCCTTATCAAGTTATTGAAAATCTTGGCCCAAGAACATATAAGTTACAAGATTTATAAGGGGAGAGGTAAAAAATTCCCGTCAATAGCCTAACACTCAAACAATACTTTTCTTAGGAGTAGGAAAACCTTTGTACATAAATAATTATTTATTTTCTTTCATGTTCTCCTTTTTTTTTCTTTTTTTTCAAGAAATTCTTATTTCAACCTTAGCACGAGTTTTCATTTCAGTTTTGGTTATCATTTTATTTTGTTTTGTTTTGTTTCGAATAAATCTCGGCTCGACTTTCAGAGTGATATGCAAGAAAATATAGATCTGATATAGAATTACTCTCATGAAAGAATTTTGGATTCTGGAAAGGTTAGAATTTGATTTGAAATAAAAGGGGTTTCTCTTTGCAAAAGTTATAAAACGGATCATTTAATTGTTACTCTATTTCAAAACGGGACACATGTTCCTTGGTTCATTTTATGTCAAAACAGTTTAAACCATGTGCAAATAGCCAGGATTTACTAATTAGAGGAAATTTGAGGTCTAAAATGGGCCTCCTAAGGAAAATAATAAAATAATAGTTAAAATAATGAAATAATAGTTAAAATAATAAAATAATATTTATTAATTTTGGAGGAAGAAAGAAAAAAATACATTTTTTGTTCGTATTTTCAAAATATATCCCTGTATTTTTACTCAAATTTCAAGCGGGAGAACTTGTTGGATGCGGAATTAAATTTTACATCCAACGAGTGCTCCCGCTCTAAATTTGAGTTAAAACACATGGAGATATGTTGAAAATACGAACAAAAAAAAGATTTTTTATGACAAATATCTCAAGTAAACCATTATGGTTGACTCATTTTATTGAAATTCTATTGGTTTTTGAATTCCAACTCACCAAGAAATTATGGTTGGGTCGTTTTTTTATATGATGCCTCACTTTCTTATAAGGCCCATTTTAGACCTCAAATTTACTCTAATGAGGGTTCTAAATTACTATCTTGAGGCTCCAATCACTCACATATAAATTACCTTCTTAGGTAGCCTATTACAACTGACCTATGGAAAGAATCAAGTCTTACATATTTTTGGAAATTAAAATGATCCTATGATACAAGAAATTATAGCCAAAAGGCACATAAATGGAGTCAAATTTCTCTGAAAGATTCAATATCCATCAATTGGAAATTTAAATACATGACAAAGCCGATAAAGAAGATATGCTTGATGATACTTCAGAAGGTTCTTCTCCATCCGTGAGTATAACAAGACAAATAAAATATTCATTACTCACACAAAATGACATTATGGATGGAAGAACCCACAACAAATTTTTGAAGACTAAAGAGAACCATCTATGAAAGGAATCGAACATCAAAGTACGTTAAAAGAATCAAAAGAAATGATAGTAGTATAGGAATGAGGAACACATGAATGCATCTAGTTGATATTGTTACAATACTGTGGTGTCATATTCAATGGTGGCCAAAAGACAGGGCAAGTAACGAACTTCATACTATGGCCTCAGGAGAGTGATTGGGTAATCTAATCTAGGCTACCTTTTCCCTGAAGTAATTGACCATTATGATCCGAGGAGTTCTTATCCTTAACTGAAATATACACTTTAAATCATTAGAACAAATGTTAAAGGCATGACTTTACAATTAGAAATGATCAATAAGTAGAAGCAATATTTTAGTCCTAAGTAAGATTTTTGTTCAGATATATATGTTCACCAACCAGTCGCCAATTGTTGCAGCCGCAAATGTTTTTCCCCAAATTTTGCATAAAATTGTGGGGCCCCTCCTTTAATTTTGTATTTACTAAGGCTTTCTTCTTTTTTTATCTTCCTTTGATTGTAAACACTTTTTGGTCCTTAGAAAAGGTTTGAACTCAAAATAGTTTTTTTAAGTTTCTTGTTTCGGAGTATAATTGGATTTTGCACTGAAACAGTCGAAAGAAAACAAATATTTCATATTTTGGATTAGATTTGGGTTTTGCGCCGCAACAATCGGAACAATTTCTGATTTTTCACTGAAATTGTCAAACAAGTTTTTCGTCGATCAAAATACGATTTTATGCCGAAAGAGTCGAAAGAAAGCAATTTTTTTCCGCGATCGGAGCAAAATTGAATTTCATGCAGAAACGATCGAAACATTTTTTTATTCTTCACCAAAATAGTCAAACTTCGATCAAAATACGATTTTATGCTGAAACAATAGGAAGGAGATAAGTTGTTTGGCGATCGGAGCAGAATTTGTTTTCACGCCGAAACAGTCGGAACGAAACAATATTTTACGCCGAAACAGTTGGTACACAATGATATTTTGCATCGATATTTGGTCGCTTTGATTTGTGATTCTCCGCCGATAATGCGATAAAAGGGTATGCATGAAAGGAATTCAGTATAGGGAAGTTTTGTTTTCACAATTAGCTCGGCACCAATTTCATTTTTGCTCCAAACTAGTCTGGTGCTAAAGGAATTTTTCTCCGAAATTGACTAAAGAGTGAAATCAATCGATGTCAAACTCAATTTTAATCCGATATGACCCGGCGCCAAATTCAATTTTTATCTGAAATGGGCCCGGTGACAAAACTTATTTTTCTCCGAAGTTGACTAGAGTGAAATCAATCAGCTCCAAACTTAATTCTGACCCAAAATAGCCCGATGTAAAAGGGGATTTTGACCCGAAATGAATTCAGAGTTAAAATCTTTTTTATCCGAAACTAATTTTGATAAACCTTTTTGGGCCGCTAAGAAAATTTTAACTCTAATATAAATCATGAACTCTGTTTTGTAAACCATCAATGTTCATTTATTACTAGGGTTATACCATTGCTTTAAAAGGGAGGGCGTTTAAGGGTTTGTGTCACATTTGTAAACGATTTAGAGCGAATCTTTTACAGACACCTGGAGTCTCCCTATTATGAAATTTCGGATGCCCGACTGCTAACAATGTTCTTGCACCGTCAGGTAGGATTTCTTGTATCCATTAATTCCATTACACCTGTTGTGTAAGATTGGCATTTTTAAGGTTAATAGAAAAAAAATTAACCGTTATTTTCGCGCCCTACTCTTTTTGTCTTCAAAGCCCTGAAACTTATCGATACTTCTGAATAATAAAGGGGGCATGAACCCAATGCATGTATCGAGTTTCCATTACATATGATATAAACCCTAGAAACCTTACCTTCAATTGCAAATAGGGTTTGAAAAAATGCCTCGGGATCGGGCACCAAATTCGACCTATGGAACCACTTTTTGGAAAATGGATTGGATTTGGCCTTCCCACCCAGCCTGGCCTTCACAGAAGTAGTCAAGACTTTATCTATATCTTTTATGGGGAGAGGAAGCCAGCAGACCTTACCTTTTTTTTTTACTAATAAAGGACAACTAATATTTCTTTACACAGTAAATTTATTGAATTTGATGTATGGGAGGAAGGATTTGCTCTTTTCGACTAAGTTTTTCCTACCAACCTCCTATTTAGCCTTGCCTGTAAATGGGAATGGAAATAAGGAAAGGCGTGGTTTTTTTTTTAAATGAAAAATCTTAGTCACTGCATAGCAATTTATTTTTCATGTAGTATCAACCCTAGGATCCTCTAGGTTTTAAATCTGTATCGTTCGGGGTAAAGTACATAGCAAACCTTGTCGACAGATTATCTCTCAACAAAATTTCAAACTGAAGCTCTCTATCTTGAACCCTATAATGTTTTAACACGAAGCTTGGCTGAAAATTATCACCATGAGGAGTATTGTATGGCGTGAATCTAAATAAGAATTGTAAAACCTGACTTATATATTTCTTTACAAACAATGCATATTGGATAGGTTATTACATTTGCAGTTTGTTACTTGCATTGGTTTTGTTAGAATAATGTTATACACTCATTTTCCATTATGCTTGAGTTATGTTAATGATGAATTCTTGAAAAAATAACAATGTTCTATTTGATATGCTATATATACACTAACATTGTTTTGATCACACGATTCAAAAATGCACAAGAGGGCTTCTAAATGCAAAGATAAAGTTGCGGAATCTGACTTAGATATTGAAATTGTACCAGAAAGCATGATGGAGACCCTATTTGAAGATACCTAGTCAGTAACTAAAATAGTACCTGAGTATAAATGGGGTGAATTATATCACCTTATCCGAGACCAGAATGTGCCTGACGCTTCTATTGAGGAAATGATGGTATATCAAAACATAAATAAAGCAAGTCTTCACAAGGATGCAACTCGTCCAGAGTTATTCCCATGTTCGGAGGTGATAGGATGGATATTATCTCACATAGATGTCAACTCTAGGATCATGGTGGGAGAAAATGGGAAAGGATTTTCTTCATTTCAACCTGCTCATATAAGCACGGCCTACAAGTTACCTAACCCAAAAACCATGATGACGGATGATTGGATAACGAGTGTCAACATAGACCATTCAAAGTATGCCAAGAAGATTCTCATACCAAGAAAATAGCTATGGAAAAGATCAAGCAGGGAACATGATTCACAAAATTTTAAAACACCTTTCAGAATTATAGCAATGATGCTTAGCAGGATATTTGGAAGAGCAAATGCAAATATATATAATATCAGTTGGGTACCCATCATGTACCATGTTGCTTCTCATGGTACTGTTTTCAATTGGGAGGTCATTATTTCAGAAATCATGGTAGCAGCGGTGTCTGCAGCCGAAGGAGGCATGAAGCAGAAGAAGGAATAATTCTTCATGTCTTCCTATCTGATTGACTGCATATTGTTAAGAAACCCATTCCATAAGTTGGGATGTTTTTGGGTCCCGGATGAGGCCCTGCTTTACATTGCCTACCAAATTATGTGGGCTCACAAGTATGCAAGCTTTTTCCAGATTTTATGCGAGGAATTCATAATTACTTTGTATAATTTATCTTTAATGAAGAACCAAATTTCCTATCAGACAATGCAATGGCGGTAATCAGCTAGTATGGAGATTACTACTTCACTCTAGAAGGCACCTATATTCGGATGTACGAGGGAACTAAAAGTCATTCACTGCTGCCAAGATATCCCACAGATTATGTAGTTCATAAAGAAGTTGTAAGCAAAGTATCCATTAATGGATTTGGACATTTTTTGAACGAAAATAAAAAATATTCTTATCCTCCGCTTCCCTTCACCATTGGGGCATACAAATTTACCAAAGTAAAAGGAGCAGAGATTTTCGTGAAAGACCTCGAGGCCTATCATTTCGAGGAAAATATATTATTACGAATGACAAGTTGCAGAAGACAGTGAAGCATTGTGCTTCGTGCAAGATTCATTTTGAATACACAGATCACTTCCTGAAAGAAGAGGAAGTATATAGAAGAGAAAACAATATGGAAGACTTGAATAAAAGGTTTGGCAGGAAAGAAGGAACAAGCTTTGGCAGCCGATCAATAGAGAGATAGAGATGAGGCTTTGGCAGCCAAAGAAGCAAGAAGGAAACAAGAGGAAGAAGAAAGAGGAGGAAGCTCAGAGGAAAGAAGAGCAGGAAAAGGAAGCAATGAAAGCAACCGAACTAGAAAAAAAAGAAAGGAAGAACAAGAAGCAGTAGAGAAAACAACTAAGTTAGAGAAGAAAAAGGAAGAAGAAGCAAGGATCAATAAATTTGTGGAAGAAAAAAGGATTCAGAAAGAAGAACGGAATTTACAAGACATGGACATAGATCCTCCTGCTGATTTGGAAGTACCACTTACAGAGGAACATATCCCATTTGCTGAGCTTGGGCTCACACCGTTTACCCCTTCGATGCAACACTATTTATCTAAGTTGGATACTATCGTCTTTGATCCCAAGAGGAAGATGATTCTAAGAAGAACGGAAAAGAGGTTAAAGATGGGTACTCAGCTCGATATAGTTAACATACAAGAAAGTACCTTGGTAGAAGGCACTAACAAAAACCCAAAATTTACTGCTTCAGTCAATATCGTGATGGCACAAGCCAATGCAGATAATGTAGCTAAGTTGATGAATGACCTAGAATGGAGTAAAACAAAAATGCTGAAATTGAAAGATAATTTGGTACAAGCACGGAGCGAAGGGTTTGAAATGAAGAGAAGTCAAGATTCTATGGAATCCGAAAAAGAAAAACTACTGCTAAGAAGACACTAAGAAGAAAATCTACAAACATACATCCCTTGTTTTTTTGTTTGGTATATGTTTCCTATATGTTGCACATAGATTTTCTTCTTAGTGTCTTTAGAAATCACAAACATGCATTCCTTGTTTTGTTGTTTTCAAGGATTTTTCCCATGAGTCACCTAAACTACCATATTTTGCACAAAACCCATGTCTTGTATTTTTTTATTTCATCTTTATATGCTTGCAAATGACATGGAAAATACACCTCTTATAACTATCTGCTACAAGAAATTTGGAAAACGTTGAAATCCGCTACTACCTTTAGAAGCAAGTTAGGAAAAGACAATATCCATTCCAAATAACCATCAAAACATGGGAATTCAACCATATCAGTGCTCACGTGTCACATGAATCTTGCATAGTGTGAAAGTGGAAAATGTGTGATGATATATGTTAATGGAAGTGTCAAATTAGCAAAGAGAATGAATAAATAAAGAAATAATAGGCTAAATAACCATTGTAAACATCTCGAAACCGAGGCCCAACAAATATGTTGAATCCAAACCTTAGAGGATGGGTTCAAATATTCCATTATTGGAACATATCATATCTAATCCCTAAATTAACCTAGTCTCCATATTTATACTATAATTAGGAAAAAATTACTCCTACTTAGTTGGGAGTGATCCTGGAGGATCATGTCATCACCAATCAGGTTTAAAGTCTTCAAACACTAGTTCAAAGGTTACAGTGGTAAAGAGCTCGTCGACAGCTTTCTGTCAACGCTTGTTTCGTGCGAAACAGCCTCCAGATGAAGAAGTTGTCAGTATTTGAAGTTTCATCAAGGATAGTTAAAATGATTCAAAATGGTTGGAAGATTTGGTTTGTTGGAACAATGGGAATTGAACCCATGTCCTTCACAAGGCCCACCTTGTTCTCCATTATTAGATTGTATAAACATTGTAAAAAGGGGGGATCAAGGGCATAGCCCTTTTGACCCATGCCAACACCGAGGCATATGTCATATGGTATAAACCATATGCTAATCTTTGAAACAGTGGAGCGCCAAGGTATATCAAATCCTAACAAACATTACAACGTGTAACAACCTTGTACTATACCACATTCGAAGGATAGTTAAAATGATTCAAAATGGTTGGAAGATTTGGTTTGTTGGAACAATGGGAATTGAACCCATGTCCTTCACAAGGCCCACCTTGTTCTCCATTATTAGATTGTATAAACATTGTAAAAAGGGGGGATCAAGGGCATAGCCCTTTTGACCCATGCCAACACCGAGGCATATGTCATATGGTATAAACCATATGCTAATCTTTGAAACAGTGGAGCGCCAAGGTATATCAAATCCTAACAAACATTACAACGTGTAACAACCTTGTACTATACCACATTCGAACCATATCACATTCAAACTATAGCGCATAACCATAACTATAATACGTGGAAACCATGTGTTATAACCATATATGCCACTGTTTGAACTATGTAACGTGGTTAAACCACATATATGCCACCATATAAAAATGCGCAAGGGAAGGAGAGGCCCGCGGGTTTGACCCCAGGACCTCTTCCTTTCGATTGTGCACCTTCACCATTCGGCCACGGGCCCTCCATTAAGGTAGAAGCGGAATCAAAATCTAAAAAAGTTACAAGCACCCATTGGTATATAAACCACGATTTCCAGCCACGGTGGTCAAGTTTGGGTTCAAACAGCGCAGTTCTGCACAGTAACCGAGACAGATTATAGGCGTGTTTCCCAAGGCGTAGAGGCCATTAATAGGCATGGATCCGGAGGTGGAATCTGTACTATCAATTCTATTTTGTCTTTTATGCAGGAAGTTGATCTTGTTTTGCGTGCCGTGGGAGGTATCAGGCATATATGGTCAACTTTATACACATTTTTCTCACAATTTCGAGATGGTCACAGTGGTGCAGTCTATTTCTGCGTTTGACAATCAGAATTCAGAAGTGTTTCCAGAACACTCATTTTGTAACCTTTGAAGACTTAATAAGATCGACCTTCCCATTGGAAGCGGCCTGGAGACGTAGCCCAAGAAGGGTGAACTCCGTTATCAGCTCGTGTCTTCATTTTCTGGTTTGCATATCTCTTTTATGTGCTTTATGTGCTTTATGTGCTTTATGTGCTTCAATTTTTCTCTTTAAATTTTTCATTTAAGCCTCTTTAATGGATTTTAGCATTTAAACATTCACATGCAAATATTGGTTATAAAGATCCTGAATAATTTTCAGATCAGGGAGAGGTTACAAAATAGTTAACTCTCGTTTCTAGATTATTCTAGCATCATTACAATTCAAATTTGAATTTTAAAAATTAAAGGAATGATGCTCCTGCATCAGACTCCCATGGAATAAAAGAATGGTTTATGGGCACATTCTCGTGAGTGCTTCAATACTTCTTCCATGATGTTGAACATATGCTTCAGTCGTCCATGTGGCATGTTCAAGTGGATAATTTTCCCACTTTACTAAGTACTAAAAATACTCCTTGCTCCCAGTCCTCTTCACAACCTTCTTGTCTAAAATTGATTCAATCTATTTTGGCGCTACTATAGGTAACTATTATTCCCAACATATGGTTTGATCACCTATAGTATCAAGTGCATCTGCTGATTTTTTTGCTCTTCCCTTGTAAGGATACAAATCTGAAACATTAAAAATTGAAGAAATTCCAATGTTGTGTGGAAGCTCAATTTCATATGCATTTGAAGAATTTTTTTTCAAAATTATATAGGGTTCAATCTTATTTAGCTTTAGTTTGTTGTATTGTCCCTTGGAAACCTTTCCTTTATGAGGTGTGCCAATACCTAATCTCCAACTTCAAATTTCAATTTTCATATTTTCTAATATGCCCATTGTTTGTACTTGTTGTTGATTTCCTGTAGCTACTGCTTAACTTGATCATGTAGTTCCTACATAGTTGTAGAAAAGTCTTCACCATCATCATTCCTAACCTCCTACTTTCCCAAATTTCTCAACTCATAAATTCCTCTTAGGTGCATTCCATATACAATCTGAAATGGACTCAAACATGTGCTTATGTTTGGTGAATCATTGTATGCAAAGTATTCTTGTGCAAGTAATTGATCCTACTGTTTGGGATGTTCACTCACCAGACTCCTTAAATTATTTATCAAATTCTATTTACCAACTTTTTCCCAGCTGTCCGTGGGTGGTAAGTTGAACTGAAATTGGGACTAGTTCCCAAATTTTTCCAAAGAGAATACTGGAAGACACCGACCATTCTTTTTGTGGATCAATGCAATTGACAAAAGTGCTCGATTAATTTGTTGATCGATATCTGCTGCGTAAAGTGAAGGTAAATTCCATATTTATATTATGGTCATGTTATATTATAGTAATAGAAGCTACAGGTGCTCTAAGGCGAATCCCATGTAGAAAAAGAGTATGTCAGTAAGTCACTCGACCATCCGTCGACGTGAATGTGTCAATTTGGCAAATAAAATTTATGACTGAGTAGATGGGTGTCGACCACATTCTTGGTTTTTCTTGATCATCGTCTGACCAATGGGGAGTCCAGTCAATCGCATATGCTCAGCCAGCTACCAAAATGTCTCTATAAAAATGTTTAATAAAAGTATGCAGTCGGGCTATGGCTTTCGTTGAGGGCCTTTTGCAGTTGGAGTCAATATTGAGCCCAACTAGATGGCCAATGCTTGAACTATTTAAATGTTTTGTCAATGAATTATAGCGATTTGTCGTTCGGCGTTGCAAATGTGCTAAAAGAGAATCCATCGAATTTCAGGGAGTTGAACAAGAGAGTCGACTACAACAGTCGACTCTGAGTGTTCTCATTCCGACTGCCACAGTTGTCTACTTCCAGAGCCAAAGTATATAAAAGTCGACTGCATTACTTGTCTTGGATTTTTCACATGCCAATCGACGAAGATCTAATGATCGGTCGTTGATACCACTGTGTTAGTAACTACATTCTTATGAATATTATTAAAGGAGGGTTGATGTTGACAAATGAATGCGTTGTATCTTACAAATTGTGATTTTGTCGACTACCGACTAAATGCAGTAGTCTAATTAAATTTTCTTATGTTCGGAGTTGTCTATCAACAGAATATCTCGACTGCAGTATCTATCGATCACGTACTCGATCAAAATTCCACTGACCAATGTTGAATCAGCTGATCATCGACCGCACATCAGACCTCGTCCACTGAAACAAATTTTGTAATGTTATATTGTTATAAGTCTCGAGGTTGACCTCTCTTGTCGATGCTTATGGGTGTCAAATAATTTCTTCTTTTTGAGTTTATTTTGAGTTTTTGACGTTATGTTTCTTCATAAAGTGACTCTACGAAGTTAATTAAAATGTTGGTGGTCGAAGAGTCATTATAATAGTATGGTTGAATGGATCATTTTATGTATATGGTGGATATGGTTGGATTTATGTATATGGTCGATATGGTTGAATATAACATTTGGTCAGCCTCTCCAATATTGAGTCGGGATACATGTGGGAGTTATTGTCGATCCTATAATTAAGTTGGTTGAGTCACTATTCTTTGTAAGTTACTCTAGTTTTGAAGTTGATTAAAATTGAGGAGGTTAAATGTGTGTCTTTATTAAGGCAGACAATCTCCCCACTTATGTAATTGAAGTTGGTCTCTAGCCAACTCTATATGTTGAGACAAGTCATTCAAACCATAAGCAGTTGACCTCGACCAAGATTATCCACATAAGAAGCAATGCAAAATATTGCAGGTATCTTAAATCCTCACAGCAACAGAAGACATTGCAAACATTCAAACATAAGACAACTTACACCGCACAGAAAAAACGCTTTAAAGACAAGTTGATGACACCAAGAACACCTGAACTGATCATACCCCTCGGTGTGGAAATGCAGAAGAGTCTCTTAAAGTGTGACCTCGGATGTTGAAGGCAGAGAAATGGTATGGAAAGCAAAGTCAAAAGACCTCAGTTATGAGTCGTTGATGATAAATCTGGCTAGATGTTTAAAGGGTGAGCCTCTGATTGACTATTCCCAGATTGAAGACGAATGCTGATGAGTCACAAGCCTTGGTTGCTTTCTGCATATTTGCTCCCTTCGGGAAGAAGAAGCGTTTTGTCGGTGGGGGAGATGATGGAGGGGCTTCTTAGGCTCTATATGTTATCATGTTAATATATCAATGTATGTAATTAGATCTTAATGAATGAGCAGTTGGAACGGATGTAACCGCTCCAACCTCTCCATATGATGTATAAATACACCATCCGAGAATGAATAAAGTGGTTGAATGTTCATCCCTATCCATTCTTCTTGATGGTTACTCTGTGTATGCTTAACCTCTGTTGAATTCTCATGCAATCCTGTGGATTACAACACTTAGCATGCTGGCAAATTCTACATCTTTCCCAAAAAAAATAACATCGGCTTGCATACCTCGCCAAAAATAGAATGCATTCAGTTGAGAAAATGTTTTTCTTGCCCAAATGTCCTTCCAAGCCTCCACTATGTTTTTCCTTCAATAAATTTTTCCTCATTGAACATCTTGGAATACATAATTGTCTGCCTTTAAAAAATAGTCCTTCATGTATCATGTAATTTATTGATTCTCAACATCTGTATTATTATGAAGTGTCATAACATAGTATCATAGGAGAACACCCTTAACAAGGTCGTCATCTCCTTTTGTCTATACCATGATATCCAGTACGATGTCCTATTTCTTTCCATTGTCAGTTTCGTCGTTTGTGTCATCATTTGGTCCTTACACCTCTCATGGGAATGTTCGTCATATGCATTATCATGGTGATACTATGTCTAGTTTTAAAATTTGGCATTTCTTCCTATATGTATCGCCATGTCATGGGGTCAGCTTCATTGCATCCAGAGTGAAGAACTTGATGCACCCATATTTTGTTTTTCCAAATCTTTCATCGTTTGAGCCCTGCGCCAATCTCGCAAAGTTTCATCTTTTCAAGGTCATATGTGTCTTGTCTCATTTTTTGTGTTTAATCATGTGTCTATAATTTTCATTGGCTTTGTCCTTTAATGTTGTCATCATCACGCCTATGTCCATAAATTAAAAATAAAAACCGTAGCCTCGTTCTTCATAATCTCCCTTAAAAAAATCACCCCTCCTTTTGCACCATTATCGTGTTAATTTCTATTGTTAAAAGGAAAATTTAAAAATTCCCCTTCCTCACACTTTTCACTATCATCTCCCAAAACTCATATGTCAAAATCCTCGTTAATAAGATGAAAGGGGATACATCACAATGAATAGAATTATCATTCCTCTTGGGCATATGATACCGTCCAAAAAGCATAGTTGTCACACAACACATAGGTGATCTTGCTAGTTGGGAATGACCATCAACTACAAGTATCACTCAACTATGTCTCACCGATACGTTCTAACTGAACCCAAGCAAAGAACCTCTGAGAGTGTATGGAATTTCAAGTGCTCATTTCACCGTAGGAGATGCTACACCATCACCACCCAACCTTAGACAATCCTTTTTCATTTCCTCCCTTGATCGAACAACACTCAAATGAATGACTTCCCAGCATACTATGATGATGTCTCCCATCTAGTCCAATCCTCGATAGTACCCGAAGACCCTGTCTCGCCTCCGTCCAACCACATACCTTCATTGCATCTATCAATGCTATTGTCCTAGCATGGTTGACACACTGTGCGCCACATTTCCAATCATGCCATCCTCCACTAAAGCCTGCAAAGAAGTGCCTCATCAATTGTCTCATCCTACTCGACTAGAAGTCCTTGGTCCTTCTAGCCTCCACGCTAGTACTCCATCCTAACCGTCTCATGGATATCACCCACAATTCAACCACAAAGGTTACCAAAACTTATGGCCTCATCATGCACTTTGTCAGGATTTGTCTGACATTCCCTCCATCATGACATTCCAAATGGAACCAAGCATAGGGTCATTACACACTCCCCCACTTAAATATGTTGATTTCCTCGTCAACGCAACTCCATCGACACATCCATTGAAAGGGGCATTAGTGGTGAAGAGACACTTGTGTGTATTCCATAATCAGATGTGTATTTTATACCATATATCACGGTGACTAGACTTATTGTTCCTCTTGGGCTTCTCATACCGTCCAAAAATCCTAATTGTCGTACAGAACCGACATGATCCTACTAGTTGGGCATGACCATCAACTGCAAGTATCACCTAGACTACACCTCACTGCTACGTCCTAACTGAACCCAAGCTAGGCACCTTAGAGTGTGTGGAATGTCAAGTGCTCATTTCACCATAGGTGATGTTGCACCATCACCACCCAACCTTAGACAATTCTACACCATTACCTCCCCTGATCCAACAACATTTGAATGACTGACTGCCCAATGTACAATGATGTTTTTTCCCATCTATTCCAATCCTTTGCAGTTCCTAAAGGTCATCTACCAACTCCATCAGACCACATACCTTTACTGAATCCATCAACGTTATTTTCCTAGCATGGTTGACATAGCATGCACCACATTGCCAATCACGCCATCATCTATCCAAACCTGCTAAGCAATGCCTCGTTGGTTTTCTTGTCCTACTCAACTAGGCTTCCTTCGTCTTCCTAGCCTCCACGCTAGTACTCCATCTTAACCATCTTGTGGCTATCACCCATGAGTCAGCCACCAAGGTTACCAAAATGTATGGACTCATGGTGCACCATGCCTGGTTTTTCCCAACATGCCCTCCACCATGCCATTACAAATGGCATTCAACATAAGGTCATGACAGGATCCCTCCTTCTTATTCACTTTTTTTTTTAAATTCATCCCAAAATAATAATAATAATAACTCGAGCCTCGTTAACCTCTTATAATACCCCCCTTCTATGACATCCTGATGCAAACTTCTAACCATAAGTCTACTCCATCAAGTCTCTGAAATGGTTAATCAAAAACCATATGTCTAATTTACCATAGACCTGTTCTATGTTCTCAAAAGATGAAAGGGTTCCTACCAATCCTGCTTTAACTCTCTATCAAACTCATTTATATCTAATCTACAAACTTTTTCAAATTTACATATACACTACATAAACTCAAGAGCACTGTAGGAATACAATTGTGTTGCATAAATGTAATGGTGCTACGGGAATGCTTAACACGTTATCAGAATCTAAGTACACTGCACATATACCTTGCGTTGGATTAAATGCTCACCTTCGTATCTTACCTTAAAATGCTTCGTTGCTTTCCCTAATCAAATATAGACTCCATACCTACTTGTACTTGAGTGGTCATTAGGATATCCTGTTTACTAACGGATTGATGTTAGCCCAACATAATTCACAATCATTCAAACATAGATATTTGGGTTCAATTTATCTTCGAGGAAACTAGAACTCATAATAATTCTACACATTCTCACATCATGGGTTTTCAATGCGTTCCACAACATTTTCAACATAGAAGGGTTGGACAGTTTGTGACAACCATGGTGATACAATCTTTGGAATTTCAACGTTTTCTAGCCTAGTCTTCAAAATGAATCTCGATTCCTAGAGGATCGAATTCCAATAGAAACGCTTTCAAAGTTCAGAACTCTAACCATAGGATGAATCAGCAAAACATTACCTTACCTTTCAATGCAGCCCCAAATCTTTCACATGAGCTTTCAACCAATAAGGTTTTGGTCAACCTCTATATGACAAAGACACCAAGTTGGTGCATTCCTTCATCAATCTTTCTGCTTAAACCCATTCAATTCATTCTGCGGCATTTTCCAACGAACATGAATCTTTGGGTTCTTCTCAACCAACAACCACTTCAACTACGTTCTGGTTCTTGCAAGCGGATAACGAGTCCGCTTACAGATTTGGCCTCTGCTCTGTTTATACAGAGTTTCTTTCTGTCTGTCATACAAACAGATGCTCACATGTACAGATTATTTCCTCTAATTTGTCTCGAATCTTCAACATAGAATTTATTCCTCTCACTTTGACAAATTCCTCTTATCTATCATAATTCTGAATAGATACACTCAGATTCGGATTACACAATTTAACATAGAGACCATTTCATAATGAAACTTCAATTCATTAATATACTCTGCACATACATCTTCTCAGAACTCTCGGTTATTTTCTTGGCATGATTCCTCTTCATTTGGCCATCCTTCTAATGCCCGCAGTCTTACATCTTTTGTACATGAAATTTGCTTCCAACACATTGAAAAACATAACCCCTAACTCCTGTAATTGACTTCTATTACTAGAAACCTTAATCCTATCTTACTAGAACCAAATTTCTCATCGTAATCTTATCAACTAGCTATCACTACCTTTGAACAGGTGTCCTTGAGTAAAATCGTCTTACAATGACTCGTCTATTCTAGAAACTATTAAACAACTTAGGAAAATACAATATTCATATCAAAGAATTGAGATTCCTTAGCAAATGTTAAGACCCCCTTTGGAGCTGACCAACTAATGTCGATTTGAGAGAAGATGCTCCTACATCACAACCCTATGGTTTTAATAGAAAAAAAATTTCATTCCTCGATGCTAGAATATAAAACTATATAAAGGGGCCCTTGTTTTGCCAAGTTGCCATAACCAAAGCTCGAAAAGGATTTTTTCAAAGTTATCAAAATATGAGGAGAAGTGAATTCTGACGCATGGTTTGGAGAAGTTAATTTGGATGGGAAGCAATAAGTACTTGGTAGTGCAGAATTGAATGTTGTGATGGAGTATTTGTTGATTGTTGGATTGTTAACAAAACCCCCACTGACGTATTCAATACTACATTGCATACATCTATTTCTGGTTTAAACCCTAAATCAACCACAAGCAACAAAAATGTGGCGAACACCATATAAAGGGGTCCTTTTTTTGCCAAGTTTTTTTTTTTCAGTGGAAAATACCACTTTCCTGCTATTCCGAAGGAATCAAGGAACGCTAATGTGCATGAGAAATCCCAACAAACTTCCCCACATATCGTGGATGGTAGGTCAAGCAAACCGTTAGCCGGTCATCCAAGTCAGAAGATGTCTCAACGGAATAGAACCCGGGTGGATGGAATGAAATCCATCTATCCCCACCAATGGACCACCGTATCCTTGACAAAGTTACCATAACCAAAGCTCGAAAAGTATTTTTTCGAAGTTATCAAAATATGAGGAGAAGTTAATTATGACACATGGTTTGGAGAGGTTAATTTGGATGGGAAGTAATAAGCAGGATTGAATGTTGTGGTGGAGGATTTGTTGACTATTGGATCCAACAAAGCCCCCACCGCATCATTCAATACTGCACTGCCCGGTACTTATTTCTCATCAATTAGCATGAGAATATTTTCTATTGATCAATTTTGGCATTGCGCAAAGTTCTGGTTGAGTAACCTGTGGCGGCATACATCCATCCAACAACAAGCAACAAACATGTGGCGAAAACAATAAACATGCAACTGCAGCTCATACATGGAAGTCGAAACAACCACCAAAATTGGCAAACAATAGTGATAACAGGGGGTGCCTAAAAGACATCTATGAACCAGTTGGAAGCATGCGTGGTGAAGATCGACGATGCCCGACCTACCCCACAGAGAACAGGGCACGAGTGGAATGGTAGCTGTTAACTAAATCCTTCAGTTTTAATTAGTTTAATAAACCGATTTGTAACCGTAGACCGGTAGCAACTGATTTCCAATTCTACATATTGTATCTTGTTCTGTCTTTCTAAATCAATAATATTTTGAAGTTTATTTTCTGCTCTGATCTTCAGTGGTATCAGAGCCGGTGAAGAAGATATCTGTGCAGACCGCATACATGAAACTCCATGATGAAGATTGTTGTTGTTCTTCAACCCCTGCTGCCATTTCGTTTCTGTGTTGAAGAGCTTTGAAAGAGATCGTTGCTGTGTTGAAGGGCGATCTATGTTGAACACTGCTGGGAGAAACTTATGCTGTCATCTTCTTCTTGTGCGCTAAGGCTACAGCGAATGAGAGCTAGAGACCAAGATTCCAGGGCAGAGAAAAAGCTGTTGCTTCATCTTCATGTAGAAGAGAGATACAGAAGATTTCGATAGCAACAGAGCCGTGGAGGAATCCCCTGCAGCCAAGCCAACAGTGACAGAAATTCTGGGCAGTCCCTGATAGAAATTCTGGGCTCTCTGAGATTTGAAACTAAAACTCTGGTAAGACTGGTTTCATTTTTTTAATAGAAGTGCAGTTTGAAGTGTGAAACTAAAATGCATTCCCTGGGAATAGTGCTTTCTGGAAAAGCAAACTACCAAGAATGGTTTCGAAAAATAAAGAATACCCTTATTTTTAAGGATATGTGGGATGGAATTTGTGAAAAGAGAATTTAGAAGATAAGAAAGATGAAGAAGAAATAGATGAAGTGGATAAAAGTGCACCAGTACCACCTACTAATACCAAAGAGTTAGCATTATGGAAAAGCAAGGACAATAAGGCTTATGCCTTGATCATTGCCTCTGTAAGTGAAAAAGTAAGTAGACATTTAGTTTCTAGCAAAAGTGCTTGGGAAGCATTAAAAAAACTAAAACATTTGTATGATTCACATTCTGAGCTTCAAATCATACAATTGTTGATGAAGTTATTTAACTTATAATTAAAAGATAATAATCCAATGAAACTTGCTTCTGAAATTAGAGCTATTTTCCGTGATATTGATACAACTGGTGTAAAAGTTGACATTCAATTTACTGCATTTATTAAAGCTCTATATCCTACCTATATTCATTATTTAGAATCACTTCAAGCTAGTGGACAGATGAAAGCCATGTCTTTTGATATTCTTGTAGACAAAATTGTTGAAAGAGAGAAAGCCTTTGGGAAAAATGAATCTCTTTCCAGTTCCATTGTTGAGACTCTATGTCTCACCCAGAAAGAATAGAAGCCTAGAGGGGAGTCTACGGGAGTCTACTAGACCTGACCATAGTAGCAGAGGTCGTGGTAGGAGAACATTTAGAGGTAGGGGGGTAATCATCATCAAGATGACAGACAACAAAAATATGTTCAGAATGATAGGCAATCTATTAAATGCTATAGATGTGGAAAACTTGGTCATACTGCCAATTATTGTCGCACTCCTTGGGAAAATATTAATGAGAAGAAAGAGCAACAACCTCCAGACAAAGGAAAACCACCTGAATCTGCTCATTATATAGTTGCACATTGTAATCTTAGTATTAATGAAGGTTTTAGCACTTATTTTGCTTCGTGGGAAGACACTTGGATTTTAGATACTGGAGCCACATGTCATATGACCTTCAGAAGAGATTGTTTTGAGACATTTAGTGATCATATTGATGGTATAATTTATTTTGCTGATAAGTCACAGTTGAAGCCCTCTGGAATTGGTTCTATTCAGCTTAAGTTACTCGAACTTGCTGATTATATTTTGCATGATGTTCTTTATATTCCTCAATTAAAAAGAAAGTTGATGTCTCTCATACAAGTTAGGCAGCAAGGGCATTCTATACATATGTTTGATGGTATAATTGAGATACAAAGAACATCTAATGATGTGATTGTTATGACTGGTGTTGAAGAAGACAAACTCTTAAAACTAAAAGGGACATCATCTTTTTTATCCAACTCAGCTCTTTTGTCTCAGCATAGTGATACTCTATCCTCCAGCTTATTGTGGTATGCTCGTTTTGGTCATATCAGTTATGATAGTATGATAATTATGAAACAACAAGGTATACAAGGGCTTCCTATTGTTCCAAGAAAATTGTCTCCATGTAATGCTTGTATTTTAGGCAAGCATTGTAAACAGCCTTTTCATAGGTCTACTTCCAAAGCTTCCAGGAAGTTAAGACTTATACATTCAGATTTATGTGGGCCCATGCCTATTCCATCTACCAATGGTAACAAATATCTGCTAACATTTATTGATGACTACACCAGGATGAGTTGGGTTTACTTGTTGAAAGAGAAATCGCAAGTTTTTGCAACTTTTAAGAATTTCTATTTATGGATTTCAAATGAAACTCAACTTAATATTGACACTCTTCGCTCAGATAATGGTGGCGAATACACATCTAATGAATTTGAATAGTACTTACAAGACAATGGTATTAAACATCAAACCACTGTTCCTTATTCTCCACAACAAAATGGTGTGGCAGAACGCATGAACAGAACTTTGCTTAATATGGTAAGGTCAATGATGTTTTTTCATAATGTCAAGTTGATGTTTTGGGGAGAAGCAATACTTTGTGCAGTCTATATTCGTAATCGATGTCCTTCTACTGCCATCAATAATAAGTCTCCCTATGAAATGTGGTATAGTCGACTTCCTGCTATTCAAAATTTTAGAGTTTTTGGTTCTCCTTACTTTGCCTTGATTCCTACACAACAGCGTAACAAATTGGGCGCCAGGAGCCGCAAATGTATTTTTTGGAGATATTCTAATGCTTCTAGAGCTTACAGGTTGTATGATGAGGAGAACAAGAAATTTATTGTTTCAAGAGATGTATTTTTTCTTGAATTTGACAAAGATGCTTCTACTGTTGATCGACAACTAAGTCATTTGGATAAATTCTCTTCCAAGAAATTTTATTATGAATGGGATAATGATCTTCCACATCCTAAATGGGGGATTCAGATTCTTGATTGGTCTCAGTCTGTGGATTTCCCTTCAATTAATTCTCCTTATGTTTCAACACCTGAGAACGAAGGCAAATTAGTTGATAATAATGATTGTGTAGAAGGAAAAATAATTGACAATAATGCAGAATCAGAAATTGAAGAAACTATTCAGCCATCAGAAATTGAAGAAGCTATTCAACCATCACCGCAACAATCAGTTCGTAGATCAACACGAACAAAGACAATTCCAAAAAGGTTTGATGAATTTAATTTAAATTTTTCTGTTGCTATTAATGAGCCTGCTTCTTTTGAAGAAGCTGCTAGTTGTAATGAATGGAAAGATGTAATGCAGAAAGAATATGATGCTCTTATTAAAAATGGCACTTGGAGGTTGGTGGACCCTCCTATTGGCATTAAACCAATTGGCTCTAAGTGGGTTTATAAAACTAAATATAAGGTTGATGGCTCACTTGACAAATACAAAGAAAGACTTGTAGAAAAGGGGTATTCTCAAAAAGAAGGTAGAAGGTATTGATTACACAGAAACATTTGCTCCTGCTGCAAAATGGGGCACTATTAGAACTTTGTTTTCTCTTGCAGCTCAAAATGGATGGAAAATACATCATATGGATGTAAAAACTGTTTTTTTAAATGGAGATCCAAAAGAAGATGTCTATATGTTTCAGCCGAAAGGTTTTTTCTATTAAAGGAAAAGAAAATAAGATATGTAAATTGGTGAAGTCTTTATATGGTTTGAAACAAGCACCCCAAGCATGGTATGAGAAGTTAACTGAGCACCTTCTCAAATTGAATTATAAGCATTTCAATCTAGATGATGCAACTTTATTTGTTAAGAAAGTTGGGCGTTCAGTTGTATATCTAATAGTCTATGTTGATGATTTGCTTATCATAGGGAATAATGATGATTATATAGTCTTTATTAAAAAGAAGCTACAAAAGGTTTTTGACATGATGGATTTGGGATTACTTCATTATTATTTAGGAATTGAAGTAGATCAAAAACCAAAGTATATATTTATTTCTCAAAAGAAGTATAATGGAGATCTATTGAGTAAATTTGGGATGTTGGATTGTAATTTTGTTTCTACTCCAATGGAGCATAATGAAAAGCTTAGTTCACATGAAGGCAGTGCATGTGAAGATCCAACAAAGTACAGGCAACTTGTTGGAAGCTTGATTTATCTTACTACTACTCATCCTGACATAACTTTTGTTGTAGGAATACTTTCCAGGTTCATGCATCAACCTTGTGAAGGTCATTGGATCGCAGCAAAACGAGTTCTCAAATATTTAAAAGGCACTCAATCATTTGGCATCAAATACTCTAAAGTTTCAGACTTCCATCTTATTGGTTATTCAAATTCAGATTTTGATGGAGATAAAGAGCATGGGGTGTCTACTTCAAGTTATTTGATGAATCTTGGATCAGCAGCAGTCACTTGGAGATCACGAAAGCAATCAGTTCCTGCTGATCCTACAAGTGAAGCCAAATACGTTGCAACAACTCAAGCCACAAAAGAAATCATTTGGCTTCAAAAAATTCTTGAAGATTTGCAGGAGAAACAGAAGACTTTAACACCTCTCTTTGTTGACAATACTTCTGCAATACAATTGGCCAAGAATCCTAAATTCCATGATCAAACCAAACATATCAATACAAAATATCATCTGATTCGACATCATGTTGAGGCTAAAACTATTCATTTGACTCATTGTCCTACTTCAGAACAAATTTCCGATATATTTACTAAAGCATTGGGACGTGAAAAGTTTGAAAAATTCATAATGTTACTAGGCATGTGAGATGACCCTTCATATTAAGGGGGGAATGTTAACTAAATCCTTCAGTTTTAATTAGTTTAATAAACCGGTTTGTAACCATAGACTGGTAGCAACTAATTTTCGATTCTACATATTGTATCTTGTTCTGTCTTTCTAAATCAATAATATTTTGGAGTTTATTTTCTTCTATGTTCTTCAATAGCGCATAGGATGAGTGGGAAGAGTAGCACGTTTAACTTACCATAATTATCAACGTCGAATCACCAACACGCATTAGTCGGGAAGAAAAAATAACGCACACAAGTTATTACTTGATAGGAAGACTGAACGTAGCGACAGTTACACTAACTCGCAACATAAATAGAACATCTGTGAGCAATGGAATCTCCTAGTGGCAGTGAATTGGTGATGATGATCTCCCTCATCTGCAGTAGGCATCCACCAGCCAACAAACCACCACAGACAATAATGGATACAGAAGCATCCCACACATTGGTAAGATGATGGAAACGCATGCAAACCGGTTTGGGTTCCATCGTCCATCCATAGAAATGCTCGGCTCGACCAATATTGTGCAAACAACAGATAAAACGATAAACAAAACAATATAGGTGAATGTGACCAACTGACTATGCACAGAGGCTGAACACACAAAAGCTTGATGACCAAAGCAATGGAAAGTTGAGGATTTGAAACAAATGTAATCTTATAGGTTTAAACATGTTCGCCTAAAGGTTCCTGTATTAGAGAGATTTTGAGGTCAAAAAATGGCCTCCTAAGAGATGTACTACAAAAATATGAGATATATTAAAATATTATGAATTGGGGGTTTTATGGGGTAGGTATATATGACAAGTCACCTCCCACACTATTTTCTATGCACAATATAAATAACCATGGTTGAGTTACTTTTCAAAATTCACTAAAAATAAAATTAATAAAATAAGTTTACATCGATGTGACTAAGATTCATTGTAAATTCCCAAAAATTTATTGTCCTTTATCATTTATTTGTCTTGAACTTGCAAATGAAATTAAATAATAAAAAACATTTTTAAGAGCTATTTTTTTTAATTTTATGTTGACTTTTTATATTTAGTACTTTTCTCATGAATTTAATAATGTAATTTAATTGAGAATTTATTTACATGTAAAATGTCAATAATATTATTATAATCCACATTGCATTATTATTATTATTTATTAAATCCATTATTATTCTTTATTAGTTTGACATTATGTTATTAAATAGAATGGATTGAATATATAATTTAAAATTAAAAACATAAAAATGATAATATATTATTTTATAAAAAAATGTGAAAGGACTTTCTTTATGAATTAAATACTTCACTTGAAAATGACAATAATATTATTTTATGAGAAAATGTGAAAAGACATTCATTATGAGTACTTTACTTGAAAATGACAATAATATTATTTTATGAAAAGACTATCATTATGAGTACTTTACTTTATGACTTAAAAGTACTTACACCACTACCTTGGTTAACTATGTGTTTTCATCCACCATGGAAAATTTGACAAATAAGTATTCTTAACTCATGCAATGCCACCTCACCAAGGGGGATGATGTCATCTACTAGAATGTGATTGGTTGTATTTTATAGTACATTTTTTTTGTTTTGAGGCCATTTTTTGACCTCAAAATTTCTATAATGTGTACACAAGAAATTGTTCGAGGAAATGCTTGATCTCATTATCTAGGGTTTTATCCATGGACATTCATTGTTAATCGACCAACAATGCTCAGATGACAACACAACACATTTCTTATTAAAGAAAGTCATTACAAGAGATGTGCAAAGAAATGGAAACGACAGAGGATTGTTTTGAACACCGCGAGTAGATGGGGTTTCATGCAACAAAGAAAAAAGTATCAACAAAAGTGGCGAGGATATGATAGCATACCATAGTTCGTTACTATGTGTGAATCTCTTGGTACAGTATTCACATTCTAGAGTCCAAAAAGGGGATCGTTCTATTGCTTGAAGAAAATACTTTCATTTTTTAATTCATTGGAATATTTCACCTACTCCAAGTGGACTTATTTAAAACTCATGTGGTTGATGGGTTGTTGGAATCCAGTAGAGCGTGTCAAGCCTACGATACGCTACACTACTACATTTGTTTTCAACATTGAGCCTCTTCAATTTCACGTTACTCTATGTAATGCACAGATATTGATAATAGTATTTAGTGCAGGGTTGTGTCTACACTAGTTTAACTATCTTCCTAAATAATGGTGAGTTCCTACGTCAGCAACTTGAAAATATTATCACAAATTTCCCAAATATCTATATCTATTCATCAATCAAGATAAACAAACTTAAGATCTAAAGCCATCCAAGAATTAAATTCATACAAGATAAACCAGATTTAAACTCATAGATGGTAGAAACTTGAATCTATTCATAGTAGAACAATGGAGAAATACATCCTTACCATGGCATTAGATATGAATCCTTCCTCCATTGACATGAGCTTCCCTTCCTTCACCCTTGCTTTTGAAGAATTTCAGCTCTTTCTCCTCCTTTAGAATCTTTCTAGCATTCATTTGCTCTTCCTTTGTGTGTCTTTACCATGCCCCAAAGCCTTTCTTATATAGCATTGGGAAATGTGCCTCAGGTTTCTCTTTTGAGTGTGGGATAATCCATTTTAGATTATTTTAACTTGAAAACCCACTTTTCATAGTTTTTAGGCTTTTTGCACCATTTAGAATGATTTTAAGCACAATTAATGCATTTTAATGCATTTCTTAGAGAGGATTCATCTCTGCATGAACTTGTGTCATGTCTTCCTGCTACAAGTGCATGGTAAAAATGCGCTTCTTCCGTCACCTAACTAAGGGTGTTAATTTTATTGTTAACAGATGCCCCCTAATGTGTGAAGTCCAAAGCAGAGCTAAGAGCCGAAATACATTACTGAAATTTATACTATGTATACTGATACTCTTTATACTGATACTCTTTATCATTCAAAGCAAGGATAAGGGAAGGAAAGCTCACATGCGATGGATTGAGGATCACACCTATAAAACATAGCAATTTCTCAAATATACAATATCTTCCTAAGGCGGGCATATCCATGCTCAGCAGTAAACAAGCATGGCCACGAACAATACACAGTGGATCCATGTCAAAAGCAAATTTTTCTAAAAATGTAAATGTGCACTTTGATGAGTGCGAGAACAAAGTATATTTGGGCTTCTGACATGGCATTCTAATCTTGCGCAGCTCGGGGCAGTGCATCGATAAGTGATACAACTGTTTTTCCCAAGGTCTTCAATACAAACCGATGATAGTACGAGTTTATATCATGCGAATAAGTGATCTGATGTCGAGCATAATAAAACACCATCTAATTATCGGTCATTGATGTATACCGTTAACAGATGCGAAGAGACCCACCGATAATGATGATGGACTCTAAGGTACTGAGTACAAACTAACAAGTGTGAATAGATGTTCTGAAGTCGAACGCTTGTGGAATCAAAAAATTAGGGGTCATTGTTGTATACCCACTGTCATTTGCGAGGAAACCTGCCACTAATGACTGCAAGATCCAAGGTACTCTTGGGTCTCTAGATCCATGTCCTAGATAATGATTTGATGTCGATAGGAATAGATCCATCGGAAGGAGGGCATTGATGTATCCCACATCAACTGATACGAAAGAAAAATCAATAGTATGATATAATTTGATAGAACTGCAAGATTCAACACTGTATACTGACACAAGGAAGGCCGACATGATTGGTCAAGAATATTTGAGAAATCGCTGACTCGGTTTGGACTTCCCTTGAACACATAACATGACGCAGAATGGACACTTGGCAACATAGGACTTTGAGTAACAAACCTTAATGAAATCCGCTAATGCCAGATGCATTAACGAAAATATCCATAGGTGACGGGAAGAATAACCCATCGGTGGAGATCTGATCAAAATACTGGTACAGTTTCCTAAGGCAAATGCAGATGGTGTACTGACAGCGGAGACCAAATTATGTGCCGTGTTCAAGGGCAACAAGGACTGACTGTTGTCATTTTCTCCAAGGATTATACTATGAAGTGATTCAAGTCTCTACCTTTTTGGGTTTTGTGTTTTTTAATTTTTATGCTTTTTCAGTTTTTGTAAAAAAGAATAAAGAATGCTATGATACATAGGAAGGAACGAGTGTTGCATGGGTGTACGCCTATTTTTCAAGGGCACGAGTTAGGCCAAGGCAAAGATCCATATTGCAAACAAGGGCTAAGCTAGTTGTGCACACTCTTACAATGTTCCTTCCCAGGGTAGTCTATCTGAAGCAGGATTATGTGTCGACGGACGGTGAAGTAATACCATGTGACTGAAGGTATCCGATTTGGGAAAATGGCCAAGTAGGAATGGTTCAATGAGGTCTACTTCAGCTTGAGTCTTGTGAAAAATGCCAAAAGCATAGATCATCATGAATCATAGTCTGTCTCAACTACCTGAGTCAAATAATTTGAATTGTCAAAGTCTTCAAGTCATGAAATCAAAAACCATTTCACTAGCCAGCAGTTTAGTTAGAAACTAGTTCAAATGTGCCTTTAGTATCTAAAAAGATAGCTAAAAATGAGGAATTATGCACCTTTCTATCATTCAAAAGGATACGGTTTGTATATGTATGAATAAAAGATAAGTAAAAATACTCATAATTTACCATATGTGTTCTTTGTGCAGCCGATGTATGAGAGGAGGCATCCCCTTTCAGCTTGAATTCCTAGAAGCTATGAACCTTTAGTCTTTGATCTTCCAGTAGTGGATTAGTTTCGATGTTGAACTAGAAAATTTTGAAACAGTTTTCCATGTTTTTGAGTTTTTCCAAATTTTTCATTTTTTTGTTTGTATGAACATTTTTTGGGTCTTATTTGTAAGAAAAAGAATAAAAAAAAGAAATAGTATTTACACTATTCTTTTTGGTGTGTGCAACATTTACACACGTTTTGGGTTATGATGTAAGCTAGATTATTTCGGTTTCACTTATGTCTTTAAATGATGTGTTCAATTAAATTGGCCATGAAATAATGTACATGCTTGCTTCTTGGTATGATGTTAATGACTTAGATGCCAATCAAGTACATAGTTAGCTAAAGAATCAGCCAAACTATTCAGACTTCTAGGAACGTGTATATACTCAATAAACTCGAATTGACGCGCTAAAAGACGTACTCGTAGAAAATTTCTAAACAGTGTAGGATGTCGAACCTGATATTGACCATTTAACTGGGATACAACTAATTCTGATTCCAGTTTGACGATTATTCGTCAGATGCCAAGGGTGATAGCCTCGACAAGAAGCTCAATGACTGCTCTATATTCTGCAACATTGTTGGTTGCAGGTCCGAGAAAAGTGCCTCCTGAACTAAGAACTTCGTTATTAGGTGAAAAAACAACCCTTGCGGCAGAAGCAACGTTCCGAGAATTACGGCTGGCACCATCTGCATATCCCAAATATGTGAAAGACTCTTGTGCCATTTGCCAAAGTAACAATGCCAAGCAAGATAAGTGTGTGCCTGAAATAACTAATGTACAAAAGTTTATACAAAGAATACAACATAATACAACAAATGGTGCGAGGCATCAGTGCCTACACGAAGTATTTCTTCAGATAAAGACCATTTCTGATCTCCGACATGGGTTCCCAATCAAAATTGATTAATTCATAAGCTCCCTTTTTTAACACAGTTTTGACAACAAGTGGGCCAAACCATTTAGGTACAAATTTTCCTTTTCCTATTTTATCTTGGTCTTGGTCATAAACTAAAACCAAATTGCCTTCAGAAAAGACTCAAGGACGAATGGACTTGTCATATTGTGTTTTGACCCTCTTCTTATGTACTTCTATGTTTAGAGAGGTTTCTCTTCTAGTTTCATCCAAAGCATGGAGATGGAGAAGCCTTTCTTCTTCCGCAGAAGTGTTAGGTAGGAGTTCGACAACTATCTTTAATTATGGGATTTCACATTCAATCGGTAACACAGCTTCTTCTCCATAAACCAGTTGGAAAGGAGTGAATCCGGTTGCAATTTTAGCAGTTGTTCGGTAGGCCCAAAGATCAGTAAACAACATCAAGTGCCAGTTGTTCTTGTTTTTATTAATCATCCTCTGTAACATGGTTTTAAAAACCTTGTTGATGGTTTCTACTTGTCCATTAGCTTGAGGATAATATGGCGAGGAAAAGTCCTGCCGCAATCCTAACCGGTTTATAAGTTCATGCATACAGGAATTCCTAAAATGACTTCCATTGTCCGTAGTGATTTCTTTGGGTACACCAAACCTTGCTATCACATGATTGAATAGAAAGTATGCTGCAGTTTTACCCATGCAATTAAATGTAGGTATTGCCTCAGCCCACTTGGTGAAGTAGTCCACTGCTACAATGATGTAGAGGTGGCCATCGGCTAAAGGTGGGTTGACTGTCATATAATCAATGGCCCATTTTGAAAATGGACCCACAGTTACTACAGGGTGTAAAGGAGAAGGATGTGTGTGCATTTTTCCTGTGTAAATTTGTCAAGGGCTACACTTTTTGACAGCATTTATGCAATCTTTGAAAATTGTAGGCCAAAAGTATCCTGCACGCAAGATTTTTTGAGCAGTTGCTAACCCAGAAAGATGACCGCCACATGCTCCAGCATGGCAATCATTCAATACTTGTTCAGCTTCTTGGTGTACTAAACAATGTCTTAATATCATGTATATTCCTCGACGGTACAAAGTATCCCTGATGATGAGGTATCTTTGAGCTCGATGTCAAATGTGACGTTGTTCAATACTAGAAAGATGATGATCGATCCTTTGGGTTTGAAGGTATATAATGAATGCTCCATAACACGGATCAAAAGGTGCAATGAGGAATATATGTTCATCTGCCCAAGTTGCAACAGATATAGTATCCTCCTTCTCTATGGGTAACTCAAACATTATTTCAGAAAATGCCAACAACTTCTTGGCTTTAGCGTTTTTGAATTCAAGGTCAAATTCTTGTAAAATTACTATCCACTTTGAGTATTTGCCACCAATGACATGGTGGGACAAAATGTGTCTCATGGGGTTTATTTCAGCCACTATGGTTGTTTTCCTTGGAAGTATGTAGTGTCTATGTCGTTGGACAGCATGGACTGCTGCCAAGGCCAACTTCTCAACCTGGGAATATCTCAATTCAGGACCTGCAAGGCCCTTACTAAGATAGTAAATAACATGTTCTTGAGAGGATTCATCTTCTTGTGCTAAGACCATTCCAATTGTGGTAGGAGAGGCAGCCAAATATAGCAGAAAGTCTCTATTATAGTTCAGTGGACTAAGCAATGGGGCAAAGACTAAATATTTCTTTAGTTCATCGAATGAGCGTTGAGCTTGGTCATCCCATGTGAATATTGCATCTTGTTTTAAGAGACGCATGAAACCTTTAGCTTTTCCAGTAAAATTCTCGACAAATCTCCTCAAGTAGTTAGCTTTCCCTTGAAGGCTTTGAAGTTGAGTGATTGCTTTTGGGGAAGTAAACTGAAGTATTGCCTCAACCTTGATGGGATCAACCATGATCCCTTTTTGGGATACTATGAACCCAAGTAACCTCCTAGAGTCCACACAAAACATGCATTTATGTGGATTTAACCTAATGTTGTACTTGCGGCAATGCTCGAAGATGGCTTGTAAATGTGCGCCATGTTCAGCTCTCTTTTTAGATTTAGCTGCCAAATTATCATGGTAAACCTCGACAATATCCTTAATATCGTGAAATGCATGTGACATAGCTCTTTGAAAAGTAGCTCCGGCATTTTTAAGGCCGAATGGCATTTTTCGATATGCAAAAGTTCCCCAAAGGCATATAAAAGTTTTTTATGTTGGTCTTCCTTTTTAATCTAGATTTGGTTGTAACCGGAGAAGCCATCCATAAACGAGAAGATTTTATTCTCGGCTCATTCATCGATGATCTGATCAATGAAGGGTGTGGGATAGTTATCCTTGGGACAAGCTAAGTTTAGATCTCTAAAATCGGTACAAACCCGGATAGTTCCTTGTTTTTTGTTAATTGGAATAGGGTTGGATACCCATTCAGTCAAAGGAACAAGATAAATGAATCCAGAGTTCAAGAGCTTTTTGACTTCTGTTTTAATGGCAGCTGATTTCTTAGGGTTCATTGGACGTAGTTTTTGCCGCACAGGTTTAACATTGGGATAGGTTTTGATTTCATGTTCTACGATGCTGGGATCGATGCCTGGCATTTTTGCATAAGACCATGCAAACACATCACGATACTTTTTAAATAAAGCAGTGTCAAATTTTATTTCTTCAGGAGAACAATTCTCACCTATGTTGATGTGCTCAACAACGCCAGGTTTGATGGATATATCAATTCAGATGGTTTTCGAAATGTTCACCAAATTACTTTCTGAACTCACATTGTGGATCAAGATAGGGCATTGGTATTTACTAATGTCATCATCAACATAGAACCTTTTCGGCCAATTGCCTTCTGAACTCACATTGTGAACTTGGTCAGGGCATGGGTACTTGCTGATGTCATCATCGAAGTAAATATTTTCAGGTTTAACTTCTAATGAATCGATCTTAGGAAGAAACAAGGATTTGTGATGCATATCGTCCCAAGGTCATTCTGAGATGTTCATAGCCTCTAAAATGGCTTCATCCAAAGAGAAAGTATGATCTAGGAGATCGTGGTTACTTTGAGAGTTCAAGGCCCAAACAAGTGAAGTATAGGGATCATACTCCTCCATCTTGGGAGGGTTTTGATCTGGTTCAACCGAAGCCATTTGAATAGCTTGATAAGAGAGCTTCGTGGCAGAAAAGGGAACACTACTCTCCATTTCCTCATGGTGTGCAAAAGTATGTATCTTGCCATCATTATTTTCATCTAAGGTGTTTTCTTTGGAGGTTCCAACCGATGAGGTAGAACCGACCTCCGAAACGGAATTAGAGAAAACTCTTAATGGAAAGTATACCTCCGATGTTATGGTGAAAATTGGAGCAATGTTAGGGGTCAATATTGGTGGTGGAAGTGGAAAAGTTCCCAAAAGGGATGAGTCTTTAAACATTTCAACCCCGACATCTTGAATAACCGTTGTTCCATCCCCTACATAAGGTACATTCGAATGGATACCAATTTCAAGTGAGCAGTAATCTAGTTGATCAATTGTAACAATCTTCCCCTGGTTGGGGAACCGGAGGACTCAGAATACGGAAGACACTATCGCTATCATCTTGTGTATCCAACTGTGTCTTGTTATCACATTTATAGTAGCCGGGCTACCATACATTATTTTTCTGATGCCAGTACACTATTCAGCCAGTTCCCCTACATTTGAGATGCTGAGATGAGAATCTATATTGGATCACTATCAGATTGTGGACAACAGTATGTATTCCCCATGCCATGACTGAGTCTCAGGACACTCAGAGAGATGACCGATGTAGCCATTATACCATTGGTACAAAGCAGTCAGTAGTGCCCAGAGTTACAGCAACAGTTTCAGAGGACAGATGATGGTACAGGTTGATGAGCAGTCAGGTATATGACTCAGCAGGTATATCATTTTGTCATGGTTATATTGCTTTTATATTTATTCTTATAGCATGTCTTAGCACTTAGTTTCATGATCTGGCGATCATATAGATATGTGGACCTGGTTGATCTTATTATATATATTATATTGTCCCTACTCAGACTTAGAAGTTCACTATTCATACTCATTGGTTTTACCCTCCTTAGGGAGAATAGAGGTGATCATTCAACCGTACCTTGGCTTGCTAGTGTCGGCTCCATTATTCATTGTCTTCATCCATCCATGGCCTACCTTTTAGTTTATCACCCTGACTTACTACTTGACTAGTGGCATGGAGGACTTTTCCCCACTGTAGCCTCTGTATTGGATGAGCTCCCATGTTTATTGTGTCTCGGCTCTAAGTTGGTGACAAAAATTACCTATGGTGAGTTGGAGTTCCTTGGAATTCCCCCTAGTCACTAAAGTTGTGTTGGCTAAACCTAAAACTTTTAGTGCTGCCATGAATACAAAATCTTGAAAAATGAAATGCTATGTCTTGTATGAAAAGCCCATTCATGCAATGTGTTTCTAAACACACATGAATGAAAGGCATGCCAAATGAAAATGGCTATGAAAATAAAATGTTATATCTTTTGGAAAATAAATACCTAGGTAAACAAGCTGTCCATGACACACCTAGAAGTGCTCAGGTAAACAAGTGCCTTAAAAACACACCTACAGCAAAAAGCCTAAAATAAATGTAAATCTATGCAATGTGTTTATAAACACACATAGATCAAGGCTATGGAAACTTCAGGCCCAAAAAGAAATGGAACTTAAAAGCTATATCTAAACAATTGCTGGCCTTATTTGTATTATGGATTGTGCGCATCTGTGAAGGTGAATAAACCCTCTTTGAACAACTCATCCATTTGTGAGACACCGCCATTCCCTGTGTTATTGCTCATTCAATATATACTATGGTGTGTATTCCCTTTCCCTTTCCAAAGTGTCACAAAGTTAAGTAAGTCAAGTCATCCCTTAGCCTAGCCAGTTATTTTAGCCTTCACCCTTCACTAGTAAATTGATCACAGCTATGAAGTGAGTATGATCTTGAAAGTCTAGTCTGAGTAATAATAATAATTAATGACATTATATATTTGGATTTAGATCGCCAGTAATGATTACTTTGTGCTATAATTGTTATTTGAATAAGTTGTAAAGCATGCATTAACCTTGGACACTTTGCAGTAGCTTATGATGATGGTCTGAGTTATATCGGGTCATGTTGACTTGGTTAGGCCTAGTCTGACCATGGTCAACCAGAGGACATGAGATGGTTGGACCTTATGATGACATGGATAGATGATATATGGTCTATGTATACATACATGATGATTCTATGCAGCAGCTACAGGGTTATGATGATGATTCTTGGTTTACAGCAGTATTTGACCATTTACAGATTATTATTATTGGCCCTGTTCCGGTATATTGGATATATATTTTGATCATGCAGAGACTCATATGGTGTATGAGTACACATCTTGGATGGATTTGGACCTTCTGAGTCCAATGAGACAGTTTGTTTTCAGTTCCAGGCACTTACAGTGATGATTGAGCCTCAGTAGGCTATCCCAGTGCAGTTTTGGTCTGTCGGAGGCCCTGTCGGAGCAGATGTGATTTTTATCCGGTTGACCTAGGGCGCTGATGATGGAGGGGGTGTTCCAGCCACTTGTTTTTACCATATTACCCCCCTCCCGAACACACTGGTGCCCTCACCTTGACAGCGCAGGCACTCCAGGAGGCAGTTTGGGGCAGTTTCACGCTTCCCGAGGCATTTCAGGATTGGTAGAAATGGCTATTGAGGAAATTGATTTGGGATACTGAGGCAATTTTATGGCATGCGATGATCAGTGATGATATATCGGGGTCCTCCACACCTTCTCCAGTAGTTTCAGCTTCATCGGGGCCCGCATCCATCACTTATGGCACTTTCTGTGGATTTCTGAGGTCTTGTTGAGGCCTACGATTTGACTATGGTGGCACGATTTGGTACATTGATGATTATTTATTGATTATTGTGCTATGGGGATTGACCAAGGAGGGATAAAATTACCCCTTGGACCCACCATAAGCCTCTTATTATATTTTGTCATCATGATTTGGTGGGATTCCCCTCTTCTAGGGCGATTTTGTCCACTCACGTAATATTTTATTTGTGATCCATGTATTTTATTGATGAGCTCATCTCAACCATTGATTAGACATTTGTATCTTTTAATCTTAGCCACTCATTCAAAAAGTGGTTAGGGTTTTGGTGCCTCTCCTTCCTATTTAAAGGAGAGAGCTTCTCATTGTAAGGGGTCTTTGGCTCTTGGATTATTGGTATAGAAAAATATTCTTGTGGAAATTCTTGTGGTCTCCTTTGCATCTGGTGTTCTTAGATGGTGATTGGAAAGTCTATTGCAACCTAGCATTTGGAAATTGTGGTAAGATATATCTTTTTTTGGAAATCATTGTTTGTCTACAGGAGGGCGACTTCAACAAGGGCGATTTTGCAAGGCTTCTTCAAATCGACTTTCTTGGCATTCGCTTGTATCAGGGGGTTATCATTAGCATCATTGTGATCTATGCTATCTTTCTGTTACTTCTCCTGTGGCATTAGTCTTATCTCTTGATGCATCAAATCTGATATTGTTGACGTTTGTTGTGCAGGAGAGAGGGCGCATTGGCTTCTTGGATCAAATCGACTTGCATAGAAAACTACCTCAAAGCTTCTCAAATTGATCGGGTTTGCATAGATCATCATCATCAAGGCATCTACAAGGTTACCCAGGTAAGATCCACAGGTTTGTTTCTCTTACCTTGATCCAATCCATTGACATAGCTCATAAATTGTTAAAACCCTAAATATTTCAAAACCCCCTGTAAAATCTCAAGCACAGTTGAATCTAGCTACTGTGGATTCCTCACTGGTGAAAGATTGCACAACATTTGCAAGAATTAGCATAAAAAATTTAAATGAATGAAGAACAATACACATGAATTGGTGAATAATGTCAATATTATTAACTGTCCAACCTTAACAAAGGTTAAGAACACCCATATATACAAATCTGGAAGAATTCGAATCCATCTGGAGTGTTCACACTGATCTAGCTTAGAAAAAGCTCAAACCCCCCTAGGTTGGCCAAAATATCCCAAACCATCCCAAACTGGTTCCAATCTGCAGTGTGAATGCTGGGAATGACTGGACAGGCCCATGTGACCTCACACATGTGAAGAAACTGGTTGGTTAGAGGTTTGGAGTCTAAAATTGGTCAAAAATGTGACAAAACAAGGCAAGATTGTCCACAAAGAGAGCAAATGCGCCCTAGGTAGAAGAGAAGCATGCTGAGTGCATTAAATGACCTGAGGAGGGCGCTCTAGGCATGCTGAGTGCATTAATTGCCCTGGGGAGCGCTCCACTTAGCTGGTTTGACTCAGCACTTGTTCACATTTGCCATCTAGTTCATGATAATTGACCATTTAGTAGCTAATCAACTTAGGGATGTAATCATTAATCACTTGGGCTAATTAATCATCATTAATAAATGATTAATGTACATAGGTGGAAAAATGTTCTAACACCCCCCCTTAAGCTAGACTTAGTGAAATATCAAAAATTAAGGCCTTGGCAACTAGGCTCAAGTCACCTTTTACATCATAAAATTTATTTGTCCATGTAACCAAGGTAAGGAGGAAAACCACATGGGAAATAAAACCTCCCCTCTAAAATGGACATGTGGCATATATCAAAATACACCAATCATCACCATGCATCACTCACCCCAAGCAAAGATCTAAGGTGAGTGAAGGTCTTCTCGGTAAAACACTTGGTGAAGATATCAGCAGTTTGCTCACTGGATGGGCAATACTGCAATGCTATGATCCGGTCATGCACCAAACCCCGAATGTAATGCATGTGTATCTCTATGTGCTTGGTCCTCTGCCTCTGTACTGGATCGGTAGAAATCTTGATTGTACTTTGATTATCACACCAAAGAATAGTGGGTGAATCAAAGACAATCCCGAACTCTGCAAGAATACCTTGCAACCAAACACATTGTGTGGCTGCATTGACTGCTCCCCTGTACTCGGCCTCAGCTGAAGATAAGGAAATAGTGCTTTGTTTCTTGCTTGACCAGCATATAGGTCCATGTGCAAGCATAAAGACATAACCGGAAGTTGACTTCCGATCAATACAATCACCGGCCCAATCAGAATCTGTAAATCCTACTAGTTCAAGGGATGAACCAGCAGCATAATGGATACCAAAGGACTTAGTACCCTGAACATAATGAAGGATCCTCTTGGCTGCCTTCCAATGGATCTCATGAGGCTCTTGCATGTGCCTTGCAACAGCCCCAACAGCATAAGACAAATCTGGTCGAGAGTGTGTAAGATACAACAAACTCCCAACTAGTTGTCTATACAACGAACTGTCAACTAGTGGTGAAGAACCCCATTCTGTAAGCTTAACTCCTGAAAGAAATGGAAATTTTGCAGACTTACATTCAGCCATCTTAAATTTCTGCAGCAAATCTGAAGCATACCTTGACTGACATACAGAAATTCCATTCACAGATTGATCAATCTCCAAACCCAGAAATTGTTTTAGCAATCCTAGATCGGTCATGGAGAATGCACTGTGCAATGCTCTCTTAACTGAGTCAAGTTCTTTGGTGCAGCTACCAGTGATCAAAAGATCATCAACATACAGTACAATAATCAATATCAGATCACTAACATGCTGCATATACACATTTGGATCAGACTTACACCTCTCAAACCCCAAAGATAGCAGAAAATTGTCCATTTTTGCATACCATGCTCTAGGAGCTTGCTTGAGCCCGTAGAGTGATTTGTTCAACCTGCAAACAAGTGTATGATCAGAGATAAAACCTTCAGGCTGCTGCATATAAATCTCCTCATTCAGATCCCCATGAAGAAAGGCACTTTTTACATCCATGTGATGAATCTCCCATCGCTTGGAAGCCCCAATTGCCAAAACTAGTCTTATGGAGTCCATCTTTGCCACCGGTGCAAATGTCTCTGTATAGTCCACTCCTTGGACCTGAGAGTAACCCTTAGCCACCAACCTGGCCTTATACTTCAGATCAGAGCAATCAGATCCAATTTTGGTTCTATAAATCCACTTGCATTGCACTAGTTTCCTCTTGGGAGGAAGAGGGACCAAATCCCAAGTTTTGTTCTCATGGAGTGAGTTCATCTCCTCTTGCATGGATGATTGCCACCTTGGGTCTGTACATGCTTCTGAATATGACATTGGATCAGATCCAACCATCAAATAACATGCCTCACTCAGATCAGAATTATTATATGCAAAGGAATTGTGAAATTGAGATCTAGTTTTCCTAGCATCTTGGGGATCTCCCACTAGCTCTCCGGCACTTTGAATTGTTTTCTCTACCCACTTGGGCCTTGAGGGAGGGATATGTTCAGAATCCATATCAACATCATCTTCAGCAATATCAGAATCAGAAATATCAGAGAATGAATCACTACTTACTTCATCATCAAGACGAGGGAATGAGCATTCCCCATCACCTTGTTCACTAGCTTGCAAAAATTCTTCCTCTTCGAATTTGACACTTCTTTCAATGAAAGTTTTGTGAGTGGATGGATAAAAGAGCTTGTAGCCCTTGGAATCCTTTGCATACCCAACCATGATTGACTCCTTGCTTTGGGGCTGCAATGCCTTTCTCTTTTCCGGTGGAATTCTGGCCCAAGCCCTTGAGCCAAAAATTCTGAAATGTGAGACATTTGGCTTGTGGCCCATCCAAGCTTCAAATGGAGTGATTCCTTGCAATGCTTTGTGTGGTGCCCTGTTCTGAACATATGCTGCACAATTCATAGCTTCAGCCCATAATTTAGGAGACAAATCCCTTGCTTGCAACATGCAAGTTGCCATCTCTTTCAGTGCTCTATTTTTGCGCTCTGCAACACCATTTTGCTGAGGTGTGTAGGGCACTGAGTGTTGCATCTGAATGCCATGCTCTTGACAGAGCTGCTGCAAATTGTTGTTGACATACTCTCTACCATTATCAGTCCTCAAAATCTTCATGGCCTTCCCACTGAAGTTCTCAACCATGCTCTTAAAAATCTTGAAACAATCAAAGACTTCAGATTTTTGCTTAAGGAAAAATAACCAGCAGTACCTTGAGTAGTCATCGATGAAGGTGAGCACATATTTGCTGCAGCCATAGGAGGGTGTGGGGAGTGGCCCTATGAGATCAGAATGTACTATCCCAAGAGGTTGATCAGCCCTCCTAGCCTTCCCTTTGTCATACTTCCTTTCAGGATGTTTCCCAATCATGCAACCCTTGCATGTTCCACTCGAAAATCTGATTTGGGGCAGCCCTTCTACCATATTTTCTTTGTTTAAAACTTGAAGATATCTGTAGTTTAGGTGCCCATACCTTTGATGCCATAGCTTGCTGGTCTCATTCCCATGTGACAGCAGCACACTTGGTGAAGAAACTTCGAGGAAGTGGGAGAACATGTACATCTTCATGTCATGGTCTGCAACACCCTTTGCAACAATTTTCCCGGTGGAAACTTCTGATATCTCCACTTCATCCTGAGTGAAGACCACCTTCTTTGCTGCTCCAGTATGTGTCATTTGATACACAGAGAGCAAGTTTGCTGCAAGATTTGGTACATACAGCACATTGGAGAAGAAGCCATTCTCCATAGAGATTTTCCCAATGCCATGAGCAGGGATTTCTGAGTCATCTCCCATTCGAATTGAGAGGCCACTGTAGGGAGCAAGTTCAGAAAACGAGTCTCTTGAGGAAGCCATGTGCCTTGAGGCACCTGAATCAATGATAAACAAAGGTGAATGAGATGAGCTAGCCACCAAAGCATGGCAGCTCTCCTTGTCTTCAGAAACGCACTCCTTCTTCTTGGAACTTTCAGGAAGAGGAATATTATTTTTCTGTAGGAGATGTGTCATGGTGTCTATGGTTTTCTTCATGCATGAGCTCTCTGGATGAAAACCTCTTTGACAGTAGCTACATTTTGTCTTCTCAGCCTTCTTTCCCTTGTTCTTGACAGGATTTGAAACCCCCTCAGAGGATTTGGGCCTCTCATCCTTTCTCTTCTTCTCTTGAGGTTTCGAAACCCTGGGTTTTTGCTTGCTTCTTCCACATTTCGAATCTCCAGCTGCAAGAACTTGATCTTTTTGTTTGATGGAGCCCATCAAGACCAGCTTGTCTTGCTCTTGAGTTAGCATCTCCATGAAGTCAGCCAAGGATGGCATCTTCCAACCTCTGACTGTGAGCCTTGTGGAGTTGAAGGAAGACACAAAAACTGAGTATTCAGAACCCAATTTGGAGAGAATGGACAACACCAACTGTTCTTCTTTCTTCTCTATGCCACATTGTCTGATCTGCAAGACCAAGTTCTTGAACTTGGTGAAGAAGTCATGGATGGAATCGAAATTCCCTGGGCTCAGTGAGACAAGCTCATTTTCGAGCTGGTGGCCTCTCATCTCATCAGTCTTTCCAAACAGTGTCTCAAGCTTGAGCCACACTTCATTTGGAGTTGCTAGACTTTCTACATGAAACAGGAGGTCTCTCGAAATGCTGAGACAAAGGAGGCCAAATGCCTCATCCATTCTGTTAAAAAACTTGGATTTCTCCACAGCTGAGTTTGGCTCAACCTCAGTGCCCATCGTGATTCTGTAGAGACCCTTGGATCTCAGCAAAATCACCATTTCTTCCTTCCAATCGAAATAGTTGAAGGGAGTGAGCACGTTTGGGTGAGATGGATCCATTCTCTCTGCTGCAATTCGCACTTGCTGACAATGCTGATCTTCAGTACCTGCAAACAACTCTCAAATCACTCTGGAGGGATCTACACTAACAGATTCGAACCCTATATGGATAGTGGGTGCATTCGGGAGAGCATCACACCTGAGAGGAGCCACTAGATTTCTCCAGTAAGCTCAAGGCAATGGCCTCAGGAATTATGTGGTTTCTCCACTGTTTCAGGCAATCCACTACAACAGTCTGCTGGTTCGAATTCTAGCTCCAAGAGCTCTGATACCATGTAAAATCTCAAGCACAGTTGAATCTAGCTACTGTGGATTCCTCACTGGTGAAAGATTGCACAACATTTGCAAGAATTAGCATAAAAAATTTAAATGAATGAAGAACAATACACATGAATTGGTGAATAATGTCAATATTATTAACTGTCCAACCTTAACAAAGGTTAAGAACACCCATATATACAAATCTGGAAGAATTCGAATCCATCTGGAGTGTTCACACTGATCTAGCTTAGAAAAAGCTCAAACCCCCCTAGGTTGACCAAAATATCCCAAACCATCCCAAACTGGTTCCAATCTGCAGTGTGAATGCTGGGAATGACTGGACAGGCCCATGTGACCTCACACATGTGAAGAAACTGGTTGGTTAGAGGTTTGGAGTCTAAAATTGGTCAAAAATGTGACAAAACAAGGCAAGATTGTCCACAAAGAGAGCAAATGCGCCCTAGGTAGAAGAGAAGCATGCTGAGTGCATTAAATGACCTGAGGAGGGCGCTCTAGGCATACTGAGTGCATTAATTGCCCTGGGGAGCGCTCCACTTAGCTGGTTTGACTCAGCACTTGTTCACATTTGCCATCTAGTTCATGATAATTGACCATTTAGTAGCTAATCAACTTAGGGATGTAATCATTAATCACTTGGGCTAATTAATCATCATTAATAAATGATTAATGTACATAGGTGGAAAAATGTTCTAACACCCCCATTTTTACATTTTCTCAGATCTACTTAGATCTAGTGGGTTGTTGGGCATAATATTGAAAACCCACCTCTATAGCATCCACGGCGTCCCGGATCTATAGTTTGGTGAGGATTGGCTTCCATTTGACCCCTTTCCCAAGCCAACTTAGCTTCTCCCAAGCAAGGTGCACTTCCTGGTGGTTGTGAGTTGACCTAGATCTAGGTGGTGGGTAGTTGAGTTCCCGCTTGATCCATAATCTACACATCAAATAACCTACCCCCAGATTGTTACTTTTCTGATTTTCACCTTGTAGGCCCCATTCCACATTTCAAGGGATTTAATCCCCATTTTGGACCACTTGGTGCATTCAAACTCAGATCTAGTAAGATCTAGCCGTCGGATTGCCACGAAATTATAGATCCACACTCCTATTTGACCAACCTACCCGGATCTAAAGTTTGGATGCCATCGGACTTGTTTTGACCCACCTAACCCACCTTTCAGGCCTCCTTGGGCAAAGTCGCACCACCTTAGAGAAGTGAGTTAACTCACTTCTAGGACGTGGGTACTTGAGATTCTTGCGGATTTGGAACGGGAATAATTCAAAACCTAGGTCTAGTGTGTCACTTTGTCAGATCTTGCCTTGGGGATAGCATTCCTTGTTTTAAGGGATTGTGGTCCACTTTGGTCAAACCTAGATCTAGACCTATTCATCCATCAAGACCTTAATTGACCACTTGTCTCATGCAATATGAGTCCTTAACCACAAGTCAACCCTACTTTGACTCCATAATCCCAATTCCCAAGGCACTGGTTTCTCTCCAAGTCAATTCGACTTTCCTAGGTTTGTTGGATTAACTTGTGGTTTGACCTTTGCATGGTGAACTAAACCCTTGAAGCCATCATGTATCATGGTCAAGCTTGTCACATGTACTAGTTAGCCCCAATTCAACCCCTAAACTACCCTGCATTGGATACGGTTCCCAAGGCAGTGGATCTTCCAACATTGAACTAGTACACTAATCCTAGATCTCACTTCAAACATTATAAGTCACTCTCACATCAACTATAGACCAAAGCTATACCCATTGAATCCCTCACTTGGCTTGTGACTTCATCCTAAGGTCTAGGATAAACCATACACCTTACTTCACTTAAAAACAACTTGATTTGGTGTCTTGGTTTTGATCTCTCCTGTCGGGAGTAGATCGGGTCTCCCCCTTTGTTGTCTGGGATAGATAACATAAAGCGAAGGTTGCCTCGACTAGCGTGACAACCATATATTGGAGGTCGAGGTGATCGTGGTTGCACCTTTTGAGTTGCCCTTCCCTATTTCCATCCATGATTGGATATATCCATAGGGGTAACTACAGTTTAGGTGACAACATTTTGGTGCCGTTGCCAAGGAGGGCATAGGCTTACCCTGGTCCGACATACCTTTCTTAAATCCCTTCCATTCTCTTTGCCCAACATTTTGGTATTGAAAGCATAGGGCTAGTAGTATTTACTCACTCTCTCCTGCATATACAACGACACATATCTTGGTAGAAATGTTAAAATCTACCTGGCGACTCCCAATCATGACTCCGCTGAGGAGCGAGCTCATTTACATCCTTACAACACGAGAAGTAAAGTAAACTTAGATCAAGTTGAAGGAACCCAATTACATATCGCAAAAGAGATCCCAAAGCACAATCATCTAACTTCTTTTGGAAATTGGTTAACGATTCTCCAAACAGAGCTTCAGGATCCCCTTTGATTAATCCGGTTCCTCTCTCATCTCATAATTCAAACTTAAACACAAACTTACCGAATCCAATGGCTGGAACAAACTCTGGAAACCAGAATGTTCCTCCTCCACAAGCTCCTAGGATCTTTGGAAGAAAGGAAAAACCATCTCCTTTAGACTTTTCCCAAATCTAGGGTGCACCCCATGACATGCCTGAAAAGTATTTTGAAAAGGTTCCCAGATTTGATGGAGTATCTGCTATATCAATTGAAGACCACATTGATAAAGTATGGGAACACATGGAAGCATATGGAGCATTTGAGGAAGATGTGTTCATGAGGGGTCTCCTGGTATCTTTGGAGGGAGATGCTAGGAAGTGGTTTGATAGGTTTCCTGCCTCATCCATTGATGGGTATGACAACTTTGTCAACAAGCTAAATAGTGAGTGGTCCCGAAAGTTAGATGGGAAATTTCTCTTACATCAACTTTTTGACATTAAGAAGAGAGAAAATGAAACAGTCCATGAGTTTAACATAAGATTTGACAAAACTGTAGCTGTTATCCCTGAAGAAATTAGACCAAAAGATCAAGCAGTTGTGATTCACTACTTGAATGCTTTTGAGGGATGGGTTGGTTATCAGCTAAAAGATAAAAATCCAAATGACTTAAAGACCGCTCAATCAAATGCTAAGATGGCTGAGCAAAATGTAGCATCCATGGGGAAACAAAACTTTTTCGATCAATTTACCCCATCCACTTCCAGATCTGACCCTAGAGTTCGAAAACCAAAGGAACCTGTGAGTGTGCCAAAGGAATCAAAGGACACTTTAGAAGTCATGCAAGAAATGATGAAACAATTAACTGTCTTAACAAAGAATGTGGCAAGTTTGAATGACCCTGAGAGACATAGAAATCCTTATGGCCCTAAACCTTACTGGAATAATAATAGGAGGCCTGATGGGGATAGGGATAGGCGACGACCTGAATATCCAGAGAACTCTGAGAAAAAGGAAGTCCATTGGTGTGATGAAGAAGAAGAAATACCCTCTGACACCATTGACCATGATGACCAACCAGAAAACATCAACTTTATAAATGACTTGTCTTATGATGAGGACTTTGGAAGAATCCTTTTAGAAGAAGAGCCATGGGAGCAAGAAGAAGACATAATAAAAGAACCTAGTTCCTCATGCTGTGCCATAGAGCTCCCAAAACCCAAAGAACAACCCAGGTATCAGATTTATAAATGAGGAAGTACTTCCCAACCTTCTTTCCTTGATAAACATAAAAATATTGATGAAGATAAAAAGGAAGAAGAGGATCTTGCTATGGATCATTATGATCTCAAGATTGATATGAAGAAAGAGTTAAGCAAGATAATGTGTAATATCCCTGTCACAGAGTTAATGAAGGTGCCCTCTGTTAGATGCCAAGTAGAGAAATTTTTCGATGGTATTGACCAAGAGAAAACTCCTGAAGCGGTCCTAGAGTCATGTCATATCCAAAAGCTTAGTGGAACACAACCTAGTGAAACAGAGAAGGATCCACCAATAAACATCCATTCAGCCATTTATGAAAGAAAGAGCGGTGGTCACTCTCCCTTTTACCTTACCTTGCACATTCAAAACATGCTCCTTCATAACTGTATGTTAGATTCTGGAGCAGCAATGAATGTTATGCCTTTACAAGTTATGAAGGAAATGGGACTTGAAGTGACTAGGCCTTATGGAAATGTCTGTGGTATAGATTCCCGACGAGTGCCATCTTATGGTTTGATCAAAAACCTTAGAGCTGATCTTTTCGCATGTTCAGACATTTCTACCATGATGGATGCAGTTGTCATTGACTTACCCCTAGCATATGGAATGCTTTTATCTAGAAAATGGGCAGCTGGTCTAGGTGGATACCTTATGATGGATTTATCATTTATTTGTGTTCCCAACCCTGATGGAGCTTTGATTCGGGTGAACAGAGAACCTTGTTATAATGAGCATGTTGAATCATTTGATGAAGGGTTAAAAAACACATATGGGGATGAATTGTTAAATAATGCCAAAACCAACCTTGTTGAAGATGAGGATGAGTTATATGAAGTTGATCAAAATATGTGTATGGTCATGGAAGATTCTGATTCCTCTTTGGAAGATGAGCAAAGCAATGAAATTATTCAAGGACCTTCTATTGAAAATCAAGCACTTGAGGAAGTCAATGATGGCATAAGAGATGAAAATTTGCCTAATAATCAAAGTTTGGAACAAACTTACCCAATAGAAAACCTTCATGATCAAACAAATGATGAGGAAAATATTGAGAGTCCAATGCATGAAGATGAATTTGATGATATTAGGAGGGGAGAGAGAATTCCTTTCACTATTAGGGAATGGTTTGCCTTGACTGATCACAATAGAGAAAGAGAAAACCAGGGGCTTGCACCTATTTACCCATGGCAAAACAATCTAGCAACATCTACTAGGGTTGAAACAAATGAAGAATATGAAGCCTCCCATTATTCCGATATAGAAGATCCTCTATCTCATTTATCTCTAGAAGATGGTAGCCTAATTCAAGTTCATGATAACTCTCTAAGTTGGGAAGAAGATGCCTTAGTTAATGATGCACCTGAAGGAGATTATAATCTAAATAACCTTGCTATTTTTCAAACTCCTTCAGAACTTCAAAGCCATGCTTTATCTGCATACCCTCATATCCCTAGTTTTCTCCTACCATCTGAGTCATCTAGTCATCATACTCATGATCTTTCTCACATTCCTAGTTCCTCTACATTTCATCCTGAGTCAGTTTCTACTAGACTGAAAAACATGGTCATTCCTGTTCCTTCAGGGGAAGGTTCTAGTCATAACACTGTCATATCTCGTGAGCCATCTCCCTTGGAAGAACATAGAGATTTCTGGACTATAGGTGAAGTTGTTAAAAGAGTTGTATCTCCCCATGAGGAAGAGCCAAATGAGGTAGTCCAAGAAACAAGAAGGGAAGTTAGGAAAAATAATCTTTTTGAGTGGGAAAAAGGGGTGTACTAAGGTCTTTTGGTGACCTTTTGTTGGCTTCAGAGGCTCAGATGGTGGAAAAGTGGATAAATGGGTCATCTAAATAAGGAAATGAGCTAGTGAGCACTTTTTAGGTGTTAACATATTGCCCCCTGATGTGTGAGGGCAGGAGCTCATCGTATGGCCGATGGACATCATATTTCTTTTGTCTTTTTTCTGGGGTTTTGGGGAGGAGAAGAGACCGATTGGAGACTGGATCCACGGCCCTTGGAAGCTGCAAAAAATAAACAAATGTTACATGGCCTCAATATGAATGAGGAATAATATCTTGATACTGGACGAGGCGGGCATACCCATGCTCGTATCAAGACATATACATAACAATTAGTCCCAAGAAGGGGGATCTAATACATAAAGAATCTACTGGTACATCATAATGGTCCAGAGGGGACATTATTTTGGGATATACCCATGATCATAACATGACTGATCTCAATAACTGATACACTGGAATAACTGTTGAAGTGTTGAAACTGAAGGTGTCCAACATCTGTGGGGACTCAATGACTAAGAGTCTCTCTGAGAAGTATATGTGACTGTATACTCGAGGGAGTATAAAACTGGTGTACATATGAATATTGTCGCCATGCGCAACCCAGATATCTATAGAAAAAGTGTAACTGGTTGTATCCATAGGTAGACTCTCAAGTGTGGAGGAGTCAGGAGGTATCCGGGGTCTTCGACTAATAACTAAGCGGACCAATGCCCTGTGCGAGTCTCAACGATGTGATCAAGGTGTTGAAGTCGAGCATGTGAGAAACAACCATTTGGAGAGGCACTGAGGACTCTTCTCGAAATGATTCGTAGGCACTCATCATAAATGGTGATGAGTCCAAGACACAAGGACCTCTAGGTCTATCCTCTGGAATAAATTTGGTTGTCGTCGACAGAGGGAGACCGGCAACTAACAAGGTAATGATGTTTCCTTGATTAGGAGCACGAGGTGTAGAACTGAAGTGTGGTAGTACTGATGGTAGGACTAACATACTTGTGGGCATGGGAAGTAACTGGGGTCATAATGGTGGGTAGACTCAAACTTCCTTTGTTCAGAGCATGATGACATGGTTGACCTGGCAGCGTAAGGAACTGACTTGTAGGTGTGGGTATCACTGCTTTGAAGGAGTGGAGGGTATGTACTGACTCTGGGGGGGAATCAAGCTGATGGGTGCTGTCGAGGGGTTGTCAGGGTGACACACTACATAATACTCTAAACAAAGGCGACCAAAATGTGGGAAGCTGCCATATGAGTAGATGTGATCTGTTGTGGCGCCAAGGGGCACCATTGGGACCTTCTTCGTGGTTTTAATGAGCTCCAAGAAGGGATAAAAGTGTGCTCTGAAATGGTACTGTCCTGTGGATTTTGTGAGCCCAGGACTGTTCGTGCTCATTGGTGCTTTCATTTTTAAGGAGTCTGAAAACGATAAGAAGACTCTGCAGTAGTTATGATTACTATCCTGTTGGTTTTACGAGCCCAGGATGGTGATTGCTCGTGGTCGCTTTCATGTTTAGAGAGTCTGAAAGCGGTAAGTGGACTCCATTGGTGTTCTTTTTCGTAAGTTTAGTCTCCAAGGCCCGAAAAAGCATAAAATGATGCAGATGGAGAACTCTTCTAGCCGATGTGACTAGAGTATTCCTTTTTCGTAATTAGTCTACAAGGTCCGGAAAAGGGGTAAACTTATACCAGGTAGACGCCCTTTCAGATACGTTTAACGAGCATGAAAGGAAGCAAGGTTGCTCGGCGATCTTTTCATTGTTTTAGGAGTCAGAAAAGAGCTTAACAGAAACTCCCTAAGTGCCTTTTTCGTAAAAGGGATTGCTCGGCCCAAAAAAGGGGTAAAATTATACCGAACAAAAAGGGATTGATGGAAGCGAGAAAAGGTCTCAAGCGTCATCATGTGTGCGGGATACTGGATCCGGTGACATAAAGATTGTCACAAAGGGGGCTACGGCCAATGTGGCACGCAAACCGAGTCAATGCGAGGGCACTTTTGAAAAAGTGGTCGAAAAGAGTATGGGCGTGAGGGCGAGAAATGATCTCAAGCATCGTCACAGGCGCAGAAAACTGAATCTAGAAATATAAAGTTTGTCAAAAAATGGAGAACGACGGATGTGGCACGTAAATCGAGGTGACAAGGGGGCATGGAAAAAATGCCCAAAAAATCTGAAGGTGAGAGCGAGAAATGATCTCAAGCATCATCACGAGCGCGGAAAACTGAATTCGGCGATATAAAGTTTGTCGAAAACGGAGAACGGTAGATGTGGCACGCAAACCGAGGTGACGAGGGGGGCATGGGAAGATGCCCGAAAAATCTAGAGTTGAGAGCGAGATATGATCTCAAGCGTCATCACAAACACGGAAAATTGAGTCTAACGATATAAAGCACGTCAAAAACGGAGAACGGCCGATGTGGCATGCAAATCGAGGCGACGAGGGGGCATGGGAAAAATGCCCGAAAAATGTGGACGTGAGAGCGAGAAATGATCTCTAGCATCGTCACGAGCACGGAAAACTGAATCCAACGATATAACACTCATCAAAAACGGGTGACGGTCGATGTGGCACGCAAATCGAGGTGACGAGGGCGTTCAAAAAATGGATCTGGTGAAAACAGGAAAAGGAAAGAACTATCGTGAAGGACGGTAATGGACGGTGGTGTCCATCCGGTTTACTATGGGTAAAAACGCTTTAGGTACAACCCATTGCGTGGGTTGCGGAGGGGGTTTCCTTCTGAATCGGTCAGAATGTATGCCCCCTGTCCGAGGCAGGTGTGTATAATATATGGGCCTTGCCACATGGATACAAACTTTCCTTTCCCGGTTTTGTCATGAGCTTGATCGTAGGAGAGGACAAGGTCCCCTTCAGAAAAAGTTCTTGGGTGGACATGTTTATCATAATTCAATTTGGATCAGTTCTTGGCTGCTTCCATGTTTTGAAGGGCTGTGCGCCGATCTTCATCGGCCTGCTCCAGGAGTAGTAAGCGTTGCTCTATTGGGGCAGTGTCCGGTAGGAGTTCAACGGCCATATTTAGGGTTGGAATCTGGCACTCAATGGGGAGGACGGATTCGACACCGTGAACTAAGTGGAAAGGGGTAAAGCCGGTGGCAGTTTTAGTTGATGTGCGGTATGCCCATAGTGCTGGGAAGAGCATGTGGTTCCAATTTGACTTGTGTTTGTCTACAGTGCGCTGGAGGATGGTTTTCAAAATTTTGTTTATCGCTTCAACTTGGCCATTTCCTTGAGGGTAGTAGGCAGAGGAGAAATGGTGTTCAAATTTCAGTAAGGTTGATAGTTCTTTCCAGACGGCGTCTTCGAAGTGAGAGCCGTGGTCCGAGACAAGTTTCTTTGGCACTCCAAAACGTGCGATAACATGGTTGAGAAAGAACCGGGCTGCAGTGTTGGCTGTGCAATTGTAAGTCGGAATGGCCTCCGCCCACTTGGTGAAATAATCTACGGCCACAATAATGTGTTTGTGACCGCTGGCTGACGTGGGATTGCAATCAAGGAAGTCGATGGCCCATTTGCAAAATGGTCCGGCAGTAACGACTAGATGAAGGGGGGCAGGTGGGGTTCTTGCTTTGGGAGAAAAAAGTTGACAGTTTTGGCAATGTTAGACTGCTTTGATGCAGTCAGTAAATAATGTCGGCCAATAGTAACCTGCTCGAATGATCTTTTGGGCGGTGGCCATACCGGAGAAATGGCCTCCGCAGGCACCGCTATGACAATCATTGAGGACTTCTTCTGCCTCGCTATGGGATAGGCAACGTCGGAGGATGGTATCAACACCGCGTCGATAAAGTACATCTCCTAACAAGAGGTATCGAGGGGCGTGGTGTCGTATACGACGGTGTCCGTCATGATCGATGTGGGGTTGAAACTTCTGCGTGCGGAGGTACGTTAGGATGTCACCATACCATGGGTCGTCAGACGAAATAATGAAGATGTGATCATCAATCAGATCCGTCTAGATAGCGGGTGATGACGAAGAGGATGGAAGGTCTGTGATGAGGTGGGAAAGCGCAAGGGCTTTGGTGCTTTCAGGGGTTCTGAAAGTGAGGTCATATTCCTGGAGGATAATGACCCATTTAGCAACATGACCTTGTAGGAGCCGCTGGTTTAGGAGATATACCATAGGGTTGGAGTCGGTGACAATCGTGGTATGACCGAGCAGAATGTAGTGTCGCAATTTTTGGACGGAAAAGACTACAGCTAGGGCTAATCTTTCCTCGTATGGGTAACGTAGGGGTGGGCCAGACAAGGTCTGGCTGACGTAATAAATGACATGTTCCTGGTGAGAGGCATCTTCTTGGACCAAGACTCCGGACACGGCATGTTCAGATGCCGAGACGTAAAGGATAAAGTCCTGAGAGAAATCCGGAGGGGAGATCAAGGGGGCTTGTGTGAGAGCTTTCTTGAGGTCTTCGAATGTTGTGTCGGCTTGCTCATCCCAAACAAAGGGTATGTGGGTACGAAGTAGGCGTAAGAAGCCATGAACTTTGGTGGCGTAATCAGGAACGAACCGACAAAGGAAATTGGACCGCCCCTGCAGACTCTGGAGTTGTCGAAGCGTGCGAGGAGAGGGAAGTTCTAAGATGGCTTTGACTTTCAGGGGATCAACAGTAATTCCATCCTGGGAAACAATGAAACCCAACAAATGGCCTGCAGGAACACAAAAGACACACTTGTGTGGGTTCAAGCGGATTTTATATTTGCGACAACGCAGGAAAACTTGCCGGAGGTCGTTAAGGTGGTCTAATCGTTTTTGGGAACGAGCTGTAAGGTCATCGAGATAAACCAGCAGGATATGGACCAAGTTTGGAAAACAATAGGTCATGGCTCGCTGGAAGGTGGCACCAGCATTTTTGAGGCCGAAAGGCGTGACACGATAGGAAAAGGTGCCCCATGGGGTGGTAAAGGCAGTCTTGTACTGATCCTCTTTACGAATGTGAATCTGGTTGTATCCGGAAAAATCGTCCATGAAAGATAGGACTTCATGTCCCGCACACGCATCAATGAGTTGGTCAACGAACGGCGTGGGGAAATTGTCTTTGGGACAAGCGCGGTTTAAATCACAGAAGTCAGTACATACTCTAAGGGTGCCTTGTTTTTTGTTGACGGGAACGGGGTTTGAAACCCATGTGGTATAAGGAATAGGATAAATGAATCCTGCTTCGCGAAGTTTCTTAACCTCGGCTTTAACAGCGGGAAGCTTGGAAGGATGAATGGGTCGCTGTTTCTGACGAATGGGGGGGACATCAGACCATGTGTCAATGTGGTGCTCTATAATGGCGGGGTCAAGACCAGGCATTTCGGTATAGGACCAGGCAAAGACATCACGGAATTCTTGAAAAAGTTTTTTGTAGGCCTGGGTCTCCGCTTGAGTGCAAGATGCACCCAATGAGATGAGCTCAGGTTTCCCAGGTGTGGTGGAAATGTCAATTTGTATGATGGGGGAAATGTTGGACATGTTCCCTTCTTCGAAGGAATCTGGTGCTAGGATGGGGTCTTTTAACCAATCGACCTTAGTGGGAATGAAATCTTTTGATTCAACGGATAGCTGGTCAGATGTCGTGGATGTAGACGCCTCTGGGAGGAAGTAGGAGCGATGATGCATATCGTCCCAAGGGTAGTTGAGTGCAGTGAGTGTTTCCAAAATTTGCTCATCAGTATTGAAGTAGTCAGACCATAAATTAAGGGGTTCTGGTTTGAAAGTTGTAGTCGAAGAGATCATATAGATGGTGTTAATCTCTCCGGATGAAGGTGATGTGGGAGGGTAGATCTCCTTGATGAGGGGAGGAGATATTTCTAAGTCGACGTTATTCAACTCATACAACGCTGCTCTCTAATCAGGGATATCAGGACAGTGATATGAGTAGTGGCCGTAAACACCGCATAAGGCACAAGGGTGGTTAGTGCGCAGTGACTTATCACGAGGCTTGGGATTTGGGTCGAGTTTGACAAATGGGATGTTGGGGTCGTCGTCCAGCATTTGCATGTGTTCCTGTAATGCAGGTAACTGTGGACACTGATGAGTTGGATGGCCTAACTCATCACACAACGAGCATCTGGGAGGAGCACGAAACACGGGGGGAGGTTTAACTGCTTTGGGTGGGGGTACCGCAGTGTATGGTGGTGGGCCTCTGCCCCCAGTGGGCCTGATGAGAGGGAGGGGATTCGTCGATGACGAAGGAGTGGCAATACCGAGAGGTGGTTGGGTAGAAGTGACAATGGGTTGCACTAGTTGCAGGATGACATTTGGTGTCGGCGGGGGAACGGGAGGCGTAATATACCACATGGGTAATCCCAATGTTAACCCGGGGAGACTAAGGGTAGCCATAACCGGAGCGCTTACTACGCCCGAGGGAGGAAATAGGAAGGGGATTGTGTGGATGGGTGTAACACCGATGTGACTAGGGACCAATGGTGGTTTAGGCAACAAGGGTTGTTGATTGTTGGGCGTTTGGGTATTGTGGGAAAGAGTACAGAGGTTAGCGACGTGTGTCTCCGGTGACGGTGGTGGAATGGCCTGGAATGTAGAAGTCATCGGCGCGTCGGAGTACAGTCCGGGTCCCACTGAGGAAACGAATGAGATATTTTCACCACAAACAAGTTGTTCAACCATGGGGAGAACATTTTCAGGTGCAGCGGGGGCCTTGGGATCGTAATAGGTGAGTTGGTCGACCTTGACCACGCGTCCCTCATGGGGGAACTGCATGGTACAAAAAATGGATGACGCAACAACCCGAATGGCATACATGTAGCTGCGGCCGAGTAAAAGGATATAATCGAGTTGGGCATTGATGACTTCAATGTCAATGAGTACGGTTTTACCAGCCAGCTGGATGGGGACATTAGGTAAGAGACCCTGGGGTTGTGCCGAATGCTCGTCATAGGCTCGCAACGCAGTGGTGGATTGCTGGAGAGTGGGGGATCCCAACTTCTGCCAAACGAAGGTGGACATGACGCATGTAGAGGCCCCTTCATCGATAATGCATCGATGGATGACAAGATTCTGAACGGAAACGGAAACTTGGAATGCTAAACTGGAAGGCAGTCGTGGTTCGGACTGGTCTGAATCGAATGCGATCAGTTGTGAATCATTGGGGTCAATAGCGCCAATGGCAGAGAGAAAAGTCTTGCACTACGAAGGACAGTTTTTCAAGACTTCTAATGCAGACATGGCTGCAGGAGATTGGGCTAAGTCATCTACAATGTTGTAATTCGACGCAGCACAAGCATTGGGATTATTGTTGATACGACGAAGTGGGAAGCGAGGTGCTTTGGAAGCGCCATCAAGTGGAGCCGGAGGTATACGTAACATTTGATCTGTGGGATTAACATTAGTGTTCTTGTCGGCGGGAGGGGCTTCAGTGGTGGAACCATATTGGTTCCGACGGGTTTGGAGGTTGGCGTCGACAGTTGACATCATCAACAAGTGGTGAGTACCTGAATCAAACATGGGTTGATCAGGGGCTACATAAGTGATCTGTTGTGGTGGCGCGTTGCCCTGAGGGGGAGCTAACGGCTGGGTGTTCACTACACCTTGGTTTGGAAAGGGTTTTGCAATACCAAAGGTTGATGATGAGGTGGTGGAGGGTTGGGCGGCGGCTGAGGAGCCGCTTGCCCTTAACGATGGGCATCGTCAGTCCAAAGTTGCCGAGCTCAGTCCAAATGTGGGAAAGCATGCATGTAATGACCATAAACCCCGCAAATAGAACAAGGATGGTTTGTTCTGAGGTTACTATTTTTACGCTGCCCGGGATTACGACACGGATTCCGATTGGGGGGAGCAGCATTGTTATTTTGCGGAGGATTGGCAGGTGGAGGACCTTGCTGATGTTGTTGTTTATTACCACGGTTACGTCCTCTTCCAGGGTTCTGTTGCGCACCTTGGTTGTGCTGGTTGTTCTGATGCTGGGGCTGGTTGTACTGCGTGTACACTTACCCTTGAGTAGTGGGAGGATTTTGGTTCGCCGCAGGTGCAGGAGCAGGTTGTGGTGGATAATAAGCCGGCGGGGCTGGAGGAGGACCAGTTCCCTGCTGGGGTTGTTGGTAACCCTGAGCTATTGGAGGTGTTGGGTTAGCTGTCGCAGCTAGCTGTGGGTAGTACACAGGTTGAGGTGCGACTGGGGGGGCATATGAAGATGGTGCATGACCAAAGCACTGAGGTGGACATGAAGGTCCGTGGATATGGTGGTGATGTGCCATGGGAGCATATGAATTGGTTGCTCCAGATTGAGATGTAGCCCGCGAAAGGTCGGGACCATGGCTAGGATGTGCAATGGAAAAGGGATGGGGATGCGGGGTAATACGACCAATGATGCCATCTGCGGCATGGGATGCCCCCGGCGCATCGTGTTGGGATGAATCAGCACGAGGTGCGTCCGGTATAATGGTATACAGATAACCCGACTGGGCGTAAATGAGGTCAAACTGTTGGGATTTGAGGATGGCCTCTTCTTCAGACTGGGGTCGTTCAAATGCCACATCCTTCGCGATGAGAGGGAGGAGGGATTTTAGAAACCAATCTAAGAAGATGCAGTCATCTAACTTGATTTTGCAGAGGCTTCAACGTCGACGCCATTCATGAATGTGGTCAGTGATGTGGGTGGCCGTGTTGTGTCTGCAGGACAGTAGGATCTCAACTCCCGCATCATAGCGGACAGGTAATTGGAAGAACTGCAAGAAGGTCGAGGCAAGGGAAGTAAAGGTGGCATGCGTCCCATGGGGCTGCTCGATATACCACTTAGCTGCAGAGCCAGTGAAGGTGCGCTGTAACAGACGGAGGCGGACAGAGTTGTCCACTATGGAGTTGGAGGAACACCATAGATGGAAGGACATGATATGGTTCTAGGGGTCCTCACCTGCCTTGCCCTCAAACTTAGAGATGTCGGAGGGGAGTTTGGTGGGCATGAGAGGCCACGCAGGATCGTGTCTGATGGGGTCATTGGTGAGCCTGGCTAAGTCTGGTAAGTTCAGACTCGCCATGTAAGGTAAGGTAGCAGATGTATGTGGCGTAGTGACTGGGACATGACTAGTCATGGTGGTATGATGTAGGGGTCCAGTAGCGCCTAAAGGTATGCTAGGTATTGAAGGTATGTGTCCTCCAATAGGTGTGGTCTGGTATGGGCCAGCACTTCCAAGTGCAACATGGGTTACACTTGGGTTAGGAATAGCAGTAGGGATTCCAGGGATAGGGTCTGTGGAAACCAGAGGGGGTGTGACCCCTATGTTGGGCATACCCATAACAGGTGGTGGCCCTGTGTTGGGAATTCCTATAACAGGAGGTGGCCCTATGCTGGGCATTCCTAAGGGTGGAGTGTTTCCCATATTAGGCATACCCAAGGGGGTGGTTGCTGCCATGGATGGCACCGCAGTAGAAGGGTGTGTGGATGTCTCACCTATGGTGCTGGTAAAGAGTGGGTCAAATGGTGTTCCAGCCATAAGGTTGGTTGGGAATAACGCAGTGGGGTTTTCGGATTCTGCCTCAGAATCAGTTGTGAAGTGAGGCATGTCAGAATTGGATGACTGTCTGGTTGACCGACAATGTGTCGAGTCAAGGGATAAGGCTCGGCGTCGGTGACGTGGCGAGCCAAGTAGACTGAACTCTGGGAGTTCGCCCTGAAGACGACGAGAGCGTCTAAAATTCTCAATGGTCAGAAATAAGTTTTTGTGTAATAATCTGATGTGTAAAAATGGTAATGTATAAAAAACTCAAAACCCTAATGCAATCAAGGGTGCAAGAAGGGGAGTGAAAATGAAGGCTCTCAGGCCAAAAAATCAACCTCAACAAGGAACTTATTATAGCAGCTGTGCTATAATAAGTGGAGGGATGCAAAAAATGGTCAGAGTACCAACATGCAAACAGCTGCTAGAAAAAAAAATAGGTGTAACTAGACCAAAGGTGGGTTGTATCATGCAAACACCTAACTAAAAGTATTGTGAATCAACAAACTATATTCTCTGCAAGGTGATGAAATCCAAGTTAGACAATATTGAGTGTTGAGTCAACGGCTAGATATCCCCCTACCGGGAGGGACACCGGGTAATCAATCCTAAAGAATGGCTACTAGGATACTCCGTTCATGACACGTCGAGAAAAGGTAAATCTGCCGTTTGGTCCTTTTACCGCAATATCCCTATACAGGGATATCCCGAGAACTGCGAATGGTATCCCTTCAGTTACTGAATGGATTTCGGTATTCCACTCAGGCTTCCGGAACCATCCTCGCGACTTCAACCCTCCTAGGGGAGAGGCCTTCCCATAAACCGGTTGTGACCGTGCCAATAAATACTATGAGATTTTGGCTCCCTAAATGGACAACTTCTATGTCTCAAATGTAATTACTAAGGGGTGTTATTGGAACACCTATCCCCCCAATACTACCTAGCTACAAAGTTCTTTTAGTGTTCCCCAAGTGGGGTTAAAAGTTAGTTGAAGTTAGGGTTCTTTTTAAGGCTCAGTTTAAATTAAGTGTTTGAGTGGGTGCACGTGTGATATTTTAAACTGAAATTGAAAAAGTAAATGCTAAGTATTCAAAAAACAAAGGATCTTTTGAAATAAAAAAGCAAATAATATGACTTTTTCAATAAATGGAAATTAAATGCTTTTCAAGGACTATTCAAAAAACAAAGGATCTTTTGAAATAGGAAAGCAAATAATATAACTTCTTTGAGAAATAAATGGATTTCTTTTTTCAAAAATTACTATGGGCAAAATATTTAAAGAAGTAAACAGTAGAAATTTTTAATCTAGATAAAATGAGAAATAAACCCTTCTTTCAATTTCTGAAAATTTTTAAAAAGACTTTTTCACATGTGCATTCTAAATAGTAAAATTTTTCAATGGATGTAAAATATGCAGATTTAATACTGTAAAAATGTGCTATGTGGGCAGAAAATACAGTAAAAAATTAATTTTTTAAACGGATTGGCCGAATGGAAAAAATGACATCGTGGGTTTTGACAGAACAGACGCGATGGACCGCGCGGGTTTCGGCCGCGAAGCCGCGATGGACTACGCGGGATTGCGGCACGCAGTCACGATGTACAGCGCGGAAAATGTCCGCGAAGCCGTGATGTGCAGCGCGCAAACAGGCCGCGAAGCCGCGGTGAACCGCGCGGAAAAAAGTCACACAGTCGCGATGAGCTGCGTGACTGTTGGGCTAAAAGCCGCAAGGCGAAAGCCGTACGCGGACGCCGAAAAACGAACTCGAAAATTGAGAATTTCGAGCTGTTAATGGCTAAAAAATGGGCCAAGATCTAGAACAGCAATGGATCTGCTGTCTAGGGTGGCCGATCTATGAATTAAACTAAATAATACAATCAAAAACTAAGATCTAAAGCAAAAGTGAGATCTAAAGATTCGAAAGCAGCGAAGTCACCAAAAACTGTTGGCTTGGTTTTGCAACCAAGCTTAGTGCTATGGGCACCTGCTAATAGTAGCAGCAGTTTCAATATTAAGCAAAAACAATGTAAACTAAATCTAAACTAAACTAAACTAGCATGTGCATATCATAATAAAATTTTGAATTAAAAAACAAGAACAAGAATTTGAGAAAATAAATTTGTATTGAAAAATGGGGGCAAGCAAGTGCTTGCGATAATACCTCCAAATGATGAAGATAGTTGAGAAGCTCCAAGGATGAGCAGCTCCAAACTCCAAAGGGTCCTTTCTCCAAGGTTGCTACAATGGCCAAATACTCAAGGGAGATTTTGGCAGCATGAGGATAGGAAGATGGATGGATGGGAAATGAGGAGCCCCTACCACTTTTTTATAGGTTTTGGTGGTGGGGAATACCATTTGTGGTTTTGTGGAAACCAATGGTATTGACCAACATGGTTTAGGTACTTTTCCCTCCTTTTTCCTTTTTTGAATAAAATTAATATTTTTATTCCCTTTTTAATATTTTTGGGAATTTGGACCCTTTTTGAGGGTTTTTTATGCTTTTTTAGGAAAAATAATCTTTTTGAGTGGGAAAAAGGGGTGTACTAAGGTCTTTTGGTGACCTTTTGTTGGCTTCAGAGGCTCAGATGGTGGAAAAGTGGACAAATGGGTCATGTGAATAAGGAAATGAGCTAGTGAGCACTTTTTAGGTGTTAACAGCGTATTCTATATCCTGTCAATCAGAGGGACTTAAGGGATCACATCCCTGATCCCACATAGCTCGGATCTCTCCACTTGCATTGCCTGGTAGATTAGGATAGGTAGAAAACCGAATAAGCCTACTTGGGCAGTAGTTAGTCTTTTTAGCCATTGAGTCTGGTACCTTGTTTATCTCTAAGCTCATTTGTAAGCTCCTAGTTTAACTGAGTACCTGTCAATTTTCTTTTTCCTGCACAATAAATTCCAAATTTTGCAAATTTTGTTAGTAGTTTGATTTACTTACTGCATTTATATTTCTGACATAGAATAGATTTTATTTCAGTTGATTTTATATGTTTCCCACACATGCGGCATGAGGTATTTTTGATGTTTGTGAATGCAGAAATAGGTTGCAAAAATAAAAAGCTGAAAGCAAAATGGTAGAGTGCTGGATCGTGGATTCAAGTAGCAGAGTTCGAGGACCAGAGATTCTGAGGTTCTCAAGCGCTCATTTCAGCAGAGCACTTGTCCCAGCCAGAGCCAGATGTTATCACATTTATAGTAGCCGGGCTACCATACATTATTTTTCTGATGCCAGTACACTATTCAGCCAGTTCCCCTACATTTGAGATGCTGAGATGAGCATCTATATTGGATCACTATCAGATTGTGGACAGCAGTATGTATTCCCCATGCCATGACTGAGTCTCAGGACACTCAGAGAGATGATCGATGTAGCCATTATACCATTGGTACAGAGTAGTCAATAGTGCCCAGAGTTACAGCAGCAGTTTCAGAGGACAGATGATGGTACAGGTTGATGAGCAGTCAGGTATATGACTCAGCAGGTATATCATTGTGTCATGGTTATATTGCTTTTATATTTATTCTTATAGCATGTCTTAGCACTTAGTTTCATGATCTGGCGATCATATAGATATGTGGACCTGGTTGATCTTATTATATATATTATATTGTCCCTACTCAGACTTAGAAGTTCACTATTCATACTCATTGGTTTTACCCTCTTTTGAAGGTATGTCGTAAGAATGGGCCCTAGTTTGGATATGAATGTTATGTTCACCAATTGTGAAGATATTCACGTTGGGTGGATTGCCCCCCTGTGGGGGGTTTTCCTGGTTCCCTCCTAGTGGAGGTACTGGCACCACAACAACCATTTGTTGTTGTTGGGGGAAGGGTTGAGTTAGGACAGCAGGTTGTGGTTGTTTCCCTCCTCGTTGTGCTAACATGCGATGAATATCATCCATGTGAGGACAAAGATGAGTAGGATGATCCTCTTTGCAAATTTTGCAAGGTTACTTGTTTTTCCTATTTCTTGATTGCCTCCCGTAGGGTTATTCACCTTAGGTGCCTCTCTTGTCCTAGGGTTTGCATTAGGTTTCTTCTTTTGCTTCTTCTTTTTTCCTTTTGGGTCCACAGTTTGAATCGTAAGGACTTCGTAAGTTTGGGCAGGAGTTGCAGCTTTCTAATTAGCCTGACCAGCTGTGGGTTGTGGGTTTTGAACTGACATTTGTCCCAATTGTTGGGTAATCTGTTCAAGTTGGTTCACGGATCCAATCACACCATCGGTATGACATCCTTTTGGTGTCCTGGATGGATCAGACGTAGGTCTTATAGCATGGGGTATTAAGTCATAAAGTGTGCCCGATTGAGAATATACTAAATCCATATGGTGAGCACTCTGAATGAGTTGTTCTTCAGTAATGGCTCCTGACATGGCTACATCTTTAGCAAGAGTAGGCAATAGTGATTTAATGAACCAATCTGCTAAGAATTGATTAGGGATTTCAGCTTTTATAAGCCTTCGACGTCTCCTCCACTCATGGATATGATCCGAGATGTGAGTAGCGGTGGATTGCCTAAGTGAAGCTAAAAGTTCAATTCCTGTCTCATAATGGATAGGTAATTGAAAATGTGTCAAAAATGCCATAGCTAAAGATGAAAACTCTGTGAATGTATTGCGGGGCAACTCAATGTACCATTTCACAGCATTTCTGGTTAGGGTCTACTAAAACAATCGCAACCTAGTACTATCATCAACTAGGGAATTGGATGAACACCACAAATGGAATGTCATCACATGATTTGATGGATCTTCCCTTGGTTTTCCGTCAAACTTGGGTATGTCTGAGGGTAGTTTGGTTGGTATGGTTGGCCACCCATTCAAATGTAGAACTGGGTCATTGGTTAGTCGGGATAAATCTGGTAGATTCAATGTAGCTAGAAATAGTGACTTGGATGATGCCGGAGCAAATGCTTGATATCCAGGTGAAGCTTGATGGCTCCACTGTTGTGGTCCTTGGGCTTGAAAAGAATTCCAAGCAGGGTTACCTCCTTGCGGCGATTGCATCCAAAATGGTGGGTTTTTTCCTGAATATTGTCCATTCCATTGTGGGATAGGATGCATGTATGGATTGCCCCCTTGCGGAGGTATATTCCATTGAGGATGGATACTTGGTGGAACATTGCCATTCCCTGTGGCATAGGATTAATGGGTGGATTTCCCCCTTGCAGGGGTATGTTCCATTGATATTGGTTACTTGTTGGAACATTACCACTCCATTGCTGGTTGGGATTCATGGGTGGATTTCCCCCTTATGGAGGTATGTTCCATTGAGATTAGTTACTTGGTGGAGCATTACCACTCTCTTGAGTGTTTCCTTGGTTTGGATAAGCATTCCAAGGTTGATTTCCCACTTGCGGAGGTGGTGCCCAAGAAGATTAGGTACTTCCTGGAACTTTCCCACTCCATGGTGGAATGAAGTTGATGGATGGGTTTCCTCCGGGTGTGCTACCTGTTGGGGGAATGGGATTGCCCCTGGGATTTGTGCTAGGAAAGTTTGGATAAAGGTTTCTCAAGGCACTTCCACTAACTTGTGGATTATTACCCCAATTAGCATTAGTGTTCCATGGTCCATTAAGTCCACTAGGGATGTTGAGATTCCAAAGTGAAGGATTCCCCCCAGGGTTAGGATTTGGAAAAATGTTTGGTATGCCAATAGGATTTTGGTTGACTCCTAAATTGTTTTGACCTTGAGTATCCAAACCATATGGGAAACCCAAGTTTGGTAAGGCAGACCCTCTAGTAGGGATTCCTGCAGGTAAAGTGGATGTACTTCTAGGATTGGGACCCGAAACTGTACCAACTGGCACTGAAGTGCTAGTTGAACTTATGGTAGAAGCAGGTAAACTAACTAGTAGAGTTGTGGTAGAGGTCAAGTTGGAAATATTACTACCTCCAGTAATCGTTTGAGGTTGTGATGATGTGGTCCCTTGTGCTCTTGATGAAGCCATAGGAATGTTGGGAGTATTGCTACCTCCAACACTTGTTTGAGACGATGATTATGTGGTCCCTTGTGATCCTGATGAAGCCATGGGATTAGATGTTGAATTTAGCATGTGTACCAAGTGTGCCACAAGAGGATTGATGGTGTTCAAAGGTTCACTGATGTGGAGTACCACTGGGTCTGAAAGATTTGTCAGAGGTGGATTTACGGGATTTGTAGTGTTGTCTTCTAATGTTTCAATTGAAATTGGAGCAAGAGGATCAACAATTTCTATGTTTTCCTGGGTAGGTGGTGTTGTAGTATTTGTTTGATGTGTCTCTGCTCTACTATTGATTATTGAAGTTAGAAGTGTGCTGGTTTCAAATTCAAAGTGTCTTGTATTTTGTAGTCATCTCCGCAATGTAGAAAGGCCTTCAATTTCTGGTGACTCGCCTCTATGCCGTCGTGACTGGCGGGTCGGCAGATTAGCCACTTTGAAGAATATTGATAAAAGGATATGTTTAAAAAAATTTGAAAACAGAATCAAACAATCCTATGGCTTTCTAGACTCAACAAAATAAAGTGTCCACACAGTCAAAATTCCCTAGAGATTTCAAGCAAGCAAACTTACTTTTCCAAAGAACCGAAGCTCAGTGAAAAGTTGGATAGTAGGGCCTTCTAAAACTAGTAGCTACCGAGGGATTTCATGTCCTCGTAGAATTGCTAGGAGTGAAGGTGTGAGAAACAGTTACAATAAACTTTAATCGCCAGGGGTACAAGTGTTGGTTCCTAACCACTCACCCTCCCAAGGAGTAAAAGTTCCAAAGTCTGTCTCAGGTATTGCAAGTGTGTCCCACTCACAACAACCTATGTGATATCCTAAGAATAGCCACTAAAGTTACCACTTCACAATCGATGGTCGGGCGGACAATTGTAAGTCGAGGACAACTCTTATTACCAAAAACTTTAGAAACAGTGATGTTGCCCCAAGTACTTTTCACTGAACATAGAATCCCTTCGATAAGCTCATGTCCCACTAAATAAGCAAGAAGGGGGGGCCACCCTTACTTAACCAGATTGACCTCGTGCTTGACGCATGTTTCAGAAGCACTTTCCCGACAAGCATTTTTTGTGATAATGGATTTATTCTCTTTAATTAATGCTAGTTTCAAAGTTTTGCAGCCCAAGAGTGTTAACTCTCCAAACCTAATCCAGGGCACTAACCTAATCTTGTTGGAGATATGAAAATCAAAAGTTTGTCAATTTTAGATTAAGCGCCAATTTTAACTGTAGTTTGCTTAGTTTCAGGAGTGGAAATGAAACTGATGGTGTTTCGACTCGAAAACAAAATGAACCACAAAATGAAAAATGCTCACTGCTCTACCTTTCAATTCGATGAATATTCTAAATTAAGGAAGAGTGAGAGGTTCGTGAGTTTCTTTCAGTCATGCAAAATGTCTAGTAGATTCCTTATGTTCATGCACAGTTTTTTTTCTGAAATATGGATAATAATCAATGTTTGATGATCAATGTAACCCAAACAGATATCTCAAGTAAACATGAATCTAATTCTATTACACACGGGATCCCTGTTTCTCATTTACAAGATCGACCGAAAACCCAAGTGAAGAGGATATGCAGAGCCCTTTGGAATGCTTTTGAATTAAATCCTAAACTGTTGCACGTGAGATCCACTTTCTCATTCACAAGATCGCCATAAGGCCCAAGTGAAGAGGATACGGTGGCTCAGAAAAACTGGATGCAAAAATTAAATCTACTCTATTACAAGTGACATCCACTTTCTCATTCACAAGATCGCCATAAGGCCCAAGTGAAGAGGATACGGTGGCTCAATATAAGATGCTTTGAAAATCAACCCCTAAACTATTACACGCGAGATACACTTTCTCATTCACAAGATCATCATGAGATGTGAGTGAAGAGGATACGGTGCCTCATACAAAATATATCTCGAGAAAACTGAACTCTATAGGTACAATTCTCTCTAATTATGCATGCAAATTATGAAGACAATTTCAACTTTGAAAATGTAACTAAATGAAAGTTTATTTCTGTTTGTTAGGGAGAAAATGTCTTCAATTTGTCTCACAATGTGATGTTCAAGGTTTGTTTTCCAAATGCAATGTGCGTGAATGGCGCCTTCAAAGTCATACAACTCCAAGCATAACTCAATGTTGATCCAAACTATTCAAGCTTTGTAAACAATTTTGCAAATTGTTTTCCTTTTTGTTCCAAAACTAAATATTTGAAATCAAAATTTTAGACTATATAAAAAAAAATTGCAATTTTTTTTTCCTTTTTGTTTTGGTCCAAAATTAATGGGTTGAAAATAAATTATACAACACTTCAAAAAATTGTGCAAATTTTCCTTTCTTAATCAAATTTAACCTAAATCTAAAAATTTGAATTATTAAAAAGACAATTAAATTCTTTTTAAATCTTTTTAAAAAAGTATAAAAAATGAAATTTTTAAACCAAATGAAGATTATTACTCAAATATGCCAATTTTTTGCCAAAAACTTTTCAACACTCTGCCAACTTTATGTTTAAATCCAAATTATGCCAATTTATGCCCACTATGCAAACTTTGCAAACTTTGAATTTCCTTTTGGATTCTATTTTTTCAAATAAAGAATTTAAACAACTTTAAAATGCAAATTTTTTGTTCAGTTCATCCAAAATTAAAAATTCTTTGAATGTTTTAATTCTTTTTTGAATCCCAACTTTTCAAAAGGAATCAACAACTAACATTAAGAAGAAAAAGAATGTTAAGCAACTTTCAATTGCAAAAATCCATTCTAATTGATGTCGACGTTGTCATCATCATTAATACTTGGCGCTTTTCTCCATTTCTTTGTAATGTCTATGGTTAAGACTGGATTTTTGGTTGCCAAAACAATACTTCTCTTAGATTGTAATTGATTGTGGATTAAGTGTTTATTACTCTGCCATTATTAAGCTTGATTTTATCATAGTTTGACTGGATCCTTATTCCCTTCTTTTAATCCTGAAAATCCAGGTTACATAAAGTCCAGTTTAAAAAGGAGTTAAATGCATTCCTTGACAGGTGCGAGTATCTAGATTAGCACCGGTTCTTGACTCGACCCTCATTTAAATGCAAGAGCACCAAAGTTTCAGAAAATCTCCACAACCGCTCAGTTTGGAATTGGGCATCAAATAATAAGCTAAATGAGAGTTCTCAACATTTCGAGATAACAATGGATTCTAAACAGTGATCCACTTAAATCCTTCAATCCTCAAGTTTCAACATTACCAAAAACGCATTTACCAAAAAGCAAATTCAAATATGGTGTAATGAGTCAATAAACAAAATGAAAATGCTGAGATTCAACGCAAAGCTTGACCGTGCAGTTGCCAAATAAGATGACACGCAGGCTTCTAATGCACTCAACGCAGGGTTTGGATCTTCTTCAGCACAGAGTGCTTAATGCATTCACCATGGAAATGAAAACGTAGGGTTTAAAAACCTTCAATGCAGAGGTAAAACCTTTATTCTCTATACAGATTCATTACTACAAGGTTTCACGTTGAGTTGAAGAGATCTTAAACTTTTACACCTTTGAATCATGGCAGAGGTTCAAGAATACGCCGGGAGCTATGCGCTTTCACCGCAGAGTTTAAAGATTGAACTCTAAGATTTTGTTCTGGGAATGAACGTTTCACTCAGAGCCTTAAGGAACATGCTGAGGTTAGACGATAGAAAGGTCCAGGGGTTCTCAGATCTTTAAGATCTGCGCAGAAACTTGAATCTTCAGCATTTAAAGATCATGCTTAAAGAAAACATGCGGAGATTGTCTTTTCTTTGGGCTAAAGCTTACTGCATTTCTGGCATTTGCACTTGCATTTCTGACTTTTCTTTGGTGATGATACTACCACGGGACCTGGCAGATTTGCTAACCTTCGACACAGGGTTTTACTCTTTTGAAACTTCATGCAAGGATCAAAGGAACCTTCAAGGCAAAATTTTAAGATACTTCAGAGCATTCACGCACAGCAGAGCATGAAAAACACAGAGCATTCAACTTTAGAGCTTTCACGCAGGGCATTTAATTTTGAGAGCTGGGATTAAAAACTTTCACGCATGGTTGGAGAGCTTAAAGATCTACACGCAGACACTAGTAAAGATCTTCAAACTTTAACACACGCAGACACCTGATGTATGGCAGAGTTTAAAGGCATGTATAAAGATCTTTATATCCTAGCTTAACACGCATTCTTAAGACATATGCAGCAAAAGAAGACACACAGAGTTCTACAGACCTTTGATGCTTCACTATTTTAAATTTTCGCAGAGTTTTAAAAGTTGAAAAACATCAAGGTAGAGTTTAGTGAATACGCAGAGTTCTACGAGGGACAAAGCTACTAACTTTCAAGAAACTCAGATCTGAGTGCATTTAAGCTATTTTGCTCAATTAAAGGTGTAGTTAGGCTAGTCTTAAGCTTTTCAAGCTAGATCTGAAGCTTTTTTAATGATCTTTAAGCTACAAAGGAGCAGATCTGAAGGGAGAACACCTTAAAACTTGTAGAAAAATCAGGAAAATTCAAAAAAATTCAACAAGCCAGTATGGTCGCCAATCTGATAATAGTATTTAGTGCAGGGTTGTGTCTACACTAGTTTAACTATCTTCCTAAAGAATGGTGAGTTCCTACGTCAGCAACTTGAAAATATTATCACAAATTTCCCAAAGATCTATATCTATTCATCAATCAAGATAAACAAACTTAATATCTAAAGCCATCCAAGAATTAAATTCATACAAGATAAACCAGATTTAAACTCATAGATGGTAGAAACTTGAATCTATTCATAGTAGAACAATGGAGAAATACATCCTTACCATGGCATTAGATATGAATCCTTCCTCCATTGACATGAGCTTCCCTTCCTTCACCCTTGCTTTTGAAGAATTTTAGCTCTTTCTCCTCCTTCAGAATCTTTCCAGCATTCCTTTGCTCCTCCTTTGTGTGTCTTTACCATGCCCCAAAGCCTTTCTTATATAGCATTGGGAAATGTGCCTTAAATTTCTCTTTTGAGTGTGAAATAATCCATTTTAGATTATTTTAACTTGAAAACCAACTTTTCATAGTTTTTATTGCACCATTTAGAATGAATTTAAGCACAATTAATGCATTTTAATGCATTTCTCAGAGAGGATTCATCTCTGCATGAACTTGTGTCATGTCTTCCTGCTACAGGTGCATGGTAAAAATGCGCTTCTTCTGTCACCTGACTAAGGGTGTTAATTTTATTGTTAACAGATATAAATGATACACAATGCTGGTGATTGACTTTGAATATCAATGCAATTGAGGCTTCTGGGACCTACCTTGTCAAATATTTTACCAAATAACTGAGAAATGAGGAGGGAGACCATCCAATGCTATTGTACAAGCATTGGTAATATGAGCATTCCTAAGGCATAATATTTGTTTTCTCTTCTGTCCGGATATTCAACCCTCAAGAATCATATGTTCGTGACCTAAATATAATGATCCCAAATAGGAAAATGGAAGAATACTCAAGAGAACTAGCAAGCGCACTAGTGATGAAATTCAGAAACCACACTCCAAAAATAAATTCAGAATACCACATAACAAAGTTCCCCAAGCGAAAAAAACGCTTTATCTACCTCTTAGTATTTCTCATGCGGCCTTCAAAAGGTAGAACGTCAAGAAACACCGAAAATGAGCAAACATCTGAGCACTCGAAAAATCTCATTCACCCCTTGGACACCTATAAAAGAGAGTCGAGGCGACAAAGATGGGAATTGAAGGTAAGGAGTAGGTATCGCTTGTTCCAAAACTCATTTATTTTCTCCCTTGGTCTCAGTCTTCCAAAATCGTAACAGTGCAGCGATGACAAGTAAGGCTATTGCTTGTAAGCTTTGTCATTACACCAAAACCTGCAGATGTTGGTAAACATTTGAAACCAATCACAAGGTCCTATGACCAGGAGTGCAGGTTAGTCTACATTTTTATATTCCCAAAGGTGTCGCGGTTATACCATGAAGTTGTACCAATACTCCAACACCCCCCCCTCCAATGTAGTTCAAGGGAATTGAACCTGAGACCTCAGCTATGATACCATATAAGGTTTGTCGTTACACCAAAACTTGCAAATTTTGGTAAACATTTGAAACCAAGCACAAGCTCTTATTACCAGGAATGGCAGTTAGTCCACATTTTTATATTCCCATAGGTGCGGCGATTATAAGATGCGAATGTATCGATACTCCAACACTCTTAGGTCAATACACTAGGGTGAAGTTAGAGTGTCCTTCCTTCAAAGGTACATTCTTTTTCCTTGCATTCTTTAGTGTTATTCTATATATATATATATTATTAGATTGATGTCTTCATGCATGCGGATTACCTTCAAGACAATTTGAGCAGAGTACTTCAGTTGTTTAGGTTTCACCTAGTTGAACCTAGTAGTTGTGAGCATCACAAGGTCTCATAAAATTCCTGTTCACGGGTATCAAAACCAATCACGGTTTTTGTACTGATGATTTTTAAAAATATATATATTTCAATTAAAAAAACTCATTGCAGTGTTCCTCACTACCTTCTCTCTTCTATCATCGTTGTTGTAACCGGCTCAGTCTTCCCTTCTTCGCTACTCACGATTGAAGCTTATCTTCTTCTCGGTACCTTTTCTTTCTCGTTCTAGAGATCATTCTTCCTCTCTTTTCTTCTTACCTATTCTTTTTCTTAACTATATTCCTCTCGAACCTTCCTTGTTGTGCACCAATTCCATGGCTCGTTCAATGCATGTCCTCTTGCATATATAAATTCATTCATGACAAGCTCGTTCAGCCTCATCGGGACTTGATTTCCTTCAAGGATCGTCCTTTTTGCATTTATTGTGCATTCATGGTAAAGTCTCGATCTTCACCCAGGACTCAATCTTCAACATACAGGTGACATCCCTCTGTATCTACATCAAATCCTTGCACTGGAAACATTTTATTCCACCATTAATTTCATCTTCTGGGGTCTTCCTGCTCCTTCTCACCCTTTCTTAGGCCTTCCTTTTCCATTGGGAAACTTTGTTCCGCCACGAGCCCATCCGACAGCTCACATTCCACTTCCTTTTCCATCCAAAGGCTATCATTCTCCAAGTGTTGGCCATACAACAGTTGTTCATCGCCTTTTCCCTTTCCAACCATCAACAACTATTGTGCTCTATTGACACCCTCCTCTATCGAGCTTCTTTGGTCGATCCTCCATTCATGCCCTTTCAGGTTGATACCCATAATCCTTACCCTGATGCGCATGTTAGACTCCTCCATTGGTGGTCCCAAACTATGTGTCCCACCGCACACACGCTAAAACATCAACTTCGATGTCTTCCTCACTATTGTGTTGTGGACCTATCTCTGTGGACAATCTCCGTTGATGATCTCTTTGTCGATCTCTGATACATTGCTCCACTATATCTTCTTTACTCGTCAAGGTCTCCTTCTCCTCTGCACTCTGGAACCTCCAAGCTAGCACCTCCGATGAAAACTCTCCAATGTATTGTTAATGGCTACCAATCGATACTACCTCTTGGCGATCTCTTCGTGGACTCCAATACATCTTCCCCGAGGTATTGCCCCTTACTCGTTGGGGTTTTTTCCACAGTGAATACTTCGATACATCGCCACGTATCCCATTGGAACTTCCTCATTAGACCTTACCCATCGTCCCTTTATTCAGGTTGCTCCACAGCAACTCCCAATATTCACTCTAATGTGCACCATTTCCAACTTCGATAGCAATATCTGATACTTTTTCCTCGATGCGCTATCAGGGTTCCTTCATTGGACCTTCTCTTCGATGCACTCGATCAACTCATCAATGGTCAATACTTCGCCCAATATCTCAATGGATGACTGAGATCTCTTCTCTAATCCTTCTTGTGGATGAATGCACCATGTCCAAAATTATATGCCAAGTATGCCATGGCGCCCAAACTTCTAAGGACTACTACATTTGCTCCAAATTCTCCTTCAAGTGGTTGCAACTTCACCCGAAACTCCCGAATCATGTCTGCAATGGCACCCGGTCTCCATATGCCTAGACTCAGCCTGATACTGCAACATCAACCTCATGGAATTTACATTTTATTGAGTTAGGCAATTGGTTAAACACTTTTTAAAATAGATTGTATTGAGAGTAATGAGGTACATCTACAACCTAGGTAAGTAAATGTGTAAGACTATAATACTAATAACTATATTTTAAAAAAACATAAAATAAAATATAGTCAACCATAATTATAAAAAAATTAGATGATAAATCCCTATAGATATTAATTAGATCAATCATTAAGATGGATCTATTCTATTTGATTCGAGATGGGCTTCAACATGGAGAAGTGTAATATGGAAGTATAATTCCATGCTTAACCTGACACTTTAATAAAATAATTAAATATTAAGTGAATAAAATTTTTACAATGTGGACTCTAATCTAAATTAAAAACCAAAGAGATATATATTTCAATTATTTAAAACAAAAAAAAAACAAAAAAAATTGGATACTTCTTGCTATGGAGTTTTGAGTCATCATTAAACAAGGGATTTAAGCACATAAATGGGATTTACATATTAACTAGTATAGATCCATCTTAACTCTAAATCCCTTGAGTTTTTAGAGTGCAAAATTTGAGGAAAGGTTTATGCCTCAAGATATTTAATCTCTCTTAAAGGCTTGGTAGGTCCAAAGTTAAGATGGCTCTATACTAATATTTATTCAACCCAATTGAATGTAAAAATATATAATAAGGTCGTAGATTAATTTTATAAATTATAAAATATAGGTTAGTGGTAAAACATATTAAATATTAATGTAATTGTGTTTAATAAGTTGAGATTATGAATTAGTGAAATAAAATTTATAATTTATAAATTAGAGATTAATAAATTAAAAAATAAACAATAATAAATTAGCACATCCGCATTAATACCAAGTAGATGGGTACATCGATAGGTCATTCACTGAGTATTAATGGGGATATGTTAGTTATAAACAATTGGCAACTTATGGCATGACTTATTAAAACATAAGCTTGTATATTATTTGTAGACCATGCAATTTAAGACATGTAAAACATATCTAAAAATAACATGTCTCCATCATATATTATGTTACTAATCATTTTTAATTAAAAGGGTCCGAGGTATAGTTGTCTCCACACTTGCAACCGCCAGAAGTGCCACACTCACTCTCTCTAGCAACACTAGCATGATCATCAAAATGCCTGTCAATTAAAAAGAAATTACGGCCAACAAATCTTTGAATCCATCAATGTCTAGGAATCAACAAACATAAAAATATGGTGTAATACCCCTATATGAGACCCTTGAACTGAGCAAATTCCTGTATGGCAAAACAAATGAATATTTTGTAATTATTAATAATAAAAATTATAATTGGTTGTGGTTGAGGCAGAATGCTGAAAAGATGGGGGACTTGTGTATTCACCAGATTTATCAAGGGGGTTAAAAGGCCTTAGGTAGGGAAACCTTTGTTATGACCCTTTCATAATCCTAAGTCCCTAAAAATATCCAAATTTTTGGCTAAGTCAGAATTCCATATAAATGACTTTAGTTATGTTTTTAAAATCATAATTATCAATTAATTATGATTTAAGTGGGATTAGGGAGAGAGCTTATATGTTTTTATTTTTAAATAAAACTAAAAATAATAAAGTGTGCAACCTATCCGTTCTTGGGAAGAAGTCTGAAGGAAAAATAGAGAAGTTGGGAAGAGATATTGCAGAGCTGCAAGTGCACAAGCACATGAAGGAAACTAAGTCACGAGCAGAGGAGACTCTGGCGATTGAACCTACCTAAATTATCCCTGAACCTTTGATTGTTTAAGATTTTTTTTAATGTTGTTTTGTGGTCAAGGAAATAGTGAATTGTACATAGACTGTTCTCGTGGATTTTGTGTGCACTAGTTAAGCAATGATGGTTTTCACTGTGGTGTGATTGGAATGAAATAAGGTTGGGAAATGTACGGTTTGGCATGAAATTTGATTTAGCTTGTATTTCCTAGATGCCTAAAAAAATTTGTGAACCTCTGGAAACTGTGAGGAAATACCCATGATAATCCTATGATGGAATGATAGTGGGTGGGAGGAATGATTTTATGGTGAATTCACAAGTCCTAGCTCGAGGGTGGTATTTTGTTGAGAGATTGATGAGAAGAACTACCTACGGTTGGGTGGAGCATGCATGCCACAAAGCCAATTGTTTTTGTTAATCCATTTTGGAGATAAGTTTATTTCCTAGAAATTCTGTTTAAATTTCTTAAAGGATAAATAATTATTTACCAGTTAAAGATTTGCATGATTTACTTGTTAAATTTCATGATTTTGGATATAAGTTAGGATTTCATATTTTACTATGATTTTAGTTGGATTATTTCATAGGTAGGAAATGAGTACAAGTTTAATTATGTGATATTGCTCATAAATTTTATGCAAGAGGGTTATTTAAGTTGAAGTTGAAATTCATTTCGTGTGCAAATTGTTAATTTCCAAGTTTGAAATTGTAATGTTTAATTAAACTATGTCGAAGAGCACAAGGTTTGGAAAAATTAAAAGAATGGATACATAAACCTGAATTTTATCAATTTTTATTATTTTTCATTAAATTCAAATCTTATGGAAACAAGAAAATTTTATTGACCAGTTCTATGTGAAAAGTCTAATTCAGTGCATAGTTTTGTTTTACTCTGCAGCTCTTAAGTTCAAGGAAATAATTATGCAATTCATTAAGGATTATAGTCGGGGAGGAAATAGTTCATTACAAATAAATGAAGTGGTGAGTAAATTTTCCCCACTAAACTTGAAAATATAAGTTGAAGTTAATTGGTAAAAGAAATAGAAATTGCTTGACATAAATATTTAATAAAGTTTTGGTGATTGAGTCGGGTTCAACCAATTTGTCTAACGGGTTGGGTTCAACCAATTTACCTAATAGAAATAGAAATTGTTGGATATAATTATTTAATAAAGTTTTGGTGATTGAGTCAACCAATTTGTCTAATAGGTAAATTTAGACTGATTTGATTTATTGAAACCAAAGTTGTTTTGGGTTAATAAAAACCATGAGTTGATTTGTTTAGTTGGAGAGATTAGATGTTTAAGTCTTAATTGTATTTATTAATTAAATGATAAACAATACCTTGAGTTAAGGCATGCTTTTAGAAAACTTGTAATGAGTGGTATTGTTGATTTGAAAACCATGGGTTAGAGTGGTATAACTACAAATTTATGCTTTATTCCAAGTTAGACATATATGAATATGTTTGAGTTGAAATTATATAATTTGACCATATTTGGTGACGGTTAATGGACTAAGTTATTATTGTCGGTACAGTTATTTAATTTAGTATGCATATATTTGGAAATTCATAATTGTTCCTTGTCTTAAGGAAATCATTGGAATAACCAATAACTATATGCTTGTCGAAGTAGACTATGTTTATTTATATTTAAAAGCTCACTATTTTCATAATTGTCAGGATACTCGCAACCGATAAGTATTTATTTAAGTCAAATTAGAATACATATTTATATTTAAAAGCTCATTATTTTCATAATTGTCGAGTTAGTCAGCAACGGACAAATACTTGTTTAAGTCAAATTAGACTATATATTTATATTAAAATCTCACTATTTTTGTAATTGTTGGGTTACTCAACAACCAACAAGTATTTGTTTAGGCTGAAGTTAGACAAGTATTTGTTTAGCCGATTAACCAACCAGCTGCACTAACTCTATCAGATATTGACCATAGTCTATAAAAAATGGTTGGAATTCCTAAGAGTCAACTACTGTACAATAAGTTTTGAAAGGAAAATAATAAGTCGGATTTCTAATTACCTTTAACCTATTTAATGGGTAGACAAATAAATAAGGGCATGTTAATTAAAATTTTAAAAAATGTTTGTGCTCTAAATTTGTGTAGTTTTACGTATAGTCCATAAGCAAAAGTTTAATGTACAGTTTTTACTGTGTAGAGAGTTACAATATTAACTTTGCATTTGTACATTAAACTATTTAGTATGAATTTTATTAAACAAATGTCTCATAGATTAGTCTATGTTTCTCATATTATGAGTTATATGCATTTGATAAAAAGGTTTAATGGGTCTTTTGAAAAATTTCATGCTTCCGCTATTTTATTTTATACCTAGTATGCACTATAAAATGCAATTGTCGAAGGGATGTGTTACAGCTTCGTATCAAAGCTGATGCTACAGCACTTGAACCTTTGGGATGATTGTTTGCTTTCGAAAATAAAACTTAATGTATAAATGCATCTGTTATTTGATTAATATTGTTAATCGCGAGTAACCAAGGTTACAGTTCGTGATGTTTTGAATTTTTCTTTTCCTATTTGCAAATCATGCATGATTAAAAGCATGGGAAAAAGATGCTTTAGTTTAATTGTATGTTTTTATTATTATTTTTGAAATGGTGCTTCAACTATAGGGACCATCCTACATGGCACACATCATATGGGAATGGATGCATTCTTGGTATTTCAATGTCAGGGAAATAGATTTTACTTATTAATTTGTTTTCTAGTCCATCATAATATATTATGGAAAATGTGTGTGAGTTATATCATGATACTAATGAGCCTGGTTAGTCAATTGTGTTGACAGGTGTCAAAATATGTAAGTTGGTGTTGCACATTGAAAAAGAGAAGTGAAGAGAGCAATAGCTAAAGAAGAAATTATTATGCAATCCAATGACAAGTATCATTTGGCAGTTTGCATTGAGGATGTGTATCCTCTTATGAAAGGTTATGCAATCCAAGGATGAGTATCCTTTGGAAGTTTGCATTCAGGATGTGTATCCTCTCATGAAAGGCAATGCAAGTTGAGGACGAGTATCATTTGTAAGTTTGCAATGAGGTAGTGTATCATCTAATTGAATGTATGTTTCTCTAATTAAAGTATGCAAGCCAAGGATGGGTATCCTTTGGAAGGTTGCATTGAAGGAATTTTTTTCTAATTAAAGACTATGCAAGCCAAGGATGAGTTTCTTTTGGCTGATTGCATTGAGTATATGAATCCTATGATTAAATTTATGCAAGCCAAGGATGGGTTTCCTTCGATCGATTGCATTGAGGATATGAATTCTCTAAAAGAGCATAAGACTAAGCAAGCTGAGCATCTGCATTTCAAAGAGGAAGAGACCAAGGAGAAGGAAAGCCACAATGGTGGAGATCCAGATTGGGCGAATACTAAGAGGGAGAAACTCTTACTTTTCATTATCTATTTTATTTGCTTTCTACGAAAAGAAAAGTTATTGAAATTCATGTTATAATTGAAAAGTTGTTGTGTTTATTTTTGTTGAAATAAACAATGAATGTTGAAATAGTTACATTTCTGAAAAAAGAAATGAAGATGAATGGATTCATTTGTATGCATATGCTAAGTTAACCATGAAATGAATGAAATCATTTTGAGCAAAAAATATATATAACCGATCTTTCATAAAATAGGATAGCCTAATTGTATTACTATGTTGGCTTAATGAAATTATTGTAATTGATTGCAGGGAGAAAAGTATTCATCTAGAATTTATTGCTGCTATTATAAAGCTAAAGAAGTCTGAAGAAAATCACACAAATTGAAGATAGCAGTTGATCATAATTTTCTCAGTGTTTTTCAAGAATTTTTTTGAATTATCTACAGATTCAAAAAGTACTCAAGCAAAGATAGCAAGAATGATGGTAGTTGAAAGAAAGAATTGTTCAGTTGATCAGTCCATATGTTGAGATGGAAGGTCCAAGACAGGAGGAACAACATGAAGAGGTCTGATCAACCTAGTCCAAGTTTCAAAGGTCATCTTGTAAGACATAGTGCAAGAGGAGCACTTGCAGCATTTTGAAAATTGTGTTCATGTGTTTTGGACAAAGGAACATCGAGGGCGGTGTTGAATTTAACGAGGGGGATGTAATACCCCTAGATGAGACCCCTGAAACGATCATATGTATGATGTAAATATTGATATGCAAATTCCTGTATGGTAGAACAAATGAATTTTTTTATTTATTAATAATAAAAATTATAATTGGATGTGGCTGAGGCATAACACTGAAAAGATCAGGGACTTTTGTATTCACCAGAGTCATCAAGGGGGTTAAAAGGCCTTAGGTGGGGAAACCTTTGTTATGATCATTTCATAATCCTAAGTCCCTAAAAATATCCAAATTTTTGGCTAGTCATGTAATTCCATATAAATGACTTTAGTTATGTTTTTAAAATCATAATTATCAATTAATTATGATTTACGTGGGATTATGGGGAGAGATTATATGTTTTTATTTTTAGATAAAAATAAAAATAATAAAGTGTGAAACGTGGGTCTCTTGGAGAGCCCATGTGGTTTAAACTCGTGATGCATTTAACTTATGCATGCAAGTGGGAAAAGGATTCAATTCCTTCATTATGGGAAAAAAAGAAGTTGTAGGTCTGAAATTATCCATGCCTCGGAAGAAGTTTGAAGGAAAAAGATAGAAGTTGGGAAGAGAGATTGCAGAGCTGCAAGTGCACAAGCACATGAAGGAAACTGAGTCACGAGCAGAGGAGACTCTGGCAATTGAACCTACCTAAATTATCCCTAAACCTTTGATTGTTTAATATTGTTTTTTACTATTGTTTTGTGGTCAAGGAAATGGTGAATTGTACATAAACTGTTCTAGTGGATTTCTTGTGCACTGGTTAAGCAGTGATGGTTTTCACTGTGGTGGGGTTGGAATGAAACCATGATGGGAAGTGTATGGTTTGGCATGGAATTGGATTTAGCCTGTATTTCCTAGATGCTTGAAAGTTTTTGTGAACCTCTAAAAATTGTGAGAAATTACCCATGATAATCCTGTGATGGAATGATAGTGGGTGGGAGGAATGATTTTCTGGTGAATTCACAAGTACCATCTCGGGGGTGGTGTTTTTCTGAGAGATTAATGAGAAAAACTACCTATAGTTGGGTGGAGCATGCCTGCCATGAAGCAGTTTCCTATGTTAACCCATTTTGCGGATAAGTTTATTTCCTAGAAATTATGTTTAAATTTCTAAAACGATAAATAATTATTTACCGTTTAAATATTTGCATGATTTACTTGTTAAATTTCCTCAGTTTGGATATAAGTTAGGAATTCGTATTTTAATTGGATTATTTCATAGGCAGGAAATGAGTGCAAGTTTAATTATGCGATATTGCTTAGAAATTTTATGCAAGCTAGTGTATTTTTATTTAATGTGAAGTCAAAATTCATTTCATGTGCAAATTGTTAATTTCCAAGTTTGAAATTGTAATGTGTAATTAAACTATGTCGAAGAGCACAAGATTTGGAAAATTTAAAAGAATGGATGAATAAGCTTGAGTTTTATTCATTTCTATTATTTTTCATTAAATTCAAATCTTATGGAAAAAAAGAAAATGTTATTGCCCAGTTGTGTGTGGAAATGCTAATTCACTGCATAGTTTTGTAGTTGTGTGTGGAAATGCTAATTCACTACATAGTTTTGTTATACTGTGCAACTCCTAAGTTCAAGGAAATAATTATGCAATTCATTAAGGATTATTGTCAAGGAGGAAATAGTTCATTAAGAATAAATGAAGTGGTCGATAAAATTCCCCGACTAAACTTTAAAATATAAGTCGAAGTTAATTGGTAAAATACATAGAAATTGCTTGACATAAATATTTAATAAAGTTTTGGTGATTGAGTCGGGTTCGACCAATTTATCTAATAGAAATAGAAATTGTTGGATATAATTATTTAATAAATTTTTGGTGATTGAGTCAGTTTCGACCAATTTTTAAGTTGGGTTCATAGTAATTTTTAGGGGCGAAATTTAGCTAATTGGCTATTTTAGGGGGTTTTTTCCAAAAAATAAATTCGCTATTTGGTCATTTTTAGTCTCTAATATCGCCTATATTTACATAAAATATGTTTTTTTATCATAATATTCGCCAAAATTTACACGTTTCAGTAGTAAGTTGTAGGTTTCATATTTAATATTCGCCTACCTATCTATATCTATGTTTTTTCCAATCCAAAATAATCGCCTAGAATCCTATACTTAAGTGTAATATTAGAATCCTTAAAATATACCCTGGTTGGGTTTGACCAATTTGTCTAATAGGTAAATTGAAAACCATACACTGATTTGATTTATTGAAACCAAATTTTTTTTGGATTAATAAAAAACATGAGCTTATTTGTTTAGTTGGAGATATTAGATGTGTAAGCCTTAATTGTATTTATTAATTAAATGATAAACACTATCTTGAGTTAAGGCATGTTTTCAGGAGCCTTGTAATGAGTGGTATTGTTGATTTGAAAACCACGGGTACAAATTTATGCTTTAGTCCAAGTTAGACATATATGAATATGTTTGAGTTGAAATTATACCAGCCTAGATCCAAATACTAGGCTCTATCAAGCGCTGAGAGGGATCAAATCTCCCGAGGTGCAAACCTCTCCTCGAAAATCTACTTGAGTGCAATACGTGAGAAGTTATAGTTGAGGAACAAATGTTACTTATATTTTGTATTATTCTTTTTTGTTTATGGCTGACATAATCTTTATTACTTTTTACTTTGTATTATTATTTTTTGTTTATGGACGACAATATTGACAAACGTTACAAGATCTCCCTCATATTTACTTTTTACTTTGTATTATTATTTTTTGTTTATGGCCGACAATATGGACAAACATGGACAAAAGTTACAAGATCTCCCTCATATTTACTTTTTACTTTGTATTATTCTTTTTTGTTTATGGCCGACAATAAGGACAAACATGGACAAATGTTACAAGATCTCCCTCATATTTACTTTTGATTTTGTATGATTCTTTTTTGTTTGTGGCTGACAATAAGCACAAACATGGACAAACGCTACAAGATCTCCCTCATACTAGGATGTAGAGCGCCTCTTGGCGCAATTATTTGACCATATTTGGTGAATTAATTAGTCGTTTAATGGACTAAGTTATTAGTGTCGGTAAAGTTATTTAATTTAGTTAAAAGAGGTAATGCATTTAGTCAGTTGACATTATTTTAGTTTTATAAGAGAATTGTTGAATTAATATTTCCTTGACTTAGTGAAATGGAAATATGCATATATTTGGAGATAGACTAAATTATTATGGTTGGCAATTTTATTTTAGTTTTATAAGAAAATTGTTGAATTAATACTTCCTTGACTTAGTGAAAAGGAAAAGCTCACTATTTTCATAATTGTCGGGTTAGTCGGTAATCGAAAAATATTTGTTTAAGTCGAATTAGACTATATATTTATATTAAAGGCCCATTATTTTCATAATTGTCGGGTTAGTCGGAAACCAACAAGTATTTGTTTAGGTCGAAGTTAGACAAGTATTTGTTTAGTCGGTTAACCGACTGATTACACTAACTCGACCATAGTCGGATCTCTACCGTAGTTTATGAAAAATGGCCGGAATTCCTAAGAGTAAGTTTTTATAAGGAAAGATTTAGAAATACTATTTCTGTGCCAAAAATCTATTATGGTCGAGAAGACTTATTTTATAAAAATAGCATAATTTGATATTAGTATGGGTGCATAAATATATGTCTTAATTTTATTTTTTTAGGTGAAACTTATTGTACAATAAGTTTCGAAAGGAAAATAATAAGTCAAAGTTCTAATTACCTTTAATCCAAGTAATGGGTAGACAAATAAATAATGGCATGTTAATTTAAATTTTTAAAAATGTATATGCTCTAAATTTGTGTAGTTTTACGTGTAGTCCATAAGCAAAAGTTTTATTGTAGAGTTCTTACTGTGCAAGGAGTTACTATTAAATTTTCATTTGTGTATTAAACTATTTTGTATGAATTTTATTAAACAAATGTCTCATAGATTAATCTATGTTTCTAATATTATGAGTTATATGCATTTGAAAAAATGTTTAATGGGTCTTTTGAAAAATTTCATGCTTTCGCTATTTTATTTTATGCTTAGTATGCACTATAAAATGCAATTGTCGAAGGGGTGTGTTACATATGGAATTATTTATATGATTCTCGGCGAGACTCACTTACTCCATGTCAGAAGCGATCCCTGCAAACAATAGTGCCTCCACAGTATTCTCACTAAAAGAAAGATCGAGGGTCCTTTTTCATCTTTATAAACACAAATTAACTGTTAAAATACATAGGAAAATATCGAGAAAACAACTCATGCACAAAAAAAAATCGATGACCTCGTATACTCATACCAACAAATTCGATCTTTTTTCACTAAAAGGAAAAATGAATCATTGATAAGCATAACAAATCAATTGAATAAGTTTGAATTCTCACCCCTTATAACCATTGAACCACAAAAAGACATCTCTTGCCACATAAGCAAATATCATAGGCCAAAACAGAGCATAATGAAACCCAAAATCATATGGATATTGATAGCTGAGAAAATGTGACAATTACTAATAAATGGAATACATATCTCAGTCATAATATAAATTCCAGATCTCAATTAGTAACTCTCGATCTACTGATCTCTGTATTTGTGCCTACGCATTGAAATTCCCACAACCAAGTTAGGAGAATATTAGAAACAAAAGGATAGATATGTGTGCATAAATTAAACAAAGAATGGGCCATCAAAGTAAGAAATAATATTTATAGAACTTGATCAGATATGATCTCGGTGACAAAGCCGCCCATAATAACCCAATATAAATGTGTTTCATAAGTCCAAGGCTCTAGATTTCTCTGCAATAACATGTTGTGTTTGCTTCTCGCATACTTTTCAAGCTCACTTGCTACATGTCTGCGCCCTTATGAAAGAGAGAAACAACATTTGGAAACCTATTAGCACTTAGAGCATCCCAGTGAAGGAGAGTAGCACCATTTGGAAACCTGTAATAGACAAAATATATATAACATATAAATATAAATAATACTAATAATAAATCAATAACTAATATTCAATAAACTAATAGGTAAGGAAGAGACACCTTCCTAATGAAAGGTCGCGTCTCTTTACAAAAGGGAACCCCTGCGTGGGTGTATATATGAGCCCTCGTTCTCATTGTAACATCATCTCATATCTCTTATTCATTTTATACATTTTATTATATATTTATCCTTTATTTATTATTTATCATATTTACATTGCAAGTTTCCCTAAGTAACGAACTTTGTTTGTTTCAGTGATATCAGAGCCCAGTCTAATCCGGCCTTTGGCCATAGTTTCAGGCCTTGTCTGAATAGGTTGTTGGCCACACTCATCCTATAGAGATTCTCTTATTTCAAGGTATTTGACCACCAATCGTTCTGTATCCATTTTTAGAGTTCCATTGAAAATATATCAGCTGGAAATTTGAATAACAGTTCAAGGCTACAAATTTGAATAACAGTTCAAGGCTGCAAATTTGAATAACATTCCACGGCCAAATTGCAGACAGCCAGAAATCGCAAAAAAAAGTAGAAGAAGAAGATTTAATTAGCGATCTCCTCTTCTCCATCTAAATACTCCCCATTACTCCTTCGCTCTCACCATCTCTGCTACATCCACTACCTCACCCCTCTCAACACCTATGCATTCATCCCCTCCTCCATGTGCTTCAAATATATATCACGCACACCGTACATCCCTGTCTCAGCTGCACACGAAAACCCAATCTCTCCCCCACCTCATCACACACTCCTTCAATTCCTTGCTCCATCCATGTGCATGCACTACCACTACACTTATGTGCGCTACCCTCCACTGCATGCTACCAATGCCACCCCATCATGCTCCTTCTCCCATCATGCAACATTTTTACTCTTGATGTTTAGAAGAATGTATTGTTTCATTTCGTCAAGTGTCGTAACTACCAACATAGAAGATCATGAGAAGGCATCTTGAGAAAGAACAAGGGATAAAGTCTTCCATAATTATGCTTTGAGGACAAATCATTTTTTAAGGGGAAGATAATGTAATTAAAAATATATATATAACATATAAATATAAATAAATACTAATAATAAATCAATAACCAATATTCAATAAACTAATAGGTAAGGAAGAGACACCTTCGTAATGAAAGGTCACATCTCTTTACAAAAGGGCACCCCTGCATGGGTATATATATGAGCCTTCATTCTCATTGTAACATCATCTCATACCTCTTATTCATTTTATTATATATTTATTTTTTATGGATTATTTATCGTATTTGCATTTGAAGCTTCCTTGAGTAATGAACTTTTTTCATTTCAAAACCATCCTCCCAGTCCATATTCATAACACCATTTCTTAGAAATTATTGTACCTTCCACAAAGGAGCATGAGAGGTAGTTGAAAGAGAACTCACCCTTCAACCGAGGCATGTAAAATACGAGGTTGCATACCTCGCCCTTTAATTATTAAATAATTGAAATAAATCGCCCTTCCACTATTAAGAAAACTCGGAAACTCACCTTTAAGCTCATCATTGAAGTCACTCTTTATTATTACATACTTGAAATGAACTCATTGAACTCACTCTTGTTGGGCCTAGCCAAGGTAAGGAATTTTTGTGCAAGGCAATTTTTGATGCAAGGCAATTTTGGAGCTGCTAAGTTACAGCGCAGCTTAGAGTTTAAGGAATTTTTGAAGAAAGACAGTTTTGAGGAGCTGCGAAGTTGAGTGCAACACAGTACTAGAAGGGAAGGAACCGCACGGCTGATATCTGGTTTTGCGGAGTGGTAGCACCACGAGGTGCCAAAAGGGCACCTATTTTGGTTAAAGAATTAAGGGAAGGTCGAGTTGAGAAAGCGACCTATTTCGGTTGAAGTACTCCATGATTCCTAGCAGGTGGGTAAGGAGTGGTGCGGAAGGAAAGTGACCGGTCACACGAGCAGAGGAAGCACGACATGAATCGGCCGCACAAAGAAGTTAGAGAAGGAACGGTAGGGTGAAAGCGACAGTCGACATGCGATCTATGGGGCAGGATGAAAGGGATGTGACCACACGCAGAGGATGGCCATGACGGAGAAGTCGCTATCAAAGCTAGTAGTCCTGGTTAGCGGAATAACCATGACAGTTTTGGGTAACCTTAGGGTTTTTGAGCCTATGCATTGTAAATATGTGACCTAAGGGCACAATCTATAAAATGGCACATTTTGTAAGGGAAAGGGTGGAATAATATCTAATCATTAATCTTCATTGAATATCTGTAAGGTTGAATATCTTGTTTATGAATTGTAATCTTTGTTGTTGAACATTGATCTCTATGAGAGAAGATTGTAAAGGCTCTGCAGCTACGTGCACAAAGACCTATAGAGAGAGAAGAGAGTCTGCAACTGAGTGCGCAGACTAGAACTGTTGTACCCTTCCCAAAGATAATACAAAAACAGTTCCTGTGGACGTAGCTCCCATCCTAGGGGTGAACCACATTAAATTCTACTTTGTGCGATTGTTATGTGTTTGCATTTGTGTTTTTACTTATGATGAATGGTTAAGTGATGTTTATGATTTTATGTGCTTTGCTTTTGTATGTATTCGCAATAAGGATAAGATGGGAATAATATGTTAAGTTAGCACATGTGTAAATTAATTCTGAATGCATCACTATTTCACAGTTAGATGAATGTATGGATTAGTCAGTTAAGCACCTAGCACAGCACCGGAAGTGCGCAGCGATCTCATTGTTTATTATAGTGTATAAGGTTGCAAGGTTCCATCTATTATGCTTGTTGAATGCGTCTTATAACATTAAGTAAGATCTATCAAGTGGTATAAGTGTTAGTAGGAAGCGCAGTCATCAATTGCGATGTCCTATCGTTGATGAGTCATCGTGCATCGCGCAGTCCTTGAATGCACGATAGTCTAAGCGTTTATCGCGAAGAAGCTGAACTTCGCGCAACGTGAGTCCTGTAGCGCACTTCCCGCCAATCTGTTTACACAATCATCACCTGGTTGTGGAAACCTGATTCCACAACCCCCCCATTACTTCGGCTCGGGTGAGACCTCAGTTTGTTCGCAAATTGTTTCCGAAAGGGCCGGTGAAAAGGAGTTTTTTTTGTTCCTCGAACTACGCAGAACCTAGGTATTTACATAAAACCTCAAGAACAGTTATACATGCCAACAACTCTTTATTAGTAAATAATTAAAATGAACTCACAAACTCGCCCTTGAGCTAGTAGTTGAACTCACTCTTTATTATTAAATAATTGAAATGAACTCATTGAACTCACTTTCTATTATTAAATAATTGAAATGAACTTAATATTTGAACTCATTTTTTATTATTAAATAATTAAAATGAACAGGGGGAGTTTTCCCTTCAGCTTGTTTTTTTTTTTGCTCGAATCTCCCTAACTTTCCGGAGTGGCCCGTGGTCTGAGAAACCACGACCCAGGGGCATCTAAGTTGTCAAAATCACCCAGGGATCGCACCAGCCTCAACTTGACTTGCTTTTTGGGTGTCACCTCCCAGCTATGTCACCTCTAAGGGGAATTGAACTTAGGTCGCATTGCTGACGAGACCCACACCTTAACCGAGTGAGATAGCGAGAATTGGCTTTCCCTTGAGCTTGTTGTTGAACTCACCGTTTATTATTAAATAAATGAAATAAACTCATTGATCTGACTCTTTATTATTAAATAATAGAAATGAACTTGGGAACTCGCCCTTGAGCTTGGATTTGAACAAATTCATTAAATAATTGAAATAACTCACCCTTCCACTCATTAAAAACTTAGAAACTAGCCTTTAAGCTCGCCATTGAGCTTGTTGTTGAAGTCACTTTTATAATTGAAATGAACTCTAGAACTCGCCCTTGAGCTAACTCAATATTAAATAATTGAAAGAAACTCACATTTAAGCTCATTGTTGAAGTTACTCTTTATTATTAAATAATTGAAATGAATTCATTGAAATCGCTCTTTATTATTAAATAATTGAAATGAACTTGAAAACTCAAACTCTAGTTAAAGTCAGTCTTTATTACTAAATAATTGAAATGAACTCAAGAACTCACCCTTGAGGTTGAAGTTGAACTAACTCTTTATTATTAAATAATTGAAATAACTAGCTCTTTTAACTTTAACTATTAAAAAAACTATAGGTCTTAGTTAAACTCACTCTTTAATTTATTTTTATTGTATAATTGTTTATTTGGAATTTTGAACAACACCCATGAAATCAATCTACACCATACACTTGTGTTATCCTCCTTTAATATAGGAAAACTATAGATAGTATTCCACCCCAAATTCTAAGAAATATACACCTCCCAGCATAATTAATAAATAAGTAGTTATTAAATTATTTATAAATATATGATATAATAAGTTTAGAAACATGATTTAATTAGTAATATAATTATAAGGATAGGTACATTATATTTTGAGTAGTATATTTATTCTAAGTTTTCAACACTAAGGTGGGTTTTGGTCAGAGTAATTTTTATTTTGGTAAAATCCAAATTTATACCTGTTTAAATTGTACTTTTGAATGCATAAATAAATTCAGCACCCTCAAATACTCCCATGGCACTCAAAATATGCAATTTCCATAGCTAATATATAGATGGAAAATATGCTTGGAAAAAGTTGAAAACCTAGAATGTTTAGACTACATCCAAACAATACTTTCATTTATTTATGGAAGTTTTGACGCTCGCCACCATCTGACCCCCGCGCCCTTCTGCTAGGGTTTCGCAGTTTGCTGCCCTCTGCGGCTTGGGATGGATCCCCCTTTGAATCCCATCCCAGAGGACCACACGCGCCTCTTGGACGCGGCCTTCAGGGCGTTGGTGTCCGCTGCTCCTCCCCCACCCTCTGCTGCTCCTTCCTCCGGTGATGGCTTCATCAAGCTCTCGATGGCTCCCAAGATTCAGATCATGTCGACCGCTTCAAGGCTGAAATCCATTTCCCTGAGTGAAAGAGGTTTGATCGGACAGTTCACCAGGATCTAGCCATCGCCAAAGACTATGGAAACCTGGATTAAAAAGAATTGGATACCCTTGATCTCCGAGGGCATTCAACACTGCTTCTATAGTAAGGGTTTCTTCACTTTTTTATTTGAAATCAAAGAAGATAGAGATCTCATTTTTCGAAACGGGCTGGATTTCATGGGTCCTAGGGGGCTCTACCTTAATCACTTGAGCTTATCGTTTGACCCTGAAAAAGATGTGCCTTTAGATGTCCCTGTTTGGGTCTGCTTGCCCCATCTTACTTTGCACTGCTGGAATGATGAATCCCTTCAGGAAATTGGGAACTCCTTTGCAAAGCACATTGACAAAGCTGAACCTAAAGGCTCGTTATTTTCTTGTGCAAGAATCTATGTGGAGGTGGATCTCAAGAAGGGACTTCCGGAGGTTGTTAGTCTCTGCATGGATGGTTGGGAATATGCCCATAAAGTAGATTATGAACAGTTTCCCTTCAAATGCAAAAAGTGTCATGAATACGAACACTTTGTCAAAAACTATCCAAAAAACGCCAAGGAAATCCTCGAGAAAATGCAAGAAGAAGAATGGCAAAAAGTTAAAAAAGGAAAAGGAATCCCTGCTCCAAACCCCGATCCAAAAAGGCAGCAGTAGACAAAAGAAAAAGAGCAAGTTCAGATCCAAAAAGTAATCCCAGCTAGCAATCAGTTCGATGCCCTGAATGTCGAAGAAGGCGAGATTGCTGAACCTAAAATACCTGAAATGGCCTCCGAGCATAATGATGTCTTTATCACTAGCATTATATCCCCCTCTCTAGAAACAGAAAATGCAGTACTAGTTCGGGATGGCTCTCCTCCTCCTGAATGTTCATGGGCGGAAATGTTCAAGCATAGCAAGGTACCCCCCTACTCTGTCTCTCTTGAATCTTCTTCAAAAGGATCTCAAGAACACCTTGAATCAGGGCCTCCCCCTAAACACAAGAGGAAGAAAATCTTCTCATTATCACTGCGAGCAAGAATTAGAAAGAGAAATTGAGCTAGGAAGGAAAAGAAGCATAGAGGAAACAAAGTTGCTTCAGTCCTCCAAAAACGCAAGCAAACCAGATGGTAAGGCTCAAGCAGGACAACAATCAGGGAAGAAGTAATGAAGCTTGTCTCTTGGAACTGTAGGGTCCTAAGTGGACCTAATAAAGCGAAAGCAATGAAATAAATTGTCAATTCTAAAAGGCCATACATCCTACTGATCCAAGAGAAAAAAAAATGAGTGATGTGGAGGTCCTGACACTCACACATCTCTTCTGGAAAGGCTGCCATGAAATCGCTAAAAGCTCCAGAGGAGCATCTAGGGGTATCGCGTCTTTTTTTTCAAGTAAGTACTCTTCCAAAGTTGTGAAGGAATGCCAATATTGGGTTCTAAGTGAACTCTGCAATCAGGAAGATCGTCTAACTTTTTATGTTTGTAATGTTTACGGACCCACTCATTACAAGGATAAGCAAACTTTTTGGAACAATCTATCCACCCTGAAAGAAATCATCAAAGGCTTAATACTACAAAATGTCAAACTGAGAAGCGTGGTGGGTCTGGAGTAAGGGACCCCTTTGGGGAAAATCTAGAAGACTTGATCTCATATTTTGACTTGCTGTATCCACCCCTTAAAAATGGAAATTTCACCTGGAGCAATCGTCGAATCGAAATGGGTCACATCACTGCCAGGCTAGACCGTTTCTTGGTCAGCTCCTCCTTTCCACAAAAAAAACTTATCCTTGCCTCCTTTGTGGTTCCCTCTGCAGTATCTGACCATAAGCCGATCTCTCTTTCACTTTCTATCCCTACCAATCTAGGCCCAATCCCCTTTCGATTTAACCCTTCCTGGTTACAAGATGAGACAAATCTTGCCTCAATTAGCTCAACGTGGAACTACCCATGCTTTGGGTCTTTGAGGTATGTGTGGGAGAGAAAACTCAGAAATGCTCAATACGTGTTAAAGAGTTGGGAAAAAATGGAATTTAAAAGCCCGGGCACATTAAAAAACATCTACAAACTGATCTTGCAGCCCTCCAATCTGATATGGAAAGGGACAACATCACTCCAGCTCGTATATGTCATGAGAAAGAACTTAATAACAAAATTATTTGTGCGGCCAGAAAGGAAGAAGAGGTCTAGAGAATCAAATCCAAACAAATGTGGTTAAAATGGGGGGACAGCAATACGGGGTACTTTCACAAGCAAACAAAAGCAAGGCTCAGCTATAATATGATCAAAGAACTCAGAGATAAAGATGGTGCAAGAATCCAAGATTAGGAAGAGATCAAAACCCACATTTTTCAACACTTTCATGAGCTCTACCTGGACAATAATGAGACTGATCCCTTGGCCTAGGAAGATCTTCTTTCTGATATTCCTTCTCTCATTTCTGACGGGGAAAACAGGGAGCTCGGGCCAAGCCCATTATGGAGTTTGAAATTAAAGAAGCAATTTGGTCTTTGCATGTTGATAAATCCCCTGACCCGGACGGGTTTACTATCAATTTTTACAGCGCTGCGTGGGACATAATTAAGGAAGACTTTAAAAAAACGTTGAACTGGACTCAAAAAAAGGATAAGATTGGATGGGCCACAAACTCTTCATTCCTGGCCTTAATTCCTAAAGATAAGAATCCTCTTTCTATAAATCGCTTCAGGCCTATCTCGCTTTGTAACACTTCCGACAAAATTCTTGCAAAAATCCTAGCCACCAGAATGAAGAAAGTCATGGGCCATCTTATCTCAGAGTCTCAAGGAGGCTTCATTGCAGGGAGACAAATCCTCGACAATAACATCATTGTCCAGGAAGCTATTCACTCTAGCATGGAGCGCAAGTAGCAAGGTATGGAAATTAAACTTGACATGGCAAATGCGTTTGATAGAGTTAACCATTTCTTCTTGTTTGAAATTATGTCAAAGTTTGGGTTTTCTCAAAGATTTGTCAGGTGGATTAAAGCCTGCATTAGTAGTCCTTGGATCGCTCCAATGGTCAATGGAAGACCAACCAATTTCTTCCAAGCCACTCGTGGTATCCATCAGGGCTACCCACTCTCCCCTTTTCTTTACATTTTGGTTGCTAACACCTTGAGTAGAAGACTTCAGCGCCTTCAGAATACGGGAGATCTAAAAGGTTTGAAAATTGCTAGAGGCGTTTGTGCTGCAAACAATGCCCAATTTGCAGATGATACCATTCTGTTGGGAGTAGCATCCACTGTAATTGCTGATCGTTTTAAAAGAGCTCTTACTATCTTTCTCAAAGCTTTGGATGGCAAAATTAATGATCTCAAATCTAAAGTGTATGGATGGAATTGTTCGCCAGCTATCATGACCAGGATCTCAAGAATCCTTGGATTCGAAGGAATCTCAGTCTGGAACTCCTTCAATTACTTCGGTATTCCAATCTTCAAAGGGAAAAAAAGAAGGAGGACTAGCAAGGACTGATTGACAAAATCAAAAAGAAAATATATGCTTGGGGCTTCAGATGGCTAAACCCTATCGGGAAACTTTTTTTGATAAAGTCCATTTTGTCTGCCTAACCGATTTATGTTTGCTCTATTTCTTTAGCTCCAAGCTACATCATACAAAAAATCAATAGAGAAATTCGCAATTTTCTTTGGTAGGGGGGAAAAGCAAGTATTACCAGGAAATTTCACTTATTAAATTGGAGTACTATCTGTAGCCCGAAGAACTGTGGCGGAGCTGGGGTTAAGGATCCTAATATTATTAACCTATCCCTTGGGGCTAAAATATTATGGAGAATTACTTCAGATAAAGATGCTTGGTGTAAGAAAGCTTTGCTGAAAAAATGCATGAGGGGAACCAGAAGACGCTATATTGAAAATTTAAATATGGAGAAGAAAGGGACTCCCATTTGGGATATTTGCAAGAAGGAAACCTTCGTTATCAAGGAACAAATTTATTGGATTGCAGGAAATGGAAAAAATATTAAGCTCTGGTATGACAAGCTGGGGATGAACTCTCCTACCAACTTTCGGCATGAGTTAAGTAACCTCAAGAATTGGCTTGATAGCAACAATATACACACCCTGTATGACATTTCCAAGTGGTTCAATAACGACAGATGGGCCGGGTGGAAGATTTTGGATATTCCTGTCCACTTGAAACTAGATTATAGTGCTCTTCTTTCCTTGCTACATGAGAAATGCGCCATCAATCGCTCTCTTAAAGATAGGCGGGGATGGGGAAGATCAGGATCCTACTCGGTGAAGGAAGGTTATCAACATGTTTTCAACAACAGGTCAAAAGCATTAAAGATGACAAATGGGATAAGGTATGGTGTAAAGACGGATTGCCAAAGGTGAATGTTTTCTATTGGGTGCTTGCTCACAGGAAAACTTTAACTGCTAATAATCTGAGAAAACGTGGGATAGAGGGACCCCTTCACTGCATTCTTTGCAAGGAATCAGAAGAATCGTTGGAGCATCTCTTCCTCAAATGCAAGTTTACCTTGGAGGTTTGGAATTATTCCTTCAAAAGTCTAAACATCAATGTTTTGATGCCAACAAACTGGAACGATTTATTAAAATGCTAGAAGGATTACTATCAAGGTTCCCTTTACAAGAAACTGGACTTCTCTAGAGGTTGGGAAGCTTTACCCAGGTATATTAGTTGGAAGATATGGACAACAAGAAATAAAGAAATTTTTTAGGGCACGTCCACAAGCCCTTGCAGGGTCTTCTCTGCAGAAAAGTTGCTTTGGTTCGAATCCTTATCTTCGCGAGGCATGCCAAGCATTCATCAGGATCCATTGACAGTAGATGAAAGAAACGGGATGGTTGACTTCCTTATGCCTCCCTCCTCCCTTTTCTGGATCAAGCCTCCCAAAAAACCAAGACCTTTTTCCTGGCAACTGAGAATGAATAAATATGACTTCCAGCATTGGTGGACTCAGTTGGGATGCAACACTCTTTTCTTCGATGGTGCCTTGAAAGGAAATCCTGGGTTGGCAAGTGCGGGGGGAGTAATATTCGACTCCAAGGGCAATAAGCAGAGAGAGTTTGCTTGGGGCATTGGTAGAAAGACCAACAATGGAACGGAATGGCTCAGTCTCATCAAAGGGCTGGATATTTCTATAAACATGAGAATAAAGAACTTGATGGTATTTTGGGATTCCTTAATTGTCATCAGGGAAGCTAGGCGCATCGTCGACAACAGGAAAGACCCCTCCTCAAAAATACATCATCTCTTAATCAACATTAGTAAAGACTTTCAAGAGCTCACCTTTCTTCATATCCTAAGAGGTTTAAACGGGCAAGCTGACGAAATGGCTAATACAGGAGTCAGACTCTCCTATGGCTCTCTAAGCTACGACAATGTCATTTGTGAAAATTCTTGGATTCCCTAGCCTATGGCTCCTCCATAGAGCCTAGGCTCATCTTTTTTCTATTTGGCCCCTTCATATTTCTTTGGCTCAAAATTCTAGAAAATTAAAAAAATAATTATTGGGAAATGCCTCAAGGCATTTCGACGGTCATCCAAATCTTCAAGGGATTCTCACTCTTGCTCAAATTAATGACATTCATTCAGTATGCCAATTGGATAGCATGCGAGCTGGTAGCTATGGTTTAAATTAGGGCAGAAAGCTTTACTTCGGCATTCATTCCATTGCTGGTTGCAGTTGCTCGGATTTGCTGGTCTTGGTTGTTTGTTTTTGCTGGTCTTTTGTTGGACATCGTTTTGGGAGAAATATGGAGCACCATGCTGTTGGGTGTCCTCAGGGAGGGGGAGGCGTGTTCTTGAAGTGTGATAGATGCTGCAAGCCTGTTAGAGGCCCTAATGGTGGATGTAATTGGGGGTTCCAGTTGGAAGAAATGATGGGTGGCTCGATGTGGGATCGGTGGGTAAGGAGAGTAACAACTTCCCCAAGCTTGGTCCCTGTCGAAGGCATTATGGGGTTGGGAATTCGCAAGGGCAAGCAGGTAAACAAGGCATTACTAAGTTCGAAGTGGATTTTTTGGACCGTCTACAGGAGCTGGAACTGCAAGTTCGGTTGTTATGCAACGAAAACCTGGATTATAAGAAGGCTCTAACCATCTCTATACTCTGGTGTCTGCTACCAACTCTGAGGTGAAATATCATAACAAGAAAGTGGAAGAGAAAATTGAACACCTTGAAGAGACCCTGGGGCTCGCCTACCCTCACAAAGCTCGAAATTCTAAGGCCACTAGCAGGGAATTGGAGGACATTGACAGAAAAATGGAGAAACTGAAGAAGTTTATGGCACATGCTGGGAATTTCGTGGATCTTAGTTCTAAAAATAATGTGGCAGCGGGCTCTATAGACGTTGTTATGGATATGGGATTTTAGCAGCAGCTCGTCGGTTGGTCTCTCGTTTTGGTTCTGCTATGTTTACATTACTGTTTTTAAATTATATGTATAGAATCACTGAAACTCGTAGAATAGGAACCAGCTGCAGACTTGGCAATTTCGAATGCTTCATCTCCCATATTTTGTATAAGGTAGCTTATTAGTGATGTTTTACTTTTGTATACTCCTGCTAGGGCAGTTCGTTAGATGTTATAGTTTTCATAGAACATGAATATACCATGTTAGCTATAAGCTTGAACGGGATGAACTTGGGGCGATGGATGTTTTCATCTCATGGGAGCAATCTGTCCATTTTCTGCTATATAATCTCCACCTTTGTATATAATCAAAGATGGTTAATCATTTATGTTTAAAAAAAAAAACTACATCCAAACAATCTACAAGAAGTATGTAATTTTTGTTTATTAAAAAAAGATGTTATTATTTTCTAAAACATAAATTTAAGGAGTAGTTTATTTATTATAGGTTTTCGACTTTACTGTGGTTTTGGTCGGAATTCGGTAAAAAACAATTTGGTAAAATCCAAATGTGTACATGTTTAAATTGTGTTTTTGAATCCATAAACAAAAATAAGCATCTACTAATAAAATATATATCTAGAACTTTTTAGTTCATCACAACCAAGGTTTGAATTTCATTTCAACTCCGCCCCTAACTAAATTTTTTTTTACGTTTCTTGCCCATCACACAATGTTTTAGTGAAAAAATAACCCTTCAACAATGAAGTTTTACTAAAAAAATACCCTTTAATAATGATGTTTTTATTAAAGAATTTAATTTTCAATTAAAATATATGTTTTAGTTTCCATCATTTACCCATGTTTTAGTTGATGATGTGCTTTGAAAATCATGGGTGGAAAAAACAACCTATGAGAGTGAGATAGACAACTCAAAAGTAACATGTGCCAGCATTATGCATTAAGTACATTAAGTGATAAACTTAAGAAACAAGAAATTCGTGGAAGGTAGAATCCTTTCCGAAGGTTAATGTCAGGCCACATGTAATGCAACATATAAAATTTTGCAAGGTTAACATGTTGCATCAATGCTGTAATTGAAATTGTAAAATTTTAATTTTCAATTAAAAGATATGGTTTTATTAAGGAGTTTAATTTCCAATTAAAAGATAACAATCGACCCATTTAGCCATGTTTTTCGTTGACCATGTACTCTAAAAATCAAGGGTGGAAGGGTTGAACAAAAAAAATACTAACAGTGACAGAGAAAACTCAAAAGTATCATGTGTCACATTATGCACCTGAAGTAAATTAAGTGATAAAGTTAGGAAACAAACAAAAGGTGGAACCTAGAATCCTTTCTAGAGGTTAATGTTAGCCACATGTAATGCAACATACCAATTTTTTCAAGGTTAACATGTTGCATCAATGGTGTAATTGAAATTGTGACATTTTATTCCAAAGGACTTGAGTAGAAAGGTGAGATAAATATAATATGCCCTTTCTAGAGGAAATTCATTGAAAAACACATCGAAATTGATATTGTACTATGAGTTTTTCCCCATCCTTTGTCAAATGAAGTTTAATAAGGTTTTTTTTCCAATGTATGGACTATTTTGGATTCCTCAACTATTGCACGTGAACTTGCACATACCAAACTACAACAAATCTTTCACGAAAGTGGAGTTGTCTATGTATTATCCAAGATGCAAATATTATGGTAAAAACTATTTTTGGGGCACAAGTTTTGCTAATATAGAGTGATGTGATACATTTTTTCCATTCAAATTGAAAACCATGGATTCAATTTAATTCTCAATGTGTTTTTGTGGGGTAGGGTCAAAATTTGTACCAATGAGTTCATGGATGTGCTTTCTTCTTTGGATCATTCACTTTCCATTTGCTATAAATGCTTAAGAAGAAACCACTTTCAACTTCAAACTTGTTTAGAAAAATTTTTACCCATGAGTAAAAGTAATTGTTTCAACCAATTACTAAGACTACAAGAATAATAAAATGTTATTAATTTTTAACATATATCAAATAAATCATTTAGTAAAAATGTGAATATATAAGTGAAAATATTTTAGCAACAAGACCTATAAATTGTAACTTGGAAGTATTGAAAGTGTCCAAAGTGGGATTGGGAGCCTCCCACAACAAAATCATATTGTCATGCCTTTGTCTAGTCACAAGTCTTAACCCAACTCAATATCAAAATAACAAAAACAATTTCATGTTTAAGAAAAAACCTAGAATAGTTTCATTAAAATTTGTTTTTAGATTATTATCAAACTTTTTAAAAAAATTAAAAATAACATCTTACCAAAATTAGTAGCTCCAAGTCTGTGGTAACCATAGGAGAGCACTTTCAAACTGTTTAGAGAAATGAGTATCTAAATTCAACAGGTGCTTCTAGCTTCTGAGGCCCATGACAAAAAAGAAAGTGTGTTTGAAACTCCATAGGTGATGCTTCGTATATTTGGTACTATGATAAATTAACGATGCTTGGTAAATTATGTGATGCTTCGTATATTTGGTACTATGATAAATTGATGGTGCTTGGTAAATTTGGTAGCTAATAAATCATTGATGCTTGGTCGCTGGGTGGGTTAATTCCTTCATTAACATAGTTTAAAAGTGACCTACTCTTCTAAAATGGTACCCACCTCTCTCTTGGAGTTGCACTTCCGAATTTGAAAATTGACTTATCTTATGAGGGAATGGAACGGCATAAAGGCTAGGAAGATGCACTAAAAGGAAGGGCATGACCTCATATTGGGACAATGATAGGACAATATAAGAAATAAAGAAAGAATAAATGGAATGAAATAAAATCTATCCCCATTGAAAGCAAATTCACCCACCTATTCTTCAATCAAATGAGAAAGTTTCACTCTAGTGAGAAAGTTTCAATCTTTATTATTATTGGGTTGAGAGGTGCTCTAGAGCCCAGTATGAGGGAGATCTTGTAACATGTGAGTGTTTGTCGAGTTTGTCAAGTAACAAAATAATACAAAGTAAAAAGTAATAAATATTATGTCGGCCATAAACAAAAAAGAATAATACAAAGTAAAAAGTAAATATTAGACTTAAATTAGAGACTTTAAAACTTAATGTTAAGTGGTAAATATTATGTCAATCATAAACAAAAAAGAATAATACAAAGTAAAAGGTAAATATGAAACTTAAACTAGAGACTTTAGAGCTTATGATTAGTAAAAATACATCGTAGCAAATAGGACCAAAATTATATAGAGAGTAGCGTTCCTTCCAATCAAATATTGAAAGCTCAGAGAGCACGGTGTCCCATTTAATTCATGCCTGTCGTCAAACTCCGTGAAGTTGGGAACACGGTGTCCCATTTAATTCATGCCTGTCGTCAAACTCCGTGAAGTTGGGAAGAAGCATCAAGAAGCATCACGCCATCTACCAAGAAAAGACGGACCAAGGAATCATTTGATGTTTGGCCGCTCAGCACTCCAAGAGAGATTAATCAATTGCCCCGAGCAAACCCAAGGAATGAAGAAGATGTTAACAAGTCTGCGAGCCAGGGAGTAAGGCGACAGACGACTGATACATTCAACATTGAAAAATTGGAAGTCCTTGGGATTCTCGTAATAGCATGTGCTTCTCGCAAAAGTTTACAATTATCGAGAAGTAAGCACGTGACTCAATAAATTATATTGCACTTTGCAAGAAAAAGTTGATCTTTCCACGGAAGGAGATTACTGTAGTTACTTGAATATATTTGTGGAAGAATAAGCCGGCGAATGTAAAGTAAGGCATGTGTTATCACATGCCGAAAAGAGATGCGTATTTTGATTGTTTGAGTCTCTAAATTTAAGAGTGCCTCCGTCATATCCAACAAATAATTTTTTCGTCCTCTTTGTCTGAGAGGTGTATACCCACCTCTGGTCTCCTGTAAAATTTCAAGAACAGTTGAAGGAGAAGGAAAAGCTTGTGTATTCACGATAAAGCTGTCTAGCTAATATTCTCCTCTGCCTTTCCCCAACCGAACCGAATTGTATTCACGCAAAACTTTGTGTATACAGATCCTACTATTACATTCACAAAAACAATCTGTTTCTACAGAGAATGCTGTAAGATGTGGTTGCGGGATGTCCAGGCCGGCCTCCCATGCAAAGAGCAGAGGCAGAACATCTGTACAAACACTCACGATGCCTGGAATGGAGTGCATGTTGGAGAGCGAAGACACGGCTTCGAAATCGCATAAGCCCAACACATGGAATACGGATGACCAGACAGATTTGTGATTGTTTTTTGCGTATCAAGGATAAAGATGAAGCCCGATATTCTGATGGGAAAATATGAAGTAGGGCGCCTGCTGGGGCAAGGGACGTTCGCCAAGGTCTACTATGCTAGAAGTCTCAAGACCGGCGAGAGCGTCGCCATTAAAACCATGGACAAGGAAAAAATCGTCAAGGTCGGCATGATGGAGCAGATCAAACGAGAAATCTCCGTCTTGAGGTTGGTCCCACACCCCAACATCGTTCGGCTCTACGAAGTCATGGCGACCAAATCCAAGATTTACATCGTCATGGAATACGTTAAGGGCGGTGAGCTCTTCGACAGGGTTGTCGACAAGGGGAAACTGAAGGAAGAGGAGGCGAGGAAGTATTTTCAACAGCTGATTAGCGCAGTCGACTTCTGCCACAGCCGGGGGGTTTACCACCGGGACTTGAAGTTAGAGAACTTGTTATTAGACGGCAACGGGGTCATGAAGGTCTCCGACTTCGGGCTCAGCGCGCTGCCGGAGCAGTTTAGGCAGGACGGCCTTCTCCACACGACGTGCGGCACCCCGGAATACGTTGCGCCGGAGGTCATTAACCAGAAAGGCTACGACGGTGCCAGAGCCGACATCTGGTCTTGTGGGGTCATACTGTTCGTGCTCATGGCGGGCTACCTGCCTTTCCAGGGCGCGAACCTCATGGTCATGTATAGGAAGATCTACAAAGGGGACTTCATATGTCCGCCGTGCTTTTCCTCTGATGTCCGGCAGCTTGTACTCCGGCTGCTGGACCCCAACCCACAGACAAGGATCACTGTTCCACAGCTCATGGAGATCCCTTGGTTCAGTCGGGGCTTCAATCGCCTGTCGAATCCCCTTTCTGACGATGTCGATGTCGATGTCGGCCCTGACGATGTCGACTTCCCCTTCAATATTCTCAGGAAGCCGGCCTCGCTCAATGCCTTCGACATCATTTCCCTCTCGCCGGGATTCAATCTCTCCGGGTTGTTCAACGACAATGCCGTGAAGCAGAAGGTGTCGAGGTTCACGTCGACTGAGCCGGCGTCGGGCATAATGTCGAAGTTAGAGGAGATTGCGAGGCTGTTCAGATTCAGCTTTAAGAAGTTTAGGGACTGCAAGGTAAAGTTGCAGAGGTCGGAGGAGGGGCGGAAGGGGCATTTGTCTATTGAGGCTGAGATTTTCGAAGTCACGCCCTCGCTCTTTCTGGTGGAGCTTCTGAAGACCTGCGGGGATACATTGGAATACAGTAACTTCTGCAGCCAAGATCTGAGGCCCAGCCTCAAAGATATCGTGTGGACATGGGACGGCAACGGTTAATAGCAGGCTTATACTATATTTATTATATATAGTATATCAAATACTCATTGTACATTGTTCAGTTTACCTTTCATGTAGAAAGAAAAATCACAGGATGTTAATATTGGGCAATGTTTAATACCCACTGAAATTTTAATACCAGTGAAATGGCTATTAACCATGGAATTATAACAAAGATATTGCTGCCGCGGGTATATAAGCGTGTAAAAATTTTCGAGCAGAGCTCCAATTCCTGGAAGGTTAATGTTTTACAGTCGTTAGATCTCCGACACATATACCATGAAGGACGTAACTCATGGACGAGGCGAAAGGGGTGGGATAAGTAGCATGATTTTAGATGTAATTCGACAATGAAAATTACTGCAATCAAACTTTGCCATTTTTTTAATAAAAAATTGTGATCTCTGAGAGTATAATAGGTTTCTGAATCGATCTAACTGGTTGGAATCACAGTTTAAACGACAGATTGTGTGATTTAGGCTATTGTAGGATTCCGGAGGAGGTCACGGGAAGTAGGGTGATATCAGTACTCTTTATACTACGCGAAGGTGAAAACCAACTGTTAAGCCAGCGGCATACTGGCCACTAGATGGTGCCTTGTATTAATGGAGACCAATTGATTTTGGCCTGAATGAGCTGAGGCTTATGATTCAATGTTCAGAGACCAGTGGTGAACAAACCTTTGTCGGATGGTCAAAATCATACTGCACCCTGATTGATTTAGAAGGAAGCATATTTTGTTTATGAAATTGTGAGGAAATCTCGTGAAAAACAGTACAAAAGAACATCCCAAAATATTTCCTTCTAGGGTTGGAATTGGGTTGAATTGTGTTCTAGGATAGTGGCATTCACTCATTGCTATCTTCCACTTCAAAAAAAAATCTCCATACTCATCATAATTTAGAATTATAGAGCCCTAATAATTATTATTAAAGAGATTATCATAAACAACATTAAGAATTTGATAGAGAAATGATAAAAATAGGGTTTAATCACTCTTAGTGATGAGACCATGACCATGTGCCTGTGCTTATAATTTAAGTATATGTTTTAATAGAAAATGTTTTTTAATTTGTTTATCAAGTTAGTCCATTTAATTAAGCTGTAGGTCTCGTCAAGTTCGATCAATATCTTTGCGAGTTTGTAAGCCGAAATGGCCTTCGTACAATCACAACTGGCGAGTCGTGGCATCCGGAGCAGCATCCATCTCCATGAATCATCCTGATATGTATTCTTCGTGTACAGTCAGCACCCACATCACTTCCTTGCACAGCTCTCCCTGCCATGTCATCCTATCCCCCAGCGCCACAACACCTTACTGCCTTACGTCAAAGAGGAGAACGCTTGTTGTTTCGGCACTACTTGCATGGAAAAGAAATTTTCCGAGTCTCCCAGTTATAATTTGTCGCCACAAATTAAGGTCCTCCATAGTATGCAGATATCGGGACTCGGGAGGAAAATGGAGGACAATGTTGGAGATCTACGGGCTCTTTCCCATGCTCTTCTTTTAAGAGGTTAAGCTATTCCAAATTTATCAAATCTTAATAATTCCATCCAGCTGCCCTGCCTTCCAATTGCTATTTAGATATATATATGGATTTGCTTGATTCACCCCTCTAATTGCCATATGGTTACGAAGATGGGCAGGCTGCCGATGAATTTGAAGGAAGTTAAATTGGTGGTTTCTTAAAGAGATATGGATATAGAGAGAGAGTAACTTATGCATAAAGGAATGGAGGGATTGTGAACATATAGCCATCAATCAACCGCATTTTGAAATGTATAACAATAGTCTTTTTATTACTTCCTTTACAAAGACGTGATTCTTTCTTTCACAACCACGTTTAAATTTACTTTAAAAACTTATTTATTATTTAATTTTTAATTATTAGTTTATATTTATAAACACCTAACATATAAAAATATAATTAAAATTTAATGAACACAAAAATTTCATTTCATAACTCTGTAATTATCAAATGAAATTAAAATTTCGAGAGGAACGAGTTTTGCTCTCCTTTATGCATGCAATTATGTGAAGTGTAAAATTTGAGAGATGTGTATATATATTATCTAGATAAAAAAATGGTTATTTATAAAAAATAAAATGGTATATATTAAATGGGTTTTAAAATAAAAAGGCTAAGCATTTTTGTTGGTTCATTTTTACAAAAATTCTCTAGCAAATATGGGTTGTATGATTTTATTGTTTTCAATATAAGTTTAATTAAGTTTAGGGCATGTGCAAGCTAATGAGGGTCACTTTTGGGCGTTAGATACAATAGAAAACTGAAAAATCAGGTATCCCTCAATTTACTTAGTTTTTTTGAGATATTTACACAAGATATCATGCATCGAGTAAAAAAGATGAAATGTAGAAAATTGAGTCACGTATCCAAATATTAAGTTTCAAGTATTGAAAATTTACATAACTCTGTCATATTTCATATTGTCTAACAATCATTTTTTTTTATTTTTTGGTAAAGGATAAGGTATATGTTTTTGTGGGTGCAGCCTTTGAGTGCCTAAATGATGGTTTAGGGCTACAAAAAATGGTACATGTATAGAACCAGTAGCACACTATTTTAAAATTAAATGTTTAAATTTTTAATTTTTTTAAATTATGTAAGTGATCAAACCTCGAGAATATGATGTCAAATGTGGGTGCCGCCTTTGAAGGTCTTAATATAGTTATTTTGACTTGGATTTTGTATAGCATGTATGGGTCGATGTCTACTAGTGCAGCATACAATTTTTTTTTAAATGATTTAGAAATTAAAAAGTTATGGAATAAACACTAACAACATGTTTTTTTTACTTAAGAAGTGATGACACAACAAAATTAGGAAATAAATAGAAAAAATCAATAATATTTTTAAAACATTACATATTTGGAATCTGCATAAAAAATGTTATCTATGCCTAAAATTTTGTTAATAATGGTCATGTATGTCATGCTGTAGAGAGGAGTAAAAAACAAGCATATCGAGAAAAATGGTGGAAATGCCTAATTAGCTATGGCTCAGTAAATTCCATAACACAACTTTGGGAAGTCCGAACCAACCACATAGGACTGTGTCTGACATGCGAGGGCGGGAGTAGGGGGTTATTAGGTGCTAAGGAACGCGCGTGCGTTATATTTAAATTCAAATATTTTGGTTGGTGCGCTTGGTGTTAGAAGAAATGCGTGAGCGTTTTTTATATACAAAATGCGCGCATGTTATGAACTTCACAAATTTATGTTTTTAAGTGTTGAATGGAGATAAAGGGGGTGAGAGAGAGAAGATTTATACGAAAGGGGGGGCAAGGGACATAAATTTAAGGACTTGGGGATAATAATGATAAGGGAGGGAAATTAAAGACCTAAACCCATAAGTCCTAAGTCCCAAACCCCCTAAATCCCTACACCCCTAAGCACCTAAGCCCTTAACATATAATCCCTCACACCATTAATAGTTGATCCTAAATTACTTAACCTATAAAGGTATTACTCCTTAAGTCCCTAGTCCATTAATTACTCCTTAATATCCCCTCACTGTTGTCATTATCCTCTTATTCCCTAAGCCTTTAACACTATAACACCTTAGACATCAATTCCTAACCTCTTAAAACCTAACCCCCTAAGCCCAGAGTCCTTAATCCCTTTACCCCGAAATCCCAAACTACTAAACCCCTTAAGTCCTTTAATTGTTTACCTGTAATCCTTTAACCATTAGCCCTCTAAGCTCTAGTTTACCCTATACAGGTAATTTAATTCTTTGCCGCTACACTACGTTTGCATGTGCGACCTCCCTTGTGCTAGCATGCTCTTCATTTGCTTGTGTGCTCTACGTTTGCATGTGTGGTATTCGTTTGCATGAGAGCTCTATATTTGCTTGAGCTCTCTCCCTATAGATTGATCACTCCTATCTCAGCTTTGGCATTCTTGCTTAGGTTTGTGCATTAGTCTCTTTAAGCTCTAATATACCCCTTATAAAACTTTAAGCCTTTAACCCCTTCACTATTCATTCATAACCTCATAAAACCTAACATGCTAACCCTAAAGCACTAAATCAATTAACCCCTAATTCTGCTAACCCCTAAACCCCCTAGCCACTTTATCTATAATCCCACAACCCCTAACCCCTAATACCTAGTCGACCCCTAACCCCTAAACAGTATAACCCATATTACTTAAAATGATCAAATCCCTAAGCCCTTAACCCTAGAAAAAATTAAACATTTTCCACCTACTCATAACCCCCAAACCTAAGGCCATATTCCACCTACTTATAACCCCCACCCCTATCTGTCTGAAAACCCCTAAAAACACCTCCCTACCCACCCCCCCTCTCTCTCTCTAACCCCTCCTCTCCCTCTCCCTAATCCGCACCAATCTTAAACCCCCCCTCTCTCTATCTCTCTCCTAATCCTATCACTCTTAACCCTCGCTCACTCTCTCCCCTCCTACACCTAACCCTTACTAACCCCCTCTCTCTCTATCTCTTTTGTACTCCTCCACCAACCCCTATCCCCCACCCCTCTCTCTCTTCTAACCCCCTGACACCCTCCTCCCTCTCTATATCTCTATATCCCCTTAACCCACCCCACCCCACCCCACCCACACCTAACCACCTCCCCTCTCTTATTGTCTCTCCTACTCTCCATACCCCTAACCCCCCTCTCTCTATCCCCTCCTCCTCGTAACCCTTACAAACCCCCTTTCTCACTCTCTCTTCCCTACTTCTACACCTCTCTCTCTAAACCCCCTCTCCCTCTCCCTAACCTCTCCCCCATCCCTAACCATCCTAATCTTTCTATCTCTCTCCTACTCCCCCTATCCCTAAGCCCCCTCCTCTCTATCTCTCTCCCATCCGCTCCTTAGCCCTTACTAACCCCCTCTCTCAGTCTCTCTCTCTCTTCCCTACACCTCCACCTACCTCTAACCACACCTCCCATCTCTCTTTCTCACTCCCTACAACTAACACCCTCTCTCTCTCCCCCTAACCATTATTAACCCCCCCCTCTCTCTCTCTCTAACCCCCCTCCTAGCCCCTTACCCCTAACTAACCCCCCCCCCTCTCTCTCTCTCTAACCCCCCTCCTAGCCCCTTACCCCTAACTAACCCCCCCTCTCTATCTCTATCTATCCTACTCCTCTCTCTCTCTCTCTCTCTCCCCTAATCCCCCTTCCCCTACCACTAACGACCCCCCATATCTAACCCCTAAGCCCCTTGACCTCAAACCCCTTAACACCTTATCCCCTAACATCAAATCCCTATTTAACCTCCTAACCCATAGAACATGAAGCCCAAAACCTTTCAAGATAAGTAGGGATCTAGGGAAATAAAGGAAATTTATTTTCTTGGGAAGAAGCTATTAAATAAGGTTTTGATCAAAATGAAAATTGTGTAGATTACCATAACGCTAGCGCGTTATTAAATAAGGCAGCACTAATGGCACTTGTTAGGTGAGGGGTAGATGGATCTCCCATGTGTCTACTATAGAGGACATCCACACCCTTTCTAGGAGTGGAGCCTCTCTTATACACTTGTCCCTTTTGCACATTTGGACTACGAGGAGAGGCAACTGCTAACTGTTTCCTAAATATAGAAGTTGGTGGCTGAAATCACCAATTACTGAAGTAGTTAGAAATGCATTGGTCAATGAAATAGCATGTATCAACAAACTGAAAATGATGAAATACATACCGATGTATTGTATACTTCAATCAATTCTAAGAAACATTCTGCCACCCATTGTGTCTTTATGGGCACGCTAGTGCTTGTATTCCCACCGGGGGGGCTCACTAAATGAAATCATTTCCCTCTGAGGGGGATCTACAACCTACAATTTAGGAAATTGTAAATATTAGATCGTGTAGCATTAATTAAGTAACATGTGATAACAAACTAACATGTATTAAAATAATGTCATGTTGAAATAGTTACCTCAGTGTGAGTTGTTGTCACTGAAGGTATGACAAGATCTTGTACATCAGATGGTTCTGGTGCATGAGCCTCTAGACTATCCTCCACATCATCAATGGAAAATTCTTTCCCCTCGTGCCCTTCTTGTAGCAACTACAAGTTTTAAAATCATTAAAAATATTAGCAATCTATATATGTGTATAGTAAGGAAAAATAACTTACAAATGACACTAAATTGTTAACCATTTACTTACCTGTGTAAAATACCTAGTAAAGATATCATCTGTCTGGATAGGACCAAAGCAAGGATGGTCGCATACTATGCATTGGTGGGGCTCTCGGCTGTGCTCATGAGGTGCAGTTCTAGTGCCACTACTAGATGCTCCTCGACCATTGGAAGGTGGTGGCTCTACCCCACCGAGAGGTGGTGGATCTACCCCACCAAGAGGTGGTGACTCTACTCCACCTATAGATGGTGACTCTGATGGCCCTTCCTGGTACGTACCTTGAAGATACGTGCTATGGAGAACAACCTCCTATGCCAACAGTAGGAATGACTCATGCATCTGTGGCACCAACTAATGTGCAGGCGGCACATCTGGCCTGGGTAGCTTCCTGCGAGGTGGAGCTACTAGGTGATTGGGATCTATGTGGATCGCATTGGGACATTTTTGAGGCATCCCCATCCCAACGCCCTAGTACTCCCAGATATTAAAATAATTAACATGCTTCCCCAAAACAAATTCTGCGTACATCTTTCTAAGAAAATATAGAGGCATTTCCTTGTTTTTATGTGGTGGTATATCAAATATCATGTACCATCGGTCCATCCAATTATCTATGAATGGTTGATATGTACACCACTCAATAGAAATATGCATTTTGTTTACATTCAGGATTTCACCCATCCATGGATCTCTAAAAAGGGAAACGATATGCTATTCCATTATCTTCAACTTCTTAACTTCTTTGTAGCTAACTCCATCAGCATATTCTTGCCTCTTTCTCTCTCTGTATGTAGCAATATCTTGTAGTGCACCATTTGACCTACTAAAGGTCTCTATTATTGCATCCAAATTGGATGCAAGAATATGGTGCCTATCATCAACAACTGTTATTAAGGCTCGAATGTCTCTGAGCCTCTCAATTTCTCTTTGGATGTCTGAATGTGCATCCATTGTTGTCACTACAATCAAAAAATAAAAATAAAACAAATCATTAGAAACATATACATGTGCTATAGTGACATCTCTCAAAAATGAAAAATGTAAAAACTTTGTGCAAGAACGAATACATTACAAACATAAATATTATCTCAATATACTATAATAACAACTACATGTAAACCAAACTGGAAGGTGAGGATCAACTACATGTAAATCGATTAATGATCAATGGCGGAGAGCTCCTAATTCACTTAATACTGAAGGATTGAGACAATGGAGACCTTAAAAGAACTTTATGTACACCTTTCTAGAGCTGAGGTATTAGAGAAGATGTTATTTGTCATCCTCTGCCTTCAGAGATTTCTCTTTTGTATCTAATTCATTTCATGTCCGTGGCCCTTTCCTTGCTCATAATCTAGTGTATGATAAGGAAGATTTGGTGGTGAAGTTCTCTGCGTTATTAAGAAGGGGTAATATTTGGAATGTGAGGGTTGATCTACGCTTATTCCATGAAGTAAATCTCTTATCAATTTCTAGGTAAGAAGACCCAAATCCATCGATTGAGTGTCTTGGTGGTGAAGGAGGTAAAAAACGATGTGGTGGTTCATCTTAGCAACAAAATAAGCGATGTGTCTGCAAAGGAGGGGAACCTAGTCCCTTGAGTTTTGGGGGATGATGTAAAATCCATCATGCCATTGGGTTGGATTCACAAGCATTGGTTGGACATTTTCAAGGTAAAAGAATGTGTGGGAAAAAACATAGGGTTTGTTTGAGTCAAGTCTAGAAAGCAAGCCTAGGTTATAGTCCATAGTTCCTCCTCCTGTCCAAATGGTGGATGGGTTTTCTTTTCCAATTTGCAATAGATGTGGAAAAAATATTGAAGAAATGTTGGTGTTAGGATTCAAATCCCTTATTGCTTAGGTGGATGCAAAATTCATTGAGGGGATTGATAGTATGGAGGAATTTCCATATGTCAAATAACAATTTTTAAAAAATTTAGTTTTGGAATTTCATTTACATGGATTTTTAATTTATGGAAATATAAAAATTTATATTTTTATTGAGGAAATGAGGCAATGATGAACGTTTATATGCCTACCTTTCCAATCCTCCTTGCTCTTCGAATTCACCCTCCTTGCACTTCGAATTCACCCCGCCTCCACTTCTCCACGTCGACATTGGAAGCTCTGATCGCTCGAGTGTTTTCGTTAATTCGGTCAATGAACAATGGACGCGGAAGCAAACTGTTTTTTGGATTTTTAATATATTTCTGTAACGCTCACGCTATATTGAATTTATAACGCTCGCCCGATATGATTTCCTATCCTGCGTGTTAACTGACATGACAGGCTCGTGCCTGCCCATACCTATCTCAAAGCAACGCGTGCGTTTTAGTTTTATTAAATTCTCGCATGTTTCATGAAAGCACAATTGCATCTAAAAGGTCCCTCAACTTCGTGCGAGGGCCCTTTAATTAATTCATAATCCTAATATTTACAACAATATGGATTATTATATTTCGAAACTTATATATAAATTATGGACTAGGGCATCATAAGTTTGTGAAGTGTTGTGTACAATTTATGTGATCTTCAAGATTTTAAATGCTATTGAGGTAACTCTACATTACTACTAGTGAATGAAAACTAAATTTTATTATATGCTTCTATTCTATAAGGCAATTTTATAGAAGAAAGATTAAGTGTTCCATAGCAAGTCATTTAGGCATGTAATTCCCTTCGTTCTTCTAGCTAATTCCCTAGAGCTCTCTCACTTTTCAAGATTGAATTTACAATGCTTCTGAAATGAAAGACTACTACTTCAAAAATAAAGGTACAAATAACAAGAGTTGAATAATATGGAATTAAAATCATAACAAAATGTGATGGAATCAAACTATTCTATTGCACGCTGAACATCACAACAAGCCCCTTTAGTAGTGATAAGGTGATAGTATGTCGTGAAAAGATGAATTAAACATTCTAACAAAGAACTAAATGATGAACAATTCCACGACCATTCAAGAATATGAGATGTTAGGTAGTGGTTTTACAAACCACGTGATAACTAGAAGAAAAGAAATAAATGCAACATACACAAGAAGTTGTGCTCACCAACAATATCCTCAAGTAGGTCCTAGCTTTAACTCAACTAAAAAGACTAGTAATTTATTCATTAATGAACAGTTCAAATTGCATCCTTTAGTTTGCATCTTTTGTAATACTAAACCTAATTGTGTGCAATTTGGAACCTACCATAACTTAAGCTATAAACAAGTACATTTATAGTGGATATTTATTTGAGCCCTTGAAATCGATAGGGATTTCAAAGGCTTATCATTGCAAATATTACCCCCAAGAATTGCCAACTTCCTCACACTAGGAGTCTAATATTCATGACAACGTGTTAAGGAATGGATTTGGAGGTGCACGATCCTGCTTCATTGGTTGATTGGATGGCCTACTATAGAGGGATCATGAATACAACTCTTTTTTTTATTTCCCATCTTGACAAATTGTCATGAATTGCAAGTTCATCTTCCCTTTTTCTCGGGCTGGGGAATTGTTGAGAGAGACATTCATAAGACTATTTCCTTCTTGGTCGAGTTGTAACTTAGTGGGTCAAATCTACAATCCCTAATATTATAATGGATATCTACCACCTATAGTCTGGGTCTTTAAAATTTGATTTATGAGTGTATAAAGGATACGTAATCGGAGGTATTCTATATCCTACCAACTACCTTTGATCCATAATGTTGACAAATGTTGGTGAAAAGACATTCTAATGCTAATGAAAAAATCATAAGGTTATCATTATGCATCAATAACACTTTAGAAGAGTTGAAAACTTTATTTATAATATATTAATAGATCTATCACTAAAAACCATTCATGAGTATACAAGCAAACTTAAACATTTTCAACACAAAAAATCATCAAATGCTACTGAAATAACCATTGCAAATAAAATTAATCAACAAATTGTTTGATGTCTGCAAAAATAGTCAATGCTTTGGATATTGGGCTAAAAATTAACAATTTCCAAGGTTTTGGGGGATATAAATGGCCATGAAATATTAGAAAAATTATCCAAATATGGGGCTCATCATAACCTTCCAACTTAGATATTTGCAAATCCCTTGTTTAGCAAAACGAAAGGAAAGAAAAAGGTAGGGTCATTGGTGATCTTCTTCTGCTTGTGACTTTTGTTGTTGACTACTACCTTCCTCAACTATTATAAAAGTTTATTATGGCTACAAATTGTAAGTGTGCCCCTATTTTCATCGCTTCCTCTACTTTCCTTCCTATTTCCTTGTCTTTGATGTATGTTTATTCATCATCCATTCTCTCTTCATGTTCCTCTGATTTTGATGTTGTGTAAGCTTCATCTCTTCCTATACTTTTGATTCTAAGTCTCAAAATATTTGTTGAGTGTTGGTTACCCAAATTGAGAGGGGAACTAACTATCCTTCATGTGTCATAATAATCTCAACATCCCACTATGTTTTCAAGCATTCTTATTTAAGGTTATAATAAATAGAATAGGTTGTAGCTTCTTTTTGGTAGTAGCTTGAAAATTGGACAAGTTCCTTCCATCTTGTCCTCTTAGTAGAAACATCATGGTTCTCCAAATCCTTGATAACAACAGATAGGATGTAATGCAAGTGAAAAACTAAAATTTAACCCTACCTAATTGAATGTAATTCTTTGAATGCCTTCAACATATATTTCGACTCTGGAAAGGACTAGGGTTCCATCTTTTGTTTATTTTCAGGAATTTCATGCCATCTTACTTCTAGACCTTGTACGACTCATCCCTTGAAGTATTGATATGTCTGTTATAGAGTGCAGTTGCCTCCAATTATCTCCTTTGTAACACTAGGAATGCAACTAAATCTACAATCACATTTATATGGTTTCTCCAAACATCATTTGGCCTAGCAAATTCTCCTCTCACCCTTAACTCATATATCATCTCATCAGTGTTGTAATATTCCATAGTGGAAAACCTAATATGTTTTTTCTACAACCAATATATGGTTGCCTTGAGTTCAATGTCCCCTACATAAGGGTTCAAAGACGACCTCAACTTTTGAGGCAACGCATAATTGTGTAGATAAATCTCGCATAATAGCCTTTTCATTTCTCGAAGGTTGTTAAAATTGAGCTCACAGAATCCCTGAGGGTTTTGAATTTCTCCCTTTTATTAGGAAACACAACATTCAATTTGGAATGTGTACCATTATTCTAATTGGCATGAAAAATATAAAACTGAGAGGGTGAACTAGTGCAAAAAGGGATATGGATTATATTTTGAAGAATTGGTTGGAGAAGGGGCAACAAAGATAGAAAATATAACACAAAGGAGGCTAAAAAAGATGAAATTCTTGTTGCCAACAATAGCCTGTGTAAGTCATCTTGCCACCTTTTTTTTAACTATGCTCATATTTTGTTTTGATTTTCCAAATCCATGTTACAATTCTAAAGAGGAATGGATGGTAGCAATAGAAGACTATTCCAAAGACTTGGATGATGAAAGGTAGAATACAATCGTGTCCTAGGTGGAATGAAGACTATCTCCAAGAATGCAATAGGAGGGTAATATAATTCAGTAAGAGTGTGGGACATTGCATGTAAATTGTCCTATTAAGAAAGGGTTGAAGAGTCCATTTAAATAGTTTTTCCATTTGGGTTTTCAAGATAATCTCTATGTTATTAGTGCCTATGTAATTGATTTTTTTAGAAATTCCTTCTTCATTTGAATTACAATTTTAAAGTATTACACAATTAGAAATGATGTATAGTGAAATAGAAAATAGAGATAACCATTTTATTTTTCATTAAATTAATTAATGTTTATGCTGGTGAATTGACTTAGTTATAGGCTAGAGGTGATTACAAATATATTGATATCAAAGATGATTTCAAGCATATTGGGGAAGGCCTTTTGATATTAAAAGCCCAATTTTAAGAACATTCAGAGGATGACATGTTGGTGTCAGGCCTTTTTTGGGGCTTAAAATCCTTTAAATAGGTAGGTTTGATTTAAAACAAATTAGTATTGGGTCTATTTTCACTACAAACAATGTGTTGAGTTCAACATCCAATCATCACCAATAGAGAAAGAGGAGTTCTCCCATAAGGAGATCAAGGAATAACGAGAGAGAGGGGGAGTAGAGTTAGGGATCAGGGGACGAAGAGAGAGAAACAGGGAGAAGAGGAGGGAGGGAGGGAGAGATAAAGAGGGCTTAGAGATATTTATTTGGAAAAGCCAAGCATTTCACTATGTTTTGGGCTAATGATGAATTTATTTGATTGACATGACAACTTGGATGAATTTATTAATTGTGCAGACATTGATCAACTCCTTTGTAGAATTATGGTACCCAAAATCAATATCCCTAGTCTCCTGCATAGTGACTCCCACTCACTCCCAATGACGGAGTGCGGGCACTCGCGCCCCCCTTTTCATTATTTTTTTTGTGGGTTTTTGTTCTATATTAAGCATATCTAATTTCAGTGATGGAAATACTCAACGACAATTTATGTTGAAGTGGTTTGTGAACAATATAAGGTCACATAAACTGTTCAAATGGAAAATTGTCGTTCCATCTTTTTCATGCCTTCCTAGAAGATTGGGTGCTTAATTCATTCATATATGTTATGAAAACACAAGTGGTCATGGGTGATGAATGGTTCTATAAATAGTTTTGGATTTTATTTTCTCTCATCTTCAAAAGGTTGTGAAATGGCCAACTCATTTCAACTTTGCAGAGGAAAAAGGAGGGGTTATAAGTGTAATGCTGGGAAACAATGATGAGTTTGACAAGGTAGATTTGTTTCCTTTGATTCTTCATCACATTACATCTCATATTTATTTTTAAAATGAGGTCCAAAAAAACCTCAACTTTCCTTCACTTGGCTACTGTGTGTCAAATTGAACTTTTGGCTTCATGTGATATGGGACTGATTGTTTGGTAAAAAATGCACTATCAATGTCATCTTCAAGTATTCCCAATAGTACAATATGGATTAGGTCCTCAAGTCCTACCCCCACGTCACTTGGTCCACTTCTAATTCATGAAATCATATCTCATACTCCATAAATTGGTGGTATGATGTAGACTACAAAGCTCTCCACAACTAGCTTCAACGTGCCTTTTCTCATAATCATTGATCTTATCCCAACCTGAAATTTTCCTATTATTGCTTCTTCTACCAAAAGAAACACCTCTTCATCTTTAGGTTACCTCTTCATAGATAAAGTTGCTTCAAGGCTTTGAGGGATTATTTGTCACCTCTCTTACAATTGCTTCTTCTACCAAAAGAAACACCTCTTCATCTTTAGGTTACCTCTTCATAGATAAAGTTGCTTCAAGGCTTTGATGGCTTATTTGTCACCTCTCTTGTCATTTATAGACAGGTAGTATATACACTAGTGTATAGACCTATTGTATATATTGGTATATACACTAGTGTATAGACCTAGTGTATATATTGGTATATAAACTAGTGTATAGACCTAATGTATACAAGTTAGTGTATATACTCGTATATACGCCAGAAATACTAGTTAGTATTTTGAGTACAAACCTTTGTTATTGGAGGGTGAGTCTTGCCAATATTTCTTGTAGGATTATGATCTTCGGTGTTGGTAAAAAATATGTTATAATAAGCATAGTATAACTAGAATGAATGAGAATATTTATAGTAGGGTAGGAGGGTTATATTTTAATTTTTTGTAGGGTTTCACAGCAAGCTTCACATCAACTTTGGAAACATCTTGGAATCCCTTCACAAATTGAAGAACCGCCAGGGCTATGGAAAGGTTTTCAAAATTCCCTTTGTTGACATTGAAGAAGGTAAGATAAATATCACTTGCTTTATTGACTCTTCTAACATTTTCTATGCTCAAAGCCAACCCATCCATGTCTACATTATCTCCAAATCCAATGTTAATCAAACCAACAAAAATTATGGCATTACCAAAGGCTACAGTAGACATTGGTAATGTTGAACATGAAGGATTAACCTTCACTATAATTTCAAGACTAACATTATTAAAGGACTTGCACATATTCCTAGCTTTTTCCTTAAACAGATATACAATAATGAATATAAACACCTTATGAAAATTCCATAGGTATTGTAAGTCATAACTTCTTTTCCATAAATCTTTTTTCATCATGATTAATTATATATTGCATTAATGACATTTTCCCAAGCCTTGAACATGTAATACGTTTGAAGCCAAGATTGTCAAAGAAATGATCAATCTTCTCATACCAAGGATGAGGTGCCTATTTCAAACCATAAAATTACTTCTTGAGTCGACAAACAAGACTAGAATCTGTCAAAAAAGAGGAGGATGTTTCCTATAAATTTATTAAGTCAAATATCCATGAAGAAATGCACAAATAGGAATATTAGAAAAAAGTGAAGATCAAAATGCATTCAGAAAATGTCAACATAGATGAATACATGAAGATCAATTAAACTTGGAATACGTTGCAACAAATGCTTGAAAGACAATGTAGCAACATGAACCTGGGCCAACGTGAATAATTATCATCCTTCAAAGACAACCGAGAATATTTATAGGTTTATTTTTTGTTTAAATTTCATTGAGCATGCCTCCTAATGATGATTGTTGAGAGGGATCTCAAATCGTCAAGGAAAGAAAAAGATAAACACACCCCCCCCCATTTTATAATATGGAACTTTCCTTACAAGATATAAATATTTGTAGAACATAAATCCAATACACGAATCTAGAGGATAACAATTAATAGTGACCATCTCATTGTTGCGTCGATATTTGATGTGCTTATTGGATATACTAGTGTATGCCTATATGCCTAGTGTATATGCACTAGAATATACATATGAGTATATACACTAGACTTGTATATACCTAGTACATAAATACTGGTGTATATACTAGTATATATAGTATATACACCAATGTATATAACTATTATATACACCAGTGTATATAACTAATATATACATCAGTGTATATACTGTACTATATGTTAAGCATTAGTATACCACTACCCTGTCATAGACTAGGTCATTTTGTATACCACTATACAAACTTAGTTGTTGGTACAAACCTTCAACTACAAACAATGCCAAGGAAGAACTCATCAAAGTTAAGGTAATTCCTATCTTCCTCTAAACATGAGAAATTAATGGATATCGTTAGTATTAGAAGTGGTCTTGATTGTCTACTTGAATGATCATTGTTATTGTCACCATAAGATCCTCATCCTAATTGTTATTGGCATTGTCATCGACATTCAGTTCATCGTCATCCTCATCATCATCATGCCCATTGTCACCATCATCGTGCCCATTTCCACCATCATCATTTTTTACCACCACCATCTGTATCGTCATGTCCATTTCTACCTTTGACACCATAATACTCATTGTCACCATCACCATCCCCATGCTCATTGTCACCATCACCATCATGCTTCATCATCACCAAGCCCATTGTCATCATAACCATCAAATGTAATTCTCATTGTCACCATCACCGTCCATTGTTTTGTGTCTCATTGTCACCATCACCATCCTCATCCCCATGCCCATTATCACCATTTTCGCCCTGATGCTCATTATCACTGTCATCATCCCCATGCTCATTGTCACCATCATTATCATCCCCATACTCATTGTTTCTATATTAGTTCAACTTTTCATATTCATAAATAACTTGATAAATTGCACAAACTTCATAAACTACTAGTGTTATATAATAGTGTATACATGGGTATGGTGTATATACTAGTATATACACTGTGTATATACCAATGTATACACCAGTGTATATGCTAGTATATACACCATACCCATGTATACACTAGTAATATACACTAGTGTATATACTAGTATATACACTATACCCATGTGTAACCAATGTATATACTAGTATATACACCAGCGTATATACTAGTATATACCAATACAGTGGTGTATACACTAGTATAAATACTAGTGTATATACTGGTATATACACCAACCAGTGTATATACATCAATGTATATAATAGGTGTATATACTGGTATATACATTGGTGTACACTAGTATACACATTGGTATACACATAAAGAAATTGTGGCATTATCAATTGTGTCATAAGATTGTGTAGATGACCACATAAGGTGGTGTATATTGGCATATACACTAGTTTATATTGGTGGTGCATATATTGATATATACAATAGTGTATATACTGGTATATACACTAGTGTATATTCCAGTGTATACATTAGTGTATACACTAGTATATACACTAGTGTATATACTAGTGTATATACACTAGTGGTATATATACCGTGGTGTGGTATATATTGGTATATACACTAATGTATATATCGGTATATACACTATGCTAAATAGTTTATTTGTGCAGATGGTCACATAAGGTATTATCAATGTATAGATTGTATACTCCAGTGTATATACAAAAATTAAAAGGTCATATGCACTATACACACCCATATGCACAAGGCAAATATGGAAGCTTTCATATATGTGCATGCTTTATCCTAGGTTTTAAGGAACATCCAACGTTTTTAGTATATACTTAAGGCCTAGTGTCACAACCCCAAATCTTTGAGACGGTTGAGAATGCAGATGGGTGGGTTGCTTGTGACTAAGTATTCCCACACCCATGGTCTCTTCCGGAAATGGAGTGTCGTTTGGATTGGGAAAGGAGCCCACAACATTGGGGTGGTAGTTGGAATAGGTTAGAAGCTTGGATGGTGTGGAGGTGTGGCCCACACTTAGTCATTTTGGTGGTAAAAAAGACTTCCACGCGGAGAAGCCCCACTTTTTGGTTTGAAGTTAAGTTGATGGCCAATTAGACCTAGAGATAAATTGATGGTGCAAGGCCCTTATTTTCCTCCCTTAACTATGTCAAGGCCTTGAGAACCATCCCTATTACACAAAATATCCTAATTCCATCCATATCTCAGTTGTATGTCACTCATCCATTTTAAATGGTTTGTTTGTTGTTTGAGGCCTTAATCATGGCCCATTAGTTTAAGAATATTCATTTAGGACTTAATTCCATAAATTTCTCTCCCAGCCATGGTTTTAGACTCATCCCTAATGCACAAAACCTCATGTTAGCACTCCTATCCCACTCTAAGGATAGTCATCTCCTACACATGGCAAGTTTTATGGTTTGTGGCCTTATTCATGGTCATTGGTCCCTTGAGGATTCTTATAGGGATTCTTAGGCCTTATTCTTATGGCCATTGGTTAGAAGCTTCATTTAGAGTCTAATTCCCATGTTTTGCTTCCCTTACAATAGTCTAGTTCGTGAAACCTATCCAGAGAACCTCTAAGCCTTTGTGCCAAGTTTCGGATAGAACCTCTGAGCCTTTGTGCCAAGTTCAAGAGTTTTTGGTCAAACTTAAACCACCCACTTAGTAGAAGACTTCAGCTTTTGTTATCCCTTTGGTTGGTGGTCAACCAAAAAAACCTCTTCAGAGAGCACTTGTACTTACCATGAGAAGTTATCTTCTGCTAACTTGCTTGGAAACTTGGATTATCAAGATATAAATGTTCAGCAAGTGGTAGTTGTCCACTTCTAGTGATTCAACTCTCTTTTCTTTGACTCATATACACCCATTCAAATTAAGGGGCTGTAATGTACCCAAACCGGAATATAGGCACACCAAATCAAAACTCAAGAAAAGTAGCTAAGCTCTGATACGACTATAATGTACCAAATCCAAGTACAACAAAGGAATAGGCACACTAACTCAATGGGTCAAGGAAGACACTAATGGAATAAAGGAAAATAGTAGCTACACTAGTTCAAGGATCCTTTGCCCAATGTACTAGAACCATTCATGTTTCAAAATAAGCTACTGCTGAATTCTACCGCAAGGATTCTTGGGTACACCAGCATATGAAAACTAGATCCCTTCTACTATATCAAAGAGAGAGACATTGGGAATTGACTTCTGGGAAAGTAGGAGGCTCTAGAACTCAGGGAAGGGTTCTGGAACAAGTATCTAGTCTATGTTATGACAGGTACTGCAGTAAAAATTTCTGCAAAAAAATTCATAGGTCTATTTGGCCGATTGGAGCCCTAGGAGTGAGATTTCCCAATTCAGGACTGCGCAGTTACCTTGTTTCTAACTCGACTCAAACACTAATAGATCCTCCCAAAATTTAGATTTAAAGGTGGTTTCCGAACCAATTTTCCATCTAGTTTCCAAATATGGCTTCATATTTGTAAATGGACAATAATAAGATACTTTTTAAAGCGAATTACGAAAACTGGTCAGAATTGGCACACATTGAGCATAGGTTCATAAACATAAAAATACAAGAATAAATTTCTGCATAACAGAGTTGGTTTTTTTTATTATAAGATAACATCATAGAGTGTATTACATCATGGATGGCATGATACATCCATATGATCCAAAATATTCCATAGATCAACTCACTACACCCAAGGACACATCAAAAACACACTATGAGTAGTTGTAAACCAAAATGGAGAGTATGATTCTCCACCAAGCTACTTGACGATTACCACAACCTATATAAAACATGCAATAATATATTTGAATGGATATGGGTTCTCCACTCCTCAATCAAAGTACATAGGGGCACATCTCCCCACTATTTGTAAGGTGCACATCTCCCAAGCACCGGAATTTTATCAAGCAAAATATCAATACAAATATTTTCCAACCTCAAGAAGTGTGCTTGCTGCTTCTTATATAGCTTCATAGAAACCCCAAAACCACTTGAAAATACCATGGAATGAAGAAAACTAGAGACTTGACTATCTTGCCCCCACTTAGCCAAAAATAGGAACAAATACCATGGTTCGTCCAAAAACATGCAATTAGTTATAAATGCCCCATAATTGTTCCACTACATCCATAAGTGCGCCCTCTAACCTACTTTACCATTTCCCTCCATTTTCCAACTACTTTGACCCCTTATTTCCCCTAATTGCACTCAGTTTCCTTGCTTTAAGGAAATGGCCAAATACATTGAATAAGCATCCCATTTGGTCCAAAAACCATCCTAGGCCCCTCTTTGAATTAGTAAATTCATTTAATGCATGGGATAGTCCTCCTTAGCACCACCATGTCCATGTTCACACATTGGACCAACTCAACTAGTGTTTTGTGGACAAAACTTTGCCTTTGCACAATATTACTTGTCAATTCAAACTGGATGTGCCAAATATTATTTTTGGGTCAAATAATTATTTTTGTGGCCCATATCCAGGTATTTAACTCATAATGAACCTGAAACAAGAATATCCATTTTCACACTACATAGGAACCATACATAGGCATTTTCCCCTTATTTGTCACCATTAATAATTTTTAATATTTTTTCTAAGGTGGCCTTAATCCTCTGCCATAGACACTAACACCACTCTAATCCATTGCTCCTTTCAACCTACCAACTAATCACTCTTCCAATTGCAGCTATACTTTCAGCACACTCTGCAACTCTACCCAACTGCAGCTGGATTTTCCTTCCTTTTGCATGCATGATACTCCTACTCTAATAACAAATGGTGGTGCTCACAGGACCCAACTTAGCAGGCTGAAGATCAGAATGCACAACGTAAACACAAATAGAAACCCACATAAAAACACACAATCAATCACATTGACACCAATAACGTCCTTTTATTAATTTCAAGAATTAGTTTACATATATTAGATTAAAATTAAGGTGACTTCCATGTTTTAGATTAAAATTAAGGTGACTGCACTCGAAAACTGGCCACAAGAATAACCAATTTTCCTACAATTCATCGCCTATTTATAACCTCCTCCACCACCTTAGGTTCCCACTTCATAGGTTTCTAGAATCCTCTAGTTATTTCTGAAATCTCCTCGTGCAATCTACCACCTGGCACACTCAACAACCATCATAACTTATGCATTAACTACTCCGATTACTCCCACAAATGCCTAGATTTTTTGGCCTTCTCTCCTTTAGTTGGTTGCGCTCTCAACCTACTCCAGTCATCATGAACCTTCATTGGGCGCTATCCCTATCCTCGTCTTTCCTTCTTTTCATCAAGGTTTAACAATCCTTCGTCGACATCCTTTTATAAATATGCCAAATCTCCAACCTTTTATGCACCTCTAGGTCAACTCTAGTTTTGGCCTTTTTTCACGTGCTATTCAATCTACTCCGATTGGTTCTGCATCCGTCGGATCCAACTTCTTGTCGATCCAAAACCCATCGATGACTTCATTCCATCGACCAGTCTTCCTGTGTCATTGTGACTTGACTTACTCAACTCAAGCCGACTTACTCCTCCAACTCTACTTTGCTTCATCCTCGACTGTGTGTGCATGAATTCCCATGCTCTCAAATGAAAGGCCGTCGACCTCCATTCCATACAACTCCTAGTTGTCTATTTTCTTGGTTTGGTAGAGGGTCCCAATGCCCTTGCATCATAATGACAAATAAGTTGTCATCGCTTAGCAACATTCATCGACCACAAGTTAAGTGGATGTGCAAGTTGTATGTGTTTGCAAATAATAAAATAAAATATTATAAAAATTAATATCTCTTAAACCCCAAACAAAGTCATAACCCAACCAAATTCATAAATGTTGAGTAACAATGTTCATCATAATGCATCCCAAGAACTCACCATTTCACAAACTACCTAAAATTATCCTTATTCCTCTTATCATTTATTTTCTTTCCTACTTTATAAAAAAAACTAAACAAAAAAATTATAAATTTTTATAGATATTTATTAAATTAATTGTTAAGAATGATCTATGTTAATTAAATTAAGAGGTATCATTTTCATAATTTAATATGAGAAAGAAGATAGGTTAAAGGGATCAAGGTGTAAATCTTTTTTAAAGTGCAAAATTTGAGAAAAGGTTTGTACCTTGAGAGATTTAATCCCTCTAAACACTTTGTAAATCCAAAATTTAAATGGATCTATACTAATATTTAATCAACCTATGTAAAAATATAATAAATTTGTAGATTAATGTTATAAATTATAGAATATAGGTTGATGGTGAAACATATATTACATATTAATGTTTTTGTGATTAATAATTTGAGATTATGAGTTTGAAATAAAAATTATAGTTAATAAATTAGAAATTAAAAATTAAGAGATAATAAATTAATTTAAATAAAATAAATATTAAGTTATTTATAAATATATGTCAGAATCAGTTTTGAATATGACTTAATTATTATGTCCATGCGAAGGAACATATATGAATCGATTGTTTGCATTAATCCGATGGGTTGAGGTTTGGTATTTTTTTACTATGTTTCTGTATTGTTTTTATTTTATTTAATTTTTGTTCCAAAAACATATTTAATTGTTTTTTTATTGGTTGTTGCTGTGGGTTTTTGTGCCCCAAGATGTTGATACATATTTTAATAATAGTGTTGGGTTTTGTTTAATTGAAGACCTTTTCCCTTTGTTAGGTTTTTTTGTTGGGTATGCCTCGGGTTATCTAAAGAGCTACTCAGCTTAGTGTATCCCAAGGATTTTATCGTAAATTTTGATAGAGGTATCTCTCTTCCTCTATCATCAATAATTTCATTTTTATAATTTCTTCTATATTTAATCTTAATTTTAACTTTGTTGTGCATCTTTGTTGTAACTTCGTTGTGCATCTTTGTTGTAACTTCGTTGTGGGTGCGAACATGTGTATTTATTGCAAGTATGGCAAGTAACATAGAATAGGTAGATGATATTTATTTAACTAGCACAACCACTTAATTTGTGGTCGGTGAACACCGATACGTCACAAGTTAAGTACCATGAAGAAGTTATATGTTACTTGTTCTTTATGCTTAGTTGTAATCACTGATTGTCTATGTCTTACCTTCTTTAGTTAAATTATGTGTCACTACATGTTATCCATGCATGAGCTATGAGTTATCCATGCATTAGGTCCCAATTATTTTATATTTCTTTTTTTATAATTGTTTATTTGGAATTTTGAACGACGCCCATAAAATTAATCTGGATAGTACACTTGTCCCCTCCTCCTCCAATCTAGGAAAAACATAGATGATAGTCCACGCCAAATTCTAAAATATAAACACTTATCAGTGTAAATACTTGGTGTGAATCCTAAACCTCCCAAAGAGAAGTTTTTCCAAAGGATAGATGCAATGCATGTACAATCAGATGGTAACCATTCACACTTTTTGGGCAAAGCATTGATTTCCACACGGTAGACCAATGTTATTGATCATGCATTCTCTGCCAATGTGGTTGGCTTATTCATTTATTAACATTTTGCATGTTCAGAGTGCAAATTTATACGTGCTCTTTGTATATGTTCCTCTTGTTCAACAGTTGTGAATGGTGAACCCAAGAGCATATATTTGCAAAAGAATCCAATGGAATCATAAAGGTGTATTTGTCCAAGTGTGCAGTGATTTTGTGTAACCTTACATGTGAGTTAGAGTTTGTATATATGTCGAGAAATTTAATGGCTTGTGTATAGTTTTGAGTTTGATTGGCATCGAAAATATGATATGATTGAATCATATGGTGTCTTGATTCAAGTGGAAAATCATTAATCTTACTAAAGAAATTGACCCTTAATTTATTGTTTGATGAAGTAGTATCTGAAATGGCAACCAGCAACCAATCATGTCATGCAATGATATATGGTGTAATGTTGTACCATTCCTAAATTCCAAGCCAATGATGGATATTTGGCAACATACTGAGTTCACTTATGGCATCTTTTAAGATGGTACTTATTTTTAGTTTGGTCTCCTCTAAAAAAACTACCTAAGTAAAATTTGATTTTGTTCTTAAGTCAGTTGTTTTATTGCTTGCCTTCTTGGTGAAGAGCATTGCTAGCGTAGATTTCTAATTCATTAAACTAAGATATGCTTTATTAAATCGCTTTGACATGCATGAAGGTATAATGTACCGAATTATGAAATATACAAACATAAAAAAGATATAACTTAATTTTTCTCATTAATGTACTGAATTATGAAATATACAAACTATATTCAAGTTTATTATATGTGAGCACCATCGAAATGTTCTGCATCATTTTGAAACAAAGGCATGCATCATTTTGTCTCTTTGCATTGTTGCTTTGATGTCATTTTGGGGAGCATTGGTGGAAAGAGTGTGAAAAACGGTTTTACAAATGTTAATAAATGGGTAAGCCATACAATCACTAGAACATGCATGGATTGTTGTGTCTTGATTAAGCTTTAAGGATACAATAATTGTTATTTGCTTTTTAAGATTCCTTGTCTTTGATGGGCATGCATTCCTAGTTTGTGTATTTCTTATTTCAAAGAATGCAAGTTTTTGGATAAATGGTTAACAATGAGAAATTGGATATCTTGTTTAGTTTGTAAACAATATTGGATATCTTGTTGAGTTTGTAAACTAGGTTTATCAAGGTGTGCAAAATATTTGTACCTATGTCCATGAGCTTTTGTTTTGTTTTTTTGTTTTTTGGTAAAAAAATCTTTTTTGTCCTTTGGTGAAAAAGTCTTTTTTTATTAATTTTGTCCATGCTTTTGGATTCTTTAGGCAAGCCATTATAGATATTTTGCTCAATAATGCTATTTTGTGCCATTTCTTGATTTTTTTGCAACTATCCGTTGGACTAGTAGGAATAGTGTATGCTAGACTAGAAAACTTAGGCATCATTTTTCCTCTTTGTATTTTGATGTTAATTTTATGAATCAAAATTCTAATATAGTTGGGGAAGTATGTTTGTAATTTAGAAAACAGAGAATTATTTTTTTAACAAAATTGTACCATTGATACCTATGTTGTCGTTTACATCTTATATTTTGATGCGTGTGCCAATCTTTTATAATTACATCGATAGGTGTTTAGATATTATGGTGATATTATGTGAGATTTTGGATTTCCTTGATCGGATCAACAAGATTAACCAAAGTGTAACAAGTGTACAATCCAGATTAATTTCATGGTCGTCGTATCTTGTTATGCTTAAATGCATCTTGATTAAGATTTAAATCAGCTTCACTTAAGTGGTGGTTAAAAAAGGGATATGTTTATTAAATAGTATTTTTTTATGTTTATATTAATTAGTTTAATGTTTGTATTAATTCATGGCACTTAACTTGTGATCTATCAGTATTCACCTCCCACAAATTAAGTGGTTGTGCAACTTATCTATCATTTTGATTCTAATTTTAACCAATATAAAGTAAATACCATCTATTTAATGCAAAGTAAACATAATTGATAATTTATTGCAAATATATGAGATTGCAAAAGCAATAAGAGAATGTACTGTCTCTGTCTTAAATTTTGAGTTAATTCCCCACTTTTGAAGCTTAAATTACACTATTTTGAGTAATTGTTTGAGTGGGTTTGAATTTATTCTATGATGAACCAAATCCCATAATCATTAAAGGTAAATATCGTTTGGTAAGGTGATTGGTTGTTGCATAATCTACTCGGCACGAAGGTGCAAGAATTTCGGAATGACAGATTCAAAGGAGAACGTGAATCTCATTTTCCAAGGTCAAAGGTAGTTGCATAAGATAATGGGCACGATGGTTAAAGGATTCCCAACCTTACTACGGCAAGGACACTTTCATGCTGTAAGGTGACAGATGACTGATACATTCACCATTGAAAATTTGGAAGTCCTTGGGATTCTCGTAATAGCATGTGCTTCTCGCAAAGTTTACAATTATCAAGAAGTAAGCACATGACTCAATAATTCTATTGCAATTTGCCAGAAAAAGTTGATCTTTCCTGAGAAGGAGATTACTTTAGTTACTTGAATATATTTGTGGAAGAATAAGCCGGCGAATGTAAAGTAAGATGTGTTATGACATGCAGAAAAGAGATTGAAGCGTGTATTTTGATTGTTTGAGTCTCTAAATTTATTTGAGTGCCTCAGTCATATCCAACAAATATTTTTTTCGTCCTCTTTGTCTGAGTGGTGTATACCCACCTCTGGTCTCCTGTAAAATGTCAAGTGCCGTTGAAAGAGAAGGAAAAGGTTGTGTATTCACGATAAAGCTGTCTAGCTAATATTCTCCTCTGCCTTTCCCCATCCGAACCAATTTGTATTCACGCAAAAGTTTGTGTATATAACTCCTTCAATTATATTCACAAAAACAATCTCTTTATACAGAGAATGCTGTAAGATGTGGTTGCAAGATGTCCAGGCCGGGCTCCCATGGAAAGAGCATAGGCAGAACATCTGTAGAACCTTTGTCGGATGGTCAAAATCACAATGCATCAAATGGTTTTACTTTTATTATTAATTATATATATATATATATGAGGAGGTGTAATTAGCCCTTCCAAAAAGTCGTGGTGGCTGGGGGTTCAAACATTTGCCAGATTTTAGCTGTGGATTGAGGTTAAAGAGTTTTTGGCGATGTATATTTGGGCCTACGCTTTGGACTCGAGTACTTTCTATCAAATATATCTGTGGAGATGTGATCAACTGGATTCGGAATCTGGTTAAGCTTACCAGAGGGACCTCCACAATATGTACAGGGTTTATAAAAATATACAATTTGCTGGCCAGAGAGACCTCCTTTGGAAGGTTGGAAGTGGAAAGAACATATTGGTAGGGATAGACCCGATTGTGGGCTTAGAGAATGATTATGCTCTGTCAAGTGAGATCCTTAATACCTTACACTGGTTTGATTGGGCTACTCTGGATAAAATAACTGATGGCAAGGGATATTGGCTTAGTGCCATGGACCTGGGGTTCTCGGGCAATGCTGCGCAGGAATGGGAACAATATATTTGCATGCTAAATTCGGCTGGGTGCAGACTATCGAAGGAAAGGGATGCTCTTATCTGGAGAAACAATGAAGCCACTGGGAAGGTGACTACAAAAACAACATACAAGGCTATTATTAATGATATTTGTATCTACCCAACAAATTGGTGGCACAAAGTTCTATGGAAGTGGGATATACCACTAAAACTTCAGTGTTTTATGTGGCTTGCGTTGCGAGGCGAATTGAAACTTGGGACAATCTTATTAAAAAGGGATGGTTGGCCCCAATCTCTGTTATTTATGTAAAAATAACTCGGAATCAGTCAACCATTTGTTTGTGGATTGTATTTTCGCTAAAACTCTTTGGTCATCCGTTACAAGCTTTCTCGGCATTGATCTATAGTGGGATACTGATACATTTGATATATGTACTCTGGAATGGAATAGAAAATGCAGCGATTATCCTTTCCTGCCTGCTGTCATTGCTTGGGCTACTTGGAGGAACTTGTACGAAGTTATTATTAAAGATGGGACTCCTAGTTTGATGAGTTCTTTTAACGGGATTGTCTCTATGGTTAAGGATCAATGTGAGACTATTGCTAAAAGGCATAAAATAGTTGACAGTTCTTTGGTCATTGAACATCATAGACCTGTGGCTTTTTTTGATGGGGTCGCGAGGGATGGTCTGTGCGCTACGGGTGGTGTCATTTTTCTGAACAAGGAAGACTACTTTACACTTTAGATAAATTGTAGAAGGGGCATTAACACAAAATCTGAGTTACTGGCTCTTTGGTGTGTTCTTACTGTCTCAATCTATTTTGGTCTTCGGAGCTGACAGTTTTTGGTGACTCAAGAGTAACTATTAAATGGGTGCAAGGAAAGTATAATTTTAATATCATTGCTCTATTCCAATGGTGTTGCAAAACTAGAGAGAAGATTAAGCTCTTCAATAAGATTTCATTTGAACATATTTATAAGTTACATAATGCCTCGGCTGACTCACTTTCAAAAGCTGCATATGATGGGGTTGAAGGAGTCATCTACTGGGATGAATATTTGGATTCACAAGTTGTTGATTCTGGCTCTGTCATTATTTTTTATATATAATTACTATGATTGTAATTCTGAGGATAGAGATACTATGTTAGAAGTATATAATGTGGACATCTGATCTGAACTTGTTTATTTGTGACTATCAGTCATATGATGTCAAATAAGTCTCTCTTCGACTTACTTATTTTTGTACTATTTGATTCACTAATTGAATACCAATAATATGGATTTTTTTCGCTGAAAAAAAAATATTTCAAGTTATCTCTAAATTGTAATTCCCAAAATTTAATAATTTCAATTAAATTAAAAGGTTATGGCTTCAATAACATGTTTTGGGTAAATATACACCTATGCTTTTTTTTTCAATAACATGTTTCGAGTGAATAATTCAATTATCTTTGAGTCTCTTTGAAAAGATTAACTATATGATCTCCATTAATACACCTATGCTCTTATTTTTAAAGAGGAGATTATACAATTAAGGTTATATTTCCTTAAATTCTCTACTATTCCTTATCTCCATTAATATGTTCCAGTTTTAGATAGGAGATTATATCATTAAGATTAAAAATCTACTCAAATTCTCTTTCTTGTTTGTTTGCATAATAAACAAGGGAAGTTGCAATGCAACAAGTCCCTACCATAAGATTTTCATGCTATTGAGTTTGCATTTACACATGTCAATGCTTCTTGAGATTTGCATGTCATTGTCTAGTTGAAATTTGCATCTACACATGTCGATGTCGATACTGTCCAGGTGGCAAGCTCCAACCCATAGTTTGAGATTTGCATGCCATTAAGATTTGCAAATACACATGTCATGTCCAGGTGGCAAGCTCCAACCCATAGTTTGTGCCTCTATCCTTTTTGTACATGCATTATTGTAACCAATCAATGGCCACATGTCCTCAAATAGTTTGTGCGCATGTCATTTTGTACATGTATTATTGAAACCAATCAATGTCCACATGTCCTCAATTTCTTATAAATAAAATAAAATTATTTATATGTTTTAAATATGAAAATTTCTATTGTAAAATTGAATATGTAAATGTTTTTTGTTCAACTATATGTTTATATTAAGTTGAGATTTGCATTACACATGTAAATGCTGGTGGAGGTGGCAAGCTCCAGCACATAGTTTGAGATTTGCAAATGCACATGTCATGTCTAGGTGGCAAGCTCCAACCCATAGTTTGTGCCCTTGTATTTTTTGTACATGTATTATTGAAACCAATCAATGACCACATGTCTTCAATTTTTTGTAAATAAAATAAAATTATTTATATGTTTTTAAATATGAAAACAAAATAAAATTATTTATATGTTTTTAAATATGAAAATTAGTTGGATAGCTAGAATCACTAATATAAGCATAAGCAGATGTTGAGCAAGTATGGAATAATTAATATGACCCAGTAGCAGCATTTGAACCAGAGCTAGTTGGACCAGTCAAATACCCTCGTTCCATCCCTTTCACGACCATTCAACATAGTTATAATAATTAATACATCTTTTATTACTTATTAATGCAAAGGTGCTTATTAATGTTATTGTTCTAATTCCAATCGATTCAGTTGCAATGTGTTATATGTTGTCTTGGTTCTTTATTAAGTTACAGTTACCAATCAGGATTATCTAGTTGCTTCACCCGTTCCTTCACTTGTAAAGCCCACTCTACCTTGGCTAAAGAGAAACTAGAGAAACTATAGTTCCAATTAGTGCTAATTTCTACTTAGCTGCCAAACTTCTTGGTTGCAGTGAACAACAACCAATGTTATTTTTTTTTGTCTAAACTCACATCTTTTCTACGTTGAAATTTTTACATTGATAATACGTCCTTGCAACAAAATAAATGATCTAACTCTCTATCTCTCTTCTTAGTTATTAGTGCCCCAAGCCCGACAATCCAAGTGAAATCCATAGTCTCCATTCTTTGACAGTCCACTATCCTTCTACAAAATAGCCCCATGGCATCTAATTAAGACTATCTTAGTTCATTTTTCTAATTTAATGTTTTTTTATCAATGAAACCTCATTTTTAGGGGGTACGATGATCTACATATCCACGTTGAACTTGTCCCATTTCCAGTTGGACGTGATCCGCAGATTCCCTATGCCCAAGAGGCTTTATAAGTTGTGGTGAGACCCACCATGCATGCCTGGTTAGTTCAACATGAACTAATCTATATATCCTGTCTCTAAGAGGTAGGTTATTATTTCTCACCAATTTCCATTATGATAGTATAAGTTACGCCATCTCAACCTGATGAATACAGACAATTGGAGGCATCCATGTTGGTTACTTAACGAGCATATACATGAGACTGCTAGGTGTCATATAATCTTATTTTGAAATAGAATCCATGGAGGCAATAATAAGTTGAATTGAATTGAATTGACAAAACCTTCTAATTTTGTTGCTGCTATAGTGCATGGGCATGTACTCTACGGCTGCTCTAGACATTTTAACATATGGCATTTGCATATCTATGTTGAACTTGGATTTGCATATATACATTTTACTTGTTCAAAGAAACTATACAAATCAAACAAATTTGAATCAAAATACAAACTTGCATCTATTGTTGGCTCTTCATATGTTCCTTAAGCTTTACTTGATAGACCCAGGTTCTACGCGGTTCAAGGAACCAACAAAACCCCTTTTCACCGGCCCTTTCAGCAACAGTCTGCGAACAGACTGAGGTCTCACCCGAGGCGAAGTTATGGGGAGTTTGCGGAATCAAGTTTCCACAACCAGGTGATGTGCGCTTCGATGGAATGGTGGACAGCGCGAAGTTCACTTACTTTGCGGTTATTACTTATACTAACGCGCATCCACAAACTGTGCAATGCGGAATGGTCGCTTAACAGCAGGACAGCGCAACAAAAGACTACACTTCCTCTTCGGCAATCACACAACTTCAATATACTTAACTTAGTGTAAACTTATACATTCACATGAATCTGGCTGTAAACCTTGCAGACTTAGACAATACGATGACCTGCAATGACTGTGCACTTTTGGTGTTGCACTTCGGGGACTCACACTATACAAACTTCGTTGACTAAGTGTTACCCAATACTCATGCATTCATCCGACTTATAAATACTTGTGCATTCACATATGTCGATACTTAACATATTATCCCCATCAATTATTCTTATGGCGAATACATATAAAGCAAGAGCACATGAACTCATAAACGGACCTTAACCATTTTATCATAAGAAAATATACAGATGCAACCACATAATCAATCACATACACAAGGATTTAACGTGGTTCACCCCCAGGATGGGAGCTACGTCCATAGGAACTGTTTTTATATTATCAGGGGAAGGGTACAACAGTTCCATTCTGCGCACACAGCTGCAGACTCTCTTCTCTCTTCAGTAGCTCACTGTAAACACAGCTGCAGAGCCTTTTACAATGAGTCTCTTAACAGAGATCGATATTCCGCTATATGCAATAGAATATTAACACTTTCCCTTACAAAATATGCCCTTTTATAGACCATGCCCTTAGGTCACGTCTTTACATTCATGATGGGCTCAAAAACCCTAAGGTTCCCAAAATTTGGTGCGGTTACCTCGCTAACCAGGACTGTTAGGCTCTGATAGCGACTCGTCATCGTCGTGGCCATTCTTTTGTGCATGGTCACGTCGCTTTCATCCCTTCTGTCGAGCGCATGCCTATGGGTCGCTTTCACCCGTTGTTCCTTCTCTAATGGCTTTGTGCGACCGATTCACGTAGTGCTACCTTTTCCTGTGTGACCAGTCGCTTTCCCTCTTCGCCACTCCTTACCCGTCTACTGGGAATCATGGGGTATCTTAACCAAAATAGACCGTCGATCAATCTCACTAGAATTTATACCATTTTCTGTCCAAAACTTTTTCCATGCTGCATCTTCGCGGCGCTGGATCTCCGCAGTGCATTAACTTCGCAACGCTGACTCTCTTACTCTGTCGATACTTCGTTGTGTTGTATCCTCGCAGCTCCCAAAACTGTCTTTCACAAAATTGGCTTACTTAGGCCAGGCCCAACAGGCCCCTAACACTTACATGTGGCTCGTCCCCGAGCCACTCGCCATAGGTTCACTACGTTGCTCTTCTCCTAGCTGATCTATCTTCACAGTGAATTCCTGATACGTTGCGGCTAGCTTCGCAACTGTTTCTTTAACATCTTGTTCAATTGCCTTAACCATATCCAACACATCTGGTGTTAGATCTTCCTAAGTCTGCTCTTGTACTGTTTTCTCTGACTCTCATAGTTATATCATCTTCTCCTCAATCTCTTGCGAGATAGCATGAGATTCTTCCTGCAGGGGCTGTGACTTTTCCCCAGTTTCTGCCTCTTTTTCTCTTACGACTTGAAGTTCCCTCTTCAGGTCTTTGACTTTGTGAAATCGACAAAGTCTCTCCCTTGGCATCAGATTCTTCATCTCGGCGTTTAGAGCTTCTAGCGTTGGTTGTTTTTCCTGTAAGCTTGTTTGGACCTACAGTAGTTGAGGGTCCTCTTATAGCGCAGTCCATACTCTAGTTGCTTCATCCAGTAAGCTCTGACACTTAGCTATTTTGCTGGATATGTTCTCTGCAACAGCTTTCATTTCTACTGCTCTAAGCTCTATTTGATTTGGTGGTGTCTTCGGGACATTCTGTGCTTCCACAATGGCAACCTTCTCCTGATATTCTATCTCCATGTCCTTCATTTCAACTTTAATATCGCTCACTACCAAGCTGATCTTAAGGATAGTGTCTGTGAGCTCTGGCTGCTCGTCGTACTCTGGTATCTCTGCGCAGACTGAAGTGACAGTCTGCTCTATTCTTCTTTGCTGCTCATGTTCGTTTTCAAGTGCCTTGGCCTTCTTTGCACTTGCTTCTTGCAACTGTTTATAATTTTCTTGTAAGTCCTGGTGTTGGTTCAGAATGACCATATCCCTATCATGTATTTTCTCCACAACCTACAGGTGCAGATTATGTAGGCCCTCGAGGGGTAGCATCGCGATATCAATATCCACGTGCTCTGTCTTCTGTGTGCTTGAAGCTAATTCATTGCGTGGTAATATTACACTTAGTGGGTCAATTCTGACGATGCACGATCTTGGTTCCATGGTTAAATCCAAAGGCTTTGTCTTCTACTGCAGTGTGGCGCTGGAACTTCCCTCTGAGTCAAAATCATGAACTAAGTCTTTTTGGACTTGTTCCATCTTCGCTTCTATGCCTTGCAGTGTTGTGAGATTCTCTTTTAGACTTACTTGAATCTCCTCATTCTTGTTTTCTTTGAGAGCAAGCACCTAATCCAGATATTGGCTTACTTTGCACGCAATGAGGTCATAATCATTATCTTGGAACTTTGTCTATGATGGCTCCTTTGTTGCTTTATGTTTCTTCTTCGTTCCTTTGCCCTGCACAGAGCTTCCAGGCTCCTTCCTTTTTCTTGCTGGTGACTCTTCAACAATCATTGTTGGTATTGGATTACTTTCATCCGAGTCACTGTCGATGACCATTGGTCCTTTGACCTTCCATTCATCTAGCCATTCCTTCATGATGAGGTCGATATCCGCTTCATCCATGTGATAGTTCCCTTGGAACCATTCTGGGTTCTTTATCTGTGCCTTTGCTGAAATATAAATGGAATGCATCTCAGCGTGAAAATTTAAAGTGCAAATATACTTGGATGTTACCTCTTTGGAGATGCATGGTGTTCGAACAATGACATTGCACAGTTTCCCATAGTATGTGAGGAATACTTAATTTGAAGTGCATTGTCACTCCGGTAGCAGATTTTCCCAGAGATTCGCATATCTGGTTCCTCGGCAATCATTGATGTTAGCAGCGAGACAACCATAATGCCTTGGCTCCTTCCAACCCACAAAGGCAATCAAAACCATTAACCAACTATAATGGAAAGCAGCACCATTGACCTGAGCTTCGCAAACATCTTCCAGAAACTCGTTCAGTAAATATTGACACCAGTTGAATCTGCCTCCCTACGTTGCCTTCACACCGAGGAGAATTGCTCCTACTTGTACTTCTGTCGGTCGTGCCTTGCGCAATATTTTTCCTGCAAGCAAGTGTACTACAAACCTCATAGCATCATCTTTTAAGTCATCTGTGAGAAATCATCTTTTTCCTTTGGGAATCTGCTATTCCTCCTTCATCTGCGCGGTGACTTCCTTGTCTCTGGTTTTACCGACAAAGAACTTTTTAGGGTCTTCTCCTTGCTTGCTTAACCCTGTGATCCGATGGATCAAGTCTATATTGAGGTCGATGTTTCTGTCCAGCCAAAAGGTAACCTTGGTGTGTGAGCACCACCGCATTTAGTTCCGAACTTCAGTCGAAGTGTGGAAGCCTCAACAGGTTTAGAAGGCCTGATTCCACAAATTCGGACAGCCAACTCTGTGCGACCAACAACGGGTTGTTCTTCACGTCCATCTTCCAGCACATATATCTGTCTGGCTGGAATTGTGGGTATTTCGGCTCGTCTGGATCCTTCTGCATTTGAATTAAGTCATAGTATTCAAACTCACGGTCTGTGAGCTTACCCAACATATTTGCTTCTGGTTTTACATGTTTGGACATGGGCGGAAGTGGTATCACATACTTTGCATTTATAGCAATATTTACGGCTGGTGCATTTGCTGCGCGTGGTGAAATATACTCTGGGGTTAAGTTTAATGGCAGCTCTCTATCCTCTGGTGGAACTTCTCGTAGCTTGGAGCCCATTACCTTTTCCTTGACTTTCACAACTACGGGTTCCTTACCCTTGCTTTGCATTGGTGCAGAGTGTCGTGGTGATCGGCGTGAACCCTGGCCTTGTTCTGTGAAGACCTTCTCAGTAAGGGTTCTCATCAACCCTTCAAGGCCAATTTGTTTAAACTCCCTCACAGCCTGCTCGACTGTGGATTCTTGCTCACCTGTGGATTCTTTCTCAACTGTGGAATCGCCAAACATTCACTGGAACTTGCTCTTTGGATTCATGAAATCACTTAGTGCTCAATGTAAATAGACTGAGAGTATGGCATGCTTGAAAATTTTGAATGTTTCTGTTCGTGTCCATTTTTGTCACCATTTTTTATCATTCAATTTACTCAAAGTGGCGTTATTTCTATCATTTTTGCTATAGTAAGTTGTTTTCTTAGCCATTCAGCTCATCAAATAGTCCAGGATACGTTTTGGAAATAACCCATCATTCAGACCATGCGTTATGTGCTCAGCCTAAAATGCATTCGGCTCATCGTTCAGCCCTCCGTTCAGCCCGTGAAATCCGTGATTGACACATCTCAGACCATTGAATGAAGAGAAGGACACATGGGTTCTATTCGACATGCAATGGGCCTGGTTAATGAGCTATTGCTCTAGAAGATCCATCCTAAGGTTCGCTGAGCTTGACAGCACATCTCACATCCACGTGAACACTTTAACCTCTGGTTCATCTGCGCATTCAGCGTGGAATCATGCTCGGTATGTCGACGTAGCTCCTGTGCCCATGTCAACACTCCAGCGCACCAGTTCTCTTGTTCGTTTGGCAGGGAGTTACGCACACATGTTCACACCTACTCACGTTCATTCACACCATCGTTCTGGAAGGAGCTCGCCTGCCCACGATTCAGTCCGCCAGCACACTGCTCGTCCACGTCTGAGTTAGATCAACGTTGTAGCTGCCTTGTGAAGGAACCAACCCCATCAAAGTCTGAAGGATGCTCCTTGCGTTGGCATGTATCAATTAAATCAACAGTTACAGTCATTTAAACACTCCTATCATTAGAGAGGTCGACTCTGTCGACCCTCTCACCCATTGTAACTTATAAATAGTCATCTTGTGATTGAGACGAGTTAGTCTTAGTCTAAGTTTTTGGAATCTAACTAGTTCGCAGTCGTAGATAGTGGAAGACAGAGTTCTGTAATTTTTCTCAAGTTAATGGAAGTAGCAGCTCATTGATGTTCTGCTGGTAGTCGTTTAAGTTGATCTAGTTCACCCTCCGATTGCTAGGAAGGTCCCCTCATCAACTGGAGGTTTTACTTACATTTTCTGCATTTCTTTTCTTGCAATTAACTAGTTTATTTCCTGTGTGTGTAATCTAATTCATTTTCCTATGTGTATCATCTTCATTCCTCTGTAATTAATATTATGTTGTTAATATAATCTCTCTTCTTCTGAGCTAGGAATGGTCGACCAATAGTTTAATGATTTGCAGTTTGCTTTCAGTCCTTCTTCCATCATCATAGTTAGATATTGCTTCCAAATTCTTCCATAGTTAGCATTTCTTTATTTCTCTTCTCCTCTGTTAGTTCTTCTTCTTATTTGTTGTAGGTTAATTCTTCCTTCTTCCATTCCAACCTTCTTCCTACTTCTCATAAAATTATTCTTCCTCTTAGGTAATGATTAGCATAGATAATTTCTTTATTAGTTTAGCCTCTAATAATCTCTCTACTGCTTTCTTTGCACAGTAGGATCATTTGCATAAGCCAGCTGGTAATTAAATCATACAAAAACTCTTCTTTCCCTCACTTTAAAATGTTTTCCTCCATTCGGATTGTCATTCGAACTACCATTCAGACCGACGTTCGGATCGTCATTCGGACCTGTGTGTTTTTTGTATTATTTTAGGCCTTTTTTTTAATCTAATTGCTTCTACCTCTTAATCATCATTCTTCTTGTTCCTCCTTAATAGTTTGAGATGTAATTTAACCTTATTTTATGTCATTTGGAGTTCTTAATTCAATTTCATCATTATTTCCTCCTTTCTTACTTCCTCCTTATCCTCTTCTTATCTTTCTTCCAAACTTTAGTTCTTTAACTTGTTTTGTTACTTAGTTACTGTTCAGAATGTATGAATATTGTTCCTAAATAGTTTCTTTCCCAAGTTATAGTTGACAATTCTATTCTTTGAGTTGTTTTAGTTTGTTAATTTTAAGACTAGTTTCTATTTAATGAAGATGTTCATGTTGTAAGATCTGGATCAATAATAAAATATCTTTATCAATTTTTCTACTTGCTTCCAAATCTAATATAGTTCAGTTTAACATCTTTGTTAAGTTCTTCTACTTGCTTCTAACTTATATTAGTTTCATGTTGTTCACATATGGATAGACAGTAGTTCATAATGTTTAAAGTTAGTGGTAGTTTGTTGATTTTTAGTTTACATCTGTTTGTAGAAGTTAAGCTAGATTTACTTCCATTTAGCTTCCTTATTACATTTGAAAGTCATTACGATACATTTACTCTAGTTCCTATTACATTTGATGTGCATAATCAAGAAGAATGGAATTAGATGGTTTAGTCTAAAATAATTTACATTTACAAGTTCTCCCTATTAAACATCTAATATCCGTAGCTCTGATTCTGTTCATAGTTGTTATCTGGAAGTTTAATTCAGTAGTTTCTCACTTTTCTAGAAGTAATTTGTGTTTCAGTATTTGTTTCCATCTTTCTTATTAATTAACCATAGAATTAGAGTAGTATGATCTAGTACTATTCTGATCTGTGATTTAATTGTATTCTTAAATATTTAACTCGGTTTTTCATTTTGAAATATCTTTCGATCTTTTTCCTTGCTAAACATTTTTTAGGTCTAACAAGCCTGAAACTTTAGAATCCTTTCTACCTTGGCATATATTTTGCTCAACTCTAAGTTTACTAATCCTGGTTGATGATTAATATTAGGTGTTTTTATTCGAGATAGCTCACACACCCAACATTTTGGCACCGTTGCCGGGGATTTGAAAATAGATAGAATTCAGTTTCTCTTCCAAAACTTAGTGATAAATTTGAACCCTTTCCATTTTTAACTTAGTAATAGGCTGGTGACGGGCGAACGGTAAGACGAGAGGTAAGAACCTGCGCATCTGTTATAACAGGTATCCCCAAAACCCAGCACTTATAGGATGTAATTAAAATTTATTTCAATTATAGTTTCATTTTCATGAATAGGTCTAGAGATTCACAAGGTAGATTTATTAATACTAAAATTTCAACTAAAATCCCTACTAACCTATACGAGGGGTGTACCACCCCAACTACTAACTCAGCAGAAAGGTATCGGAAGACACCTAAAGGGGACAGTCCTACTTGGAAAGCAAAGGAAACCTTTTCTGGAAACATTTTAGGGGAAATCATAGGGACATTAGAACAGCCTGTTCATAAAGAAATTCCACTAGAAGAACCTCAAGCTCATATAGACACTGAACTTAGACAAGAAGAAACTCAGAAGGATAAAGCTTCAGAACCTCTTAACCCTATGTTAGTCCAAAAACCCAAAAACACTACTTTTTCAATCGTAGGTGGTCCAAATTTGGTAGATTTTTTCAATCCTGCACAAATAGATGCTCTCTTCGAGAACTCTACAAACGTAATTGTCTCACAGATTGATACAACAATGGTAGGACCTTCAAAATTGGATTCCCACGTGGTTGATAATTCTCCTCTTAAAAAGAAGAATACCATTCCAGAAACAGAACGTTGGGACATTCCATCTTCACCTAGGAAAGCACCACCTAGATATACAGTCTTTGGCAATAGAATCTTCATGGAGGATGAAAATGAAGATCAAGTCCGACAAGAAGGAGAAGAAGAAGAAGAGGTTAGAACTGAAGGTACCTCCGGGTTTCCCATCTTAGACATTGCACAATATGTTACAATGAAAAATATCCCTCCCTCCTCACTATCAACTTTCTATGGAAAAAGCAGTGAGGATCCAGATACATTCTTATTCGAGTTTGACATTTTCTGTAGAAGTTACAATTACCTACAAGATGGCCAAAAACTAAAACTTTTTCATGCCACATTAGAAGATTCTGGTCTCCAATGGTTTATGGGATTAGGAGAATCTAGTATTGGAACTTGGGAAGATATGAAGAAAGCATTTTTGTGAAAATATCAGGATTATTGTAAACTGAAAGACTCTCATAATTATATCTTTAAAATCCAACAACTTGAAGACAAGAACCTGGAGGACTATCTTGAAAGATTTAACTATGTGTTACACAAATCTAAATATAGTGATCTTCGGGAAGATGCAGTAAGAACACTCTTCCTTAAGGAATCTCAGAAGAATTCTTAGAAAACCTTAATCTCCTGGCAACAGGAGACATCTCTCATAAGCCTTTTTCACAGATTTGTGAACTATGTAGGAATTACTCTAGGAGTAGAGGGAAAAGTGGAAGAAACTTTCGAGAATCTTATGTTAGAAATCCAAAATGAAGCACATTCGATCCTGGTGGAGTTACAAGGGTAGAGTTAGGGAACCTGTTAGAAAACTTCAAAACAGATATTTTAGGAGCTATGGGTTCTTAGCTAGATGCACTACAAGCTAAAAAGAGACAAGATGAAGAGCGTGCATCAATGAGCATTTTCTGCCCTAGGTGTAGAACTAAACATCCTCAAAGAGAATGTCCATTAAACAATGTTTCAGTTTGTCACCTCTGTACCGAAGAGCATCCCACTGATAGTTGTCCATCGTTGCCCGGGTTGCAAGCTGTATACAAGAGTGGAATTTTTGGTGAAGCATCTAGGAGGCCTTGGCAGCCTAGGGATCAACCTTTAGGTCAGGATCCATCATTCCAATTTCCACCTTACTACCATCCTTATCAACCTCCTCAACAATGGAGCACTTCAGGCTGGCAGAATTGGCCACCGCAGTACCCTTCTCAGAATGCTCAACAGCAGCAATGGCCTCATGGATGGAGAGGACAAGTTTTTTCTCAACCATCTCCTCCTATGACTAACTATCCTTACCCACCTAATGTTCAATAACTTTTTCCTGGATATGAACCTCCTTCACTACCCCCTATCCCAAATCAACCTCATCATTTCCAAAATATGAACCCTCCAAGACCCACAATATTACCCACACAACCGATACTGAATCCTAACAACAAACCAACCCAAGCTCTTAATAACATTGGGTTATTACATCTTCCATCATATGTTATTTTGTCTGCACCAATACATGAAGTTCAATTGCAGTCTCGAAGAGTTTTGCAAGATCATCCTAAGTCATCAGTTGTTATTCAAGAAGAAAATGTACCTAATGAAATTTTGAATGATTCCATTCTTGAAAATGTGGTTGTTCATAAATCTTCAACACATAACCTTCCACATAAAGAAGTAATATCAGGAAATAAATCACCTCCATATCCATAGCGTCTAACAATAGAAAAACCTGTAACTTACCCAAAATATAACATCATTAATGAATTGAAAAATATTTGTATTAAGATTCCTTTATTACAAGCCATTAAAGATATACCAATCTACGGTAAAGTGATAAAAGAACTCTGCATTAAGAGACCAGGTAAGAAACAAAAAGACCCTCCAATAATACATGTCATAGGTGAAATCTCAGATTGTATAGCAGAACAGACTAGAATCCCGAAGTATACAAATCCAGGAAATCCTGTAGTAATTGTTCTCATTAACAACACTGCCATAGGAAATACACTCATTGATCTAGGGGCTACTATTAACCTAATGATTACTATAGTTTTAGAAGCTCTCCAATTAGGACCATTCTTCCACCCTACCCCAACAATGTTAGAACTAGCAGATCGTACTATGGTACAACCTGCTGGGATTTTAGATGATATTATGGTGTCAGTAGCCTCATGGGAATATCACGTGGACTTCATGGTTATACAATAAAAAGATCCATCTAGAGGGCATCCTGTCATTTTAGGAAGACCCTGGCTGGCTACCGCTAATGCATTCATAGGATGTAGGGATGGAGAAATGGTTATCTCTTATGGGTTATCTACAAGAAGACTAGCTTTATACCCACCAGCACAATCCATAGCTGAAAACTTATTTTGGTTAGATTGTCCTTTTGGAGAAGAAAACCTAGAAGAACTTTCCCTTGTTAGTGATCTTTCCTGGGCACTTCAAGAACAAAATATTGAAAACGTGTTGAATCAATTTATTTCCTCCACCACATGTACAGACTTTCCTCAGTCTTTTTCCCAACTTGACCAGATTTTTGGGGACGAATTTGAAGAAAACATGAGTCTCTCAACATTTACAAGTACACCTTGTGTCTTTGCAATTGAAGAACATCTAGGATCTTATACCATACCATGTGAGCTTAGTTCTAAAAAATTTCTACATATAAATGCAGGCTTAGATGAGAGTCAGCAAAAATAATTGTTAAAAGTTCTCAAGAGTCAAATTGGAGCTTTCGCTTGGGAATACACCGATATGAAGGGTATACACCCAGATACTTGTACTCACCACATTTACACAGACACAAATATACCTCCCGTCAGACAACCCCAGAGAAAAATGAATCCATCTCTCAAAGATATAGTAAAAGAAGAATTACAAAAACTTCTTAATGTTGGATTCATTTACCCAATTTCTAATAGTAAGTGGGTGTCTCCTCTGGTAGTAGTTCCAAAGAAAGTCGCAGGGAAGTGGCGTATCTGTGTTGATTTTCGAGAATTGAACAAGGCCACTCTTAAAGACTATTTCCCTCTACCTTTTATAGATCAGGTGTTAGATACCCTATCGGTGAAACAATACTTTTCTTTCCTAGATGGGTATGGTGGATACAATCAGATATTAATAGCACCTGAGGACCAAGACAAGACTACCTTTACTTGCTCTTGGGGGACATATGCCTATCGAGTGTTACCATTTGGCCTTTGTAATGCACCTGCTACTTTCCAATGTGCAGTTCTAGGTATCTTTGCTGACCTTATACATGATTGTGTAGAAGTCTACATGGACTATTTCACAGTCTATGGTAATACCTTCCAAGAAGCCCTTGATAACCTCGAGACAGTCCTTATTCGATGTCAGGACACAAACTTATCCCTTAGTCAGAAAAAATGCAAGATATTATTAACCGAGGGCATAGTTCTAGGACACCATGTCTCTCTTCAAGGTATCACGGTGGATCCTGCCAAGATAGAAATAATTGTCAATCTTCCTCCTCCAAAGACTCCGAAGGAAGTTAGAAGCTTTCTTGGCCATGTAGGTTATTATAGGCATTTTATAGAGAATTTCACCAAGATAGCCACACCTATGTTCAAACTACTCATGAAGGACATAGAATTTCAATGGAATGAACCTTTTCAACAGGCTTTCAAAACTTTAAAGGCAAAGTTATCAGTAGCACCAGTACTTAGGGGCCCTAAATGGTCCCTTCCTTTTCATATCTCTACTGATGCATCTAACATAGCTATAGGGGCAGTCTTAGGTCAAAAAGAGAAAAAGTTATCTTATGCCATTTATTTTGCTAGTAAAAACTTGACTCCTGCAAAATCAAAATACACTATTACCGAGAAAGAGTTTCTCGCAGTAGTATATTCCATCAATAAGTTTCATCATTATATCACAGGATATGAAATTTTCATACATACCGATCATTCTGCTATCAGATTTTTGATGAATAAACCAGTTACCAATGGCAGAGTGACTCGGTGGCTTCTTCTATTACAAGAGTTTAATATCACCATTGTTAACCGTCCTGGTCGAGAGAATGTAGTAGCAGACTTTTCTCCTGAATTCAAATTGACAATGATGATATTCCTGTTGATGATAGCTTCCCAGATGAACATTTATTCGTTGTATCTGTTCGAACCCCATGGTTCGCAGACATAGCCAATTATTTGGCAACTGGAAAGCTACCAAACCATCTCTCCCCACCCGAAAAACATAGAATCATAGTTCAAAGCTCTAACTATTCTTGGGTGGATAATGATCTCTTTCGTATCGGTCCTGACCTTATTATTAGAAGTTGTGTACGAGAGGATGAGATGGCAGAGATTCTTCATGCATGTCATGGTGGACCTTGCGGTGGACACTTTTCTGATAAAAGAACAGCATATAAGGTTTTACATTCTGGATATTATTGGCCAAGCATCTTCAAGGATGCTGCCAAATATGTCAAGGGATGCGATAGTTTCCAAAGAATGGGTAGACCTACGCCATTTGATGAGATGCATTTGCAACCTCAAGTTATGATTGAGCCTTTTGAAAAATGGGCTCTAGATTTCATAGGACCAATTTCCCCTATGTCTCGTAAGAAGAAGTACATCCTAGTCTGTACAGATTATGTCACCAAGTGGGTAGAAGCCAAAGCTTTATTCCTAGCCACAGAGAAATCAGTGGTAGAGTTTATGTATGAAGAAATATTTACCCGCTTTGGTGTACCTAGGGAAATTGTAACCGATCAAGGATCTCAATTCACTTCCAAGTTAATGAAAGAACTTACTAATAAATATGGTATTAGACATTGTAAATCTTCAACATATCATCCTCAAGCGAATGGTCAATTAGAAAGCACAAACAAAGTATTAGAAGCTATCATGACCAAGACCATTCAGTTACACCACAAGGACTAGGAAAATAGGCTCCCAGAAACCTTGTGGGCTTATAGAATAACTTGGAGAAACACCACTGGCCACACACCTTATGAACTTGTTTATGGAAAACAGGTTCTCCTACCCATTGAATTTTAGGTGAATACATTTCGTATGGCTGCTCAGTTAGGAATGAATTTAGAAGAAGCACAGAAACAACGAATCCTACAAATAAATGAATTAGACGAGATTAGACAGGATGCTATCGAACGAACAATCTTAATACAGAATCAACGTAAAAAATGGCATGACAGATACATTAAACAAAAACAATTTAAAACAGGATACTGGGCATTACTTTTTGATTCGAGATACAAAAATTTTAAAGGTAAATTGACTACTCGTTGGATGGGTCCTTATGAAATGATTACAACTTTCGATAATGGATCCGTTAAAATTAAAACAATTGATGATTCTCAAACTTCCTTTGTTTTAAATAGCCATAGACTTAGACTTTATCACCAACCTATATCTAAACAAGACTTTGTGCAGAATTCCTTACAACAGCAAGAGATGGTGCTAGTAGAAAAGGAAATCATTCCTCCTCCTCCTAGTCCCTGAAATTTCTAAAGGATTGTCTTCATTTGTACATATGTAAATATATTGTGTTTTTGTTTTAATTATAATAATGAAGAGTTATTTCTGACAAGCTGATTGTGTTTATACAGGGAATTCATTTGTATGATCAGCTCATGAAATTTTTGCCATTAAAAACAGGAAAAATTTTCTCCCTTTTTAGATTTCTTATGGCTTTTTTTGTACATATGTTTTGTTTTGAATAAATCAAAATCATCTAACAACGGTTTTGCAGCTTAATTACAAGGACCTTCTCCGCTCATGCAATATTATTGAAAGGGAAGCACTTAAATGAAAAAAAATTCAATATATCCTAATCCCTTTTTTTCAATTATTGTTGAAATTGACATTTTTAGCAAAAGATAAAGTGTTCTTTATATTATTTCGCAACCATTTTATTTATGATTTTGAATATGGTATTTGATTCAGGCATGCACATTTCTGATTATCATTTAGAATTGTTGCTTAAAAGACCTATCTTAATTACTATGATCTCTAAAAAAAATACTATCTTACACATATGGATCATTGGCTTATCCTAGACTCATTATCAAAACTTGTCTCTTAAAGCATCTTTTAAAGGTAACTTAGAAGTGAATGTTATTTTTATTCTTGTGGGGAACATTACTGAATTCTTATGAAAGAGATAGATATAGATCAAAGAACAGCTTTAGGTTATTATCTTTTGACATGATCCATAACTTTGGCTATTATAAATAAAAGTTGCTCATAAAGGTTCGTTCTAATATTTCGAATTATGTGTTTAGCAGGCTTAGCACACTCTAGTGCCAACCGGCTTCCTTACATATCTATATATATATATATATATATATATATCATTATACGAAGCAAACCCGCCGAGGTACTGAACAGGCCTGCTGGCAGCGGGTCCATGCTAAGTAAAATCTTAAACAAGGAAGTTAGGTAAATGCAAGTAAACCTGTCGGGGTACTGAACAGGCTCGCTGGCAGCGGGACTATGCTTGCATGGTACCAAGATAAAACCGTCAGGTTACTGAACAGGCCTGCTGGCAGCGGGTCAATATCGGGTAAAAGAGATCGGTTAATGCATTACTATGCACATGATTCATATATAAGAAACCTGAGTATACAAACACATGTTTTGGCCAATCATCTATACTGTCATTAGAGAATAACTGTAAGTTGAACTTGGACCTTGTCATCTAATTCAAACAATACCTAGGATGTTATTATCCTAGAAATGGGACCCATAATTATAAAAATCTCACAAGCTTTACGGTGCACCTTATCTATATCTTGGGATGACAAGAAATATTTAAAATGAGTCATGGATGGCTAGTTTTCCTGTGGCATCTTTCATATCAAATTATACTATCATTCTTCATATGGTCCTTTTAAGCACTATTTTATTCTTTATGATAAATGTACATATCTGAATCATCTACATGTTTAGTTAATATTTCATTTTCTTGAGAAAAGTATTACAACATTTTTCAGCTATTGATAAAATAATTGAATATCTAATGCTCTTTTTGTTGGCTTGAGGACAAGCCATATCTTTGGTTTGGGGGAGGATTAGAACTGTTTTAAACTTCTTCTTTTTTATCATTCATAAAAAATAAAAAATTATTTATCTCTGAAAGTGTTGGGGTTTGCAGGTTAATGCAAAAGCAGAAGGCGAATTGTTTTAATTAAAGACAAACAAAAAAGGGGACATGACTTAAAAGTTCCAGAAAGCAAATTTTACAGCATTTTCTATGCACTAACAGCCTTAAAAATTCCTTGCAAAAATCAGTTATAGTTGGCTTCAGCAATAAAAGTTTGTATAGACAAAAGTCTGTATGAAAGGCTAAATGACGGATCAAATGCCGATTCAAATGAAGTGACGAATGCAGCAAATAAGCAACGTTTTGAATAAAAGTGTTGAAGAAATTTTAGCTTCAAATAGCATGCTAGATATTTTTGAAAATTATGACTAACCAATGATGATAGGGATCAATCAAATGTCAAATCTCGCACTTGGTTTTATTCCCGTATTCATCTCATCTTGTTAAACGAATAAATCTTGTGTCATTATGAATCATTGCATGTCCACTATGGTCTTACCTATCGTATAAATCGCCAACATATGGATCGGATCCTTGTGATCTCCCACGTGTAGAATATTCCATTACGTGAATTTCGTTCAACCTGTCCAAAGCTTGGCTTTGGACATGGTTGAATGTGCTATACCAAACATGCATCTACCGAATTCACGCACTTCAATTATGGCACTTAACTCAAGATCTTCAAAGTACAAATGTGATCTTTCAAAACACGCTTTACCCATGACCATCCAGCCATCCAAACAAACCTCAATTTAACTAATGGCTGCGTGAACTTCTGCTTCACTCTGTTCACCCTTCATTTATCTCTCTGCGAGCTACGTCCTCTGTAAATTCCTTGTATCCCCTGCATTTATCTATTGCATTCCTCATCCTCCATTAGCAATGCCTAACTATTGCGAGCCTGGTAGCTACCAAGATCTTCTTCATATCCCTGACATTAAAAGATGCCATGATTTATTCTCTCAAGCAGGTTGCAAACCGTTTCTCCACCGCCTTGATGGTCACGACCATGAGATTTCATTGCTGTTTGCCAAAGGTTTTGATGGAAAAACGGCCAAGGTTGGCCATCTTGTTTTCTCCATAACAAAAGAGTCAATAACGTTAGCTACGAAGCTCCCTCGAGAAGGTGCCCGATGGCACAAGCATTTGTTTCTTCCACGAGAAGCTCACCAGTTCGCTCTCAAGCCTGATTTTCAACACATTACTAGCACCAAAGGTTTTCATAGAGATCGGATCAAGCCAGAGTACTTGGATCTTTTGACCATTATCATTCATTTAGTCACCTGCGAGGGTAAGTTCACTGTTTTTAAAGCTTTCCATGTTAGACTGTTAGCTCATTTTGTCAATAATCAGACCTTAAATTTCCCATTCTACTTTCTAAAGAGCTTGGAAAAGATTTCGAGTCAATTTAGAAAGAATACCATTAACCCTTCTAGCAGCTTATATCACCATTGTCTCATTAAGCTTTTAATCATTCATCAATTAGAGGAGAGAGGTCAGACTTGGGACCATTTTGTTTTTGAGATGGGTCAGTGCAAGCTAATGAGGGTCACTTTTGGCACGTTAGATGCAATAGAAAACTGAAAAAGCAGGCATCCCTCAACTTACTTGGATTTTTTGATTTACTTACGGAAAATATCTTGCATTGAGTAAAAAAGATGAAATGTAGGAAATTGAATCACGTTTCTGAATATATAACTTTTATGTATTGAAAATTTGCATAGCTATGTCAAGTTTCAGTTTTCCTAACAGACACTTTTTATTTTTCAGGCAAATGATAAGGTATATGTTTTTGTGGGTAGAGCCTTTGAGGGCCTAAATGATGGAATCAAGCTACAAAAATCGGCATGCATGTAGAGAACACATAGCACTTGTGCGCCATTATTTTTCGAAAATTAAATTAGTAATTTTATAATTTTTTTATAATTGTCTAAGTGATCAAACCTCAAAAATAGTACATCTTTTGTGGGTAGAGCCTTTGAAGGTCTTAATGCAAAATTCTTGAAATGGGTTTTTCATAGAACGTGGAGGTTAGTGTCCTCTTGTGCACCATACAATTTTTTTTTGAAATGATTGAGAATTGAAAAAGTTATGGAAGAAACACTAACAATGTGTTTCACGAGTTAAGGAGGTAGGACAGAAAAGAAATTGAAAGAAAATAGGAAAAATTAATATTTCAAAATAAAAGTTACATATTTGGAATCTGCAGAAAAAATGCTATTTGTGTCTAAGATTTCGTCAAAAATAACTCTGTGTAGCATATTGTAACGAGTGGCTAAGCACAGGCTTCTCCAGAAACTGGAAGAAATACCCAATTAGCTTTGGTTTTTCATTAACATAGCACAGGTTTGGAATTACCGAAGCAAACTCCAAAGCATACACATAGGATTATTGTTGACATGTGAGCATGTGACTCGGCCTGTTTAAATTCAAAAATATTGCCGCGCTTTTAGATTTAAATAACGCGTACGCGTTATATAACTAAATAACGCGTGCGCGTTATATCAATAATTAACGCGTACGCGTTATATAACTACATAACACGTACGCGTTATATAGTTACAAAACGCGCTCGCGTTATTCAAATCATAAAATACATGTTTAATACTTGAGAAAGAGGGGGTGTAGAAGTCAAGGGAAATTTTGTTTAATATTTGAGAAGGGGTGGGGAAGGGTCAAGGGAATCTATGGTTAATATTTAATAGGGGTGGGAAAGGGTCAAGGGCTTAGAAGGATGTTGGAAGCTTGAGTGGGGAGAGATGAAGGGAATGAGAACATGATGGGCTACAGGGGGTGAAGGGAAGTGGAGCTTGAGAGCACTATTAGGAGTAGAATAGGTTCTGAAGAGGTATAGGGTTAGAAGTTGAAAGTGAGACTTGAGTGACAAGGGGGATGTGAGAGAGAAATAAAGAATACAAAGGGGGGAGAGACATAGAGCGAGGGAGGGAGAGGGACAATGGGGAGGAATGGATTTGGAGGGAGTGAGAGATAGATGGGGATAGAACGAAATAAGATATAGGAAGGGAGGGACAGAAAGTGTTGGTGGGAGACATGCAGAGAGTGGTGGCGATGGAGAGAGAGGGAGTGATGGAGAGATTGGGATAGGTTGAGGGAAAGATGAGGGAGGGATAGAAGGTGAGAGACAGGCGATGAGAGAGGGAGGGAGAGAAGGTAGGGTGAGGGATGGAGGGAGAAAGTTGGAGATAGATATGGATGGAGGGGGTATGGGTTTGAGAATGGAAAGTGACATAATGTGTGTGTATGTGTGTGTGTTTGAGAGAGAGAGAGAGACAGAGAGAGAGAGAGAGAGAGAGAGAGAGATTGATGGTTGGGGAGAGAGAGACTAGAGGGAGTTGTGAGCATCATATTCTCCATCAGCATCATATTCTTCATCATCATCATCTTCATGACCATCATCGTCATCATCAACATCTTCATCATCATCACCATCATCATCATCATCATCATATTCCTCATCAAATCAAAATCTCCATCATCATTATCATCATCATGATCATCATCTAAACATCACCATCACCATCATCATCAACATCTTCATCATCATCACCATCACCATCATCATCAAAATCTTCATCGTCATCACCATCACCATCACCATCACCATATTCATCATCATTGTCATCTCTAGGTTCCCCATCAACATCAACATCTCCATCATCATCATCTTCTTCATCATCATCATCTTCATCACCATCATCATCATCATCAACATCTTCATCATCATCACCATCATCATCATCATCATTATCTTCCTTGAATCAGATCAACATATCCATCATGTCACCATCATCTTCTGAACATCATCATCTAAACATCACCATCACCATCACCATCATCATCATCATCTTCATCATCATTACCATCACCATCATCATCAACATCTTCATTGTCATCACCATCATCATCATCATCATCATTGGCATTTGTAGGTTCCTCATCAACATCTCCATCATTATCATCTTCTCCATCATCATCATCTTCATCACCATCATCATCAGCATCAACATCTTCATCATCATCACCATAATCATCATCTTCATCGTCATCAGGTCAACATCTCCATCATCATCATCTTCTTCATCATCTTCACCATCATCATCATCATCATCATCTTCATCGCCATCTCCATCATCTCCATCATCTCCATCATCATCACCATCACCATCATCATCATCTTCATGACCATAAACATCTTCATCATCATTGTCATCTCCCCCTTCCTCATCAACATCTCCATCATCATCATCATCATCATCATCATCACCATCTGAACATCACCATCACCATCATCGTCAACATCTTCATCATCATCATCATCATCATCAGCATCATCATCAGCATCAGCATCATCATCAAAATCTTCATCGTCATCACCATCACCATCTTCATCATCATTGTCATCTCTAGGTTCCCCATCAACACATCTCCATCATCGTCATCTTCTTCATCATCATCATCTTCATCACCATCATCATCGTCATCTTCTTCATCATCATCATCTTCATCACCATCATCATCGTCATCAACATCTTCATCATCATCACCACCATCATCATCATCATCTTCCTCATCAGATTAACATCTCCATCATGTCACCATCATCTTCATCTTCATCATCATCATCATCATCATCATCATCATTACCAACACCATCATCATCAACATCTTCATCGTCATCACCATCATCATTGGCATCTGTAGGTTCCTCATCAACATCTCCATCATCGTCATCATTGGCATCTGCAGGTTCCTCATCAACATATCCATCATCGTCATTTTCTCCATCATCATCACCATCATCACCATCATGATCTTCTGAACATCATCATGATCATCATCTAAACATCACCATCACCATCATCGTCAACATCTTCATCATCATCGCCATCAGCATCATCATCAAAATCTTCATCGTCATCACCGTCACCATCTTCATCATCATTGTCATCTCTAGGTTCCCCATCAACACATCTCCATCATCATCATCTTCTTCATCATCATCATCTTCATCACCATCATCATCGTCATCAACATCTTCATCATCATCACCATCATCATCATCATCATCTTCCTCATCAGATCAACATCTCCATCATGTCACCATCATCTTCGTCATCATCATCATCATCATCATTACCAGCACCATCATCATCAACATCTTCATCGTCATCACCATCATCATTGGCATCTGTAGGTTCCTCATCAACATCTCCATCATCATCATCATTGGCATCTGCAGGTTCCTCATCAACATATCCATCATTGTCATTTTCTCCATCATCATCACCATCATCACCATCATGATCTTCTGAACATCACCATGATCATCATCTCAACATCACCATCACCATCATCGTCAACATCTTCATCATCATCGCCATCAGCATCATCATCAAAATCTTCATCGTCATCACCATCACCATCACCATCACCATCACCATCTTCATCATCATTGTCATCTCTAGGTTCCCCATCAACACAACATCTCCATCATCATCATCTTCTTCATCATCATCATCTTCATCTCCATCATCGTCCTCATCAACATGATCTTCATCATCATCACCATCATCACCATCATCATCATCATCTTCCTCATCAAATCAACATCTCCATCATGTCACCATCATCTTCATCACCATCATCATCACCATCATCATCAACATCAACATCTTCATCATCATCACCATCATCTTCATCAACATTATCATCTTTATCATCTTCATCTGCATCATGATCATCTTCATTGTCATCACCCTCCTCCTCCTCATCATCTTTATCATCTTCATCTACATCATGATCATCTTCATTGTCATCACCCTCCTCCTCATCATCATCTTGTGCACTTATGCACTTAGGGATTAATATTTAGAAGAGGGTCTAAAGGCCTTTATGGGGGAGGGGCTCTAGGAACAAGGTAAGACAGAGAGGGCAGGGGGGAGGGATAAAGGCGTAGAGGGTTAGTGATTAAGGGAGAAGAAGGGAGAGAGTGCTATAGGGAGGGATAATGACGAAGATAAAGAGAAGGTGGAGAGATGGAGAGTGGGGTGGTAGAGACATGGCTGAAGGGAGAGAAAGAAACATGAAAGAAACATGTAGGGAGAATGAGGGACACATATTTAGAAAGAGATAGGGGGTATCTAGGGATTATTGGGAGAGAGCTAGGGGGTATTAAACCATACAAAACATTTGTTTTGTATGCAATCATATAAATTATTAGTTTTCTTTGATTTTGTTCGTTGCCCTAGCCGTGCACCTAACCTATTTATTGTGCTTGACTATATCGCGTTCGCGTTTTTTAACTACATATCGCGCACGTGTTTTATATTTATATAACGCGTACGCGTTTTGGAACTCCAGAAATAATGGACTGTTGCTGTCCGAGAGCAACTTCACTCTGTCCGAACGAAAGCAACAATCCCGCGATTTTTCAAACAGCACGAGCCCGCGTCTGAAAATTTTCACATTCTACACCAACTCCATCATTTTTTTTTATGCAGGTGCAGCATTGAGGACATCTTTCATGGTTGCTCACTGTGGTGTTGGGTTATATGGTCATATTTGAAGAAAATAATTAGCAAGCTTGAAGAATCTCCAATTGAAGAACACCAAAGATAAGGCCTTTGAAAGATTCATTTTGCCTATATTTGAGGAGCACACAAGGTAAGATATCAAGCTTCAAGACCAACAAGGAAGAACTTCCATTTGCTTATTATTGAAGAGCTTGTAATTGAGGAGCAACAAAAACAAACTATATTGAATTGATCATTGTGGTGATGGGGAATGCACGTAACCGAGTAAACAAATCCACAAGGAAGAAGAGACCTCAAGAAGTCATTGAAGAAGAGAAAGAAAAGAAAAGAATATACATGATGAATCGGAGGCTTTCTTTGGAAACTAATCCAAATCCAATTGTAGAGGATACCATGGTTCATCCTATTAATCCACGACAAGAGGGACCTTCAATTTCCACAATAGTTGTTGAACAAGCACCCCATGGAAGTAATCAAGAAGCAAAACGTAGGTGCTCATTAGGGGATGTTTCAATTCCCACTTCAAGTCAAAGTGATAAGTTACCATCTCAAGATGAAGCTCACGAAGAAACACACAATTTGCTATCCGGATGTGGTTATACAAGCGATGAAGTCAGAGAGGCGTTGGACATTTTTCCTACTGTTGAAGAAGAGAATGTTATCCACACCATCGATGAGGATGTTGGACTTCCACAAGGGGATGTTGGACTTCCACAGACCATGGATGAGGATGTTGGACTTCCACCATCCAACTACCAGGAAGAGAATGAAGGACACCAAGCTACTACTGAAACGCCAGAGCGTCTTGGTGATGCGCTACATGGTACAATTCCAACCCCCTTACCTCCATTAGCAAGCACACGTCGAAGAACTCCGAAGCGTATACAAGTTGATGAAAGACTTATGAATTCCATTGAAGGTACGCTATCTAAACGTAGTATTGCTTATCAAACTCAACAGATACTTGATAAATATTTTGTTTCTAAATGTGATGGAGATAAATGTAGATTATTTTTATCATTGTTAAAATCTAGGAGCATGAATGTTGTTAGGAAAAAGTTAGGGATAAAGATGATAAAGAATTCTGAACCAAGTTCTCATATAGTTAAAAGCCTAGTAGATGCATTTGGTAAAATTGGTAAGAACACACGTTCAAAGGACCGCAATGCTGCTCGTCGTGTGTTGTCACAATCAATTGCAGATAAGAACACCAGGGCCCTTCGTATTCTCAGGCCTACATCGAAACTAGTTAATTTGAATGTAAAAACCCTCCGTAGGTATTCTATTAGAAGAGAACATCTTGACACAACCGATCAGACAGATTTTTAGGCCTTTGTTGGTCGGTTGCCACGTCGTGACATGAAGCTAGTTGATGCAGTAAAGGGACTAGTGCATAGTTTTTGGCATGATCACACAAGGCCTTCTTCAAACCGAAATGATGTACTAAAACTAAGAAGGGGTTCAAAGGATCGTGAGCCACATACTAAGCATCTTCTTGATATAACACAGACAGAGCTTTACAAAAAATTTAAGATTGAGCATAGACAATTGAACTTGGGGCAAAGATCTTTTGAGAAATGTAAGCCATGGTATGTTAGAATAAATACTCTTCGTAACACTTGTTGTTGTAGATACCATGTAGAATATGAATATTACTATGAAACATTTTTGTACATTCGTCGTGTGTTGCATACTAACATTGTGCAGGATTGCTCCATGACAATACCACCGACTTCATCAAGAGAATTCATTCATAGCATCATGTGCAATAGGCCCGAGGGGCAAACATACTATGCAAAATCTTGTTTGGATGGAACATGCTCCAACTGTGCTGGAATGGCATTATTGAGCCAATGTATGCACGAGAATGGAGACAGTGAATTTGGGAAAATGGTTACAGACATGAAAAGTTTCAAATATATCAACTATGAAATAGTCCCAGGGAAAGAAAGCAAAAAAATACAATTGGTGACATCTCAGGTATGCATTTATATCTATAAAATTATGTTGTAACGGTTACATTTCAATCCTTACTTACAACAAAAAACTGACATTGAGATCATTTTGTGTCACCAGGTACAAGTTAGTGACTTCATCAAGGAATTTATTGAAAAGACACATCAATATGTTCAGCATGTCCACGTGGCACGATGGCAGGATGAGAAGTTTAGAATATGCAGAGATACATTTCCCCTTGGTACTATACTTTCAGTTGTTGATTTTGCCGAGAACTACACTCTGCAACCTCAAAATGAGATCCAAAGTCAGTATTATCACTCTGAGCAGGTTTCCTTGATGGTCCATATCACATACAGGCATGGCCCAAATAGCACTGAAGAGCAAAGAGAAATTCTGAAGGAATATCACTTCTACATAAGTGATGATAGGTGCCACGACTTCCACTATGTACGTCATTGCTTCATCATGTTCTATGATCACTTGAAGGGAAGGAACATACAGATGGACCGACACTGGATTTGGTCTGATGGGTGTGCTGGTCAGTTCAAAAATGCACGCATATTTCAGTGGTTGTGTTCATTGCATAAAAACTACAAAGTGCCACATATGTGGAACTATTTTGAGACTGGGCATGGTAAAGGAGAGCATGATGGAGCCGGAGCATGTGTCAAAACAGCCCTACGAAGAGAGGAATTGAAAGTATCTACAGAATCTACTATTCTAAATGCTCAATCTATAGTCAGGTGGTGCACGTCAGTAATGGGAGAGGAATCAACTATGCGAGTAGAATCCACAAGAAAGAGACATGTGGAGAGATTTTTTTGGGAGGTGGTAGACATAGATCGTTCACATGCATGGGAATGCAAGACTGTGCCTGGGACTCGTGGCTTTCATTCGGTTCGAAGCTCTGATAACCCAGTATTTGAAATTTGGACCAGAAAACTTGCTTGTTTTTGCCCGCCTTGTTGTGATGGTGACTGGGATGGGTGTGAATCATTGGATTGGGTTGATGGATGGGATCGCATATCACTTCCACTTGATCAGCGTGCAATTGTTGAGTTAACTCCGTTGGAAGAAGACCAATCATCTATTTCTGCAGATTTTGATCATGTATCAGACCTTGTACAACCCGGTATGATGCATTTCCTTAACATTTTTTGTTTGTTTACGTAGTCTTCAAATGCACATTAATGGCCTTGTATCGCACGAAAAATATTTTGATCATATACCTACAATCATATAATGCAGGGCACATATACGCAGTGGTTGCCTCAAAAGATACTGAATGGGGTGATGAATACTGGTTGGCACGCTGTATAGATGGAAAGCAAACCCTCATTGTGTCCATGACTGACGATGAAAACAACCACTTTCCAACTGGTTCTATGGTTGTTAAAGGTGAATACTTGACACGGGACAACAATGGAAGAAAGAAGGGTGGATATGTTTACAGGGATTACAAACCAGGTGCAAGTGTATATCACTTTACCAACTTAATCATTGGCACAAACCTTCAGGTACGAACAATGCCTAGTCGAAATACATCGAAGGTACGCTACTTCTTACCGGATACAGAGCACGAGAGACTAATGGAGACCATCAGTATAAGAGATGATCCGGAGGGCTTGGTTGTATGATAATAGGTGGGATCTAGCATGATGAGGTACGTTACATACTTTTAATACTATACTATTTTCACTATTTGTAATTGAATATTGATATATGTTCAATTTTCACATGTATGTTTCATATGAATATGTCAATTTTGCGTTCTTGATATGCCAAATTTACAAGAGATGGATTAAAATTATATTATGTTCATATGATCAGTAAACCATATATTAATCATGTTTGAGAGGTTGCTTAGCTAACTTTAAGGGCATTTAAGCTCTATGTTAAGCCCAACTAAATCCTTATGAATCACTAGACAATCGAATTGGTTCCTTGAGTAATTCAAATTTCTTTATGTAAAACCATTTTTCATTCATTTTAGTATGAAATCAAGTTTTTAGTATTTTTTTCTCTTTACTGGCTCTATTCTAGTTTCCTTTGAAAAATTGCTCAAAGTATTGTTGTTCTTAGTTTTATGAACCTATTTGTGATCTCTTTCATGTGATCATAAGATTTTACACATCACTGCCATAACCACTAGACAATTGTACACTATACAACTATGAAAGTCTCTCTTAATCTAGCGACAACCACCTTTTACCCATTTCTATAGAATTTATCTTCTTTAATAATTTTCTAATCCAAATTTTAATAGCTATTACATTTTCACTATACAACTATGAAAGTCTCTAGTGACAACCACCTTTTACCCATTTTTATTATACATCTCTAAGTTATCCACACAAAAACACACACATATATATATAATAATTATTGTGTATTCATAGTCAAAACTAAAAAATATATGGATTAAAGTGGATAAACATTAAACTAAACTAAAATTAAACTAAAATTAAACTAAATTAAATTAAACTAAAAAATATATGGATTAAAGTGGATAAACATTAAACTAAAATTATAATAATTGTGTTTTTTAATCCATTTTTTACATATGATCAGTAAACCCTAAAATTATATTATGTTCATCATGTTGGTTATTGGCTTCACCCAACAAAATTAATTCAATTCATGCTCACTATATTAAACAATACACTTATATTAAATTTAATTCATGTCTTGTTAAATATTTCATAATGAATTAGCTAGTTGAGAGCACCACCTTAGACCAAGCCATCATCATCATGGACCTGCAAAACCCTAGTTTCCAAAGTGTCTAGGCAGGTTCGGGCTAGGAACACTAGCCATACCCGCCCGGTGGATGATTTTCCAAAGTTGACCCCCGTGTGCAAAAATTGCACACTCCCACACTGAGCAAAACCCTAGTTTCAAAGATGGACCTGCAAGGTGACACATGGGCCACCGGGTAGGAGGGGAGGGGCACCCCTGGCACTATCCCGGTGTGCTGAATCCAACGGAGTCGACGGTTTGTCGATCCGAGCCACGGTCTTCATTCTATGGCTCGTCCCGTCTCACTACCAGAAGGCCTTCAGGGACACCTGCTGGATACCTACCGGGGGCATAGAACTCCAACCATGCAACAAAACCGGGTTCCGGGGAGACCTGCAGGTGTGTCTAGACAGGTTCGGGCTAGGAACACTAGCCATACTTGCCCGGTGGATGATTTTCCAAAGTTGACCCCCGTGTGCAAAAATTGCACACTCCCACACTGAGCAAAACCCTAGTTTCCAAGATGGACCTGCAAGGTGACACATGGGCCACCGGGTAGGAGGGGAGGGGCATCCCTGGCACTATCCCGGTGTGCTGAATCCAACGGAGTCGACGGTTCGTCGATCCGAGCCACGGTCTTCATTCTATGGCTCGTCCCGTCTCACTACCAGAAGGCCTTCAGGGACACCTGCTGGATACCTACCGGGGGCATAGAACTCCAACCATGCAACAAAACCGGGTTCTGGGGAGTCCTGCAGGTGTGTCTAGACAGGTTCGGGCTAGGAACACTAGCCATACTTGCCCGGTGGATGATTTTCCAAAGTTGACCCCTGTGTGCAAAAATTGCACACTCCCACACTGAGCAAAACCCTAGTTTACGAAATGAATGCACAATGAAGCCACTGGGCCATGGGGAGACGAGGGAGAGGGCCCCCTAGAGGTAATCGCACGCTAGGAGACCAACGGAGTCGACGGTTCGTCTGTCCGACGTCCGGTTTCCGAGTTATGTCGAGTTGCAAGTCGCATGAAAATGCCGTTCAGGGACACTTGGTGAATTTCCGTCCGGGAGCCAAAAAGCAAACGAAGCAGGAAGATTGCGTGCCGTTGGCTCCTGCAAGTGTGTGTGGGCAATGCCGACGTGGGAACACTGCCGGGAGCCATAAATCCATGATAGTAAATTAATTCATGACAAAAAAAACTGAATTATTCCTTTCAATGGATGTGGTTTTCAATTTCCTATATTGTTAGGTCAATTTGGCACATTCATTGAAAGAAATTGTAGACTTTAATGATGATCACAACAAGTGTGTTTGTTAAAACCTTGTGAAATAGAGCATCAAAAGACCTACATTGTAGGCCATATAATTGTGTTTGTTTACCTTTTGTTTGATGGACCATGCACAATAAGTAATAAAATAATTTTTGAAGTAGGTCATTTCATTTTTCTGATTTTTTCTGTGGTGGTGTTGAAAAAGACCATTGTTCTTATTGATGGGATTTCATGTGCTTATGATTCTTTGGATAATCTGGACACATACAAGGACACCATTATTAGACTAATTCATTATAAACAATTTAATATGAGTAATCTACATAAATGAATTGAAAAATTAACAAAAATAACAAACAACCCATATACCTTGGAATATAACACAAGAGTGACCATGTTAGGCAATCTTACTTATCTACTTACCTATGGTCATCTAAGTAGACCATTTGGATCATGTCTATTACTAATGATCTCCATTAACTTTTCATGTTCACAATGAGGCTTGAAGTATCATACCTTTGATGGGTGCTTCCTTGGCATTGTTTGTAGTTTGAGGTTTGTATCGAAAACTAAGTTTGTAAAGTGGTATATAGATTCACCTAGTCTAATCTTGAAATACATAACCAACCTTCTTCCATGTTTGGTCATCCAGTGTTAGATATTATCCTTTAATAACCATCAAACTGATTACAAGTTGATCACCATTGTCATCTATTAGTGAGACATGAGGGTTTGGTTCGCCTTTAAGGAACATGCCAACAAATAGTGAGTGCCCCATTAATTATCTTTCAGGGAAACCATTGCATATATGTTCATTTTATTCTCAAAAATGAGATTGATGGTGTTTATTCTCATGCAATGTATATAGTTAGGATTAAGACAACTGTATAAATCTATGGAATTATAAATGGAGATATTAATCCAAAAGGAAGCCAATGTTGGCCTTGCCAATCTTTTCTTCCGAATGCAAACGAAATATTAGATTCCATTTTGCTATGTTTCCATGTAAAATATATTTGAAAAAAAACATATATTTGGATTATATGGAAATCCTTCTTACCTTTGACATTGTTTGGGATCTGCAGGATGGGAATGAAGTATTTTTTAGGGATTAAGAGGAGTATTCAATTACGCAAACTTATGAATGCCTATTTTGACAAGCAATCCATTGATTTCAACTCCATCAAATTTCTGTTTGATGGATGATGTTTGCAAGGTGAGCAAGTTTAACCCACCAATGCGAGATTGCATGCAATTACACTAAGCAAAACCCTAGTTTACGAAATGAATGCACAATGAAGCCACTGGGCCATGGGGAGACGAGGGAGAGGGCCCCCTAGAGGTAATCGCACGCCAGGAGACCAACGGAGTCGACGGTTCGTCGGTCCGACGTCCGGTTTCCGAGTTATGTCGAGTTGCAAGTCGCATGAAAATGCCGTTCAGGGACACTTGGTGAATTTCCGTCCGGGAGCCAAAAAGCAAACGGAGCAGGAAGATTGCGTGCCGTTGGCTCCCGCAAGTGTGTGTGGGCAATGCCGACGTGGGAACACTGCCAACACTGGCTCGGGGGAGGTTTTTGCAGAGTTTACCTACCAATGCGAGATTGCATGCAATTACACTGAGCAAAACCCTAGTTTACGAAATGAATGCACAATGAAGCCACTGGGCTATGGGGAGACGAGGGAGAGGGCCCCCTAGAGGTAATCGCACGCCAGGAGACCAACGGAGTCGACGGTTCGTCGGTTCGACGTCCGGTTTCCGAGTTATGTCGAGTTGCAAGTCGCATGAAAATGTCGTTCAGGGACACTTGGTGAATTTCCGTCCGGGAGCCAAAAAGCAAACGGAGCAAGAAGATTGCGTGCCGTTGGCTCCCGCAAGTGTGTGTGGGCAATGCCGACGTGGGAACACTGCCAACACTGGCTCGGGGGAGGTTTTTGCAGAGTTGACCCACCAATGCGAGATTGCATGCAATTACACTGAGCAAAACCCTAGTTTACGAAATGAATGCACAATGAAGCCACTGGGCCATGGGGAGACGAGGGAGAGGGTCCCCTAGAGGTAATCGCACGCCAGGAGACCAACGGAGTCGACGGTTCGTCGGTCCGACGTCCGGTTTCCGAGTTATGTCGAGTTGCAAGTCGCATGAAAATGTCGTTCAGGGACACTTGGTGAATTTCCGTCCGGGAGCCAAAAAGCAAATGGAGCAAGAAGATTGCGTGCCGTTGGCTCCCGCAAGTGTGTGTGGGCAATGCCGACGTGGGAACACTGCCAACACTGGCTCGGGGGAGGTTTTTGCAGAGTTGACCCACCAATGCGAGATTGCATGCAATTACACTGAGCAAAACCCTAGTTTACGAAATGAATGCACAATGAAGCCACTGGGCCATGGGGAGACGAGGGAGAGGGCCCCCTAGAGGTAATCGCATGCCAGGAGACCAACGGAGTCGACGGTTCGTCGGTCCGACGTCCAGTTTCCGAGTTATGTCGAGTTGCAAGTCGCATGAAAATGCCGTTCAGGGACACTTGGTGAATTTCCGCCCATTTTATAATTTAAGCCACTTTTAAATATTTGAACTTCCATATTATTTTTGAAAGAGTATAATATTTCAAAACTCCTAAAGAGACAAAAACACATGATCAAAACTCCTAAGGCTGTAATTTAGAGTAGTAATAATGGGGGGTGATGGAGTTGAATTTGATCCTATGGAAGATAATGATACTAATATTATTGAGAATAAAGGGATAATAGGTTGATCCATGACACCTTTGTTTGCATGGATGAGGATGCACCTATGTATGAGACCTATGATAATATTCATGATGTACATCTTATTGATAAGGCACACAAAGGCCTATACAAGAGATCAAAGATGGGTCACTTTGTCTACTAATTTGATGTTGATAAAATTGAAGGTATTGAATGACATTTCAAACAATGGTATGACAAAGATCCTAATGTATACACAAGGTTAATATATAAGGTGCCCCATAAGGTTCTTTGTCATATCCCTATAATTCTAGGTTTTTGATGATTGTTTAGGTTAAAAAACATAGCACATTATATGGATTATCATGTACAAAGATAAGTGAAGATGGTATTATATGAGTGGCTACAAATGGTTCTCAATTTACGATCATCAAGGAAATATTACCCATTTTTTAAGAAGAACCTCATAATGTTAGACTTTCATTGGTAGTTGATGGCAATGGGTGTGCATGAGTGAGTTCATTGAAACCTTGAAAACATTGTATTGCATTTAGTTTGATTAAATTACACGAGCAAGAACTTTGACATAACTTGTAATGATCATCCAAAATCACAAATTTTAATTAGATACCAATTAGTGCATGCATGTAGTGAATTCGTTGAAACCTTTGAATATAATAGTTTGTTCTTTTGACATAGTGCATTCATGAGTAAAAGATAATCCACACAAATCAACACATTAGAATGACACAAGTACATGTATCCAAAAGTACATATATATCCAAAAGTGCATGTCTCCAAAAGTACATGTATATCCAAAAGTCTCCAAAAGTGCATGTCTCCAAAAGTACATGTATATCCAAAAGTATCGAAAAGTACATGTATCCAATGAAGTCAATGTACATGTCTCCAAAAGTACATGCACAATAAAGTCAATGTACATGTCTCCAAAACTGAATGTATCGAAAAGTACATATATATACAAAAGTATCCAAAAGCACATGTGTCCAAAACTATCCAAAAGTATCAAAACTCAAGCTTTCTCTTGTTCTTTCCCGACGTTGATCCTCTAGGCACATCCCTAGGATCAATGTGCATCCCTGGATCCTGCAAATTAAATATCAATTGTTAAATTCAACTAACTATGTACACTAATACATTATCTCAACAATTATCAACTGGTGCATGGAAAGTGCATGAAACACTTGGTCACTGAAGGACATCTCACCTCAACTGACAAAGGAGATTGTGTTGCTTGTGTAGCAGATGGAGCCGTCGGTTGAACATCCAGGATGGTTGAACCAGGGGGGCCAGGCACTGCTCCTGCTGGTGGTGGCTACAATGAAAAAATGTTGAAATAGTTAGAAATGCATGAATAAACAATAGGTCCAACAATAATAAACTATGTAAAGATAATGTTGAAATAGTTACATACCTGTGTGTGATCAGTCGCCACTGCAGATGCGGCACTAACTGCTGCATCAACCATCGATGCAAGGTTCTCAGCAGACAACTCGGGTTCCTGTTGCAGTAAACATGCAATTCAAACATTAACAAAAACGATTTATGCACTGGATTTCAAGTTAAACAACAAATATCATCGAAGGATATACATTACCGTGGTGTGAGTAAGCCCATGGTCGTGGGCAGCTGGAGTCTTTCTCGGAGTAGAACGCCTCACATACACACGACCCTTGTTCACGAATGGCCTGGAGGGAGATGCAAATACAGGCAATGGGCCAGATGTGTCGGATGGTGCCTACAGTCAGCAAGTGTTCATGTAGTTAGACATGCATGATTCAACAAACAAACATGTATTTAAAAAATGTCATTTTTAATTGTTTACCTGGAGCCCAGACGTTTCAGGGGACGGTATGACCATGGGCACTACCTCCACATTACCTTGCCCCTGTGAAGGATCTGCCATCTGCAAGTTTAATAATTGTAAATATTAGACCGTATATAGCATTAATGAACTAAAATGTAAAGTATGTGGAAATTAACAAATTAACAAGTATTAAAAAACTGAAATTTTAAAATGTTTACCTCGGTGTGAGATACGGCAATAGGTGGTATATAAGATGGGCCTGCCGAATGGGTAGCATCATGCCCCCCTGTCGAGTCTGGAACATCCGGCTCTGGGGCGTCACTGCCGGTAATCATCATCAACTGCAAGTTCACAAAATTAATATATTAGCTCAAACTATATATATGTGTACAAAGACGAAAATAAATGAAGAATTTATTACAATTAACCATCAAGATACCTCTCTCAAAAAGCCACTGAAGGCAACATCTGATGCAATACCATAGCAGGGACGACCACATGACGTGCACTCGTGAGGATCAGTACTAGGATGGGGAATAGCTGATGGTCCTCCACTAGTGGATGGTCCTGATGGTCCTGCAGAAGTGGATGGTCCTGATGGTCCTGCAGTAGCTGATGGTCCTGCATGGTGACGAGCTGGTGTATGTACCACACCAGGGACAGATGTCCCTTCCTCACCCATATGTTGAACCATCCTGCCATGGCGAACAACCGTCCGTGCCAAACTCAAAAATGCATCCCGTGTCTGCGGAATAATGCGATGTGCTGGTGGGACATCTGGCCCACGCAACTGCCTGCGAGGTGCAGGGATAGGGCGATCCTGGTCTCGAAGCCTGGCATTGGGTCGGTTTTGGGGCATCCCCCCACCGATCCCCTGGAACTGTAAGATGTCAAAATAGTTAACGTGTTTATGCAACACGAACTCTGCATACATCTTTCGAAGGAAATATAAGGGAATTTCCCTGTTGTTGTGTGGTGGCATATCAAAAACCATGTACCATCTGTCCATCCAGTTATCAACAAATGGTTGAAACGTGCACCACTCAATGGAGATATGCGGCTTGCTTGCATTAGGGATTTCCCCCGTCCGAGGGTCCCTAAACAATGCAAATACAACCTCTTTGGATATTTTTAGCTTTTTTACTGCATTGTAATCTAGTCCATCAGCATATTGTTGTCTTTTTCTTTCTCTGTAAGATGCAATATCATACAGGACATTCGTAGATTGTGTAATTGTGTCCACAATTGCATCCAAGGTTGATGCAAGTGAACGGCGAATCCTGTCGCCACCACTAAAAGCTTCACTTATGCCCCTCAATTGGGCAAGCTCAATCAATATTTCGGCATTGGCATCCATAGCCGCAACTGCAATAAAGACATTAATACGAAAATCATTAGAAACATATACATGGTATATAATGACGTCTCTTCAAAATTGAACATGTATTAAATCAAACTCACATAAGCAATTTAATGGCATTTACTTACATACATTTAAAACTTAAAATTAAACATTTGACAATTAAAAAGTAAGTTAGTCAGATTGGCAGAGACGAGGAGGAGGAGGATCAAGGCAGTGATGAGTTTGTTGATTCAGGCATGGAGGAGGAGGATCAAGGCAGTGATGAGTTTGCATCTATGTGTCTCAATGTCTCATTGTGTTTTGTGATTGTGAATGACAAATGTGTTGTGATTTGTGAATGATCTAATTTCTATTGAATATTTCATATTTGTAATTGTAAATGTAATTTCTATTGAATATTTGTAATTGTAAATGTTAAATTTTATTGGATGATCTATATGTCTATATTTTTAAATTTTAATATATTTTAAAAATATATTAATTCCGGGGGTCACCGTGTCCTACGTGTCATAATTCCGGGGGTCACCGTGTCTAGTGGGGACCAGGGATCAAATTTGAAGGGTGGGGTCCCATTTCACTATGAAGGGCTATGAGATATTGAACACTATTGAAGGGCTATGAGAAATTTATTAATATTTATTCTATGTGTATATATGGATGTGTTCATGTTGTATGGATTGGATTCTAGGTTAACCGAGGCCTTTTTAGAGCAAAGAATGGGGTAATTACTATTTGGGAACAAGTTTTTTATCAAATGTAAATTGCGGTGATGGAAGATATTGAGGGTGCCACATGTTGTGGAGAAAGTAGTATTGATTCCTATGACGTAATAGGGAGTTCAAAAAGTCTGGTTTCAAGTATTGTCATGCGTAGCTCGATTGATTTTTCTCGCGCTAGGGTTGTAGCAACTGTTATGGCCATTACTGTTAAAAGGATTGATGGGGTGGAATCCCGTGAAACGATGAGTTCTTTTGTTAAGACGTAGATTCAGTGAAATTTGGTGGGAGTCTTATGTTCATTTTATGCACAAAATTCGATTACTTGATTTTGTTGCATTGTTAACTCTCCTCCTAGTCATAGCTACAATCTCTTATATAATTGTGAAGGTTATCAATCCACTCAATATATTAAAGTTGTAGTAGGCCAAAATCATCCACATATTTATTGTACTCACAAATGTTGACATTCCAATTTCTATGTAGAGCGCCCATTAACATTAGATTTTAATAATTTTGTTGATGCCATTAAATGTGTTAAACACGTAAGCGCTCGCTACAAACACGAGAACTTCGAAGCATTCAAGCCATGGGCTACTCAGTGTAAGCCCGTCCACGTAAGTTGCTCAATGATATTATTAGAGGCCCAATGGTCCATGATCCATGGATGATCGAACACGTGGATATTGGAGAGTAAGCGAGTCCCACTCCCAAGTCACCTAGCTAGTAGCCGCATTCCCAATTTCCCACTAAAAATTGTTGATGGGTGAAATTTGAAGCTACCCTTCTGTTGCAATTTTAAACAGTAGTGGTTAATTTAATTATTGAAGGGCTTACCATGAAATTAAATTTTTTTTGCATGGTAAAATTTGAAGTGGCCTTCTATGACGTGTGGGTAAAATTTGAAGTGGCCTGAAGGCTTCAAATTTGAAGCCTGGTGGGGACACTCGTGTCCCGTGTCCTCGTGTCGGGTGACTTAGAAAGGGGGGAGTTTTAATTTTTTCAATTTTTGGTTTGATTATGAAGTTTTGAGTTTTGTGAAAAGGGTTTCATTTTGAGGTGTGAATTTAATTACAAATTGGGTTATTCCCAATTTGATCAATATTACAAAACTAGGTTAAACAATCAAAAAAATAGTAATTTGGATTAAAAAATCACAAAAAAATGATTTGGGTGAATAAATTACCTGACTAGATGAGAATGCACCGGTGAATTTGTCTCCTCTCCATCTGAATCGAGCAACACGGATAGTTGAGTGGGCCACAAAGCGTCCTCGTCTAGGGTCAATTTCGCCTCTATTCGCGTTTCTGATGCGTGAGTGTCGCGGGTGGTCGGCAATCGGCCGACTGTGTTTTTAAATTCATTTTTAGTTTTACATATCGCGTACGCGATTTGTAAATACATAACGCGTACGCGTTTTTTAACTACATAACGCGTACGCGATATTGTTACCTAGCCTACATGTCCAATGACATGTTAGGCTCGGGTCTTACCATGGCAGGGGGTAAATATCATAAACGCGTTATGTTTTAGGTATCAGGAACGAGATTTGAAAAAAGTAGCATTGCATCTAAAGTGACCCTCATCTTCTTGCACACACCCAGATATTAAACCCTCATTTATCTACTGTCAAATCTTCCCCTTCTCAAGAACACCTTCATGCCCAATAAGAACCAAACGCTAAATGTATACGATTTGATGAGAGTTCCTTAGATGATATGCACTCTATCCATTCAATACATTCTCCTACTAAACCTAGAGAAACAAATTATGACCAGTCCATTGATCAGCCTGACATTCAGACTATCATTCATCCCTCATGCTCAAATATTTAGTTGGACGATCATACCTTTGAGTCATCCCTCCTCACACTAGCTAATGCATCCATTCAGATGAGTGAAGCCCATGCTGCTAGAAGCTCTCCTGCATGTAACAAAGACAAAAGCACTGAAGAACAGACTATTAATGTTGAGACATCTCCAAAAGAGAAGAGTCCTCAAATGGACTTGGAGCATGATATAGAACAACCTATTTTGAGTCAGCAAAAATGGGATCAGTTAACCCAACAGATAGCACAATTAACAGAACAAAGTCAAAGCTATGTGGAGACAATCTTCAAGCTCCTTGAACAAAATAAGATGTTGCGTACACAATTGAAAAGCACTGAATGCTCAGTTAGTGCCAAAATAACATCCAATGTTGTCCTTAGGGTAAAGTCTAATTCCTTAAGGGGTCATTTCAAGAAGCTCCAGGCCAAGCATGCATCTCCATCATCCGAGTCGGAGACCGCTGTTATCACAGCTCGGCCTTCTTCCTAATCACCTTTTTTTCTACTCAGTGGGACCTGGCATGACTCCGGTTTGGGGGAATGTTGGTGTCCATTTTTGTCACCATTTTTTATCATTCAATTTACTCAAAGTGGCGTTATTTCTATCATTTTTGCTATAGTAAGTTGTTTTCTTAGCCATTCAGCTCATCAAACAGTCCAGGATAAGTTTTGCAAATAACCCATCATTCATACCATGCGCTATGTGCTCAGCCTAAAACGCGTTCAGCTCATCGTTCAGCGCTCTGTTCAGCCCGCGAAATCCATGGTTGACACATCTTAGACCATTGAATGAAGAGAAGGACACATGGGTTCTATTCGACATGCAATGGGCCTAGTTAATGGGCTATTTCTCTAGAAGATCCGTCCTCAGGTTTGCTAAGCTTGAAAGCACACCTCACATCCACGTGAACAGTTTAACCTCCGGTTTGTCTGCGCATTCAACCTAGAATCACGCTCAGTATGCCAACGTAACTCCTGTGCCCATGTCAACACTCCAGCACACCAGTTCTCTTGTTCGTTTGGTTGGGAGTTACACACACCTGTTCACGCCTGCTCACGTTCATTCACGCCATCGTTCTAGAAGGAGCTCGCCTGCCCATGATTCAGTCCGCCAGCACATTGCTCATCCACGTCTGAGTTAGATCGACGTTGTAGCTGCCGTGTGAAGGAACCAACCCCGTCAAAGTCTGAAGGACGCTCCTTGCATTGGCATGTATCAATTACATCAACAGTTACAGTCATTTAAACACTCCTATTATTAGAGAGATCGACTCTGTCGACCCTCTCACCCATTGTAACTTATAAATAGTCGTCTTGTGATTGAGACGAGTTAGTCTTAGTCTAAGTTTTTGGAATCTAGCTAGTTCGCAGTCGTAGATAGTGGAAGACAGAGTTTTGTGATTTTTCTCAAGTTAATGGAAGTAGCAACTCGTTGATGTTCTGTTGGTAGTCATTTAAGTTGATCTAGTTCACCCTCCGATTGCTGGGAAGGGCCCCTCATCAACTGGAGGTTTTATTTACATTTTCTGCATTTCTTTTCTTGCAATTAACTAGTTTATTTCCTGTGTGTGTAATCTAATTCGTTTTCCTGTGTGGATCATCTTCATTCCTCTGTAATTAATATTCTACTGTTAATATAATCTCTCTTCTTCTGAGCTAGGAATGGTCGACCAATAGTTTAATGATTTGTAGTTTGCTTTCAGTCCTTCTTCCATCATCATAGTTAGATATTGCTTCCAAATTCTTCCATAGTTAGCATTTCTTTCTTTCTCTTCTCCTCTGTTAGTTCTTCTTCTTATCTGATGTAGGTTAATTCTTCCTTATTACATTCCAACCTTCTTCCTACTTCTCATAAAATTATTCATCCTCTTAGGTAATGATTAGCATAGATAATTTCTTTATTAGTTTAGCCTCTAATAATCTCTCTACTGCTTCCTTTGCACAATAGGATCATTTGCATAAGCCAGCTGGTAATTAAATCATCCAAAAACTCTTCTTTCCCTCACTTTAAAACGTTTTCCTCCATTCGGACTGCCTTTCAAACCGGTGTTCGGATCGTCATTCGGACCTGTGTGTTTTCTGTATTATTTTAGGCCTTTTTCCGAATCTAATTTCTTCTACCTCTTAATCATCATTATTCATGTTCCTCCTTAATAGTTTGAGATGCAATTTAATTTTGTTTTATGTCATTTGGAATTCTTAATTCAATTTCATCATTATTTCCTCATTTCTTACTTCCTCCTTATCATCTTCTTATCTTTCTTCCAAACTTTAGTTCTTTAACCTGTTTTGTTACTTAGTTATTGTTCAGAATGTATGAATATTGTTCCTAAATAGTTTCTTTCCCAAGTTATAGTTGATAATTCTATTCTTTGAGTTGTTTTAGTTTGTTAATTTTAAGACTAGTTTCTATTTAATGAAGATGTTCATGTTATAAGATCTTTATCAATAATAAAATATCTTTATCAAGTTTTCTACTTACTTCCAAATCTAATATAGTTCAGTTTAATTCTTCTACTTGCTTCTAACTTATATTAGTTTCATGTTGTTCACATATGGATAGACAGTAGTTCATAATGTTTAAAGTTAGTGGTAGTTTTTTTATTTTTAGTTTACATTTGTTTGTAGAAGTTAAGCTAGATTTACTTCCATTTAGCTTTCTTATTACATTTGAAAGTCATTACGATACATTTACTCCATTTCCTATTGCATTTGATGTATGTAATCAAGAAAAATGGAATTAGATGGTTTAGTCTAGAATAATTTACATTTACAAGTTCTCCCTATTAAACATCTAATATTCGTAGCTCTGATTCTGTTCATAGTTGTTATCTAGAAGTTTAATTCAGTAGTTTCTCACTTTTCTAGAAGTAATTTGTGTTTCAGTATTGTTTCCATCTTTCTTATTAATTAACCATAGAAGTAGAGTAGTATGATCTAGTACTATTATGATCTGTGATTTAATTGTATTCTTAAATATTTAACTCGGTTTTTCATTTTGAAAGTTCTTTCGATCTTTTTCCTTACTAAACATTTTTTAGGTATGACAAGCCTGAAACTTTAGAATCCTTTCTACCTTGGCATATATTTTGCTTCAACTCTAAGTTTACTAATCCTGGTTGATGATTAATATTAGGTATTTTAATTCGAGATAGCTCACACACCCAACAGTTTCGGTAACGCCCGCGAGTCCAATGTTGACGGTATTTATAAGCATAGTTAGGCTTAGCCGCGCCCATCAATGGCTAGATAAACATTAATGGTTATGCCCGTTGGCCAAATCCAACGAGGATTTCGGTCATTTTCCTCATTAACTGCTTCAGAACGACTTATTTTGCATTAAATGCTTAAGCAACGTCGGCAAAATCACTGTATAACGGCTAGTTTTCAGCTCTAACGGCTATTTTGAGGAGTTGCATCGAAATGCACGGACTGATGTCACCACTTGCAGTGTGTTTCACTGCACGGTGATACTTTTCTTCATGTTGATCTTCGTGTCCGTCCTATTTATTTTGATTTGCATGGCTGCCTTTTGAACTTTGCAACTGTACGGTTCTACCTCTTCTTCTTTTTTTTCATTTTTCTTTTTTTTTTCTATCTGCTCTGCGCAGATACATTTCACTGAGTGTTCTGCAAAGTAGGACTATCCCTGTAGGGTTTTAGTCTACTCCCATTAACCAATCCTGGTAGTTTGTCTCTAGCTAACGTGGCTAACTGAGCTGCGCCATCGTTAGTAACATGCATAACAGTATATGGGCCAAGCCAATGCATTTTAAATTTGCCAGGAAATTTCATGAACTTGCTATCATACAGGAGGACAAGGTCTCCTACTTGGAATATTTTGTGCTTGAAATGGAGATCATGCCATGCTTTTTCTTTGTCCTTCTGCACTTGCTGGTGAAAGCCTGCGATGAAGCGATCCTCCTCCAATCCAACCAAGTGTAGAATCCTTTCATGCAATGTTTCTTCATCTGACATGTCTGTGAATGCAGCAATCCTTAAGCTTGGTACAATGTATTCCATAGGCATCACAACTTCCTGTCCATAGACCAATATGAAAGGTATATGGCCTGTCAGCTTCTTGCAAGTTGTTATGTATGCCCATAATACATTTGGATGCGCAGATCCCAATCATCTATGTTTGTATTGCATACTTTTGTCATCACATTCTCCAGTACTTTATTAAATGCCTCCACGGTTCCATTAGCTTGAGGATGGTACGATGTACTCCTGTGGTGATAGATGTGGAACTCTTCAGTAAGGGCTTCAATAGTTTTGTTCAAAAAGTGAGTTCCTTGATCACTCATTAATATTTTTGGGCATCCAAATCTGGTAAGGATGTTCTCAAAGATGAACTGCGCAGCAATAACTGCGCTACAGTCCTTCACTGGTTTAGCTTCTTCCCATCTGGTGAGATAATCCGTTGTGGTGTAATGTATCTCGCATTAGTTCTCTTTCCTGGTGGGTTGATCGGTCCCACGAAATCAATAGCCCATTTATCAAATGCCTGTAAAGTCAATTGCGGTCTTAATGGAATTTCATCTCTTCACGATGGCTTTGTTGTTCTCTGGAAAACATCGCAACTCTAGCAATGCTCCTTTGAGTCTTTGTGTAGTGTGGGCCACCATAGCCCTGCTCTTAATATCTTCTGCGCAGTGGCTCTTCCTGTGTAGTGACCTCCAAGGACACCTGAATGTGCCTCAGCCAAAATAAGCGGCTTCTCATGCTCAAACACACATCTTCACAGTACTTCATCTTTTCCCAACTTGTATAACTGCCCTGCGATGCAAGTGAAGTCTGTTGCTTTAAATACCAGCTGCTTCTTCTGCTGCGTAGTGAACTCTGTAGGTGCCAATCCCGTAGTCAAAAATTATACAATGTCCTTGTAATACTCATCTGATATTTGTATGGAAAATAACTGCGCGTCAGGCAGATTGTCTTCAAGGTTAGTTGGTTCTTTTCCCAACTCAATCCTTGAGAGATGGTCAGGTCCTCGGTTTAGTCTTCCTAGCTTAACAATGATCTCAAAGTCATATTCTTGGAAAATTAACAACCATCTGTAGATTCTTCCCCCTAACACTGGCTTTTTGACCAGATACTTGTTGGCCTGATTTTATGAATCAGAGCCAATAAAGAGGTTTTATCCACACAATCAACTTAAAGCAGTATCCGGTGTGTTTGAATTAACAAGACCTCGCAGGTTATGGTCCTGCTACCAGCTAGTTTGTCTCTTAAGGAAACCTCAAAACTAGCAAAATCTAACCTATTCTAATGTTTATCCTATCTATATATTTACAAATGTCCTAAAGCTGCTTTCAGAAAGAAAGACTTCAATTTTTGTGAAATTTTCTAAGTATGAAATCTTAATTACAGTATGCAGAATGATTTAACAATGTTAAATAAAATAAACTTAAAACTAACCTATCTACCTATCTAACCCTATCTCAGCTGAGAGCAGATTTGCAACTTAGATTAATCATTAATCTTATAACAGAAAATTGAAGTAAAATATAAACCAAACATGTTTAAATTATAACGACAATTACTCTGCTATATAGAAATGGAATTGAGTTTCAACCTAAAAGACACAGTCAAATTCACTTCCAGAACTGATTAATAATTATTTTCCAAGACAGTCATTCAACTTTGAGATAATGTTTATTTAAAACTCATCATTAACATACAAATGAAACTTTAAATAAACAAGAAGTTATATCATTCAAGCTAATGTTTATAGTGAACACACTAATGGACAAACCACAATGATATATGCATTCAATAACTAATCTTGAGACGACAAACTGAGAATTTGTTTAAACATCAATATGACACAGCATACAGAGTTTGCATATAAACAGAAGATGACAATCGAAATATATGTATATATATATAACCCAAAAATAATACCATTCACAGCATCATTCGTAGATATCCAGTATCATCCACAACAAAGCTTCAGCTTCAAGTTTGAAATAATACTAGCAATAGAATATATTTCAAAAAGTTTTCTTCTACACTTCATCCATCCCGAGTTCATCAAAAATCTTCCTTCATATACTAGTGAGAGTTGGTTTTTTTGCTATAAATGTTGCACGCAACATTATAGGAAATTACTTAACCATAAAAGCATCTAATTACACCAAATACTAAAAATAGAATCGACTAGCCTGAGTCGAGGCATCTCAAAACATTCTTGGCCATTCAGAATACTCCAACTTGTAACAGATCAGCTATACTTTCATGCCAACGCATCCACCATATCCTGTATTCCTGGAAGAAAGCGGTGATAAAACCCTCCTGCATTAAATTCAATAAATACATCATATCAGAAACGATTTAACACAGTTAACCGAAATATTAAAACAAAATTATAAATGCATGCCTGTAAAATCTCCGATTTTACAGACATGCTAAATCAAAATAATCGTTACCTGTCAACAAGGGAAAGAACTATTAGGCTTCATTATGAAGAGCGACTACTCTTCTAGCTTCGGCCAATTTAGCTTTCAACCTGATAATTTTGACATTTTGTTTTTCAATTCGTTCCAAAAGCATCTGGTTTGTTTTTAATATGGATTTCTTAGATTTCTTGAATTGATTCTTTTTCACGTTGGCCTTTTTCCACCTGTCAATCCATTCTAATAATTCTTTCTTGAACGTTTTATTCTCTTCTTCCAACAAGACCGTATACTGTTTGCGTTTTCCTCTAGACTCTGCTTTTTTATCCTGATAGATATTTCCTAACACCTGCTGTAGGGTTTCGTCTTTGCTAGCTACATGAGGAGAACGAGGACTATCACAATGCTGATTGTGTGATGGTTCCAATTGTACAGTGTCAACATCTATTTCTAGTTGATTATCCTCGACCTCACCTGATGGCACATCATTCCCCTGGACAGTGGTGGAATTCCCTACACCCATTGCGCTAGGGACAGGTATCGGAATATCATCCTCAATATCTACAACTGCGGGTTCGGCAACAGTAGATTTGGAAGTCTGTGGATCAGACTTATACCTTGGAGTAGAATGACGACTATGCATGCTTCTGGTGATTCTACGTGAAGATGATAAGTTTCCAACCTTCGACCCTTCCTTATCACAACAAACCTGAGCCAAATGGTTCAGCTTATGCATAGAAATTTTATGACATTCAGCAGGTTTATCAATTTCGTCTTCGGCTGAACCCTCTTTTAATTTTACAGGGTTTCCATCATTATTATCGGGTTGTGATTCATTTAAAATTTCCCTAGAACTACAAGGAACTGAAACCCTATCATCATTTTTATCTACCTCATCGTCTACAGACGTGCTTATGGCCTCTGGTTCATTATCTTCTGAGCTATCATCCTCAGGATCTATGATTTTTCGTTTCCTACGAGCTCGAGGAGACGAATTAGGCCAATGCTGTGTTGGCCCCAATTTACAATCGACTAGGAATTCATCCCACGACCGACCTTTTGCGGATAATTGAAATTGCAGTAAAATTTTAATCAGTCCATGGTGACACAGACTATTATCAGGGTTATTAAAGTTCCTTACAGACTGTGACATTTTCTTCAGGCTTTGCCACAGATAGAAGGGCAAATTAAGTTTATAACCCTTAACCGCTAACAACAACCGTAAATGATACAAATGCAAATGGGAAAAACGTCCACAACAGGTTACGTATCTTACCAAGATTTCATAATAAGCTCTCCACTCGGGCTTGAGAAATTTTACAGGCACGCCTACTCTCAATTTCGTTTTATCTGGTAAAGGCGTGAACAAAGCCAAACACTTCTTCTTATCCACCATAAGGCCTTTAAACCAGCGTTCTCCCACCTGGGGAAGTTTCGTGGCTTCAGGGATTTTGTCTTCATTGATAACAAACTCAACACCTCCAATTCGCACCCTGTCATTTTTAAAACCCATTGCAAACATTCTGGTAATCTCCACATGATGACCATCAAAGCTTTGAAAGAAATGCGTCCATCCCATTTTCTCGAATTTCTGGGCAACCTCCTGATTAGCTTCAATAATTTCATACCCTGAGATTTCAAAACGATTCAGAGGAGACATGGTTTCTTCAGCACTGTCTGGGCTTAGCCGTGGAATGAAAGGGAAAGTGAAAACAGAGGGAATAGGTATCCCCACACACGACATGCTAGAAAAGACTTCACATGCTCGAAATCTGATCAAAATCAAATCTCTGAACCTACCATTTTAGTGGGATGGTGATAAATATTACAACTTTCATGCTACACCATGGCTTATGCTAACTTATCTGCGTTTTGACCCTGCCAAGTAGTGACCACTACTTAACTTAATGAAACAGCAATACGAAGACTGCTTAACTTGGCGAACCAGCGATATGACAACTGATATATCCATTATTACGATCATTGATTATTGACAGTGGTTCATTATTATAAGTACAATGGCCATAGTTTGAAATGACTGTTAGTGATTAACAATGTCAACACGGTGATGCCAAATGCATACAATTGTCGAGTCTATCAAGTGGTGAAGGCCACGTTTCCATGCCAGCTCACCGATCCAAAGGTTTACCAATTTAACCGTTGATTTAGCGCATGGTCAGTTCATCCAACGATCATCATTATTCTATGATATTACGTCGTGATGTGAAGAAGCATAGATTGCGTTTTAAGGTTGAGTAGGTATTAATGAAATGGCCAGCTTGGTGTTTATTTTATTTATATGTACAAACTATATATATACAACACTAAGTCGAAACCTTTATACATGATATTAACACACTATAGTATGTATCATTACATAGGGTATTTACCATATGGGAAACGCTTCCTATATAAACCATCATTTATCGATTAAGTATGATATTGACAAAGTTTATGATAGGATATTACTTATAATATTAGGTTCCCAAATTCACTTAGTCTTGAGACTAATAATACCCTAAATAATGAGTTTTATGATATTTCTTTGACACAAACCCTTAAGTCACATAAACTCTTTTCAATATTTTAAACAATTTTCAATAAGAATTTACGAAACTTATCAATCCTTCATTCGAAAGCCAAGTTCGATGATCAAGTCCCTATCAGCTTTTAGAGTCATTAATTACCTTTTCTTTGATTAAGAGCACCTTCAGAATCAAAGATTCTGAAGGAGCTCTATATAATTTTTAATTCATTTATCACGTAAAGGACTGATCTCTCTTCACTTTGTCAAGAAGTGAAGAGGTTGTTGCTTGCTGCCAACAATACTTTAGAGTTGAATGGTCAGTGTACATGGAGAAGTGCGCACCCAGTAAATAGTGTCTGAATTTATGGAGTGCGTAAACCATAGCTAGACCCTCTCTTTTTGTGGTCGTGTAGTTTTTTTCGACTGAAGATAGCTTTTGGCTTGAAAATTCAATGGGGTGATCAATGCCCCCTTCACCTGGTTGAGTGAGCACAATGCCCAACGCTATAAATGAAGCATCAACATGTACATGGAATGGCTTATTCCAATCTGGGAATACCAGGATTGACGCAGTTACCATTTTTTCCTTTAGTGTATCTAATCCCTTCTCGCATTCTGCATTCCAGATGAACTGCGCTTCTTTCTTCAGGAGTTTCTCCATTGGCACAGTTATCTGCGCATAACCCTTGATGAATTTTCTGTAATATCCTATATGTCCCAAATTTGTGCGTAGTTTCTTTACTGAGTTAGGTGCCGGAAGATTCACAATCACTGCGATCTTCGCAAGATCAACCATCAGACCTTGCTTACAGACAATGTGTCCTAGGAGTATACCATATGGTACACAGAAAATACATTTCTTCTTATTCAAGGAGATTTGATGTTGTCTGCACTTAGCTAACATCATTCTCAGGTTCTCATAGTTGTTCTTCAATAAGCCAAAGACAATCTAGTCATCAAAATAGACTTCTAAGAACTTATGGATAAAGTCTTTAAATGCAACTGCAACAACTCTAGAAAAAATAACAGGTGCATTCTTCAATCCAAATGGCGTCACTGTATACTGATATGATCCCCATTGAGTAGCAAAAGTGGTCTTCTGCCTATCTGTTGAATCTATTAAAATCTGATGGTAATGTTAGGAACCTATGTCAACCCTTCTCTTTACTATGTTAGTATATTGTTGTTGGACGCATATGCTTTGTAAGTCGTCCCGTAGTATTATATGTCCCATGGTTTTGACTCATAGTATTGGGCATAGACTTAGTATATAAGTGTGTGTTGAGGTCATTGAAGGCACCGTGAAGTTAATTATATTGAGCTTGCTCAAAGGAGGTTGCCCCCTCGAAGTGGCCCGTGATCAATATAAAAGCGATTATGTTCTATTATTTCTAATATCTCATGTATTTGCATTAATTAATTATTGCAGGTACATCACATCTAGTATCAGAGCACTTTCCTTGGCACAAGTGGGAAATTTTTTTTTTTTGGATGGCAACTTTCAGGTCAATTTCTGAAATTTTTGCACAAAATCAGAAGAAACCAATTGCATATCTGAATTCCTCTTTCAAAAATACGCAGTTTCAAAAAAAAAATCATCTCATTTGGAGTTCTAAAAGTGGAGATATCGCGGATTTAAAATCAGCAATTTTTTAGAATTTCGATGACGACCGCAGAAATTGCGGCGAGAAAATCTTTTGACCGAGTGCCCAGATTTCTATTCCGCATTCATGGGTAGAAGCAGAGTGGTTGTTCTAGTTCCGGAAACATGCTATAATAGCGATTCTGAGCAATATAGATCCGGTTTTTGAACATTGAGTGGAATTTCTGCCCAAATTTTTTTTCTGTTGCAGGTTCGGATCTGGGAATAATCCATATCCGCTTAACTGTGGGAAGTACTTGGGCATAATCCCTAAAACTAATTGTGAGGATTACCACAAGAACCCCGAAGTAGCTGGCCATTGAGAGGACCTGCCAAGCGAAAAGTGCAACGACCCCTACCTGATTGATTAGTTCCCACCCGTGAGGTAAACCAAGAGCTGTCGTTTGTGGCTAAGCGGTTATCAGTTTTACCTGAGCCGTGGAGTGAGGGGTACTGCCCCAATACGCAAGCCGTCAGACAGCATTGGTGGCCGAGTGAAACCCCTGAACTGTTAGGAAGCCGCACATACCTGGGGTCCATATCTACTTTCAGCTAAACTATTGTCGATCACTGCTGCGACGTTTCAGATCCATTTTGCAAGTCGTTCCAGATCCAGCCGTTCGGCGTTGTTTCGGATTCCTTTCGAGCCGTAGCCTCTCCAGTCTGTAAAAAAAAAAAATCCAAGCCGTAGCCGCTCCAGTCTGACAAAAAAAAAAAAAAACCGAGCCGTAGCCGCTCCAGTCTGGAAAAAAAAAAAAACTGGTTATGGTTGTAACCCGTGCAGGAGCACACACCATGGAGGAAGCACTTGCAACCATCCAAACCAAACTCCAAGATCTGGATGAAAAATTTCTCAGCCTCCATCTTCAGCATTCAGCCATGCACAATACCAGACAGCCAGAATCTTTTGCAGCCACCGGGTTCTCTTCTTCCAGCAATTTTCGTGGGCCGAAGCTTGATTTTCCTCGCTTCAATGGTACTGATCCGACTGGATGGATATACCGAGTGGAACAATATTTCAGTCTGCATAATACTTTTGATGTTCAGAAAGTTCCACTTGCATCCTTTCATTTGGAATAGGAAGCCCTTCAATGGTACCATTGGTACATCAAAGCTCATCCCGAGCCAAACTGGACAGATTTTTGCCAGCTCCTTTTGTCACGATTTGGTCCTAGTTCTTTTGATGACTTCACAGGAGCACTCACTAAACTTCACCAAACTGGCACAGTGAGAGAGTATCAGACGGAATTTGAGAAACTAGCCAATCACACAGAAGGATTGTCCGATGAATTCTATAGGAGTTGTTTTATCAGTGGTCTCAAGGATGAAATCCGCTCAGAGGTCAAAATGTTTTGTCCCAACACAATGATGGAAGTCCTAGGGTTGGCTAAGCTGGCTGAGGACAAAATCGCAGCTCAACAACGCTCCAAACCCACCTTTGTTCGCTTCAGAAATAGGGGTTTCCAACGACCTCCCATCACGCCTTCTCCTCAACCAACTCCTATCAAGCATTTGTCTGAAATAGAAATGCGGGCACGCCAAGAAAAAGGGCTTTGCTATAATTGTGATGAAAAATTCACTCGGGGACATAGATGTGTTCAACAAAAGCTCTATCTCCTGGATGTGGATTCTCTGCCTACCTTAGAACTTGGTGAAGAAGCTACAGATACAGTAGATGATCAGGTCGACATTCAACACCAGCCTGTTGACACCCCATCTCAGGACGACCCACCCGAGATCTCTCTCCATGCTGTAACCGGCGTCACCACCCCACAAACAATGTGGGTCAGGGGATACTTCAAGAAGCTCCCTCTTACCATACTCATTGATTCTGGTAGCACTCATAACTTCATTGACCCTCGGATTGCCAAGCAGGCTGATTGTTTTGTCCATCCTTGCTCCAACTTTAAAGTCATGGTTGCCAATGGGGGCACCTTACCTTGCAAGGGGAAGTGTCACAATGTGCGTATCTCTATGGAAGATTATAACCTACGCTCGGACATGTTTGCCTTGTCCTTAGGCGGATGTGATGTGGTTTTGGGCATTCAATGGTTACGCACACTTGGCCCCATCTTATGGGATTTTGCTGAACTTTGGATGCAATTTAAAGTCAATGGGGCACAACACAAATTTATGGGCTTACAACCAGGGTCTCTCTGCATCATCAGTTCACATCGCCTGGAAAAATTCCTTAAGAAGAATTCACATGGTGTCATCGCTCAGCTCAATTCCATTCAGATGCACCCATCAACAGTCTCCACTACTTCCTTGGATAGATATGTAGGTATCTTTGCTGAACCAATGTGCTTGCTGCCTTCAAGAGACCTTTCCGGTCAGAATTTAGCCACATCTACCTCTCAGTAGGAAATGATGGCTATTTTGCATGCAGTACAGAAGTGGCAACCATACCTATTCGGGAATTATTTCTGCATCAAGACTGATCTCCAGAGTCTGGAAAATTTTCTGGAACAATGGGTCTCCTCCCCAACACACCTAAAATGGTTTATCCCTATGTGATCACTTACAAGAAGGGTAAGGACAATATGGTGGCAGATGCTCCTTCTCGCACAATTAATGACCCAGTTTCTCTTACAGCTCTTTCTCTGCTTGTTCCAAATTGGTTGCAATATGTTCAACAGGGCTCTCTCTTCTATGAACTCCATGCTTCTTCATCAACAGGGCACTCTGGGTTCTACAAAATGCCTGACTGGGAACAACGTAACTTCTTTTGGCAGGGCCTAAAAATGACAATTCAACAGATGGTGGCTGACGATGATGCTTTCCAAGTCAACAAGGGTGAAACGACACTCCTTTCGGGATTGCTCAAACCCTTTCCCATCCCTACATAGCTTTGGCCAACTATTTCTATGGATTTACTAGCAGCGCTCTAGTGGTACAATACCACATCTCAAAGGACACCATATGAAGCAGTCTATGGAAAAAAACCGCCAGTTCTTCTTCCATACACCCTTAACAGCTCCCCAATTCAGGAAATTGACTCGGTTCTTCGCACCCGCGATCAGATTCTTCTCATTCTGCAGGACAATCTTCACATGGCCAGAATTCGCCTGAAACAACAAGCCGATCAGCACCATTCTGAGCGCATTTTCCATGCAGCTGACAGGGTTCTTCTTCATCTACAGCCTTCCAAGCAATCCTCCTTGACACTCCAAAGGCATCAGTGGCCCAAAATGCAACTCGAGGATGCTACCAGGGAACCACTCCTTCAGATTCTGCAGCAATTTCTCCAACCAAAGCTTTGAGGACAAAGCTTTTTCTAAGGGAGAGGGGATGTTAGGAACCTATGTCAACCCTTCTCTTTACTATGCTAGTATATTGTTGTTGGACGCATATGCTTTGTAATTCGTCCCTTAATATTATATGTCCCATGGGTTTGACTCATAGTATTGGGCATAGACTTAGTATATAAGTGTGTGTTGAGGTCATTGAAGGCACCGTGAAGTTAATTGTATTGAGCTTTCTCAAAGGAGGTTGCCCCCTCGAAGTGGCCCGTGATCAATATAAAAGCGATTATATTCTATTATTTCTAATATCTCGTGTATTTGCATTAATTAATTATTGCAGGTACATCACAGGTAACCAGAAAATCCATCTGTAAATGAGTAGGCCTCATTTCCTCCAACATTGTCCAATACTTCATCTATAAATGGAGTAGGAAATGGTTCATATAGCGAAACATCATTCAGCTTCCTTAGATCTACACAGATTCTTATTTCTCGTTTGGTCTTCTTGTCCTGGATAACCATAGGGCTTATACACTCTGATTCTTCCACTAGATCAATGATCCCTGTATCAAGCATCTTGTCGAGTTCTGCCTTGACTCGTTCTTTGTATCTGGGATTCAATCTATAAAGCCTATGTCTAATAGGCTTCGCGCCTGGCTTGAGAGGTATCTTCATCACTCCCAAGTCGCCCAAAATGCCTTTCATTTCGAAATTCATTGGAAATAAATTATGATATTCATGTAGAAGGTTTGCAATGTGCATAATCATTGCATCATCCCAGTAGTCTCCAATGGATGCAAACTTTGGTTCTTCGCTTGTGTCAATGTTAATTTTTTTTCTCTTAACAGGGCCACTCATATCTAGAATTTCTAATGGAGGTCCCTCTACATCGCGTGATCCCTCTGATTTAGGTATATTAACATTGCGCGGATCCTCCTCATTGCTCTCCTCTAGATCTTCTTCATCTTCGGCAAGGTTATAACACCCAAGGGCATGTTCTATTGTTCTTGCCCATTCTGGATGTACGTTCACAGGTACTTTTACATCTTCAAATATATTCTCTTTCATGGCCTCTAATGCCTCGTTTGTACTTGGGCATTCTTCACTGAATATACTTTCTTTAATAACCTGTAGAGCTTCATTTATGCTTATACAATCATCTTCAAAGCTAAAGGTTCTCTGGAAATTTGCAGTTAAAATAGGCCAATTTGTGGTTCCTTCGTGAAGTTCAGCGTCTGTGTACCAATTCTTTGGAATCTGCTCTAGTGTGTGCAAAAACAGATGAACCCATTCTGTCTGTGTCCTATTTATCCATGCTTGTGAACAAATCTCTATGTGATCCCTCGGATTTGTTTGTCCACTATACTTCACCATGGTCAGCACAGCTTTCTCTGCGAATCTGATTTGCATCATATGTTTGCACTGATCCCATGTGGTCAAATTGTCCTTATGCATGGCCCACCATCTGGCAGGTGTAGCGCGAAGTGCTATATCCAATGCTGGTATGTGATGTTTAGCTTAAATTGATACAGTATATTCTTGCAAAAATGTATGGATGTTAGTTGAACCATCATACGTGGGAATTGGACTTACCTCTGTTCCAATCCAGCGCAGTGATTTGGTTATCTACGCGCATCTTTTTGTAGATACTTCATGCAATCATCCTTGCCAATTCTCCAGTCTTGCGTCGGAGTCTGATACGCAAGAACTATCACAACGCCAACTAAGTGTTCCATCTACTGTAGGATTGATGTAGTCGGCATGGTTTTTTGTCATCTTATAGATGCGATCTAGATCATGAGCTCTACATTCTTCTTTGATCGGCTCAGTGTATCTCGGTCCTTGTGAAGGGTCCAACGGCGTGATGACCCTGATATCTGCTCCTTCAAATAACATATGTTTCTTCTTTAATTCGATGATCGTGAGGTTATCCATCGCCCGGTCTACCCCAATAATGCTGGATATGGGTTACTGTCATGGATGATCTCAATAACCTCAAAGTTTGTTGAATTCCTTACTCTGTCAATATCCACAAGAACATTTGCTAGCCTTCCAAAGGGTATGAGCTTCTGCTGATTTACTAGTCTCAATTGTTTGGGTGACCATGACAACTTTGGTTTCCCCATCTGTACCCATGTCGGCTTGGTCAAGACATTTACTTCATATCCTAGATCAAGGATGATCTCATCCATCTCATAATCTCCAATTTGTGCACTTAGCCTCATTTCTCGGCCTGTTCTCTTATGGATTTTGATGTGATGAACTGTGCTATGAGCATTACTCGTGCAACTCCGTTGCTCATAGTGGTTCAGCAAATTTTGGATTCCCACCAATGCATCTTCGCTCTTCAGCAGCTTCATAGAGCTCCATAGGAATTGCGCAACAGAAGTCCCTGTTTCTGTTGTGGTACTCATTTGATCATACGCTGCTGGCATATCCTTCACATGCAACGTTTCACTTCTCAATGGGATTCTTGGACTAATAGGTGTTGGTTCTTTGAAATTTTCCCTTGCTTCTGTGAAGGCTTACTTGTTTCTTTCTAGATTGAAAGCAGGTTCTTTCCCAGTGGCTTTTCTTATCCAAACCCCATCAGTAGGTATTTGTTTAGTGTGGTGCTCTCCAGAAGTCGAAGCTTCCGGTTCTTTATCTTTTCCTATTGCGACTCCACTTCGCGTAACAGCATTGACATTTGGATCTCTTTTTTCTGCTGCGATCATCTAAACGTCCTGGTTTGGTGCTTCTGTTCTTCTTTCTTTCATCTTCGCTTGCAATATCAGGCATGCTTCAATAACATGGTCAAAATATTTACAATATCTACATGTAGTAGTAGCGTTTGTACAGTCTCTAGAAATAAGACCAGGCTGAGCGCAGTTATAATAGATCATCTGACCTCTTCCTCTTCCTTGTCCTTGTCCAGTGTTTCTTTCTCTTCTGCGGAATCTACCATGGCCTCTATATGCGCCTTGATCATACTGCGCATTATCATGGTGTTGCGGTTTTTCTTCTTGAACTCTATAAACATCGTGCTTTCTTTCTATCATCAGGTCGTATGCTCTACAGTTGGAATCATCATGTCCAACTGACTTATAGAAACTGCAATACAGATTCTTAGGTGTTCTCACATATTTCTGTATCAAATAGCAATCCTCTGGTCGATGTCCTCTACATCGATATATTTCACACCAAGGCCCTTGTTGTTGTTGATTTAGTGGATTTGGTGCTCCACTATCAATGTAATCTTTAAAAACTGGATAGTGCTCTTTCGAGTGTCCCTCTGCTCTACACTTTGTACACCAGATCTCTTCTCTAACTTCCTTTCCTTTCTTAATATCCTGGAGTTGTAACGTTAAGGCTTCTAACTGGTTTTGTATCTGGATCATTCCTTGACTTTTTTCTCCTATCGATGAAGCTTCTAGCTTCATCGCGATCTCTAAGGCTTATATCTGCGACACAACCTTCGTTTGCATCAATGGTAGTCTAATATGGGGCAACAGTGCGGCTATGAAACACTCTTGTTTCTATTGCAGTGCTATGTCAAAACTAACATGGTCTAATAATGCTTTAAACTTCTGGTCAAATTCCCATACTGACTCAGTTGTTTTCTGCTTAATTTATTTTAGTTCTGTTATACATTGTGATTCAAATTTCGGTTTCTTGAACTCTCTTAAGAGAGCAGCCTTTATTTCTTGTAGGGTTCTATTCTGTCCGACAGAATATTTCATGAACCAAGTTAATACTCTATCTTTGAATGTAGTGATGAGTTGTGCATGCTTAACAGCATCATCTTAGACTTGTTTGACACTCCACACGACTTCACATAGAAACCAATGTAGCTCAGGGTCTTCTAGACCCGTTCCTTTAAATATCGGCAGTTTAATATCATCAGTCATTCTTCTTCTAGGTAGTACAGTATTCAGCACAGTATTCTGAGTGGTGTTAGGGATGTTACTGTGCGGAATGTTCTGAGTCGGGATGTTCTGAGTACTCACTCTTGCGATGTTACTAGTATTGATGCTCTGAGGATTGGGAATATTAACAACTGGAGGATTTTGAAATGACGGATTCTATGGAATAGGAGGCGCGGTATTAGCAACTAGAGGGTTCTGAGGTGTAATGGGTTGATAGGTGGCTGATGGAGGTGATGTCTGGCTATCAATCTCAGCTTGGAACTCAGTTTCTACATGTAGTTCATGTTCTTCAAGGTTATTTTCTGTACTATTCTTATATCTTTTACCACTTCTTAATATATGAATTTCTTCTTATGTATCACTGTAAGTATTATCGACCATTACGGACTCAAAATAACTATGAATCTTACTGCATTCTTAAGACTCCTTTCTTAGCTAAAATCATTTTGATATATAAACTCAGATTGTTGAGGTACTTACCTTTGAAACCTTTGAAAAACTCGGTTTCTACTGCGCTGTAGGACTTCAAGGTGTCCTCAGCGAACTCTATCACGAATCCTTCTAGAATATTGTCAACCCAAAATTCGACTGCTCGCGAGAGTGGACTATCTACTTCTTTAAGCCTCTGAATAAGCTCTGGGTTCCACTCGGTAGGTGCTCCTTCTTGGAAACAGTTCTTTCACTCTACGAATCTTGATAACCACTCATGCAACTCATTTCCAAAGGTTGTGAAGAAAATTTCATGGATGTCTACCCACAACTGTTTGTTTAACCATTCTATGTCAGATAGATGCAGATGTATATTCTCCTTTCTGGAAAAATCTCTTTCTGTCTTGTCCACCTAGTTCCATATTTTTTTTTTCTCAAGATTCCAATTTTCGGTGCTCATCACCAGTTCGGTCCCGACAATGGAACCATTTTTTGGCTCTTTATATGTTCCTTAAGATTTACTTGATAGACCCAGGTTCTGCACGGTTCAAGGAACCAACAAAACCCCTTTTCACCGGCCCTTTTGGCAATAGTCTGCAAATAGACTAAGGTCTCACCCGAGGCGAAGATATGGGGAGGTTGCGGAATCAGGTTTCCACAACTAAGTTATGCGCGCTTCGGTGGAATGGTGGACAGCGCGAAGTTCACCTACTTTACGGTTATTACTTATACTATCGCGCATCCACAAACTACGCAATGCGGAATGGTCGCTTAACAGCAGGACAACACAATAGAAGATTGTGCTTCCTCTTCGGCAATCACACAACTTCAATATACTTAACTTAGTGTAAACTTATACATTCACATGCATCTAGTTGTAAACCTTGCAAATTTAGACAATACAATGACCTACGATGACTGTGCACTTTCGGTGCTGCGCTTTGGGGACTCACACTATATAGAATTCGTTGACTAAGTGTTACCCAATACTCATGCATTCATCCGACTTAGAAATACTTGTGCATTCAACAATCATTCACATATGTCGATACTTAACATATTATCCCCATCGTATCCTTATGGCGAATACATATAAAGCAAGAACACATGAACTCATAAACAGACTTTAACCATTTTATCATAAGAAAATATGCAGATGCAATCACATAATCAATCACATACACAAGGATTTAACGTGGTTCACCCCCAGGATGGGAGCTACGTCCACAGGAACTGTTGTTATATTATCAGGGGAAGGGTACAACAGTTCTAGCCTACACACACAGCTGGAGACTCTCTTCTCTCTTCAGTATGTCACTGCGCACACAGTTGCATAGCCTTTTACAATGAGTCTCTTAACAAAGATCGATATTCCCCTATATGCAATAGAATATTAACCCTTTCCCTTACAAAATATGCCCTTTTATAGACCATGCCCTTAGGTCATATCTTTACATTCATGATGGGCTCAAAAACCCTAAGGTTCCCAAAATCTAGTGCGGTTACCCCACTAACCAAGACTGTTAGGCTCTGATAGCGACTCATCGTTGTCGTGGCCATCCTTCTGCGTGTGGTCACGTCGCTTTCAGCCCTTCTGTCGAGCACATGCCGACGGGTCGCTTTCACCCTGTCGTTCCTTCTCTAACGGCTTTGTGCGGTCGGTTCACGTAGTGCTGCCTTTTCCTGTGTGACCGGTCGCTTTCCCTCTTTGCCACTCCTTACCCGCCTGCTGGGAATCATGGAGTATCTTAACCAAAATAGACCTCCGACACCGGAATTTATACCGTTTTCCATCTAAAACTTCTGTCATGCTGCATCTTCGCAAGCTTTCACTTTGCGGCTTTGGATCTCCGTAACGCATTAACTTCGCGGAGCTTTCACTTTGCAACTTTGGATCTTCGCAGCGCATTAAATTCGCGGTGCTGACTCTATTACTCTGCCGATACTTTGTTGCGTTGTATCCTCGCAACTCCCAAAACTATCTTGCACAAAATTGGCTTACTTGGGCCAAGCCCAACATCTATACATGTGCATATCTATGTTGAACTTGGACTCGCATATATACAGTTCAATTTTATTCCATACCGACCGACAACCAGTTTACCCATTCCACCAGGAGGAGCCAAACCAACTAGCTTTTGGTCAGTGTTGAAATGAGAATTCTAATTTAGTGCAACTAACTCTTCAATTATCAGAATAAATTCTATTTTTATCTAAAGGTTATTTTTAACTCAGAGAACCGTAGATATACTAGCTCACATGGAGACATCTACAAATTCCAGAGAAGTCCGCTAAATACGTCGATATATAATGTTACATAGAGATGTGTTACTACATTATATCGACATAGATACATTTTTCTAGAACCATGGAACTAATTTATATATATGTTATAGTGGCATAGAAGTTTTGTCGTGCTAGAGAACAGGTATAAATTGCATATCTACATTTTGCCATTGTTTCCTACGTTTTTCCCTAGCCATGAACAAATAGAACAAATCCATATTGCATTGAGACATTTTAACGTACTATATATCGGCATGGACAAGTTTACCTGGCACCAGAGAAACTCCATAATACAAAACTTCGCTCATTTGTTTGTAAATTGTTTTTGAAGTATTTGTTTATATTAAGTTAAGAATTGAGTATCTCTCCCATCATCCATATTCTTGAATATCTTAAATGCATATGGAAATAACAAGATTAGTATATAATAAGATGTATTTGTTTTTATTTATGTAAAACTTAGATGTATTTGTTTTTTGTTTTTTTTAATTGTATAACTTTCCCATAACTGAGATTCTTTTATTTGTTTTTTAAGTTGTTATCTTTGCTCTGCTATACTAACACCCTTGAAAATCAAATCCTTCACAACTGACAAAAAAGTTAATGGAGTGATTTGGACCTGAATGCTAGTGTTTGTTTTCACATTTCTATTTCCTTCTACCTGAAAATGCATAGATGAGTTTAAGCAAGATTGAATAAAAGCATTCAGTGAAATTATGGTTTCAGTGAACATAGAATACTAGGCTACATGAACACACATGTTTATGGAAGATGAGAAATTTTAATTTTTCTGCATTCCAACTGGCGAAGTTAAAGGATTTTAAATGTGAACCAGTTCTTATGGAAGATAAGAAATTTTAATTTATCTGCATTCCAACTAGCGAAGTTAAAGAATTTTAAATGTGAACCAGTTCTTATGGCTTCGGATGGACATGTATATATCTTCGTGGAGATGTGCACATGAGATAGTTAATTCCTTTTGAATGTGTCTAATATAAATTTATTTGAAAAAATAGGTATGTCCAAATTGGCTCTTTTCATATCTATCTCATATAAGCACAATTAACAGCTTTAAAGATTATGTATAAATAAAATAGTATTTTGGTATAACTATTAAATACGGTTTAAATTTAAAAGGCTCTGTAAAGGAAAGTAATCTAGTTGCATTACATGAAACCCTTAACCATGTACCTTGACCGTAAGGTCATAGCTAAGCAGCCAAACAATATAATTGTGATGTGTATCACGTTGCTCTGAAGATGATATCTGAAATCCAATGATCTCTCCATAAACATGTTGTTATCTCTGTCGCTGGCCCGTTTGTCCAAGAGGCACTCCAAGGACTCAGCTAAAGTAGTCAGAGTTATTTAGCAAGGCTTCTAATATCTAATCCATTTATGTTGAAGCTAAGAGCTGAATGTGGTGTGCATGCACCTTGAAACTGTGACTTTTGTAGCAAGACTGTTTCAACTGTGATTCAGACTGACATATGTCCATTCATCTCGAAATTTATATTTTAGATAATATGAATTTATGAGATAGACAAAATTTCTCCGGGGAATGACACATTATCATGGAAGTAAGCTTCTCAGTGACGTTGGTCTGTGTAATTTGTGGATTTGTTTGGGTGTTTGAAATAAAGTAAAACAAAAAGCATGAAATTTAGGTATTTATGAAATTCAAACTGCTAAAACACCCTTCACTCAAAAAAATATGGATTATGTATTGCAAGTATTCAACTCAGTGAAGGAGAAATTATTTTCCACTTAATTGTAAAAATTGACCATCCTAAACACGCACTTTGTTATACAAATTTGTTCAGTGGTCAATTATAGAAAACAAATAGAAACTTACCTTGTAGTAAATATTGAGAACAACGGGCACTAGTCCAATTCGGTATATAGACAAGTTGAGAGTGCCATGCCACTCAACAGGACCAAGCAAACCATCGAGAAACTTCATTATGGTTGTGGAATCCTCTGTTGAGATTGGAATCTATGGAATTAGAGACCAATAAAAATTCCCATTTCTTCGACCTTGGCGAAATATTGGTGTTTGCTTTGCGTTTAGGGAAGGAATGCTATTAAGCATCGCAGTCACAGGTGTCGGAGTAAACTGCATGCTAGCCTTAACGAGTCGAACGAGATAATGCCTAGTCCTCTTGGGGATCAAACTAATGACAACTAAAACTACCAGAAAATAACACAAATCCCTAATAGATTGTGAGTCCTAATTTCCATTGCTGGATGCAAGGCACAAGCAACAAAATAATTAACTCGACGACTAGGGATCTATGTGTATATGATTCAAGCCACTACAGTCACAGGTTTCGCATGTATACCACACGTCAATGATGTGGAAAAAGGTTTTCAGACGACGTCAAGCACTTGACACTTGAGTAGGTTGCATTTGCTTCTACTGCACTATGGAATAGGGGCCTAGAAAAGAGGCCAAATAAGGCCTCTAAATACCCTATTGGTTAGAAACCAAAGAAGCCACTAAAACTTAGGTTAAAATGTGTTAAAAAATGTGCATGATTAATACTAAAGATCAAAACCGATTTCTATAGTCCCTACAGCTAAAAGGCAAGGACTAATAAAAGCAAGTACTAATTGGTGCATCAACTTTGATATGAAACCCTAGATTTTACTATATTAGGGAAATCTTATAAAGTAATTATTATAGCTTCTTAGCAAACTAGATCATTCGAATGGTTTTAGGAGAGGGATTGGATTTTATTTGTCATTAAATTTGGGTTTGGAAATAATAATGATTCTACTTTTGCTAATGTGGATATAGATACCAATAGATACCTCCTTGAGATATTGTCCAATAAAGTGATTTTAGATGGACATGTTTTTAGGATGAGGGTGATACATCACATGGAATACTTAGCATAACTCACATGAGAATTTGAAGTAATTTTATTAGACCCTCTTGTGATTTAGGATAGTCAACAATTGATTCCACATCTAAGGTATACAAACTCATTATGTTCATTGCAGGTCGTATTTGGTGGGATAATATGTGGAAGTATGATAAAATCATATGGAACTATAAACATAGATATATGGAATGAAAAACATAAACAAATATACTAGTACCTTAGTAGTCACATCTCTCTTCAAGAAAGTTGAAGAGAGGTTAGAGCCTCTTGAATGCAGAAGAAAAATGGGTGAATCTCCTTTGTAAAGTGTGGTCATTCACACTCTAGATACCAATAGATACCTCCTTGAGAGATTATCCAAGAAAGTGATTTTAGATGGACATGTTTTTAGGATGTGGGTGCTAGATCACATGGAAGACTTAGCATAACTCACATGAGAATTTGAAGTAATTTCATTAGACTCTCTTGCAATTTAGGATATTCAACAATTGATTCCACATCTAAGGTATACGAACACATTATGTTCATCGCAAGTCCTATTTGGTGGGATTAGATGTGGAAGTATGATAAAATCATATGGAACTATAAACATAGATAGATGGAATGACAAACATAAACAAATATACTATTACCTTAGTAGTCACATCTCTCTTCAACAAAATTTGAAGAGAGGTTAGAGCCTCTTGAATGCAAAAGAAAAATTGGTGAATATCCTTTGTAAAGTGTGGTCATTCACACTCTTATATAGGTTATAGGTCTTTAAGTGACCACTAGTCTTTAGGGCCTATCCTTCAAGAAATGCCTGTCTCAATTGGATAATAGTGTATGCTTTTGCTATGGTCAAGTTAAGACACTTCACGAGTGATTATAGAATTGTAATTATGGGATTCACTAATAGTGTATGTTTTTGTTGTGGTTAAGTTAATACACTTCACCAGTGATTATAGAATTTTAATTCTGATATGGTGGTAAAGATTCTTCACTAATAAGACTGTCAGTGAACTCCTGCTCACGTCAAACAACATTAATCTTAAAATGGCTCACAAAAGACAAGTAAACAGCTTCCAATTTACAAAGAGTTGTTGAAAAGGGAGGCAAATAGTTTTTTATTTACAAAGAGAGATGCTAAAAAGTACAAGAATACTCAAAGGATGATGTTTAAATAAAACTTAAACCCTATGAAAATAATCCATGGAATTCATGACGAATGGATTCTATGATATATCAAGATCAGTATTGGAAAGCGGATCAGTGAAACACGAGATAGGGAGACTCCCCTACCATAGTAAAAAAAATATAAACCTGTGTATATAGGTAGAATAATTACCTCTAACTCATAAAATTCCTAATCAAAATCACACACAAACTGCATAAAGGACAAAGGAAAATTTCATTAAAAATTATATAAACTTGTGTATAGGTAGAATAATTACCTCTAGCTCATCAAATTCCATCATGTCCCCAATTAAATGATTTTTAGATAAATAATTAAGTATAAGGGTTATGTGGAAGAATTAAAATATTGACATTTAACCCCAAGATCTATAGTTTCTCATGAAAATTCAATATTCTAAATTGATGGTGGAAAAATAGGCCAATAAATTATGGAATAAATGTTAAATGCTCGAAAATGAGGTGGCATTAGGTCCTAGTTGGACTTGGGGGCGCATAAGTGGACATGTGGGGTCCACATGAGAGAATATTCCTCCTTTAAACATGGAGAAATCCCCAAATTCGAGTTGGAGGGAAGAGGTAACATTCATGAAGGAAGAGGAAGAGTCATAGGGTTAAAAATAGGCAATGACAGATTCTATGACAACTATGACAAGTTGCTACACCAAAATCTCATCATAATGATTTATGTGTCCTCTACATGCCTTTATTCCTAAAGTACCTGGGATGAAAGACCAAAATAAGAGTTGATGCTTATCCCTTTAACTTTTTGTTGTCACCTAGACACGCCTTGTTCTCTGGAAAGGTGCGTCAGACCTTAGGTGACGCGTTCTGCACACTAGCAGAGTGCATCGGTGATGCCTTCTTCCCTTGCACAAGGTGCATCATCCTTCAACTAAGGCAGGTTGTCCTTGTGAAAATTTCATCATTGTTGGTTAAAATGGATAAAGAGAAGCTTCGAGCCTTCTCGAACCTTCTCGAACCTTGGGTTGTGTGGAGGATTATCCCTATATATCTGGGAAGGTGGCATTTGATCCCCTTACTTGGTGGGATAAAGAGAAGATAAAGCGACTTCTCGAACCTTGGGTTGTGTGGAGGATTATCCCTATATATCTGGGAAGGTGGCATTTGATCCCCTTACTTGGTGGGATGATCCCTTGAGCTTATCCCCTAAATCCTCAACCTATCTTATTCCTTTTTGCCTATATATATATGAACCCCCTCTCCATTGTTAAGGGAGGAAGGATAGAGTACCTACATGCTAGTGGAATTTTGCTAGGAGATCCTTTTCATCCATAAAGAGGATAGGCTTTGATCCTTTGAGGCTAGGATTGTTGGAAGGGAGTTATGAAGTCAAATAATTGGTTGTAACTCCACTCTCTTTGTAATTTCTATTATTACATCTAATACAAATTCTTTCCATAAAATTATTGTCTTTATAATGTTTATGATTAGCTTCTTTGACTGTTGATCTAGATCGATTCATAATCATGTTCTTTCACTACTTGTTTTTTTTCCACTTGTTTCATCTTGTTTTGCAGCTAAGGATCTGAAGACTGAGACTTGGATCAAGCGAGGATAAAGTAACTGCATCTATAAGGTAAGCCATTCATTTACTTACTTTGAATTTCAATCAATCAAGGAAAGTTATTTGTGTTATGTACTTGTTTTGTTCTAGATCTGAACCATTCAGACTAGGGAGATTCGTTTGTGTCTGCCCTTATATACTGTCCATAAACAAAATTGGCAACCGTACTGGGGAGATATAGCCTATAGTTTTGATTTGATTGCAATTTTTAGTTTTTTTATTTCTTTTCAATTAGCCTCTAGGTTGCCTCTTTATTCATTGGATTTTATCATCAGAAAGCTTCTGGGACATCCAGACTCTGATTGGGATTTTTATTGAGCCATTTATCTTTTTATTCTTTGAGAGTTTTTATTTTTCATGTCTAGATCCCTCCCAACGCACCTAGTCAGTTTAATGACCGCATCACTGTAATTCTGACGCACTTCACCTTAAAGTAGCATGTGTCACTGGCGCACTCACTGAGTGAGCAGAACGCATCTTTGGGACTCCCAACGCTCTAGTGTATCCTTGCAGGGCACGTCGCCCTTCATAGCTTGGTGCATAAGTTGAAAAACTCCCAATTTGATTTTTGGCTTGGTTTCTTGAGTTTTGTATATTGCTTTGGGGAGTTGTAGATCCTCCTAGACACAACATACCTTGTCCTTGGCTTGTTTTTTGAAGTTTGAGTTTGATTTGGGTCCTAGTTAGTAAAGCGAGTGTATCCCTTGTAGTGGGAAATTTCAATCCCTCACGAACACATTCAGTCTTATGACTCCTGCTTAGGTTATCTGATCTATTCACTCTCACTTTCCATCCTTCCAATAGTTAGTTTTTGTGATTTTTTGCAATATTTTGTGTGGTTTTGTGTGTTGTTTGAAATCTTGGGTGATAAAAAAAAATTCGAGAATTTCCAATTCATTAAATATTGTAGTAGCATACATTCTCAAGTTATCTAAACATAGGTTGAAAGAGTGGTATAATTCTTAGATTTAGTGAGTGCATTAGTTAGAAAATCAAAAAAAAAAAATTATCTCCATTTCGAGCATATTATTTGGAATTGGTATAAAGAGTTTTTATGCTTTGAAATGATTGTTTGAAATATCTTTGAAAGAGCTAAAGGATTGTTATTTGCTTATATTTTCTTGGTTGTGAGAATTCATTGATCATTTCCTTGGAAATTTTAAGTACTTTTAAGCCTTCTCAAAGTATTTCAAAGTTAGTGAAAACTCTTGCATTTTTATTTTCTCTCCACTTATTTTGATTCTTACTTCACAATTAAAGTTATTGCATTCGAAATGGAAATTCGTCTTTTCATTTTTTGCTCATAGTTTTGCTTAAGTTGAAAAGAAAAAGAAAAACATTTTTGATTTGGTGTGTTATCTTTCGTTTGTGTTGGACTATTGAACGAGTACTTTTTAGTCTTTTGGTTGATTTTGAAAAAGTATAGAGGTACTTTGTTCACTTTTACTATCGGAAAACAAAAATATTTATCCTTACCTTAACTAGTTTTCATCGAAAAGGAAACGAAGACCTTCATTTTCTTATAGATTAGACTTGCATCTTGTTTAAATTCCAAGTCTACACTTCATGGATTCACCTAACTGTACAAATTAAAATCAAGCCGTATCCTAGGTTAAAATTGTATAGAAACTCGTGTGTTAGGTTAGAGACGTGTTCTGACGTCTTTAAGCGTGGCAGCTATCGTTATTTTACTACACTGCATCTCGAGGGCTTGTAGTTATTCCACGTACCAATTGGTACATCAAACGGCCTTTCATGTACCTTTGGGTATATAGAAAGGTACTTCGCGTACTCGATAGTATATCGGAAAGCTCCTATCGTGTGGTTGTGCATTAGATAGCACCACTACGGATTGGAGCTCCCATGTACATTGCATATATCAGGAGACCCCACTAGGATTACTGAAACTATCTGAGTTAACCATTTGTTGTCTTAGCATGGAAATACACCGAGGAAAACACTCAGGGAGATACTACGCATGTACTACCAAGTAGTCGGGTTATACGATCAGGGGTATGGTCCTAATCCTCCCTAGTTAGTGCTCTGAAATATTGGGCAGAGGATAATTGTTGGACCCTATAGTATATCGCGAGTTGCGACGCCTTGATAATTCCTTCAGGTTCCATACTTTTGAATCCCATCTATCACACATTTTGCATGTGGCTTTACCTTGAGTAGGACTTGAAGTGTGTGTTTTTTTTAGGAGACTATTAGGAGAATCTTTACTTCAGCCACCCTAGCTTAGCAACCTTTAAGAAGATCCCGTAGAATATTAAATTTGCCACCTAAATATCCCCTTAACCAGGAGGAGAACTCGGGAGAAACCATGGATCAACCCACAACATCTATGTCACATGAAGAAGACACTTCTACCTTAGAATTAAGAGTGAATTATTCTCCTCTGTAAACCCATCTATCACTGATTCTAAGGGACCTTTTTTGGTGGAACAACCTTCTCCACATGACACAACTTTTCATCATTCGATGGAAGAAAATCACAGATCCACGGACTGGATTTTCAGTTGGCTCTAGGATGACCCAATATCAATAGCTTTTGGTCTAACTACATCATTTTGGGACACTTCTTTAGGTCAGCATGTTTCCTATTTTAGTTCACTTCCGATGGTGGAAACTCCACCACGTCGGTTTCCTCAATGGATTCCTGATGATGTCTTTCTCGCGCCAATTTACGAGACTATGGAACGTTTACGAACATTTGGTAACCATCTTAGACATCAGATTTTCCCCCCTAGGCCCAATCCAGGAGTACCAATTTTTGAACAACATTCCTCTATACATTCTCTATCTTTTTCTTCACCAGGAATATCTACACCAAACATGACCACTTATGAACCAGGTCAACCCTCGTTCCCATCTAGTACACCTCAAAATTAGGGGACCAGGTCAACACCATATTTGAACCCAACAACTGAAGGGAAACCTTTAGCTATTATTAACTTCATAACTGGAACACAACCTCCACCTCAAACTTTGAGTGGACATTATCCTCTCGTTAGTAGTCAACAGATGAGTATGGGTCAACCTACGATTAGTAGTCAACATAAGCTTACTGGGCATAGCCCAATAGGTGGACAACTTTCAACTAGGGGTAAACCCCTAGTTAGTGGATCAAATCTAACTAGGGGGCACCATCCAGTTAGGGGACACAACGCGAGCAAAGGACATTCTTCACACATGAACCATAGTATGGTTGGTAGTTTAATCCCAACCATGGTACAACCTATGTGGGCATATAAAATGGGGGAACTATTCACTTGGACCCAACCCCCATGGGGGAATACATACCCAGGTAACCATAATGCTCCTATAGGACAAAAATATCCAGGAAATAGTTTTCCTAGATTGCCCTATCCAGAAAACATGAACACCCCAAGGGGGCACCATAATGTTCCACCACCTAGACCTCCATCCGGCAGACCACCCCCACCACATGTTCCACCTCTTACCCCACCACCTGTCCCTCCACCCCAACCACCTCCACCTGGAGGACCCCCATATTCTAGAGACAGACCACCTACTCTGGAGGAGGAGCCCCTTTAAGTCCACCTCCCAACCCAAGAGTCCCACCTCCGTATGGCCAACCTCCTATGGGAGGACCTTATGATCATTCGATCCCATGGTGCTACTTGTACCCCGATGCCTTATCAGCATTACCAGTATCCATAGCCAAACCAACAGTTACCATTTCTGTCCACACTTGATTTACCAGTATCCATAGCCAAACCAACAGTTACCATTTCTGTCCACACTTGATTTACCAGATCTGTCACGTTTGACTAATGATCCCATTCAACATGGTATAAATTGGCCAACTATTCCTATGAAGGTACCATCAGACATCCCAAAGTTCGACAGCTAATTCGGTGAGGATCCTAAGAACCACGTAATGACTTATCATTTTTGGTTCTCCTCCAATTTCTTGATGGACGATTCTATCCGTCTAAGGCTCTTTCAACAAACCCTTAGCGGTACTGTTGCAAAGTGGTACATTGAGTTTCCACCGCACTCTTTTGTCGATTTTCGATCTTTAGCTATGGCCTTTTTTACTCACTTTCAACTACCCATTCGCTACGAAACCGAAATGGATATTTTTACTTATCTCCGTCAATATACCTCCACTCACATTTTCAAACATATTCATGAATGGATAAGGAGACGACATCTCATTAAATTTCCCATTCCGGACCAACTACTTGTCGATTGGTTCACGAATTCCTTACTACCCATCATAGCTAAAGACATGGATCTGGGAGGGGTCGTTATCGAAGAACAGGCGATATCACGTGCTCAATATCTATACCTAGTATATGCTCAATAGGGCACATTATACGATATTATTCCCAATTCCCCCCGCCCTACACACGATCCAACGAAACCACCCACTGGATCACATGTCGATGGCATTATTGGTTCTGTTCATGCCCAACCTACTACATAATCAGTTGGATCACAGAACCATCATAGTTTGACTCCACCCTCACCACATACTGGAAACAATACCAATCAATCACCCATCCCTGATTCCACTGAGGAAGTGAATTGAGTTCAACTGCTTCACCTCAAAAGTCCAAGGGCGAAAAGAAGAACAAAGGAAAATCCAAGAAGTCTTCTAACCAGCAGGAGCCCAAAAATAATCCCGAAGACACCAAACAAAAGCGGAAGGTTAAATATCCTTGTTTACTATGTGGTGACAATCACTTCAGGAAAGAGTGTCCACATCATGAAGAAGTGCAAAATTTTCTCAATGGAAACCCACACCTGCAGTTCTAACAGATCCCTTCCCCAAGCAACAACAGCAAATGGTTTCACAACAACCTCCTCCTTCTTAAGGATAACCTTCCACAACCACTCATGTTCTCATAATGCGCAGCGAAACAATCAACTTGTCCACCATATCACGTACATATGAATCTATTTATGATAAGGAATATAACATAGGTAATACTGAAAAATCCTCTGCATCTACATCTAGCATTCATTCACCTCAAGGTCCTCTCGTCATAGAGAAACCTTTACCAAATTCAGTATTGGGCTGCTCAAAACTACAACATTGTAGAGGATTTAGAATAGTCCCCTTGTGTTATGTCGACGCTAGAAGTCTTACAAAATTGTCCCAATCAGCGTAAGACCCTGTTATATTCTATAGGAGCCGTAGATCCTAATTTCTCCAACACCATCATGTTCAAACTAGAGTATTTCAAGTCGAGGCTTTCCCACCAACTAGCATTCCAAATCGTTACTAATGTTTCTGGGAAAAGTATCCATTGTATTGTCTTAGACGAAGGAGTTGTTGTTACTGCAACCTGATCCCCAATTTTTTTTCAAAATTGTAGGGCCCCTCCTATTTTTTATTTACTTAGAGTTTTGTTCATCTTTGATAAGCTCACTTTTGTCACTTAGAATTTTCTGAAAAACAAGTGAAAAGGGCAAGTTTCTGAATCGGAGCAACTCTAGATTCTCCGCTGAAACGGTCAGAGCAACTTCCCAAGATACGCCGGAGGATTCATGCCAAAACACTTAAAGGTTTGCGATTAATGTTTCGAAGCAACTTCATAAGTCACGCCGATATGGTCGGAAGGTCAAAGGAAAGAAGCCAAATTGCAAAGTTGTTTGTTTTACTCTGAAACAGATCGGTGACAAATGGAATCGAAGTCGAAGCATGTCGCTCTGAAAATGTAAAGTTATTCGAAAAGGGAATCGAAGCAAGATGGAAGAAGGCTCCGAACTGGAATCAACTCCAAGTTATGATGCTTATGCAAATGGACAGCGGCGACAAATGTTATATTGCGCCGAAACGCAACGGCGACAAATGTTATGTTGCCCCAAAATGCATCGGAGACAAATGACATGTTACGTCGAAACACATCTGCGTAGAAATAAAATTGCCCCGATACGCTTGTCGCTCTTAAAACGAAAAGTCCTTCGAAAAGGGGTGATTTGACCTGTTAACCTTGTGGATTTATTATTAGGGTTTCATTGTGTTGTATAAAAGGGTGAAAACTTGTGACAATTGTAACGTTGTTTGCATTTGGAGCCTCCACCGGACGCATGACGCACCCAACATCGTTGAGCACCATTTTTCGACCATTCTTCAACCGCCGGGTAGGTCTTTTTGTTACCATGTTTTTATGCTTAAAACGATGTTTTTCACCATCGGTAAAAGGGAAACTACAATCTAAAGCATGGGTGATAGCATGTTTTAGGTTGTCGAAGGACTGTTGAGCAGAATCATCCCAAATAAAAGGGACGTCCTTCTTAAGCAACCACATGTATCCCTGTGTCTTTTTCAGCGAAATTGCACACGAAACACCTTAAATAGTTTTCCTTCCCCTACAAACTTTGAAGTTCTGGTATATATGTTGGGGGTGGTAGAGAAACAATAGCTTCCACCTTCAGGGGATCAATACGGATCTCGTCTTTCGAAATTATGAAGCAGAGAAAGCGTCCGGACTCAACACAAAAGGTTCACTTGTGAGAGTTGAGATGGATATTGTATAGTCTACATCTGAGGAATACGGCCGTCAAATGATCAATGTGGAACTCTCAACGATTTGAATGAGCAGGGATATCGTCTACTTAAGGCTCCACAAAGTCCTTCACATCATGGGAAGCGTATTACATAGCCCGCTGGAATGTAGCACCAGCATTTTTAAGGCCAAAAGGGAGTTTGCGATATGCAAGCGTATCCCACGAGCATATGAAAGTCATCTTGTGTTGAACGACAAGGTGGATCTCTATCTGATTGTAGCCGGAAAATCCATCCATGAATGAAAAGATAACACTTCCAGCACAGTGGTCGATGATCTGGTCAATAAACGGGGTAGGATAGTTGTCCTTGGGACAAGCCTTATTTAAATCCCTATAGTCGACACAGACCCGAATGATGCCCTATTTTTTGGTAACAAGGATGATGTTGGAGACCCAATCTGTTAAGGGTACAGGATAAATGAACCCGGCTTTTAAGAGATTTTCTATTTCTTCCTTTATATCCGTAGTTTTCCTAGGGTGCATGGGGCGTAACTTTTGTTGGATGAGTTTTGCGTCGGGAAAGGTTTGAATCTCATGCATGACAATGGTAGGATCAATCCCGGGCATTTCCTCGTAGCTCCATGCAAAAACATTGCAGAACTGTTTAAATAAGGCCATAAAAGTGGTGACTTCTTCCGGAGAATAAGTTTGGCCTAAGTGTATGTGTTCCACGACTCCTGGTTTCACCGAGATGTCGATTGACATGGTAGGTGTGATATTAGCCACGTTCCCCTCGGTTATTGTATCCACTATCAGGATAGGATATTGAGGGAAAGGAAAGACATCTGGTGAAACAATCATTTTTATGGCATTCTCTGTTGACTCTAATGGTGGAAGGAAAGACTATCTGTGGTGGAGGTCTTCCCATGGTGGTTCATCCGCGCTCATGATCTCCATGATGGACTCATTTGAATGAAAAGTACGGAATAGAGGATATAGTTGGGATGATCTCCATTGTAAGGGCAGAGAACGTGAAGTAGATGTCATCGTAGAGTGGGAATCAAGTAAATTAGGTGCCGATTGGATGGCCTCGTATGTAGCTCCTGCAAGGCTGAGAGGCATCATATCTCCGATTGTATCCAGATGGTTTTGATCGGGCACAATCCATTGATCGTTGGAGTAATGCGAGGATGAAATCGTGTTCATTGTGGCAACATGGATAGGGGTATCTTATGTTGGAAAGACTCCCATGAGGAATCAATGCGTAAGGAATCCTACCCCCACACTCTCATATATCTGCGTTGAATGTCCATAAAGAGGGATATTTTCTATAGGATGAGTAGTGGTTTCAGGTGTATAGAAGTCTAATTGGTCAATAGTGACAATCTTCCATTGATGGGGAAATTGCACTATGCGGAAGACAGATGATGTTACCGCAGTTATGGCATAGAACTAGTTTCGACCAAGTAGTAAGTTATAATCCAACAGGGCAGAAATGAATTCTACGTTAATGGAAACGCTCTTGCTACCCAACTCAACGGTCAAGGATTGTAAGTAACAACCCATGTAGTTGAAAGCCACGTCCATCAAAGGCCTTAAATGTGGTTGGGGAATGGTTCAACTCGAGAGAGCCAATAGCTCGCCAACAAGATAACAACATAATCGAGGTGGAGGCTCCTTCGTCTAAGACAATATGATGGATGCATTTCCCACCAACATTAGTAATGATTTGGAACACAAGTTGGTGGGAAATCCTCAACTTAAAATACTTTAGCCTGAACATAATGGTATCGGAGGAATCTGGGTCTACAGCTCCAATCGCGGATAACAAGGTCTTATGTTGAATAGGACAGTTTTGTAATACTTCGAGCATTGACATAGCACAACGGGCTTGCGCTAAGTCCTCTACTATATAGTAGTTCTGAGCAGCTCGAGCATTTGGATTGAAAGTAGCTTTTCTAATCATTCTCTTGGGTGGACGCAAGACTCAATCCAGTGAAGGTTTCTCTATGACGAGATGACCTAGAGGTGATGGGATGTTTGATGTAGACACGGGGGTTTTTTCAGGATTTCCCTCGTCCGATTCCTTCGGAGGAGTGGATTCATATGAACGTGATCGAGTATTCAAGTTGACTGGTTCGCTCTGCATCATGAGAACATGAGAGGTAAAGAACGTTTCTCCTTGAGAAGGAGATGGTTGTTGCGCAATCATTTGTTGTTGTTGTGTGGGGAAGGGATCGGTTAGGACTGCGAGTGTGGGGTTCCCCTTGAGGAACTTTTGTACTTCATCCCGATGTGGGCACTCTTTAGTGAAGTGGTCACCACCGCACAGTACAAAAGCATACTTAACCTTCCGCTTTTATTTGGTGTCATCGGGATTGTTCTATTTTGGCTCCTGCTGATTAGAATACTTTTTTATTTTTTCCTTTGTTCTTCTTTTTACCATTGGATTTTTGAGGTGAAGTAGATTGGACTGAATTCACTTCTTCAGTGGTAGCAGGGTTGGGTGATATGTTGGTGTTGTTCCCATCCTACAATGAGGGTGGAGTCGAGTCGTGGTGGCTATGCGATCCATCGGATTGTGTAGTAGGATGGTTGTGAACGGAACCAATGATGCCATCGGCATGAGGTCCCGTGGGTGGTTTTGATGGGTCATATGAAGACAACATGTTAATGCGAACAAAAATAGATCTCTCAAGCCTAAATGGTTTAAGTCTAGTGCAAAAGAGTACATAATATGAGATATTTCCTAGTTAGATTAAATTGCAAGGTGATTCAGGGAACGAATTACCTTATGATCACAGTTCCTTTCTTCTTACTTGATATGCTTTGAGTCCCTCGATCTCCTGCTGCAAGACAATATAGAGAAAATGGAAACAAGTAAACGACGTGAAAGCATATGATTATGAATCTAACTAGATAAGCAGTAAAAGAATCAAATCATAAACAATATTACAAGACATAACATGTTTATGGAAAGATGTTTATATTAAATGCAATTGCAGCAAATACAAAGAAGAGAGAGTTATAATCGACGCTTTGATGTTATGACTCCAACTTGGATGATCTTGCCTCAAAGACCCAAAACCTCCCAATCTCCTATGGATGAAGAAGAGAGTCTGACCAAATTCCACTAGCATATGGCTGCATAATCCTTCCTCCCCTTAACAATGGAGAGGGGGGTTTCTATATATAGGGATAAAGGGATAGAATAGGTTGAGGATTTAGGGGATATGTCTAAGGGATCATCCCACTATGTTAGGGGATCGAGAGCCACCTATCCAAGCATCTAGGGATAAGCCTCCACATCACCAAGCTTCGAGAAATCGCTCGAAGATTCCTTTTATCCATTTTAACCAACTCTGATGCACCTTGCATGAAGGCAACCTACGTCAGAAGCAGATCACCGCGCCCTATACTAAGGCACATTGCATCAGCAACGCGCTCTGCTAATGTGCAGAGTGCTTCACCTTAAGTTCGACGCTCCTTGCATGAAGGCAGGGTACGTCGGGATGACTACAAAAGGTAAAAGGAAAGGACAACAACCTTCCTTCTGATGTTTTAAACCAGGGAACTTTAGGGATTAAGGAATGGAGATGACACATGACTCATGATGACAAGATTTTGGTGTAACAAACGCGACTAAAAACAATAGTCATTTATTGGTTGTTCTGATTGGTCAGTTGGGTTGAATATTTAGTCATTGATTGTTGTTAACTGGTCATTTATTTAGTCATTTATCATTGTTAACTGGTCATGTATTTAGTCATTGATTGTTGTTAATTGGTCATTTATTTAATCATTGATTGCAGTTATCTGGTGATTTAGTTAGTCATTAAGGGCATTTAACTGGTCATTTATTTAGTCATTGATTGTTGTTAACTGGTCATTTATTTAGTCATCAATTGTTGTTAACTAGTCATTTAATTAGTCATTGATTGTTGTTATTGGCCATTTAATTAGCCATTGATTTATGTAGATAGGGAACGGAGGGATCAAACCACCAACCTCCTGCCTGTAAGGCAAGTGCTCTTCCATTGAGCTAGCACCCTTAAATAGAAGAATCAAAGTTCACACAAAAAAAATAAGTTTAGTTAAATATATAAATCACATTTTATTTTGATTTTTTTTCTTCCATGAAGCACTTATAGTGGCACAATGAGACTTGATCAAATAGAAAGATAATTAAAAGGTAGATTTCCAAAGAATCAACAAGTAATGTGTCTTTTAGGAGGAAATCCATAAAAGGTTCAAGACCATGTCCAATGGAAACCATTTCAAGATCATAAGAATGAGAGTTATTGCTCTCCAAAGGGGAAACTTCATCAAGTTATATGGTTGAAAAGGTTGATTGCAAGTGAAAATCTTCTCAATTTTCAAGCCTTGTGCCTTAGAAAAATTTGTGCAAAAACTCAATGTTGTAGGAAGTAAAGACACTATAACCTAATGTTTCTAAGTCCCCCACAACCGCAGCATGCAATCCAACATTGTGGAGAGCATGAAGCTCACAAGGCCTTGTTGTTGAACAACACAACATAAAAATGATATTGACAAGAATTTTACTACCAAGCAAAGTGTCAAAGAAGATGGGAAAGAGAAATTAAAATGACAATTCTCTATACAATAGATCACAAGAATAAAACCAGTTATAAAAATGTTTACTAATATGCCAGGCAAATGCCTAAGCACAAAATGATCAAAACGAAAAGCAACCTTATTTTTCCCCTTTGAGAAAGAAGTTGGTAAAAAAATAAGAAATTAAAAAAATTAACCACAAGTCAATCTATAGTCACCCAACATATGATCCAACCCTGCTATAGATAGATGATAGAATACCCATAGCTTACCTCAAAAAGTTGAGAATCAAACTTGAATTTTATTATTCAAAGAAAAAAAAAATCATGACAAAGCAATTCACAAAAAATGAAAATAATTGATGGTGTATACCCTTTGAATAGATAAGTGTTTCAATGAAATAATCTTACACTATGTCCAGAAACAATTTTCCACAGAAAATAGTAGTGCTCTTAGAAAAGCTAAGACTTCCATACACCAAATCAACATTGGATGTTATAGAACTTTATAAAAGGGCTTGTAACAACTAATCCCTATAGCATTAATTCCTTAGCCAACTTCTCTTTTGTTTTATGAACCTCTAAGGGAGAACACTCTGACCTTAAAGCTTAAATTGGCTATCTGAGAATTAGGTCTAGGTTATTTTTCTCTAGAAACATAATACAAGTTCCAACATACATAAGTAACAATCTAATTTAGACTGACAGAATCACATACCGGAAGTTAAATTCTTTGTTCTGACAACCTTCATGATTTTATTCTTTTACAAGAACATCACAATTACTTTGACATGATATAGAATGATTATAATGAACAACGGTCAATATTGTGGGCTTTAGAGCCCATCACAATATATTTCACACATCAAATAAGTGTAGAATAAATAAAATGCCTTTCAAAATAATTTGACAGCATAAAATGGACCATCATGCAAGAAATGACCTGTATTAAATTTCCATAAAGGAAAGGTTCAGATTTCCCATTATAAACAATTAAGTATTAAGTTGATGTGTGTTATCCTATGTGAACATACCAGTGAATTAAATCCTAGAACAAATCAAAGTCGAAATATGAAGAGAGAAGAGCGGTGCTACTGCAAGTGTAGTTAATGTTAATAGTTAAAACCACATCACATAGTTGTAAATTAAAGCAATAGCCAATTTTGTTACCTATAGTTGTAAATTGAAGAGCCAATTTTATTGCTCGTCACCTATCTCCATTGTTTTGGGCGATGTTCTTCCAATGTTTAAAAATCTGTTTAGGCAGCTCTTTTATTTATTTTAACATCCTGTACTTTTGGATTTGTGGAACCTAGTAAACTTAACATGTTACATTTGTAACAGCCAATTGCATCAACTCCATAAAGTTGTTACAAAACTTATGAAAATTACTTAACATGGGATGCCTATCCAATGTCTGTACATTTCTTCTCTGTATCCATAAAACTGCGATCAAATCAAATAAGATGAGACAATGTCATGTTTTCATCATGCGTGGTCTTTATATCCAATGGTAAAGCAATAGGCCAGATTTACTATTGATGATGTGAAGTAGGGTAGATCCATCTTGTTAGTTGCAAAGCATCTATGTAACGAACGTTTGATGAAGGTTTTAAGAAAGTTTTTATGATAATTTGCAGGAGGAACAAGGCTCCTAGTTTGAAACCTATCAATAAGAAAATACTCCTGTTAGCATCAAAATATACCTCACCATATAGGAAAACATGTTTTATTTTGGACATTTAACAACTTACATCTGATCAATATCAATAATTATGTCTATGTCAGTTGGAATTTAAAGTAAATACACTATGGCCAATTTCCTAACTATTTCATGAAATACCCTACCATAACAAATCTTGTTTGGAATTGACCAATAAACATATGGAAGTAGATAACACAAGCTTGTGACAAAATTTACTCCATGTTTACTTAGTATATACTCACAATCCTTATCTTTCATGAGGCCAGCCATGAAAAACATAATGCATAGTACCCAAGATAGCTAAAGCATAGATTTTTCTATGGTCAAGTATGATTCTTTCACTAGGAATGTGTTCAAACACAACAAACTACATATACTTGATATATAAGTATCTAAACTTATTAAGACATGCAACCTAGCACAAACAAAAAAAATAAAAAATAAATAAATATATATATATATATATATATATATATATATATATATATATATGACTCCTCAAAATCATTGGGACAGTCCATCTGTATAAAATGCAATCTTGTTGTTAACAAGGAAGACTCTCTGAAATCACTCTGATTGTAAAAAGACAAGCCATCTATGTGAACTTGGAAAACCAATATCACCATTAAATAAACCAATAGTTATTGCTCGAATATATATATATATATATATATATATATATATATATATCATATTGAATATGCATTGGGACAGTCCATCTGTATAAAATGCAATCTTGTTGTTAACAAGGAAGACTCTCTGAAATCACTCTGATTGTAAAAATACAAGCCATCTATGTGAACCTGGAAAACCAATATCACCATTAAATAAACCAATAGCTATTGCTCGAATATTTAGAAACTAATTCCTTGCATAATATTTGGGATATGTATTACGATATTTTTAAATAATTACAAAGTACTTTATCCATTATGATACCAACATGAAAGATATTCTCTACACCTTTCAAAATTTGCATATCCATGTTATGAGACAAGATTTTCTAATCCATGTACATAATATTGGCTCCCAGTGATTGTTTCTAGCAACTCTTATTGCCATTGAATATTTACAAGTCAAGAGACAGTTGGTGGGAAACCGCTTAACCACTAGACAAAGAGGCTAGTCATGTGCAAATAAAAAAATCAAAAGCTAATGGTTGTGATTCTTGAACTCCTATCTATTGTGGTACAAATATGCAGTAAACGTCACACCCATGGATGCTGCAAAAAGTGCCACTATTCTAGCTGGATTACTTTCTCGCTTTACAAAACATATTCTCCTTGTTGAGATAGGATTATGACATCAACTGCTATTGAAGCATTAGATGTATTTATAAGACAAAAAGAATAGGGAAAATCTCATCGTGAAACTGGTGATTCTTCAGCATTTTTATACATGCAAACAATGGTATGTACAAAAGTAAAAATGATGAGGTCTCACTTGCCCAAACCATGACTCCTACAAAAGCTCCAAGGCCTAGAATATAAGCATCAATATATGTTTGATTGTTGATGCACAATAGCAGTTATCTTAATATTTGTGAAGATAATCAGAAGTCAAGGGCCAACAAAAATATAGGTAGTTTAATCAATAAAAGTTTCATTGGCTAAAATTTACTTACATCTATCATGTTTGTTGGGAATGTATCTTTTAAAAACAATATGGGTTTCTGTAGTAAATTCAAAGCTATAATATATAGAGTATGCAGAAAGCTCAAGACCCATAAAACAATACAAAAATACATATTGACTAATAATCCGCAATAGTTCTAAATTTAATAAATTGATTAAAAAAACATTGTTTGAAACTACTCACACACATATATGGATCCTTAACCAAAATACCAAACGTTGGTATTATCAAGGTACCCACTATCATTATATGGATGGTTAGGCAAACAAACCAAACTTGAGTAGTAAGCAAGGTACCCACTATCATTGTATAGATACTTAGCAAAAAATTAAATAGGGATTTTCTACAGAGTAATTACTATGGATCCTTAACCAAAAGACCAGACCTAGGATTGGCAGGTACCAACTATATTATATGAATCCTTAACCAAAATACTAAGCCCGGGTTTTCCCAAAGCTCATTAATTTTTCATTCCAATCTTGTTAATAAAATTGCTCAGAGTACTTACTCTTGTGCCTCATATAATGTCTACACCATGCTTTGCATGATTGAGAGCTTGAAGCATGCAATCAATGCAGATCTAGCATCGCCCTCCTCATAAACACGGATGCAGTAGTTATGAAGCTCTATGACTCCTTTGTCATTAATATCTTCCACTTCATTCATGACCCCCTTTAACCATTCAAACAAACCTTGCTCTCTAGTAACCCAATAGAAATACGCACGATTTGTGTTTAAGTGCTTTGCTTCTCTTGACACAATTACATTAGGATTACATGATAAGATAATATAATTTTATTATTGCTCTTAAATCACCAAAAAATGGAAGGTTAATGAGACTAAAAATTACAATCCAGTAATGAATTGTGACAAAGTGGATTGTAGTAGTGAATCGTGACAAAGTGGTTTGTATTTCTGACTGTTTCCACTGGAAAATAGTAAGTATACTATTATGTTTTGCACTGAGTGTTTAAATATTAGATATTCATAGCTTGATAAGGTTATTCCACATTCACAGAGCCACTTGAGTAGATCTTTCTTGGCACAATTACATTGGGTTTACAAGATAAGATGAGATCATTTTATTAATGTTCTTGAATGACCAAAGAAAGATAGGTTAATGGGATTCATAAGTACAACCTAGGAGTGACAAACTAGACCGTACATTTGACTATTTTCGATAGAAATAGTAAATAAAAAACTACAGATGAAAATTCTAAAGACCACTCATCAAGATGTGGGACTTTTTGTACATTTTTTTCTATTTTTTATTTTTGGGTGTATTTTGTAATGCTTCTCTTTGATCTTAAAAGGAATCAATTTACAAAAAAAATTGCAATCCATTACCATTTGCCATTCATATAACATTGCAAGAATACAAGAATATATCAGTTGATATTAACAATTCTCTATTAATTCTCATCAAGAGGTATTCTTAAAGACAACAACATGCTTTCACAACATAACTTGCATGGAAAATGTCAATACATCTCATTTCACAATATTTAGATCCCTAACCTTCAAATTGTCTAGCCTAATGTAAGACATATTCATGGTAGTTGAATAATGGTAACATCAAATTTCTTCCCAACTTTTATGCTTCTTCCATGTTTCATTTGAATGCTAAAAGGTATTCCCTAGTTTCCTCAACTTCCATGTGTCATTTATGTTCCAACAAATTCCAAAAGGAAGTCCCCAACTTCCCTCTACATACTGCATTCAACTTAGTTGTGTTATATTGTTTCATAAAATCACATTAAGTATTGATAGGCATTTATAAATTGTTTAATGTATCCTCATTTTTCATACTATTTATTGGTGCCTGTAATACCCCCAATTCGACCCTTAGGATATATGAGTCTTTAATGTAAATAATGTGTACATGTGATGTATGTTTTCCTAGCGTGGAGCTCAAGGCCAAGGCCCCGCTAGTGAAAGCCGAATTTTATTTAAAGGGCAAGTATTTGATATTTTGATACCATGTGCTCTTAAGCCATGGAAATTGTAATAGGATGTAAATGAGACATCATGCAATATAAAATACCCAAGCTGGCTACGGAGGCAACGAATGAGAAGGGGCCACGTGTATCCACTAGGGAGTGGTGAGGGGGCTATGGGAGTGACCCATAGGTTGCCATTTGTCATTATGTGAACCCATTGACTTCCTTAGGTGACATTAATGCCAATTGTAAGGAAGTGGTTGAGATTTCATCCCATGAATTTGATGGAGTATGGGCAGCCCTGAAATTCGTATGGGAAGGTATGGGCTCTTTTGACTTGTCCCACAAGTCACTCTACATCTTGGGGGTTGCTCCATCCTTATCCCCATTCCATTGTGGAAGTATGGGACATCTTTGCCCAACCAAAAACGAGCTCCCAGCAATGAGAAAACCAGAAATCGCGACTTGAAGGAAACCCACGTTTTGGGAAGCCAAAAACGTCCCGATTTGGTATTGGACAGAGAAATCCAATGGGGGATCCATTGGTAGGAACCTTGGGGCGAATTTGGGAGCAATAGCTACCCCAAAAGCCATGGGAAAACCCAGTTTTTGCAGCTCAGAAAACGAGTGACGGATTTGGGTTATTTGCTGAACGAAGCTGTGAGAAATCCGATTGTGGATGTGTGAATAGAGGATGGGATTGCTGAGTCTAGTTTGAAGGGTATGTGGCTCTGGGTTGGAGCTCAGTGGACTAGCATCCTCCTCCATCTCCTATTGCATGCTTGAGAAACCCAACCGTGTGTTGGCTTAGCATGGCTGTTTGAGTGAAACCCCGACTGTGAGGGAGCCATCTAGTTCCTCCTTAGTGGATACACAGCCCAGCTCGGGGGTGATCTCTCAGCTGAAGGAATATAGGCTGAATAGAGATCTACGGTTGGGAGGAACGTTGCTCTCACGTAGCCAATTGTTTGGGCCATTATAATTCGAGATAAGTATTCTTGATGTTAATTCTATGCCCTGCAAGCATTTTAAATAATGATTGTTGTTTATATGTTGAATGCATGATAAAACTGTGTGCATATGTATTGTTAATTCCGCTGTGTTTATATTGAATTGAATCTGCATAGAGAAGTTTTAAAATGTTAGTTATTTATGTGCAGAAATATTGGGGCTAAGTTTATCAAAAGCCCGGTATGTTGTTAACGTTTCCTTCCTTGTTGTTCTATGGGGAAGGGGACGTTACAGAGTGGTATCAGAGCTCTAGGTTCAACCCTACGGCTGTTGGGCCCTTCACAGAAATACAAGTCATTGTGTGTGTGCATTTTATATTTGGAACTGAAATGCATATTGTGTGTTCATGCATTTTGTATTTGAAACAAAAATGCATTAGAGAAACCTTAAGATCGCATCACTGTTGGGGATTTTTGCAAATTGCTTGCATTTGATTGCATTGAATGCATTCCATGAAATAGAGATGGAACATGGGCAACCTATGCCATCTTATGCTGTTTTGATTGTTGTTTTGTGCTTAAAGAAGTGCAATTTTCGTTTCTTGGAATACTGTGTTGTTGCAAAAATAATGATCTCTGTTTGTTAAAATTTCCTAAGTGTTTTTGAAAAATCCGTTTAAGTCTGTTTCGGAAAGAATTCCCGAATGACTTCCGCAGTTGCGGAAGCATTCGGCGAATTGCTCCGAAACTGCGGAAGCATTCCGCGAGTTTTTCCGCAACGCGGAAGAGTTCGGGAAGTCGCCCCGAAATTTGCGGAAGGAATTCCCTTCCGAAATTTTCGGAAGGAATTCTCTTCCGAAATTTGCGGAAGCATTCCGCGAGTTGTCCCGCAACGCGGAAAAATTTGGCGAAATGCTCCGAAAAAGAAGAAAATTTTCCAAGTGTTTTCGAAAATTTCGTTTAAAGTTTGTTTCGGAAGGAGTTCGGGAAAGTCTTCCGAAACTGCGGAAGGATTCCGCGAACGGTTCCGCAACTGCGGAAGAGTTCGGGAAAGTCTTCCGAAACGGCGGAAGGATTCCGCGAACGGTTCCGAAATCGCGGGAGGATTCGGGAAAGTCTTCCAAAACGGCGGAAGCCTTCGCCGAATGGCTCCGCAATTGCGGGAGCATTCGCCGAATGGCTCCGCGACGGAAGCCTTCGCCGAATGGCTCCGTAGTTGCGGGAGCATTCGCCGAATGGCTCTGCGACGGAAGCCTTTGCCGAATGGCTCCGTAGTTGCGGGAGAATTCACCGAATGGCTCCGCGACGGAAGCCTTCGCCGAATGGCTCCGTAGTTGCGGGAGCATTCACCGAATGGCTCCGCGACGGAAGCCTTCGCCGAATGGCTCCGCAGTTGCGGGAGCATTCGCCGAATGGCTCCGCAGTTGCGGGAGAATTCAGCGAATCGCTCCGCCATTGCGGAAGCGTTCGCCGAACTGCTCCGCAATTGCGGAAGCGTTCGACGAACTGCTCCGCATTGCGGAAGCGTTCGGAGAACCGGCCCGCGCACCCGGACAAAAAAAAAAAAAAGAGTAAAGTGGCTAAAACTTGATTTTTTGATAGCAGGAGCATCCGGACTCAGAGTGCGATGATTCCTGTGGGGATCGGAGGCCATTGACGAGGGCCATGAAAAGACCAGTAAAGACCCGTAGCCCATTACACTCCGATTTGACAGAAAATGGATAATAGTGACTTTTGAAGGACAGAGTCCCGAGGCTTGACAGAAGGCCGGTTTAAGCTGAAATTGATACGAGGCAGCCATGAAGCAGGCACAATGTTAAGTTCCGAATCTTGGAGCCAAACTCCAAGGGATGTGGAGTCGGGGTGAGCAAGAAGGCCAAAAAGCACTGTTCCGGGCCACTTTTTCGGGATTTTGAAAAGCTTGTGGGCAGTAAAAGTGACCCTAGATGTGGGAATCAGAGATTTTACTGAACTAGACATTTCATATTCTCATTAAGACGGACAACTTCCGTTAGACGAATATTTTCCAGAAATGCACCGTTTGGGAGATAGCCGTTTTTGGCCCAAAATTTGGAATTTTGGAAAAATGTGAAAAATGAGAAGTAGCAAAACCCAGAAATTCATAGAACATGAACGGTGCATCGGAATTGAGATCTGTGAATTGCTGAGTGTTCCTTGTTATATGGACTAACTTCGCCCGATAGATAAGTTTTTGTGATTCCTCATAGAGATTCTCCCACAGGTAGCTGAAGTTGGCATTCGGGACCAAAATGCAACTGTGTAAAATGTGCAGAACGGGAGTGAAAGTTGTCATTTTTGAAGGGATGCAGTTTCCGCACCTGATGTCTAAATGGAGCATGAAGACAGGCATTGGAAAGCTTGTCCAGCAGAGAACAATGATGCATGACCAGAGTTTGAATGAGGTCTACAGATATCATAGTTATTTAGTGCAGAAGAGTGCCAGCGGCTGTTTTGACAAACAAATTTTGTTGTCAATGTGGGCAATTTCTACAATTGCATGATATGGAAGAGAAATTCCATGATACGAGGAGGGATCGAAAAGGGAATAATTCCTTAAACCCCTGTTTGTTATCATACTTATAATTATGAAATTGTCATATGGCATAAAAATGTTAAAAATGTAAGGGATTACATAGATGTATATGCACTAGATGGCATATTAACAAACATTGCATAGTGCATATGGGAATGCTTGTGCATGAATGAGATATTGCATATTGGTAAAAGAATGAAGTCCGCATATGCAATGAACCGCTAATAGAGAATATTGTGGTTGATAATCATTATTGATGTTGGTATTGGTTGTAGGACCAAAGATAACAAAGAGCATGGCTAAATGTGCTGAGGATGTTGTTGCATGAAGCCAACAAATCTATGATCATAAAGTTGGCAAAAGGACTGAGCAGCTTTGGTAAGAGGCCAACTGATCAGGTAACATCAGGCGATGTTAATGGTAGCCATGCAGGCAATGATTATTGGTGCCAAATTGCATGAATGTTGAAAGAGGATTTGGTAAGATCCCTTCAACTATGTTTGAGTTATGTTGAGATAGTTTGCATGTGATACTGGTTACCAATTGGGACTGTTAACCTGCCAAGCTTGGTGATGTGTGGATAAGTGAAGGAAATGATCCTTACACTCTATGATTGTTTAAAAATCTCAATGCATTCATATGAATTTATATCATGCCATGTGTATGTTGGTTATGTGCTTAATAACCAAAGCAAGTGAAGACTGGTGGTCCTGATTATGATAGTGCAAGTTATATGAGATAGTCATGTCTGGATCATAATATGCTTGAATGCATAGTACTCATGAAACAATGCAAGGTAGCATTGAGTAGATGTGCATTAATAGATTTTATAAATCTTGTGATGCATTGTATGAATGCATAGGGATGATGCATATGTTATTGAAAAATAAATAATGAATGAAATGACGAATTAATGATAATTCTAGGATCATTTCATGAGTTGTTGTGAATGCAAAATAGTAAGTGCATGAAGAGCCCAGTCATGACCAATGAACTGCTAGAATACCTTGTGGAAGGACAAAGTTGTATGAATGATATGACTGTGAAATAATGAGTATTTACAATTTAGTTAAGCTGCATGGATAGTGTGACTATGTCTTGAAAATTCTATTATCATAATGACGCATATATAGAAGTGTATATATATATTTCATTGCATTTCAAATGTTAACAGCTGAAGGTGTTTTGAATTATTGAGTGTTATAATTCTGAGATCACTTCCGTGACTGTCGTGGCAATGAAATGATAATATGCATAGATACTCACGACATGTTTGGCTGATTGAAGTTTCAGTTTCCGATAGGAAGGTCTTACATATGGCAATGAGGATAAGTCCATAGTAGAGACCAAAATCTACCCCATGTAGAAGCCAAAGGTTATGAGAAGGTTCTCATGGTTGAGAGCTCTAAGTTCTGTTAGTAAGAACAGTTGTAAATATCAGATTTGTAAATGTTTCGAATTTGAAATTTTACTAATAATTGCTAATGACTGTTTGGCTTATATGAAAATGTGTCAGGAGGACATGCTGTAAGTGGATGCTCATGTATGGCAGCAGGCATAAGACCATAACGGGTAGAGTGGTGTCACTTACAAGAGCCAAACAATATGAGGATAGCCTCATGGATAAGAAAACCAATTTCTGTAGTAGACAGAGTTGCAAATGCATACTGAATTTAATTATTAGTGCCATGGATTGGTTATGGAGCAATCGGATTTGAAATTGTATTGCTAAATGTTGTTGACTGTTTGGCTGTTTAATAAGTGTGCCAGGGAGACACATTGCAGTAAGACCATGACAGAGGTCCTGCAGAAGCCAAACTTCATGGGAAGGGATTCCATGATTTGAAAATGGGTTCCAGGTGGAATGCCATAAGACATTATTAATGTTTCATCTGCACTGCATGATTGGTAAACAATATGAGTGATATGGTAAAGGTTATGTTAGTAAGACATATGAAGGATATGTAACATCAAAAGGAATTGGGATGGCCAACCGAGGGACTGTCAACTCAGAGAAGGAGCCTCCATTCCTCATTAAAGAAGAGAAATATCATCGGCAAAATGGATAAGTTTTCCATAAACCCTGAATGATATATATATATATCTAATTATTAGAGTTAATATGCAGAGCATGTTTTGATTTTATTTCCATCATGAAAGACTGCTTGAAGTATGATTAGGACCTTCATAGTTCACATCATTAAGGAGTGCACGCCTTTCTGGTGCTGAGTTATGTTAGGGACGCCAATATTGACTACGCCTCAAGGGAATGGACGCATTCCTGGTGTTTCAAGGTTGGATAGTGAATGTTATGAAATATGTTTACAATTCTAGGGCAGCGATACTAATGAGCTCGCTATCCATTTTGTGTTGTCAGATTATACATATGAAACTCAGTGCTGCACATTAAAGAGAAAGGTGAAGAAAATAGTACTCAAGAAGACTGTATGAGCAGTGGTAACCCTTGCATAGGGTGAGTGGGTATCATGGGGCCATGATAGCCTGCAGTTAATAAAGTCACCTAAAGAATTCCTTAATGGAACCGCCGGCTTACATAAGAGAAGAAGTACCACCCTTGTGTGGGTGAAGAATTGTTATGCGCATTGAGGGATTGTGATACCGTGAAAGGCTGATGCAAGCCTAAGGCAGAGTAGTGGAGCCTTGACCTGTAATGGTCGGTGGCGCAGTTACCTTCCATTGGTCGATGACCCAGACGTATGTGCTGGCTCGGCAATGGAGAGGGCCAACCAGGTATGGGACTGGTTGGGCACCACCAAATGCTTGGTAAACCCAGTCGGCGTGAAGGTGTACTGGTAGGGCATTAATTATTTGATGATTTGGAACAGCCTGCGTGCTGGCCAAACATCTTAGTCCGCAGGAGGATCCCAAGGCTTATAAAGTAAAAGCAGGACCCTGTGGACCAGAGAGGAAATGCACAGTACAGATAAGTATTCATTTTCATTCATTTCTTATTTGAAATAATGAAGGTTTCAAGCATAAAGCTTGTAACAGTGAGCTGATGCATTATTGTTCCTTTGTTGGAAACCTTGGCCAAACATGCGAGATTGTTGATGATTTGGAGTAGCCTGCGTGCTGGCCAAACATGCGAGATTGTTGATGATTTGGAACAGCCTGCGTGCTGGCCAAACATGCGAGATTGTGGATGATTTGGAGCAGCCTGCGTGCTGGCCAAACATGCGAGATGGTTGATGATTTGGAGCAGCCTGCGTGCTGGCCAAACCTGCGAGATGGTTGATGATTTGGAGCAGCCTGCGTGCTGGCCAAACCTACAAGGTTATTTGATGTTGTGGAGCATCCTGCGTGCTGGACAAACATACAAGACTATTAGATGCTGAGGGGCAGCCTGCGCGCTGGCCAAACAACCAAATCCATAGGAGATTCCAAGGCTTGTAAAGCAAAGAAGAACCCTATGGAATAAAGTGAAGACATCTAGTGCAGATAAGTATTTGGTTATCTTGTAATTTCTTGCTTATGAATATACATGTGTATATGATTTGGTTATGATTTCCTATGAAAATAAACTAAACATGCGAATTAATTCAATGTTTGAGTGTAGGTATTGTTGGAAGCAATAACTATGGAAGCATCTTAAGGATGCCTGTGGACATGTAACCACCCTAAAGAGCTCAGCATGAGCAGTAATGAAATATGGGGCTAGTGGAACTGTGTGAGTCCTAGCAGCTAGGAGTTTGACCAACCAAGTGGAGGAACTCCATGGTTGAAAGATCTGGAATAGACCATAGACACTACGTGTCATAGCCGAGAAGGGCAGGTCAAGCATTCACATGAAGTGAAAGAGGATAGGAGCATGAAAACCACAGTGGTGGTGTGGGTTCCAGAATGGAACAAGACTAAGAGGAGAAACTCCTACCGCTCCCTCTCTTTCCTTTTTATTGATGCATTTATAAAATTAGAAAATTGCTGAATGCATGCATGACTGAAATTAAAAGTGTGTTTATTTGATTAAAGTGAATTGTGAATGGATGAACATGAAGGAATTCATGTGCATGTTGGGAAAGCATAAAAAGTGTGGAAGTCTCATGGGTAAAACATGGACTATCCATGTCAACTGGGGAAAAACCATTGACTGATTTTTAAATGTTTGGGGTTATGCTTGGCCTAACGAGAATTGTAATGATGAATTTCACAGGTGGAAATTGAATCGATTGGTTGCAGCCGGTGCAGGCAAGTGTTGCTAGTGAGAAAAGCGTGGTCAGTTGTTTCCATTGACCATGGCAGCAGACCAAGGGCTATTAGAATTGGCTGGGGGTCTTCTTCAAACAATTGCCAAGACCCAAGAAAATCTTGGAGAGATGCTCAAGATGCAAAAGCAGCAGAACGAGATGAACCACAGGGTCTTGCAGGACACTCTTCGTTTGCAGAAAGAGGTAAAAAGCATTGTGAAAGCAATCAGCATGGGAGAGAAAAGTGGATCAATGAAGAAGAATTCATCCAATCGTCCGCTTAAGAGACGCTCCAGGTGGGAAGACTCAAAGGAAATTGAGCATGCAAATATGAAGCAACCAGTGAAGTGTTGGAAGTGTGGAGGGGATCATTGCCTCCGTAACTGCCCAACAAGAGAACCTCAAGAAGGTAGCAGCCATAAAGTTTCAGACTTATGGATGAGCTGGAAGATCCGAATCAGCGGGAGCATCTCGTGAAGGTCAAAGGACTTGGTCCTGAAAGTTCAAATTAAAGGATAGAATGCAGGGCAGATCTGCAAAGTTTTGAAGTTTTGGACATGTGTAAATTGTATATGTATGCCTAAGTCTTGGAACACCGAGGACGGTGTTGTTCTAAGGGGGAGGGGAATGTAATACCCCCAATTCGACCCTTAGGATATATGAGTCTTTAATGTAAATAATGTGTACATGTGATGTATGTTTTCCTAGCGTGGAGCTCAAGGCCAAGGCCCCGCTAGTGAAAGCCGAATTTTATTTAAAGGGCAAGTATTTGATATTTTGATACCATGTGCTCTTAAGCCATGGAAATTGTAATAGGATGTAAATGAGACATCATGCAATATAAAATACCCAAGCTGGCTACGGAGGCAACGAATGAGAAGGGGCCACGTGTATCCACTAGGGAGTGGTGAGGGGGCTATGGGAGTGACCCATAGGTTGCCATTTGTCATTATGTGAACCCATTGACTTCCTTAGGTGACATTAATGCCAATTGTAAGGAAGTGGTTGAGATTTCATCCCATGAATTTGATGGAGTATGGGCAGCCCTGAAATTCGTATGGGAAGGTATGGGCTCTTTTGACTTGTCCCACAAGTCACTCTACATCTTGGGGGTTGCTCCATCCTTATCCCCATTCCATTGTGGAAGTATGGGACATCTTTGCCCAACCAAAAACGAGCTCCCAGCAATGAGAAAACCAGAAATCGCGACTTGAAGGAAACCCACGTTTTGGGAAGCCAAAAACGTCCCGATTTGGTATTGGACAGAGAAATCCAATGGGGGATCCATTGGTAGGAACCTTGGGGCGAATTTGGGAGCAATAGCTACCCCAAAAGCCATGGGAAAACCCAGTTTTTGCAGCTCAGAAAACGAGTGACGGATTTGGGTTATTTGCTGAACGAAGCTGTGAGAAATCCGATTGTGGATGTGTGAATAGAGGATGGGATTGCTGAGTCTAGTTTGAAGGGTATGTGGCTCTGGGTTGGAGCTCAGTGGACTAGCATCCTCCTCCATCTCCTATTGCATGCTTGAGAAACCCAACCGTGTGTTGGCTTAGCATGGCTGTTTGAGTGAAACCCCGACTGTGAGGGAGCCATCTAGTTCCTCCTTAGTGGATACACAGCCCAGCTCGGGGGTGATCTCTCAGCTGAAGGAATATAGGCTGAATAGAGATCTACGGTTGGGAGGAACGTTGCTCTCACGTAGCCAGTTGTTTGGGCCATTATAATTCGAGATAAGTATTCTTGATGTTAATTCTATGCCCTGCAAGCATTTTAAATAATGATTGTTGTTTATATGTTGAATGCATGATAAAACTGTGTGCATATGTATTGTTAATTCCGCTGTGTTTATATTGAATTGAATCTGCATAGAGAAGTTTTAAAATGTTAGTTATTTATGTGCAGAAATATTGGGGCTAAGTTTATCAAAAGCCCGGTATGTTGTTAACGTTTCCTTCCTTGTTGTTCTATGGGGAAGGGGACGTTACAGTGCCATTGTTTACTACACGCAAAATGTTGCAAGATCCATCATTGCAATCAATAGTCATATTAGTTTGAGGTCGGTAACCAATTACTTCCTAACCCATCTAACGATATGCATTTTCTTTCATATGTTCACTTCTCTCGATGTACTAGTATAATCAGCTTCCATAAAAATGTCATTTCTAAAGCAACACCACAAAGCTTCTCTACTTCCTCTTGATTCACCTTCATAATTTCATTATAATATAACATGATGCCGCACAATATACCATGTAGCCGTATATTAAATGCATCCACTCTTATTGTTTGTCTTGCTCAATTATTGAGTCAAGAATATTTTCAAGTTCCTCGAAATAGATGCAAACTTTTCGTAATGGATGTAACAGGAGTCAAGATGTTGAAAGCCATTGATCAAGGTCCCAATTATGTTTAACACCATACACAATCGGCTACGTGGTCTGTGACTCTCCATATAGACATTCAATATTTCCAACTCGTAGTATCCCTACAAAAATATAGATCTTCTACACAGTTTCCTTTAAGTTTTAACTGAAATTTCATTGTCCATATGGATTCTTGTTTAAAAGAAGAGATACTAGATGTTTGCAAGCTATTTGGAGTACAATAGACCAAGAAATAACACAACAATTTTCCTTACATGGAGGTTAAGAATTATACAAATGGCACTCTGTATGAAAACTCTGATACAAATATCTAAGAATCTTATGAAAAAAATTGAGCATTCATGCAATGAAATATGTTAAATATGATATATATGCTATTATGAGGATGGAGAAGCAACCCACGCACTTATTTCTGAAGAGGATAAAAACATTGCTTGGCGTGTAAGTTGGTTCCTAAGCTCGATACCAACAAAAAGAGTTAAGTTATCTTACTTTTGATTCTTCTGGAATAGAAATATGTGATTGGCCAAAAAAATATCCAATGCCTCCTATCAAATTGCTAATAGAAACCATTCCAACTACCATAGCATCCTCATTAACCTATTCCACTTTAAATCAAGTCCATTATATAGATAAAACAAATATCATACACCAACTTGTTGCAAGACACACACACACACACACACACACACATAAATTTCACTAAAAATTAAATTGTATTGTACAAATGTAACTCTAAAACAATCTTCCTCCTCCAACAGTGGTGAAAATACACAAACACCAAGAAATGCTTACTTGAGGTTAATGAGTAATTAACTAGTTTTAATTTATAGGAAGATAATGAAACCAACCATAAGGTAAGTTTAGAAGGAAAGAAATCAATGATTAATGGCATGCCTTAATTGATTTTTTGTTGAAGTTAGAAAAATTCAGAAGACTCAAATGTCTATCCCTAAGGAAGCACAAAAAAACACCCTAGATACAGAACAAACCAAAGCATCACGTATCCATACCCACCATCATGGCCCAAAGATAGATTACAAAGAAATACATAACTAAAAATGAAAGAAAACAAGAAAATCATTACAATGTTACAAAAAACATAGACACGGAGGTGGAATTACCTAGGGAAAGGATCTTCACTCCAAACCAAATAGAGCTTACGAAGATTGTGCGCACAAATTTTTTGTAGCGGGAAATCATATATGCTTTGAATTTTAGCAGATATGCTTCTTCAGTTTGTACTCCTGCCCATGCTAGGGCAGAATCTGGCTTCCATGTTTCTTATTTGGATTCAATTAACTGGTTTCACTCCCAATTTGAAGTTAACCTCCCAGTCATGGCTTTGTAAGGAGTATGCATCACTTATTGTGCTCGAGCACCAATGTTTTTAGATACATTTTTAGGATATTTCATAGAAGTTGCAATTTTTTGACATGGTCATTAAAATGATTTACTTTATAGCTCAAACTTTTAGCACCCTAGTTTGGGGCCAATTGATTAGACATGAGTTGAGAGGGTCCAAACACCTATACCCTTTTCAGTTCTTCCTTATTGTAAGGAGATTGCTTCCATGGAAAGGTTATCAGAAGCCTCGGAGCTGAAAATCTGAAAATCTGAATCCATAGATTTTGTGATCGGGTTAATCTGAAAATCTGATAAGAAATTTTAAGGCTTCTTCGAGTCTAAATATTACCGCATTCAATCTTGGATGTTTCACTCAAAGAAACTTGGCCCTTCTCGTTTTTCTCACTCCCCGCATAGAAGAAAAAATCCCCCCTAATTTCTTTCTCAATTTATTTCTAAGTTTCTTTCCTCCCAATTTTTATTTTCGTGTTTTAAAAATGTGTTAATATTTTTTATTTTATATATTTATATAATATATTTATATATTAAAAACATTTTATATTAATATTATATATTATATATAAGGCTAGTAATAATATATTAACATACCATAAATATAATACTATAGGGATATGAAAAAAATAATACTATATACCTATATATTAAAAAATATAACTATTATATATTACTAATTTTACATATTAACTATATTATATATTTTTTAAATCTACAGGAATCTTTGTTGGGATTACTTGGGCAAGGCTTGCATGTTCAAACCCCCCCACCCCCATATAACATGCGCACTCTTCCTTGCCATGCCACTCTGAATCCATCTACATCTGCAATGTTAAAATTTTTGTAGTATTAAATTTTTTTTTAAATGCACAATTTGATTGTCAAATTTGTAAATTTTCATTGTCGGATTCCATCACATAACTTGCGGAAAAGGGGTCTCTCAATCCATTTTCATTTTTAAAATTTACTAATTTTATCATGGACTAAATTAATCATTATTTTAGTCATTTTTAGTTGGTCAATTATTATCTAGTGGTATTTTTTTATACCATGACTAAATTAATCCTTTAATTTAGTCATTTTTAGTTGTATTTCTCAAATTTAGTATCCTGACTAACTTTTTTTGTCACGTGACTAACTTTTTTACTCATGTAATCATATATCTCACTTTTTCTAGTAGTGATTATCCCCTCACTCTACAGCACCTATTCATCCACTCATCCCTTTTTGTTTTCAATTTCCTCAATTCATTTTCTCCCTTGTTCAAAAGAGTAACAAAAAAATTGTAGTTTCAATAGTAAATTTCATGTGATTGCGTAGCATATAATGAACTCCCACCCCCCTATCCCTATTGATTTACGTATGCATTAATGACTGTTTAAAATGAGCCACTTATAGACTATTTTAGATACAAGTTTATCTTATATGTTTTCTTGCTATTGATGATTATGCTGATATGTTTTTCTTTGGCCATTAGATGAGATTTTTTAGTAGGGGTGGAGGAAGAAATAATAGAGGTAACAGAGGTAATTGGCATATAAACCAACAACTTGATTGGCAAGGAAGGGGAAATAAACAAATGAGATTTTTTATTCACTTTGACATTGATTCAAATGAATTTCAATAGATTTTGCAAACTAGATTCCTCAACCTTGCGGTTCAAGGTCAATTTTCCCCTACCCAGCCTATTGTGAGGCCGTCTCTTGCCCAATCACATCCTAGTATCCTTGGAGTACCTATCCCACCGCATGTCCCAATGCAAATGGAACTAAATGATGGTTGGGGTCAAGGCATTTCGAACCAGTATGCAGGTGCCAAGGTTGGCCAAATCTATCTTTGCCACTTCCTCATCCACCTTCACTTGACCAACATCTTGATCATAAGGTGCTTTTAGTTGCTTCTCAGGCCCAAGATTTACCCAAAGTTGAGTTACCCAAGGCTTCCCCATGTTTATCATTACAAACCAAGGGTAAAAGGCCAGCTAAACCAACAAGTCCTAGATCCTCTACAAGCTCATCACATTCTATAACTTCACACCCCCCTTTAGCCATTAAAAAAAAAAAAAAAAAATTTGCATATTTCGAATTAGCAAACCAAGCAGTGCAATCAGTGGAGCAAAGAGGATAAGCTGAAAAGAAAATAACTGCAGTTGCAAGTGGAGAGAGGCCTACTACTTCTCACAAAGCATTGGGTTTTTAGTTTGATAATGATATTTCATTTTGATAATTATGTATGTTTCATATATGATTTTTGGATTGATTATGACTAAGTGATAAAAGTTTTGGACAAGAGTCATATTTCCTAGAAATTTAAAAGAGAAGCTTCAGTTTTGGACCATAATCCCAAGTTTAAATTATTTTATGAAAGCATGGTATAATGTTTTATCATAGGAAACATTATGTGGCAGCCATGATTATTTGTTATGTTATACTTGCTCAGGGAAATTAAGTGAAAAGTGAATGTGAGGGTTGTTAAAGGGTCCTGTTATCACACAACTTGTAGTTGTCCCTAGTGGTATCCCATCTGGGACGGTAGAGGAGATGGACAACTAAAGAGGTGACCCAAGAGATGCCATGGTTCCCAATGCAAGCTAGGAGTCATGTCAACCGAGGCACTCTTCACTTTAGATCAAGATGAATCAAGACTAAGGGGGAGACCCTATAACCAATCAAAGATGATTGGACCAAAGCAAAGGTTTCTAGGGAAGAGTGAAAGATGAGTTACAGAAACCAATGCAAGGTTAGGTGGACCTAGAAGTTAGAGTATGGTTGAAAGAGGCTTAAGGGGTGACTTATGTTTCAACCAATGAATGATTTAGGCCACATAATGAAGTAAAAGGACAAGATCTAGTACCATCAAAGACACATGTGGGACCCACTTCCTTGGGATATGGGAATGGTTCAAATGGGACCCACAAGGTGAAGTTAAGAGTGCAAATGGTACCAAGGGGTATGCAAGAAGTAGATCTATGGATCTAAGTTGAAATTAGAGATACCCACATATGGGATATAGCACTTGACACAACTCCCAAGGAGTGCGAATTGCCTTAGGTGGACTAGTGCCTTGAAATGGATGGGCCAATGGAGTCAAAAGGATATCAAATTGTACATCGGGACACCTAGAATGCAAATCAAGTGGGCTACCAAAGGTGTGGCGGTTAGATCTTACTAGATCTAATGTTTCACTAAATGACCCAAGTGGACAACAATCCCCAAAATGAGGAATGATACCCCCAAGGAAAAATTTCACAAAGTGAGACGCTAGATGTAGGTTTTAAAATATGCTCTTTCCAAATCCAATGGGATCTCAACCACCCAGTTTCTCAAAGTGGGACAACTCAATCACCCAAGAAGTGCGACTTTGCCCGAGGAGGGCTAAAAGCATGGAAAAGTGTGTCAAATCAAGTCCAAACGCCACCAAAGTTTAGATCCAGGTAGTTTAGGTAATTATCAATGTGGATCTAGAAAATCAAAGTGATCCAATGGCTATATCTCCACATATCTGAGATTGAAAGTGCATCACCAAATTGACCCAAGTGGGGCACAACCCTCAAAATGAGGAATGGGGCCCACGAGGTGGAAATCAATGAAGTGAAACACTAGGGGTAGGTTATCAAGTGAGAAGAGTATGAATCAAGTGGGATCTCACCTACCCATGTGTTGGATCTAACCCAATTAGCTTCTCCCAAGGGGTGCGATTTGCCTCAAGAGGGCTATTTTTCCTTGGAAAGTGTGTCAAATGGAACCCAATCACCACAAAACTATAGATCCGAATTGTCGTGGATACTATAGAGGTGGGTTTTCAATATCTTTCCAAAAGCTAAGCTAGATCCAAGTAGATCTAAGAAAAAGTGAAAAAGAGGGTTTTAATCAATAGGGTTTTTATGATCTAGAAGTTATGGATAAGCCAAGGAAGAAGAAGACCATACCTTTGGAGCATACTTGGATGAATAGATGAATGCTAGTTGAGATGAGGATTACTTTTTCCAAAGATCAAATGAAGAATTTTTTAAACCCTCTTACCAAATCGATTTTCTCCAAGCCACACATGTGTCCCTATAACTTGTCAAAACCAAGGAGCAAAGAATCAATCAGTTTAACATGTTGAAGGTAGATACAAGAAAGAAAAAGATAAGCAAAGAATAGCTGGTACAAAGACAAAACCACTCCCTGTTTAACCCAAAACGTCCTCCTCCAAGCTTGAAGGGTAGGCCTCCCCACCAATTCACACTTGTCCAAAAACGCCTCCTCAACCTGTAAAAAACATGACAAAATATGCAAGATGGCTACAAAAGATCCTCCAGTGCAATCGACAAAAGAATTTACAATCAAAGCAACCAACATCCACTCCAAGATCCAAGCATGTACTCCAAAAGATAGAAATTTTATTCCAAGAGCCAAGAGCCAAATTCTCTAGATGATTTTACAATGAGAATCTCTCTCCTTAAGTAGGATGGAGAGAGGCCATAATCTTAACCACTTTTTGAATGAGTGGCTAAGATTAAAATATCAAACGATCTAATCAATGGTTGAGATGAGCTCAACAATAAAATACATGGATCACTAATAAAATAATATAACAATGGACCAAATCGCCCTAGGAGAGGGGATCCCACCAAAAATGAGTGATAAAACATAAGATCTAGCTCATGGTGTGTCCAAGGGGTAATATGAACTCCCTTGGTCAATCCCCATGGCACAATATCCAAAAATAATCATGCTAGACACCAAATCGTACTTCTCTGGGAAAGTCGTGAACCTTTGGAGGCTCTAGAAATCATCATAAAATGCCAGAAGTGATGGATGTGGGTCCCACTGAAAGCTGAAATTGTTGGGGAAGGTGTGGAAGACATCCCACTCATCATCACAAGTCATCCCATGCCATAAATTTTCCTCAGTAGCCCAAATCGAATTCTTCAGTAGCCATTTTCACCATTACTAGACTACCTCAAGAAGTGTGAAACTGCCCAAACTGCCTCCTAGAGTGCCTGCGTTGTCAAGGTGAGGCCACCAGGCTATCTGGGAGGGGGTTAATATGGCAATATCAAGTGTCTGGACCACCCCCTCCATGCACAATTCCCAAGGTGAACTCATCAAATCTCTGCTCTGCTCTGACAGGGCCTCTCATAGACCAAATCTGCACTAGGATAGCCAATTGAGGCTAAAAATCATTGTAACTGCCCGAAACTGAAAACAGACTGTCCCATTGGACTTGGAAGGTCCAAATCCATCTAAGATGTGTACTCATACACCATATAGACCTCTGCATGGTCCAAAATAAATACTCATCATCTCCGGCAAACCAAATAATAAGAATCTATAAAAGTGCTGAAAAGCACAAATCATCATAATCAGCCTGAAACCACTACATAATCCCGCCATGGTGACTTGTACCAAACCATATATCATCTCTCTGTATCATCTGAGGTCTTCCACCTCATGTCATGTGGTTGACTTTTGGTCGAACTGGGTTTGACCAAGTCAACATGACCAAAATATAACTCAAACTGTCATCAAACTGTTGCAAGGTGTCAAAGGTTGAAGCATGCTTTACAATCCCTTCAAATAGCAATTATAACAAGAAGTAATCACTAATGGTGATCTAAATCCAGATATATAAGGTCATTAGTTATTATTATTACTCAAACTAGACTTTCAAGACCATACTCACTTCATAGTTGTGATCAATTTGCTAGTGAAGGGTGAAGGCTAGAAATAAAGTGGCTAGGCCAAAGGATGTCTTACTGACTCAACACTATGACACTTTGGATATGGAAAGCGAATACACACCATAACATATACTGGACAAGCAATAACACAGGGAATGGTGGTGGCTCACAAATGGGTAAGTTGTTCAAAGAGTGTTTATTCACCTTAGCAGATGCGCACAATCCATAATACAAAGAAGGCCAGCAATCTTTTTGATATAGAAATTAGGTTCCATTTCTTTTTGGGCCTTTAGTTTTCCATAGCCTTTGATCTATGTGTGTTTATAAACATATTACATAGATTTATATTTTATTTAGGCTTCTTGGTGTAGGTGTGTTTTTAAGGCACTTGTTTACTTGAGCACTTCTAGGTGTGTCTTTAGACAACTTGTTTACCTAGGTATTACATTTCACAATAGATATAACATTTGATATTTCTTTGCCAGATTCATTTGGCTTTTCCACAATACATATAATATTTCATTTGCATTCATGGCAGTATTATCTGTTTCAGGTTTAGCCAACAACATCTTTAGTGACTAGGGGGACTAAGCCAACTCACCAATGGTAAGTTATGTCACCAACTCAGAGCCGAGACACAATAAATAGGGAAGCTCATCCAATATAGAGGTTACAGTGGGGAAGGTCCTCCATGCCACTAATCAAATAGTAAGTCAAGGTAATGAACAAAGTGGGTAGCTAATGGATGGATGAATGCAATGAATAATGAGACCAACACTAGCAAGTCAAATTATGGTGGGAATGATCACCTCTAATCTCCCTAGGGAGGGTAAAACCGATGAGTATAGGTCAAGAACTTCTAAGTTTGAGTGGGGACAATATGATATATATAAAGTACAACTAGGTCCACATATCTATATGATCGCCAGATCATGATACTAAACGCTAAAACATGCTATAAGAATGGATATAAAAGCAATATAACCATAACACCAAAATATACCTACTGAGTCATATAACTGAATGCTCAATCATCTGAACCAATATCTGTCCTCTGAAACTGTTGCTGTAACTCTAGGCACTATAGCATGCTCTGTATAAATGGCTAAATGGCTACATCAGTCATCTCTCTGAGTGTCCTGAAACTAGTTCATGGCATGGGGAATATATATCTGTTGTCCACCATCTGGCAATGATCCATAATAGATGCTCATCTCAGCATCTCAAATGCAAAGGGACTGGCTGAATAGTGCTCTGGAATCTGAAAAGAATGTATGGTAGCTTGGATACTATATATGTGATAACAGGTCCTACCTATTACTATTAATATTATTTTTCTTTTATGTTATTATAATATCTTGCCTAACTATTTTAGTTACTCCTAACTAAAAGTAGTTCCTAAACTACTAAAACTTCTTTTCTCAAAGAATAAAAGGGAGATACAAGGAGCTCTAAAGGCAGGAGTGGGAAAGGAAGGAATTCTAATAAAAGGTATCTCTTATTCAATTTGAGATTCTTCTTGTATTCATTCATCTATGAGTTCTCCTAAGGCTGAAGATGATCTTGTTGATAGCAGAAAGACATTGAAGGTGGCACAAGAGGATCTTGTTACAGCATTATTATTCAAGCAAGAAGTTAGTTACATAATTGGTAGTTTGTTCATTTCTATTTGGATTTGAATTGATTTTTTAAGTACTGATAAGAATTGATTTTGCAAAACTAAATAGTGGCATCGAAAATCTCTATTTGACCCAGTATCAGTATGTTTCCAGCTCTTCTTTGTAGACAGAAGTTTATGTATGAAGATGAATACCATCTTAAACTTCTAAGTGTCTTTTTTGTCCTCATTTTTGTAGAAGTTTCTAAATAAAATCTTCAGATTGTAACTCAGAGATATTTTTTTATAAAGTCTGTTGATTGTTATCTCATTTTGGGATTTTGCTATATCTGTTATATATTGTGTCTTTTCCTTTCTACTATTACAATATTGTTTAAATTGATTTTCTCTCAACATTATTTGTAAATTTCATATTTTATTTATTTCCCATAAAAGTGAAGCATCGGATATAAATAAATTTTATTTGTAGGCTTATTGATGTGATGTAAATAAGGCTTTAAAATCAGGGTAATATTCTCGACTATTTTACTCTAGCCTAGTAAAATTCAAGATTGTTGTTCTTAGGATTGTCATCCCTTTGCATCAACAATAGGTATACAGAGACAACATATTTTTGGTCTTATGATGGCTCCTTTTTTGGATCATGCCATTGGGTTATGGTATTTTTGAAATACATGGGATCCATGTATTATACAAAATGTAATTTTCTTTTTTTATAAATAAAATTACACTTTTTTCCAAGGAAAAAAATTGGCTGTGTAAAAATTGCATTATTGCAAGTTGAAGGTAAACTATTTAATAATATATCTCTTAGAGCTTCTTCGACTAATATTGCATCAATTTCACTTAACTATTTTATGAGCAAATTTAACTCATTTATATGGCTATACATAGTGGTTTAAGCTAACAATTTAAATCTGAATAATTGTAACTTCAAAGATAATTTTGCATTTATTGTTTTTGCACCAAATAACTTGTTCAACTCATTCCATATTTTTTTTGATGTCTTTTCTAGATCAACATCATATAATTTTGAATCTGAAATAGGCAAACCAATAATTGACTTAGCTTTGTCATCTCTACTTTTCCACTCAATGAATTTCTTAGGTTGAGTAGGTTTTGTGACATTGCCTTTGACTATTCCTAACAATTGTTTGTTCATCAATTGAATTTTAATTTTTATGTTCCAAGTATGAAAATTAAGACCATTTATTTTTTCTAAAGGGGATTATGTTGAAAAATCATGTGTCAACTGTTGGAATCTATTTAATACTGAGAGGGGGGTGAATCAGTATTAGCGCAGTTATGAACTGCTTTTATCTTCTTATATGATTTAAACTTGAACTTAAATTATGCATCCACCATAAATATAAACATTCAACATCACATGTGCAAAACACAGAACACACAGATTTGTACGTGGAAACCCAAACGAGAGAAAACCACGAAATGCTCTCTTATAATAAAAGATTACATTCGAGGAAGCACCAACTTCCTAAATTCTCCAGCACCAACTAGAAGGAGGCACCAACCCCCTGTTTTTATAGGAACCGACCTTAAGGAAGCACCAACTCCCTGATTTACCAGCTTCAACTAGAAGGAGGCATCGACCCCCTGATCCTTGCCTCGTCGTGTTGCCTTGATATGAAAGAAGAATATATTACTTTTTTGTTCTTGTGATAAGCACACTTATGATAATCTGTTATCAGTTCTGATGTGCACACATTCTATATGTTGTAATCTTGCTACCGCTATATTGAATACTTCACTTGACTTCACATCAACTCATAATTTCACAACATCACAACTGATTTCATATATTACACATTGTGTACTGCTTCATCATATTCTGCAGTCTGCACTCAAGTTCAGTATGGCATTCTGTTTGTGCGCATCTGCAACTTCAAGTGATATTGCGCATCTTCTGTAGTACTATTGTTCTGACTTCATGCATCAATATCAGATAAGTCTGCGCGCCTTCTGCGATATGTCCGTTATGTCTTGGTGCAACAGTATTTAAATAATCTACAACCTTCTGTGCATCATCTATGATATGGCCTTTTTGTTCGATGCACTTGTCTCATATCATCCTTATCATAATGCGCATCCTTTACTGTACAACAATTTTGTCTTAATGCATTAGATAAACTACTTCACTTTGCGCACTTTGGACTTCAAGGCTATCTTTGTGCTCCTATCCTTAGATAATCCGTGACTTTCTGCGTGATGTCTACAATTTTGTCATTTTGGTCTTACGCACTCGTGCATCCCCTGCAATTCTTCCTTTCTGTCTTCAACTGTCACAGATAAACTACATCATTCTGTGCAGCAACTATATCTAGTTGGACTGTTATTAGTCGAATCCGACCCTCATGTTGAATGATAAATAGGAATAATATATTTGATGATGATGATAAATTTACAATAAGATCGCCTTTTATAGGGCTTGATCAAGCATAGTAAAGGGTTACGCCCTTTCACTAGTAACCTAATAATCTATTAATTTATAAATAATAATATTAATTAAATATTCACAGCATTTCCTTCCCCTTAGGAAAGCTTTGTCTCAAAGCTTGAGTATTCTCCTAATGTCATATTTGATTCTGGCTCTATGTCGCACTGATGACTTGAGAGATGCGATTTTGATTATGACCATTGCCTCATTTTGGTTATTATGTCTTGGTATTTGCAATAAGTATGAACTTGGTGAAGTTTTGTTTACGCTTTCTCTACTTGTGTGATTGCTTCTTTTAACTATGTTTGTCATCAATTGAACATGCTCAACATGCATTACGACCTTAACTATTGTCATGTTGTTATTCCCAACACATTTTCTATCAGTTCCCTTGAACGGGCTCTTTGTGCTTATAATGCTCATAAGAACATCGGCTTGTCTCTTATCACAGTCTTGGTGAGGATCATCTTTCTTCTTGTCAAATATTTTGTTGTTATTTTCTTCATTACTAGGGTATGTTATATCTTTGTCTTGCACAATGTCTTGATTGTTACTATTACTCTCATGGGAAATGACATAATAGTCTATTGTATCTTCATCTTTTACATTAGCTTGGGTGGTTTCTTCTACTTGATTTTCACATCCATCTTCATTTTATTTAAACATTTCTTCCATAGATTTCTTTATTTCATCTATATCCTTAAGGATTTTCTCAAGGAGATTTATGAATTCGTCACTCTCACTACAAGATGCCATGGATGTTTGTAGAGGTCCATTTTGGCCTTTTAAGGTGAAATTTTGAATAATAATATATTAATTAATATTATTATTATTATATTTTTTTTTCAAATATTATAATAATAGTATATAATATTTGATTTTTATTAAATATATTATAGTATAATATATTTAAATTAATATATTATTTTATGTTATTTTGTTATAATATTTTTTTTTTTGGTTTTGTTTTGTTGCAGGTTAGGGTTTGCGTGGAGGGAAGTCTACGTCGGCATTGGAATTTGCGTGGAGGGAAGTCTACGTCGGCATTGGAAGTGGAGGGAGGGAGGGTAGATGACAAAGGCGTTGGAGGTATGCGGAGGAGGGCCGAGATGGTGGCAGGAAGGAGGGCAGGAGGGTGGACGACGTTGGCGCTCAAGGTATGCGGAGGGAGGGGACCAAGTTGGTAGGCAAAATGATGCAGGTGTGAGAGGGTTGCAGAATGGTGGCGGAGGTTGATGGCTACGGGAGGATGCAGCGCAGTGGAGGGGAGGGGAGGGGGCGTGGTTGGGGACGCGGAGCGAGGGGGATTGGGAGAGCATGAGGGCGACGGCGTGGAGTTGGTAAGGAGGGAGTGAGCAAGAGGAGGGAGCACGCGAAGGCGAGCTGCAGGCGCACGAGGAGGGGATGAGCGAGGTAGGCGGGGGACGTTGGGAGTCAAAGGGATGGTTGGAGGGACGCGGGAGGAAGGGCGCGAGGGTGGAGTGGAGTATGGTGTATGAGAAGGGAGTAGATGGAGTGAGAGGGGGGAGTGATAGGGAGAATGGAAGGAAATGGAGGCATTGGAAAGGCGGGGGACCGGAGGAGGTACCGTGAGTGTGGGAGGGGTGGGCGCGGGAAAAGATCGCAGCACGAAGGAGTTGGACGCAGGTGTGGGTGTGGGCGTGAAGGGGTGTGTTGGGTATGGAATAGGCGGGGGGCGTGAGTGTGGAGTGGTGCAGGTAGGAGGGGGGCCGAGGAACATCTTGGAGGAGGAAGGGAATGGCGCGTGGAATGTGGATGGAGTAAAGGAGAGGATACGCGGGAATTTGTTGGGCGTGGAGGATCCGTGGAGTGGGACGGCTGGGGGGAGCGTGGATGGAAGTGCAATAGGCGGAATGCAGCGAGTGATGCAGCGGAGTGGAGGAATGAGCCGAGTCCGAGCTCACCTGATCGAGGAGCGAGTCCGCTCTAAGTGTGAGCCAAATCCGACCTCAGATGGAGGAGCGTTCCGTTCTAATACCAAATGCAGCAACCGTATCCGGTTGGACTATTATTAGTCGAATCCGACTCTCATGTTGAATGATAAATATGAATAATATATTTGATGATGATGATAAATTTACAATAAAATCACCTTTTATAGGGCTTGATCAAGCATAGTAAAGGGTTACGCCCTTTCACTAGTAACCTAATAATCTATTAATTTATAAATAATAATATTAATTAAATATTCACAGCATTTGGCGCATCATCAGCTATTATGTTCCTCTATTTGTGCGCACTCGGATCTCTACTAGATCACGTTGTTCTGGTTCCACGAGCCCTTGATTCCCCGATAATTAGAATCTTGCTAAATCTATATCGTCCATTCTTCAGCTTACAAACTTTCTTCTTTTCTCCAACTCGACTTCTTATTTATACTTGTTCTACATGGATGGTGATGTCCAAAAGTTGGTTGTAGCATCCCTTCTTCTTTGCTTCACGGTTCCGCTTATTTCACGCTTCCTCCACTTATCATCTTCTGCCTTGTTTAGGTGTCATGTTTTGTGGGCCTTGCACATACTTGGTCCCTTGTATAGTGGTACTTGCACCCGTGTGGTTTCATCACCTATGGATCTTGTGAACTTGACTTCTCTAATCGCTACTTTCTTTTGTACTTTTGCACGCTTCAACAACTTGTATTCTTCTTTTGATAGGTGTATCTTGCGCACTTCTGGGGCTTGCATAATTGAATAACCGCTTCTTGTTCTCAAGCCTCTTGCGCACTCCCGAACCTTGTCCAACCAACTCTTTTAACTTAGCCTTAAGATAGAATGACTAGGTGGACTTGGGACTTGCACATGTACCTTATGTATTTCTGTAAACTGGACATTCTTCTGGAATATGGATGTACTTCTTATGTACTTCTTATGTACTTCTTTAAACTAGATTCCATGTATTTCTTCAAACTTGCTTACATATGCTTCTTAAAATCAACTTCCATATATTTCTTCAAACTAGCACAAGGAATATTGAAACCTCTTTGACATTAGTTGACATCAATGACAACCAAAGTTCAACAATATCCAACAATATCCCGCTTTGGAATTGATGTCAACGCCTCATGAAGCCATGCATGTTAATAAACATGAAGTTGTGCGCTTCCTCTGTTATGGTCAAAGTACTCCCCCTGTGTGTACTCCCCCTCTATTCTTTCCAGTTTGAGCCTTTGCTCATCTACGCATTCTGATGCCAGTGCTTCTCTGTTGTGCATTTTACTGCTCTGCGGATCGCATGCTTTCATGATCATTCTCGACTACTTTTCATCTCTATGTTGATCATATACTTCATGATCATTCTCCCCCTTTGACATCAATGGAAAAGAGGTGCCATTACTGCGCAAATTCATATTTTCCTTTCTATGTTTCTACGCTGGCCTGCATACTTATGCTTGCTTGGGTTACTCCCCCTGTCTTCATGCTTCACTCACTTTCTTTTTGTTGGAGTTTATGCGCAGAGCACAGTTACCTTGTACTCTGTACATTCATATTTTATCTATCTATCTTGATCTCATGTTCCTGTCATATCAACCATCCATCTTCATTCCTTGCAAAATCTTCTATGATACCATCTACCTGTCATTTTCATTGTGCACTACAGCATTCCACATACTTCTTGTTTGCATTGTCTTCTGTGTTGACTTCTTCCAGCATCCAACTATTCCCTTGTCTCATTTACTACATTGTAACCAATCACCATTACATTTTCTGACATTGCATATCTCACCATGGCAACCAAATATATTGCACAGTTGTTAGCCAACAAGGCAACACGATGATATGAAAAATAACTCGTGTGGAAACTTTGACATGTCACATTCGTACTTGAGCCTTTTGGGAAACATCATTCCAGTCGTACGGAACAATGAATTAGATTTCTGGTTTTTGTCCTTTTGCATGAATTCATTAACTCATGCAATAACTTTTGACGTCTCCATAACTGTTACAATGTAATTTTCCACCTTGTGAGCATTAGCACTCTTTGGCCTTCAGGATCCATTTCACTGACTCAAATGTGCTTTATGTCCTTCAGAACACACTATTTCCCTATTTTTCTTCATGTACACTAGTTGTTCCACTTTAGCTAGCGTATGCGCGAGCTTACCACTATAGCCCATGGGTACCAAGTAAAATGGTAAAAATGACTAATAAATTACTTTGTACTCCCAAAAAGCTATCTTAGGGTGACCTTTGGCCCTCCATTTTCCCCGAAATGCTTCGATGTTTCCTTTCACTTACCTTTGGAAGGCTATATATTGAACTCTTATGGCATATGGAAGGGAGGAGAAAGAGAAAGCAAGATAACTCTAGTGGATTTTTGCCACATCTTGAGTCTACACTCATTGATCCTTGTTGTTGTGAACCCCTTATGTTCACCTTCCAAACTCCTTTCATAGTTTGAGTTTTTCATTCCATGGAGGATTGAAGTGGTGGAGACACAAGTGGAGAGACCCAATTCTTGGTTCAAATTGGTTGTCGGTAAGAGGTCGTATATTGTACTTCTTGTTATTTATTAATGGAAATACTCATTTTCTCGTCCAAATTGATATTGTGAATATTGTTTAATTACATTGGGTTATATTTGCTTATAATATCTTGGATCATTCTATTTATTATGCTAATTTCTTTCAAATGTTATATGCACTTGCTTGTACTTGTTGTTGAGACTAATCTACAGGTTCAAGTGTAGCGGTTGAAAGCTCAACAGGGATCTACTTCGAACATCCGGTTGAAGGTTGGTCTTTTCTCCATTTTCATAGCATTGTCATTTATATAGCATAGCATTGGGAATTGAGTCATTTTCTGCCATGTCCCAAATCTAACATTGGATCACAGTGGCCTAATCAAATTGTCCCTATTCATTAGAGTTTGTCAAATTGATGCTAAAGGTCAAATAATTGCCCAGGAAGAAAATTACTAGTTTCCTAAGTTTGGGGTGGAAGCTTTGGGATTTGGAATAATGGGGATAATAAATGATGTTGGAACATTAGGATGGCATAAATATTTAATAAAGGAGATAAATAAATATATACAAGTGAAAATCAAAGTGGCATTTGATCATGAAGACACATGGAGGAAGTGGGACCCACACAAGCTAGAATTTATGTGCCACATGGCATTCTCTTCTTCCAATTTTGAATCCATGGGAAGCCTAATGTTCTTGGGATGAGTTGTAAGGTCAATAATACTTGGCATGAGCCAATTAGGTCGAAATATAGAGGAAGAGTAACTCCCATGGAAGAGGAAGAGGCAATTTGGAGCTAGTGAGACATTTGGGCTAGATTCCCTAGCTCTATGACAACAATGATGAAGATGCTATGACACCTATGACACAAATCAGACCTGAAGGCTGACATATGACATATATGACATGTCAAGGCTAAAAATAGACTCCAAGAGGATTCTCAAGGGTGTTAGGGAAGCTAAGATGCTCCAACATGTGATTTGGTGGAAGTGGGAGACAAGGAATTGTTGTACAAGTGGCGTCCTTTGGAATCTCTTCCCAAGTTGAGTTGGAATGAGTCTCTTGGAAGGAATTAGACCCATGGAGGACATTAGAAATTTATAAATTTCAATAACAAAGAATGAAACCAGATTTTGATCATTTGTAGAATTTGCAATTGCATTTGTGAAGAGGGAGAGCTAGTGGATGACTAGTTTCTTGCCTTAGCCAATTTCGAGGGTGAAAGATTCCCATCCAAGTTGGTAATTGGAAAGGCCATTCATACCTTTCATTTGGAGCTTTAATGGAGTCCTTATTTGCAGGTGTAAGCTACAGGGTAGCTCATGGTTTCTTCTATTTCAACTCACTCCTTCAACCATTTCCAGTTTTGATGGCATATTCTTGATCCTTGAGGGAGGGAATTTTTGGTGAGCTATCGTACTCTTTGGGGGAGCTTCTAATGCCCCATTTATTTTTTAATATGAATTAAATACTCTTTTATTCATCTCCAGAAAGTTTCAGGTCGAAATTCCAAGTAGAAATGTATAAATCTCATTTTTAATGAAAGAACAGTGTCATTTCCCCACTACATTGATGTATAGCATGATAATGCTAATGATTTCGAATGAATGGATGGTTATCTTATACATTTATGATTAATAGACTCCCATGGATGTATTTTACAAGTTTCATGTACTGTACTTGAGCATTTGAAGTATTTTTACTCAGTTTAATTGCATTGGGAGAAGAAATAGTGTCATTTCCCCAAGGGTCGAATTGGTGATTTTTGCAGCTGAATGGGAGAGGGTTGGAATAGAGATAATAATAAATTAATGATGCACATGAGACATTAATAACATCCTTGAGACATACCCTACCTATTTTAAGAAATGTGAGTGGGTTTTGAGGCATTTGGGAAGCCATTTTCAATACTTACCCCGGGGGGATTTGAACCCCAAATTACTAGTAAAATTGCATACTTGGTCCAGAATCTTAATAGAGTTTTAAGAGGTATTTTGGTGGCCATATCTCATCCCTGAGAATCATATTCAATTCATAATATCATTCATACACATTCCTTGAATATTTGAAGGCATTTGGAGTCAATTTGAGACCTAGAGACCAATACTAGTCAAAGGGAAATTACTAGTAAAGTTACCTACACTGGCCATAATTGAAAGAGGATTTTTAGAAGTATTTTAAAGGTCTAAAATCATCCCTGAAACACATATTTATGTTATAAATCATCCACATATCTTCTCAGAATATTTGGGAGTAATTGGAGCAATTTGGGGACCTAGAGCTCAAAACTAGTCAAAGGTCTAACTAGGAAAAAAAGTGAAAATTTGTCATTTTAATAAAATTCCTAACAAGGGACATTACAGTGATATCAGAGCATGGTCCTTGCACCTGTGGATTAGGTACATACATTCAAGAATAATTGGAAACCATGTCTTTCTATTATGATGAATCCTATGAGTACAATTCTTATGAGGAATATGTAGATGCTTATAAGCAATATGAAGCAGAATGTGAATGGTACGAGGAAGAGGTGCCATCATGCAAAACTTCTTACAATTTCAAGAGAAATGAAGATTATTCTTATGAATTTAAATATGATGAATATGAGTGTGTCACACCAACCAAGGATAATTCTATGAATGAGTTCCAAAGATGGAAAGCAACATATAACACCTTGCCCCAACAATATCAAAAATATCAAGAATATCTTGCTTTGAGCAAAAATACACAAAATGTCATGTCTTTCGAATACTTTGCTAAACATGTTTTTGAAAATAGGCCCAAAAATGAAGATGTGGAGTTAGTAAAGAAAGGTTTATGCCCTTCTTGTAAAGAACCTTAGAGAAAATATCATATATGTGTGCAGGAAATGATGTCCTACTTGAGGAGAACTTTTGGGAATTCTTCAAAAAGAGATTCTAAAGATATTGATCCTAAGGAAAACAAGGGGCAAAATGCATCAGCTTGCTTGAAGGAGCAAAAAGAAGAGACATCACAAGAGCATGAAGAATATTCTATTGAGAATATGGAAGATCATTTCGAGACACCTTCTAGCTTAGACATGAACCAAAGAGCATCTATTGATGGATGCTTAAACTATGAAGGAGCACCTACTGATGGGTGCTCACACCTCTATTTTGGTGACATAGAGATCACTTTTGAAAGTGTTGCTGCAAGCCCAAGTTCCATTAATCATAATAATGAAGACCTTGTAGCATTTGAAGAATAACCAATATCAACTTCCCCATCACCACTTGAGCTTCATGAAGCTGGTCCAAACAAAAATGAAGAAGATGAGGAGGTTCATTTGCAAGAGCCTCATTTTATTGAAGGATCCTTAAAGATGAATGGAAAGAAGACCCAAGAGTCCCTCAGCATTCTCCATGGCACTCAAGCATAGGTGTCAAATTCTTGTTGGAGAGCTACTTCATTGGAGGAAACATCCTTCCTTGAAGACATGGAGAAGATTCAAAGAGCAATGTGCCACATAAAAGGTAATTTCATGTCTTTGATTTTTGATAGAAACCATTTGTTTGAGCTTAATGAATTGTTACATAATGCATACTTGAAAAATAATGAGGATAATCATAAGCTCACAATTCAAAACGAGCAACTTCTTGAAAAGTTGCAAGATACTTGTTTTTCCTCTTATATTTCAGATTGTCAAATGGTAGATTGTTTGGAGGATTCTCATGACATGGTGGATCATGAGAAATGTGGAAATTTGAATGTGATTAATGTGTTTGAAGATGAACTTCAAGAAATCCAAACACTTGATGTGGTGGAAGAAGAACTTGAATTGTCTCTTGATGAAGGTTATGCAATTTTTAAAGAAGAGCATGATTCCTCTATATTGAAACTAATATACAACAAAGGTTTCACACTTTTGAAGGAGTTGCGTGATACTAAACATATGGATCATTTCCATGATAAAAATTCTATACTTTTTGATCATTTGGGTGAGTTAGTTAATTCTCCTACATCCTACAATTCCATGTTTTGCAGCATTAATCTCGATGAAGAATGGGTGAAAGGGTTCTTTTTTATGGTGCCACATGAGGAGTATGGAACTCCTATATTTACTTTTTATGATGATATGGTTGTAGCACATTCTTATTCACATTTGCAGTAGCATCCTTTGTTACTTTATGATGATGCACATCTACATGGATACACCTATGATATGCATTTGAGTCACTTGAAGACTCATGGTTTTTCTTGCTCAACACTTGATTCATTTGATGTTGGAGGAACTTCGTCCAACACTTGGGTGAATAGATTTATGATTGGAGAACATTTTTGTTGGAATCCACATACTTTGTTATATCTTTATGATTCTCACATTCAGGGATGTATGGGTGAGACTTCTTTGAGTCATTTGAGGTCTCATTGTTTTTTATGCTCATTATTTGGTTCAGATTTTAGTGGAGATTCTTCATTCACTTCTTGGATGAAAGAATACATGGCTGAATATTTTGATGCATATAAAATCCTTTTGGAGCAGCATTATAGGACATGGGATCCTCACCTATGTCAATGGAGCATATTTGATTGGTCACTTGAAGCTTGTATGCACTTGGAAAATGGTGGTCTACTTGCTTGGAGGTATAAGCACTTTCATGATTCTTTGATGAAGCACCTCCTTGATGTACATTTTCATTATGTTGTTATGTACTTTGATGATATATATTTTGTACTCATGATGTTTGGAAGAATGCATGCAAGAAAATGTGATTTAGGAATCCTCTTATCTAATGGTGTGGGTTGGAGAGCACTCTTAATTGTTGGGGTGCAATACAAGCAATAGGACCCTCGAATATTTTTTGTCTCATTGGTTTCAATTTTTTGGGGAAACAAGAAGTATGGGAGATGGATTTTTCACTTAATAAAAGTGATTTTTATTAGAGTAGTGCAGCAGCAAGCATGGTGGTTCCTCTCTAAAATCTTCATGGAAACTCAAAGACTCAAGGTTGGGCAATTCAATGGCAACTTCAAAGAATTATACAAAAAGTAGGTTCTTCAACACCCATGTTTGAAATTGCTTGAGGACAAAAAATATTGGGAAGGGAGGATTTGTCATGTCCCAAATTTGGCATTGGATCACAATGGCCTAATCAAATTGGTCATATTCATTAGAGTTTGTCAAATTGATGTTAAAGGTCAAATAATTGCTAAGGAGGAAAATTACTAGTTTCATAGGTTTGGGGTGGAAGCTTTGGGATTTGGAATAATGGGGATAATAAATGATGTTGGAACATTAGGATGGCATAAATATTTAATAAAGGAGATAAATAAATATATGCAAGTGAAAATCAAAGTGGCATTTGATCATGAAGACACATGGAGGAAGTGTGACCCACACAAGCTAGAATTTATGTGCCACATGGCATCCTGTTCTTGCAATTTCGAATCCATGGGAAGCCTAATGTTCTTGGGATGAGTTATAAGGTCAAGAATACTTGGCATGATTCAATGAGGTCGAAATATAGAGGAAGAGGCAATTTGGAGCTAGTGAGACACTTGGGCTAGATTCCCTAGCTCTATGACAACAATGATGAAGATGCTATGACACCTATGACACAAATCAGGCCTGAAGGCTGAAATATGACATATATGACATGTCAGGGATAAAAATAGACTCCAAGAGGGCGCTCAAGGGTGTTAGGGCAGCTAAGATGCTTCCACATGTGATTTGGTGGAAGTGGGAGACTAGGAATTGTTGTACAAGTAGCGTCCTTTGGAATCTCTTCCCAACTTGAGTTGCCATGAGTCTCTTGGAAGGAATTCGACCCATGGAGGACATTAGAACTTTATAAATGTCAATAACAAAGAATGAAACTGGCTTTTGATCATTTGTATAATTTGCAATTGCATTTGTGAAGAGGGAGAGTTAATGGATGACTAGTTTCTTGCCTTTGCCAATTTCGAGGGTGAAAGATTCCCATCCAAGTTGGTAATTGGAAAGGCCATTAAGACATTTCATTTGGAGCTTTAATGGAGTCCTTATTTGCAGGTGTAAGCTACAGGGCATCTCATGGTTTCTTCTATTGCAACTCACTCCTTCAACCATTTCCAATTTTGATGGCATATTCTTGATCCTTGAGGGAGGGCGTTTTTGTGAGATATTGTACTCTTTGGGGGAGCTTTTAATGCCCCATTTATTTTTTAATATGAAGTAAATACTCTTTTCTTCATCTCCAGAAATTTTCAGGTCGAAATTCCAAGTAGAAATGTATAAATCTCATTTTTAATGAAAGAACAGTGTCATTTCCCCACTACATTGATGTATAGCATGATAATGCTGATGATTTTGAATGAATGGATGGTTATATTATAAATTTATGATTAATAAACTGCCATGGATGTATTTTACAAGTTTCATGTACTGTACTTGAGCATTTGAAGTATTTTTACTCAGTTTAATTGCATTGGGAAAAGAAATAGTGTTATTTCCCCAAGGGTCAAATTGGTGATTTTTGCAGCTGAATGGGAGAGGGTTGGAACAAAGATAATAATAAATTAATGATGCACATGAGACATTAATAACATCCTTGAGACATCCCCTACCTCTTTTCAGAAATGTGAGTGGGTTTGGAGGCATTTGGGAAGTTATTTTCAATACTTACCCCAAGGGAATTTGAACCCCAAATTACTAGTAAAATTGCATACTTGGTCCAGAATCTTAATAGAGTTTTAAGAGGTATTTTGGTGGCCATACCTCATCCTTGAAATTAATATTCAATTCATAATATCATTCATACACCTTCCTTGAATATTTGAAGGCATTTGGAGTCAATTTGAGACTTAGAAACCGATACTAGTCAAAGGGAAATTACTAGTAAAGTTCCATGCATTGGCCATAATTGAAAGAGGATTTGAAAAAGTATTTTAAAGGTCTAAAAGCATCCCTGAAACACATATTTATGTTCTAAAATCATCCATATACCTTCTCAGAATATTTGGGAGCAATTGGAGCAATTTGGGGACCTAGAACTCAAAACTAGTCAAAGGTCTAACTAGGAAAAAAAGTGAAAATTTGTCATTTTAATAAAATTCCTAACAAGGGACATTACATTTTCTGGTAGTCAGCTGTCTGTTGTGGTCTTCCCCAAGCCATAGGAATTTTTATCCGTAACATAAATGGCAACTCCGCTGGAGATTACATCCATTTTTGGGGATTTTTAGGCAATTGTCCTTATTTAGAGTTGTTGTGTGTCGAGTCTCTGTGTCATTGATTGGCCGTTGGGATACACTATAGAAAACAGGCTTTTTCTGGGTCATTTGGATCTTTGTTTTCTCATTTGCTTTTCCCTGTACGCGGGTGAGCCTAGTTCTGCCTGCGTCTACCCACCTCTGTCTGTACTATAGCCCACAGGTACCCATAGTTTTTTCTTCGACAGTAGCGTACAACTCCAGGGTTGATTGGTTTATGGCCTTTCGTTGTTGCTGGTCGGTTGGTATTGAGTGTTCCTGAGTCTTATTTGGCCTTGTTCCTAACTATTCCATTCCTTGTTCGTGACTAGAACTCCTCCTTTCCCTTGGTTTTGAACCTTGTTGGTTTTTACCCATTTTTTAATTTTCTAGCTCATTACATTGGCTGAGTCTTACTGTTTGGGATCTGTTGGGTTGCCTTAGTGATCTCCTCTGCATTTATGTAACTAAATAGTGGGATTTTGCTTGCATTTTTCATTTCATTATATTGAAAAATACAAAAACATAGTTTTGCATTTTCCTTTTGCTTATAAGTGAAAATACAAAAAGTTTTACTTTTATGTATTGCATTTTGCATATGAGTGCTTGTACTTTCATTTAGGATCTGCTTGTGCATTGGAAATTTAAAAAAGTTGCATTTTATTTCGAAACCGTTGGATTTGCTTGTCATTCTAGTGGCATTGTTTTCATTGAGTAGATGATGTTCGGGTACACAGGGTACTACCAAAGGACCGATCACCAAGAGCAACCACTTCACACAAACAGATCACAGATCAACACACCGATGTTTTGACGTGGTTTAAATCCTCTTGAGGGAAACACTCCACGGCCCCAGCCAAATAGCTTCTACGGGACAATTTATTATGCAAAGAAAGAAAGTTACAAATGAGCTTCTCATAATCGATCAACTAAACAATGACCCTCCATGCTCTTTAAATAGATATCATGGACCAATCGAGTGTTAAGCCACGGATCAAGGTTAGGTTTGATCTAAGAGAAGTTGAGCCGTCAGATCACTCTATGTCGGGAACATATCGTGACCGTCGGATTAAGTATTTACAAATGCATACTAATGCATACTAAAGAAACACACTATCCCTAACGGATATATTACACAAGTTGATCTTAACTAACTCTTAAGTGTCTAAATATCCTAACATCCCCCATTACGAACAACTTGGGATAGGATTGAAGAATTTACAAAAGTGACACTATTAGGAGAAGGAAGGAGGCATTAGAGCCTATCCCCCCTTAATGACAAGTTCCTGAACTCCTAACATAGATCGAAGTTTAGAAAACTTCGCTTTTGTAAGAGACTTGGTGAAGATGTCTGCAACTTGATCATCTGTAGGGAAAAAGAGCACTTCAAGAACACGATCATGAACAAGATTTCTGATGAAGTGCATATGTAGCTCAATGTGTTTGCTGCGTTGATGTAGAACTGGATCTTTGGTAAGCTTGATGGCACTTTGATTGTCGCACCAAAGTGGAGTAGGTTGTTGCTGCTCGAATCCAAACTCTGAAAGGATCTGTCGAAGCCATAAAGGTTCCTGACTGGCATTAACTGGTGCTCGATATTCTGCCTCTGCTGAAGAAAGAGCAAGAGCTTGTTGTTTCTTACAAGCCCTAGTAATAGGTCCAAATCCCAGACTGAAAACATAACCTGCAGTAGACTTTCAATCATCAGGATCGTCGGCCCAATCTGAATCAGTGAAACCAACCAACAAAGGTTTCCCCCCTATACTGTAATGAATCCCAAACTGAACTGTACCTCGAATATATCGAAGTATTCTTTTAGTTGCTTTCCAGTGACTTTCATGAGGTGTCTGCATATAACGGGCAACACGACCAATGGCAAAGGAAAGGTCAGGACGGGAATGAGTCAAATATAAGAGACTACCAACAAGTTGACGATACAAGGTGGCATCGACTTCAGGTGAAGTACAAGTGGCAGAAAGTTTGACTCCAGACTGGAAGGGAGAAGGGGCTGGTGTACAATCTTCCATGTGAAAGCGACGAAGAAGGTCACAAGCATACTTAGACTGAGAAAGAAAGATTCCTTCTTTGGTTTGTAGGACTTGGAGACCAAGAAAATAATGCAAATGTCCTAAGTCTGACATTTCAAAATTTTGTTGAAGACTGGATTTCACATGGGTTATAAGCTTAGGGTCACTACCAATAAGAATAAGGTCATCAACATATAGAACAAGTATGATGAGATGGTTTCCTACTTTCTTGGTATAGACGTTGGGGTCAAAATGGCATTTAGAAAAACCAATGTCAAGGAGAAAGTTATCCATTTTGGCATACCAAGCTCTAGGAGCTTGCTTAAGGCCATATAAGGATTTCTTAAGGCGGTAGACAAGGCTAGAATTATTCTGAACATAGCCAGGAGGTTGTTCCATGTAAATTTCCTCCTGTAAATCACCATGTAAGAAGGCAGACTTGACATCCATTTGATGGACTTCCCAGTTGTGTAAGGCTGCAAGGGAAAGAACAAGGCGGATGGAGTTCATTTTTGCGACGGGAGCAAAGGTTTCATTGTAGTCAATCCCTTCAACTTGAGAAAAACCTTTGGCAACTAACCTTGCCTTAAGTCTTTCAACACTTCCATCTGATGCATACTTAGTTCTATAGACCCATTTATATCTGACAAGTTTTCTTCCTTTTGGAAGAGGTACAAGATCCCAAGTATCGTTCGCCATCAATGAACGATATTCTTCATCCATGGCTGCATCCCAATCTGGATTCCCTGAAACTTCTGCAAAAGTTTCTGGATCATGATTCTCGGAAACTTGAGCCAAAAGAGAAGAGGCTCGCTGAAACTGAGAATGTGTTCGACGTTGATCTCTAGGATCACCGGCAAGATCACCAGCTGCTTCACATGTTGAATGGACCCATAGAGGAAGCACTTGTGCTAGTGCAACTGGAGGAACATGAGCAGGCGGAGGTGGATTTTCATCATCACTGTCATCATCAGAAAATGGAGTTGGAAACCTGTCAAGGAAGTTGGAAGAAGAAGAAGAAGGCACAAACGCCGAATCAGGATCGCAGGCCAAAGATGGCACAATCGTCGAGTTAGGCTCGCAGGCCAAGATATTTTCATCAAATTTAACATCTCTTCTAATGAGTATATCATGGGAATGTGGTTGAAGAAGTCTATAACCTTTTACATCTTCAAAATATCCAACAAATATGCACTTTTCACTTTTAGGCTGCAATGCTTTCCGTTTTTCATCCGGAATGTGAGCCCATGCTTCACTACCAAACACACGGAAGTGACTTACATCAGGTTTAGTTTTACTCCATGCTTATTCCGGTGTTATACCTTGTAATGCTTTAGTGGGGGTGCGATTAACTATGTAATTTGCACAATTAATGGCTTCAGCCCAAAATTGAAGACTTAGTCCCTTAGATTGGATCATACAATTATCCATTTCTTTTAAAGTGTGGTTCTTCCGCTCAGCTACACCATTTTGTTGTGGCGTATATGGAACAGTGTGCTATTGTTGGATGCCTTGTTCAGTGCAGAAAGTAGTGAATTGTTTGTTAACATATTCTCCTCCATTGTCAGATCTTAACTTAATAATTTGATAACGAGATTGTTTTTCAACAAGGGCCTTGTAGGCCAAGAACATGTTAAATACTTCGCTCTTAAGTTTTAGGAAATAAACCCAAGTGCGTCTGGTGTAATCATCAATGAAAGTTAAGAAATATTTGAAACCAGAAAAGGAAGCAGATGGAAGAGGACCACACAAGTCACTATGCACAAGCTCCAAGGGAACTAAGGCGTGCCAAGAGGCACGTTTGTTAAAACTGTCCCGATGATGTTTTTCGAGTACACAACCAGAGCAAACACCATCTCTGCAAGATACCATCGGAAGACCTGTCACCATATTTTCTTTACATAGTTGTTGCAATGAGCGATAATTTAAGTGACCAAATCGCTCATGCCAAAGTTTGCTCAAGGTATCACTATGAGCAACAAAAACTGAAGCGAAAGGTGATGACCCAAAGTTGTTAAACTTGTACAACCTGGTAATATCATCAACAATTCCGGTAGCTAGGACCTTTTGAGGATCTTTAAAATCCTTGATTACAACTTGGTGAGGTGTAAAGGTCACAGTTTTACCTTCACCAGAATGAGTGATCTGATAGACTGATAACAAACTGCAGGAAATTCTTGGAACACATAGTACATCACTAAAATGACCATTATCTACTGGAACTGTTCCAGCTCCTACAACACTTAGAGATCTATCATCACCAACAAATATTTATTTGATGTTACATTCATGCATAGTAGAAAAGATGGCTTGATCCTTAGCCATATGATAAGATGCTCCAGAATCAATGAGCCATTCATTTGAAGTAGAAGAAGAAGATACATTATAAGAATAACCACAAGCACAAAGTGCATGTCCATGAGAGGCAGATTCTGAAGGCGAATCTAGACTGATGTGGTGCTTCTTCATTGTTGCTTCCAAGGCTGCCATCTTCTTGAAACACTTAGATTCATCATGATTATCTTTCCCGCAATAGTTGCAATGACGCTCAATCTTCTTGCCTTTTAGCTTGGATCCTTTGTCATTTTTTAAAGAAGGAGTTGACTGAGAGGGTTTTGGACCTTTGTTTGACTTATTATTCCGAAAAAAAAAATTTCTTGGGAGGCTTGGACTTTTCTTTCTGTTGGGACAATAAGGCTTTCCCAGATGTATCTGCATTGTTGATTATTCCAAGATGAATGAGTTTATCTTGTTCCCTAATCAAGGAATCACAAAAGGATTCGAGACTAGGCTCTTGATAGCTAGCTGCATTCAAGGATGCTTTCATGGAGTAAAATGTAGATACAAAAACAGAATATGCAGGTCCAAGTTTGGAAAGAATATGATAAATGCATTGTTTGTCTTCCCTCTCAATCTTACATTCTGCACATAAGAGCTTAAGAGTTTTATACTTAGATAAATAATTTTGAATGCATGAAAAGTCACTTGGATTTAAATAAATCAACTCATTTTCGAGTTGGTGACCTCGAATTTCATTGTGTTTACCAAACACAGATTCCAACTTGTCCCAAGCAGCATTAGGTTTATCAATTCCAGATATGTGGAATCGCAAATCAGTAGAGATTGACATCTCAATCAATCCACGAGCTTCATCACATCTATTTGCCCATTTTATTTTCTTATCATCATTAGTGGGTTCTTTTTCTTTCCCTGTGGTAATTCTGAAAAGTCCCCTACTTCGTAGAACATCCTCCATACGAGATTTCCATGAGAAATAGTTGGAACTGTTAAGTAGAATATCACAATGGGTGGCCATATTTGTAAATTAATGACTGTAAAAGCAGAAACCAATAGTCTGGATGTGGAGAGCTCAAAAAAATAGGTGGTTTCAAAAAAAACGGCACTGAAAACTGACTCTGTATGATGAAGTTATGCTTGAACAAAGAAACTGTTGAAGATGTCCCCAATAGTGACGTGGCAGCTAGAGAATGTCCAGTAAAAAAAGAACTCCCCTCTTCCCAAGATGAACTTTTTGACAATCACTTTACAAGAAAGTTGCTTTAAGTGAACCACTGTTGTAAAATAAGTGATTTTACTTTTACAATGATATTACTTTTAAATAGTGCAACAATAAAAAAACTTAAGTGACTCACTTGTATTTTTATTTTTTTATTATTTAAGTGAGATGCACTTTTACAATAAAGTAACTTGAAATTAGAAATTGCATGCACTTTTTCTTTTAAAAGTAACTTCCTAAGACTTGAACTCAAGACCTATTAAGGAATAAAGCAACTTTGAACCAAATGAGCTAGATTAAAAGGTATGTAAAATATGGGAATGAGGAAGGTTTTTTTTTTTTTCGGTTTGCGTGCTTTCCCTTTTTCCTGCAAAACAAACCACAAATCGAAACAAAAAAACTTTTCCACAATTGTGGAGTTAGATCTTGTTAGCTTGCCTGGAAATTCTACGTTTTTTCTCTGTTTCTGATTTGCCGAGATCGCGCAAGGTGCACGGCAAAGAGCATACGCAGCCGAAAAAATCCATTTCCCTTTCTGTTTCTGATTTGCCGAGATCGCTCAAAGTGCATGGCAAAGAGCATACGCAGACGGGAAAGCAACAATCCGAACCCAAAAAAAAATCTAACCGTAAAAAAAATGAAATATGAGATTTTTTCTTTTTAAAAAACGAAATAAAAAAAAATGCGTCACTGTAACATTATACCTTCAGATCTGATGAAATACGCGTTTCTAGAGCAACTGGGAACCGTTTTCGATCAAACAAAAACTATTTCCCAATGGAAACAATGCTCCGGATGCAATGGAACACCTCCCATAGCCCAAAAATGCACAGAAATACCATAACTAGAAACCCTTTCGAGTTTCAGCAACTGCAGTTCAAGATCTAGATCATAACTGGAAGCGGCACTTCATAAAAGCTCTGATACCATGTTCGGGTACATAGGGTACTACCAAAGGACCGAACACCAAGAGCAACCACTTCACACAAACAGATCGCAGATCAACACACCGATGTTTTGACGTGGTTTAAACCCTCTTGAGGGAAACACTCCACGGCCCCGGCCAAATAGCTTCTACGGGACAATTTATTATGCAAAGAAAGAAAGTTACAAATGAGCTTCTCATAATTGATCAACTAAACAATGACCCTCCATGCTCTTTAAATAGAGATCATGGACCAATCGGGTTTTAAGCCACGGATCAAGGTTAGGTTTGATCTAAGAGAAGTTGAGCCGTCGGATCACTCTATGTCGGGAACATATCGTGACCGTCGGATTAAGTATTTACAAATGCATACTAATGCATACGAAAGAAACACACTATCCCTAACGGATATATTACACAAGTTGATCTTAACTAACTCTTAAGTGTCTAAATATACTAACAGATGAGTCTAGAGTTTGACGATTGTGCATACTATTGAGTCATATACATCATTAGTTTCACGACCATATCCTTTGAGCAACCACAACCATTAAAATTAACGCTTAATTTAAAATTAATTAATGACGATTTTTCTTTTATAGGGTGCACCAACTAGCATAGGTTTAGAGTCTTGGAATAGATCATTGTGAGTTAACAATCCAAGACTACTAGACGAAACATTATGTGTCTGACCAGGGAGTGGTGAAATCCATTATATACATCAGTGTTCTCAGGAAGCTCTACTCAGACCATAGTTAAGCACGAGGTCACGGGAGGTTGGTTGCGGAGATAGCGCTCCAATATCGGCTGAACGTGGGAGATATTTCCAGGATTTGTTCGTATCTGGGGCTATTGGAGGTTCGTCCTCTTCTGCTTCGGGCTTAGGTACTCTGCCCATACAACGGATCCCACCTGCGATTGTCCCCTGAGCATTGGTTATATTTTGGTGACCTTAGTTTCCTTACCTAGGTATCGCATAGGGTATTCATAGTGGTTATACTATGAGTGTCCTGAGTCAGATAGAGGTCGGATAGCACAGTTTCCTGTTGTATAGGGACTTGACCCTGTGCACACAGTGAAGTCTGGGGGCCTTTATAACTGATTTTGTTACCTCCGGCTATAGTTTAGTCTCAAGCCTCTCCTAGGAGAGACATATCATCTGTAGTGTCGGGAGCTCATTTAGCCACTCCAGAGATGTGTGCTCTTGATTTTATGTTTTTGATCAATAGTTTGGCCGTTAGGGGATGCTTCGATTTTATTGTCTCTCCAGAGATATCATGGCGTGAGGTCCAACCCTCTGTCGGTCTTGTCAGTTGGCTGGTTTACCGGCCGCCGAGGTTTCACGTCGTTTTAATAAGGGAGGCCGAAAGGCCCTCTCTAAGTCTTCGGATTCTTACGAAGCATATCGCGCTGACTTCATGGCTGCACATTCTGGCACGGGAGAAATCCATACGACTCCATCGGGTAGAGTCGAGCACACTTCAGACACCCCTACTCCTAGAGAGGCGTGGGGGGTGATCCACCCGAGACCCAACCTAGTTTGTTTGGTCCGAATCCACCCGAGGACGACCTGTTCAATCCTTCGATTCCACATAATTTCCTATACGGGATGCCATAGTTACATGATGATACAGGTCCTACGACCAACACTACCCCGTTCTCTTTTGGTATGCCTGGTTATAATACAATTCATCAGTCCACTACGTCTGGTAGGAATGCTAGCACTAGTCATGGTGTTGGCAACACTGCACCCACTAGGGGCACTACCCTCGTTGGGGGCACCACATTTGTTACTCACACACATAATACTGGGTCAGGCTACATTCCTCCAAACATTCTGAATTTGGGTGGAAGACTGCCTCCTAGGACTACCGCACCTGGTGGGAACACTTTACACAATACGGCTCATATTCCATAGCATACTACACATGCTTCTACACGTCAACCTACGACCACTTTCGCTAATGTAAACAATCCTCCTTATACCGGGAGTGGACACATACCATATACCTTTTTTACTACTCCTTCCACTCATAACACCAATGTGGGAGGTGGGAATACATCTTCTAAGTATGGTCACAACACCACCGCTCCTGCTACTAGTAGTGCTTACATGGGGGGGGGGGGATATACCTTACACTTATGGTCACAATATGACTACTCCTTCTACGCAGAGTACTTATGCAGGGGGTGGGAACATACCTTACCATTACGATTCTTACAACATAGTTCTCGCTACGAATAGTACCTATATGCCCCATAGCTATGGTGGTAATCCTTACTATAATACAGTTGATTTTGTTCCTTACTATAACCCACCTCATTGCGGTGCTCATAATACACATATGCCTGTTTACCCTCACACGAGTCAGGTCGGAGGAGGTTATTAGCCTTATGGTCATGGTCATGGTTATGGTCATGGTCAATCTTATCCTTCAGGTCCGTACAACCAACCTTTTATGGGAGCTTATAATCAAGCTTTACAGCCACAACTTTCGTTCCTTACTCGACTGAATCTTCTGGATCTTTCGAATCTCACGAATGATCTGGTGTGTCACGATACGTCTTGGCCTCCGGTCCCTACTAAACTCCCTTCAGACATTGCTAAGTTTGAGGGGAATGGTGGTGAATATCTGGGTGATCACGTTATGACTTTTCACCTGTGGTGTTCATCCAACTCATTGAATCACGATTCCGTTCATTTGAGACTATTTCAATGCACTCTCATGGGAGCAGCCGCGAAGTGGTATGTTGAGTTGCCTAGTGGCACGTATAGAGGTTTCAATGAGCTAGCTTTGGTTTCTTGGATCATTTCCAGTTGTCGGTTCGTTACGATACTGGTACTGAACTCTTGTCCACCTTCCGCCAGAATAAGGCCACACACATTTATGATCACGTTCAAGAGTGGCGTCGACGGAAGAGGTTAGTGAAAGCCAACATTCCTCTAGAGTTTTTGTTGCAATGGTTTCTCAAGTCTTTGCTTCCATATATTGCTAAGGATGTTTCGATGTCTGGCATTGTGACTGAAGAACAAGCCATCTTAAAAGTCCAACAGCTAGATTTATTATATTCTCAATCTGGCATTTTGTATGACATTATTCCTGACGTGCCGCGAACACGACATGAGCCCAAGTTAGTTCCTGGACCACATGCTGATGGAATTGTTGGATCCTCAAGCACTTGACCCGTAGATTTGGTTGCTAATCAAATGCAAAATTTGTCAATTAAACAATCTACTCTCGGACAGGTTCACACCTTATCCACTTCCACTCCATCGTCTGATGTACATACTGTGCAATCAATGAACCCATCGGGTAACTAGCAACCTGGTGGTAAGAAGAAGGGGAGAAATTAATAGAAAGGGTGGAAATAATGGGAACAATGCTAGTAATCGTAATACCACTCGGAAAGAGAACGCCAACCCTCCTCGGGACGACGAAAATGCTGGTGGGGAACGTAAACCTAGGCGTAAAGTGAAATTCCCTTGCAAGCTTTGTGGGGAAGATCACCTTACTCACTTGCGTCCTCATATTGAATAAGCATCGAAGCATCTGGCACTGAGCCCAGCTGTGTTAAAGGATCCCCTTCCAAATCATCAGAACATGGCTTCACATGCTCCCACTACTGGTTACATACCTAATGAGACTACAACGTCTTCCTCTAATACTAGTGGCTATGGATTCATGAATATGGTCCAATCAGAGGTTAGTGTTGCTACTCGTCAACGTGATTATGGTGCACCACAACCGAATATGGGGAATGAGCCTCCCCCTCCTCCTGATACCTCCTTGCATATCAAGAATCCCTCTACTATGCCCTGGATACCGAAAGGTGTTCTCAAGCACTCTATGCATAATCCCAATGCTCGAGCCACCCATAACTACTCTATTGTAGAAGATTTGGGTCAAACTCCATGTGCCATGTCGGCTCTTGAAGTTTTACAAGTGTGCCCTTCTCAAAGGCATGCCCTTTTGAGTGCTTTAGGAGTTCAGGATTGTGACGTCCCTTCCCTATAATCCGATGCTAGGAAGGAAACGTGACCAATCTACCGGGCTTATTTGACAAGCTCAACCCCATACATTACTCGAAAATTCATAACAATTAAAATCTTCTGTATGCAAACTCATACTTAATATAAACACAGCGGAAATAAACATATTTACAAGCACACAAACAGTAATGCATCCTCATATCTAACACAGGCATATGATGATTCAACACCCAGGAATTCAATTCCACTAACATGAATAATTACCATTCTGAATTAACACATTACAGAACACATAATGCATATAAATTATATCCACAGAGAATACTTATCTGGAAATGCAAACGTCCAAACAACTGGCTACATGAGAGAAACGTTCCACCCAACCATAGATCTATGTCCAGCCTATATTCTTTTAGTTAAGAGATCACCCCCGAGCTGAGATGTGTATCCACTAAGGAGGGACTAGACAGGCTCGCTCACAGCCATGGATTCACTCAAACGGTCATGCTAAGCCAACACACAGTTGGGTTTATCAAGCATGCAATAAGAAAAGGAGGAGGATGCTAAGACAATGAGCTCAACCACGGAGCTACAAACATCTCAAGCTAAATTCAAGCAATCCAATCCTCTGTTCAAACATTCACTCTTGGATTTCTCACAAATCTGTCATCAAATAACTCAATCCCGTCACTTGATTTCTAGGTTGTAAAAAATGGGTTTTCCTATGGATTTTGGGGTATCTAATTCTCTCAATTTCGCCCCAAGGTTCATATTTATGGATCCCCCATTGGATTTTACTGTCTAACCCAAATCTGGGCGTTTATGGCTCTTCAAAACGTGAGTTCTTGTAAAGTTGTGATTTCTGGTTTTTCTCACTGTTGGGCATTCGTTTTTGGATGGAACTGATGCTGTATACCTCCACACTGGAATGGGGATGAGGAAGAAGCAACTCCCATGAGGTAGAGTGACTTGTGGTACAAGAAAACAGAGCCCATACTCTTCCATACGAATTTCTGGGTTGCCCATGCTCCATTGAATCCATGGATTGATTCCTTCAACAACCTTCTTACACCGAATTAAATGCCAGCAAAGAAAGTCAAAAGGGTTCCCAAGATGACATTTGGAAACCCATGGTTCAGTCCCACAACCCCCTCACCACTCCCTAGTAGATACACATGGCCCCTTCTCATTCGTTGCCTCCATAGCCAATTTTGGTATTTTATTGCATGATGTTTATTTACATCATTTTTACAATGTTCCATGGCCAAATAGCACATGGGTAACATAATGTCTAATACTTGTCTTTTAAATAAAATTCGAGCTTCCACTAGCGGGCCTTGGCCTTGAGCTCCACGCTAGGAAAACATACATCACATGTATACAATATTTACATTAAAAGCTAATATATCCTAAGGGTCAAAATGGGGTATTACAATCCCCTTCCCCTTAGAATAACACCGTCCTCGGTGTTCCAAGGCTTAGGGATACATATACAATTTACACATCCAAAATTTTCAAAAATTTTGCAGATCTGCCCTGCATTCTACCATTTACCTTGAACTTTCAGGACCAAGTCCTTTGGCTTCCACAAACTGCTCCTGCTGGTTCCGACCTTCCAGCTCATCCACAAGTTTGAAAGCTTTATGGCTGCTACCCTCTCGATGTTCCATTGTTGGGAAGTTGCGGAGGCAATGATGTCCTCCATATTTCCAACATTTCATTGGTTGCTTCGTCTTTACCTGCTCAATCTCCTTTGAGTCTTCATGCCTGGAACGTTTCTTAATGGACCGATTGGACGAATGCCTCATCATTGATCCCCTTCCTTTTCCCTTACTGATTGCCCTCATAATGTTTTTTACCTCCCTTTGCAGACAAATAGAGTTTTACAAAACCTTGTGGTTCATCTCATTCTACCTCTTTTGTATCTTGAGCATCTCTCCAAGATTTTCTTAGGTCTTGGCAATTGTTTGAAGGATACTTCCAGCCAAGTCCAACAGCCTTTGGTCTGCTACCATGGTCAATGTGCACAACTGGCTTTCACTTTGCTCACAAGTAACACTTGCTTTACAACAATTGTAATAAATTAACTTCACTTTCTCACCTGTGAAATACATCATGGCAATTTTTGTTAGGCTAACCATAATACAAACATTTAAAATCAGTCAATTAATTTCCCAATTGACATGGGTAGTCCATGCTTTATCCATGAGACTTTCACACTTTCCATGCTTTCCCAACATACTCATGAATTCCTTCATGTTCATCCATTCACAGGAAATTCATTAATTCAGCATTCACAATTATTTTAAGCAATTAACACAATCATTTCAAGTCATGACGTGCATCAAACAATTTTCTGTTTTTATAAATGCATCAATAAAAAGGAAAGAGAGAGCAGTAAGAGTTTTCTCCTCTTAGTCTTGTTCCATTCTGGAACCCACACCACCACTGTGGTTTTCATGCTCCTAGCCTCTTTCACTTCAACGTGAATGCTTGACCTGCCCTTCTTGGCTATGACACTTAGTGTCTATGGTCTATTTCAGACCTCTCAACCATGGAGTCTCTCCACATTGTTTATCTACAACTCTTGGTTGCTAGGACTCACATAGTTTTACTAGCCCCATCTTCCATTACTATTCATGCTGAGCTCTTTAGGACAGTTACACATCCACATGCATTCCTAGGATTCCTTCATAGTCCTTGCTTCCAACAATACCTACACTCAAATATTGAATCAATTCGCATGTTTAGTTTATTTTCATAGGATTTATCTTTAAACAAGAGTTTAGGAAGTCATAACCAAATCATATACATATGTATATTCATAAGCAAGAAATTACAAGATAACCAAATACTTATCTGCATTGGATGTCTTCACTTTATTCCATAGGGTCCTTCTTTGCTTAACAAGTCTTGGGATCGCCTATGGACTTGGATGTTTGGCCAGCGCGCAGGTTGCTCCTCAACATCAAATAATCTTGTATGTTTGGCCAACACGCAGGCTGCTCCACAACATCAAATAATCTTGTATGTTTGTCCAGCACGCAGGCTGCTCCACAACATCAAATAGTCTTGTATGTTTGGCTAGCACGTAGGCTGCTCCACAACATCAAATAGTTAATGCTCAACCAGTCACTCTCTGGATTTATCAAGCAATTTATAGTTCTTTCAGGGCCCTTGCTTCCTGTATTATGCGTTTCCAACCAAGAAACAACAGTGTATCAGCTTATCTGTTAGAAGACTTATACCTAAAATCTTTATTATTCCAAACAAAAAATAAATGGAAATGAATACTTATCTGTATTATGCATTTTCTCTTTGGTCCACAGGGTCCTGCTTTTACTTTATAAGCCTTGGGATCCACCTACGGACTGCGATGTTTGGCCAGCATGCAAGCTGCTCCAAAACATCAAATAATTAATTCCCAACCAGTACACCTTCACGCCGACTGGATTTACCAAGCATTTGGTGGTGCCCAACCAGTCCCATACCTGGTTGGCCCTTTCCATTGCCGAGCCAGCACATCTGTATGGGTCATTGGACAATGGAAGGTAACTACGCCACCGACCATTATAGGTCAAGGATCTACTACTTTGCCTTAGGCTTACATCATCCTTTCACATGTGTCACAATCCCTCAATGTGCATAACAATTATTCACCCACAAAAGGGTAGCACTCCTTCTCTTGTGCAAATCGACGGTTCCCTTTAGGAACTCTTTAGGTGACTTTCTTGAGTATATTTTCTTCACTTTTCCCTTTAATGTGCAGCACCAGATTTCGTATGTATAAGCTGACAACACAAGATGGATAAGCAAGCTCATCAGTATTACTGCTCTAAAACTGTAAACATATTTCATAACATTCGTTATCCAACATTGAAACACCAGGAATGCGTCCATTCCCTTAGGGTGTAATCAATGTTGACAATCCTGTCATAACCCAACATCGGAAAAGTGTGCACCCATTTTCTGATGTGAGCCATGTAGGCCCTACTCATATTCAAGCAGTCTTCCATAATGGAAATAAAATCAAAACATGCTCTACATATTAACTCCAATAATTAGACATGCATGTATGTATATATATATCAGTCAAGGTTTACATAACACTTATCCATTTGTAGATATAGTCTCTCTTCATTAATGAGGAATGGGGGCTCCTTCTCTGAGTTCATAGTCCCTCGGTTTGCCATCCCAACTCCTTTTAATGTTACATAACTTTCATATGTATTACTGACATAATATTTAACATCTCACTCATATTGTTTACCAATCATGTAGTGCATATGGGACATTACCAAAATGTCCAGTGGTGTTTCACCCGAAACCCATTTCCAAGATATGGGATCCTTCCCATGAAGTTTGGCTTCTGCAAGCCCTCTCTCATGGTCTTACTGCAATGTGCCTTCCTGAAACACTTATTAAATAGCCAAACAGTCAGCAACATTTAACAATACAATTCAAATCTTATTGTTCCATAACCAATCAATGGCACTAATAATTAAATTCAATATGAATTTGCAACTCTATCTACAACAGAAATTGATTTTCTTAGCCATGAGGCTATCCTCATATTGCTTGGCTCTTGTAAGTGGCACAATTCTGTCCATTATGGATTTATGTTTGCTACCATACATGGACATCCACCTACAACATGTCTTCCTGACACAATTTTACATAAGCCAAACAGTCATTAGCAATTATTAGCAAAATTTACAAATCTGAGATTTACAATCCTTCTTTCTAACAGAACTTAGAGTTCTCAACCATGAGATTCTTCTCATGAGGTTTGTCTCTTTCACATGGTATATTCCAACCTTCATCATGGACTTACCCACATTGCCATGCCCAGAACAGTCTACCTGACATCAGCAACTTCAATCAGCCAAACACTTTGCAAGTCTCTATGCATATCATATTTTTATTGCAGCCTTTACAACAGTCACTAAAGTGATCTTCAGAATTATAGCACTCCATAATTCAAACGCTCTCAACTATTAATATTTCAAATGAAATGAAATGTATAGGCTTATGTTATATGCACCCGGAGCACAATAAAATTACAGACACCATCCATGCAATCAATCTAAAGCTTTTAAATTCTCATTAATTCATAGCCATATCATTTATACAACTTTGTCCTTCCAACAAAGCACTCTGGAAGCCTGTCAATCATGACTACCTTCATGCACTTCTTCCCCTGCATTCATAGCAGCTCATGAAATGATCTCAGAATTATCATTAATTCATCATTTCATCTATTGTTCAATTGTAATGAAACATATACATATATCACAATCATGCATGCACACAATACATCTCCTCAAGGGTAACTACCCACTTGCATGCATATTCACAACATTTACTCAAGTTTTTCATATGCATTCACTCAATGCTTAACTACAAGATTTATAAAATCTCTTAATGCACATCCACTCAATGCCACCTTACATTGTTTCACGAGTACTATGCATTCAAGCATTTTATGACTTAATCATGACTATCTCATATAACATGCATTACCATAATCATGACCACCAGTTCTCACTTGCTTTGGTTATTAAGCCCATAACCAACATGCACATGGCATGATATATTTTATATGAGTGCAATCTAAATTTCTAAACAGTCACATGGTATGAGGCCTCTTGCCTTCACTACTCCATGATTACTAAATATGGTTCAAGGGATTCTTACCCAATCTCCTTTCAACACTTATGCAATCGTTATAAGTAAACCATTACCTGCATGGATCCCATTTACACCTTTGATGTTACCTGATTAGTTGGTCTCTTACAGAGGTTTACAGAATCCTTCCACCAATCTCTTGATCATGGATTTGCTGCCCTAGCCTTTTCTTCATAAGGTTGTTGTCCATATGCAACAACATCATCAACACATGTGGTCATGCTTCTGTTGCATCTGGTCCTACAACCAATACCAACACCAATAGTGATTATCAACCACAATATTTATCATTAGTGGTTCATTGCATATGTAAAATCCCACTACTTTTACCAATATGTAATATCATATGTGTGCAAAAATATATTCTCATGCACTGTGCATTGCTTATGAATATGCCAACTAGTACATATTCATGCCATCTATTTAGTCTCTGCATTTTCAGCATTCCCATGCCATAATTTTATGTACACGAAGCTCATAAAATATAATTACAACAGCAAACATGGGTTAAGGAATCCTCCCTTTCCAATCCTTCATCATGGCATGCAATTCCTCTTCCACATCATAGTTGGTATGATTTCATTGCTTCTGGCAAACACACAAGGAATCATTAGATATGATTTAATTACCAAGCATCAATTCAATACATATACTTATGCATAATATTCTAACTTGCTATTTTCTAGGCATGCAATTCTAGAAATTGCCCATATTGACAACAATTTTGTCAAAACAGCCACTAGCACTTTTCTGCTCCGCATAAATATGAGGTATGATAACCTCATTCAAATTCTGGTCATGCACCATTGTTCCCTGCTGGATAAGATTTCCAATGCCTGTCCACTTGATCCATTCCATCAGGTGTGGAAACTGCATTACTTCAAAAATGACAACTTTCACCACAATTCTGCACATTTTTACATAGTTGTAAAATATCATGAACTACCAACTTCAGCCACCTGTAGAAGAAAATTCATGAAGAATCACGAAAACTTTTCTACTGGGCGAAGTTAGTCCATATAGCAAGGAACACTGAGCAACTCGCGGATCTCTGTTTCGATGCTCCATTTATCTTCTATAAAATTCTGGGTTTGACTACTTTTCACTTTTCACATTTTTCCAAAATTTTAAATTTTGGGCCAAAAATGGTTATTTCCCAAATGGTGCATTTCTGGGAAATCTTTGTCTAACGAAATATGTCTGGTTTACTAAGAATATGAAATGTTGAGTTCAGTGATTTTCTTGATTCTGAATTATAGGGTCACTTTCAACCACTGCAAGCTTTTCAAAATCTCCAAAACGTGGCCCGGAATAGTGCTTTTTGGCCTTCTTGCACACCCCGACTCCACATCCTTTGGATTTTGGCTCCAAAACTCCAAAATTAACACCATGCCTACTCCATGACCGCCCCATATCCGTTTTGGCTCAATCCGACCTTTTGTCAAGCGTCGGGACACTGATTTGTAAAAGCCATTCATTCTGATTTTATGCCAAATCAGAGCATAATGGGCTCAGGATCTTCACTGGTTCATTCATGGCCTCCAACGGCCTCAGAATGTCACTGAACTCATCAAATTATGACCTTGCATGCTCCTGTAATCCAAAAATCAATTTTCGGGCTCTATACACGTCTTTTTTTTTTTTTTTTTGAACCCAAAAGTCGAAACCCGACACCCGAAGCTGCGGGTTCGGGGGGGGGGGGTGTCAAGTTGCAGTCACGGGGATGTAGCCATATCGCAACCCGAAACCCGAAACTGCGGGTTCGGGGGGGTTAAGTTGCAGTCACGGGGATGTAACCATCCCGTAACCCGCAACCCGAAACCCGACATCCCGAAAGCCGAAAATTGCGGTTTCGGGATTTCGGAAATCCAAACGCAATTTTTGAAAATTCGCGTTCCCGAAACCCGACATCCCGAAAGCTGAAAATTGCGGGTTCGGAATTTTGGAAATCCAAAAGCAATTTCTGAAAATTCGCGTTCCCGAAACCCGAAACCCGACATCCACAACCCTGAAACGCTTCCGTCCCTGCGACTTCCGGGGTCCATAACTCCTTCATCCCTTAGCCAAATGGGATGAGTCTGGTACCGTTGGAAAGCACTTGGAGAGATCTATGCACCTGTGTGATCCTCTTCCACAGCTGAGGAATCTGACCCTACCATTTTTCCAATCAAAACTGTTGCCCCAACTTCACCAATACTACGTTAAAACATTCTGTCACTAGCCTGTAACTCAAAGTTTGGCCCAAGCAACCCCAGTGCTGCAAGCTGGGCTCTGATACCACTATGTGACGTCCCTTCCCTACAATCCGATGCCAGGAAGGAAACGTGACCAATCTACCGGGCTTATTTGACAAGCTCGGCCCCATACATTACTCGAAAATTCATAACAATTAAAATCTTCTATATGCAGACTCATACTCAATATAAACACAACAAAAATAAACATATTTACAAGCACACAAATAGTAATGCATCCTCATATTTAACACATGCATATGATGATTCAACACCCAGGAATTCAATTCCACTAACATGAATAATTACCATTCTGAATTAACACATTACAGAACACATAATGCATATAAATTAATCCACTGAGAATACTTATCTGGAAATGCAAACATCCAAACAATTGGCTATGTGAGAGCAATGTTCCACCCAACCATATATCTCTATCCAACCTATATTCTTTTAGCTGAGAGATCACCCCCGAGCTGGGATGTGTATCCACTAAGGAGGGACTAAACAGGCTCGCTCACAGCCATGGATTCACTCAAACGGTCATGCTAAGCCAGCACACAGCTGGGTTTATCAAGCATGCAATAAGAAAAGGAGGAGGATGCTAAGCCAGTGAGCTCAACCACAGAGCTACAGACATCTCAAGCTAAATTCAAGCAATCCAATCCTCTATTCAAACATTCACTCTTAGATTTCTCACAAATCTGTCATCAAATAACTCAATCCCGTCATTGGATTTCTGAGCTATAAAAACTGGGTTTTCCTATGGATTTCGGGGTATCTAATGCTCTCAATTTCACCCCAAGGTTCATATCTATGGATCCCCCATTGAATTTTACTGTCTAACCCAAATCTGGGCGTTTGTGGTTCTTCAAAACGTGGGTTCTTGTAAAGTTGTGATTTCTGGTTTTTCTTACTACTGGGCATTCATTTTTTGATGGAACTAATGTTGGATACCTCCACACTGGAATGGGGATGAGGAAGAAGCAACTCCCATGAAGTAGAGTGACTTGTGGTACAAGAAAACAGAACCCATACTCTTCCATATGAATTTATGGGTTGCCCATGCTCCATTGAATCCATGGACTGATTCCTTCAACAACCTTCTTACACAGAATTAAATGCCAGCAAAGAAAGTCAAAAGGGTTCTCAAAATGACATTTAAAAACCTATGGTTCAATCCCACAACCCCCTCACCACTCTCTAGTGGATACACATGGCCCCTTCTCATTCGTTGCCTCCATAGCCAGTTTTGGTATTTTATTGCATGATGTTTATTTATATCATTTTTACAATGTTCCATGGCTAAATAGCACATGGGTAACATAATGTCTAATACTTGCCTTTTAAATAAAATTTGAGCTTCCACTAACGGGGCCTTGGCCTTGAGCTCCACGCTAGGAAAACATACATCACATGTATACAATATTTACATTAAAAGCTAATATATCCTAAGGTTCAAAATGGGGTATTACAAGGATGGGGGAAGTCCTAACGTCATCAAGTTTGATACTACTGACGTTCAACCTCGCTTACCTTACCACATGGCTTTTCAAATCCATGTAGAGTGCCTTCGAAATTTCGTCAAAAAAACGGTGGTTGACGAAGGTGCTTGTGCGTCAGTGATGTCCTTATCTTGTTGGAAAGCTCTTGGCTCTCCTCCCTTATCCAAATCTATGACCATGCTCACTGCATTTGACGATCGGTCATTTAAGCCGCATGGGATTATCCCTTCCCTTGTTGTCCGCTTGGGTGGGTAACCCATGCCTATTGAAGTTGAGGTGGTTGATGCGCCCATCGACTACAACCTTCTCCTGGGTAGGAATTGGATGTACGCTATGAAAGCGGCTGCATCCACTGTGTTCAGAGTTATTTGCTTTCCACACAAAGACAAGATTGTGAAAGTCGACCAGCTGGATTTCGTTAGTCCTTCTTCCACAGCATCCATGCGATCAGTGGTCCCCCAAGTTACAGATTCTCAGCCAGCAACTGGGAACATGGGTGTTGGATTGTACTCCTAATTTATGGGATCTTATGATTTCCCTTCACCCATTAATTTTATTGGAACCATTTCCAATAATGCGTCTCCTCCATTAAATAATGTACCGTTCCGAACTTCGTATTTTGATGATTCATGGACCTTACCGTCCATGACTTCCACGTCTGGAGACATTGCGCATGTTGGAATGCCTATGCCACTGTCTGCTGCTGAGCTTGCTTATCAAGATATTCAACAAGCCACGGTAGAGCCGGATCTCTCCTCTTCACGGACAGAAGAGGAAGATCCCGTTATCCTGTCGGTTTGGGCAGCCACTCATCTTATTCGCACGATTGCCTTGATGATACTTTACCTTCGGATGAAGCTATTATTGAGGCCATGTGTGGTAGTGAGAGTCCTTGGGAAGACATGCATCATCGCTCTCATTTTGTTCCCAACCTCGATCTCGCCGAGCAAGAAGATTTTAGGACAAATCTTGCCGAGATGGTTGGTCACCCTGTGGCTCTTTTGGGTTCACATGGGATTTATGTTGAGGGGAACATGGCTAATATTTTCCCGACTATACCGATCAACATCTCTCATAATCCCGGAAAGATTGAGAACGTTTACATCGGTGATGATTGCTCTTCTGAGGAGGTTTCCATTTACACCAAGTTGTTTAAAGACCTTCGGGAAGCTTTCGCCTGGTCTTATGAGGAGATGCCAGGAATAGACCCCAGCATTGTTGAACACACGATTAGAAAATATCCAAATGCTAAACCGGTTCGACAATGCCTACGTGTTGTGAACCATCAAAAGGCAGCCGCTATCAAAGCAGAGGTGGAGAAACTGCTTAAGGTAGGTTTCATCTACCCAGTTCCCCTTACCGAATGGGTGTCAAACCTCATTCCTATGGATAAGAAGCAGGGAACTATCTGGGTATGCACTGATTTCAGAGACTTGAACCGCACATGTCTGAAAGACAATTTCCCCACTCCATTCATAAATTAGATCTTGGATGCTTGTGTGGGAAGTGAAATTTTTTCGTTCATGGACGGCTTTTTGGGATATAATCAGATCCAGATCAAACCCGAGGACCAACATAAGACTACTTTCAATTGTCCTTGGGGTACATTTGCGTACCGAAAAATGCCCTTCGGCCTTAAAAACGTCGGAGCTACGTTTCAGCGTGCCATGACCTATGCCTTTCACGACCTTAAATGTATAATGAAGGTTTTCTTGGATGATCTTGTTGGTCATTCTCGCAAGAGGGTGGACCACCCCAAGCACCTCTGTTTGATTCTCGAACAATGTATATGCTACAAGATTCGCTTGAATCCTAATAAGTGCATCTTTGCTGTGAGGATAGGTCGCCTTCTAGGTTTCATAGTTTCAAGGGTATCAGAGTCGACCCTCTTAAAGTTGAGGAAATACTTCGGTTGCCTCCTCCGCGCAACTTGTTTCAACTTCAGAGCCTCCAGGGGAGAGCTACTTTTCTACGTCGTTTTGTAGTGAATTATGCTAATCTTACTAAATTTTTTGCACGCTTGTTGAAGAAAGACACACCGTTTATCTGGGATGGGAAAGCCCAGCAGTCTTTCGATGCCCTTAAGAAAGCTTTGGTATCAGCCCCTCTACTTAGTCCATCAGACTTTGCAAGAGATTTTATCCTTTATGTGGCCGCGTCTCAAGAGACGATTGGCATGGTCTTAGTTCAGGTTGATGATCTGCTCGTAGAGCATGTGATCTATTACCTTAGTCAAAATTTAGTAGACGCTGAACTGAGATATACTCATGTGGAAAAGTTGGCACTTGCAACTGTTCATGCAGTCCAACGGTTACGGCACTACATCATGCTTAGAAAAACCACGGTCATAGCGCATATCAATCCATTTCAGTTCGTGCTATCACGACATCTTATAGGGGGGAAGTACAATAAATGGATTGTGATTCTTCAGGAGTTTGATCTCAATTTTGCTTCGGCGAAGTCAGTGAAATCCTTGGTTTTTATCGAGCTCATGTCGGACCTTCCACGGCTTGATGAGGATATTGTCCATGAAGATTCCTTTGTGGATGAGCACTTATTTCTTATCTCGTTTGAGGACCCTTAGGTATGGGGGTATTATTATATACCTTCAAACTTTGAAGTTTCCTTCGCATTATTCACGAGATGAATGATGACGTGTGAAACACCACGCTAAAGATTATACCATCATCGGCGACACTTCGTATCATCGAGGAAAGGATTCTATTCTTCGTCGTTGTTTGACTCACGAAGAAGCGGAGCATGTGCTTAATGATTGCCATGTTGGGGCGTGTGGCGGTCACTTATTCGGGCTTGCAACAGCCCAACGCATTATGCAAGCTAGTTACTTTTGGCCTTCGATCTTTAAAGATTCTATGAATGTCGTAAAGAGATTTCATGCTTACCAGTTGTTTTCTCGGAATATACACTCACATCTAGCACCCCTTCATCCGGTCGTCACCGTCGGTCCCTTCACCAAGTGGGGGGTGGATTTCATGGATTGCAAACCAGCTTCGGCTGGGGGTCATCACCATATAAAAGTGGTCATGGACTACTTTTCCAAATGGGCTGAGGCCATGCCTACCGTAAAAGATGACGGTGCTACAACAGCCCATTTCGTATTCAATCAGATTATTATTTGGTTCGGTATTCCGAAAGATATTGTCACTGACCATGGCAGTCACTTTCAGAACAAAATGATGGAGGATTTGTCACTCAATCTTGGGTTTCGTCAATAACACTCATCATCTTACTACCCCCAAGCGAATGGTCAGGTTGAAGCAATTAATAAGTCTTTAAAGACCATTCTCCAACGTACCATCCAACAGAGCAAGAACAACTGGCATATTATGTTATATCCTGCTTTGTGGGCGTATCGAACCACAGTCAAGACTGCCACCGGGTTCTCACTGTTTCAGCTGGTACACAGTGTGGAGTCTATTTACCGATTGAATGTGAAATCCCTTCGCTAAAACTAGCTATAGAGCTCCTCCCTGATACGTCAAGTATTGAGTAACGTTTGATCCACCTTGAGTAGCTTGACGAGCAGCGTCGAGATGTCGCCGTGGCTATAGATGCCAATAAACATCGTATCAAGGTTCAGTGCGATAGTTCTGTCTATCCCCAGCAATATGTTGAAGGTGACTTGGTCCTTTTATATGACCAAGCTAAAGAACCCCTGGGGGCAGGCAAGTTTAACCCAATGTGGCACGGTCCTTACATTGTGAGGCGTGTCCTGGAAAAATAAGCCTATGAATTAGAGTATTATGAGGGGAACGCCTTGAAGGAGCCTAGAAATGGGCTCTACCTCAAGCGGTATTACGCTTGAGCTAATACTTTTGTATACTATTGTATAGTTGTTTCTGTACATAGTTTAGATTTCTTTTCGTTTTTCGGGTCTCCTGATTTGCTTTTGCTTGGTTGACAGATGTCATCGGAATCTCTTGTGTTCTTAGAATTCGCAGATGGTGCTAGCCATCATACATAGCAGCTTGCTTCTGCTGCTTGGGTTATTTATTCACCTGACCACCTAGTTGTGTCTTCGAGAGGTACTTGTCTCGGTCCTACATCCAACAATGTGGCTGAGTACAGTGTTGTAGTTGATCTACTTCGGGATGCCATTTCACATGGCATCCAGTCCTTAGAAGTCCGCATGGATTCACAACTGGTTGTGTCTTAGTTGAATGTTCAGTACCATGTGAGAGATCCTACGTTACTACGGAGATTCTTAAGGGTAAGACTCTTGGAACGCCATTTTGTTTCCATTACATACATTCATGTTCCGAGAAGTTTTAATTATATATTTGATGCATATTCTAACTATGTCTTAGATTGGCCTTTGTCACATTCATAATGAAGCACACAAATAAACACACATTCATACATTTGTACATACACATATAGTAGAACCGAAGAACCATAGTTTTTTATAAATAGCATGTCCAAAATGGTAGTGTCATAATACAAAATTGGAGCCCGTAGCTCTCAAAAATATACATATCGATACAAAAATGGGACTCTAAGGTGTCTAAGACCTACGAGGAGGCCTAGCTGTCACCTCGGCAGGATGCATCTGATAGTAATAATGTATTGCGTTGGCTATACGCTACAGTAGTCACACACAGTTGCTGGGTACCCCCACAACATGGCGCTGCATATCCTCTGGTAGCTGCGCTACCTCTATCCCTAGTACCCTGTTGGTCATCTGTGATAGGTTGACCCGCACAGTCTCTAATGTATGCTTTGCTGCAACACCCACTACTTCACCACCCCTGCCCCGTCGACGATGTCTCGGGAATCCCTGTGGTCTAACTGGACCCTTGTCTGCGAGCAAATAGTGAAATGTCAATAGATGATACTACCCCAAAAAGATTTTTTCAATTACATTTATAATCAAAAATCCCTAAAAATTTAATAAACAAAAACTTAAAAGAATCACTCGTCGATGTCTCCAAACGCTGCTCCGGGCGAAAGCGGCATGTCACGATCACCACAGAAGTCTATCCCACCATAGGGGTAGTCGTCAATAGCTATGACTTGTAGGTACCACCAGTGAAAGAACTCATCAATGTATGGTGATGCCTGTCGGCCACCACCCTGCCGCGTCAAGACCCCTGCCCATCGAGTCAGGGTTGGGTCACGGAGACTATGAGGAGGGACTTCAACCCTTGGACTGAGCCCCTGAACCCTCTCAAAGAAGAAGCTATATAGAATACTATCATATCCAAAAAAAATTGCCTCCCCACTCTTGCACTCTGTTAACTGGATCTTCATGGACCCCAGTAACGTTGTGCACCAATCATATACCATGGGCCGCATGCACTGTGAGGCGTAGAACATCACTGGCCTTGAAGCCTGGCGTAGAGCTGCCGAACTTGTAATCCATACAAGGGTAGCCACTATAATCTTCATGCTCAAACTGACTATGGATTTGATGGGTGCCCGACTCCCCAGTGTTAGGAAGACAATATCGCTCTATGCAGTCGGGAATGGTAATCCCACCACCCACAAAACGAGATCGAAGACTTGCCACTACACCCCGACAGGACAAACCAGTAATGAAGTAAATGTCATCTACCTCCCAGGAGAGTATTTTCCCGTCCAGGTCGAAATTTTGTGCATCTACGTCCCAGTAGTTTATCAAGCGTTGGAGCAATTGGTTTTGGGCCCTCAAACCCCCAATGATCCAAAATTTGTAAAGCACACATGCTTGTAAAGCTTGTTGTGCAGGAAAATCATTGCGAACGACCTCATCCATGAGGTCATGCTCCCTTTCTCTCCATTCTAGAACCATATTGGCGAAAGAGAAACCAATAGTTTAGTCATTTTCATTTAAAAAACCAACTTCACGGTCGTACCCGTGGGCTAATTAGCTCACAGAGGCGGGTACCCGCGGTCCACGCATGAGTTGACCACGGGTACCTTGCCCTACCCGCTACCTGTATGCTTGTAGCCTGCGGGTAGTGCCGTGACCAAGTAGGGCTTGGCCATTTAAAAAATCCAACCACTGAAAAATTCAAATAAAAACTATCAAATGAAATATAAGGATGAGACAACTAACCTGCTCCAGACGGTTCGACGAACGGATGCCTGTAGCTCCCATAATCAGTGACTGAAATCCAAGGTGAAAACTCCAAATTGGGTAAATAGTGAAAATGAATTGTAAATTGTAATTTTTTATTACTATTTATAGTTTTTGAAACCCACTTGTTATAGTTTTTGTTGTTTTAAGCTATTTTGGACTAATGTAACGTCTTGGAGTAGCATTTTGAACAGATTTCTTTGACAAGAGTTGATTTTTGATCATTTCACGCCTACGGCAGGTATATTTCACACCTGCCATATAGGTTAGATGTCATTTTCACATGCATTATGCATTTGACCTTTTGACCATTTTCATTAACCCTGGGTACGACCCCGCTTCTTAACCGACACGGAGCCTTCACATTGTTCTAGAAGTGTCATTATTTGGCGATAGGTCCTTTCCGAACATGGGTGCCCTAGTTAGAACCCCTTTTTGCCTTTCGGCATGCATGTCGTTGTTTCTCTTTAAGATTGGGAGTCCTTCGTAGTTATGCCATGACTTTGCAATAAAGACTCATACTCTACTTTGTCTTATGCTGGCCATCTCCCATAAGGACTCCCCCCAGTTGTACCAAGTTGTGATTGCATTGCATCATCCTGCTTGCCGCTTGAGCCCTGTGTCGGCTCCTGCTTACTCAATTGTTAGCCTGGTGCCTGAGCACTTTCCCTGTCGAGCCTTACAGAGCTTCCATTTTCATTTCACAATTTGATGACCTTTGACCCTGAGGGAACAACCCCCCGAGTGTCCACATCCTGCTCATGCTTCCTTGCATTGATCATAAGTATGTTCCACTGCTTGGGACTAGTCTTCTCGCTATTTGACACTCGTTCCCTCACTTGTTGTACTATAAGCAATTTTATTCTTTTTCAAGCTTTTCCAAATATGAAAAAGACCAAAAAATCAAATATTCCAAAAATCCGGACGAGAGAATATTTACTTCTTATTGTTGGCAGTTGTTGTGTTGCCTTTGAACAAAGCATTCATTCCACTCCATACATTATGAGTCGGGACTATAGTTGGACCTTAGGAGCTGTACTCGTTTTTCAGTTTACTCCACCGATTGGTTAAGCTTCCAGTCATTATGGAGCCCTTTGTTGATGCCTCCTGCATTGCACAGTGTTATGTCGAGTCTATGCTGCCTCAGTCTATCCATATGCTCATGCTCTTATTCAAAGGAAGTCCTGGAACCAGAGTCGGCCACTCCTCAATTCTCTTGACTATTGCATGTTGGCCATCCTTATTGTGTCAGTCTATTTCATCTAAGTTCTTCCAAATCTTTCACCATAGCTGGTACATCGTGCTGGTTTATGGGGGATGCCTTAATGCCCTCCTTCCAACAAGTTTCATTCCGTCGACTTCAACTCATTTATTCCAGAATTTGAGACTTAGAGTTCGGTTGAGTACCTTGAGGCTTGCAGTCATTAGTGGTAGGTTCTCTCGCCATCGACAATTTGGGAATACATCAATGTCCCCTGATCGATGGATTCATCTTAGTGTTCGACTTCAACACATCTATTCGCACTTTGATGATTGTACTCTGTGCCTTGATGCCCATTTTCATTATTGGTGGGTTATCTTGCATCTGTTAACGGTATACATCATTGACCAATAATCAAACGATGTCACATCAGGTTCGATCTCAACACCTTTATTCACTTGATGGGACTTGCACCGTAGATGATTTGTATAGAAGACCTCAGGAGATAGTGGTATTCAATATGCTACTTATGATCGTGACTTTACATCTGAGATATCACCTCTCAGACATCAGCAGTTTGTACCTCCAGTATTGCACTAGTTGTTTCCTTTCAACAGGTGACCGTCTCTTACTATCGATGGTTATGGCTATGATCACCTATGACATGTATTCACTGTAGACTGCCTATTCATGGCCATTGTATCAGATTGTTGTACTATACCGACATGTATTCAGAGATAATATTGTATTATGACGAGTGAGTTGCTCTCGCCAGTTGTGTCTCCATCACTCCACTTCTGAGATTTATAATGTATTTTGGCCATTGTAGCATCATTCTCTGACCTCACACATTAGGGGGCATATGTTACAACGTAATTTTTCACCCTGTAAACATCAGCACTCTTTGGCCTTCAAGATCCATTTCACTGACTCATATGTGCTTTATGTCCTTCAGAACACACTATTTCCCTATTTTTCTTCCTATACGCTAGTTGTTCCACTTTAGCTAGAGTACGCAAGAGTTGTACCACTATAGCCCGCGGGTACCAAGTAAAATGGTAAAAATCACTAATAAATTACTTTTTAGTCCTAAAAAGTGGTCTTAGGGTGACCTTTGGCCCTCCATTTTCCCCGAAACGCTTCAATGTGTCCTTTTACTTACCTTTGGAATGCTATATATTGAACTCTTATGACATATGGAAGGGAGGAGAAAGAGAAAGCAAGATAACTCTAGTGTATTTTTGCAGCATCTTGAGTCTACCCTCATTGATCCTTGTTGTTGTGAACTCCTTATGTTCACCTTCCAAACTCCTTTCATAGTTTGAGTTTGCCATTCCATGGCAGATTGAAGTGGTGGAGGCACAAGTGGAGAGACCCAGTTCTTGGTTCAGATTGGTTTCCGACAAGAGGTCGTATATTGTACTTCTTGTCATTTATTAATGGAAATACTCATTTTCTTGTCCAAATTGATATTATGAATATTGATTAATTACATTGGGTTATATTTGCTTATAATATCGTGGATCATGCTATTGATTATGCTAATGTATTTCAAATGTTATATGCACTTGCTTGTACTTGTTGTTGAGACTAATCTGCAGGTTCAAGTGTAGCAGTTGAAAGCTCAATGAGGATCTACTTCGAACATCCGATTGAAGGTTGGTCTTTTCTCCATTTTCTTGGCACTGTCATTTATATAGCATAGCATTGGGAATTGAGTCATTTTCTAGTAGTCAGTTGTCTGTTGTGGTCTGCCCCAAGCCATAGGAAGTTTTCTCCGTAACAATAACCAACTTCAAATCACATGGACATGAATGCAATTTACTCCCATGCCTCTTCAATTAAATTTAGCGTGCGTAGAGAACCACCTTTCAGGTCTATAAAGGAACTGCAAATTGCCTTGTTCATCACCCTTGTTCTTATGTGGCCTAGATTGCTTTGTGTCTTGTTGCTTCTGCGATTCTCATCATCTTCCATTATGTCTTACTTTTTTCAGAGGTTTAATGATTCACTTGATAGTGTACACCTTGTTGTTCAGTTGCAGCAAGCAAAGTTCTCATGCTTGAGAGTGAATATGGGCATTTGGAAAGGCCAAATGAAGGAATCTAAGTTCAACCACGGGTACTCTTAGTTGCAGGTTAATCACAGTACCACTAAAGGATTGTCTAGTTTGAGTGGGCAAGTGGAATTCCTAGAGTAGTAGATTCTTGACATGTTGGACCTGATTCGAATTGAACAATCTGTTGTATATGCACCATCTTCAACTCTGTAGCTTTGTCCTCTACATCCATCCTCGACATTCAATGAGCTAATTCCAGTGGATCTTGACCTTCGCCTTGCACAACAACCAACCAACCTTGATGCGGAAGTGGACCTTGAATTATGGTCGGCTCTATAACCCCATTTTTGCTTCAAACGGCCCCGTCGTCGTTTTGAACTTCAATAGTCTTTAGTCCTTGGCATGCTGCCTATATTGTACTTCAAGTATGTTTTCTGCGACAACAAGCTCATGTAATTTTGTAAAGACAAATTTTGAATATAATATTAACTTCGTTCATATATCTGTGCAGACTCATGTTTCTTCTTCAACGATGCTTATTTGAATCTTCATCGTGTGACATATATGTGCACTCAGTGTGACAATTTAACTTTAACACATCACAGCAACTAATTGAATATATGCGCATATCTTTTGCAACGTACATTAATGCAACTAAAAAACAATCTTCCAATGCATTCTGACTGCACTACTTCACTAACGTACTCCTTGAATTCCTAATGATCATCGTGTTGAATTCAAGGGTCTCACTCAATCTCTTAGAGATCAGTAAGGTGCGCAGCAATTCCTTGCTACTTGAGACGTGCTTGGGATGTTAGTATCTTCTACACATTTTTTAGGAGTTTTCTTTACCCATATCTTCATGTGCGCACTTCCATTCTGATACTGTTCCTGACTGTCTCCCCTTTTGGTCCTTGTAATGTGATAACTGTTAGGTAGAGTATTATCATCTAGACATTTCATTATTCTTTGAAAATACATAGCCTTATTCCCAAAGCCATCACATGCATAGCATCTCATAGTTTGACAATACTTCGCAATATGGCCAATATAATTGCATATTGCACACTTTATTGCATTAATCCTTCTTCTAGTAGTGTAACAAAAAGAGTTGTAACTACTGAAGGAATTATCATACCCGAATGACTTCATTTGACTCGGGTTTTGCTTATTGTGGCAGACCTTTCTAGATGTTATGTCGTATCCAAGTATTGTCTTGTTTGTTGGTGATCTATCATGATTCAAAATCTTATTCAGGATTATTGTTTTGTCTTTGAATTTGTGTTTCCCTTCATCCTCAAGACCAACCTTGTTGCTTCCTAAATGTGCACACTTCGGAGTATCACCCATGATGTGATATTGAACTTGTTTCTTCCCTTTTATATCGATCATCAACTTTTCTTCTAAGCGAGAGATCTCTCTATCCTTCGGTTCAAGATGACTTGTTAGCGATTTATTTTTCTATGCTAACTCTTCCAGAGATGTCTTGAATACTGATTTCTCTTCTTCAAGCATGTTTATCTTGTCTACTGCGCAATTCAGTTGCTTCTCATGGTTTATTACCTTTTCACTAACCTGTTTTTCAAGAGATTCTTGAAACACCTTAGCTTGCTTGACTTGTTCTTCAGACTATGACAATTGGTCTTGCAAGAGTTAATTCTTCTTTCTTGACTTCTTCAATTCATCCAAAGCACTGAGCAATTCACCTACCTAATCAACCGCTGCAGTTTCTTCTTCTTCGGATTGACTATCTGATTTAATTACTTGGACATGATTTGGAAGCATTTTGAAGGATCCACTCAAGAAATACTTATCTAGTGCTCTAGGTTTGCTTTGCGCAACTGGTGTATTTTTCTTGACAAATGAACAACTCTTTTTTCTTTTTTTCATTGCTTTCATCTTCCAAAAAGGCCATGAACAATAATTTTTTTGGCTTATCGTCACAATCACTTTCTTCAGATACATTGTTGTCTTCCTCAGTATATATACTCATCTTTTGTTTTGGAACTTTCTTCATTTTCTATGATCTGTCCTGAGTGTGTGCCATCCTTCGTTTATTGTAACTAGCCTCTTCCTCGCTATTGTTGGCAAGCGGTTTGGTAAGGAAGAATTGCAACATCACCGATGTTGCGACACATCGGAAGAGGTCGCGGAAGGCAGAAGGCTAGAGTATTTTTATGTATTTTTGAGTTGATTAAACCGCAGAATGCGGGTTTTTGGGTCATTGGACCATATGATATGTAATTTTGAGATAATTGTACCGCAATAGGCGGGTTTTTGGGTCATTTGGACCACGTCAGTTAGATTTTGGGTCATTTTTCCAAGTGTCAATTAGGAAGTTGTTAGTAAGTGGACAAGCATTGTAAGGGCGGAAGCCTATATATAGTCATAAGTTGTAAGTGTAAGGGCATCTTAGTACGAATCTTTGGATGTTTATTTGTGCGCATCTTTGAGTCTGTATGTGAGATCAAGAGATATTGCTGAGATCTAGTTTTGCAGCGATGTTGCATCAGGGTTTTTGCTGAAGTAATATGACATGACAGAACTGTTTGGTGAAATTCCTTGTGTACCTTTTATGCATGTTGCGATGGTTTCTTGCTGCAGTTATAATGTAATGCTATACTTGTCGCAATGAATGTTTCTGTGGAATGATGCTATGAATATGAATGATGGTAACCTTGAATGCATAGATCTATCTTGAATGTTGCGATAAGTTAAGTAAGCAAGTATTGCCACAATCATCCTCCTTCATTCGGCGGAAACATGGTTCCATCCACTCTCCCATGATCGCCTCGAGTGAGACCTCATCTGCTCCGCAGGTGTTGCTGGACAGGGTAAAACCTGTCTGGGTAGGTGCTCAGGGAGATCGCGGTGGGTTGGTGTCGACAGTGATGGGAACCCCTATCGATTGGGTTTGAATCAACAAATGGTTCCGTTGTCAGGACCGTGTACGAAGTGAAAGGAGGACATGTTGCGGCATCCGACGAAACCGGAAATACAGAGCTGGTTTGATCAGAAGTTGCAGGAGTTTGCCGAAGAAGAAATTCAGAACACTCGACTGACAGTAGATCAGTGGGTGGGCAGATATATTCACGACGGTCCGCATGAATGGTTTTTTTATGAATTCTCGATCCTTTTGTTCAATTCGTTGGCAAAGTTGACATTTCAGAAAAGGAACCACCAAGGTGGTGATCCGACGACTTGGACCCCGGGGCTGATCCAAGAACTGCAGGAAGTTGACAACAAAGCATCGCGGGCTATCGAAGTATGGCTTGATAGCATCTTGGAAGGATATATCACTGAATTCGCGGTTGATATGCAGAAGTCCTATAGTGAAGCTGAAAAGTATTTCTTCCGCGAACCTCGGGGAAGGTTTCTGTTGTCACTTCAACTGTCCATTAAGATGCTTATTTGCGAGAAGGGTATATTGAAGATGCATCTAGATTAGTAAGTAGCCTGGTGGGCGGAGGCCATGGGTATCGCGACGGTAGGAGGGTGGTGCATGGAATGATCAGGGGTAGATGGGTGCAGGTCACGACGAGACTGTGAGTGAAGCCGAGGAAGAGAGTGGTCTTACAAGGGAAGGAGCGAGGTTTCGACAGGAAAAGAGGCAGAGGATAGGAGAAGGTCCTGCTGCGATCGAACCGCAAGTTCGTGAAGGAAGACCACACAGGACGAGGCGACCTCACATTCCGGACAAGGATGCACAGGCTACGCCCAGGATAGAGGCAGGACCTAACCCCAGCAGCAACATACCCACACCTCCGCTAACTATCTGTCAACCAGTAAGAAACACCACTTCGACCCCACCGGGTCAACAAAACTTGATCGCTAGTAGTTCAGTACCTGTATGAAGGAAGCCCGGGATGGAGGGCGATGATGCTAAGTTACCATTGTTCCATGGGAATGGGACAGATAACCTAGAACAGTATTGGTTTTTGTGTGAAGTGGTATGGACCGTAAAACAAATCACTGATGATGATGCCAAGAAAGGACAGCTGGCAACAACTCTGCGAGGCCGCGCCTTAGATTGGTTTATGAAATTTGTTCTAGTCCCTATAGGAGCTCCAGTGAAGTCACTCGATGAGATCAGGAATTGGTTGATTGCAGAATTTAGGAAGCTCGAGTCTGAGGCTTAATATATCACAGGATTGAAATAAAGTAAGTAGTATCCCAACGAGATGGTGTGGGATTTTGACCAGCGGTTCAAAACGCTGATGGCAAGGGTTAGTTTCGATATGAGTGTTGTCCAACATAAAGAGTGGTTCATCGTGGCACTGCTACCGCACATTCGGCTACCATTGATGCAAAAGAACATCACAATGCCCAGTGAAGCTCTGGAGATTGCAATGCGATTGGAAGCCTCGTCGATTGGTGAAAATGTGGCTGGGATGTCGTAGATACAGACATGGCTGGCTAACTTGACCATACAACTACAAGATTTGAAGAAGGGCAAGGAGCAGCGCGAAGAAGTATGGTGCACACGATGTCGAGGGGAAGGGCATATGAAGGACAATTGCCCCGACTTCCGCAACTATTTGGTTTCAGGAGCGCCAAACCCGTTGAATGGTGGTGGCATGCCGTGGTGTCGCGTTTGTCAGGTATTTGGGCATTGCCATGAAGAATGTCCATATATGCAGAAAATGGTCACCAAGCCGATGAATCTGTATTGCACTTTCTGTAAATCGGTGGGACATGATGACAAATATTGCCAGGTGTATGGGTTGCTTCACGAGAGAACGTACGACGCATTCTATGTAAAGGATGACCAACGTGTCGTACAACAACCGCAACTACAGCTGCAAGTAGCCCAGCCGCTACCTCAACCGTAGGTACAGTTTGTACTGCAGCAGCAGTTTGTGCCGCAATATGCCCCCATGCAAATGGCTCCACAACAGCCATAGTACGTTCAACAACCGCAATATGCGCAGCAAGTGCAAGGCATGCAACCAACTCCAATGTAGAAACAGTACAACCAACCGCAGTACCAACAACAAGGCGGATTCCATGGAGGATTCCGGGGTGGACATGGAAGAGGATTTGGTCGTGGAGGAGGACGAGGAGGTCGCGGACCTGTTTAGTGCTATCACTGTGCAGTATGGGGACACTATCAGCAGGATTGTCTACTCCTACAGACGCAGTGTACATTTTGCATTGTTACAGATCATACAATGGAGAACTGCCCATAGTTGATTGCACAATGGCAGGCAGGGAATGTTCCGTAGTTGCAAAACTAGGCACAATCACCAGTACAGAATCAGGTGCAGCAACCGGTGCAGAACCATAACCAACATCCCATTTTGAACGCTAATCAAAATGTGAAACAACCAGGGAACCCGGCGCCAAATCAGAATAAGGGTGCAAATGTTGCGACAATTTCTGCGGAGCCGAGACCACAAGTTGTAGCTGTCACAGTTATTACGCAAGGAGGCGCAACAACAGGAGGGGAGATTCGAAAGGTCGGGCAGAAGAAGGTATCATTTGATGTTGATTCGGAGCACGATACATTCTTCCAAGAATGTTGTGCGTTGGACCAGGATCGCAGTAAAGCTATCATCTGCGACATGCCCCCTGTTTTTTATGCAACTTCAGAGGCAGGTCCATCAGCCCAGTCTGGAACCTTGCAGAAGTTTCTTGAGAGCTGTTTATTGTTGGCAAGAGATCCTGCAGCCCTTGCTGAGATTGAAGGGCTGTTGCAGCATCCAGCTAGGGGACGGCAGGAATCCGCGGTAAACTCCTTACAGTGGTGGAAGACAGGTAAGGAGACGTGAATGAATATACAAATTGGGGACTATGATGTTGATTCAGTCATTTTGGATCTTGGTTCGGATGTCAACATCTTAACCAAGCAGGCATGGAAGAAGATGGGGATCCCCCATTGAGTTGGTCTCCTGTACAGCTCTGGTTATCTAATCACTCTAAAGTGACACCAATTGGGAGAGTCCCACGTTTGGTGGTGGAAATTGAGGGCATGAAGACCTATGCTGACTTAGATGTTATCGAGGTGGTTGAGGGAGGAAGTTCATATCCCATGTTGCTAGGGATCGGATGGGCTAACGACAGTGGAGCGGTAATCAACTTCAAGCGGCGAATGATGACTTTCAAAAACCGCGATCTCAGAGTCATAGCCCCGTTGGATCCGGCTGAAGGACGTCGATACATTGAGCCAGTAAAGGACGACGATCCCAGTGGATGGGACCATGCATTCAACATATCTAAAGACTATATTCATCCAACTGCCAACGGTGAACTGGGATGGTGCAATGAGAGCTCTGCGTCTCCCGACTCTAATGATGCGTTAGAACACTGGAAGAACCGCTTGCATGAGGTGTCGCTCCGTAAGTGTGGGTTAATCACGTAGTCGCTATGCCGCGTCGCAACTGAAACGGTCACACTACAAGTATACGAAGGACTTCCTGGTTTTCCTGACTTTCTAGCGAAGTTCGAGGAACGCATTTCAGAACCCCAACGATTGTTGGCATTGGACAAAGCACTGAAGGCTGCTCCAACACGCTGCTGGGAAACACACAAGGCATCAATTGATGGATAGTCGAAATGAAAAAGATTGATGGAGGTTTGCTTCGGCGATAGCGAGGTTTACCACACAGGGAAATATGATGGTTAGAATGATCCTGGAGGCCATTTGATGGAGTGTCAGACATTATGGGTATCGCGACCAAGAGATGAGTGGGTCCATGCATTTATCCATACCCTGGATGAAATGTCACGGTCATGGTATACAATAGCTGAATTACGGGGAGAAACCACTACTTGGTTGGAGATAACAATATGTTTTACTCATACATTCAGGTTTGTTGATCCCAACCCGGATGTCCATAACGCTCTGGAGTTCATCCGTGATGTGGTTCTAAAGGTTGTTCCTGTGGCGTACCCGGTAGATCCGCATACGCACTATCATATGCAATCTATAATGGAATGTTATAATATCACCGGTGGGCCCGAAGACGGTGATGATCCGCGGAATGTCAATATTCCGGAGTCTGAAGGAAGTCGCGACGTGGTTCCACCTGGTGCGCCAACTGATTCGTTCAGTCAGCCCTTTAAGCTTCGCAAGATCAATATTGGGACGGAGGCCACTCCCAAGTTCATGAATGTTGGAGATTATTGGGACAACGAGATGATGGGAAAGGTCACTAAGTTGCTACATGAGTTCCAAGACCTTTTTTCTACAAAGTTCTCTGAAATGAAAGGTATTTTGGGTGATCTAGGCGAGATGAAGATTCTCTTGAGACCAGATGCTAAAACGATTCGGCAGCAACCTTATCGCCTAAATCCGCGACATAAGGAGAAGGTCAAGGCAGAACTTGATCGCATGTTGGATGTTGGTATCCTTGAACCGTTGAAGAGTCAGAATGGATCAGTCCTATGGTGGTACAGGACAAGAAGACTGGTGAGGTACGCATCTGCGTTGATTTGCGGAAGTTGAATGATGCCTGCTTGCATGATCCCTTTCTGACCCCATTTACTGATGAAGTACTTCAGGGAGTAGGTGGACACGAGATGTATTCTTTCACGAATGGGTTCTCAAGCTATCATCAGATCCGTATTGCAAAGGAAAATAGCCACAAGATGACTTTTGTGACAGAATGGGGATGTTTTCAGTATACCGTGATGCCGTTTGGATTGAAGAATGCACTTGGGATATTTTCGCGGGTTGTTGTTGCTGCATTCAAGGATTTCATCCAGAAGTTCTTGCAGGTATACATGGATGATTGGACAGTTTATGGTTTGATCCACGATCATCTGGCCAATCTGCGGTTGATGCTGGAGCACTGTCGCCAACACCAGATATCACTAAATTTGAAGAAGTGCGTCTTTTACGCACCGTTTGGGGTATTGTTGGGTCACATTGTGTGCAAACAAGGGTTTTAGTCGATCCAGCAAAGATTGCGCTCATTTTGAGCTTGACACCGTCGACCACTGTTAAGCAGTTGAGGGCGACTTTGGGATATACTGGGTATTATCGCAAGTTCATCAGGGGATATGCAGCGATTACCGCCCCTATGGAGAAGTTATTGAAGAAAGATGCAGTATTTCAATGGAGCACAAAATGTTAGGATAGTTTTGAATAGCTAAAGGCTAAGATGGCTTCAGCACCGATACTAGTATTTCCAGACTGGAGTAAGGAATTCCATGTCCATGTTAATGCATCATCAATTACACTCGGTGTGGTGCTAGCACAACCAGGAGAGGGGGATCTTGATCACCCTATTGCTTTCGCTAGTCGAAAGCTGTCATCCACCGAAAGGAACTACACCACTACTGAGAGGGAAGGATTGGTGATGGTCTATGCGCTGTAGAAGTTTCGACACTACTTATTGGGTGGACATTTTAAGATGTTCACATACCACTCTGCATTGAAATACCTGGTCAATAAGCCTGTGTTGGGGGGGAAGATATGACGTTGGTTACTTCTCTTTCAAGAGTTCGATTTTGAAGTGATTGTGAAGCCATGACGGTTGAATTCCAACCCTGATCATCTATCCCAGATTGACACAGGAGAGGAGCCAACTAATATTGAAGACAGGTTTCCTGATGCGCAACTGTTTAGGGTTGAAGTAGCCAATGGCTACTTTGAAGAAATCATTCAATTTCTGGCAACAAGTACCGCACCAGAAGAGTTCACTACTAGTCAAAAGAAGAAGCTGGTGGTCAAGGCTGCAGATTTCTAGCTAATCGCAGGTGAGTTATACAAGATGGGTGCAGACGAGATATTGCGACGGTGTGTCTTGCCACATGAGCAAGCGCAAATCTTGTCTGAAGAACACGGAGGTGTGGCTGAAGGGCACTACTGTGGTCGAGCGAGTGCTAGGAAGGTGCTTCGTGCAGGGCTTTGGTGGCCCACGCTGCATAGTGATGTGATAGACTATGCGCAGTTCTGCGATGTTTGTCAGAGAACCGGGAAGCCATCCAGGAGGCATGAGATACCATTGATGCCTCAGTTAATACTACAGTCGTTTAACAAATGGGAAATAGATTTTGTGGGACCAATCAATCCACTGGGTAAACGCACTGGTGCCAGATATATCATCATAGCAACAGATTACTTGACAAGATGGGCGGAAGTTGCACTAGTCGTTGATTGTTCCGTAGCCACAGCTGCGCGGTTTTTGTTTGACAACATTACCACTCGCTTCGACTACCCCAAGATATTGCTAAGTGATCAGGGAAACCACTTTATTAATCGCACCATCAGTGCATTGACGGAGGAGCTGCAGATACATCATAAGAAGAGTACGACATACCATCCGCAGGCAAATGGCACGGTGGAAGCCTTCAATAAGATATTGGAACGTGCGCTGACAAAGGTGTACAATGCAAACTGTGATGACTAGGATCAAAAAATCCCAGCAATGTTGTGGGCGTATCGCACCACATGTAAAAGGTTGATGGGACATACACCATTCAAGCTAGTATATGGACAAGAAGCGAATATGCCAATGGATTATATCGTTCCAAGTCTGTGCATAACGGTAGTTATAGGTATGGATGAAGCAACAGCATTGGAAGGATGTCTAGCGCAGTTAGTACAGCTGGAGGAAGATCACTTTATCGCAGGTTTCCACCAGGGTGTGGAGAAGGATCGCCAGAAGGCTTGGCATGATCGCCACATAAAAAACAAACAATTTCAACAGGGTGACTTGGTGCTGTTGTATGACAGCAAGTTTATGAAACATCCAGGAAAATTGCAGATGCATTGGCTTGGTCTGTATCGCATCAGTAGCATTACTTCAGGAGGAGCGGTCCAGTTGCAGCAGTTGGATGGAGCGATGCTCCCAAAGTTGATTAATGGTAGCAGGTTAAATCCCTATCGGTCGGGCTTGAAACAGCGTAATGCCTGAGTCGCATTGGGAAAAAAAAATGTATGTGTAGGTTGATCGGTGGCAGGATGGCGCACCAATAGGAACAGAATGTGGAATCAGGGAGGCTTGTGCCGCAGTTAAGAGCGGTCCACGACAAGTGGCAGGGTTGCGACCGGGTCAAATCAGCCATAAATGCCAAAAGTTAAAATAGTTAATTAACAACGCTTGTTCGAATGATGGGCATTAATGGCAGATCCGGTCGATCAGATGACAGGATTGACGGTGGATTTGCGTCATTAATACAGGATTTTGGTTGAGTTAATGCAGGATTTAGTGATGATTACAGAGGATTCGGTTGGACGCTATAAGAACGGGTTGAAGTTGGTCGGAAGGCACCGAGAATTCAGTTGGTAAGTGCATGTGCAGTGTTGTTGAGCATAGTTATTGCCTGGTGCGTGTAGTTATGAGTTGGGCAAGGTTCCGTTGAACTTGAGGAGTGTTGAGTGTTCAGTGGCTCTGTCAATTACACCAATGAATCCATCAGTTGCGAAGTTGGGTAAGGTGTGCCACAAGAGCTAGAAACAGTTGAGATTAGCAGTGAAGTTGAGTCTCCTTTCACCGGGATTGCTATTGAAGAAGAAGTCGAGTCTGCAAGACACATCAATATTGAGGCCGAGATTGCAAACATGCCCGTGGGAAAGTCGGTAATTGCTAAGAAGCGTCGGGGAGGTTAGTTGTCTGAATCCCCGCAGAGCAAGCGACAACTTCGGTCCTCCACTGCTGGGGCAGGGGAAGCAGGGCCATCCAGTCGCTGGGTTGATGAGTTCGCCACATGGGAAGGACTCTCGGCCACTGATATCCCAAGGTATGTCCCCCCCAGTCGACCCAAGGTACCTGAGGTACCTTCCCGGAAGGTGTAGCAGAACCAAAAGTACCCACTGAAGATGTTAGCGCTCCCTGCTAGGATGGAGTGCTCTACTGATATTGCGCCGGTGTTGATGCGTCTAAGATATGACGACCATGACATGGTGGTGTATAAGGAGATCACGTCGGCCCCTTATGAGCCAGGATCGCAATTGAGCGGTAAGCCGGTTCCGCTTGATTGGGCACAGGGTTCGCAACAAGCAAGCCTGCTATGCCTTATCAATATGCCCCATTTTGGACGACTGTCGGAGGTCAATGCATGTGTGAATCAACTGCTGGCATGCTTTCATAGTGGTACGTTGTGGCTGGATGAAGGAATTCCCGTCATAGTACACTTGATCGCAGAGATCACCGGGTTGCCCAAAAAGCTAGCCACACAGTTGGTTAAGCGCTACAAGTTGGAGAAGGATGGTCGGGGTTACCGCACCAGCAGCATCAATGATAAAGTGGTGCTCATCGACACCAAGATACTTTCCTGCAAAATGGTATGGGGTGGTCGACCCAATCAGTGTAATTCGGGCATTGTGGCGTGTGCTGAGCAGTGTGCGGTCGGGGTGCAGATGAACTGGTTGTTGTTTCTATTGAATCAGTTGGCGGAGGATGCCTCGGTGGTTCAAGATGGTAAGGGCTCGTTCACATATAGCTGGCTGCTGCTATTGATTGCATTCGTGGCTTGGAAGGAGCCGGACGTGTACCAGGGTATGGAGGTTGACGCTGTGAAAGAGTGTTGTGGCGCGCGATATCAAAACTTGTGGTTTGTCCAGGAACAAGAACGGAATAAGGATTGTACACTGTTGTTCTGGTTATATTGGGAGATGCTTTGTCTGGCTACGACGAGGATGCCCTATTTGTCTGAAGAAGCCACAGCGCGGTTTAAGCCGGTCATGCTATTTGCAATTCGACCACATTCAATTTATGTCCAAGCTCGCCGTGACCCAGATAAGCAATGGTTGTTGACATCATATAAGGTCACGACAACAGAGTTGTAGGCTATCATGAACGACTGGCCAGTGGAATGGCGTGAACCTATGGGGTTGGCTAAGATTGAGGCTGGGGAACCAGTGCAAGGTCCAGATGATCATGTATCAGCGCAGGACCAGCACAGTCATCATGACTCAGATCGAGAATCCATCAAGACACTAACCGATGACGACAGTGACCGCGCCCTATAAGAAAATAGAATGAAAGGGCACCAGGACCCTGCAACAATCAGTGGGCTGCCTCTATCAACGGAAGCACACCTGGGCCGTTTCATACAAGCAATCGCTGATCAATCCACCGTAGAAGCTCAGAAGATGACAAGGGCAAAATATGAAGGATTCCATGCGCTCACTACTCGTATGGACTCTTTGTGTGACATGGTTTCGCAGAGGTCACCTAAAGAAGCAATAGCACCACAAGTTAGCACAATCAGCACCAAGCCACGGGTAAGGAATGTGGAGATTCCCCCGACTATGATTGTGACTGAAGATGAGGCCGTGAACACTTTGCTGCAGCAGTTGAAGAAGGTGTCCATCAATGTTAACGCGTTGCCAGCGCAAGGATTGACAACTATGCAGACGGTGGCTAGCCGAGAAATGGTTGACAGAATGCACGAGATCATTGTTAAGTGCACAACATTGCAGGAGTGCGAGGCAGCTGTACAAGCAGCCATTGCAGAGTTGACAGGACGGGTCGCTGCAGCACAGCAGGCTGTGGATGAGCTCGAGGAAGACATCAAGAAGGAGCGAGCTGAGAAGGCTCGCAAGATTGAAGAATTGAAGAAATTGCAAGACCGCCTCATCGCGGAGAAGGCCCATATGTGGGATGACAGTGTGCGGGTAGACCAGGCCATTGCAGAGGCTTATCACTAGGTGTCGGAGTCCATTGAAGAGGTGGATATGCTTCAACGTGTGTAGAAAATGGGGGTTGTCATTATCCAGTTACAACACAAGAACGAGGAGCTAAAAGCTCAAGTGAACCCCGGCACCCCTCAAGTAGAAGTGGACGATCCCAAATGCACAATTGAGGAGATAGCAACGCAACTGGTGGAGCTGGAAACAGCAGCAACGAGGCTCACAGATGACACTGTGTAGTTCTGGGGCCGGATCGTTCAGGATGAGCAGGTTGAACAGCTGATGAAGGTTCGGTAGGAAGCAGAGGGGCAGTTGGCGATGCTAAAGGCAGCGATGCGCGTAATGCCACCCATGGAGCAGGTTTCCAAGTCTGCAGATTTGAAAGATATGTAGCAGCACTTCGCCAAGTCCAATGAGCGACAGAAGAAGCGTGTCGCACAGCTGGAGGAGTTCCAGGATGTTGGTGGCCAGTTTATGACAAAGGCTAGTGAAGTTCTCCAGGCAGTATAGGGACATCGTCAACAAGTGGCTGTGAAGCTGATTGAACACCCATTGCCCCAGGATGTCGTCGACAGCCAGGAGGCAGCTACGGCAGCAAAGGAAATGGTGACGATAGTCGATTAGTAGTACAAGGACTTCAAAGCCAAGACCACAAAGTACACCATGTCTACTTGATGTGGCTCGAGGGCGAGCCACAAGATTGTGTTGGGGGCCTGTTGGCAGGCGGTTTGGTAAGGAAGAATCACAGCATCGTCAATGCTGCGACACATCAGAAGAGGTCACGGAAGGCAGAAGGCTAGAGTTTTTTTTAGGTATTTTTGAGTTGATTGTACCACAGAATGGGGGTTTTTGGGTCATTGGACCATATGATATGTAATTTTGAGATAATTGTACCGTAGTAGGTGGGTTTTTGGGTCATTTGGACCACGTCAGTTAGATTTTGGGTCATTTGTCCAAGTGTCGGTTAGGAAGTTGTTAGTAAGTGGACAAGCATTATAAGGGCGGAAGCCTATATATAGTCATAAGTTGTAAGTGTAAGGGCATCTTAGTACGGATCTTTGGATGTTGATTTGTGCGCATCTTTGAGTCTGTATGTGAGATCAAGAGATATTGCCGAGATCTGGTATTGCAGAGATGTTGTATCAGGGTTTTTGTTAAAGTAATATGACATGACGAAACTGTTTGGTGAAATTCCTTGTGTACCTTTTATGCATGTTGCAATGGTTTCTTGCTGCAGTTATACTATAATGTTATACTTGTCGCGATGAATGTTTATGTGGAATGATGCTATGAATATGAATGATGGTAAACTTGAATGCATAGATCTATCTTGAATGTTGCGATAAGTTAAGTAAGCAAGTATTGCCACAATCATCCTCCTTCATTCAGCGGAAACATGGTTCCGTCCACTCTCCCTTGATCACCTCGGGTGAGACCTCATCTGCTCTGCAGGTGTTGCTGGACGGGGTAAAACCTGTCTGGGCCGGTGCTCAGGGCGATCATGGTGGGTTGGTGTCGACAGTGATGGGAACCCCTGTCAATTGGGTTTGAGTCAACAGCTATCACTGACTCCATCTTCCTTATATGGGCACTTTGAAGCAAAGTTGCCTACTCTTCCACATCTGAAACATTTGAAAGGTAATTTTCCATTGTATCTACCATGTCCTCTTTTCAACTTTTTCACAAAATTTGATTCTTCTTGATCTGATTCATCAAAGATCCCTTATCATGCTTTGCTTTGATTTCTTGGTAGATTTGAAAGTGGCTTCCTTTCTGACTGGATTTTGCGTTTCACTTCTCATCTCATACGCAGTCAAGATACCTTGAAGCTCATCCTTTGTCAGTTTTGCAACATAGCTTTGTCTTCTAACACATACTTTTGAGTCAAATCTTGGAGGCAGGGTTCTTAGTATTTTCTACACTACTGATTCTTCGTCTAGTGTAACTCCAAGACGCTTGATGGAATTAGCTAACTCATCAACTCGAAGGAAATAAGAGGCAATATTTTCTTCATCTTTCATATTCAAGGACTCATACAATCCAGAGTAATTCTGCAGCTTCGCCTTCTTTACTTTCTAATCACCTTCATAGACATTCCTGAGTTTATCTAATACCTCCTTGGTTGAGGCACACTGGATGAATTTAGTGAATTTTGTGTCTATTGACCCATATAACAATGCATTCCTGGCTCTTATATTGCATTCATACAATCTTTTCTCAATTGGATCAACTGGTGTTATTACTGGAACGTTGTGACCATCCACAATAGATTGCCAGAAATCAACTCCGAGGGATTATAGATATACTTCCATCCTAATCCTCTAGAAGGTCTAGTTGGTACCATCAAACCTTGGTGCCATATTAGTGGATAGACCTTCCTGTTTTTCCATATCTACACACGGATCTATCTTCCATATGTTAAGATGTTACTGAAGACACCCACTCTAATACCAATTGTTGGAATCTATTTAATATTGAGAGGGGGGGGTGAATCAATATTAGCGCAATTATGAACTATTTTTAACTTCTTATCTGATTTAAACTTGGACTTAAATTATGCATCCACCATCAATATAAACATTCAACATCGCATGCGCAAAACATAGAACACACCGATTTTTGCGTGGAAACCCAAATGGGAGAAAGCCACATAATGCTCTCTTATAATAAATTATTACATTCGAGGAAGCACTAGCTTCCTAAATTCTCCAACACTAATTGGAAGGAGGCACCAACCCCTAGTTTTATAGGCACCGACCTAAAGGAAGCACCAACTCCCTGATTCACCAGCTTCAACTAGAAGGAGGCATCGAACCCCTGCTCCTTGCCCCGTCCTACCGCCCTGATATGAAAGAAGAAGATATTACTTTGTTGTTCTTCTTATAAGCATACACTTCTTATAATATGTTGTTAGTTCTACTATGCGCACCTTCTGTATGTTGTAATATTATTGTCTATGTATTGCATACTTCACTTGACTTCACATTCGACTCATCACTTCACAACATCACAACTGATTTCATATATTACACATTGTGCACTGCTTCGGCATATTCTACAGTATGTGCTCAAGTTCAGTATGTCGTTATGTTTGTGCGCATCTGCAACTTCAACTGATACTGCGCATCTTTTGTAGTATTGTTGTTCTGACTTCGCGCATCAGTATCAGATAAGTCTACGCACCTTCTGTGATATGTATGCTTTGTCTTGGTGCAATAGTCTTTAGATAATATGTGACCTTCTGTGCATCATATGTGATATGGCCTTTCTATTATGCTTATTTTTCTCAGATCATCCTTATCATAATGTGCATACTTTATTGTACAACAATTATGCCTTACCAAATCAGATAAACTAATTCCCTTTGCGCACTTCGAACTTCAAATCTGTCTTTGAGCTCATGTCCTTAGATCATCTGTGACTTTATACGTGTTGTTTACAATAGTGTCATTCTGGTCTTACGCACTTTCGCATCCCATGCAATTCTACCTTTCTGTCTTCACGCAACCATCACAAATAAACTACATCATTCTGCGCATCATCAACTATTTTGTTCCTCTGCTTGTGCGCACTCGACTCTCTGCTAGATCATGTTGTTCTAGTTCCACAAGCCCTTGATGCCCTGAGAATTAGAAACTTGCTAAATTTGTATCTTCTAGTCTTTAGCTTACACGCTTGCTTCTATTCTCCAACTCGACTTCTTATTTATACTTGTTCTATGCAGATGATGATGTCCACAAGTTGGTCATAGCGTCCCTTCTTCTTTGCTTCACGGTTCCACTTATTTCACGCTTTTGCCACTTGTCATATTCTGCGTTTTTCAAGTGTCATCTCTTGTGGGCCTTGTGCATACTTGGTCCCTTGTCTAGTGGGACTTGTGCCCTTGTGGTTTCATCACTTGTGGGTCTTGCACACTTGACTTCTCGAACCGCTACTTTCTTCTATACTTGTATGCGCTTCAAGAACTTGTATTCTTCTTCTGATTGGTGTATCTTGCGCACTTACGGGGCTTGCATAACTGAATAACCGCTTCTTGTTCTCAAGCCTCTTGCGCACTCCCAAACCTTGTCCAACCAATTCTTTTAACTTAGCCTTAAGGTAGCATGACTAGGTGGACTTGGGACTTGCGAGTGTACCTGATGTATTTCTTCAAATTGGACGTTCTTCTGGAATTTGGATGTACTTCTTATGTAATTCTTTAAACTGGATCCCATGTATTTCTTCAAACTTGCTTGCATATGATTCTTCAAACTGGCTTCCATATATTTCTTAAACTGGCACAAGGAATACCGAAACCTATTTGACATTAGTTGACATCAATGACAACCAAAGTTCAACAATATCCAACATCAACTCTTGCTAAAAACTAACAATAAAAACTACTAAAATATTATCTTCCTTTAAAAAAATGAAAAAAGAAATGAATAGCACAATCAGAGAGTGAGCTTAATTCTCCTTCAGTGAGAAGCTTTATTCTCTATTTTTCTTCAACTATGACATCGAGAATGATGTGCGACGAGTAGTCTTCATTACTCTTGAAACAATGATATCCTCTTTATAATTTGATGACTTCAATATCTCCATGCTTACAAACTTCACCGTTATACCATGCTAAAAATAGACTACGCGTCACATAAATGATATAAACACCAATCATTTCATCACTAAAAAATTCATTGAGATCAATTCTCTTTAATTAACTAGTAGGAAACTGCATAACTTATGTAACTTATATAACAACCTTTTCTAATTAATGTCTAACCTATCATAAATAAGGCTACTTATTAATGTGCCTTTATTACATTACATTAGACATTGGGGCATTATACTCCAATAGTTAAATTTATTCAAGCATGTGTGTTTTGGTGTACACGAAGGCCTTCTAATAGGAAATTCAGACTTCAAGAAGAAAGGTCAAGTTTAAGGGGATTAAGATATCTTATTAAGAAATTATCACACACCTCCCATTTGTATATGACATCATGGTCTTCGGAGAAGGCTTGGTACATGAACTTAAGAAACTAAAAGAACTCTTGGACCTCTATTGTAAAGCAACCAAGATGTTGATAAATATGAACAAGTTTGTGCTCTTGATGAATGACTTATCTGAGGAGTTCATGGCCTAGGTTGTTTGTCTTTTTCCTATGAATTCATTTGATTTGTCACGGGGGGTAAATTATCTTGGTTTTTTGTTAAATATGTGGGCTATAAATTTGAATATTGACTTTGGTTATTTAAAAAAATTGTGGCAAGAATCTTAGTTTGATGTTATCGATGGTTGTCTAGGGTTTGGGGCTCGGTCCCAATAAAATATGTTTTAGAAAGCATCCATATCTACTAAATGACTAGCAAAAAACCCAAAAGGAATAATAAATAAAATTAGGAAAAAATGCTTAAGCTTCTTGTGAATGGGAAGAAGAGTTGAGGAAGAGTTAACATTGGCACAATTGGATAGGATAACATCACCGAAAGAGCTCGGAGGATGGGGCTTAAAAAATAATCATCTTTTTAACAAGGCCCTGGCCACAAAAAACTTGTGGATATTGGTGTATAACAAAGGACTCTGAGGCAGGAGTGGTAGGTAAGGGGGGATCTTATTGAATCCTAGAGTGACAATTGTGAATACTTTTGCTTGGGATCTAGGCATGGCCACTAATAATAAGGTAGAATCGCTTGTGTTGATGATGGGAACCTAGTATCTAGAAACCATTCAAGTGCAAAAAGTGATTGTCTCTGGGTATACCATGTTTTTCATCCGCTATGCCAGGAAAGGATTAGGAAAAGTTGAGACCACTCATGGATGGATTCAAAAGTGTGCTCTTCGGTCACTTGGGGAGATTAAGGCTTGAACCTAATGCATATCAAAAGGAAATACAATTCTATTTCAAACACTTGAGAAAATCAAGGAGCTACTTTGGATAAGGGATTTTGTGTCCACTTAGATGACTCACCCCGTCGAAAGTGGATTCCATAGAAATTTACCCACTTTATGAAGAATTCTAGGGCATTAAATTATGCCACCGCATGCATGGTATGGAAAGGGTACTTGGCCCTTGGAAGTATCTTGAGGCATCTAAAGTGTATTAACTCCTCCCCTCATAGGGACTCCTCCTTGTACTCTTCCCATTGTGTTTAAACATTAAACACTATGGCTACTATTACACCCCCTTGAGAGGATGGTAGCTTTTATGAGTCCCAGGACATTCCTTTTGCGCTTTGCCTCTAGCTTGGTTTCGATCCTGTGCTCCTTTTGGGTTTGGTATTCAGCATTTCTGGAGGCTTGCGGGTGAGAAGATACAGCTCAAGGGTGGCGTTAGCTCCAAGGCTCATTTACTGGTTGCGAAAAAAGACGCCTTTGGATGCTAAGTCATGGGTTATCTCTTTTAGTGCAGTTTTATGTTCGTATAAGTCCTTAGGTTTTAATGGACCTCGCTCTCCTGGAGTAGGGTTTCCTTTTGGTGCAATGATTCCTTAGAATTCGTTCTTTGTTCCTTTTGTTGTAATATTAGGTGGGAGGTATTCTTGTTTGCTTGGTCTACGGAGGGGGAAACTCCAAATGCTTAGTATGTCGTCCTGGAAGGAAAAATTGCGCACAATTGAGGCCGAGCTCATGATGTCAAGGCCATGTTGATAATTATCCAATCTCATTGGGATGGCTTGTTGGATGCCACACAACAAATTTTAGAGCACATTTCTCTTATGGATACTAGAACGGATGAGGTTGAGGACCATGTCAAAATGCATGGTGGTCAGATCAAAAAATTGATGGAATATATGGACAAACTACTGAATCTAGCTAGGAAAGCCACTGCCAGGACCACCCCCTAGCAGTACTTAGGGCCCCAAAAGAAGGCTCAATCCACCAACCTTCCAAAGAATTCCTCGACCTAGACTCTTCCAAACAAGTCAGTTGAGGATAAATCTTGATGTTTTTAGTTTGGCCTTTCTTTTTTAGTTTTTGTTATTTATTACAATTGTGTCATCATATAATTAGGTTAGTATATTCGCATCTATAGTGTTAAAAGCTTTGTTGCAGCTTAGAAAATTTTGACTGTAATACTCATTGGATGGGAATTATGGACTGTAAGCAGGGAAATTTGGTTCACCTCTCCAATAAGGTGAATGTTTTGTAATTTTGGTTGTTTTTCTTGGTTAGTTAATATAAATTATTTATCCATTTTTTGTTTAAAAAAACGAAGTACTACGAGACAGAGTGATGAAGTCATAATATTTGAGGGATAAAGATATAATAGACTAGTTCCGAATAGACAGGAAAGAGAATCAAATATCTTCTATTGTTTAGAGATATTTGATACATCCCTCTTCCCTAATTGAGAGATGATTAGCCTGAAAATTGGGAAACAAAATAAAAGTGAGAATATGAGAGGATGCATGGATAGGAGCAAGAGGCAATTTTTGGATCTCTAAAAACCTATCACTTGTTTTTCACATAAAGGGAATTTACAACTCAAGAGATGCATATTCTCTCCATCACATTAATGCTTGGACACAAGGGTGGATCTCAGCATATCAACTATCCCTTCAAGGTGCATTGGCATAGGAATGGGGGAGATATGTTCTATCACTACAACATAGTGTCGCAAGGTTATTAGATGAGGATGTTAAATTCTATGTTAATTTTTTGATAAATGCATTCAAACACTATCTAGGATCCTACTAAGAGAATAACAAGCACATCATAACAATCATAAACACAAGAGACATAGAGTTTCCTTGGGGAAAACCAAGAAGGTGAAAAACCCCGCAACTTCCTCAGAGATAGAATAAGCCACAATACAAGATCACAATGATCAAACCCAAGATAGATAGCTCCAACAACTACTCCTCTTCCACTTATGTGCACTCCTCTCTCAACTAATGCGAGTTGGATGAGTGAGTGAATGAATAGAATGAGACACACTCATTCTCTATTTATACACTGACTTGACCTGCCAATAACCTAATAGGGCCGACCTCCCAAGGAGATCTAATAACCCATCTGCAATCTGCTCATCTGTCGCAATATACATGAGCTTCACTGCTCCTCTCTGCACCATATCCCTGATATAGTGATATTTGATCTCGATGTGCTTCGACCTGTCATGGAACACTGAGTTCTCTGACAACTTCACACAACTCTCGTTGTCACAATAGATATAGGTAGCATCAAACTAGAGATCAAATAAATCAGACAGTAGCTTCCTAAGCCATACTGCCTCACAACTAGTCGAACAAGCTGCAACATACTCTGCTTCAGATGTACTCAGTGCTACGTAGGATTGATTCCCACTAAACCAAGAGATCACACCTGATCCCATACTGAAGCAACACCCTGAAGTGCTCTTCCTATTTGCAACACTGCCTACCCAATCTGAATCAACATAACCCTCCAGGTTAAACTTTTGATCCGCATCATACTTGAGCCCATAATCAATCGTACCCTTCAGGTACCTCAGAATATTCTTTACAGCAATCAGGTGAACATGTCTAGGATCTGTCAGAAACTGGCATAAGGTGTTCACCGCAAAGCAAATATCTGGTCTCGTGTTTGTCAGGTACATCAAGGACCCAATCATCTGACGATACACCGTGACATCAACCAACTATGATGAAGCATCACTCAATAGCTTCAGGTTCGATGCCATAGGTGTGGCCATGGCCTTGCGGTCCATCATCCCGAACCTCTTCAGGATCTCTACTGCATACTTCCCTTGTCCAAGGAAGATTCCGTTTGCACTCTGCCACACCTCCATACCTAGAAAGTAATGCATCATACCCAAGTCCTTCATCTCGAACTCGGCAGCAAGCTTCCTCTTCGTGTCGGCAATCAACCTATCCTCTCCTGTCAAAAACAGCTTATCCACATACAATAGAAGTATCACTGGATTGCCTTCCTAAACCTTGTAGTAAAGGTTGGAATCCGCTTTACTCTTGGTAAAGCCCAAACTGGACAAGAAGTTGTCTATCCTGCCGTACCATGTCCTAGGAGCTTGCTTCAAGCCATACAAGGATTTCTTCAATTTGCCCACATATGACTCCATGTCATGTGTCTCAAAACCAAGTGGTTGCTCCACATACACTTCCTCTTCGACTACACCATTCAAGAAAGTTGTCTTGACATCCATTTGGTCTATCTTCCATTTCATCACTGCAGCCAGAGCAAGTATTGTTCTGATGGAAGAGTCTCTGGCTATAGGTTGAAAAGTCTCTTCATAATCTATCCCCTCTTTCTGGGAGAAGCCACGAGCTACAAATCTTGCCTTGTATTTCTCTATGTTGCCATCTGTAGCATGCTTGATCTTATAGATCCACTTGGAAGTCACAACAGACTTTCCTTCTAGTCTTGGGACCACATCCCAAACATCATTCTTCATGATCAACTGTTATTCCTTGATCATGGCATCCTTTCATTACTGCATCCCTGATCTTGGGAACTTCAGATTCTTCAAAATCTTCAATAGATAGTTTTCTTGAACTTCGTTGCTGGAACAAATGTTGTTTTCCTTCTTTTGTAGGTGATTGTACACGATCTTTCCTACAAGTCAAATTCAATTGCATGATTAGAAACTTCTCATAGTTTTCAGAACAAAATCTTACACATAAGAATATATGTCATACAATCATGCATTTATCTTTAGCCAATGCTTCAATACAACATTCATCCATATCCTGTATTCATACGGTAACTTTCTAGATGCCTTCCATCTCTACCAAAACATTATTAATAGTTTGCACTACTCCCAACATGTTAGCAAAGAGGTTTCATTCTAGATGAGTAGCAATGGAATGTTGTACAAATCTGTTAGGATATTCCTATACTCCATCCTAGACCTATCAGCATTTCCATTATTTGCATTTTAGGCCATGCATGCATTTTCAGGGTTTGCATGCATTATTTAGGGTTTGCATGCACCCCAGTCATCAGTCCCAACACCTAGCCCTCAGTTAGCTAGCCCCCGGAGCTTCTTTCCACTCAGTTTCAACCCTCCTAGTGCTTAGTGCGCCCTCCTTTCACCTACTGCATGAGAAAGGCGCCCTTCCTTACCTACCATTCAGTTATCTTCAGTTCTTTCATTGATTTAAGGCTAGACTGACTCTCAACTGACTGTATCACTCCGATGGACCTCCAGTGAGACTTGAATGCCCATTCTGACTCCAATTAGCTCCTCATGCGCCCTCCACTGAGCCTCCTTCATTCAGTTAGTGCCAGTTACACCTACCACACTCAGTTTGACTGATGGTTGACAGTTACTTGAGCATTGATGACTCCAGTGATGATGAGATAGACTTCTAGTTGTGCTCCGATGACACTCTAGTGATATTTTGATCACTCCATGAAGGCTAATTCGAATTGCCACCTTGGCATTCGAATCCTCATGCATTGTACTACTTATTTGTCCATATTGTGATTAATGAATTAGCGTGTGTGAAGTATTTTTGCTTCTATCCGAGTTCTACTGTATTATTATTCTGTTGCTCATTACACTGCATTGACCACTCTTCTTCTATCTTCCTGCTTAATCATAATTACTCTTGTGAGGTATACATCATCTCTTAGATCGGGTGTGAGGATTTTCACATGGTATCAGAGCACATTGAGAGTCTTGTTTATCTCCATTCCTGAGAGTTTTTTTGAGGTTATTATCAAGATTTCGAGTGCAACAGTTGTAGCAGTTGCAGATATTTCTATTATTTTTTGCAGGTCTTCTACAACTTCCATGTATTCAAAAGAAATCCCTCATCTTTCTCCATTCAACTATGATCTTCTTTCTCCATTCAACTATGATGAATGGAAACCAAAAATGATAACATATTTGAAGAAAAATGATCTCTTTGATCATTGTTTTGAAAGAGAGCTCAAATCCTCTGAAGAAGAGATTGACTGGTTAAATAAAGGTGACAGAGTCTATGCAACAATGATGTTTGCTTTGCCTCGATACATGATATACCAATACCTTGATGATGTTGAAACTCCAAAAGAGCTATGGGCCCACCAAGATGAAAGATTTGGCAGACAGAATGAAGGGATTGGTCCAAACCCCTTCGAGAGCAAGCAAAGTGATGCATTCACCGTCCTTGATGATCTCATTGATCATGAATTAGTATCAAACATATCTCATATTGAAGTTGTCAACAAAGAAGAAGAACTTGCAGATTCTACACCCATGCTCCAAATTTCTTCTATTTCGAATTCTGTGCCAGCTCACACTCTACAAATTGCAGAAGGTCCTAAATCCTCTCTTGCACCAGAGTCTGTTGGTCCGCATCATGATCACATGAATGTTTCAGAGGTAAAATCAACCATTGGAGGTAATGCATTCGCTCTCCTTGATCACTCACCTCTTATGTACTACTATATGATCATCATTTCATGCTTTCAGAAGGTTATTGAAGACCATGGTTTTGATCTCACCCCTGCTGGTTCAAAGGAGATCTCAAGAAACCATTGCCATTCGCTTGGGATAATTTCTATGCACATCGTGGTTTTGATCTCACCCTTGCTGGTTCAAAGGAGATCTCAAGAAACCATTGCCATTCGCTTGGGATAATTTCTCATGCACATCATGGTTTTGATCTCACCCTTGCTGGTTCAAAGGAGATCTCAAGAAACCATGATTCAAGTCTTGGAGCTGATTTGGATTCCAAGCAATCATTATTTGATGGTTCTTTTTGGCATAATCTCAACCATGATGGTTCAAAGGAGAAGACAAAAGACTATCTGCACATTCATAGATTTGATCCTACCTTAGCTGATTCGAATCACAGGTTCAAGGATCATCCTCATACTTTTGGATTTGTTCTCATCACATTCGATCTGAAGAGCAAGTACTAGCACATGCTTTCTGATCATGATCCACTTCTTCCCAAGAAGAATATACCTCTAGACATATGACCAAGCATCACACCTTCTTGAGTTTGGAGCATTTATTTTTTTGTGTGCCTTACAGTCTATTTTGAGAGGGGGTATTTTTCTCGTGAGGTTTTCCCCATTTCCTTGGTTTACTGACTGTTATTATTATTCATTGTATTGGGTGACCTTTGGTCTCAGTTACCAGGGCCCGGGATGGATTAAGGGGGGGTGTTAGGATATTCCTATACTCCATCTTAGACCTATCAACATTTCCATTATTTGCATTTTAGGTCATGCATACATTTTTAGGGTTTGCATGCATTTGTATGCATCCTAGTCATCAGTCCCAACACCTAGCCCTCAGTTAGCTAGCCCCCGGAGCTTCTTTCCACTCAGTTTCAACCCTCCCAGTGCTTAGTGCGCCCTCCTTTCACCTACTGCATGAGAAAGGCACCCTTCCTTACCTACCATTCAGTTATCTTCAGTTCTTTCATTGATTTAAGGCTAGACTGACTCTCAACTGACTGTATCACTCCGATGGACCTCTAGTGAGACTTGACTGCCCATTCTGGCTCCAGTTAGCTCCTCATGCGCCCTCCATCGAACCTCCTTCATTCAGTTAGTTCCAGTTACACCTACCACGCTCAGTTAGACTCAATTTGACTGATGGTTGACAGTTACTTGAGCATTAATGACCCCACTGATGATGAAATAGACTTCTAGTTGTGCTCCGATGACACTCTAGTGATCTTTTTATCACTCCATGAAGGCTAATTCGAATTGCCACCTTAGCATTCGAATCCTCATGCATTGTACTACTTATTTGTCCATATTGTGATTAATGAATTAGCGTGTGTGAAGTATTTTTGCTTCTATCCGAGTTCTACTGTATTATTATTCTGTTGCTCACTACACTGCATTGACCACTCTTCTTCTATCTTCCTGCTTAATCATAATTACTCTTGTGAGGTATACATCATCTCTTAGATCTGCTGTGAGGATTTTCACAAAAACGATAGGCCACTTACCCATTACATGCATATTAGTAGTATACTATTCTTTTAATGCAATTATTCTAATATGCATCATACACAACCTAAGTCTAGGAACACAAGTATATACATCATTGAACAACATCATTTAAGTAATCATATCTACAGGAAATTAAAATTCAAATACTTATCTTTGTTTGGTTGTTAGTGGACTCCCTCTCAATCTTTGCTTCCTTGCAGGAGCTACTGGAGTCTCTAATAGTGTGCACCTTAACCAATACTGAAAATGGATGAGAGGTTCTTCCATCGATTATTTGTTTTCTGGAGTCCAACTCTGCAGTAGCTTCTTCTACTCCTTTCATGTAAAACTTCATTACATTGTGGATTGTAAGGAGTGGTCAACTCCCTCTTAATCCCTGAATCACTGCATAACTTCTTGAAGTCTGCTGAAGTGAATTCTACACCATTGTCAGATCTAAAAGTCTTGATCTTCTTTTCAGTGTGGTTTTCTATCAAGGCTTTGAATTCTTTGAATTTTTTGAATACTTCATCTTTGTTTTTCAAGAAATAAATCCAAGTCTTCCTAGAGAAATCATTAATGAAAGAAACATAATATACATACCCACTCATAGAACTGGATGACATCGAACTGCATACATCGGAGTGGATAGTTTCCAAGATTCCTTATGCCTTGCTTTCACTGCTTGGAAATGCCTTCTTTATGTTCTTTCCTTTTGCACATCCTTTGCAAACACCTTCATGCTTTTACTGGATTTCATGAAGACCTTCTACTGCTTTGCTTGCAATTGGTAGTGCCCTATAGTGCACATGAGCAAGCCTTCTATGCCAAAGTTCACTTGGCTCCATGGATTCATGTACCATGGCATGTTCAGGTTGTCCCTTCAATTTGTACAATCCTCCCTCTTGCTCTCCAATCACTACTGCATCATCTATGGTTTTACCTTTTGGCCACATAAGTACTTGGCCATCCACAAATGCAACTCTCATCCCTTTTGCATCCAAAGATGATATGGAGAGAAGGTTCTTCTTGAGTCCAGGTACATATAGAACATCTTGCATCTTCAAAGACTTCCCAGAGTCTAACTTGTAGGAGGCTTCACCACTTCCTTTTATAGGGTATTGATAGTCATCCCCAAGTTTCACCTTATGAGGTGACTCATGTTTAGATAGATCTATAAGAGATTCTTTGAATCCCGTCATATGTTTAGAAGCCCCACTATCAATAATCCAATCATTACACCCATGTGTAACAATACATGTGAGAGCAGAGATTAGAACATATTCATCGTCACTTGAAGAATCTTCACTTTCTTCTCTAGCCTTCTTCCTGGGAGGCTCATCATCCTCAGCAACATGAGCATGATATCTCTTCTTGTTGTTGAAGTCTCTTTTGTTCTTTGGACAATCTCGGGCAAAGTGTCCCTTCTCATTACATGTGAAGCATCTACCATGAGAGGTGTCTTTCTTAAAGTTATCCCTTTGATGATGGTGAGAAGATTTCCTGGTATTAGCTTTCTCCCTCTTAAACTTACTTCTTTTGGTGTGAGCAATGAGAGCTTGGTCTTCACTTCCCATCTTTTCTTCTCGGGCCACCAACCTAGCTTCTTCTTGTGAACATTCTTCCCATAGTCTACTGAAAGAGATCAATTTCTTTCTTGCACAAATACCTTGGATGAAGGAGTCCCATGACCCAGGTAGGCCATTCAATGTGTTCATGACAATTTCTCCATTCTCCACTACTTCAAGTTGTTCTTTGATTTGAGAGACCTTAGTGAAGTATGATTGGATGGTCTCTCCATTCTAGAACTTTACCCCTTTCAATTGATTTCGCAGAGTCATCTTCCTATTTATATTCTTTCCTTCAAACAACTTGGTCAAGGAGTCAAACATCTCCTTAGGTGTCTTTAGGGAAGACACATGGGGTATGAGATGGTCTTTTATAGAATCAACAATGATTCTCTTGGCCTTGACCAAGTCCTTCTTGTGTAAGGCCTTAGCCTCATCTCCCTATAGAACTGGAACCTCTTCCTTTATGTAGTTGTCCAATTCATTCTCTTCTAGGATTAACCCAATCCTATACTTCCATGCTCGGAAGTTATCAACTCCTTCAAGCTTATCCTCAAGCTTGGTGTGGTTAGACATCTTAAAGAGTACTTCAAATGGAAATAGAAAGTTCTAGGTCTTACCACTTGATTTGTTGAAAATTGGATCTAGTGCTGGATTAGGGTTTGTCAAAGAAACCCTAAAAATTCAAACTTTGGGTTCCAAACTTCTGAAAGGATGAAAAGATGCACCTTGTTGAGTTGACTAAGCTGGTATACTTCAATTTTGAAATCTGCAAAATTTGAACCCTCAAAATTGCCTTTGAAACTTCTGGATTTCCTCGACAAGATCCCGAACTAGGGTTTGATATTTCCCGAGGTTCTACCCATCCAAAAAGTTTGATCTTGTGATCTAAACTTCGATTTTTCTGAGGAGCATCCAGCCATGGTCACAAATTCCAAAAATTTCAACTTTTGCAGAAATCCTAATTTTCCACCTTTCCGATCAAAATCCCGATTTAGGGTTTGATGAAGCCCGACCTTCTGCCCAACCAAAAAGTTCAATCTTGGTCTCTAAACTTTGATTTTCTTGAGGGGCATTCAGCCGTGGTCTCGGATTCCAAAAATTCCAACTTTCTCTGAAACCCTAATTTCCTGCAGTAATGACGGGCCAAAAACTGAAAATGCTCATAATTGCATTCTGTATCGACAGAAATATGTGCCTTTCCAAGGAGAGTCAACCTAGCCTCCTTCCTTTGATGATCTGAGGAGAGAAACCTAAATATTAAGAATTCCTAGCTTCTACAACTGCATAGTGTCTTCTTCTTAGCACGGCTCTGATACCATGATTTTTTTATAAATGCATTCAAACATTATCTAGGATCCTACTAAGAGAATAACAAGCACATCATAACAATCATAAACATAAGAGACACAGAGTTTCCTCGGGGAAAACCAAGAAGGTGAAAAACCCTGCAACTTCCTCAAAGATAGAATAAGCCACAATACAAGATCACAATGATCAAACCCAAGATAGATAACTCCAACAGCTACTCCTCCTCCACTTGTGCGCACTCCTCTCTCAACTAATGCGAGTTGGATGAGTGAGTGAATGAATAGAATGAGACACACTCACTATCTATTTATACACTGACTTGACTTGCCAATAACCTAACAGGGCCAACCTCCCAAGGAGATCTAATAACCCAACCACATAACTCAACTAGGGTCGACCCCACACTGGTGGTCTAATAACCCATCAAATATAAGTTGTGACACTTGCGACACTTACAAATACAAATGACGACACTTCTGATTGGAGGAATAATACATCTCCATCATACATATAACAAAGTACAAGTGTAATACATAGAATAATATCTTCCAAAGTTACAAATACATCAACATTCTGTTGGTCCAAGAAACCCCCCATTGGATAATTATTCTGTTAGGCTTGGTTATGTAGAAAGAGTGGAGGAATAGACCCTTGAGGAGAGACTATGGTGGTGGAGATCTATATGGAGCCTTCCTCGACAACTAAAACAAGAATCATGTTGTGTTTGGATCTAGCTAATAAACTACTGACCTAAGATAACAAGAAGAAAAGATCTTGGAACAGTCTGGATAAGTGTATATTATGTAAGCATAATAATGAGACTTTCAATCACCTATTTTTGACCTATTTGTATGCAAGATAATTGTGGAAGAAGATAACATAAGGGGTAGGGATGAATGTGAGATGGAAAAGACCATATCTAGTTGATTACTTATTTGAATGGATAACAAATAGAGTGGTGGAAGATTATAAGGCATTACTAGGTTTATTCATGTATGTTTTGTGGTAGTTTAGAAGTCATATGCTCTTCCAAGGACTGGATGCATCACAAAATCTAGTTTCTCATCAAATCAGGTTACTTATACAAGAGCACAAAAGGGTTACAAAGGTGGTTGGAATTAGGACCTGGAGCATGCCAAGGGGAACCTATCATTTGTGGTGTAGGAGTTGTTTTATTCCTATCACAGGCATAATAATTTAGCCTTAGATATGCAGTAGGGGTGGGCATTAATAATCGCACAAAGTTATATGCTTTGCGGATACTTTTGAAATCTACTAAGGATAAATGTATAACTTCAAGTTTTAAGAGACCAAATTAATAGCAGATTGGGAAAATAAGAATTCAAATTTAAAGATTTGGGTCTATACAACATTATGAAGCATGTCTTGGAAGTGAGAGAATCCTTTGATGACACCTTTTTTCACACATGTTTATAACGAGTATAGTTCAAAGGATGACAAGTTAGAAAAATAATCTCTATCGCTTCAAGAAAAACACTTATTGGAAGATATATTCAAAGAAGGAACTCTCCAAGAGTCAACAAAAATTCTTTTTTAACTAATGTATTTTTTGAAGTCTTTTGTTTATGTTTTTGTAAAATTCTAGAATGGAGATATATATTTATGGTCCATAGGAAGGTTATGTCCTCCCGTGATAACTTGGGACATAGTTTGTTTTATGTTTTTATGTACTTTCAGAAAGGGTAGATAGCCCAAGAAGAATGTAAATACTATTAGTACTATATGGAAGGTGGATATGGAGGTGGAGGTGGAAGCTGGTAGACATGATAGGTTTCTAAGTCCGTTATATGGACAATTAGTATATGTATTCTATTTTTTTACTCAGAGTGATCGAATATAAGGATTTTATTCATTGGGAAAAGAAGGAAATTGGCATTATATACTCCATTGTCTATACCATATCTACCATGGGAAAACATTTCAATGAATTTCCTTGGAGAATTATCAAACGCCAAATGGGGGCATGCATACCTATTTGTAGTATTCGATAGATTCAACAAGATGGCATAATTAATTCCTTGTAATATGAAAATCGTGACTAGAGAAGAAGCAACTAAGTTGCTTTTCCAAAGGATATGGATAGACTTGAAAATGCATGGATTCTTTATTTTAGATACGGATAATAGATTTCTAGGTCAATTTTGGAGAGTTTTATGGGATATTATGAACACTGGTTTAGAGGAGTGCAATATTTCATTTGCATACCAATGGACATATGAAAGTGGTAAACAAGGCCATGGTTCAATTATTAAGGGAGTTTAACATCAGACATCCTCTACTTGGGACGAAAGATTACCCTAGCTACAACATTGTTATAACTAGGTGGTTCATAGTTATAGTATTAAGTCTCCGTTAGAGACATGTTTGATATGTTTTCCTTGGATGCTCTTTAGCATTTCATTTGCTCTAACTATTAGAGAGAATCCAATGGAGCATAGTGAGGAACAAGACAAAGTCATCAAGTTCATCAAAAGAATCTAGCAAATACAAAGGCAAGTGGAAAATAAGTTGTTGAGAGCATAAAAGTGGTATAAGGAGGGGAATGACTGAGTTGGAGGTATAATATGGTTACATCTCAATAAGAAACATATACAAGATTCGAGGAGGAAGCTAAAACAAATTAGGTATGATCCCTTTAAGATTGTGAAATAAGTGGGTGAAAAGGCTTTTCCACTAGAGTTGCCACCATATATGGGCATCTAGTATGTTATTAATGTAGAAAATTTCAAGCTTTTTAAAGCTTCCATACTTGATGAGGGGAGGAAACTTTTCTACTATTGCTAGAGGTTTAAGACATAGTGCAATATGTGTTGTGAGAAATTGGAACATGGCATTGATTTGTAGAGGAATCTTTGAGAAATTCGCAAGGATATACAAGAGAGACTGAGAAATGGTTTGAAGGGCCAAGTTCCTTTAAAACCAAAATGGTATTTGTTATATGAGTTGAAGAACAAATCTCCTCGTCTTCTTCATAACAAAAGTTTTTGGGGACTAAGGACTCCCCAAAAGGAGAGATTTGATCTAAAATTCACTTGACTAGAGGAAAACTATTGAATTGAAGTAGGAACCATTAAGGAAGTTGATTGAACAAAACTAACAAATAAAGAAGAGTTGAATGAAATGAGATTGATGAAAAAATCAACTAGTGTATTGACTAGGCTAGCTTAACCAGTGCACATATATTGACGACCAGGAAGGGAGATTAGCTAGATGAAAAAATGACATAGATTGAAGTTAGTAAGGATCCTTGTAAACTAGATATTATGCTTAGTTACATAGATTCCAATGAGGAGGGACATCTACCTGAAATTTAATGGTGAAGATGAGTTGAATGAATAGTTGGTGTTAGGTATCAAAGCTAATTCAATTTGTTTCAAAATTGAAGAGAAGCAAGAGAAGATGAATTGTCATAATCCACTCTTGAATATGGCAAATAATACAGACTAGAATATTAAGAGAGGTTATACAAGGAGAGAGGTTCGAGATCTAGCATTTTCACCATGGAAGTAGATTAAGGGATCATAACTAGCTTGGTGATCATCACAAAGTAGAGAAGGAGGAAGTTAAAAAGGAAAGGACAAACATAAACTCTCTTACAAAGGATATTAGGCAGTGCAACACAACATTGTAGATGTGGAATCATAGAGGCCATGCATGACTTCATATATGATATTGATAATAAAAGGATTTTATCCTCCATGAGCTCCTCCTTAAAAATATATGTGTAATATGTGTTGAATGTTTATGGGATTGGTTATCTCTTATCTTATTTCAGTACGTGCTTAGTAAGGAAATAAATCTAAGCCATTATATTCAATACGTAATTTTCTTTTTACTTATTTTTTTAACCATATATGTGGTCTATATACATTGGATGATTTTTACATGCCCGCTAGAAAAAAAGAATAAATGCAACAAGGAAAAACATCAGAATTGAGCAAATATGTAACATTTAAAACATATTAATGAGTCTTTACTTTGAAATAATAATACCATTTTTGCTAAGCCCTAGATATCACATTTCTATTATTATATTAGTGTTGTATTTAGTGCTCAGATAAGACATTAATTGTAATTGTATGGTCAACTAGGACCTTAATTGCACCCTTTGTATCCTATATATACTAAGGAGACCTAATTTTAGAGATAATCTCATTTATGCATTTGATATATTGTAAAATGAGGTTTCCTCCTTGAAGAGGCTTCTTATTTATTCTCGAGGCGTGGAGTTATTTCTTCTTTATATTTGTATGTTGTTTGGGGAATTGGGTCCATAACATTTGGTATCAAAGTCATTTTCACGATAATTTATTTTCAAGATTGTTTCGAACATCAATATTTTGAATAATATTAGGAGACACAATGAAGTACTCGTGGAAAACATTTTAGATCTTGTAAAGCAACCGTATCCAGTTGGACTCTTAATACAACCATATTCGGTGTAATATGCCAGCCCGTATTCGGGTTAAGCTAGCCTGTATCCATGTCTAGGGAGGAAGATGTTCCATCTTCAAATAAACAGATATATAAATATATAATAATTAATGGATGATAAAATACAATGGATATGGCCGCCTTAAATATGGCTGGGCCATCCACTATTGAAGAGACATTCCTCTTCATAACTATAATAATAATTAATTACTATTACTAATAGTTTATAACCTATTTATTTACTAATTTATTGTTGTAACATCTTGGTTCACTATCAGTTTGGAGTTACAATCCAAGTAAGTTAGAGTTTTTTACTAGTCCAAAAACTAATCTCGAACAAGTGTGTTGGGTAAAAAATTTTATATATGAAGTTTACAAAGTACATATTGAGTGCCACCTATTGTGTTTCAAAGAAGACAAATAATAATATTTCTAGTAAAAAATTCAAAAGTAGATAAAATACATCAAACATGTGACAGTCCATAAAAATTCGCTCTCCTGAAAGTGACAAAAACAAGAAGTTTTAGGGAAGTTGCCATAACTTACTCTTAGCACATTAGAAATTGGTCAAACCTATGGAATTGTAGAGAAGACATATCAATCTACTATAGAACTAAATTTCAGACTTGAAGGGGCTGGAATTTCAAAGATACTTTAGGAGAAAGGTTGGTTAGCAAGATAGTCTATTAACCATGGTTTTAAAGGTGTGTTAACTTAAAAATTGCATAACTTATGGTTGGAATATTTGTTTAGGGTGATTCTAACGTTTTCATAGATTAAAAAAATATTGAAATCTAGTAAATATCAGTGGGCTAACATGGTGAGAGATGTTGGAAAAAATTCTACACCTATTAAACCTCTTGAAGTTTCATCTATTACGCAAGAAGAGCATGACGAGGCGGAATTTGGGTTGTCCAAGTTTAGTGAAAGAGTATGAAACCTTGAAGATACGATGCTAATAAAGGTAGACGTCATTAATATGGTAACTAAGGAACAATTCAAGAATAACCTTGAAAAAATGAAGGCAAGACTTTTGAAAAATATAAGTGGCATGCTTACCAAGAAGTCAATTCCTCAAATAAGGAGAACAAGATGTTGGATTCCTAATCACCTCGAGAGAAAGTTATATCACTCTCAAAGAACAAGTTCTTTGAGTAACAAACACATGATCACTCATTACTCCAAGATCCACATAATCGTGGGTTGAACTTGGGACCAAGGAACTACTTAATTCCCAAGATCAATATGAATAAGCTTGATGGTAATGATCCCATAACATGGATCTTCGAAATGGAGAAGTTCTTTGATCTACATGACCAAGTGATGACTTTACAAAAGGAAACTATTGTATCTGTGTATTTATAAACTAATCAATTTGTGTGATACCAATGGATTTGTGATCATAAAAGGACTTTATTGTCTATGGGTTTGTATTTATGAATTAATTGATAGCACATTGTGGGATATTAAGAGCAATATCTTCTTTAACCAATCGAGAGGTCTCAGGAAAAGATAACTAGTTACATAGCACTTTAAGAACATCCAAAAATTGTGTCTTGGAGTGAAGAACATTTAAGAGGATAATTTGTTGGATCTCTCTATGAACAATTTAAAGGAGGGAATTCAACATGAGGTATGTTTCTTCGAACCTAAATCAATGGAGAATGCTTTTAGTTTGACAAGGAAAGTTGGAAGTAAAAATATGGCTACTAGAAAGGCTGCCACTAACACCTACATATAGGGAAATGTTTTCCCTTCTAACCTCACTTAACCTACGAGGTTGACACCAAAAGAAGTGGAGGAAAGAAGAGCAATGGGAATATGTTTCAACTGTGACAACAAGTACAATAAGGGACATAAGGTGTAGTGAGTAGAAATTATTATACATAGATTGTGAAGAGGAAGAAGATCAAGGACCATATAGTCTCAAGATGTATATTTAGAGGATTCTAATCCCACCATTTCTTGTCATGCATTGGCGAACATTAGCACTCATCAAACTCTTGAGATAAAATGGTATATCAAAAAGAGAAAGGTAACAATGGTAATGGTTTATGGTAGTACCTATAACTTCATTAATTACAAACTAGTCAAACTTCTCAATTGCTTTATATATCAAACACCATAGTTTCTAGTAATGATTTCATATGGAGAAACAATAAATTATACAGGGAAGTGGCATAGTATTAAGTTCACTATGGTGGAGTATTTATTGGATAGTCCAATTATTGCAATCCAAATGGGCGGTATTGGTGTTGAATTAGAGGTCCAATGGTTACAATAATTGGGAGCAATAGCTCTTATTTTTCAGGAACTCTCATGAGATTCTCCTAAGAAGCAAGGAAATTGAACTCAGAGGTATCCCAGGGAAACCCTCTAAAGTGATAAGCTCTAACATCATGAAAAAAATGCTAAAAAAGGGAAATCAATGTGTAAATGCATAATTGTGCTCACTGAATGTTCACATCTAGGTCGTCTATTCATATGGATCTCCAAAGAGTTATTAACAATCATTCTAAGGCATTTGGAGATATGCTTAAAGGTCTTCCACCTGCTCAAGATCATGGCCATGTTATTCACTTGCAACCATGAAGTGTACCACCTAACATTAGACCTTACAAGTATCCATATGCACAAAATAGTGAGATACAGAATATGGTTCAAGAAATGTTAGATGTTGGCATCATTCATCCCAGCCAAAGTGCTTTCTTTGCACCGGTCGCAACGGTTCACAAAAAGGAAGGTTAATGGCACATGTGTCTAGATTTCAAAGAGCTCAACAAGTTGACCATCAAAGATAAGTTTCATAATCCTGTCATTGAAGAATTATTACTAGATGAATTGCAAGGAACAATCTTCTTTACCAATTTGGATCTTCGTTATGGATATCATCAAATCAAAATGATGTGAGAAGACATTCTAAAAAACAACCTTCATAAAACATGAAGGTCATTACGAATTTTTGGTGCTGCCTTTTGGCCTTACCAATGCACCTTCCACTATTCAAAGCTCAATAAATTATAATTTTTAAGCACTTCTTCGGAAAATTTGTGTTAGTATTGTTTGATGATATACTAGTCTACAACAAATCTTGGGAAGAGCATGTACAACATGTTGACATGGTCTTACAACTATGGGGGGAGGAACAACTATATGCAAGGCCTTACAAGTGTGCTTTTGGGGTTCCAGAAGTGGAATATTGGGTCACATTGTATCACACAAAGGTATCAAAGTACACCATAACAAAATTAAAGCTATGATGGAATAGCCAATTCCCAAAACCTTGAATAATCTTAGAGGATTTTTAGGATTAACATGATATTACCGCAAATTGTCAAGAATTACAGTCAGATACTGGGACCTCTAACATTGTTATTGAAAAACAAGGCATTTTCTTGGACTTAAGAAGCACACAAAGCTTTTGAGAAACTTAAAGTGGCTATGTGTACAACTCCTATATTAGCCACGCCTAACTTCACAAAAACCTTTATTTGTGGAGTATGATGCCTCATGACATGGCATTGTTGCAGTGTTAAAAAAGAAGGAAGGCCCATTGCCTTTAAAAGTTGCCAACTTAAAGAAAACAACTTTTTATGAAAAGGAAATGTTGGCCATATTGAACGCAAATAAGAAACGCCAACCGTACGTAATAGGAAGACATTTCAAGGTAAGAACATATCATAATCCTCTTAAGTACTTCTTGGAACAATGATTATCTTCGGAAGAGCAACAAAAGTGGGTTACAAAGATGAAATACCATAAGGACCATCTATTAACAATTTGCATTGATTTTTGGGATTCATGTTCCATGAGTCCAAATTTGCAGAAGCAATAAAAATGCCCATTGAAAGAGTAACAACAATTAGCTTTAATGCAACATACTAATGACCAACTTCCACTACCACTTGACATGTGTACTAGAATTGAATCCGCTCGGATCCTTTGTAAGGAATAAAACTTGACATACATGTGGGTTCAACGACAACTATTAACAATTACTAGGGTTTGAGGAGTAGGAACCAACAATGGGGTCTCATGTTTGTCTTGACGGAAGTCTAGGTTCGAAGCTTTGAGCAGGGGGCATACCATTCCTCAAAGGCCTCATACGACTGCGATGACGACCGTCCTCCTGTTGATTATGTCTTGTCCAACATTAAGGCTAGCCCCGACTCAAAAGGTTTATTCACCTAGTGGCAATTAAGTGGGGTTCCTCTCGATTGCACAAAAAAAATATTAACAATTACTAACATGTACTTGACAATAATAGATGACATTTTTAAATTTTATTGATTTTTTCCAAATTTATTTAATAAAAATAAAAATTATCTCAAATTATCCCTTGCATATAAACAAATAAGATGTTAACTTTACTAGTTTTCAGAAAATTTATTTTTTTAAACATTAAAAACTTTGTCCACATTGCAAAAGTATATTTGTTATTTTGTTTAAACATTACTAAGACAGAGAGAAAGCACAAACCTTTATTTATTTCGAATATTTTAATTAATTTTGTTTTTTAAACATTAAAAACTTATCCACATTGCAAAATTATATTTATTATTTTGTTTAAACATTACTAAGACAGAGAGAAAAAGCGCAGAGAGTTTTAATTCTTAGTCATCGCGCGTGTGATTACTTCGTTGGGGCGACAAGGGATCAGGCGAAGTGTTGTTTGGGAGAATCCTACAGGCAGGGAGATAATCGATTGGGAGGAACGCAAGGAGTTTGCAGAAGAATTCGACGAGCCCCCCACAAAGAAGAAGGGAAGCAACCCGGGACGAGAGAGCACACGTAGACGCTGTTAGAAGGACGCAGGCAGATAAACGGAAAATAAGAGCCATCCCAAGCAGAGAATAATCCTGGAAAAAGAAAGAGCAGTTAATAGTAGAAAGCCTAGCCAGCGGAGAAGATTCCAATCCTCTCCGACAGGAAAGAATCCAGTTCTAACCCGACAAGCAAAGCAAAGAAGAGACTCTGTTCTGTGCCCTAGCAGACCTTTCAGAAGGAGAATGTCCAATGCGTGAAATGCTTTGAAGGAGGCATTTGTTTAAAAAGAGACTCTGTTCTGTGCCCTAGCAGACCTTTCAGAAGGAGAATGTCCAATGCGTGAAATGCTTTGAAGGAGGTATTTGTTTAAAATCTTGAAATTTAGAAGTTTAATTTTTTAATAAATTTTTCACTTCGTGTGAAGAGTTTCAGAATTCGCTAAAGAATCTGAAAGTAGGCAAAATTTTGAAGTTATTTTGATATTAGGGGATAAAATGAAATCTTTTCTATTCCAGTTCGAATTCTACTGGAAAATTCAAGAAATACTAGATATTTTACTAAAAGATAAAGTATCTATTATATCCATATCAATAAATTTTTGACTTGTCTAATATGTGTTAAGTTATCAAACTAACTTATAAAGCTTAAATAGATTTCCTCACAAAGAAAGGTTCTACACCTACAGAGGTTTGGACGTAAGCTGCATAAATTAATAAGGTAATTACCTAGTTAGATGGTTTAGACATACTATTAAATAGATTTTTCACAAACAAAGGTTCTACACCTACAGAGGTTTAGACCTAAGCTGAATAAATTAATACGGTAATTACCCAGTTATATTGTTTAGACATATTCCCGTACATTTTGGGGTCTATGTTAGTTGTGTTCAAACTATGTATTTATTACCTTCTGAATGAATAATAAATGAAAGGGGAAGTTGTTCAATTGGTGCTTGAAAAGCTTTTTGGATTGTAAATGCAGTATAAGTTGGGCTTGAGTAAAGAGGAAATTACCTCCACCAGAGGCTTCATGGTTGTCAAAATTATAAGGGTTAAAGGAATGGTGGTCCGAAGATTCAACATCAGAAAACTAACTTTGTTAGTGAACAATCAAAAGCTCAAGATGATTTAAAAAGACTACTTGTTTGTTCTTGTACAAATAAGTACGTCTAATGTCAATGACATTACCGAACCAAACGTATAATAGGGTGTATAAAGTTGGTGGACATGGAGATTCGGTGGGCAAGGAAGCGTTGTGTTGAGAATGCCAGATGGCCAGATCAAGATCAAGAGTAACAAAAATGTTTGGTATGTCCTAGGTGTTTAAAAAGGGGAAGTTGTTCAATTGGTGCTTGAAAAGCTTTTTGGATTGTAAATGCAGTATACGTTGGGCTTGAGTAAAGAGGAAATTACCTCCACCAGAGGCTTCATGGTTGTCAAAATTATAAGGGTTAAAGGAATGGTGGTCCGAAGAATCAACATCAGAAAACTAACTTTGTTAGTGAACAATCAAAAGTTCAAGATGATTAAAAAAGACTACTTGTTTGTTCTTGTACAAATAAGTACGTCTTATGTCAATGACATTACCGAACCAAACGTATAATAGGGTGTATAAAGTTGGTGGACATGGAGATTCGGTGGGCAAGGAAGCATTGTGTTGAGAATGCCAGATGGCCAGATCAAGATCAAGAGTAACAAAAATGTTTGGTATGTCCTAGGTGTTTAAAAAGGGGAAGTTGTTCAATTGGTGCTTGAAAAGCTTTTTGGATTGTAAATGCAGTATACGTTGGGCTTGAGTAAAGAGGAAATTACCTCCACCAGAGGCTTCATGGTTGTCAAAATTATAAGGGTTAAAGGAATGGTGGTCCGAAGAATCAACATCAGAAAACTAACTTTGTTAGTGAACAATCAAAAGTTCAAGATGATTAAAAAAGACTACTTGTTTGTTCTTGTACAAATAAGTACGTCTTATGTCAATGACATTACCGAACCAAACGTATAATAGGGTGTATAAAGTTGGTGGACATGGAGATTCGGTGGGCAAGGAAGCATTGTGTTGAGAATGCCAGATGGCCAGATTAAGATCAAGAGTAACAAAAATGTTTGGTATGTCCTAGGTGTTCAAAATAATTTAATTTTGTTTGAGAGATCACTAAGCTCAAATTTTTAGTAACTTTTGATTTAAAAATGGCTTAATACGGGAAAAGTCTAATAATGAAGTTGTGGTGAGTGGATTAGCAATTGCTGGTTTGTATAAATTGGATGGAATCCTAGTCATTCAAGAGGCATTTGGAACAATTAGACAAAATGAATCTAATATGCCATGGCATGAAAGGTATGGGCACTTTATTTTTGCATATTTGAAGCTTTTGCATTGGAAACAAATGGCTAGAGGACTATCACAAATTAATTGAGAGTGCTGTAAGACAGTGCAGTTTGTTAATGATATCTTGTAGGGAAGAAACACATAGATCCGTTTCCAAAAGGAGAAGCATGGAGAGTAGCCAGATTGTTGGATCTCATTCACAACGACTTATGTGGATCTATGTCATCACAATCAATTGACATGCAACACAAGATCGGTTTCCAAAGGTAGAAGCATGGAGAGCAACAATATTGTTGGATCTCTACGACGATGATGTATGTGGACCAATGCCAACACTAACAATCAATGGAGCAAGGTGTTTTTTGACCTTTATTGATGTTTTTTTCCTAAAGGATTTGGATTGATTTCTTGAAAAATAAAGAGTTTAAGATTGAGGTAGAATCCTATTTACTAGGAACTTAAGGGACCTTACAACAATTGGAGGTGGCGAGTTCTCCTTTGGTGATTTTTTTAGGTTTTGTAAAGCGCATGGAGTGATAAGATAGAAAACTGTATTCTTTACTTCACAACAAAATGGATCAAAGTGATTGAAGGGAAAACTCCCACAGAGGTATGATTAGGTGAAAAACATGATATTCAACACTTCGTAGTGTTTGAATGTAAAGTCGACATCAAAATTAAATCAACTGGCTTTAGTGAAGTGTCAACAACTTATAAATTGTATGATCTTATTGAAAGAAAGTTAGTAGTCAGCAGGAATGTAGTTTTTGATTAACTCGCAAGTGCAATTGAAGAGACAAAAGCCCATTGAAGACAACAAGGATGAAAGCATTAGCATGAAGATTTTGCTAGAATCTTAAGTTGTTGTTAGCTAGGAAGCCAATAATCACCTATAGGAGGGGAAAGGCCCAGTGAGAAAACATCCCGAGGAATCAGAGGAAGGACTAGAGCAGCGACAAGAAGAAGAGGAAGGGAAACAATAGGTAGAAAAGGAAGAAGAAGAGGAAGGTAAACAATAGGTAGAAAAGGAAGAAGAAGAGGAAGGGTGACGACAGGAAGAAGAGGAAGGGTGACGACAGGAAGAAGAGGAAAAACCTTAAGTGCCAAAGGTGAACTTGAGTAACATCAAAGAAGAAACAAAAGGGGATAAATTCCTATTAATTTTTCTTTGATGAGAGAGGTTAATTCTCCATTTGAACCCAACATACTTAAAGAAGCCAAGGAAAGGAAGGAATGGAGTGATGCAATGGATGAAGAGTTTGCATAATTGTAGAAGAACACGACCTAGAAAATAGTCAGGAGCAAAGTTATCATGACCAGAACTGAACTTAACTTGGTTGAGGGTCAGATCGAGGCTGAATTGGAATCAGGTTTGTGAATCAGTCTACTAAAAAATACATAAATATGAAAAATTTAATAGACAATATATATATTCATATATGTTAATGTAAATCCAAACCATTAGACACCAAATGTGCAACATTTGCTAATGTATATATCAGGTAAGGGTGAATACAGCAAAATGGCATCGAGTGCGATACATATCCAAAACAAAATACATAAACATCAAGGCTCTAAATGGCCACTAGAGTCTAAAAAACATCAAGCTACAACCTATAGCCTACAGGGTACAACTAATAACTACATATCATCAAACTCATTCCCTATATTGGGCTCCTCATCATTAGTAGCACCCTTTGACTCCTCACTTTGAAACAAGTCTCTTCATTTTAGCTTTGCAATCTCAAAATCAACACTAATCCTCAATGAGAGGGGTTTGAGGGAAATAGGGGGTCATCATATAACTTCGTTTTAGGGTTTGGTAGGGACAAGGGGGGTTCTTTTTACCCTTTATTTTTTCGTTTACCCCCTCGGAACCAAGTTTGGTCCTACAGATCAGTTCACAATGGAAATCAATTTGAACTGAATGGTTCAGTCATTAGTTTAAGGGTTGAAGAGTCTGGACTGGTTGGTCTTGAAAAATTGATCAAGTATGATGTCTTCATCTTGACAGGGTTCATTGCTTCGGCTTGGGCTAGATCAGCAAATGATAAAAAAATCCACTTCAAGAATAGTCCTTGAAGACATAGGAGTTTAGCAGGGTGTAATGTCCCCCTAGCTGGTGAAGAATTTGGTGTGCCACTTGAAGATGAGCCATGTGGAGATTCATCATCACTTTGTCCACGAGAAGGTTCATAGTAAAGAGATAGAACTTGTGTTTTTCTTCTCAGGATCAATGGCTAATATATTTTCTAAGCCATTGTGAAGGACAGGTTTGTGAAATTTCGAGACAAGCTCGGTGTAAAAGTGAACAAGCTAGTCATTAAGGGGGGGTGTTAGAATGTAGTGACTAGAATTAACTTTATAAAGTAAAAAAGTCTAAGTCAAGAATAAATGTAAATGCAACTTAGGCCGAAATAAATTAAACCGGTCATTACCTAGTTAGATGGTTTAGACATACTCTTGTACATTCGGGAGCTATGTCTGTTATGTTCAAACTATGTATTTATTAACTTCTCAATGAATAATATTGCCCATCATGCATCATTATCTCTCATTCTTTCTCATGCTCTCTTATTATTATTGTTATCACTATTCTATCACTCTGCAACATCATTTTACTAAGGGGTGTAAGTTATAGTATGTTGGCAAGTAATGCTAGATTTGGTACAAATGTCCTCAAAGGCATGATTAACATTATTCACCACCATTACTAGTCCTTAGCGTTTTAATAATATGGCTACATCAATTTTCAATCAGGTATTTGAACCCTTGAAATTTATTTAGGACTTGACTCTTTTGTTTCAAAAAATAGACATGTATGAGTAATCATCAATGGAAATCAAAATATACCTTGCACTTGAAAAAGATTGCTTGCTGATTGGTCCCCACAAATCGCTGTAAAGAATCAACAAGAGAGTTGCTCCACGCTATGATTTGTGCTACTCAATTTTTTTTCTATGATGCTTGCCTAAAACACATCCTTCACAAACAATATTTTGTGGAGACAAGGATGGTAAACCATGTAGCATCTTCAATGTGGTCATCAATTGTGAACTTTGAAATTTCAAATGACCCATTCTCTTAGGCCACAAACTACTTGTAGGACCAGTCTTAGCAATAGAGTCTTGAGAATGCTCATGGAAGAGGCTTGAGAATGCTCATGGAAATAAAATGGGGCAAATTTGGAGAACTTGTAAAGTTTCTCATTAACATCAACATATCCTATAGCAGCAATGTTGAATTTATCTTTGATGTCTTTAACACCAAATCAGTTCTACCAAAATTCAACCTTCTTACTAGATTGGATCATCTGGTAAATGGAGAGAAAATTAGCATTCAAATCGGGTACATGGTAAACATAAACACAATTTTCAATTGTGACATTACAGTACCACAAATAGGGACTGCAATGTCATCTCTAATATAAAATTTCTTATCAACATGTTGGGTAGTGTTACCACTTAAACTCTTGCTCAAGGTGAAAAAGTCCTAATCACCTGGGTGAGACTTCAATGGAACGTGGAATTATTACCACTGTCACTTCAGCAATATTTCCCTCGCTTTAGGCCAGCTGAATACTAGCCAAGGGGGGGCTTCCCTAGGGCAAGCTAAGTCTATAGCAGATAAGAAAGGAGGATGAATCTGACTTTGCTTGAAATTGCAATTATAAATCTGTTTTTTAGAGATAAATTTACAGCATGCATGGGCAGATTTATAAACATAAAGCTTTGATGTAGCTAGAGATGATAAAGTGGAAGGGTTTCTAGACCAAAACAAAGTCTAATTAAGGATGCTTCGATGATGGTTTTAGATTCTAATAAACAAATATCATTTTATGATTTTGTATGATATATATTTCAGATTTATAAAACATGAAATTAAAAGGCTGAAAATAAATATTTTTGGTTGGTTAATGGGGCAATACTATTTTTTTTTTTGTAAGTAAGTACCCATGGGAATTTGAACTTGTGACCCTCCATTTACAACAACTCATCTCAATTACTCATTACCAATTGCTCTACCCCCCATGGGCAAAATGAAATGGGGCAAGACTAGTGCCAATATTCCATGGGCTAATGGAGTCATTAAAAGATCTAGCATTGGCTGATAAATGGGGGTGAAATAACTCTGCTTAAGGCTTTTACAAACATGCAATAAACAGAAAATGAAGGCTGATTAATAAGACTAGGAAAATTTGCATGCAATGTTAGTTTTTACTTGATCCCAGATCTGATTTACAGTAACTAATAATTTACTACAATTATTAACAGAAAATACACTGAGATCCTAACTAATTACGCAACCGAAAAACACAGGAAATCATACACATTTGACTCTTAGATTTACCTTGGAAAACCCCAACCAGGGAAAAACCAGCAAACAGTTGATTTTTATTAAGATAAAAATCCTGGGCTATCTTCCTGGAAAAATGACCCACTGAGGAATTACAATGATAAAATGTTAGCCTTCAAACCTGAAGATCAGTCCTTCGATCTTGCGCGTTGCTAACCCTTGGCTGCCCCTTGCTCCTTTCCTTTGACCCTACCCCTGTACTTGCACACTTGGCTGAAAGTCCTTCTCCAACCACTCAATGAGATCTCATTTACACCGTGTGAGAGTGCGTCACCTCCCCTCCTTAGGATTCTTTTTATATCATTAAATGACTAAAATACCATGGGCCCTCTAGATCTCCTAAGTGATTTTAGATCACTTGAGATCTATGACCATGACTTAATCTTTCGTCGACACAACTTAAGTCACCTTGTAGCCATTATAACATAAAAGTCGCTTGCCCTCTCACGCAAGCTCCTAGAGAGGTCTTATGGATGACTCCTACATGCCCGACACTTGGCTTATGTAGAAGTACCTATCCGAGCTTCAAAAACTAACATGCAAATTCCTTACGAAGATGATGTGCATGTCCCTGCAAATTAAACAAAGACTGATCCTACAAACTGGCTGAAATGACGTGCATTTCAACTAGTAATAGAAACAAAAAGTATTGGAAAAGAGGCACTTTGTCCAGTAGCTCCTCCAAGAAGTATGACTACCATGTGCTTGAAGCCTTTAATGTAGTTGCAATGAAATGAAAGATCCAACGATATCAACCAACAATTTGACAAAGATGAGCAGCCAACGCATAAGAAAGTCTCACAATCTCATAAGCATGAATAAAATAACCGTAGACAAAACCAAAGAGAAAGAGTCTTCTTTATTCCATCAACAACATTACAATGAAGAGCTCCCTCTTCTTATAGTACACAACCCAACGACTATATTTTCATGAGGAAATGCACCCTATCCAATTGTATGAACATGCAAGGGGTAAGTGCGTCCATGCAAGAGAGAGGTGTCACGTGTGAAAGAGGGTGCGACCACCATAATTTTAGGGATCATGCTCCCCCTTTAGTCCTAGGGAGGTGCCCCCACCATTGATCAAGGGAGTGATTTGCCACACATGTGAAGAGGGTGTGCCCACCATATTTTTAGGGATCATGTGCCCCCTTAATCCCAGGGAAATGTGCACACCATAAATCCATAAATCAAGGTAGTAGTTTGCCATGTGAGTGAGAGAGGGTGTGCCTATTAAATAATGTAATGTTTATTTCATAAAATAGGTACTTTGTAATAATGACATTTATTAACAACTGTGATGAGACTCTGCACAATAATGGGGGCCCATGTTTCCTCCAAATTCAGTTGGATACTCACGTTGAGGTTGTTGCTATTGAGCCCAATTTTCTTCTTTAATTTAAAGGGGTGACAGGTGCGGGGGGTGCTCTTCGACCCCGAAGAACCACAAGAGCTGAAGTATGCATGGGGTCTAGGCATAGCTCTGAACAACCAAGCAGAAGCTATAGCACTGTGGAAGGGAGTCGAGCTAGCTGTGGAAACATGATGCAAGAAGCTAACCATCATCGAGGATTTAGAAATGCTTATTCATTGTCTGGTTCGCAAACCCCCCTCGAAGATCCCTACTTAAGCAGACTAATAGCTAGACTCCTCATAAGGAGTGATGAATTTGATTCTTTCCAAGCCTCCCATGTAAAACGAAAGCACAACAAGGAAGTGGATAAATAGGATAAACAACCAAGCAAAAGCTTTAACTCTGTGGAAGGGAGTCGAGGTAGTTGTGGAAAAAGGATGCGAGAAGCTCACCATCATCTGGGATTTAGAAATGCTTATTCATTGTCTGGTTCGCACCCCCCCCCCCCCAAAGATCTCTACTTAAGAAGACTAATAGCTAGAGTCCTCATAAGGAGTGATGAATTTGATTCTTTCCAAGCCTTCCACGAAAAACGTGTTGTCGCCTAAAACACACTTGACCGCAGGTAAGTCTCCCAACCACTACGTGTGTTTCTGAGGGAAACTATAAGTTAAGAACCTAATGTCACCTCGGTTATAAACTCCTCCGTTTAGACCACAACTCCTAAGGCCAAGGGGGGTAGTCCCTACTTACTAAGTTCTTTTTATAGTTTGGTTTTTGGGAGTTGTAATTTATCAAAAATTTGGATGAGATAACAGTACATTACATTATTATAAAGCTGCAGTGTATTGAGTTGTTGGGCAAGGCTATTGTTGATTTTGACAACTTGTGTATTGGAAAAATCGCGGTGTTGGGTAGACCAGGGATATCTTGGTTTATTTTTTCTTTTGGACAACAGAGAGAGATGGCTGGTTGCATCAAATTTGAGGACCGGTTGGATGGCATTTCCAACTATTTGCAATGGAAAGTCAGGATGCCTGCTGTACTTAAAGAAAGCAAACTATGGGCTAATGTCAGCACTGTGATAACTCCTCCCACTTCTGACCCTATTGCTCTTGACATTCATGAAGTAAAAGAGGCTAGAGCATAGAGGGTTTTTCTGGATGGTGCCAAGGACTATCTCATCCCACACTTGGCTGAGAAGAAGTTAGCTTATGAGATGTGGAACACCCTGAAAAACTTGTATGAGGCAAAGAATGAGAATCGAAAGATGGCACTCAAAGATAGATTGCATTCAACCAAGATGGCCAAGGGTGAGGATGTGGTATCCTATCTTACCCGGGTGGCACAGGTGAAAGATGAGTTGGCTGCAGTTGGGGAGGTCATCTCTGATTCTGAGTTGGTGAGGATAGCCTTGAAAGGCTTCACCAAATACTGGGAAATCTTCGTAAAGTGTGTGGTTGGTCGTGAACATCTTCCAGATTGGAGCAGACTGTGGGAGGATTTCACTAAGGAGGAGATCCGGGAAGGATCTCAGGGCAGTGGACAGTTGGAGGGTGCCGTTGAAGAAAATGTTGCTCTTTCAGCTAAGGGCAAGAAGAAGTCCACTAAGGACGAGCAAAGTTAGATGTTTTGCTTGCAACCAGTATAGCCATTTTGCTTCTAAGTGTCTTGAGAAGAAGAAGAAGAAGAAGAAGAAGAAGAAGGAGGAGGCTGTTGCTACAACTGCTGAGATAGATGACTTTGGGCAAAAGTTTGAGAAAGATTTCTCGATGTTCTCTCTTGTATCGAGTGCTGACAACAATGGATTTGTGATGAACAGTAGTTGGTTCATTGATAGTGGAGCCTCTCGTCACATGACCAGAATGTATCATATATTCTGCAACATTATTGAGACAGATCCAGATCAGATGGTTGAGAGTGAAGGGGGAACGACATGTTCAGTGCGTGGATTTGGGAGAGTCAGATTCTAGGTTCGACAGGGTGAACTCCTTGAGCAGGATGGAGTTCTATTTGTTCCAGGGTTGAGTGTGAACTTGCTCTCTGTGTTAGCCTTGGAGGATGCAGGGTATTTGACATTGTTCCGGAGGGGACATGTGTACATTTTTCCAGAGAGGGAAGTTCTGAGAAATGCTCTTATATACTCAGAGGGAGCGGAACTGATCCAACCATTGTTGATTGGTGATCGATTTGGTGAGCTGTACAAGTTAGGTGGACAACCCATGATTTATGATCTAGAGTCGGAAGAGGAGAAGGAGGCCCCTGAGGCTATAGTGGCGCCAAGGTTTCAGTCTTGATTTCCGATGGAAGAGAGGGACTCTCTTCAAAGTACCGACAGGAGGTTCAATTGGTATGAGAGGACCAATGCTCAGGATTGGAGGATAGATTCTCCTAGGAGCTTAGGGTTCAGGGTTGTTGCCCGGAGGGTGTCTTCAGATTCGAGTTTAGTACAGGTGGTGGCATTGGCTCCAGGTTCAAAGGGAGCTCCTACTGTGAACACTGTGATGGACCTGAGGACCGGAGTAGTAGATGTTGATGGCAGTGAGTACTTCCCTCGCTAAGAGGGAGTGTTAGCTTTTTAGCTCAGGAGGCACTCCGCATAGTTTTGTCTTGTATGCGGAAGTGACCTTGCATTACCTAGGCACTTGACTTTTATAAAGTTGTAATAAAGTGGCTCTTTTTATAAAGTGACTTTTATGTAATGTTCCTAGTCTATTATAAAGTGACTTTTATGTAATGTTCCTAGTCTATTATAAAGTGACTTTTTATAAAGTGACTTTATGAAATAAAAGTGCACGTATTTCATAAAGTGAAATTACTTTATTAAAAATGTAAGTGATTTATTTTGGAGGGAATGAATTACATCCCTTGATCCTATCAAGACAAGATTAGATCTTGACCATTGGATTTACGGATTGGGAAGGTCAAAAGTCATTTTCAAGTAATAAGAGAAAGCCTAGGGTAGTGTGCAAGACACAATTTTCCAAGAGAGTGAGCATTTTGGCACTTTAGAGTTTTTGGTGAGTGAGAGCAAGTTTCTCTAGTGGGTTGCTCGATTCCCTAGGTGAGGGATTCATCCCAAATAGGAGGTGGCTCGAATGCCAAGGCAACTCTGCTGCATTTATTTGTTGGGTCGTACTTCTCAGCTGGCATGCATTTCAGGAAATCTACTGGGCATGAATTTCGAGGAGTTGCACATAAATCGAGTGTTGCACAGAAATCGAGGGCTGCACAAAAATCGAGGTGAGGCCATACAATACTGTTGGGGCCATACTACTGGGCCGTACTGATCTGCTGGGCACAAATTTCGAGGCTGTACAGTCCGTTGGGTCGTAGAGCTGTTTTGGGCACAAAAATCGAGGAGCTGCACAGAAATCGAGGTGCTGGTACAGTCATTAGATGTTGATTTTATTGCTGCTGTAACTTTGTTTTATGCTTGAAAATGCTTAATGAAAAATTGCTCTTGGATTGGTTTTTCCCTTGGGTTTTTCCAGGGTCTATTTTGACCAAAATTTCACCATGCATGCAATTTTCAGACTAATGTTATAATTGTTTTTCCACTACTAAACCATCTCAGCATGAGTGTTTCAGCTTCTTGTTTTATTTAAGTGCCTGTAAATTGTCATTTAACTAGTGACTACCTAAGTCTGAAATCTGGGTTTTGTTGGGTGGTTGAATGGATTTTAAAAGCCTGATTTTTATCATCCATAATGACTTCCCTCAGAAGGGGGAGTAGAGATGATGATATTATGGTGGCGTAGTTGGGACTGGTCATCCTTAGACAATGATCCCGTAATTCCGAAAGGAATGATAGTCTTAAATGTTGATCCTTAGACTAAAATCCCATAATTCGGAAAGGAACGATTGTCTAAGATGTAAGTGGTGGACAATGATCCCGTAATTCCGAAAGGAAGGATTGTCCAGTGTGTTGTGGTGGTAGCTTAGTTAAGACCGTGTCCCGTAATTCAGAAAGGAAGGATTGTCTGAGCACCACTAGTGTTGTTGGACTAGAATCCTGTAATTCCGAAAGGAAGGATCGTCCAAGATCCCGTAATTCCGAAAGGAAGGATCACTAGAGTTGTTGGACTAGAATCCCGTAATTCCGAAAGGAAGGATTGTCCAAGATCCCGTAGTTCTGAAAGGAAGGATCACCAAAGTTGTTGGACTAGAATCCCGTAATTCCGAAAGGAAGGATTGTCCAAGATCTCGTAATTCCGAAAGGAAGGATCACCAGAGTTGTTGGACTAGAATCCCGTAATTCCGAAAGGAAGGATTGTCCAAGATCCTGTAATTCCTAAAGGAAGGATCACCAAAGTTGTTGGACTAGAATCTCGTAATTCCGAAAGGAAGGATTGTCCTCGATTCAGTAATTCCGAAAGGAAGGATCACTAGAGTTGTTGGACTAGAATCCTGTAATTTCGAAAGGAAGGATTGTCCAAGATCTCGTAATTCTGAAAGGAAGGATCACCATAGTTGTTGGACTAGAATCTCGTAATTCCGAAAGGAAGGATCACCAGAGTTGTTGGACTGAATCCCTAGTTTCGAAAGGAAGGATTGTCCATGATCCCTAGTTCCGAAAGGAAGGATCACCGAATGTTGTTGGACTGAATCCCTAGTTCTGAAAGGAAGGATTGTCCATGATCCCTAGTTCCGAAAGGAAGGACACTAGATGTTGTTGGACTGAATCCCTAGTTCCAAAAGGAAGGATTGTCCATGATCCCTAGTTTTGAAAGGAAGGATCACCAGTGTTGTTGAACTTGATCCTGTAATTCCAAGAGGAAGGATCATGTTGGTTGTTGTTGTTGTTTTTTTTTTTTTTTTGTAACTAGGGGAATCGACAATTGGAGACTGGGCTGGTACTCGCGTGACACGAGGTCCAGGGATCCAATCCCGCTACCACTATACCCCCAGGTGCCCCACACACCCCGCAAGCATGGGACACGGTAAAGCTGGGTGTGATTTGAACTCGTGACCTCCATTTACAACTGTGACTTCATAACAACTGAACCGCCAATGAGCCACACCCGTGCGGGCCGGATCATGTTGGTTGTTGATTGATGTTGTTGTTTTCGTATTTACTTACTGTTGATTGATGTTGTTGTTTCAATATTCACTTACTGATGATTGGTGATGTTGTTCCAGTATTCATATATTGAAGATGATGATGGTGATACTTCAGCTTTGTACTGAAGATGATGATGATGATGATGATACTTCAACTCTGTACTGAAGATGATGATGATGATGATACTTCAGCTCTGTACTGAAGATGATGATGTTCTAGCTTTGTGCTGCAGTTGATGATGTTACAACAAGCCTTTCAGTTGCTGATCTTGAAGTTGTTGAAGAACTTCCAATGATTTATAGATGTACCAACCAATGTTCCAGATGATGTTGTTGATGATGCCTCCTCCTCCCTCCTTCCGATGATGTTGTGTAGAGCCAGACTTGTTATTGTTGATGTCAGTGGAATAACCTTCTTGTTAAGGGGGAGTGTTGAAATAATGTAACTTCGAAGAATATTCTACTTGTATTATTCCTCCTTCGGGAGATGTCTTTAATGTAAAAGGTCATGTGAAAGTCATGAGGTAAAACCTCCATTGTAAGTCAGGTCATTAGTACCCTAAAGAATGTAATATAAATATTATTTGAGTCTCCCTAGAGAGGTCGGCCTAGTTAAGTTAGTGAGGCCGACCTAGTTAGGTTAAATGTCAAGTAAAAGGTAAAGTATAAATAGAGAGTGTTTCCTCTCATTTGTACCATTCACTCACTCAAGCATTGCGCATTAGAGAGAGGAAGATTGCGAAGGAGGAGGAGGATTAATTACTCTTGGCTCTAGAGTTTGTTTTTGTCTCTATTCTTTATGAGACTTATTTCTTTGGGCATTGTACTTTGGTAATCTATGTTAGTTTTTGTACCTAGGGAAGTGTTCCCCTAATGACTTTTGCCTAAGCCACTTAGAAAGGGGGAAAAAGTGACCCTTACATTAAATGACTTGTGAAAAGCATTAATGAGACTTTATAACCATAAAGTCACTTTTTGATAAATTTAAGTGGGTGAGTGAATTAATATTTATGAGAAATAAATAGGATCATTTAATTTCAACCGTCGATCTAATCTAATCTCACCCATTGGATTTAGAGAACCCTAGGGTTTGATAAAAAACGAAAGGGAGGCATTTCTTTTTTTTTTCACTTTTGAGAGATTCAAGTGAAGAGAAGAGAAAGAGAGAGCAAGAGAGCAATGGCACGAATTTCGAGGAGGCATTGAAGCAAGTTTCAGTTGGCATGCATTTCGAGGCAGCCTGCTGAGTATTTAATGCATAGTACGGATCCCCAGGTAGCATTTCTTTAGTACAGCATGCATCCCGAGGTGGACCATTGAGCAGTAAACTGGGCACGTGTTTCAAGGTATTTCTGGGCATGGGTTTCGAGACAACCTGCACACTTTTCGAGGAGAATCTGGACACAAATCCCGAGAGCATTGGCACTGTTTTCGAGGAGGTATTTTGGGCACAGAAACCGAGATTTTCAGCATGGATTTTGAGACAGGTTTAGGGCACAAATCCCAAGACAGGCTGCACAGAAATCGAGACTGTACAATACGGATTCTGTACCTTCCTGCACAGTTTTCGAGGTACTCATTGGCACAGAAATCGAGGCTGCATTTTTGCACAGACTTCGAGATTATTTTCTGCACAGAAATCGAGGGATAGTACAGCACGAATTTCGATATAAAGGACTTCACAGAAATCAAGGTGTACGGATTTCTGTCCTTTCTCTCAGCACAATTTTCGAGAATAATATTTGCACAGTTTAAAAAGCAGCTTCAACACATTTTACGAGGCAGTCTTCGAGTGCATTTAATGGTGGAGATAAGTTGTATTTCTCACTGTAATGCTGTCCTATAATTTTACTGAAGAAATAAAATCTCTCTCTCTCTGTGACTGGTTTTCACCGTGGGGGTTTTTCCAGGGCTATTGGCCAAAATTTCTGAGTCTGATGATTTTTTTATGGTGTGCTTGGTTAAAATTTATTTTCTGCTTGTTAAAGTGTATTTGCAGCGTGTTTATTGTTCTGTAAATTTCATAAGTAATTTCCAGCCAATGCAAAACTGGCTGGGGATGAAAAACACTGAAAATTTGGCATAAACCAGCAAGCTGCAAAACACAGGAAAATTTAGAATCTATATTGAGGAAGTTCTTGCTGGGTTTTCTTCCCCTTGAGGGTTTCCGAAGATAAATTGTTGTGTACCTTGTGATTGTGTGTCTTTCAGAGATCCTATTTATGCTGCTGTTATTGTGAAAATGTATTAAATGCTAATGAAGTAGGAATCTAAGTTATTGCAGCATATAAACTTAACAGTTTTGGGTGTATTGATTGGGTTGAAATCTAGAAACCAAGGTGTTAGGAAGAGGTCGACTCTCCCCCATAACTTAGGGTAGTATTTTAGCTTTATATTTATAAATATAAACAATGAAAGCCACAGGCACAAAAACTTGTCCTGAAATTTTGATTCCACTTGCCTTTTATCTAAAGCTAGTAGTGTGTTTGAAAACAACCAAAAGCCATTGAATGTGCCAGCAAAGTGTTTTCCCTATAGTTTTCCAAATTTACAGGGATCCCATAAAGCCCTCTCACTTGAGATTAAAAGATGAGATCAATTGCAATTTTTCCTCCAAAATACTTTGTTTGTAGGGTGTTGCTTCTTGAGGTAGGAGGAGATCTCATACTGCCTTGTCACGTCTTTGAAACATTGTGGCTTTAATGGGGTATGGAAATCTATAGAACTGAGAGTCAATGGATTTGAAGGGCGGCGGTTTATTGGTAGCTCTAATCCAAATGCACTAGAAATATCAGACGTCATGTCTTGCAGTTGCACTAGGCCCACTACAATAGGTGAAGTGATCACGTTCATTGAAGAGACACTAGAGATACTATTCAGAGCCTTTGTAGTATAGTTGCTACGCGAGATGAGAAAGAGACAACTTCTTTCAAAGCTAACTTCTTTTTAAGATAACTTTTGTTTTCTTAAGGCATTTGTAGAGATCACACCCTGTGCAACTGTGCATGCCTTAATGGTATTTAAACCAAAGTTAGGAGAAACTAGAGCATTCCTTGCTGTGGGAACTAGTGGTACTGAATGGTTTCCAAGATAGTAGAAGGATTACAATGCATTGCAGATGGTGCAGAAACTTATCAATATTACAAATATTTCTGGCACTCATCGAGTGTAAGATTAAGGAATCTGAACAAACTGTTTGGTTACCAAGGGTTGATTGATGGTTTCCTTGGTTGCTGAACTTTTGTATATGGCTCAATCCAGTACACATGCAGGCTACATGATTTATGTGCATTTATTTTTATAGTGAACCACTGAACATGTTACAGGGCACAGGATCATTTAGTATGAGAAAATTGCTATTCGAGTCATTAAATCGATCAATAATTTTCATATCCACCCAACAAATACACTGTCAAATGATGTTCATATTCTCCTAAGTTGAAGTGGTAACTGGGCATAACAATACTTGGCTTGGCTAGCAACCTCTTCTTGAAAGTCTAGCTTTATTATACTTTCTGAAGGAATTTGGATGTTTGAAAATTAAATGAAAGCCACCTTCTCTAATATATCTTATTGTTAACCTTCATCTTCTGCCTAACGTCCTTTCTGTGCATTGATTATTGTGATGTATCAAATTATGGTTAGCATTATGTTAGTGAAAGTCAATTTGAAGCACTATTTTGTGGTTACGTTATACTGACTTTATTCTGTTGTAGGTCAAAGTACATGCAAAGCTGAAATGATGTTATCTGGGCCAGTGAAATGTTTTGATGTTCAGTGTATTCCTTCCAAAGATGCCAGTCCACTTCCTCTCTTACCAGGTAGTCTCTCTAGCTTTTCTTTTTCTCATTTTTTGTATATTTTTTTCATTGACATATTATTTTGTATGGACATTTAAATACATTCAATCATGCATGCATGCAACCATATTTGTCAAGAGGTTCCTTATGTTGACAGATAACTATGGCTTGTTTGTAACCAATGGAATACTGTTTTGCACCAATATTGATTTGAGGCTAGTATGCAATGTAATGTCATCGTCTAAGCACAGAACAGTCCATGCTGTTTTTTAGATGCATATGGAAGAAAGGTCTTCACAAGAACCAAGCTACTAAGAAAACAAACTAATATAAGTAGTATCCAAACAAGAAATCCGTAAGTTCTTGGGAAAAACAGTGGAAGCAACTTCACACAGAAACTTCATGGAAACCTCCCATTTGTCACTGTGCTAATAAATAAAGAATTAAATTACTGTTCATGGATTTAATGTTAGCATAGTTTTAGCCCAGTGGGCTAGCTTGAGTGGTAGAGTGTTTTGAGCTTTATGCAGGAGGTCTCAGGGTCGTTTCCCTGAGGTGGCTGCTTCTGTTGCATGCCTCACTTGATGTCACTGTTGGGTTAGGCACTGTAATCAGTGCCGATGGGTTTGCACTGCAGTGTGTACCATCCATGAATGCGGGGGAGTGATTGGGATTTTTCCGACAAGGTGTTCTTTTGAAAAAAAATGTTAACAGAATTTTATTGAGAAAAACCACATCAAATATATCATACACAATTATTTTTTCTTTTGTATTTGATAAACTTTCTGAAATGTTTCCTGTTAATTCTTGCATTTAATCTCCTATGTAATAGAAAATAGATTGTTATCCGAAGACACGAATGAATGATTTATTGTATTTTCAATCGGACCTCCAAATGTGAGTGAAGCTTATTTTGCAAGTATTGGTATAATTCAAAATTGGATACTTTTCATGTTCATCTTGTTCTCGGAAACCTCTTTCTCCAACTTCTGCCAACTGTTGTACTTAGATCTACAAGTCACATACATCACTGTATTCTTTGGATCATCTTTTATTTAATAAACAGTACCAGCAGTATTGATGAACCTATGTTGTCTCTCATAAGGAAGGGATCAGCAACCTGTAAATTTCTCAATCAACACCGCCATCTGTTGAAATAAGGGTGCAATTTTGATTTTCACTTTTGGTGATGACCGACTTTATTTTGTATTATTATTATATATGTAGGTTTGGCTAAGGCCTGTTTGTTTTTATACAATTCTAGCAGTATAATTATTTGCAGATAATAAAACAGGATCACTAAAAGAATAACCAAGCACAAAAACAATAGACACAGAATTTTATCCTGGGAAACCCAACAGGGAGAAAAACCCATCAACCTTCGTATAGAGATAATCAGTTCAGATAACAGAGTACAAGAATAAGAGAGAGAAAAAGAAACTTCTCCAAGTGTAGAAACCCCAAAAAAACACTTCTCCTAGCTGCAGTAACGAACTTCTTTCTCCTCTAGAGCAAACTTGCTTGTGTTGAGTGAGTGACCAAATGAGAGGTGTGACCTCTCTATTTATACTCATCAAAAAGTGACTTTTTCCTTACTGGGCCGACTTCTCTAACTTTATGGGCCGACTTGTCTTGGGGAAAGATAAAATTACATTTAATAAATATTTTCTTTGGGTAATTCCAATTCAAGGCTTTTACATGATCAAATACATCAATATCTTCTCCTGAAGTAGGTACAACAATAATATAATAAAATACAATAAGAATAACTTCCGAAGTTACATTATTTCCAACACTCCCTCTTAACAAGGAAGGTATTCTTCGGACACAGTCATCATCATCATCACTGAACACGATCATCTGGATCTCATTTGTACATCACATCTGTCTCGAACATCTCTATACATACGGAAGGTCTTCAACACAGTCTCAGTTCTTCGAGAAGTGTCATCATGCATCTACTCCACTTAGTCCATCGGTGGATCCATACATTAGCTCAACAACTCTGCACAGTCCATCGGAGAGTCCATCATGCATCAGCTCAACCCAGTCCATTGGGGAACATGCACCAACTCAACCAGTCCATTGGTGAGTCCATACAAGAGTACTAGTGTGCGCTAGTGTGCACCAGCCTCTCAATCCCATCTCAGGATGTTCGAGAGATCTCCTCACTCTTTTCAGAGTGATTGGGAGAATGCACTATATCTCTCTATGAGAGATCTCCTCACTCCTTTTGGAGTGGTTAGGAGTATGCGCTGGCCTCTCCATCATTTTCAGGATGTCCGAGAGATCTCCTCACTCCGTCTTAGAGTGATTGGGAGAATGCAGTGGCCTCTCCATCCTATCTCAGGATGTTCGACAGATATACTCACTCCTTTCAGAGTGATCGGGAGAATGCAGTGGCCTCTCCATCCTATCTCAAAATGTCCGAGAGATCTCCTCACTCCTTTCGGAGTGATCAGGAGAATGCATTGGTCTTTGTATCATCTTTCCCTCTCAAGGAGGGATACATTCTCATCCACACCAAGCCTTTCACGAAAGTATGCAAACCTTATCCTGCGAAGAGGCTTGGTAACAATGTCTGCAGTTTGGTCATCTTTCAGAACATATTGTAGCTTGACCGCACCTTTCTGCACCATATCACGAATGTAGTGATACCGAATCTCCATATGCTTCAACTTGTCGTGGAATACAGGATTCACTGACATCTACACACAACATTGGTTATCACAGTGAATCACATTTGGCTCTGTAATCTGGCCAAGCAAACCTGCAAGGAGTTTTCGAAGCCACACAACTTCCCTAGCTGTAGTGCTAGCTGGCATGTACTCGGCCTCTGTAGTACTAAGTGCTACTGAGGTCTGCTTCCTGCTGCACCAGGAAATCACGACAGATTCTAGGTTGAAGCAACACCCAGAGGTGCTCTTCCTATCCACAGCACTCTCGACCCAATTAGAATCGGAAAATATCTGCAATGTTAAGTCACAATCTAAAGCATATCTCAGGCCATATCCCATGGTGCCACTTAGGTATCTCAAAACATGTTTTGCAGCAACCCAATGAATCTGTCTCGGCTCGCGCATGAATTGGCTAAGGGCACCCACTGCAAAACATATATCTGGTCTAGTGTTGATCAGATACATCAATGATCCAATCAATTGGTGGTACATGGTGGGATCTATCAAATCTGAATCGGAAGTAGTCTCTCAGCTTCTTCAGATTCGCATCCATCGAAGTGGCCATGGACTTACAGTCCAACATTCCGAGTCTCTTCAGTATGTCAATGGTGTTTTTTCCTTGGCTCAGGAAAATCTCATTGTGCCCTTGCCATACTTCTAATCCCAAGAAGTAATGCATCAATCCAATGTCCTCCATTTCAAATTCAGAGGCAAGCTTCTTTTTACACGATACAATAAGTTTCTAATTTTCGATGAGAAACATATCATCAACATAGAGTACCAAAATCAATGGCTCACCATCCACAACCTCGTAGTAAAGGTTGGGGTCTGCATCACTCTTGGTGAATCCCAAGCTCACCAAGTATCCATCTATCCGACCATATCAAGCACGTGGTGCTTGCTTGAGTCCATATAAGGCCTTTTTTAGCCTGCATACATGGGACTCCTTTCCATGGATCTTAAAACCCTCTGGTTGTTCAATATATACTTCTTCCTCGATTACACTGTTGAGGAAGGCGATTTTGACATCCCTCTGATGCAACTTCCATCCCATAGCTAAAGCAATAGCAATAATCGTCTCGATGGAAGTATATCGAGCCACGGGAGCAAATTTCTCATCATAATCAACTCCCACTTTCTGAGAGAATCCTCTATTAACAAATCTAGCCTTGTGTTTCTCAACACTGCCATCTGCTCCATGCTTGATTTTGTAAATCCACTTGGAAGTCACTACTGACTTCCCCTTGGGTTTCAGTACAACCTCCCACACATCATTCTTCATAACGGATTGATATTCTTCCATCATGACATCCTTCCATACTTGGTGTCTGGAGGCCTCCTCATAGGTGGAGGTTTATGAGTCAATAATGTGACTCATCATTGCTACATAACTCGAGAATATCTGAGTTCTCTTACTCTCTCGAAAGGTACCATGGGGAGCTTCATGCCCCTCTACATCCTGCAATGTCTGTTGTGCCCATCTAGGCCTCTTTCGGCCTACTGCAACATCTATGGGAACATCAACTGGCTCAACAGGATCAATGAGATCAATTGGCTCATCCTTCTCTATTAACTCCCTCTGAAATCCTGGAGGGGGAGATGATCTCATTTCCTTTGGATCTATCAGCTTCTCATCATCGATCTCCATATCGGATCCTCCAGCTCTTCTGATAGCCATCTCCTCTTCAAAGGGCACATCCCCGCTGACCTCGATCTATCTCGATCCTGGGATGTAGATTCTATAAGCCTTTGAAGATTCATTGTATCCCACAAATGTTCCCTTCTTGCCTGAAGGCTCTAGCTTCGTCCTCTTTTCCTTGGGCACATGAATGTAGACTGGACAACCAAAGATACGAAGATGGCCCACTTTTGGTTTCACTCCTGTGAAAGCTTCTTTTGGATTCATGTTCTTCAAAATTTTATGAGGGCATCTATTTTGCACATAGACAGTTGTTCTGGAAGCTTCTGCCCATAAGAACGTAGGAAGACACTGAGTCTGGTCATGTATCATGGCTTTTGTTGCCTCAACAATTGTTCTGTTCTTTCTTTCCGCAAGCCCATTTTGTTGAGGGTTGTAGGGAACTGTGTACTCCCTCTTAATTCCTGCTTCCTTGCAAAAACCATTGAAATCTGTAGAGGTGTATTCTCCACCAATATCTGACCTCAAGATCTTAATCCTCTTTCCTGACAAGTTCTCGATTTGTGCCTTGAATTCTTTGAATCTGCATAGCACCTCCTCGGATTCCTTGGTCTTGAGAAAGTATATCCAAGTATTATGAGAATAATCATCAATAAATATCACATAGTAGTAGTAGCCACCCAATGAGGCAACTGTCATGGGTCCGCACAAGTCAGAATGTACTAGATCCAAATTCCCTTTGGGTTTGCTTTCACTATTCGGGAAAGAGCCCTTGGCACTCTTTCCAAGTGCACATCCTCTACATATTCCATCACTATCTACATGAAGTACTGGTAGACCTGCCACCATATTCCTTAATGACGGGAGAGCTTTATAGTTAAGTCTTCTGTGCCATAGCTCACCCATACTGGTAGAGTCATGCACTAGTGCATGAGATGGTGGTGTGCTCAACCTGTATATGCTCTCCTCTCGTACACGAATCACCCGTGCTGAATTCATGCTTGAGTTCTTGTGCCATGCAAGAACCTTCGCGTCAGAGAATGCAACTTTATAACCCTTGTCCTCCAAAGCTGATATCGAGACAAGATTCCTTTTCATACCAGGTACATATAACAGATCACTCAAGTGTAGGGTATCACTAGACTCCAACTGAAGGGAGGTAGCCCCAAATCCCTTCATAGTGTAATTAGCATCATCCCCAAGTACAACACGTAGATGGGATTCTTTCTCAACCAGTTCTGAAATATTTTCTTTATACCAGTCATATGTGTAGACGCACCACTATCTATTAACCAAGTATCACTAGTGGTGGGAACATGTATGGGACGCAAACTACCACGTGACGCATGTATGGGATAAAAATAAAATAAAATAAATTGCATAAATGAAATTCTAATCTAAAGTAGAAATTAAAATGCATGTAGATGAAGGTACTAACGCAAACACACTTTAATATTTTTATTTTATTATTTTGAATGCAAGAGATGAGAAAGGCTTAGAAAGGAGCAGACTCAACTCACTTAAAGAACTCAACGAAAAGGAAAAGCACTCAAAAGAAAGATAAAAGACTTGCAATACTCAACACTCAGAAAAAGAAAAAGGCACTCAAATCCTACTGCTCAAGTGAGCTTATTCGAAGACCTACCTACTCTAAATAGGCAAGACAAATGCTAGGTAAAATCATAAATCCAGTGCAACCATTCATCGTAAAGGTTAATGATAATTCTTTGATTTTTGTTAATAAAACAAGCCAAGATTGGGTTAAAGATTAAAGGATTTGATAGCACAATCTTCCTGATTTGCTCAAAAATTGCAAAAGGGCTTGAATGGTGCAACGAGAAATTATGCCAAGGAGAAGAATGACTGGTGCAAACATTCTCCATCAAAGAACTGATAGGTTCATAAAATTTATGTGAATTATTGCTTAAAATTGATGGAGGGAAAACATATGGGACATGATTCAATTTCTTTTTACACAAACTACTTTCTTCACTCACTTCTCTCACATATTCAATTTGGCTCTCCCTGGGATTGATGATGGAATAAAAACCAAGTGGAGACAAATTAAAGCTGAGAAGACGAAAAATCAAAATCAAGCTCACTTGTTACTAAAAAATAGAGAAAAGATGAAACTTATCTTTGAACACCTTCTCTAGCCACCAAGAATGATTGATAAATTGATAACAAGCATTATTGTTCCAAAGTGACTGGAAAGAGAAATGAAGTGCTTTTTCTCCAATTATGTGACAATGCTCATACACCCTATTGAAAATCACAAAAGCAAAAGATTGACTAACCACAAACCCAAAGAAGACTGAAAGCGCTGGGATGGGAGGGTGGATTGGAGATATGTATTTTCTCCCAGATGGATAAAAATATTTGACCTTGGAAATTGACAAAAGGAGAAGCCTTTCAAAGAAAAACTCCTCATTCTAGGAATAAGTTCAATACTTAATATTTGAGGACTAGACTCACCAAAACTATCTAACCCCAAGAATTGGATCAAGTTAGATGAGCATGAAAAAGGAATACTTAAGGATTCAACATAAGAAGTTGAGCAGTGATTAGAGCATCTACTGTGATTTACTAATTCATTCTCATCTTGAGATTGCTCTTCCATTGATTTATCATTAAATTCATATGTGGATAAATGATCATTTTCATTGAATTGATCAGGGAGCAAATTAACAAATGTATTTACAACATCTTGATTATTTACACAATGATGACATGGAATCACTTCAAAAGGGCCTTGGTTGATGCCCACATTTTCTTCTTCTTCATCAAGATGATATGAAATTGAACTATTGCAAATGATAGAGTGACTAGGGAGTTTCTCTTCAAGAGAAGCCTCATTTGACTCATTGATTAAAAGCTCAACCTCAGAAATTTCCTCAGGATCAAGACTAAGGCTTCTTAAGAATTGATTTGAAGTTTCATCATTCATACAATGATTAGGGATTTGCTCATTAAAAAAATTTCGATAGATTTACAAGTAGAAGACTTACTCTCAAAAGAAATTGGGCAGGAGGGGTCATTTTCGGATGTTGACAAATCAATTGATATTTGATTATTAATTGCTTCAACAATAGGATCGGAAAGGGGAAGGATTGGATCTTGGATTTGATCATCATATTCGTTTCCCCATTTTTCTAAGAATTTATTTTCAAACATGTCATATCCAGAAATGCTATTGGTCATCAAATTCAAGAACCAGAGCTCAACTCTTCCTTGGAAAGATGAGGCCAATAGTTTCATACATACATTCTCATGGATTATAGATAATTCGTTAATAACTTCCCTAAAGAGGTCAAGGTGCCTTTTCGCAGATACCTCGTAACTTCCGTCGAATTTAGGCAACCTTTCACGGGCTTGACTAGGGATTTGATGAGGATACCCAACAATTTTTGAAAAGTAAAAAACTTTCAATCAACCGAAAGTCCTTGGCTGCTCAGAAGCAACCATGGATAATAATTTCTAGAAAATTTAGGAGCTTAAATGCAAATTGATGCACCCCATGGTTTCTAGATATGATAGGATTGATCACCAGTGGAGTTGCTTTTTGTGGAGTCACCAGGTAAACTATTGATCTTGTTTACCAAAAGATATGTCGTTAAAATAGCAAGGAGAGATGAGTGAAAAGAGATGCTTATGAATGATTTAGGAAAATAAATGATAACCATCTAGTTTACAAGACCGAATGCGATAAGATATAAGATACACATGGATACTCGTAGACACCTGAGGTAAGCCTCTACCTCCCCGGTAACGGCGCCAAAAATGTTATCACACAACTTGTAGTTGTCCCTAAAGGTTATCCTATCCAGGACGGTAGAGGTGTTGGAAAACTAAAGAGGTGACCCAAGAGATGCCATAGTTCCCAATGCAATTGGGTGTCACGTTAATCGAGGCACTCTTCACTTTAGATCAAGCCTAAGCAAGACCAAGGGGGAGACCCTAGCTTAGCCAATGAAGGCTAGCGAACAATCAACACCTCCAAGGGAAATGTGATGATGATAAGGTAGAAGATCAAGATGAGATTAGATCTAGATCTAAAATGGATAAGTGGACCCAATGAGTTAGGGCTTGGTTGAAGAGGCTTAAGGAAGGACAAGTATTCAACCAATAAAATATAAAGGTCACTTATGAGGTCAAAGTAATAGATCTAGATAGATCTAGTGCCAAAATAATAGATCCAAGTGGGGTCCACCCTTAAAATATGGAAATTGGTCCAAATGGGGCCCACAAGGTGAAAATCAATGAAGAAAAGCACTAGGGGGTTTGCAAATGAATGGATCTAATGAAACAATGAGGAATTAGCAATACCCAAGTTGGGATCTAGCAAAAATGGCCACCTACCCAAAAGTGCGATCTCCCTTGGAGAGGCCCAGTGCCTTAGATCAGGGGGTAAATGGAGTCGGATGTCCACCAAAATTTAGATCTGGAATGTTGTGACTAATGTAGTGGTGGGTTTTACTTATTAAGCCCAAATGATTGCTAGATCTCCATAGATTTGAAAAATTAAAAAAATGAGGGTTTTGAATTTTAGGGTTTGAGATGATCAATGGATGAAAATGCACGAAATGAACTACTAACCTTGTAGATCTTACCTTTAGAGCTTGAGAATACCTTGCAAAGTGATAACCTTCCCCTGTGTGTATATTCAAGAGTGAAATCCAAGCTACCCAAGTGAAATTGCTAGCTCTCCAAGCTCACACGTGAGCCCTCCTCCTGCAAGAAAAGATCTGTATGAGAATCATTCCGGCATGAAAATGACTATCAGGATGGAAATATGAAAGAGAAAGCATCAACTATGTCACTAAGATACAATAATGATACTCCCTCAGACAAAAAGTAGATCAAAGGTAAGATATGGAGTTTCCCCACAATAGTGTCCCCTTGAAACGTCCTCTTCTTCAACCCACACAACCTTCCTATAAAGCAAACGTTTGGACAGATAGATCCACAATGATACACAGAGAAACAATTGTATATTCAAGTTGCAAAGATACCCATCAAGACTAAAGAAGTAGATCCACAAAAATAGTAATTTTATTCCAAGTTTCCAGAGCTCCAAAGATGCCTTTACAATAGGGGGGTCTCTTCCTTAAATAGGATGAGGGAGACCAAAACCCTAAACCACTTTTGAAATGAGTGGTTGAGATCAAAAGATAAAAATATACAATCAACGGCTAAGATGAGCCAGTACAATATAACATGGCTCACTCACATGAGGGGGGTGCACACTACATAGAAGAAGCCCTAGGGGGTGCGCACCACATAAAGATGGCTAAAATACAAATGTGCCACATTAGATGACTAGGACAAGTGACTAGGAGCACATGGTGGGGCTAGGAGCCATTACTTTCCTTCACTAGCATCACCCCATGGCACAATCATATAACATATGACTCAATGCCATGTCCAAGTGTACAAATGATCAAATCCTGGTCCCCTCAACTGAGAGAAGAGTACATCAAAACACATCCTGATGACTGTGTGGACCCCACTGAATGCTGCAAGCTGATCTGGAAGGAGTGGGATACACCATAGATGACCTCTGAGAAGACCTCATGCCAAAACCTTGCCTCAATTGCCCAAATCGAATTCCTAAATGACCTTTTTATTCCATTTTTATTCCACCTGAAAAACCACCAAATTGCCCACAGCTCACTGCCTGGTTCCCGGGCACAAAATTTGACTATACCATCATGTCCGAGAGGGGGGTAATATGGTAATAACAAATGGTTGGACCACCCCCTTCCTCTGTAGCTCCCTAGGCAACGACTTGCCTCCAATGCACCAGCTGGACAGGCCACATCAGCATGGCCAAATTGGTCAACAGGTGAAAAACTGCTCAAATCATGCCTGGGAGTGCCTGAAATTGAAAGATAAGTGTATCAATGGATCCATAAGACCCAAGTCCACTAGAGATGAGTACTCATACACCTCATGGTAACCTGTAAGATCATCTGTAACATCCACCATACCCAGACAAGTAAAAATATGATGATCTGGAAATAATAATAATCAATAAAAAAACTGCATCAATCATCATCTGAAACCTGTGCCCATCATAGGGAATCATCAAAAGGTATATAAAGGACCATAGATCAACATCATACAATATAAGTGGTCCATCTCATCATGGATCCCAAGGTTGACCTTGGTCAAATTAGGTTTGACTGGTCAAACTAATCAAAATATGACCCAGGCTAAAGAAGCGATGCTGCTGCAAGTGCAAATGATTAAGACATGCTCTTTAAATCATTTTCATAGCAAGACTTTAAAACATTAAGCATTATTTCATTGGTAGTTAATAGATAATAGTAGGTTAGTTAATAATTTACTTTTAAAGAGAACCCCGAGAATATAATCATTTGTAGACATGATCAATTTGCTAGCAGAGGGTGAAGGCTAAGGATGCAAGGCTAGGGCAAAAGGGGATGACTTGATTGACTTGACACTGCGATACTTTGGATAAGGGAAATGGTGTGACACACTTAAGCATGTGTTGGACAAAGAATACACAAGGAATGGCGATGTCTCACAAATGCGTAAGTTGTTTAGAGAAGTGCTTATTCAACCTTGGAAAAATGTCTACTACTAGAACCGCTGTGAACTAGGTGTCCGACTAACCGTAACTTGAGGTTCTAGGGGACACTTAGAATTAGCTGTCCATTGCTCCATCTCATATCATAACCCGTAGGCTCAATGAGGAAAATTTCATATAAGGTCAACAGTCTTTAGATTTGGCATATACTTAACCACTGCTTTATTTGGACCTTTCATTTCATTTCATATAATTTCATGGCCAACAATCTTTAGATTTAGCATACATTTATCCATTGCTTTCTAGGCCTTTGGGACCCCTCTGGGATTTTGCATGTGCTTAAAAGCACAACTAATCACAACTTTCATCCGGGGTGCATTTACATTTCATTGCATTTCATTTCAGAACCCTTTTCATTGGGCTTTACAAAAGATATATATCAATAATTTCCAAAGGTAGTACAATTTGCTTCAGGTTTTAGCCAGCACAACTCAAGCAACTAAGGGGATTTCCACAATCAAGATCAAACATCGGGGCAACCGACTAGAGAGATCAAGGTATAAAATCCAACTTACCAAAGGCAAGTTTTGTTGCCAACTCAGAGTCGAGACACAAAATAAACATGGATGCTGTCCAACATAGAGGCAAAAGCAGGGAGGTCCTCCATATCATAAGTCAAGGTGTAAGTCAGGGTAAAGATCAATAATAAGGAAAGACACATGGATGGATGGAGACAAGTGAAAATGGTGCCTAAGCTAGCAAGTCAGAAAGACAGGAGTGATCATGTCCACATTCCTAAGAAGGTAAAAACCAATGAGTATAAAACAAGAGTTTCCAAATGTCAGTAATACAATCATGCATATAATCCATAGTAACCAATTTCATTTTAACATATATATATACTGCCGGATCATAATTACTATATGCCAAGTCAAGCTATCAAAATGACCTAAACAACAAGATACTAATTTTTTTTTTCCCCGAAAAAAAAGCGAATTTCATTTCATCCTTAAGAGTACGAAATTACATAGAGAGTCATCACTCAGATTGAGTGTTTGAGGTAACTTTGAAAAACAGTAATGCCTATGTCTGAAAAAAGTGAGATGTTCTCACCACATGAGCATTAACATCTATTACATCATGATGGATGATAACAGGTAAAATAAAGATATAATTATCATAGGTTTTTTACAACCTGTGTGAATCGTTTAGTTGCAAAAAAGAAGCTAGTAAATATATACAATCAGTTATGATGAGCAGTGTACATAGTAAGTACATCGATTTTCCAAAAAACATAGAGGGCAAAAAACATAGTTCAGTCTATGAAGGGCCTGTGGTATAGATCCCTGCTGACCCCATCCAAGTATTCAGCAACTTTCCAGATGCCGGGAGCTAGAAGCAGTCCTTCCTTCGAGGCTTTGTCCGCCTCTGAGTTGTTTTCCCGATAAACATGCCTGTAATTAAAAGTATCAAAGGTGTAAGAGACATTCTGAATTTGTTGTAAAACCCCAGCAAGTTTCCGATTGTTGCACTGATACAATCCATTGACCCAGTTAATCACATTCAATGAGTCCCCAAAAACAGTAACAGTTCTGACAGTGTGTTCCAAAGCGAAAGAGAGTAAGAGCTTGAGGCTGAGAATCTCAGCCTAGTTGTTGGTTCCTCTCCCTATTCCAAACGACATGACAAAATAATGTGAAGGGGACAAAAAAAGGAGCGCCCCTCCCCCACAAAGATAGTTCTGACAAGCCCCGTCGAAAAAACCCCATGGCTGAGTTGGATCGTGGTCTATGGGTTGTATGTTCCTCTTTGAGATGGTCTGTTTGCATCGATGGAGAGCTAGGTGGATGCCGCAGCTGTTGATGGCTACAGAAGCTGGTAAACCCACTTTATCCGAGAACAGGCAGTTGTTCCGGGATAACCAGACGCCCCAGAAAACAATAGAGGGAAGGCCCTTGTAAGAAGCAAACACAGAGTTAACAATCCAACTTCGCCAAGCCTCAACAAGGGAGTTCCCTTCCCACCTAAAATTTACTTTAAGGATCCGAGACACCACCATCCAAACCTCCTTAATGAAGCTACAGTGGAGAAATAGGTGTAATACATTCTCCTCATATTGAGAACACAGATAGCACCTGCTAGGACCCTGTAGGTTTCTTTTTTGCAAGAAATCCCAAGTAGGAATTCTGTTAGCCAAGATACACCACAAAAAAATGCGAGCTTTGAGAGGGCTCTGCAATCTCCAAATAGATTTCCACCACCATACCGGTTCCCTGTCCCAAAAGTTTGCGCTGATCCACTGGTAGCCATACTTCGGGGAGTAAGTACCCGAGGGATCCCCGTCCCAAATCAAGGTATTGTCTGCGTCTTGGAGAAAGATCTGATCCCTGCTGAGAGCCCGCAAATAAGTTCTGAGTTCATTCTCCAAGTCCAAGTTTAATCCAAAGGTTTCAGCACGCCTCCAGACAGGCCTTCCCATCCAGTGATGATCCTCATCCGCCAAATGATGGAGAACAGTAATATGACGCTGCCGCAGTTCCATGATGAGTCCCTCTGACAGGAGATGCTGTGCAACGCAGCCAACCCAAGGATCTCGGCCAACCCTCAATCGACGCCCATTACCAACATCCCAAACAAGGTTCTGTTCGATAACATGGAAGGAGGAGACAAGAGCTTTCCAAATGACAGACCCCCCTTTATGTGTCTTAAGCGGGGACCTGATCCAATCCTCCACCGAATCTGGTTCAATGTATTTGAGGGTCATAATGCGAGCCCATAATCCTCCAGATGTGATTAACCTCCATCCACATTTGGCAGCCAAAGCCTGAGAGAAAAAGAAAATGTTTTTTAGTCCCCAGCCTCCCAGAGCTTTGGGGGTAGCAATTCGTTCCCATTTCACCCAAGGCGTCACATGAGCATCCTCCTTTCCATTCCACAAGAAACGAAAACAAATTTTCCTAGCAGCTTCCAGAATCCCCTTAGGTATCCAAGCAAGGGACATCCAATATACTGGAATGGCTTCCAGTACCGACTTCACCAAAATCAATCTGCCCGCACGGGAGAGCCACCGGAAGCTCCAACAAGTCTTTTTTCCAGCTTTTCCAAGAGCCAAGCCCAATCATGTTTCAGATAATTATTAGGCTTTAAGTGAAAACCCAGGTAACGTAACTAATACCAATGCACATCATATATATACTGGGTCATATATCAGTGTCTGTAATTTGGACCAACTATACCCACTGAGAACATTGCTGCTAAAACTCTGAACATTGCCCTGTACCTGTATGGAGTAAAAGGTCATCTCTGTCATCAAATCTGAGGTCTTAAGGCTCAACCTTGGCATAAGGTCTACTATATGTCTGATATAAGGCTGCTCTGATGTGTGAGTGATTACAAATAATACTGCTCATCATAGCTAATCTCACTAAATATGTGCAAAGGCAAAGCTTAGAAAAGTGTAGATATCTGCTTTGCAACCATGGTAGCCTAGCTACGATGGATATGATAACAGTCCTTAGTTCAGAGATCCTCATGAAGTAAGAATCAATTGATTCTGATTTTGACATCTTGAGATTTGATAGTTGATTCCTCAATGCAAGAGTACGATTGATCTACTATGTTCAATTAACTTCTTCAGGGTTTTGAACATCTTTCTAGTTGTCTTCTTCTATGAGATATGAGGAACCAAATGATCTTTTATTGAATCTACCGAGATTCTTCTTGCTTTGGCATCATTCTTTCTCCATTGAGTCTTGTCATCTTCTGCTTTTGGTTATGGAACCTTCTCATTAACGAACTTCAAAAGATCGTTTTCTTCTAATATAAGAACCCTAGACTTCCAAGAGCTGAAATTGGAAACCCCATCAAGTCTATCTTCAACCTTAATTCCAATCATCTTGACTGAAGTGTTGGACCAGAAACCCTAGCAGGAGCTAGGTCAAAATTGAAGTTTGGACTTTTGCAAAACTAATTCCACAGAAAGATGCGCCCTATAAAGACGAGTTGAGAAGAGGTAAGATCGAGCCAAATCCGTGGACAGAAGGGCTTGATCCAAGAAGCCCTAGTTTTGACCCCGACACAGTGTTAGGTCAAAAAAATGAAATTTCTTCAATCTGGATTTGGCCTCCACAGAAAGATGCGCCTCCCCTAGAGCGAAATTCCCAATGTTCTTTTCAGGGAAAACTGAGGTGGGAAGCCTTCGGAATATGAAACTCTAGTTTCCGACAGTGGCTTCTTTTAGCACTGCTTTGATACCATGTTAGTTTTTATACAATTTTAGCAGTATAATTATTTGTAGTCTATCGATAATAAAACAGGATCACTAGAAGAATAACCAAGCACAAAAACAATAGACACATAATTTTATCCTGGGAAACCCAACAGGGAGAAAACCCAGCAACTTTGTGTAGAGATAATCAGTTAAGGGATCAGAGTACAAGGATAAGAGAGAGAAAGAGAAACTTCTCCAAGTGTAGAAACCCCCAAAAGACACTTCTCCTAGCTGCAGTAACGAACTTCTTTCTCCTCTAGAGCGAACTTGCTTGTGTTGAGTGAGTGACCAAATGAGAGGTGTGACCTCTCTATTTATACTCATCAAAAAGTGACTTTTTCCATACTGGGCTGACTTCTCTAACTGTCTGGGCCGACTTGTCTTGGGGAAAGATAAAATTACATTTAATAAATATGTTTTTTGGGTAATTCCAATCCAAGGTTTACATTGATTCTTTCAAGGCTTTTATATGATCAAATACATCAATATCTTCTCCCGAAGAAGGTACAACAATAATATAATAAAATAAAATAAGAATAACTTCCAAAGTTACATTATTTCCAACAAGGCCAACCCTGTACACATAGGCTCAATACCCTTCTCCTAGGCCAAAAAAACACTTCTTCTAGCTGCAGTAATGAACTTCTTTCTCCTCTAGAGCGAACTTGCTTGTGTTGAGTGAGTGACCAAATGAGAGGTGCGGCCTCTCTATTTATACTCATCAAAAAGTGACTTTTTCCATACTGGGCCGACTTCTCTAACTGTCTGGGCCGACTTGTCTTGGGGAAAGATAAAATTACATTTAATAAATATTTTCTTTGGGTAATTCAAATCCAAGGTTTACATTGATTCTTTCAAGGCTTTTACATGATCAAATACATCAATATCTTCTCCCGAAGAAGGTACAGTAATAATATAATAAAATAAAATAAGAATAACTTCCAAAGTTACCTTATTTCCAACAAGGCCAACCCTGTACACATAGGCTCAATACCCTATCGGGGAAAGCATCCTACCTCTTGAGTTGTGTGAATAGTAGAATACCCAACCCTCATTTGTATTGTAATTTTTAATCATTCAAGTGATTCACTCATTCTTAATAAAAGTGATTTGCCTATGGGCATTGCCAAGTGTCGTACTTGGGTTTTCTCTCTAGTGCACTTGTTCATGTTGTTTTCTCTCTCTAGGGTTGTGCTGTTGCGTGACATCTCTTTAAGTCTTACACTGTCTTAGTGCTGGTTTATGTTTCTCTTTATTGCAGAATTGGGGTTTGTGTTGGTTCTGTTCCAGTCTCTTTCTATCTGTTGTGAATGTCAACATGGTATTAGAGTAGGTGTGATTCTGACTTACTCAATTCAACAATTGATCTAAAAGATTTTTGGCTAGTGGCCCTGCTTAAGCCAAATGACTTTTGCAATTACTTTTAAGTTTTGCACTGTAATAAGATTTTTTAAAACTCACTGAAGTCATGAGGTGCCTTAATAGTTAATACAATATGTCCCTGATAAAGATGAACATAATGTCATAATCTAATCAAAGAAGAGAAATGACATGTCTTTTATTTCAGATACAAAGCATTGCAAACATAAAGGTTTTGGATGTTGTTTTGCTAGCCAGCCACATGAACTAACAAACATTTGTTTTGGGTCTCTGTTAATAGTGAACAGCATTAAAACAGGCTTCTATTTTCATGGACAGCAAAGCTATGGGGGCAGAGTACACTTTAGTGGTAAAACATCAATACGAATGAGCAGAACAAAGTCACACAATAGAGGCATTTTCTTTGATAGAAGAGAAATCTTTGGTCAGCTATATACTCCTATTCTAAAGGAAAGAAGATATCTTACTAAAGTGCATGCATCTTCCTCATCAACAACAAATAGAGGTGGAAGTCGAAATTCTTCACAGTATAAAAAAAAAAAGTCAGAAGATTATGTTAGCAGATTTTTAAGAGAAAACCCAAGTGGGATAGAACAAAAGTTTCTTATAGGAGATGAACTTTATACTTTGGAAGAAAGGGAGAAGTTGAAAACTTCAGTTCTGAAGCGAATCAAGAATGCATTAAGTGAACTTGCTATCAAATCAGTCCCAAGTGATATCCAAGCCCAGGAGGGAATCAAGAATGCATTAAGTGAACTTAAAGGCAACTTACTCTCAAAGGATATCCAAGAGACAGAGCAAATAGAAGAGAAACATCATGAAGCACCTAGAGGGGACATTGATAAAGAGATTCCATCAAGGCCTGTTTACCTGAAAGACCTTCTAAGACAATACAAAGGTGAACTGTATGTTCCGGAAGAGGCATTCAAGTACCGTGCATCAGAGGTGGGTGATTTCAACAGTAGACTGAAGACATTGCCAAAAATGCACTTGAAAGACTTACTCAAGGTGATGCGGGCAAATCAGATTGAAATGCTGACATCAAGGGCTGTCCAGACTCCAGAGGGAGTTTATGTGTATCGTGACTTCATTATAGATTTGAAAGGATTTCCGGTAGAGAAGAACTTACAGAGAAAGAAGTGGTAATTATGAAGATACCAAGGCTATGTTTTTTTGTATTTCTGTTTTTCATGTCATTTTGTTTTCTTGCTTCTTTATATAAATCATGGTATTAGCATGTTTATCATAGATGTTCATTGTCAGTGATTCCTATTTGATCTATTGTTTTAGGACCATACATTTGTCAGAGAAAGAAGCACAAGCTGTTTTAGGGGAGTATTCAGGGCCACAGCGCGAAGTTGAAAGGCTATTAACGGTATGCACGTCTTTCTTTTATGGTTTCCTTTTGCTTTACCTTTTCTTTGTTCCTTTGTAGTTTTAGTTTCTTACTTTTTGTTCTCACAATTTTGTGTTCAATTGAACCTTTCTTTATAGGAGGGGAGTCAAAATCTCTACTGTGTGGATTGTTGTGTTTTTCATTGTCTTCCAGATTAGTGCTCTTAAAAGATCAAGCCTACAGATACTAACCATGAAGGTTAACCAGTCACAGAGGCACAGTCACTTTTTACAAATATACCGATTCTTAGAAACATGGCAAATGTTAGTGTAGAAAGATCATGATGCATACATGTCAACACATGAAACAAATTACTAGAATGAGTAAATTGAATAAGAAGAGTTATAGCGTCAACACAAATTAATGAATCCCAAGTTGGAACTAAAAGCCAATATTGGATTGCCTGAAGAAGACACTGAGTAAATTGATTGGGACAGCTGCCAGAATGATTTGTTGCCTTTTGGTTGGTGTTTGATATCCAAAAGTGAATTCAGGGACATAGTTTGCAGTTTGATGATGCATAACACTCTAATTAGTCTACCTCTTGGTTTTCTTGAACTTATTATCTCTTTCACTATGTTTACCTTAAAGCAGGGCAGTCATTTATTATTAATGTTTTCATTGCTGTCTGTATTAGTGCTCTTGAAATAGGGAGCTACTAAATTAGCTTTTGTGGGATAAGTTAGTATTCAGAGACATACTGACATGGCAAAATTTCAATATGATGCATGAGAGAGAACAGTGCAATTTTGTAAACCCTGAAAACAGTACAAAACAATTATTGTCTCCATAAAATGGCAGCAAAACATCTTGTATACAGGTAAGCTGCACCATAATTTACTAGGTAGTTGAAGTGTGTATGCCACTCTGTTCCTTCAACCTGCTTGCTATTAATGTACTTCTTCAAATCTCCAACTATGGATGTTGTATCAGGTCTTACTACTGCAAACAATTTTCTATTGTTCATGGACAGAAACATTTCTATTGTCCATGGACTAAAACTAGTTCCTCCCGTAAAATCTCCCCGGTTGAGCAATGTTTTGCCAAACTTTTAAGAATCCTGTTGTCCCAACCAAAGTACCTTAACCCTGCAGCGGCAGCAACTAGATCTCGGCCAAACTCTTCATTTGCTGCCAGCTGCTGTGTGAAAGATGTACATTTGGCCAAGGGATATACCTCCTACGAGAAACTCACCACTGCTGCAAATTATAAGTCTGAAAATGACTTTGGAGGAATGGCAAAGTTCACCCAAGATGGTCTGTTCATGCTGTTGATGAAAAATGGCAAATGCCTCTGATAAAGTAGCTGTAATAGGTTCATCTTATTGCTGTAGCTGAAGCTTCTTTGTGTGCTGGAAATAGCGCCTGTACATACTCAAAATACATCTCAAGCTTGAGGGGTCTTACCCCATATTTGCATGGTAAATTTTGAAGTCATAACAGGCCTCATTAGCTATTCTGGGCACTGTTGAACAAATTTTGGGCAATGTTTGTGGCATTATTATAAGTCCTGGGTCAATTTTGTGCATAAAGGCCAGCAGTAGGAGGCTTGGTTTGCTTTTTTGAGAAAATTGGGGATTGTCAATGACCTCTTGCTGCAGTAAATGCCAATCTTCTCCTAAATCTGGGCATGAGACAGCCCCCTAGCAGTCTTCATTTTGAATTCTAGGTGCAGTTTAGGACTGTCCATGTCCTCGTGCAGCAGTGAACAGGTCTTGAGGAAGTTCTGGTCGTGAATTGGACAAGAGCAGCAATAGAACTTGGATGAGGGTTTGAATAAAGAGCAGAATTTGAAGATCTGATCTCCACATGTTTAACAGCAGTAAAGAGGAAGTTTTAAGTTTAACAGCCTGTGCATGACTTCACATCATTCAGCCTTTGGAATATTTATTGAACTAGCAGATTTGGAAATCATCAATCAGCAGTAATCCCCCATACAGAAATTCTAGGCATAGTTTCTGTTAAAGTTAGTGCAGCTGCGAGACCCATTCTCAGAGAGGATGGTACCCTAGTCAGTTAACCAGGCAGAGTAAAGAGTAAGACCCTAGAAGGTACCCTGGGGCCCCCAGCTGTCTCCTGGGGTTCTTGGTTGGGGACCAAGCAGGTTGATGCCATGGCAAAGTCCCTAGCATGTGGCTAGGACCCCTATTTGTCTCTAGGATATTCTGGTTTGGGATCAGACAGGTTCTTGGTCACGAGGACCAAGCAGGTCCTGTAGGTTGAGACAGAGACCTCCAGGTCTGGGACTAGGCAGATTCTTGGTCACGAGGACCAAGTAAGTCCTCCAGGTGGTTGATCAACATTCAGTCTGGGACTGAAAGCTCAACCTGGGGTTGAGGACCATTCTCCGAGAGAATGGAGGACCTAGTCAACGACTAGAGGGTTGATCAACATGATTCAGTCTGGGACTGAAGCTCAGCCTAGGGTTGAGATCCATTCTTTAAGAATGGTGGATCTTGGTCAGTGGACCAAGATGATGATGTGTGATGTCCTCTTCTCCTAGGTCTTCGAGATGGTTCGGCTAGATGGTCTTCTCAAGGGACTGGCCACCCCTCTATGGAGTCACTAGCAATTGACCTATGGAGCAGTCTAGACGACCACACGATCACATCATCCAGTGTGGACCTTCCTTATACAGTGATGATGAACTTTTAGGTTGTATGGAACAATTGTACATTTGAGAGAGAGATGATTGGTTGTACCCCACCTTGGTTGTTCATCCTTGGTCTTTACACCATGTTGTTCTATGTCTTGTGGTACCTTGTCTTGTCCACTACTTTGACTTATGGTTAGTAGGGTCATCCACCCACATTGAGTTGTTTTGATTTGTACCACCTTGATGTTTTATGGGTATTAGGGTTGATTGGCCACCTTTGTGGTACACCCTTTGGACCTAGGGTTATACCTTATGGGTCATGTACCCACCCTTGTTTTATGTTTTGACTTGTACCATCTATTGGTCCTTATTAATTATAAGAGTGGTAACATAACCCTAGTACCCACCTAAGACACTTTAATTATATTTTATGTTATTATAAGTTGATTTATTTTTTGGTGTCTTAACCATTATTATTTGGTACCCCCCTAACTTAATGGAACCCTAGGTCAGTAAAGAATTAATACTTGACCCTTCTAGAAGTTTCTAAGGTTCTATATAATGAAGTTTAAGTTCTCATTTTATTATCATCAATTACATCTCAGCTCTGATCCTTTGGGGTTGACGTCAAGGGTTTAAATCTGTTACTGCTGTTTACATAGGCTGCCCACCTGTTGAAGAATATCTTTATCTCAGATCTGATTGCTGTAGGTTGACATCATGCTGTTAAGGTCTGATTTTTTATCTGTGGTTGCTTTTGGGACTAGGTCGTGAGCCCTATGGAATTGATTGCTGTTGCTAAGAGTTCACTTGAGGAGGCCACTTGCCCTAACACTTATTGCTGGCTATTCCTTGGAATAACTTGAAGGCGACCTTCCCTAAAGCACTAAACTATGAGACTGTTGGAACATTGCTGAGGTCCGATCTGCTTTGTTGAACTCTGCTTGAAGTCCGATTTGTCTTGTTGTGATTTGATTGAGGTCCAATCTGCCAATTATGTCCAACCGTAAGCTTGATGAGCTTGTATGAGGAGGTTGCATAAATCGGAAGATGACATTGCGGAACCAATTGAAGAATGTGAAGATACAAAGTGCAGAAACCATCCAGTCTTACTTCACAAGGGTTTCTCAAATCAAGGAACAACTTGAAGCCGTGGAAGAAAATATAGGGAATAGAGAAATAGTGATGACCACCTTGAATGGTCTCCCTAGGTCATGGGATTCCTTCATTCAAGGAATTTGTGCTAGGAAGAAGCTCATCACTTTCAGTAGGCTGTGGGAGGAATGCTCACAAGAAGAAGCTCGACCTGTAGCTCGAGAAGAGAAGATGGGTAATGAAGACCAAGCTCTCACAACACACTCCAAGAGGAATGACAACAAGAGGGTGCACAACCACAGTAAGAAGGAAAAACACCACCATCAGAATCAGAGGGACAACTTTAGATCCCGAAGAGATGTATCTACCATTCGATGCTATACATGTGATGAGAAGGGACACTACTCCAGGGATTGTCCTGGAAATAAAAGTGGCTCTCACAAGAAGAAGAACAACAAAAGAAGATATCATGCTCACACTGCAAAGGATGATGAACTTCCCAGGAAGAGAGCCAAAGAAGAAAGTGAAGATTCTTCAAGTGACGAAGAGTATGTTCTGATCTCTGCTCTCATAGGAACTATTAATCATGGAAGCAATGATTGGCTTATAGATAATGGGGCTTCCAAGCATATGATAGGATTCAAGGAATCCTTTATGTACCTATCTGAACATGAGTCACCCCACAAAGTGAAACTTGGGGATGACTACTAGTATCCTATAAAAGGAAGTGGTGAAGCCTCTTATAAGCTAGACTTGGAAAGTCTATGAAGATGAAAGATGTCCTGTTTTTACCAGGACTAAAGAAGAACCTTCTCTCCATATCAACATTGGATGCAAAAGGTATGAGGGTTGTGGCCAAGTTCTTATGTGGCCAAAGGAAAAGACCATAGATGATGCAGTAGTGATTGGAGAGCAAGAGGGAGGCTTATACAAACTGAAGGGCCAACCTGAACAAGCCTTGGTCCATGACTCCATGGAGCCAAGTGAACTATGGCATAGAAGGCTTGCACATGTGCACTATAGAGCACTACCTCTTGCAAGCAAAGCTATTGAAGGTCTTCCAGAAATCCAAGCAAAGCATGAAGGCATTTGCAAAGGTTCTGCAAAGGGAAAGAACATAAAGAAGACATTTCCAAGTAGTGAGAGCAATGCAAAATGAATCTTGGAAATCATCCACTCAGATGTATGCGGTCCGTTGTCATCCAGTTCATTGAGTGGGTATGTATATTATGTTTCTTTCACTGATGATTTTTCTAGGAAGACATGGATATATTTCTTGAAGAACAAAGATGAAGTATTCAACAAATTCAAGGAATTCAAAGCCTTGATCGAGAACCACACAAAGAAGAAAATCAAGACCTTTCGATCAGACAATGGCGAAGAGTTCACCTCAGAAGACTTCACGAAATTATGCAGAGATTCAGGGATTAAGAGGGAGTTGACTACTCCATATAATCCACAGCAGAATGGAGTTGCAGAAAGGAAGAATAGAACAATTATGGAAGCAACAAGGGTGATGCTTCATGACCAGGATCTTCCTATGCATCTATGGGAAGACGCTGCAAGGATAGCCATGTATGTACGAAATCGTACTCCACATAGAGTACTTGACAACAAGACACCAGAAGAAGCTTTCTTCGGCGAGAAACCAGAGGTTAGCCATCTTAGAATATTTGGTTGCCCGGTGTACATACATATTCCGAAAGAAAAGAGGACAAAGTTAGATCCTTCAGGAAAGAAGGGTATATTCGTGGGATATAGTGAAAGCTCGAAGGCTTATAGAATATATTTCCCAGGGCTCAACAAGATCGACATCAGCAGGGATGTAACATTCGACGAAGACTCAGCATATCACAAATCCAAAAAGATAACTGTTGAAGACATTGAAGAACCAGAGGCACCCAGGAACCAAGATACAACAATGAATGAAGTAAATCCAAAAGATTATGGAGAACGTGAGGTGGAAGACCCACAGGAACCTTTAGATCCACCACGTGAGAAGACTTCTCACAAGAGGAAACCAACATGGGTATGAGAAGCAATTCAAGATGCAGAGAGATATGGTGCTCCAAGAGGAATGCATAGAGAAAGCAAAAGATCGAGACCATTCTCCAATTATATAGCCCTGCTGTGTGACATCATTGACAAAGAACCTTCCAACTACGAGGAAGCAACTGAGAAGAAAGAATGGAAGGATGCCATGATCGAGGAGTACCCGTTGATCATGAAGAATGATGTCTGGGATGTGCTCCCGAGACCAGTAGGGAAGTCTGTTGTGACTTCCAAATGGATCTACAAGATCAAGCATGCTGCAGATGGTAGCATAGAGAAACACAAGGCGAGATTTGTGGCACGTGGCTTCTCCCAGAAGGAAGGGATAGACTATGAGGAGACATTTGCACCCGTAGTCAGATACACTTCCATCAGATCAGTACTTGCTCTGGCTGTAGTAATGAAGTGGAAGGTACACCAGATGGATGTCAAGACAACGTTCTTGAATGTGTAGTAGAGGAGGAAGTGTATGTGGAGCAGCCACTCGGATTTGAGACACATGACAGGGAGACTCATGTGTGCAAATTGAAGAAAGCCTTGTATGGATTGAAACAGGCACCCAGGACGTGGTACGTCAGGATTGATAGCTTCCTAACTAGTTTGGGTTTTACCAAGAGTAAAGTGGAATCCAACCTTTACTACAAGGCTAAGGAAGGGAACCCAATGATACTTCTACTTTATGTAGATGATCTGTTTGTGACAGGTGAGGATGGGTTGATTGTTGACACGAAGAGGAAGCTTGCTGCCGAGTTCGAGATGAAGGACTTGGGTATGATGCACTATTTTCTAGGCATGGGGGTGTGGCAGAGTGCGGATGGAATCTTCCTTGGACAAGGGAAGTATGCGATAGAGATCCTGAAGAGGTTCGGGATGATGGACTGCAAGGCCATGACCACACCTATGGCATCGAACCTGAAGCTATTGAGTGATGCTTCATCAGAGTCGGTTGATGCCACGATGTATCGTCAGATGATTGGATCTTTGATGGACTTGACGAATATGAGACCAAATATTTGCTTTGTTTTGAACATTGAGCCAGTTCCTGACGGATCCGAGACATGTTCACTTGATTGCTGTAAAGCATATTTTGAGGTACCTGAAGGGTACGGTGGATTATGGGCTCAAGTATGATGCGAATCAGAAGATTAACCTGGAGGGTTATGTTGATTTGGATTGGGCAGGCAGTGCCATTGATAGGAAGAGCACTTCGGGGTGCTGCTTCAGTATGGGATCAAGTGTGATCTCTTGGTTTAGCAGGAAGCAGTCCTGCGTGGCACTGAGTACAGACGAAGCAGAGTATGTTGCAGCTTGTTCGACTAGTTGTGAGGTAGTATGGCTAAGGAAGCTACTGTCTGATTTATTTGATCTCCAGTTGGATGCTACTTGTATATATTGTGACAACCAGAGTTGTGTGAAGTTGTCTGAGAGCCCGGTGTTCCATGACAAGTCGAAGCACATCGAGATCAAGTATCACTATATCAGGGATATGGTGCATAGAGGAGAGTAGTGAAGCTCCAGTATGTTGCGACAGATGAGCAGATAGCCGATGTGTTGACCAAGCCGCTAGCCAGAGTGAAGTTCGAGTACTTCAGAGAGAAGCTTGGTGTACTTCAGATCGAGGTTCTTTCCAATGGGAAGTGATGAGTCTGGAAGACGCAGATGCACATAGGCCATTCTCGCATAGAGCTAGGAAAGTCCTCCTATGTTGGTAGATGTAAGGGCCAAGCCATTCTCACATAATGGTAGGAAAGTCCTCCTATGGTGTAGATGTAAGGGCTGAGCCATTCTCACATGGTGGTAGGAAAGTCCTCCCATGGTGTAGATGTAAGGGCTGGTGCCAGTCCGACATGGTGGTAGGAAAGTCCTCCCATTTCCGTTGACATAAGTGCCAGAGCCTTTCCCAAATGGTGGTAGGAAAGTCCTCCCATGTCGGTTGATGGAAGTGCTGTGTCTCACATGCTGGTAGGAAAGTCCTCACATGTTGGTAGACTGGGTCTCGTATGGTGGTAGGAAAGTCCTCCCATACTGGAGACATTGTGATGTGCATCTGGGTTGTGCTCCGTTGACGATGATCTGAAGATGATGAGGTGACAATAGGGTACACAGGTTTTGCAGAGGCATATAATCAGTTCTGGGATGCTCCTTCAGGCTTTGCAGTGGCATATAATCAGTCTTGGGAGATCTTGTTGGTTTTGCAGAGGCATATAATAAGTCCTGAGATGTACCTACTTGATGGCTTGCTCGTAGAGATGATGAAGACCTACATGGAGGCTAGGCCTACATCCAACATGAAAAAGGGTTGGCTTTGTAGAACTTCCTATGACGAGTAGATTGGAGATTGATGGTCGAGATAGCAGCAGCAGTGATGATGATGATTCAACTTTGATGATGATCCAGTGACGAAGACTTGTCCTAATGAACTGTGTCAAGAGAATACCTTCCTAGTTAAGAGGGAGTGTTAATGTATTTGTAACTTCAAAATGTATTCACTTGTGTATCTTATATTGTATTCACATGTTACTATTGTACTTCCGACAGAGAGTTTTATTCCTCCGATCGGGAATTTTATCATTGTACTTAAAGGGTTATTAGACTCTTCTAGAGAAGTCGGCCCTGAGTTAAGTGGTAGGGGGTTATTAGACTCTCCTAGGAGAAGTCGGCCCAGTTAGGGTAAAAGTCAAGTGGAGGTAAAGTATAAATAGAGAGGGTGCTCCTCTCTATTTACACATTCACTCACTCACTCATTTGCGCATTAGAGAGAGAGAGGGAGGAGAAGTTCGCACAAGTGAAGAAGAGAGAAGTTGCTGGAGACCATTTCTATCTTTTTGGGTTTTGTATTGTTGCTCATTCTATCTCTGAGGAAGTTGCGGGGTTTTCTCCTTTATGGTTTCCCCGATGAAACTCTTTGTGTCTCTTGTCTCTTATGTTTGATTTGCTGTGCATGTTATTCTCTCAGATAAGATCCTAGATCATATTGAATTAAATGATGAAAATCTAATAGGTTTGACTGGGATGGCTGCATCTTGCTGTTGCATCATTTAGCTAACCTGTGACCTAGTTGAAGGTTTGTGAAGTCTGATCTGTTATCAAGGGATGGTAGTAACCCTTGAGATTGTTGTGTGGTCAGATCCTATGTACTCGGTATGGTTTGTGTTCTAATCTATTATGGTGAGATCTTGTCTATGTGCTGAGATCTTATTTTGGGTCTGCTATAATTATTGAATCTTGCCCCTGACTAGATGTCTGTGCTAAGACCTTATTTGTGATGAATCCTATATCCTGAGACTTAATTCTGGTTAGATATATGGTGCTGAGACTTATTGAGATCTGATCTATTGTACTGAGTCTTGTTTGGGAATGCTACTGTGTTTTGACTGTCTTTGACCATTACTGCTGCTGTATGCAACCTATCATCTCTCTCTTTCTGGTTTGTACTTACCCTCTATGGGTCAGATTGTTCCTAGTGTTTGACTAGTCTCTTAGAGGCACAGTCTGTTCTGAAAGTAAATTTTTCTGAGTATAAAACAGGAAGGGTTCCACACTCCAGGTACTCCAGGTAAGTACCTTCACTAGATTTTTTAATTGTTAATTAAATATGTTAGTTATTCTGCTATTGCTGATTACATGTTACTGAAGATTACTTTAACACGGTGACCCAATTGGTAGTGTTAAAGATAAAAAGTTGAAAGATATGAAAATTATGTTTCAGTACTATTTGCTGCTGTACTATTTTTGTTTCAGTATTAGTTTATTAAAAGTAATTTTGCATTAAAGTACATTGATTTTTATTCTTCTGCATTAAACCCTAACCCTAACCAAAAATTTAACAGTTTCAAGAACTAAACCAGCAAATAACAGCCTTGATATTTGGTTCTGGGCATCCTCCATGACTTAAATTGACCAAGGAGGAAACACAGCATGAGAGGACAGAGTTCTGTGAGGATTTACTGTGTAAGGAGTAGGAGCCCACGAGTTCCAGAAACTTTGCTGTAACAGACCTAAAATCCGTTGAAGACCGGATTGTTGGGATTATATTGACCAGTTTGGGAGGACTTGGTTCCTTTGCACAATAATCTTCTTAATTCTGAGAACATTCAGTCCTGTGCATGCAGAGTACAGAAGATTGGGTTGGTAATTTCTTACAGTCTCTTTGTATATTTCATGAAAACAAACTTGGTCTGCCATCTCTCAACCATATTTGGAGGTATCTATGGTGCCATTCACCCTCCTGATGAGACATCAACATGGGGAATGCCAAGGCCTCGATTCCAGTCTATGCCTGAAGCTTTCAATGCACATCTAATACCACCAATAAGGGAAAAAGTTTGTGCAGCTATGACATGAGCAAGATACCTGCAGCATTACAAATGATTCAACTCAAGCTGCTTATGAGTTCTGGATTCTCTGAGTTATAGTAGCTAGGCAAATTTTAGTGGCAGTTGGTACATTTCAGCTCAAGTCAAGATGATGGTGATGAGCAGGTCCTATTGGTGTGTGACACTGATTCGTAGAAGTGAGCTGATAGGCAATCAAGACTTGGTCTTTACCCTCAGTATCTCCATGATTTTATCATGTATGTGGTCTCTCCGTTTGAGGTAGTTTATCAAAGAATAGGATTAATGCATGCTGCATATCCTGTGGATCAATGCCACAAGAGGGAAGAACAAGAGCAGGAGAGATAGCTTGGTAAACCAGACTAGACTTGATCCCATCGGCTTTGGCAAACTGAATGGAACTCTTCTTTTGCAAGATCAACTCAAGGCGAAGTTAATGAAGCTGTATTGCTGCCAACATGGAGTCGATCCTTATGGTGATGTGCAAAGGCCATAGTTGAAACCCATAATTTTTTTTGGTCTGTGAATCATCAATCATGGAATTCACCCACCCTTTAAATAAAAAACCTTCGTATATTCTTGGTTCTTCCTTTGGAGAAGCCAGTTTGCACAAATAATGTGCGATTTCCTTTATGAGTTGAGAGCGCCCATTTATGGAGCCGAGCCATATCTTTTTCTAACGTGAGGAGGTTGTTTGGATTCGATGGGATTGGTCAAAGACGATTTGTGGAGGAGTATCCATCCTTGAGCTCGATTTGTGGCGCATGATTGGCATGGGTTCAAGCCTCACTCCAAAAGAGTGTTGCGTTGGAAGAGCATTATTGCTTGGCTGTTCATATCTTGGAATCGATGGTTTGGTTAATGGCGTGGAGATCCACCTTGAAGAGCTTAGGCCATGTGGAGGTTCGAGGATCGATGAGTTTGTTGGGACATGAGATTTGTCCACTTCAAACTTGCTTTGTGGATATTTCAACTTTTGGAGTGCTAGAGGCTTTGGAAGCTACAATTCGGCATTATTACCTTGTGAAACTATGTTGCATGAAACTCCTAAAATGCCCATGTATTGGTACCAGAAACTCGGAAACTTCTCGAAAACTTCTTGGAAACCTTCAAGGGTCCATGAGTAGCTTGGGAACCATAGAAAATCTAAAAAACCTAGTTTATGGAAAATGAAAGCAAATTAACCTCTAAACATTTCTAAACCTACCTACAAATTAATCTCTCATTCTTATTTTATTATGAAATAATGTGATATATATATATATATATATATATATATATATATATATATATACTGTGTTTCCCCTGAGGCCTGATGTACCCATTTTGGGGGGGTCACGTTTCCAAGCGTTCCCGTTTACGAAACTTGTACACTTTTCCACGTTTTGTGCAACTTAGTTGTGAATGTATTAATAATATTTTGGAGATTTCAAAGGGTGTTCGTTTAACCTTTGATGAAACCTTAGGTGTGGTGGTTATCAAGTAGGCCTAACCATTTTTAGAGCAGTGTGGTTTTATGGGGGTTGGTTAAAGAAGGTAGTCATTATTTTATTATTTACCAATGTTAGAAAAGCGGATTTAACCACTTTGGGTGAGTTTGCTAAGAGTATAAAGGGGTCGACACATGTATATAAGAGGTTAAGGAGGATTAAAAGGGGGGCCTTTGTACCTTGGATCTTGTACTTATGGCATTGCCAATATTTTTTTTATTGAGTTTGTTAGGAGGTTAGGGTTTTAATTAATATTTTATTGTAAAGTAAGTTGAGCTACAACCTTTATAAGGGTTTCCTCCCTCACTCATTCTTCATGGTTGGTTTATGAGAACATTTATCTTTTGCAGCCTAAATGTTATATCTTATGGAGCAATTTGAGTTCAAGGGTTTTCTTCTCCATTTGTAAGTAATTTTTGGTTCTTATCTTTTATGTTGCTAATTTTATGTGGATTAGCTAGAACTCGTTATTAGGGCCATAAATGGACAATCTTGTTATATTGGAAGGATTGTTAGAGTTTTCCTCCATTCCTTGTCGTTTTATGCATGGATATCACATGGTTCCCAATTATCATTAGAGTAAGAACTTGTAATAAATCATTTTATAAGGCACACCCTAATATCATTGTTTTGACTTTTCATGGTAAGGGAGCTCGTAGCGATTTCCATGGATCATGTTGTAATATGTTAAGGTTTATTGAACTTGTTCCCCCTTTCATTGTTTTTGTTCCATTGACTCCATCGCCTTGGGATTGGCACTAGTCTTTGTAACCCTTCCATCACTTATACTATTATGAAGTTCTCAAGTTTTGTTAGGGCTAACTGTTCAAATCACCTTTGTGCCCTCATTGCCATAGCCTAGCAATCCTATCTAGGGAAGCCCCCCTTGAGATGGAGAAGCGCCAACTGAAAGTGTAGGGAGGTAGTTATTGATGTGATCGTGGGTAACACTTCTAGGTTGTAGTTGGGCTAGCTTGTGCTTTGGGGCTTTAATCACACATGCTAGTTCAAGCTATAACATTTTGGTGGTTTTGTCGGGGATGAAGCCTTTTTCTTGGAAATTTTAAGATCGTGTTTTATAACATTTTGTGAGAGGTTATTGTTGTCACACAACTTGTAGTTGTCCCTAAAGGTATCCCATCCGGGACGGTAGAGGAGATGGACAACTAAAGAGGTGACCCAAGAGATGCCATGGTTCCCAATGCAAGTCGGGAGTCACGACAACCGAGGCACTCTTCACTTTAGATCAAGATAAATCAAGATCAAGGGGGAGACCCTATGATCACTCAAAAGTGATTGGACCAAGACAAAGGTTCCTAGGGATGTGTAAATGATAAGTTACGGAAACCAATGCAAGGTTAGGTGGACCCAAGAGTTTAGATAGTGGTTGAAAAGGCTTAAGGAGTGACAAATGTTTCAACCAATGAATGGTATGGGCCACCTATGAAGACCAAAAAGATAGATCTAGTACCATGAAATATACAAGTGGGATCCACTTCCTTGGGATATGGAAATAGCTCAAGTGGGACCCACAAGGTGAAGTTAGGGGTGCAAATGGTACGAAGGGGCATGTAATGAGTAGATCTATGGATCTAAGATGAAATTAGAGATACGCACATATGGGATCTAGGAAATGACACTACTCCCAAGGAGTGCGAATTGCCCTAGGTGGACTAGTGCCTTGAGTGGATGGGCAAATGGAGTCAAAAGGATGTCAAATTATAGATCGGGACACCTAGGATGCAAATCAAGTGGGTTACCCAAGATGTGATGGTTGGATCTTACTAGATCTAATATTTCACTATGTGACCCATGTGGACAACAATCCCCAAAATGAGGAATGATACCCGCAAGGTAGAAGTTCACAAAGTGAGACACTAGATGTAGGTTTCAAGGTACGCTTGTTTCAAATCCAATGGGATCTCAACCACCCATGTCCTAGAAGTGGACAAACTCAAACACCCAAGGAGTGTGACTTTGCCCAAGGAGGGCTAAAAGCATGGTAAAGTGTGTCAAATCAAGTCCAATGACCACCAAACTTTAGATCCAAGTAGTTTAGGCAAGTATCAATGTGGATCTAGAAAATCAGAGTGATCCAATGGCTAGATCTCCATAGATCTGAGATGGAAAATGCATCACCAAATTGACCCAAGTGGGGCACAACCCTCAAAATGAGAAATGGGGCCCGCAAGGCAAAAATCAACAAGGTGAAGCACTAGGGGTAGGTTATCAAGTGAGGAGAGTATGAATCAAGTGGGATCTCACCTACCCATCTCTCGGAAGTAGCCCCAATAGCCTCTTTCAAGAAGTGCGACCTCCCTTAAGAAGACTAATGTGCCTTGGAAAGTGTGTCAAATGAAGGCCAATCCTCACCAAACTATGGATCCGAATTGCCGTGGATGCTATAGAGGTGGGTTTTCAATATCTTACCCAAAGCCAAGCTAGATCCAAGTAGATCTAAGAAAAAGTGAAAAATGAGGGTTTTAATCAATTAGCGTTTTTATGATCTAGAAGTTATGGATAAGCCAAGGAAAAAGAAGACCATACCTTTGGAGCATACCTGGATGAAGAGATGAATGCTAGTTGAGATGAGGATTACTTTTGCCAAAGATCAAATGAAGAATTTTTTTGAAGCCCTCTTGCCAAATCGATTTTCTCCAATTCACATGTGTGTCCCTCTAACCTGTCAAAACCAAGGAGCAAAGCATCAATCGGTTTAACATGTTGAAGGTAGATACAAGCAAGAAAGAGATAAGCAAAGAATAGTTGGTACAGAGACAAAACCACTCCCTGATTAACCAAAACGTCCTCCTCCAAGCATGAAGGGCAAGCCTCCCCACCAATTCGCACTTGTCAAAGAAGTCTTCTCCACCTATAAAAAGATATGGCAAATATGCAAGATAGCTACAATAGATCCTCCAGTGCAATGGACAAAAGCATTTACAATCAAAGCAACCAACATCCACTCCAAGATCCAAGCATGTACTCCAAAAGATAGAAATTTTATTCCAAGAGCCAAGAGCCAAAATCTCTAGATGATTTTACAGTGAGAAGCTCTCCCCTTCAAATAAGATGGAGAGAGGCCATAATCCTAACCACTTTTTGAATGAGTGGCTAAAGATCAAAAGATCGAATCAATGGTTGAGATGAGCTCAACAATACAATACATGGATCAATAATAAAATATAACAATATGTGGACAAACTCACCCTAGGAGAGGGGATCCCACCAAATCATAATGATAAAACATAAGACAGCTCATGGTGGGTCCAAGGGGTAATTTCTAACACCCTTGGTCAATCCCCATGGCACAATATCCAAGAATAAAAGACCAAGACACCAAATCGTGCCTCTCTAGGAAAGTCGTGAGCGTTGGAAGGCTCTAGAAATCTTTAAAAAGTGCCAAAAGTGATGGATGTGGGTCCCACTGAACGCTGAGACTGCTGGCGAAGGTGTGGAAGACATCCCACTCATCATCACAAGTCATCCCATGCCATAACTTTGCCTCAGTAGCCCAAATCGAATTCTTCAGTAGCCATTTTCACCATTTCTGGACTGCCTCGGGAAGTGTGAAGCTACCCAAACTGCCTCCTAGAGTGCCTGCGCTGTCAAGGTGAGGGCACCAGGCTGTTTGGGAGGGGGGTAATATGGTAATATCAAGTGGCGGGACCACCCCCTCCATGCACATCGCCCTAGGTGAACTCACCCAATCTTTGCTCTACTCTGACAAGGCCTCTGATAGACCAAATATGCACTAGGATAGCCAACTGAGGCTAAAAATCACTGTAATTGCCCGGAACTGAAAACAGACTGTCCCATTGGACTCAGAAGGTCTAAATCCATCTAAGAAGTGTACTCATACACCATATAAACCTCTGCATGGTCCAAAATAAATACTCATCATATTCGACAGGCCAAATAATAATAATCTGTAAAAGTGCTGAAAAAGCACAAATCATCATCATAAGCATGAGTAGTTAAAGCTTGGTCTTCATCGTTATTTAACTTCTCCTCTCTTACAACTATTCTTTCTTCTTCTTGGACACATTCTTTCCATAGGTTTCTGAACTTTATTAGTTTCTTTCTGGCACAAATGCCATGAACAAATGGTTCCCAATCTCGGGGGAGACCATTCAAAGTAGTCATCACAACTTCTGCATCTTCAATCATATCCCCAATGGATTCTAATTGTTCTTTGATCTGGGATACGCTGGAGAAGTATGAGTGTATGGTTTCAGACTTCATGCACTTCACACCCTTGAGTTGATTTCTCAAGGTCATCTTTCTGTTAATGTTCTTTCCTTCAAATAGACTGGTCAAGGCATCAAACATTTCTTTTGGTGTCTTCTTGGAAGACACATGGGGGATCAAGTGATCCTTGATGGAATCAGCAATGATCCTCTTTGCTTTGATAAGATTCTTCTTGTGCCTTGCCTTCTCTTCATCTCCCTTTGGTTCTGTAAGTCCTTCCTTCACATAGTCTTCTAGCTCATGCTCCTCAAGGATGAGCATGACTCTATACTTCCAGGATCTGAAGTTCTCAGCTCCTTCAAGCTTCTCATCAAGCTTGGTATTGCTTGTCATTTTGCTATAATGAGTACGTCAAATGGAAATAGAAATAGATTTGAGACTTACCTAAAAATTTGCTCTTCTGAGATCTGCTCGTCCTTGACCTAGGGTTTGTTAGAGAAACCTTAAAAATTCCAACTTCGAATTTCAAATTTCTGAAAGGATAGAAAGATGTGCCTTGCAGAGTTGATCAAGCTGGTATACTTCAAATTTGAAATCTGCAAAATTTGACCCCTCAAAAATTGCCTTGAAACTTCCGGATCTTTTGGACAGGATCCCGAACTAGGGTTTGATAAAGCCCGGCCTTTTGCCCAACCAAAAGCTTCGATCTTGTGCTCAAAAGTTCGATTTTTCTGAGTATCCAGCCGTGGTCACAGATTCCAAAAATTTCTACTTTTGCAGAAAATTTTTCCACCTTTCCGATCAAAATCCTGATTTAGGGTTTGATGGAGCCCGACCTTCTGCCCAACCAAAAAATTCGATCTAGGGCTCAAAGGTTCGATTTTTTTGAGAGGATCAATCCTATGCAGAGAAAACTCAAAAATTCTCCGTCTGTCAAAAGCCCTAATTTTCCGTGGCTGCACAATGTAATCTTTCAGGCTAGCTCTGATACCATGTTAGTTTTTACATGAGCAGCATATAGCATATAAACAATTACTGAAAGATAAACAAGCACAACATAAAAAATAAGAGACACAATTTATCCTGGGAAACCCTCTTGGGGTAGAAAACCCAGCAAAGCCTTCCTCAATATAGAATTCACAAAGTACAAGATAACCCCAAGACAAAACAGTTACTCCTCCACTTGTGCGCACCTCTCTTCTTCACCTATGCGAACTTGCTTGAGTGAATGAGTAATTAGAAGTGAGAGAAAGCACTTCTTCTGTTGAGATGACTAATTCCCCAACAGGGCCGACTTGTCTACTTGACTGGTCAATTTCATAATATAATAATCTTTTAGGGGCTTTTCTGAGCCGACACATGTCCTAGGGTTTACATTGATTCTTTCAATGACCTTTACATTATTAATTACATGACCATCAACTTCCATAGGAGGAATACAATAATATAAATAGAATATCTTCCGCAGTTACATTATTTTAACATGTAGGGTGAAGCAAGCATCATTGTGAAGGCATTGAAGGTTCACCTTGGCGACTCTACACATTTGGTATCTTCATTGGTATGAGGTATGCTTATGTACATTTAAGATTTGGTAGCGAAAAGGTGAACAAACATGGCACTGCCTCCGTGGATAGCATAATATTTTGCTTCTCATTTCTCAAAAATCCCAGGTTTTCCTAATGAGCTACTAGAGTCATTTTCTTATAATATAAAATTTAATGATCATGATGATTTTGCCATGGAGCATGTTGGGTGTTTCTTGACATTTGCTTTAGAGTTTGGTATTAAGAATGAAGATATCTTCATGAGGTTATTTGTGCTTGGCTTGAAGGAAATGCATGTACTTGGTTTGAAGGCATTGGTAGAGGAGAGATCTCTTCTCTTGCAAATTGATAGAGGTATTTTGTAGCCATTGGTGCCCAGAAGATCATGAAACATGTGTGCCCTATGTTGAATTCATGAAAGGTTATGTTCAAAGTGTAGAAAAAACAGTTCTCAAACAGGTTCAAGTTATATTCAGATTATCAATGTTTAATAGCCCATCTCATTCAACCATAGACAGCTGCAAATGAAATTTAACTCATAAACACATCTGAACTGGAAGCACAAGAGAAGTCTACCAAAATACTGAGAATAGAAATAAAACAACAGCCATACACATGAAAATTTCAGTCTCAAATATTTTAGCCAATATGGCCCAGGCAAAACCCCAACTGGGGAAAAAACCTATGAGAGAGAGTGAGTATTTTTATTTTTTCAATAACATACAGCAGTACAAAAATCAGAATTAAAATCACAACTTATCTCCACCAATGAAGACCAAGAAGCTGCCCCAAAACAGTGACTGAGCTGTCTTGAATTCTGTGCAAGCAATCTTCTGGAAATTCGAGCCTTTCACAGGACTGTACGGACTGTCTCACACAGTCTGCCAACCTCCTCGATTTTTGTGCCCTTCAAGCAGTCTTCAAACTCGGCTTCTGTGCAGCATTTATTATCTCGAATTTCAAGCTATCTCAGTCAAGAAAAACGTGTCACTCTGCTACAGAACTGGCTGTACGGACAGGGTAATAAATGCTGAAAGGTTACCTTGATTACTGTGTCAGAATTCCTCAAACTCTGGAAAATACCTCGATTTCTGTGCTGCTGTAACTCCTCAAATTCTGTTCCAGATTCTCTCTAGAAACTCGTGCCACTTCAATCAGCTGTACGGCCTTGGAATCCGTGCTGTACCTTGTCTTGGGAATTGAGCTGCTATCTCAGACAGCTACCTTTTCTCTCTCAAACTCCAACTCGACCTTGCTCTCCAACTTTCTTGGGATGTGTGCAAATGAAAGAGGGAAAGACAATTTAATTCAAAATTCTTGTCTTTTGGTTGGCCTCTCAAGGGTAACTGAAGAGTCATCTAATCCAAGGGCCCACAATAGATTAGATCAATGGATGAGAATAAATGCTCATAATTCTCTCCATAATTTAAATTTATTCATTTACCACTTAAATACACTAAAAGTCACTTTATAATAATAAAGTGAATTAATAGCTCATCTCAAGCAATTAATACAAAGGTCATGTCCCATTTTTCCTCATTAATTACTTAGGCATAAAATGACAAGGAGAACACTTCCTGGGTACAATTTCAACACAAAGAAGTCCATGATGAAGCCAAAGATGAAGATCAAGCCCTTGAAGAGATCTTTGAGGAGGTTCATGGGGTTGATCAAGAAGAGCATGTCCAAGAGGAAACCCTGGAAGGTTCCCAGCCATTTGAGAATGCTGGTACTGCAGATTTGAAGCAGCATTGAAATTTTTTAGTGCAGATCTGGAGCAGCCTGTTCTGCCCTCTCCTAGGGTGGATGTGGATCAGATTTTTCAGCCATTCAATTCAGAGTTTGCTGCAGATTTGGGACAGCAGGAAGAAGGTTTGATTGCAGGTTCAAAACAGCAAAGTTTGCCATCTTTACGGACAGTTTTTGAGCAGTTTCAGGATGAAGGTGTATTTTTCAGCCCTGTCCAAATTTTGGATAGAAGGGGCTTGTGAGAGAGACTGCCCTCCTTGGCAAGGTTTTCAGGATCCTTCTCATGATCCCATGCAGTTTTTCAACCTTCTCTTCATGAAGAAGATTGTATACATTCAGCTCATCATTGGCTTCAGCAGTCAATCCTTGTGGTGATGTGCAAAGGCCATAGTCGAAACTAGTGCCCATAATGTTTTTTGGTCAGCGAATCATCAATAAGAGGATCACCCACCCTTTGAATAAAAAGCCTTCGTATATTCTTGGTTACGCCTTTAAGTCAGTTTGCACAAATAATAAGATGCGATTTCCTTTACAAGTTGAGAGCGTCCATTTATGGGGCTGTTTGTTGACATGGAGCCGAGTCATATTTTTTTCTAACGCGTTGTTAATGTATTTGTAACTTTGGATTGTACTCACTTGTATATTTTATATTGTATTCATTGTACTTCTGACGGAGAGGTTTATTCCTCCGATCAGGAAAGTTATTATTGTACTTTAAGGGTTATTAGACTCTCCTAGAGAAGTCGGCCCTGAGTTAAGTGGTAGGGGGTTATTAGACTCTCCTAGGAGAAGTCGGCCCAGTTAGGGTTAAAGTCAAGTGAAAGTAAAGTATAAATAGAGGGTGCTCCTCTCTATTTACACATTCACTCACTCACTCATTTGCGCATTAGTGAGAGAGAGGAGGAGTTCACACAAGTGAAGAAGAGAGAAGCTGCTGGAGACCATTTCTATCTTTTGGGGTTTTGTATTATTGCTCATTCTATCTCTGAGGAAGTTGCGGGGTTTTCTCCTTTATGGTTTCCCCGATGAAACTCTTTGTGTCTCTTGTCTCTTGTGTTTGATTTGCTATGCATGTTATTCTCTCAGATAAGATCCTAGATCATATTGAATTAAATGATGAAAATCTAACATGGTATCATAGCTAACTTGAGAAGAAGACACTGTGCCGCTGCAATGTAAAACTTAATGAAATTCCGCAAGACTTTGGATAATGTCTAGCATGGTAATATAGAACATTCCTAGGCCCCAATCACCCCATGGACTCGATCATTAGATGCCTTTGACCACTTTGGAGGTATTTTTGAGTGCAAAACTCAAATAATTAAAATCACTAAAAATGAATTTTAGTTATCCAAGTGAGAAAACACTCGATGAAAGGACTTCCCTAATGATAAAATCTTAGGCAACTAAGTTACACAAAACTTGACCCTCATGCTGACATATCCTTACAAAATCCCCCGTAGGGGTGCAAAATTTCATGGAGAGAAGATAAGAAGAGAGCTGCCTCGCTTGAAAAAATCATTAGGTACTTCTTTCTTGTCTTAAGGCACATGGAACATATGCATGGTACATCGTTGTCCACCTAGTTGGTTTTGGTGGTCAATAGGCTTTCTCACTCATTCTTCGTGGTTGGTCTATGGGAACATTTCTCTTTTCAAGCCTTAATGTTATATCTTATGGAACAATTTGAGTTCAAGGGTTTTCTTCTCCATTTGTAAGTAATTTTTGGTTGTTATCTTTTATGTTGCTAATGGTATGTGGATCTTGTCACATTGGAAGGATTGTGAGAGAGTTTTCCTCCATTCCTTGTTGTTTTATAAAGCCCTTCGTGCCTTTTCAACATAAAGGACACACCCTTTGCTTATAAGTAATTAGTTATATATATTAGTGTTTATCATTTATTATTTATGATTATTTATTATTTAGGTTTATTTATTTATTTAATGTTTATTTTTATGTTCATAACATTGCCTTCCTCTTTAGAAAGGCTTTGTCCTCAAAGCAATTTGAAAAAGGCTTTATGCCTTTGCTCTGTAATGTCATCGCATCATTGAGTGCTGAACAAAACTTTCGAAATGTAGAAGGGTCGATCCATCCAAAATCGATTTATTGCTGAATGTTGCGCTTCCACAATGAACTGACGCCATGGAGTTTGAGTGCACTGTAATCAATATCTTTCGTTATTTGTTCATGATTTTTAGGACATCTGATTTTATGATTTGGATGCCGATAGAGAATTCTTATAACGTTATTTCCCTTGATCACATTTGTAGTGTTTTCTTGTTTTAACCTTCGCATATGCTTTTCTTCAAATGGGTTGACATCTTGAGCGGTGATCTGAACTAGATTTGTGATTGTGTATTTTTTGCATCTTGTTCTTTTATTCTTGATGATTTCGATACCTCATTCTAGATGTCTTCTAATTTATTTTCTAATAAATATGTTATCATTCTGAATTTTTTTGATTGTCTCTTCTTGCAACTTTTCATTATCTTTTAACTTCTTAATTTGTTCCTCTAGTTCTTGATTAAGATTTCTAAGGCAATGATTTTCTTCTCGCTTTTCTAGTATTTTTCCTTCAATGTCTTCATTGACTCGTTCTGACTTCCGAATACATTTTTATTTTTTATTTATTTTTGAAACTAGAATTTTGTTATGGTTTCTCAGTCGGAAGATTTCTTCAGTATTGTGTGATAACTTTTTATTGATTTGTGTGATCTTTGATCGATGCATGTTGTTAATGTCGTCTTTTTGCAGCTGGAGTTCTTTTATTTGATGTTGACATTGATTGACTTCTGATTCTTGACTTTCCAACTTACTTTGAACTTGTGCCATTCCATTATCTTTGTCCATGATAAGCTTGTTTAAACGCTTTATTTCTTCTTCTAAATCTTCATAGCTTCCATATGTTGATTCTTCGACTGTATTTTGTGATGGGGGAATTCTCATTGATAGGTCATGTATTGCTATTTTCTTCTTCTCAAGGAAGGTCATGAACTTCTTTTTTGTATTGAGGGTGAATGTTCCCAATGTTTCCATCTAGTTATGACCTAACATTATATCGACAAGATTGTCGTCTATAGCTGCAACAGTGAATTGGGACGGAAAATTATAATCATCGACCTGTAAATGTAATTCATTTATTTGTTCTTCGTTCAACTTGTTCTTCACTATACTTGATTTTGGAACTTGTAGTTGATTAGCAACATCAACATTAATAAAATTTTCTTTATTGCCTGTACAAATAGCGATGGCAATTGGACTTTCATCAAATATCCCATAAACTTTTGGCATTGCCATAGGCACTTTCGACGGAACCTCGATGAATATTTTATTCTCGGGAGTAATATTTGTCTCTTCCATTTTGATTTTCTTTCTCTTTTTTTTTCCTTAAGACTTCTTCGGCAGTAAAGGGTCTTTGACTCCTCTTCTTCTTAAAACTTCTTTAATACTTAAAAATTTCTAAATCTGGGATCTTTTATTCAATGACTCAATGTTGATGATGGAGAAAATCCGCTACTTGGATCCAAATTTTGACTGCACCAGTGAATCTAGCTCACAAAAACGGTGAAGAATGACTATATACACTGTCCTCGATAATCTATGCACAACTTGAAGTATCCATCCTTCTTTCGAACTAACACCATTGGAGCTACATAAGGGATTCTACTCTTTGAAATGCCACCACATCTTAACAGATCTTGGGTTATCCTCTCAATCTCTGTTTTATAATGATGTGGATATCTGTAAGGTTTGATATTGATAGGTTTCGCCCCTGGTTCTATCTCAATCATATGTTCGATCTTCCAGTTAGGTGGTAATTCCATCAGGAGCTCTTGGAATACCTTATTGTGTTTTTGAATTAGTTCTTGGATCTCTGGTGATCTAGGATCTTCCATCTTGCATGTTAATAGCTCCATTTCTTGACATTGGATTACGTATGCAGGTGCTCCTTTTCTGATTAGTTTTTCCATTTGATGTGATGAAACAATTTGTGTTTGGGGTGGTTGGAAACCATACAATTTGTACTTTTCTCCTAGCCACTTGAACTTGATAAAGTGCTCTTGATGGTTAGCGGAGTAAGTACCTAATGTTTGCAACCATTGAATTCCCAACACCACGTCTACTCCTCCAAGAGGCACTGCGAAGAAGTCGAATTCTAGGTTATACTCTTGCATTTGTAATTTAACCTTGTGACATCTTCCCACATTTTCAATCTTCCTACCATCTGCCACCATCACTTTCATGTTAGGTACGGGGTATAGAAATAGGTTTGACCTCTTTGCGAGATTAACATTGATAAAATTATGGGTGCTCCCTGTATCTATGAGGACCATGACATTGTTATTTTTGACATGGCCCTTCAGTTTTAAGGTTTGAGGATCAAATATCCCTATAATGGTGGCGAGTGAAATTTTTTGGAGCATTATCCTCTAACTCTGAGGGATAGTCTTGGTGATTGCCTTCATAGCCTTCACTTAACCCATCATTGTTAGAGTCAACTTCTCCTTTTGCTTCACATGCATACAACTTTTGGGGATGGCTCTTCTGGGAGCATCTATGTTTGGGTTCCCATTTTTCTTCGCAGTACTTGCATTTTCCCTCTTTCATCCTTTGGGTCTTCAAACTGAGTTTGCCTCCTTCTCTGAGATGCGGGGGCGTATATTTTGAAGTTCCTACAATTGCTAATTAAGGAGGTTTCTTTCTTGAGTACTTTATCGAAACTAGTTTGAGAAGATCTCTTAAACTTGTTCTCTACGATCTTTGCTTTACGTCTTGCCTTCTCCATAGTTGTGATGTTATGCATCTCTAATTCATCTTGTATGTATTCTTTCAGTCCATGTACATAAGTTTGAAGACATTGTTCATCTGTTAGTTCTGGGACTCGGGTTGCTAAGGCCTCCCATTTGTAGGTGTACTCATCTACACCGCCCTTCTGTTGTAATCGAGTGATCTTAGCAAAAAGATCCTTCTCAGTTACACCTTGGAACCTTTTAAGAAGATCGTTCTTAAAATTATTCCAGCTGAAGTTGCAAACCTTTGTTGTAGCCTTCCACCACATGTACCAATTATATGCATTACCATCCCCAACTGCATGGCTAAATAATTTTTTTTTCACAGTCGATATGTATGTTATGGATGTCAAAGTATTCTTCTGCCTTATTAATCCTTGTGATACACTGCTTCTCGTCACCACCATCGAACTTAGGTAATTCTTATTTTACCCTGATCTGGTATCCATGTGTCGGTGGAACTGGGCTATTGGGGGTGGGTTAAAAAGGTGGAACCCCTGAAAGGTAGGGTTTGCTTGATGGTCAGGTGTTTTTGGTGTGCTTGGATTAGGTGTATTAAAAGGATCTAAAGGTGGGTTGTTGGTATGAAGGGGATCAAAGGAACGCATAATGGCTATAAAATTCATAAGTTTATCGTGATTTTGTCTCTGTTCCATTCTTAAGGTGTTTATGTCTTCCCTAAGGGCCTAACTCTGGCAACAGTTTGATCCAATTAGCTGTTCTTTTTTTCGATCTCTGCTCTTAACTCTGCATAATTTTTGTTGATTTTTTCGTCAAGTTTGTCCAATCTAGCGTTGAGATCTCCCATTCTAGTGACAGTTGGAATTTTCTCTATGCTAAATCGAGATTTATTCTTGTTGGCTGTCAGTTCCCAACTAGCCACACTTTAAATGTTTGGGACTTTGTGCCATTTCTGCACACTCGGTATTGTACGGAGGTGTACGAAGGATGGAACGCAAGGAGAGTGGGTAAGAGACAGTGCTCGATGGAGAACCGTGGTCAAATGTAGGCATAGTGGTGGGATTGGGGCAACAACGTAGGGTGATGGGAGCAGCGGCATGGAAGAATGGTAGCGCGTGGGCTGGGGCGGCGACGTGTGGAGATGGGAGCAACAGTGTGGAAGTGGAAACCGAAACTACGCAAAATGGTAGTGGGTGGGAGCAACAAAAAGGCGATGGGAGTGACTGGAAGGGGGACACATGAGCGGGGGCACAACAGGGAAGCGACAGACAGACAACGAACAGAGAAGGTGGCGGCACAGGATCGTGGGACGAGCGGTGCAATAGATGACTAGCAGTGGAGAGCGGGGAAGGGAAAGCGGACAACAGGGCATGATAGCAGCGACACAGGGAAAAAGGATGACGATGAAGTTGTGGCAGATGGTGGGCAGCGACGACTGCGTGGATTTGGAATAGCTGTGGCGATTTGCAGTGGGCATTTCGACGCTCTAATACCAATGAAGTGTTCGTATTCGAATACACTAAAATCTAATAGAGAATAACTCCATGTGCAAAGATAAATAATATTAAATATGAATTGATAAAAAATATGATATTACTTTTACAAAATATGTTGGCTTTTTATAAAGCTCTTCGTGCCTTTTCAACATAAAGGACACACCTTTTGTTTATAATTAATTAGTTATATATATTAGTGTTTATCATTTATTATTTATTATTTAGGTTTATTTATTTATTTAATGTTTATTTTTATGTTCATAACAGAACAAGCTCTTAACTGGCCCAAAGGATATGGAGGCTATGCATGTAGTGCTTCAGAGTAAACTTAGGTCTAACATTAAAGGAATCTTAGTACTGAGGTTCTTGTGAGGGGAAATCCTAAGGATTTGTACGTATTGTTTGTTGGGCATATAGACGCCTTTTAGAGTCTTGGGCATTGATTTTGACATGTAAACCAACCATTGTGTGCTCTAGTTGAATTGGATGGGCACCAGTTAACCTCGCAAAGAACACAGCTAGCTGTACTTCCTATTACTTGCCCAACCATTCACAGGCACATAGCACCACCCTGTTGAAGTGTTCCTATAATAGCTTTTGCACTTTTCCATGGAGTTTTGCTGCTTCTTATCAATGCGATATTGGGGGTTTCTAGGACTTTAAAGCAATGTTCCCCCAAGTTTTCGGGACGCAGGCGTGCGGAAACACACGTTGGGGGCATGTGGAGACCACCCCCAAATTTTAGGGAAATTCAGGGGGGACGAGGGACGTCGGGGTCATAAAAATTATAAATCCCGGCAATAACAGTTCACCCGTGTAAATACAGTTTAAGCTACTCCTTGTAAAGCCTAGGGATCACAACATAATATATGTTTATCTCTATGGATCCACCCAACATAGCAGCCCATTCACACGACAACAATATGCCCCAAGCCTCTGGTACATTAGCAACCATAACATCCATAAGCATGGATGTTTTTGGAAAAAGTAGCAATACTTAATTCTATTTCTTCAATGATTTAACACACTTCAACATTGTGTGAATCCATGGCATAGATGTTGTAATGGAGAAATGTGACCCGAGGACCCTATTTCTTCATGATTCCAGAGGAAATCACATTATTTGAGGCTTTGAAGTCCAACATACAATTATGCAAGAGTGAACTATTAACCCTATATATTGGGATCCTATTCATGAGTAGCACCATGTGCCCCCCCTCTAGGTTCTTAGCCCTTGCCTCTACCTCAAATCTAAAAGTTGATCCTCGAAGGACATTACTCAACACTCTACTATTTTGATGAAACTTCCTAAACCAAGCATTAAATTAAGGTAGAATTAGAAAAATATTCCCATGCTTAATAAGTGTTTTTGCTTGACTAAAGGGTACGTTTTGATTAAGGTCATGATAGAGGAGTTCAACGATCAACACCACCAACATCAAGGTACATAGAGAGGTTGATGTGCCTGATTAAATGCCAACCCCTTAACCTCATACATGATAGAATCCAATGGAAACGTTGCAATCTTGAAATCCTGAAAACTGTTAAGTCTGTTGAATTCTGAATGGGATCTAAAATTCTACTTTTTGCATATGAATTCTGATGAGGTTGGAACCACTCTCAAACATCCTGAAACAATTAATGGTAATATTAAAAATTTAAGTAAAGGGATAGAACATGAAAGATAAGGAAAATATTAAAAATTTAAGTAAAAGGATAGAAAATGAAAGATAAGGAAAATACCACTTTTACTTAATATTACCATTAATTTCAGAATTTAATATTACCATTATCACTGAACATCTCCAGTGGTAAACTGAGCTCTATTTGTTCTTCTTTTGATCTCTATCTGGTCTCCAAGCACCCCCCATTTTTGGGAAGGAGCGCCTAGGTGCCCCCCCTTCACTGTTGTGTGCTTCAAAAAAGGGGGACGAGCTCCCCTCTGCATTTCCTCAAGTTTTTCCAAATCGGGGACGAGGAGAAACATTTCACCATGAGCCCCCAAGTCCCCAGGGCATGGGGAGTGAGGGGGGCATGCCCCTGACCCTGTGGAACGCATCCCCATGTTACGCTGCTTTAAAACTTATATTCCTCATATTGTCATAGATTTTACTCAGTTTTAATATTTTTAGCGTTCAACTGTATTGATGCCCTGTGACCTATTTGTAACTGAAAGGACCAAACTTCATAGTGAAGGTTTATAACTTTATAGGATTGTCATATGTAATATCATCTTATTTATTAATTTTTGGATGGTGCTTGGTTTCCAAAAGTAAAATTCAATTAATGTGCTTAATACTTGTGACTCTGGTTATGATTTGCAGTCTTACGTACTCTGGTTATGATCTGCAGCCTTATGTAGTTCCACCATCTGTTATGCCTCATTCTGTGGCATCTTCTATCTCAAGCAGAGTGATGATTGAGCTTACAATGATAACAAGTGTAGTAACTGCTGCTGCATTCACAGTGGGAGGTCTTGTATCAGCAATGGTCTTTGCACTTACCGGTGTACTGTCTGTTATTGCGGTCAATTTTGTCTGGCCGGTGGCATTTTCTTTGCTTAAGGCTGTTGCTGTGCTTCTTCTAAGATGTGCAAAGACAGTGTGGAAAATGTTGGCTACAGTGGGTAGCATGGGAGGACTTCTCGGGCGTTACCCAAGAGTTTCTGCTTTTTTAGCATCTGGTGGTTTCTGGGCATTGCTTCAGGCATTATTTTTTATTGTAGTTATAATCATAACCATGGCCATTCTTATAAGGTTTACTCTTATAAGGAGACCAAAAGATTTCAGAAAATGGGTGAGTTTTGCATCTTCATTTCTAAATTCTAAATATGTTTGGGAGTTCATAAGCATATGTTGTTCATTGAAATTCCTGCTGTTCTGATTGGAAACATTGAAAATTTTATGATACATAAAGAAAAGAGGATGAATAGCATTTGGATTCCTGCAGGATATATGGCAAGCTATTGAGTTTGGGCAGTCAAAACCACATGCCCGAGTAGAGGTAAGATTTCTTGTTTCTCATTTTTTCCTGAGTTGGGTTAATATGAAGCTTGCTTACTGTTGATTCTTCATGTTTTCTTTTTCACTGATACGAATTTAGGTTAGCAAGACAGCTTGTTTTGTTTCATATATGTAATTTTGAATTTTCAGGGTTCAACTGGAGTTACATTTAAAGATGTTGCAGGTATTGATGAAGTAGTAGGGGAGTTGAAAGAGGTAGGTTTCTTTTGTTTTGTTTTGTAAGATTCCACTAAAAGTCTAGGGATTTACTTCTAACAAAGCAAATAGCTTATTCTCAGAGGGGGGTAAGTCTCTGTGGTTAGAGAGACCACAACCATGCTGAAGGAAGAAAAGAATTGTAAGACGATCATATTCACTACAATCTTGGATGGGACTACAATCCAAGAGGGCTGATCTCTTCATATGTATTCAGGCAAAATTGACAATAACTAGCATATCAATTGAACCTCAAATTGCTGAAAATGATCACATAGAATTGTGGAAGGAAAGAGCAAATGAAGTCAACTTTCAAGTTATGTTCAAGATGATATTTCATTAGGAGATCTACTAAGCAAGACTTCTACAATTTCATGCAAAATCTATTTCCTTAATGAATGTTGAAACAAAGGGAACTAAGGAGAGATGGGAATCTTCACACCTAATCCTCTTGAAGGGTAGCAAAGTTTTGCTCTTCACCTTGTCTTGAATACTGTAACTTTTCATGCACAAGTATTAAGAACATACAAAGAAGCATTGTTAATCGATGAATATTCACATTGATAGGATAGAAACCCTTACACTTCACATATTCTGCAAGAAAATATATCCATTCAACTCCAAGGAGAGGAAAACACCTATAATTTAATCATGAAAATAAATGAGGAAGATCTACTCTTTATATTGAAAGTGTAGCTCAACTTCCATTACAATAAATAATAATTTCCCTTCCTAGATCCACTATTTACTCAACAAATCTTTCTAAGAATAGCAAAATTGGTTAGATTCACTGTTTTCTCCAAGGGTAACACAACAGTGGTTCTCATGTAACCAACTCTTCGAGAATAGTTCAACAATAATAAATATTTGAGTTGGTTAAAACCACCAAATTCAAGAAGGTTAGCGCTTACCAAGGTAGATGGATGCTTTGACCAAAGTTTGATCTTCTCCAACAATTCACCCTCTAACCAACTTTGATAGATGTGTAATGAGTAACAAACTTGGATCAAGGATTAAAAGAATGCCTTCCTTAACCACCTTGACCAAAAAATAGCAATGTGCTCTTGAGAGAGGCTTCCACATGTGAATAGATCTAACTAACTCCCGGGGCAATGTATGATCTCCATCATAACTCAACTAACTCCACGTGTGGCATCTTTGACCAATACAATGCTTAAAAAGGGGGTGTGCCCCTGTAATATGGTAATAACAAGTGGCTGTACCACCCCCTCCATGCACAGCGCCCTAGGTGAACCAAATAAATCTTATCATTGTTCTGACAGGGCCTCTGACAAGTCAAAACTGCACTAGGATAGCCAACTGAGGCTCAAACATCACTATCACTGCTCGGAACTGAAAACAGACTGTCTCATTGGACTCAGAAGGTCCAAATCCATCTAAAGTGTGTACTCGTACACCATATAGACCTCTGCATGGTAAAAAATAAATGCTCATCATATCCGGTAGACCAAATAATAATAATCTGTAAAAGTGCTGAAAAGCACAAATCATCATCATAAGCCTGAAACCACTGCATAAGCCCACCATGGTGACCTGTACGAGACCATATATCATGTATCTGTAACATCTGAGGTCTGCCACCTCATGTCCTGTGGTTGACTTTTGGTCAAACTGGGTTTGACCAAGTCAACATGACCAAAATATAACTAAAACTGTCATCAAGCTGCTGCAAGGTGTCAAAGGTTAAAACATGCTTTACAATCCATTCAAATAGCAATTATAACAAGAAGTAATCATTACTGGCAATCTAAATCCAAATATAATAGGTCATTAATTATTATTATTACTCAGACAAGACTTTCAAGGTCATACTCACTTCATAGTTGTGATCAATTTGCTAGTGAAGGGTGAAGGCTTTGTACTGCAAAGGCTAGGATAGAGGGAATGACTTACTGACTTAACACTGTGACACTTTGGAAATGGAAAGGGGATACACACCATAGCATATACTGAATGAGCAACAACACAGGGAATGGCGGTGTCTCACAAATGGGTAAGTTGTTCAAAAAGTGTTTATTCACTTTGACTGATGCGCACAATCCATAATACAAATGAGGCCAACAATTTTTTCGATATAGAGTTTAAGTTCCATTGCCTTTTGGGCCTAGAGTTTCCATAGCCTTTGATCTATGTGTGTTTACAAACACATTGCATAGATTTACATTTATTTAGGCTTCTTGCTGCAGGTGTGTTTTTAAGGCACTTGTTTACCTGAGCACTTCTAGGTGTGTCATAGACAACTTGTTTACCTAGGTATTTACATTTCACAATAGATATAACATTTGATATTTCATAGCCATTTTCATTTGGCTTCCCTTTCATTCATGTGTGTTTAGAAACACATTGCATGAATGGGCGTTTCATACAAGATACAACATTTCATTTCCATACTTTGTATTCATGGCAGCCCTAAAAGTTTTAGGTTTAGCCAACAATATCTTTAGTGACTAGGGGGAATTCACAAGGAAAACCAACTCACCATAGGCAGGTTTTGTCACCAACTCAGAGCCGAGACACAATAAACAAGGAAGCTCATCCAATACAGAGGCTACAGTGGGGAAAGGTCCTCCATGCCACTAGTCAAGTATTAAGTCAAGGTAATGAAAAAACTGGGTAAGTCATGGATGGATGAAGAAAGTGAATAATGAAATCGACACTAGCAAGCCAAAGTATGGCGGGAATGATCACCTCTATTCTCCCTAGGGAGGGTAAAACCAATGAGTATAGGCCTTGGACTTCTAAGTCTGAGTAGGGACAAATATGATATATCTAGTACAACCAGGTCCACATATCTATATGATCGCCAGATCATGATACTAAATGCTAAGACATGCTAAGAGAATGGAAATAAAAGCAACATAACTACAACACTATAATATACTTGCTGAGTCATATACCTGAATGCTCATCATCTAAACCATCATCTGACCTCTGAAACTGCTGCTGTAACTCTGGGCAATACTAACTGCTCTGTGTAAATGGCTAAATAGCTACATCGGTCATCTCTTTGAGTGTCCTGAGACTCAATCATGGCATGGGGAATAAAACTGCTGTCCAAAATCTGATAGTGATCCATAGTAGATGCTCATCTCAGCATCTCAATGCAAGGGAACTGGCTGAATAGTGTACTGGAATCAGAAAAATAATGTATGGTAGCCCGACTACTATATATGTGATAACATTACTCATAGAAGCCACTTGCTTCTTCCAGTTGGTCATCATAGGGGTAGTCATAGGGTTGCAATCTTGCATCTGAAATCTCTTCAGAATGTCCATTGCATACTTGCCCTGACTGAGAAAGATATGCCCATTCTCCTGCCAGACTTCCATTCCTAGGAAGTAATGCATAAGCCCAATATCTTTCATCTCAAACTTAGATGCAAGATCCTTCTTGCAATCACTGATGAGTTTCTCTGCTCCTGTAATAAACAGGTCATCTACATAAAGCACAAGAATAAGAGGATCCCCTCTCACCACAATGAAGTAGAGATTTGGATCTTCTTCACTCTTCTGAAATCCTAGCTGCTGCAAATAGGTATCTATCCTAGAATACCAAGCTCTGGGTGCCTGCTTCAAGCCATATAGAGCTTTCTTCAATCTGCACACATGAGACTCTCTCTCAAGTACCTCAAAGCCCTCAGGCTGCTCAATGTAAACTTCCTCCTCGATGAGTCCATTTAGGAAAGCTGTCTTGACATCCATATGATGAATCTTCCATCCCATCTCTGCTGCAACAGAAATAACAGTCTCGATGGAAGAATACATGGCCACGGGAGCAAACGTCTCCTCATAGTCAACTCCCTCTATCTGTGACAATCCTCTAGCCACAAACTTGGCTTTGTATTTCTCAATGCTGTCATCTGCTGCATACTTAATCTTATAGAGACATCTGGAGGTGACTACTGATTTTCCCTCTAGTCTGGGTACCAGTTCCCAAACATCATTCTTCATGATGGAAGCATACTCTTCCAACATGCATCTCTCCAAGCCTGCTTTGCTGCTGCTTGTTCGTATGAGGAAGGCTCTGACTCACTGATGCTGCTTACTAGTGCTAAGTAACTGCAAAATCTCTGTGGATCCTTTCTTTCTCTCACATCTTTCTTGGGAGTTCCTACTACCTGAGCATCCTTCAAGGTGTCTTGAAGCCACTTAGGCTTCCTCTTTCCTGAAGTGATATCTTGAGATGAGAACTCCTCATCCTCGTCCCAATATCCTGTATGTGAGTGAGTACCTCCAGTAGAGGTGCTAGTAGCTATTGATCTTGTAGCTCGAGAACCTGTAATCTGGGATCCTGATCTCAGTTGATCACCAACTTGAGATCCTATGCCAGTCCCTGCTCTTGTGCCTGTGGAAATCGTATCTTGTGTATCTGTCACTCTGGACACTTGGGACCTCGTTGACTGCTGAGCAGTACTCTGTTCTGTGTCAAGTGAGAATGTAGCACCCTGCTGTTTCCCCTTCTCTGACTCACATGACTTCTGAAAGGCTCAATCCTCCTCGAACTTCACATCCCGTCTCACAACAATCTTTTTGAGAGCAGGGATGTAAATGCAGTAGGCCTTTGAAGTCTCATCGTACCCAACCATAATTCCTCTTTCTGCAGTGGATTCTAGCTTTGTCCTTTTCTTTGAAGGAACATGAGAATAGGTGAGGTATTCAAAAATCCTGAAGTGCCCAACTTCAGGTTTCTTCTTAGAGAAGGCTTCCTCGGGGGTCCTGTCCCCCAAAGCCTTATGGGGGCTCCTGATTTGAATGTAGGCTGCAGTGTTGCATGCTTCAGCCCAAAGAAAAAATGGCAATCCCTGATCATGCAACATGGATCTCGCAGCTCTAATAATGGCCCTGTTCTTCCTCTCTGCCACCCCATTCTGTTGAGGTGTATATGGAAAATAGTCAACTGCCTCTTGTTGCCTTCCTGAGTGCAGAACTTATTGAACTCAGCGGAGGTGTACTCTCCCCCATTATCTGATTTGAAGATCTTAATCTTCCTTTTTGTTTGCTTTTCCGTAAGGGCTTTGAACTCCTGAAACTTCTGTAAAACTTCCTTAGACTCTTTGCTCTTCAGGAAGTAGATCTAGGTCTTCCTGGAAGAGTCATCAATGAAAGACACATAGTACTTGTATCCTTTCAGTGATGTGGTGGACATCGGACCACAAAAGTCAGAATGAATCAAATCAAGAGCTCTTGTAGCTCTAGTGTCGCTCTTGGGAAATGCTGGCTTGACGTACTTTCCGAGAGCACACCCCTTACACACATCAGTGTGCTCAGTGTTGAACTTAGGTACTCCTGTCACAATCTCCCTCATAATCTTTAGAGCCGAATGGTACAGATGAGCCATCCTTCTGTGCCAAAGCTCACAGGGATCACATCCCTCATCCCAACTACTATGACTTAGGGCATGATGTAGTTGGAAACTCAGCTTGTATAGTTTCCCACTGCAGACTCCAATCCTCTCAGTTGAGGCAACATTGGATCCCTTGGGATGAACTAGTACATTTCCATCTCTGAACATCACCCATAGCCCTCGATCTTCAATGGTGGAAACAGAGATCAAGTTTTTCTTAAGACCTGGAACATATAGGACATCACGAACTCTCATCTGTTTTCCAAAGTCTTTCTGGAAGGACACAGTTCCACGCCCTATAGCCTTAACCGTGGAGTTGTCTCCCAGTACAATCTCAAGATCTATCCCATCCTCTGCTAAGTCGGAAAAATATCCGTGAACCCCTGTCATATGACTCAAAGCTCCACTGTCTATGTACCATACACTAGAAGTGGAGGTCATCAAAAATTGACAGGAGTTAAGAGCCATCTCCCTGTCAATCCTGTTTGTAGTACACTCATCAATATCCGTAGCGGAGCAAGAGGTGCAAACAATTTGCTTCCCCCATGATGTAGATCTGATGCAAGCAGCTGTAGATCTGTGTATGAAAGCACTCCCTGACCCTTACCAGGGCTCTGATACCATGTAAATATTTGATCCAGAGATCACTACTCCCTCTGGATCACCCTGAGATCTCAAGCAGTATGAGTCTCGATATCAATACAACATTAACATGAACTCAAACAACTAGATCTGCATTTACCAACTGAACAATATAAATGCAATCATACATAAACACCAAATGTACCTTGGAACCCTTTCGGGAGAAACCAACAAACTATGGGGCTATCTTCATTCTCGAGCCCAGAGCATATAGGAAAAGAGACAAGTACAATACAGGGTTACCTCAGTAATCTTTTCTGGCCAACTCAAGATTTGCATGCATCCAGCTAATGCATGCACGGAAGAGATAAGCCCTAAATGGAAAACTGGATCTGAATGTCCCTGTATCCACCTCTGCCTGATCTATCTGTCTCTATCCTTACTTCTGCTCTGCTCGCTCTGAAGACTGCCCGGTGACTGAAAACGTCCTCTTCTTGCATGCACAAGTGCGCCCTCCCTCCAACAAAGAAATACTCGTACTGAATCAGATCTTAGCAGATTTGAGCTCTGATCGTCACTGATCTTCCTCAATCTTTGAGACGAAGATACTCTGTAAGTTACAGACAGTCAAATGCTCTACCGGATGCGGTACGAGCTGCTCCCTCCTTGAAGAATGCGCCCTCCTTCACATGTGAAATTGTCCTCCCCTCTCTTGATCTATCTCAGATCAATGATCTCACTGATGAAGACAGTCACCTCCTGTCTTCCTTATAACATCTCATCATCAAGTTAGGTTTACCAAAAACCTAAAACTGGCTGCATGCAAACGTTTTGCATGCATTTCTCTCCAATCATTTTCCTGGTTAATATTTTAACAAAATGTTCAAGACCATTATGAAGCTGTTTGAACACACTAGTCTAAATGTATCCATGACTTTGAGAAACCAACTCTCAAATATGAAGATAACAAAGTCAGAATCCATTGCCTCATACTTTATGAGGATTGCAAAACTCAGAGACAAGCTCAACACCAGTGGAGATCCTATTGGCGATAAGGAGCTTGTCCTCCACACTTTAAATGGTCTTCCACCATCATGGGAGTCCTTTTTCCAAAGCATAAGTGGTAGATCCAAACTACCAAAGTTTGATAAGCTTTGGGCAGACTGCACTCAGGAAGAGACCAGGATTGCAGCACGTCAAAGAATCCATGGCCATGGCACTCAACCCGAGGAGAACCGAGCTTTTGTTTCTCATGCCACGAAGGGTAAGGGAAAAGGTAGGAAGTTCCATAAACACAAGCACCAAGACAGGAAACCAAGTTCTCGCCCAGATCAAAAGGAGAAGGACATATTTCAAGTTCAATGCTATAGGTGCAAAAAATATGGACACTATGCAAATAGCTGTCGAAGTTCAAGTAAAAGGAAGCATGAAGCTTCAACTACTGATGTAGAAGAGGATCATCATTGCAAGAAGCAAAGGGATGATGATCGTTCGGAGTTCCTCTTCTAGAAGATTCAGAATCCAAGAACATAAATCTCTTATGGTTCCCACAAGAAGGCAGTGGGGGCCTGTTATCACATATATAGTAGCCGGGCTACCATACATTATTTTTCTCATGCCAGTACACTATTCAGCCAGTTCCCTTACATTTGAGATGCTGAGATGAGCATCTATGTTGGATCACTATCAGATTGTGGACAACAGTATATATTCCTCATGCCATGACTGAGTCTCAGGACACTCAGAGAGATGACCGATGTAGCCATTATACCATTGGTACAGAGCAGTCAGTAGTGCCCAGAGTTATAGCAGTAGTTTCAGAGGATATATGATGGTACAGGTTGATGAGCATTCAGGTATATGAATCAACAGGTATATCATTGTGTTATGGTTATATTGCTTTTATACTTATTCTTATAGCATGTCTTAGCACTTAGTGTCATGATCTGGCGATCATATAGATATGTGGACCTGGTTGATTTTATTATATATATATTATATTTGTCCCTACTCAGACTTAGAAGTTCACTATTCATACTCATTGGTTTTACCCTCCTTAGGGAGAATAGAGGTGATCATTCCACTATACTTTGGCTTGCTAGTGTTGGCTCCATTATTCATTGTCTTCGTCCATCCATTGCCTACCTTTTAGTTTATCACCCTGACTTACTACTTGACTATTGACATGGAGGATCTTTTCCCCACTGTAGCCTCTGTATTGGATGAGCTTCCTTGTTTATTGTGTCTCGGCTCTGAGTTGGTGACAAAACTTACCTATGGTGAGTTGGAGTTCCTTAGAATTCCCCCTAGTCACTAAAGTTGTGTTGGCTAAACCTGAAACTTTTAGTGCTGCCATGAATACAAAATCTGGAAAAATGAAATGCTATATCTTGTATGAAAAGCCCATTCATGCAATGTGTTTCTAGACACACATGAATGAAAGGCATGCCAAATGAAAATGGCCATAAAAGTAAAATGTTATATCTTTTGGAAAAATAAATACCTAGGTAAACAAGCTGTCCATGACACACCTAGAAGTGCTGAGGTAAACAAGTGCCTTAAAAACACACATGCAGCAGGTAGCCTAAAATAAATGTAAATCTATGCAATGTGTTTATAAACACACATAGATCAAGGCTATGGAAACTTCAGGCCCAAAAAGCAATGGAACTTAAATGCTATATCAAAACAATTGCTGGCCTTATTTGTATTATGGATTGTGCGCATCTGTTGAAGGTGAATAAACCCTCTTTGAACAACTCATCCATCTGTGAGATACCGCCATTCCCTGTGTTGTTGCTCATTCAGTATATACTATGGTGTGTATTCCCTTTCCTTTGGCAAAGTGTCACAAAGTTAAGTCAGTCAAGTCATCCCTTAGCCTAGCCAGTTATTTTAGCCTTCACCCTTCACTAGCAAATTGATCACAGCTATGAAGTGAGTATGATCCTGAAACTCTAACCTGAGTAATAATAATAATTAATGACATTATATATTTGGACTTAGATCGCCAGTAATGATTACTTTGTGTTATAATTGTTATTTGAATAAGTTGTAGAGCATGCATTAACCTTGGACACTTTGCAGCAGCTTCTGATGATGTTCTGAGTCATATTTGGTCATGTTGACTTGGTTAGACCAAGGTCAACCATAGGACATGAGATGGTTGGACCCTATGATGATATGGATAGATGATATATGGTCTATGTATACATACATGATGATTCTATGCAGCAGCTACAGGGTTGTGATGATGATTTTTGGTTTACAACAGTATTTGATCATTTACAGATTATTATTATTGGCCCTGTTCCGGTATATTGGATATATATTTTGATCATGCAGAGACTCATATGGTGTATGAGTACACATCTTGGATGGATTTGGACCTTCTGAGTCCAATGAGACAGTTTGTTTTCAGTTCCGGGCACTTACAGTGATGATTGAGCCTCAGTAGGCTATCCCAGTGCAGTTTTGGTCTGTCGGAGGCCCTGTCAGAGCAGATGTGATTTTTATCTGGTTGACCTAGGGCGCTGATGATGGAGGGGGTGGTCCAGCCACTTGTTTTTACCATATTACCCCCCTCCCGGACACACTGGTGCCCTCACCTTGACAACGCAGGCACTCCAGGAGGCAGTTTGGGACAGTTTCACGCTTCCCGAGGCATTTTAGGATTGGTAGAAATGGCTATTGAGGAAATCGATTTGGGCTACTAAGGCAATGTTATGGCATGGGATGATCAATGATGATAGATTGAGGTCCTCCACACCTCCTCCAGCAGTTTCAACTTCATTGGGGCCCGCATCCATCACTTATGGCACTTTCTGAGGATTTCTGAGGTCTTTTTGAGGCCTACGATTTGACCATGGAGGCACGATTTGGTATATTGATGATTATTTATTGATTATTGTGCTATGGGGATTCACCAAGGAAGGATAAAATTACCCCTTGGACCCACCATAAGCCCCATTATATTTTGTCATCATGATTTGGTGGGATTTTTCTCTTCTAGGGCGATTTTGTCCATTCACATAATATTTTATTAGTGATCCATGTATTTTATTGTTGAGCTCATCTCAACCATTGATTAGACATTTGTATCTTTTAATCTTAGCCACTCATTCTAAAAGTGGTTAGGGTTTTGGTGCCTCTCCTTCCTATTTAAAGGAGAGAGCTTCTCATTGTAAGGGGTCTTTGGCTCTTGGATTATTGGTATAGAAAAACTTTCTTGTGGTCTCCTTTGCATCTGGTGTTCTTAGATGGTGATTGGAAAGTCTATTGCAACCTAGCATTTGGAATTTGTGGTAAGATCTATCTATTTTGGAAATCATTGTCTTGTCTACAGGAGGGCGACTTCAACAAGGGCGATTTTGCAAGGCTTCTTCACATCGACTTTCTTGGCATTTGCTTGTATCAGGGGGTTATTATTAGTATCATTGTGATCTATGCTATCTTTCTGTTACTTCTCTCGTGGCATTAGTCTTATCTCTTGATTACATCAAATCTGATATTGTTCACGTTTGTTGTGCAGGAGAGAGGGCGCACTGGCTTCTTGGACTAAATCGATTGCATAGAAAACTACCTCAAAGCTTCTCAAATTGATCGGGTTTGCATAGATCATCATCATCAAGGCATCTACAAGGTTACCCAGGTAAGATCCACAGGTTTGTTTCTCTTATCTTGATCCAATCCATTGACCTAACTCATAAATTGATAAAACCCTTATTTCTTCAAACCCTCATTTTTACATTTTTTCAGATCTACTTAGATCTAGTGGGTTGTTGGGTATAATATTGAAAACCCACCTCTATAGCATCCACGGCATCCCGGATCTATAGTTTGGTGAGGATTGGCTTCCATTTGACCCTCTTTCCAAGCCAACTTAGCTTCTCCAAGCAAGGGCGCACTTCTTGGTGAGGGTGAGTTGACCTAGATTTAGTTGATGGGTAGTTGAGATCCCGCTTGTTTCATAATCTACACATCCATTAACCTACCCCCAGATTGTCACTTTTCTGATTTCTACCTTGTGGGCCCTATTCCACATTTTAAGGGATTTAATCCCCATTTTGGACCACTTGGTATCTTCAAACTCAGATCTAATAAGATCTAGCCATCGGATTGCCTTGAAATTGTAGATCCACACTCCTGCTTGACTAACCTACCCGGATCTAAAGTTTGGACGCCATCGGACTTGTCTTGACCCACTTAACCCACATTTTGGCCTCCTTGGGTAAAGTCGCACCACCTTGGAGAAGGGAGTTGTCCCACTTCTAGGACGTGGGTACTTGAGATTTCAGTGGATTTGGAACAGAAATAATTCAAAACCTAGGTCTAGTGTGTCACCTTGTCAAATTTTGCCTTGGGGATAGCATTCCTTGTTTTAAGGGATTGTGGTCCACTTTGGTCAAACCTAGATCTAGACCTATTCATTCATCAAGACCTTAATCACCCACTTGTCTTATGCCATATGAGTCTTTAACCACAAGTCAACCCTACTTTGACTCCATTATCCCAATTCCCAAGGCACTGGTTTCTCTCCAAGTCAATTTGACTTTCCTAGATTGTTGGATTAACTTGTGGTTTGACCTTGTGTGGTGAACTAGACCCTTGATGCCATCATGTATCATGGTCAAGCTTGTCACTTGTACTAGTTAGCCCCAATTTAACCCTTAAACTACCCTGCATAGGACACGGTGTTAAATTTTTAGTATTAAATCACAATACTATAGGATCTTTGCTGAGAGAATAACATCTACAGTATATCAATGCATGACAATCATAATATGACAAGCATCACAAGCATCACAAGAATCAAAAGCATAGAGACAAGAGACACAGAGTTTCCGTGGGGAAAACCCTAAGGTGAAAAACCCCACAACTTCCTCAGAGATAGAGAGAGCAATGGCTCAACCAAAATACAACCAAATAACACTGAGATAGTCTCCTAGCAGATGATCCTCCTCCTCCTCACTAGTGCGCCACTTTTCAGAGAGAGAGATAGTTACTTTTCCGAGTGAGTAAAATAGAGATCTCCTATCTCTATTTATACTCACCTTTTTGCCCAGTGACCTACTGGGGTCGACTTGTCTACTTGGATACATCCACATTATATTATATATTAATTAGGGCCGACCCCATAAGGTGGTCTAATAACCCATCGGCAAGTACACACACTTGCGACACTTGTCAATCCACATGACGACACTTCCTTATAGAGGAATAACACATCTCTTTTAAGGGTACAATAATTATATATATAATACACAGATGGAATACATTTCGAAGTTACATATACATCAACACTCCCTCTTAACTAGGAAGGTATTTCTCGACACAGATCTGCTAGACAAGTCTTCTTCTCTGGATCATCGTCATCGATGCATCGTCATCATCATCGTCACTGCTGCTACTATCTCAACCAATCTCTGACTCTACTCGTCATAGGAAGTTCTACAGAGCCAGTCCTTTTTCATACTGGATGTAGGCCCACCACCTGCAGGTCTTCGTCATCACTGGCCATACTGTGGAATCCTCAGGACTTATTACGTGCGTCACAAAACCTCGAAAGAGCATCCCAGGATGTTACGGGTACACAACTCCGACCTGTAGGATCTCCCAGGGCGCTATTACATGTGACCCCACCACAAAACCTCGAAAGAGCATCTGAGGATGTTACGGGTACACAACTCCGACCTGAAATCTCCCAGGGCACAAATTACATGTGGTCCACCACAAAACCTAGCAAGAGCATCTCAGGATGTTACGGGTACACAACTCCGACCTGAAATCTCCTAGGGCACAAATTACATGTGGTCATGGCAAAACCTCGCAAGAGCATCTCAGGATGTTACGGGTACACAACTCCGACCTGAAATCTCCCAGGGCCCAAATTACATGCATAGGACAAAACCTCGCAAGAGCATCTCAGGATGTTACGGGTACACAACTCCGACCTGAGATCTCCCAGGGCGCTATTACATGTCCTCCCAGAGCAATGTCTCGAAAGAGCATCCCAGGCTATTACGGGTACACAACTCCGACCTATAGGATCTCCCAGACATGCTTATCTGCACAACCTGATCCACGGCCATAGAGTATCAACCTGATACTCACCATACATCATCCTGATATACTCATGATCGTCCTGATCATCATCACTGCAACGTCCTGCTGCATGTCATCTGGAGCAACATCCTGAAGCCCATCATCCATGATCATCTTGATCATCACTGCAACATCCTGCTGCATGTCATCTGGAGCAACATCCTGAAGCTCATCATCCATGATCATCCTGATCATCACTGCAACATCCTGCTGCATTTCATCTGGAGCAACATCCTGAAGCTCATCATCCATGATCATCCTGATCATCAATGCATCCACCTGATGCATACCAAGTATCTACCTGATACATATCATCATACATGATCCACCTGATCATCAATGCATCCACCTGATGCATACCAAGTATCTACCTGATACATGATACATATCACCATACATGATCCACCTGATCATACAATGTATCCACCTGATACATATACAGATACATGGTCCAAGCATCCAACATGATGCACATACATACATAAATGATCCACTTGATCATATCCAGCATCCAACATGATGCATACATACATACATAACATGATCCAATCTGATCATATCCAAGCAGAAACCAGAACATCATCCTGATGCTCATCATCCAGCGCTTACATCCACAGCCATGTGAAGGATCCTCCTTCCAACATGCTTGGAAGGGCTTCAGCAAATGTGTCCATCACTTCTTCCTCGAAGTGTCCTCGATCTGAAGAACGCCAAGCCTCTCTCCGAAGTACTCAAACTTCACTCTGGCTAGTGGCTTCGTCAGCACATCTGCAATCTGCTCGTCCGTCGCAACATACAGGAGCTTCACAGCTCCTCTCTGCACCATATCCCTGATATAGTGATATTTGATCTCTATGTGTTTCGACCTGTCATGAAACACTGGGTTCTCGGACAGCTTCACACAACTCTGGTTATCACAGAAGATACCAGTAGCCTCCAACGGGAGATCAAATAACTCAGACAGTAGCTTCCGTAGCCATACTGCCTCACAACTAGCTGAACAGGCTGCAACATACTCTGCCTCAGCTGTACTCAGTGCTACGCAGGATTGCTTCCTGCTAAATCAAGAGATCACACCTGATCCCATACTGAAGCAACACCCAGATGTGCTCTTCCTATCTGCAGCACTGCCAGCCCAATCTGAATCAACATAACCCTGCAAGTTAAACTTTTGATTCGCCTCATACCTGAGCCCATAATCCACTGTACCCTTCAGGTACCTCAGAACATGCTTTACAGCAACCAGGTGAACACTCCTCGGATCCGTCAGGAACTGGCTCAATGTGTTCACAACAAAGCAAATGTCTGGTCTAGTGTTCGTCAGGTACATCAAGGACCCAATCATCTGACGATACATAGAGACATCAATCGGCTCAGATGAAGCATCACATAGAAGCTTCAGATTCGATGCCATAGGTGTGGCCATGGCCTTGCAATCCATCATCCCGAATCTCTTCAGGATATCTATTGTGTACTTCCCTTGACCAAGGAAGATTCCACCTGCATTCTGCCACACCTCCATACCTAGGAAATAGTGCATCATTCCCAAATCTTTCATATCGAATTCAGCTGCAAGCTTCCTCTTAGTATCTGCAATCAGTCTGTCATCTCCTGTCACAAATAGGTCATCCACATACAGGAGTAGAATCACTGGATTTCCTTCCTCAACCTTGTAGTAAAGATTGGAATCTGCTTTACTCTTGGTAAATTCCAAGCTAGATAGGAAACTGTCCATCCTACCATACCAGGTTCTGGGAGCTTGCTTCAAGCCATACAAGGCTTTCTTCAATCTGCATACATATGACTCCCTGTCAGGTCTTGGGACTGCATCCCAAACATCTTCTTCATGATCTACGGATCATGGCATTCCATTTCTTCATCCCAGATCCTGGGAACTTCAATATCTTCAATAGATATCTTTTTTTTTGCTGGAACAAATGTTGTAGTCCTTTTGTAGGTGAAGATATACGGTCTTTCCTACAAAACAAGTTAAATTGCATGATTAGAAACATCTCATAATTTTCAGAACAAATTCTTTACACATAAAGAAATATGTCATGCAGTCATGCAGTTATCTTAGCCAATGCTTCAATACAACATTTATCCATGTTCCACAAATTTCTAGATGCCTTTCAGTCTCTACCTGAACATTGTTAAGAGTTTGCACTACTCCCAACATGTCAGCAAAGAGGTTTCATTCTAGATAAGTAGCACTGGAATGTTGTACAGTGCCATAAGCCACTTACCCATCACATGCATATTAGTAGTATACTGTTCATTAATGCAATCATTCAAATATGCACAATACATCTCCTAAGTCTAGGAACATAAGCATAATATTATTAAACAAACAAAATAGGCAAGAAATGATAATTGAAATACTTATCTTTGTTTGTTTGTTTGGGTGGACTCCTTCTGAGTCTTTGCTTCCTGGTAGGAGCTGCTGAAGTAGCTTCTTCTACACCTCTCTGTTGTGGAATGTAGGAAGATGGTCAACTCCCTCTGAAGATTTGCATCCTTGCAGGAGCTGCTGGAGTGTGCTCCCTTTTGATCTTTGCTTCCTGGATTACCTGTCCTTATATTCATCTTTGCTGACATCAATATTCTTGAACCTAGAAAAGACCTCTTCTGGTGTCTTGTTGTCCAATATCTTGTGGGGAGTTCTGTTCTGCACATATACAACTGTTCTAAACTGCTTCTGCCCATAGATGCATAGGTAGATCCTGGTCATGCAGCATTGCCCTTGCTGCTTCCATGACTGTTCTGTTCTTCCTTTCTGCAACTCCATTCTGTTGAGGATTATAAGGAGCAGTCAACTCCCTCTTAATCCCTGAATCACTGCTAAGCTTCTTGAAGTCATTTGAGGTGAATTCTCCACCATTGTCAGATCTGAATGTCTTGATTTTCTTGTCAGTTTGATTCTCCATCAAGGTTTTGAATTCCTTGAATTTATCAAGCACCTCATCTTTTCCCCTTCAAGAAGTATACCCAAGTCTTCCTGGAGAAGTCATCGATAAATGATACATAGTAAACATACACACTCAGGGAGCTGGATGACATAGGGCCACATACATCTGAGTGGATGATTTCCAGGATGTCTTTTGCCTTGCTTTCACTGCTTGGGAAAGGCTTCTTAATGTTCTTACCTTTTGCACATCCTTTGCAAACACCTTCATGTTTGGTCTTGATTTCAGGAAGACCCTCTACTGCCTTGCTTGCAATTGGAAGTGCCCTATAGTGCATATGAGCAAGTCTTCTATGCCAAAGTTCACTTGGCTCCAGGGATTCATGTACCATGGCATGTTCAGGTTGTCCCTTCAATTTATACAAGCCTCCCTCTTGCTCTCCAATCACTACTGCATCATCTATGGTCTTTCCCTTTGGCCACATTAGGACTTGGCCATCCACAAATGCAACCCTCATACCTTTTGCATCCAATGCAAAGATGGAGAGTAAGTTCTTCTTGAGCCCAGGTACATAAAGTACTTCTTTCATCTTCAATGATTTTTCAGAATCTAGGTTGTAGGAGGCTTCACCACTTCCTTTGATTGGGTATTGAAAATCATCCCCAAGTTTCACCTTATGGGGTGATTCATGTTCAGATAGGTTCACAAAGGATTCTTTAAACCCAGTCATGTGTTTGGAAGCCCCACTATCAATCAACCAATCATTACATCCATGGGAGATGGTACCTGTAAGAGCAGAAATTAGAACATATTCTTCTTCACTTGATGAGTCATCATCACTACTACTTTCTGCCCTAGCCTTCTTCTTTGGAGGTTCATCATCTTCGGCAGCATGAGCATGAAACCTTCTTTTGCTGCCCTTCTTCTTCTTCTTGAGAGCATTCTTCCCTCAATCTGTTGAAGGAGATCAATTTCTTCCTTGCACAAATTCCTTGAATAAAGGAATCCCATGACTTGGGTAGGCCATTTAGAATGGTCATCACCACTTCACCATTCTCCACCATTTCATCTACTGCTTCTAATTGTTCCTTGATCTGGGAGACCCTTGAAAAGTAAGATTGAATGGTTTCTCCATTCTGAAACATCACTGCTTTCAATTGGTTCCGCAGGGTCATCTTCCGATTTATGTTCTTTCCTTCAAATAGCTTGGTCAAGGATTCAAACATCTCTTTGGGTGTTTTAAGAGAAGACACATGAGGTATGAGATGGTCTTTGATAGAATCAGCAATGATTCTCTTTTCCTTGACCAAGTTCTTCTTGTGCAATGCCTTGGCTTCTTCATCCTCTGGGATAGGGATGTCTTCTTTCACATATGAGTCCAACTCATTCTCTTCCAGGATTAACCCAATCCTATACTTCCAGGCTCGGAAGTTGTCAGCCCCTTCAAGCTTATCCTCAAGCTTAGTGTGGAGAGACATCTTTAAGAGTACTTCAAATGGAAATAGAAAAGATTTAGGACTTACCACTTGAAGTGCTGAAAACTGGATCTGGTCCCGGATTAGGGTTTGTCAGAGAAACCCTAAAAATTCAAAATGTGAATTTCAAAATTCCGAAAGGATAGAAAGATGCGCCTTGGAGAGCTGATCAGCCTAGTACATTCAGAATTTGAGATCAGCAAAGTCTTGCCCTTCAAAATTGCCTTTTTGTCCTCCCGGGTTCACTTGGGAGAGCCCTGAATTAGGGTTTGAGTTTCCCGGAGATCTACCCAGCCAAAAATCTCGATCCAAAGCTCTAACCTTCGATTTTTGCAAGGAGCTTCCAGCTGTGCCTTCAGTTTCCAGAAATTCCTATTTTTGTGGAAACCCTAATTTTTAGGGCCAAATCTGAAAATGCTCGGAACTGAATTCTGATTGGACAGATAGATGCGCCTTGATGAGTAGATTCAATCTACTATACTGAATTTCAAAAATCTGTGGAGAGAAACCCAATAAACAAGGAATACAAGCTTCCGTCACTGCAAAATGTCTTCTTCTCAGTTAAGCTCTGATGCCATGTTAAATTTTTAGTATTAAATCACAATACTATAGGATCTTTGCTGAGAGAATAACATCTACAGTATATCAATGCATGACAATCATAATATGACAAGCATCACAAGCATCACAAGAATCAAAAGCATAGAGACAAGAGACACAGAGTTTCCGTGGGGAAAACCCTAAGGTGAAAAACCCCACAATTTCCTCAGAGATAGAGAGAGCAATGGCTCAACCAAAATACAACCAAATAACACTGAGATAGTCTCCTAGCAGATGATCCTCCTCCTCCTCACTAGTGCGCCACTTTTCAGAGAGAGAGATAGTTACTTTTCCGAGTGAGTAAAATAGAGATCTCCTATCTCTATTTATACTCACCTTTTTGCCCAGTGACCTACTAGGGTCGACTTGTCTACTTGGATACATCCACATTATATTATATATTAATTAGGGCCGACCCCATAAGGTGGTCTAATAACCCATCGGCAAGTACACACACTTGCGACACTTGTCAATCCACATGACGACACTTCCTTATAGAGGAATAACACATCTCTTATAAGGGTACAATAATTATATATATAATACATAGATGAAATACATTCCGAAGTTACATATACATCAACACACGGTTCCCAAAGCAGTGGATTTTCTAACATTGAACTAGTACCCTAATCCTAGATCCCTTTTCAGATATTATAAGTCACTCTCACATCAACAATGAACCAAAGCTATACTCTTTGAATCCCCCACTTGTCTTGTGACTTCACCCTAAGGTCTAGGATAAACCATACACCTTACTTCACTTAGAATTAACCTGATTTGGTGTCTTGGTTTTGATCTCTCCTGTCGGGAGTAGATAGGGTCTCCCCCTTTGTTGTTTGGGCTAGACAACATAAAGTGAAGGTTGCCTCGACTGGCGTGACAACCAATCCATTGGAGGTCGAGGTGATCGTGGTTGCACCTTTGAGTTGCCCTTCCCTATTGCCATCCATGAGGATACATCCATAGGGGTAACTACAGCTTAGGTGATAACAGGGCCCACACACCAAAACAATAAGAGATAAGTATTTTGTTTTCTTGCTTACATAGTTCTGGTTTTGTCTTATATGCTTTTTATACGCAGATCTAATGTATTGAGCAGTTGATATAGTTTACTCTGTTATATTATGCATATGAGCTACACAACATTTCATGAAGTTAGTCTAGATGATATTTCCCTCCTACATGCTTAGGGTAGTGCACACTCTTGATGGCATGGTCTAATGGAGATAACAGACATCTAGATACTTTCCAGAAGTGTTTGTTAGACATGTTCATGATTGTTGTGATAAAGTATTAGCTAAGATGCCTGTGTAAACTATTTGGTTTTCCATTTGATTATAAAATGTCACTGATCATCAGTTAGGATTTGACTTGTAGGGAAAAGACCATGTGATTTGGCCTACAAGAGAAGACTTGTTCCGATGGAGATATGAATCCCATTGATGTTCATCAAGAAGCTTCTTGGAATATGACTCTCAACCTAGAAGGATGACCTCGGAGGAAGCTTTCACAAAAGTGAAACCAGAAGTAAGCCACTTTCAGATATTTGGCTGTCCAGTCTTTATACATGTGCCCAAGTTGGAACCTTCAGGCAAGAAGGGAACCTTTGTGGGATACAGTGAGTCTTCAAAGACTTACAGAATCTACATCCCAGGGTCCAGATAGATTGAAGTCAGTAGGGACGTGACCTTTGAAGATGAATTAGCTGTCAGGAAAGGCAGAGGATTAGACATGGAGATCGATGATGAAATGATAGAACCAAAGGAGATGAGATCATCTCCCCCTCTAGTTCAAGAGGGAGTTAGCAGAAAAGGATGAATCTATTGATTCCATTGATCCAATTGATATCCCCAGAAATGTTGCAGTAGGTCAGAAAAGACCGAGATGGGCACAATAGACTTAGCATGAAGCATATGGGAAATACAAGGCCGAACTTGTTGCCAGAAGGTTCTCTCAGAAAGAGGGAGTCGATTATGATGATACATTTGCTCCTCTGGCCCGATATACTTCCATCAGGTCCATTATCGCAATTGCTTCAGCTATGGGATGGAAGTTGCATCAGATGGATGTGAAGACAACCTTTCTCAATGGTGTTATTGAGGAAGAATTTTACATCGAACAACCAGATGGGTTTATTGTCCAAGGAAAGGAGGCTCATGTATGCAGATTGAAAAAGGCATTGTATGGCCTCAAGCAAGCACCCCGTGCTTGGTATGGACGAATATATGGATTCCTGGTGAGCTTGGGATTTTCCAAGAGTGATGCAGACCCCAACCTTTACTACAAGGTTGTAGATGATGAGCCACTGATTTTGGTATTATATGTTGATGATTTGTTTCTCACAGGAAATAAGAAACTCATTGTATGTGTTAATTTTTCGATAATTTCATTCAAACATTATCTAGGATCCTACTAAGAGAATAACATGTATAGCATAACAATCATAAACACAATAGACATAGAGTTTCCTTGGGGAAAACCAAGAAGGTAAAAAACCTCGCAACTTCCTCAAAGATAGAATAAGCCCCAATACAATGATCACAAAGATCAATCCCCAAAAGATAGATGACTCCAGCAGCTACTCCTCCTCCACTTGTGCGCACTCCTCTCTCAACTAATGCGAGTTGGATGAGTGAGTGAATGAGTGAAATGAGAGAGACACACTCTCTATTTATACTTTACTTCACTTGTCTTTTAACTCTAACTAGGTTGGCCCCAACTTAACCACTTAACATAATGCTAATTGGGTCGACCCCACTAGGGTGGTCTAATAACCTTTTAACCCACATAACTCATACAGGGCCGATCCCACCAAGGTGGTCTAATAACCCATTAAATATAAGTTACGACACTTACAATATAACTTGCGACGCTTGCAAGTACAAATGACGACACTTCCAATCACAGGAATAATACATCTCTATTGGAGATAGAATAAAGTACAAATGTAATACATAGAATATACAAGTGAATATCTTCCGAAGTTACAAATACATCAACAGTCCCTCTTAACTAGGAAGGTATTCTCTTGACATAGGTCATCAATACATGTCGGCACAAGTCTTCAATTCTGGAGTTGGATCATCGTCACTAGATCACGAAGCATCATCGTCACTGCTGCTGTACTGGTCATTTCGATCACTGGGCTATCTCTCAATTCTTCTCGTCATAGGAAGTTCTAGAGAGCCAACCCTTTTTCATGCTGGTTGTAGGCCTAGCCTCTTGTAGGTCTTCAACATCTCTGGCCATCCTGTGGAATGTGCGTCAACAAAACCTGGAAAGAGCATCCGAGCTCAAACTATCGGATCTCCCATGATCTTTTACATGTGACCACCACAAAACCTCGAAAGAGCATCCGAGCTCAAACTATCAGATCTCCTAGGATCTTTTACATGTGGTCAAGCAAAACCTTAAAAGAGTGTCTTGCAACCTGTAAGATCTCTAAAGAACATTTCAAGACTTTTATGAGCACACAGCTCAACCTATCGGATCTCCAGGACTGATTACATGCCTCCTGTAGCAAAACCTCGAAAGAGTATCCAAGCTCAAACTATCAGATCTCCCAGGATCTTTTCTATTCTACCTGTAGCAAAACCTCGAAAGAGTATCCGAGCTCAGACTATCGGATCTCCCAGGATCTTTTCTATGTTACCTGCACAATCTGTCCACGGCCAACCTGTAGCAAAACCTCGAAAGAGTATCCAAGCTCAGACTATTGGATCTCCCAGGATCTTTTCTATGCTACCTGCACAATTTGTCCACGACCAACCTGTAGCAAAACCTCGAAAGAGTATCCGAGCTCAGACTATCGGATCTCCCAGGATCTTTTACCCACACAATCTGTCCACGGGTGCGGAGTATCATCCTGATACTCATGATTATACTAATCATCATCATATAGTACATCATCCTGATGCACATCATCTGGGGCATCATCCCGATGCTCATCACACATGATCATCCTGATCATCATCGTAGCATCGTCTTGAAGCCTATCATCTGGAGCATCATCCTGATGCTCATCACACATGATCATCCTGATCATCGTAGCATCGTCCTGATGCCTATCATTTGGGGCATCATCCTGATGCTCATCACACATGATCATCCTGATCGTTGTAGCATCGTCTTGATGCTTATCATCTGGAGCATCATCCTGATGCTCATGATCATCCTGATCATCATACATAGCAGTAACCGGAGCATCGTCCTGATGCTCATCACACAACACTTACATCCAAAGCCATGGGAAGGATCCTCCTACCACCATGCTTGGAATGGCTCGTGCAAATGTGTCCCATCACTTCTTCCTCGAAGTATCTTCTATCTGAAGAACACCAAGCCTCTTTGAAGTACTCGAACTTCACTCTGGCTAGTGGTCAACACATCTGCAATCGTCGCAACATACTGGAGCTTCACTGCTCCTCTCTGCACCATATCCCTGATATAGTGATATTTGATTTCGATGTGCTTTGACCTGTCATGGAACACCGGGTTCTATGACAACTCACACAACTCTGGTTGTCACAATAGATACAGGTAGTATCCAACTGGAGATCAAATAAATCAGACAGTAGCTTCCTTAGCCATTCTGCCTCACAACTAGCTGAACAAGCTGCGACATACTCTACTTCGGCTGTAGTCAGTGCTATGCAGGATTGCTTCCTGCTAAACCAAGAGATCACACTTGATCCCATATTGAAACAACATTCCGAATTGCTCTTTCTATTTGCAGCACTGCCTGCCCAAAATAATCAACATAACCCTCCAGGTTAAACTTTTGATTCGCATCATACTTGAGCCCATAATCAATTGTACCCTTCAGGTACCTCAGAATATGCTTTACAACAACCAGGTGAACATGTTTAGGATCTGTTAGAAACTGGCTCAAGGTGTTCACTGCAAAGCAAATATCTGGTCTCGTGTTCGTCAGGTACATCAAGGACCCAATCATTTGACGATACATCGTGGCATCAACCGACTTTGATGAAGCATCACTCAATAGCTTCAGGTTTGAAGTTCCATAAACACAAGCACCAAGAAAGGATATCAAGTCCCCGCCAAGACCAAAAGAAGAAGAGGGATATGTCTCAAGTTCAATGCTGTTAAAATATTAACCAGGAAAATGTTTTGCATGCTAGGGTTTGCATGCATGCATGCATGCAAAAGTGAGTTTTGCATGCACCAACTTTTAGGTTTTTTTTAAACCTAATTTTCCAGTGAGATGTTATAAGGAGACAGAAGGAGTCTGTCTCATTTATTGAGATGATTGATCTAAGATAGATCAATAGAGAGGAGGACGACTTTCCCAAGAGAAGGAGGGCACATTCCCAAAGGAGGGAGAAGCTCGTACCGCATCCGGTTGAGCGATTGAGTGTCTGTAACTTGAAGAGTATCTTCGCCTCAATGATTGAGGAAGATCAGTAACGATCAGAGCTCAAATGTGCTAAGATCTGATTTAGTACGAGTCATTCTTTGTTTGAGGGAGGGTGCATCTGTGCATGCAGAAGAGGACGTTTTCAGCAGCAGGCTTCTTCAGTTGTAGAGCAGATCAGAGCAGAGGATCGAGAGAGACTGATCAGGCAGAGGTGCTTGCAGGGATACTCAGATCCTATTTTCCAGTTAGGGCACATTCTTCCAGTGCATGCATCAACTGGATGCATGCAAATTCTAGAATTTGCCTGAGTTATTTCTGAGGTAACCCTGTATTGTGCTTGTCTCTTTTCTTATATGCTCTGGGCTTGAGAAAGAAGATAGCCCCACAGATTGCTGGTTTTCCTCGTTTGGGGTTTCTAGGGTATATCAGTTGTTATGTGTATGATTGCATGTGTGTTACAGCGGTAAAGAGATCTAATTGTTAAGTTTATGTTTGTATGAGGATTTACTTATATCGAGACTCAAACTACTTGAGATCTCAGGGCGATCGAAAGGGAGTAGTGATCTCTGGATCTAATATTTACAAATGCTATAGGTGTAGAAAGTATGGATATTACGCCAGTAGCTGTCGAAGCCAAATTAAAAGGAAGCATGAAGCATCCACTGCTGATGTGGAAGAAGATCACCAAAACAAGAAGCAAAAGAATGAAGATCATATAATTTCTATTCATATCGGCATTATCAGTTACTATTCCCACCACTAGTGACACTTGGCTCATAGATAGTGGTGCATCTAGACACATGATAGGTTATAAAGAGAATCTTTCAGAATTAGTTAAGAAAGATTCACATCTCCGTGTTGTACTTGGAGATGATGCAAATTACACTGTGAAGGGATCTAGAGCCACCACCCTTCAACTAGAATCAAATGATACATTGCGTCTGAGTGATGTGCTCTATGTACCTGTAATGAAAAGAAACCTTGTCTCCATCTCAGCCTTAGAGGACAAGGGATATAAAGTAGCTTTTTGAGAAGGGAAAGTCCTTGCTTGGCACAAGAACTCAAGCATGAGCACATCCAAAGTTATTGTCATAAGAGAAGATAGCTTGTATAGACTAAACACTTCACCAGTCCAAGCCCTAATACACGATGCTGCAAGTATGGGCGAATTATGGCACAGAAGATTAACTCATTTGAACTATTGAGCTCTCCCAATTCTGAAGAATATTGTGATAGGTTTGCTAGGGCTCCAGGTAGACCATGATGGGACATGTAGAGGATGTGCACTTGGCAAGAATGCCAAGAAATCTTTTCCAGATAGCGAGAGTAGATCCAAAGGGATTTTGTATCTAGTACACTATGACTTGTGCGGACCAATGATAGTTGTGTCATTGGGTGGATATCATTACTATATCACATTTTTTGATAATTACTCACGAAGACTTGGATATACTTTCTCAAGTCAAAAGAATCCGAGGAAGTGCTCAGCAAGTCCAAAGAGTTTAAAGCACAAGTTTAGAATCTGTCAGGAAAGAGGATCAAGATTTTGAGATCCGATATTGGTGAAGAATATATCTCTACAGAATTCAATGATTTCTGCAAAGGAGGAATTAAGAGGGAGCTCACAGTTCCCTACAACCCTCAACAAAATTGGGTTGCAGAAAGAAAGAATTGTACAATTGTGGAGGTAGCCAAAGCTATGATACATGACTAGAGTCTTCAAATGTTCTTGTGGGCAGACGCATCCAAAACTGCTATATATGTACAGAATAGATGTCCACATAAGATATTGAAGAACATGACTCCGGAAGAAGCTTTCACAGGAGTGAAACCAAAAGTGGGCCATCTCCAAATACTTGGCTGTCCAGTCTACATACATGTGCCCAAGGAGAAAAGATCCAAGCTAGAACCTTCAGGCAAGTAGGGAACCTTTGTGGGATACAGTGAGTCTTCAAAGGCTTATAGAATCTACATTCCAGGATCTAGACAGATTGAAGTTAGTAGGGATGTGACCTTTGAAGAAGAGATGGCTGTCAGGAAAGGCAAAGTATTAGATATGGAGATCGATGATGAATAAATGCTAGAACCAAAGGAGATGAGATCATCTCCCCCTCTAGTTCAGAGGGAGCTAGTAAAAAAGGATGAACCTATTGATCCCATAGATCCAGTTGATATCCCCAGAGATGGTGCAGGTTGGAAAAGACCTAGATGGGAACAACAGGCACTGCAGGATGCAGAGGGGCATGAAGCTCCACATGGCACTTCTAGAGAAAGCAAAAGACCTCAGAGGTTCTCTAGTTAAGTGGTACTGATGAGCAACATTATTGATTCAGAACCCACGACTTACGAAGGAGCATCCAAACATCAAGTTTGGAAGGATGCCATGATGGAAGAATATCAATCCATCATGAAGAATGATGTGTGGGAGGTTGTGCCGAGACCTGAGGAGAAGTCAATAGTGACTTCTAAATGGTTATACAAGATCTAACATGGAGGAGATGGTAGTGTTGAGAAATACAAGGCAAGATTTGTAGCCAGAGGATTCTCTCAGAAAGAGGGAGTCGATTATGATGAGACATTTGCTCCTGTGGTCCGATATACTTCCATCAAATCCATTATTGCTATTGCTTCAGCTATGGGGTGGAAGTTGCATCAGATGGATGTGAAGACAACCTTTCTCAATGGTGTTATTGAGGAAGAAGTTTACATCGAGCAACCAGATGGGTTTATTGTCCACAAAAAGGAGTCTATGCAGATTGAAAAAGGCAGCATATGGACTCAAGCAAGTACCTCGTGCTTGGTATGAACAGATAGACAGATTCCTGGTGAGCTTGGGATTTACGAAGAGTGATGCAGACCCCAACCTTTACTACAAGGTTGTAGATGATGAGCCATTGATTTTTGTATTATATGTTGATGACTTGTTTCTCACAGGAAATGAGAAACTTATTGTATGGTGTAAGAAGAATCTCGCGTCTGAGTTTGAAATGAAGGATCTTGGATTGATGCACTACTTCTTGGGATTAGAAGTATGGCAGAGGCAGAAAGAGATTTTCCTAGGAAAAGGAAAATACACCATTGATATATTGAAGAGATTCGGGATGTTGGACTTGTTATCACACAACTTGTCGTTGTCCCTAAAGGTATCCCATCCAGGATGGTAGAGGAGACAGACAATTAAAGAGGTGACCCAAGAGATGCCATGGTTCCTAATGCAAGCTGGGAGTCACGATAACCGAGGCACTCTTCACTTTAGATCTAGACAAATCAAGACCAAGGGGGAGACCCTATGGCCAATCTAAGGAGATTGACCCAAAGCAAAGTTTCCTAGGGAAGTGTGTAAGTTAGGTTATGGAAACCAATGCAAGTTTAGGTGGATTAAGTGGACCCAAAAATGATAGTGTGGTTGAAGAGGCTTAGGATGTGACAAATGTTTCAACCAATGAATGAGTAAGGCCACTTATTGAAGCTCAAATGAATTAGATCTAGCACCATGAAATACATAAGTGGGGCCCACTTCCTTAAAATAGGGAAATGGGTCAAATGGGTCCCACAAGGTCAAGTTAAAGGTGAGATGGCACTAAGGGGTGTTGAATGATGTGGATCTATGGATTCAAGGTAGATTAGACACACCCACATATGGGATCTAGCAAAAGACACAATCCCCAAGGATTGCAAATTGACCCAAGGAGACTAGTGCCTTTAGATGGAAGGGCAAATGGAGTCCAAATTATGCCAAAATGTAGATCGAGGTAGTCAAGGCAAATATCAAAGTGGGTTTAGGATGGCATGCCCAAAGAATGGCTAGATCTCCATAGATCTAAGGTTGAAAGTGCATCACCCAATGACCCAAGTGGGGCACAACCCTCAAAATGAGGAATGGGGCCCACAAGGCAAAAATCGAAGAAGTGAAGCACTAGGGGTAGGTTATCAAGTGAGAGGAGTGCAAATCAAGTGGGATCTCACCTACCCATGTCTTGGAACTAACCCAACTAGCTTCTCCCAAGGGGTGCGAATTTCCTTCAAGAGGGCTAGGTGCCTTGGAAAGTGTGTCAAATGGAACCCAATGACCACCAAACTATAGATCCGAATTGCCGTGGATACTATAGAGGTGGGTTTTCAATATCTTTCCAATAGCCAAGCTAGATCCAAGTAGATCTAAGAAAAACAAAAAAGTGAGGGTTTTGATTTTAATGGTTTTGTGACCAATGAAGAAGAATGGATGGATCTAGTTACATACCTTGATGAACTTACCTCAATTGCTTGTGGCCACTTTGCAAATTGATAGCATTCCCCTATGTGTATATTCAAGAGTGAGATCCAAGTGCTCCAAGCCAAAACATCCTCCTCCAATGAAGCCAAATCGTCCTCCTCCTACAAGACAAGATCAAGTGAAACAAGCCAAGTAAGAAAATTATGAAAATGATGGAAAGATGTAATAGAAAGCATCAATTATGTCACAAAGATACAATAATGATACTCCCTGTCACCAACATCAACTCAAGAGAGAATATGTGGATCCCTCCAACAATAACCCTCTTTAAATCATCCTCTTCTCCACCAATTCGGCCTTCTTGCACGAAAACAACATGTAGCCCCAAGATCCACAATGATACATAGAAGAGATACTGTATATTCAAAGTGCAAAAGAATCCACAAGACAAGCGAAGTATGCTCCGCAAAAAAGTATTCTATTCCAATATTCAAGAGCTCCAAAGGTGATCTATACAATAGGGGGTCTCTTCCTTATATAGGATAATAAAGACCAAAACCCTAGATCTCAAAACCACTTTACAATACAACAAGATGAGTGGTTGAGATTAAAAGATCTCGTAATCTAATCAATGGCTAAGATGAGCCAATACATAATATCACATGGATCACTCAATACAAAGGTGACGTCATAGCTAGGAGAGACAAACTGAGGGTGACGTCATCCTCTAGAGGGGACAAAAGTACATGGGCCCACCTCATATGACATGGACATGACTCATAAAGCTCATGATGGGGCTAGGAGGCATCAATCCTTACTAGCTCATCCCCATGGCACAATAATAATAAAATAATGTGTCCAAGATAATACAAATGATCAAATCTTGTCTCCAAAACTGAGAGAGACATGCAGTAAAAGGCCTCCTGTGGCCTCTGTGGACCCCACTGACTGATGATAACTCACTGGAAGATGGGGGGTTCACCCTGGAAGACCTCTGTGAAGACCAAGTGCCAAATCCTGTCCTTAATTGCCCAAATCGAATTCCTCAGTGACCCTTTTATTCCATCTTTTATCTGCCTCGGTAACTGTGAAGCTGTTGAAACTGCCACCTAGGGCACCTGTGCTGTCAAATTGAGCCCACCAGGCTCTCCAGAAGGGGGGTAAAATGGTAATATCAAGTGGCTGGACCATCCCCTCCTCATACAGCGCCCTAGGTGAACTGGTCTCTCATGGCCTCTGCTGGACAAGCTGGGAAATCAACCCCAAATCTGGTCAACAAGTGGAAAACTGCATCTATCACTGCCAGAAGTGCCCGGAACTGAATGATAAGTGTCTCATTGGATCCAGAAGTCCCAAAACTACTAAGAATGTGTACTCATATACCATGGGTTGCCCTGATGGGCCAACTATAGTGTCCACCATATATGGACAGTGCATAATCTGATGACCTGAAGTAATAATAATACCTGCTGAACTGATTCAATCATCATCTGAATCATATGTCCATCATATAGTATCATCAACAAGAGTATGTGGGACCATCAATCATCATCAATAAGCATACATGGCCCACATCATCATAGATCCCAAGAATGACCATAGTCAAACTAAGTTTGAGTGGGTCAATATACAACCAAGGATAAATCATATCAATAGACTAAGACATGTTCCTCTAATCGTACTCACAGCTTAACTTAAAGTATAAACATCATTCAGTGGCATTTATCATGTTTGCATATTCTATTGTTATTTATATTTACTTACACACTAGCTTAAATGACAAACTGACTCATTGGACATGGTCTAATTGCTAGTTAAGGATGAAGGCTAGGAACAAGGCTGGGCAAAGGGACTGACTTACCTAAACTTAACCTAAAAGACACCTTGCACTGGGAGAGGGGGAAGCTACACTCTGTGCTGGACAAATAACACGGGGAAGGGCTGTGCCTCACAAATGGATAAGTTGTTTAGAGAGTGCTTATTCAACTTAGGCATCATGTCTACATCAAGTTGATCCAAGTTCATTAGGATCATTCATTTCAATTTCATGGCCTTTTTGGCCTACATAACCCTTTGGATATCAGGTGCGCTAAGAAGCACAACTAATTGTAGCTTGCATCCAGGGCATGTTCATATATGCATAAAGTCAGCAATCGTTTAGATATAGAGTTTAAGAACCATTGCTTTTTGGACCTTTCTTATACTCTTCAAGGAGTATTTTTAGAAGTTCATCGCTCTTGCCCTTTACTCACGTGTGTTAAGAAACACATTTTAGAGTTTATAGTTTCCATGGGTGAATTTACATAAATTTCCGTAAGTAGTACATGAGCTTTCAGTTTTAGCCAACAACATCTCAAGTGACTAGGGGGACTTCGTGCCAGCGCCAAACATCGAGACAACCGACCAGGATGATTTAGACCTACAATCCAACTTGCCAAAGGCAAGTTCTGTCACCAACTCAGAGCCGAGACACTAAACAAACATGGATGCGATCCAACACAGAGGTAGTAATAGGGAAGTCCTCAGTATCAAAGAGTCAAGAAAGACAAGTCAAAGGTAGAAGCCTAAAAGGAAGGTAATGGATGGGAAGAGTCAAATGAATGTGGTGCCTAAGCTAGCAGACAAATAATGTCAAGAAAGACCATATCTATGCAAGGAGGGTTTTAAACCGATGAGTTTTGTCAAGCAACCTAAATGTGCAAGTATTATGTCCATTTTATAATTCACAACATCATTAAGATAGATCATTTTCATTTTACAAGGTTTGCCACATTATGAATCATATACCAAGCTAATGCTGTGAACATGACTAAAACAACAAGATAATAATCCATATTCAATGATCATAAATCCATAGGTTATATCTCATCATAATAATAATCATCATAAACCATCTGAAACACTACTGCAATAACCTCACTAAACACTGAACTAAAACTGTATGGAATAAAGGGTCACATCGGGCATCAAATCTGAACTCTCAAGGCTCAGCATTGAGATAAGGTCTAACATTAGTCTGATAACACTGCTCTGATCATGAGTGATCTCAAAATATGAACTCATCATAGCCAAGCTCTGAATAATCCAAGCTCTGAAAAGTGCAGATATCTGCTAAGCAAGAATAGTAGCCCTGCTACTATGGTGTGACAATAGGACTGCAAGTCCATGGCTACTCCAATGTATGCAAATTGGAAGAAGTTGAAAGATTCTACTTCAGATTTTGATTTGATTGATCCCACCATGTATCGCCAGTTTATTGGGTCATTGATGTATCTGACCAACACCAGGCTAGATATATGTTTTGCTATGAATGCCCTCTGTCAGTTCATGTGCGAACCGAGGCAGATTCACTGGATTACTGCAAAACATGTGCTCAAATATTTATGTGGCACTGTGGGCGATGGATTGAAGTATGCTTCAGATTGTGACCCGAGATTGCAGGGGGTTTACAGACTCAGATTGGGCCGGATGTGTTGTAGATCGGAAGAGTATTTCCGGATGTTGCTTCAATTTGGGTTCTGTAGTTATTTCCTGGTGCAGCAGGAAGCAAAACTCGGTAGCACTCAGTATTGCAAACGCCGAGTACATGGCTGCTAGCACAACAGCTTGAGAAGTAGTTTGGCTTCGTAAACTCCTGGCAGGATTGTTCGGCCAGATTCCAGAGCCGACCATGATTCATTGTGATAACCAGAGCTGTGTGTAGATGTCAGTGAATCTTGTATTTCATGATAGGTCGAAGCATGTCGAGATTCGATATCACTTCATTCGTGATATGGTGCAGAAAGGTGCGGTCGAGTTACAGTACGTGCCGACAGATGACCAGACTGCAGATGTTCTCACCAAGGCCCTTCCCAGGGTGAAGTTCGAATACTTTCGCGGAAGACTTGGAGTCGAAGAGAACGTGTCCCTCCTTGAGAGGGAAAGATGACATTATGCTTGCCTTGCTTTGCCCAGGTGCCTCTGCAGTCCAGTACTCAGCCAGATATGGGAGAAATCCCATAGGCAGATGAGTCCAGTGCTCAGTCACCAGTTGGTCGAGTTCACACAGGTGCCTCTGTAGTCCATTTACTCAGCCAGGTATGGGAGAAATCCCATTGGCAAATGAGTAAGAGAGTCAGCAGTTGGCCGTGTGATTGCATTAGTGCCTCTACTCGTTTGGGATCTTAGCCAGATCGACAGATGGGATGAATAGGTAGTAGATGGCCGTGCAGTTTTGCTCGTCTGAGATCTCAGCCAGGTATGGGAGGACCCCATCGACAAATGAGATAGGCAGGTAGCAAATGGTATAACAGAGATGGTAGCAAATGGTATAACAGAGATGGCACGACTGATAATCTCAGATATCTAGGATTGAGTTATTCTCTCGGACTCACCGAAGGACTGGTGAAGGTGATGCATGATGACACTTCTCGATGGTCTGAGATTGTGTGGACAACCTTTAGTATGTATAGAGATGATGGAGACAACATGGATGTACAGATGAAACCCAAATGATCATGATGCAGTTGAAGACCGAAGAATACCTTCCTCGTTGAGAGGGAGTGTTGGATTTTGTGCAACTTCAGAAGATATTATTTATTGTATTTCTATTGTATTTGATTGTACCTCCTTAGGGAGATGAACTTGATGTAAATGACCATGTAAACCCTTGAAAGAATCAATGTAAACCTTGGGGAGAAAAGAAGCAAAGTAAAAGATTAAAATTGAATTATTTGCCCCCCAAGTGAAGTCAGCCTAGTCAATTAGAGAAGTCGACTCACCTAGGGTAAAAGTCAGTTTCACACTTGTATAAATAAGAGGTTATGTCACCTCATTATCTCACTCACTCATCCACTCAAGTTCGCATCACTTGGGAGAGAGAGAAGTTCGCACAAGCTGGAGAAGAAGACTGTTTTGGGGTTTCTACTTTTGGAAGACATTTTCCATTTTTTCTCTTTTATGATTGTACTCTGATCTCATGATTATCATCTCTATACCAAAGTTGCTGGGTTTTCTCGCAATTGGGTTTCCTAGGATAAACTCTGTGTTATTGTTTTGTGCTTTGTCTTTCTTCTAGTGATCTTGTTTATGAATTTGAATTATTATGCTATGAATGTATGAATTTTAACAAATCGTGGCCCCCTCAATGAGAGAATAATACAGAAATCATCACCCGGAGAGTGTGTGGGCTCCACTGAATGCTGCAAGCTGATCTGGAAGGAGTGGGACACATCACAAATGACCTATGAACAAACCTCATGCCAAAACCTTGCCTCAATAGCCCAAATCGATTTCCTCAATGACCTTTTTATCCCATTTTTATCCCACCTGAAAACCATCAAAATGCTTGTAAATCATTGCTTGGTGCTCTAGCACAAAATCTGATTGTACCATTATGTCCGGAGATGGGGTAATATGGTAATAACAAGTGGCTGAACCCCCCATCTTCTCTGTAGCGCCCTAGGGAAACGTGCTAGCTCAATGCAACTGCTGGACAAGCCATTTCTGCATGGCAAAATCAGTCAAAAGTGGAAATCTAACCATATCATTACTAGGAGTGCCTGAAACTGATAATTGAGTGTCTCAATGGACTCATAAGGTCCAAATCTACTAGAGATGAGTACCCATACACCCTGTGGCAACCTGTAAGATCATATGTAGCCTTAACCATACTTGGATAATAATAAAATAAATGGTCTGGGAATAATAATAACAATAAAAAAATACATCAACCATCATCTGAACCCTGTGTCCACTATATGGAGTCATCAAAGGTGCATCATAGAACCATAGATCATCATCATATAACATCATTGGGCCAACTCATCACGGATCCCAAGGTTGACTTGGTCAAACTAGGTTTGACTAGGTCAAGATTGATCAAAATATAACCCAGGCTAGAAAAGCCTAATGCTGCAAGTGCAGATGGTTAAAGCATGCTCTGTTAATCATTCTCATAGCAAGACTTAAAGTGTTAAGCATCATTTTATGAGCAGTTAATAGATAATTATATCAAGCATAAGTTTAAATAATCATTTACTTACAAAAGAACCTCAGGAATATATTCATTCTGTAGACATGAACATTTTGCTAGCAAAGGGTGATGGTGAAGAATGGAAGGCTAGGATAAGGGGATGACTTGACTGACTCAACATTGTGATACTTTGGACAAGGGAAAAGAGAGATACACACTTAAGCATATGTTGGATAATAAACACACAGGGAATGGCAGTGTCTCACAAATGGAATAAGTTGTTCAGAGGAGTGCTTATTCAACCTTGGCAAATGTCTACAACTCACATCCAAGCTGAAACAGCTCCGTGAGTATCTTTTCTAGAACCGCCATGGCTGAGTGCCCGACTAACCGTAACTTGACGTTCTAGGGGACACATAGAATTAGCTGTCTCTTACTCCATCTCACATCACAACCTGTAGGCTCCGTGAGGAATTAATCATTACATTCAATTTCCTGGCCAACAGTCTTTGGATTTAGCATATATTTAACCACTGCTTTTTTTTAAGGCCTTTATGACCCTTTTTGGGATTTTGCATGTGCTTAGAAGCACAAATAATCGCAACTTTCATCCAGGGTGATTTTCATTTCAGTTTCCATTTAATTTCACAACCCTCTTTCATTGTGCTGAGAAGCACAGTTTTTAAAGTGTTTGCATGTGCTTTCACAAGAGATATAACAATAGTTTCCATATGTAATGATGTTATTACAATTTGCTTCAGGTTTTAGCCAACACAACTCAAGCAACTAGGGGGACTCTCTACAATCAAGACCAAACATCGGGGCAACCGACTAGAGTGATCAAGGTATCAAATCCAACTCACCTAAGCTCTGGAACCAACACCAATAGGTATTCCTGGCCCAGAAGGATCAAGGCTTCAGTAAGTTCTTTAGCCAACTTACAGCCGAGACACAAACTAACTGGGATGCTATCCAACACAGAGGCAAAAGTTGGGAGGTCCTCCATATCACAGGCTGAGGTGTAAGTCAGGGTAAAAACCAATCAAGGGAGAGATAATGGATGGATGGGGAAAGTGAAGGTGATGCCTAAGCTAGCAAGCCATAAAGGTGGGAATGATCATGTCCACACTCCCAAGAGGGTAAAACCAATGAGTTTAAAACAATAGTTTCTAAAAGTAATTAGACCATTTAGATAATCAGTAATAACCATATTCATTTCATACATATACTGGCAGATCATGATTACTATATACTAAGTCAAGCTATCAAAATGACCAAAAGAGCAAGATAATAAAAACCAATGCACATCATATACCTGCTGGGCTATATACCTGTACCTGCTGTCTGGATCATCTGTAATCATTGCTGCTGAAACTCTTGGCACTGCACTACTCTGTATGGGATAAAAGGTCATCTCGGTCATCAAATCTGAGGTCAAGAGGCTCAGTCTTGGCATAAGGTTCACTGCATATCTGATCTGGGGTTGCTCTGATGTGTGAGTGATCATCAATAACACTGCTCATCATAGGCTGATCTCATCAAACTGTGTAAAGTCTAAGCTCAAAAATATACAATGAATTGCTCTGCAATCATGGTAGCCCGACTACTATGGATGTGACAACAGTACAGACAAATGATCTTATCCTTGATGTATCTGGCTAACACCAGACCAGATATATGCTTTACAATGAGCACTTTGAGTTAGTACATGCTTAAGCCTAGGCATGTACATTTGATAGCAGCAACGCATGTGTTGAGATACCTGAAGGGTGCAATTGGGGATATATGCTTTACAGTGAACACTTTGAGTCAGTCCATGGTTGAGCCCAGGCATGTACATTTGATAATAGTAACGCATATGTTGAGATACTTGAAGGGTACAGTTGGCTATGGACTCAGATATGTCTCGGACAATGAAGTGAAATTGCAAGGGTATGTAGACTTTGATTTGGCAGGAAGTGCAATGGACAAGAAAAACACATCAGGATGTTGCTTCAACTTGGGATTAACCATGATCTCATGGTTCAACAAGAAACATACATCCGTTGCACTCAGTATTGCAGAGGAAGAGTACATAGTTGCTAGTGTTGCAAGTTGTGAGGCAGAGTGGTTTCGAAAGTTACTTGCAAGGTTATTTGATCAAGAGCTAGAGAAGACTTGGATCTACTATGACAAGTACAACCAAAGTTGTGTGAAGCTTTCAGACAATCCAATATTTCATGACAAGTTGAAGCATATAGAGATCTAATACCATTATATTCGAGATATGGTGTAAAGGCGAGCAGTGAAGCTCCAATGCATATCCACACGAATGAGCAGATTGTCGATATACTTACTAAGCCTTTGTCTAAAGTAAAGTTTGAGTACTTCCGGGCTAAGCTTGGTGTAGTACAGAATGACTCCCCTCGCTGAGAGGGAGTGTTGATGTTTCTCCATGGGCAACAACTGGTAGTCATTCTGCCCCCTCCCCCAACCAGTTAGTCATGAGGTACATGACTTAGTCATCTTCCCCATCAGTAAGCCACGCAAAGGTACATGGCTCAGACACTGATTAGCCATGCAGAGGTACGTGGCTCAAACATTGATTAGTCATGTAGTGGTACATGACTAAGACAACTATGAGTAATGCAGTAATACCTGACTCGAACACTGGTAAGTCATGTAACGGTACATGGCTCAGATACTAGTTAGTCATGGTACATGACTTAGATAGCTAGAGCCTGCAGTATCTTAAGTGGAGTGCACCCACATGAGCAGAGATATAATCAAGATCTCATATGACTATCAAATGATAGTCAAGGTCTCCGAGACTATCAGATACTCGAGTGAGTTATAGTCAGGACTGCTGGAGAATGGTCAAACCTCTTGGAGAGGTCAGATATACATATACTTGGCTAGTGTGTACAGTGGGACAAAAAAGAAGAAAGAAGCCTCTTTGGAAGTGGTTAGACCTTGGAGAACATCACAGAGGATGGCAAGCTCACAAAGAACTTCTCTAGACCGTAAAAGATTCGAGAAGTCAACAAGAAGAAAGCCAGTGCTGAAGAACGTGCCAAAAGAATACCTTCCTCACTAAGAGGGAGTGTTGATGTTTCTCTAGTAGCATCGAAAGTATTCTTATGACAAGAAAGAATGATAACAAGCTCAAGAACAAGTCGACCCAGTTAAATGACCTAGTCAAAAGGTCAAGTCGACCTAGTTAAAGTGGAAATGACCGAGTCAAATAGGTCAAGTCGGCCCAGTAAGGAAAATTGACTTTTCCAGAATAAATACAAGTGAAGTGGCCTCATTTGTGACACACCAATTCGCTCAAGCAAGGAGAAAAGTGCGCAGATCTAAGGAAGCATAGTCAAGGGTTCAAGAATCATTGTGAATACATCTTTTGGGGTTTATTATCTTTCTCTCTCTACTTCGTTCTTAGAAGGGTTTAGAGGTTATTCTGTATCTTTCTGATATATCATTATTCTGTTTGTGTAAATAGTGTTGGGCACTAGATTTGGCATTGTATCTTGTTGAAGAATATTATCTAGAGAAGTTGCTGGGTTTTTCCCGTGAGAGGGTTTTCCCAGGGTAAACATTGTGTCTACTGTGTATGTGTTTCTTTTAGTGATCCTTTATTTGCATGTAGTTTATGTTTATGTGATAGATGAGTTATAAAAAGTTAAAAACATCTAACTGCCAAGAAGAATCAACAGGTGGTCCTTCGGATAAACCCTCCGGATATGGACCCAAACTCCTTGGAAAGACCTCTAGCCACAGCCTATGGATTTCTGAGACCAAATCACACTGAAGATGCCCCATATCCTCTCTGCAAACTTGATAGACAAACTCTAGATCCACCCTAGATCCAATAGACAATAGAGAAGTAACTCTCCCCTGGAAAAACTGTGATCTCAAACTTAGATCTGGATTGCTCAATACAAGAGGAAACCCATCTCTTGCAACTGTGATTATGAACTCATACTTTAAGGCTCCTTTTATAATCTCACATTCATGCAAATACCATTGACCCAATACCATAGGACCTCCAATACCATGTGACACATGATACCATGGACCCAATACCATGGACCCTCTAATACCATTTACATGAGGTGTTATAAATCCACCTTTACAATATATGTCTAGGAATCACCTCAGCTCCTTCTATGTTGCTAGGCACCCCCAACATAGAAGTACCTGTCTAGCTACAAAAACTAACACTCCCTTTTAGTGAGGGAGGCACTTTCAGAGAAGCATCCACCGGGATCAAACACATCCTCTGTTTCTATAGCTGCTCCCTCTGAACTTGAAGACTTGCTGGCTGGATCTGCTGCTCTCTGATATGAAGATCTGCGCTCCTCATCCATTCATGTCATCTCATACCAAGTACACTCTTCCTCTGACACTGATATAGGCTCTAGACACCCTCTAGAACTCTGCTCCAAACTCCCTCTAAAGTTGACCATAGGCTGTCTTAGCAACCTGTACAATGTGCCCTCCCTGATGCCGAGCATCACTATTGTATCATGGGCACCTGCTCTCACTACATGTATGAGTACTACTCCATCCTGAAACTCTACCTCATACCTCTCATCCTCTAGGGATGATACTGAGAGCAAACTGACCGTCCGCTCTGGAACATGCATCACTCCTGCCACCTCCAATAGACCTTTTGACTCCAGTTGGAGCATTATCAAACCGACTCTCCTCACTGCTAATCTGGTGTCAACCCCACACCTCACATAATGGTTTGAGTCTGTCTCTGAAACAGTAAGGAGCATCAAACTTACTCCCGTCATTATGGATAGATCTGTGATTTAAAAATCGGTGAAATTGGTTTGCTACTCAGCTGATTCATCGATTTACTGCTTTCCGGTTCAAACCGGTATCCAAACTGGTTTGGTGGACCGATTTAACCGATTCAAGTAAAAAATAGGTCCAACTAGCTACCTCCCATCGATTTGACCGATTCAAGTAAAAAATCGGTCCGGTTTTATGCGTGTGGGCCCATGTGGGTTTTTTAATTTTGTTTCTTTCTATAATTTAAATTTTAAACCTAAACTACCTCTAACCTACCACTCTTAGGGATCCTTTCCAGATTGTTCCGCCCTCCAAGACTACAGGAGATAAGGGCAAAGCCAAAAAGAGGGGTAGCATTGAAAGCTATTTCACACCTCCCACCACTTCTGCCAGTGTGAATGCTTCTTAGATGCAACATCGAACAGAAATTCAACCCACCTTAGATGAGCACTGGAAGAAGCAATACAAAGAAGATGCCCATGAGTACATTGCAAGATGGTGGTATGATGCTGATCTCCCATTCAATGTTGCCCTCTCTTCTTATTACCAACCTATGTGGGATGCCGTTGTAGCTGCTGGTAAGGGCTTCAAAGGCCCTAGTATGCATGACTTGAGGGGATCTCTTTTGCAAAAAGAGATTGTTTCCATAGAAGAATAGCTGAAGAGTTTCAAAGCTTCATGGGTAAACACAAGATGCACTATCATGTCGGATGGATGGAAAGATAGGAGGGGGCGGCACCTTATAAATTTTCTTGTATCTTGCCCACGGGGAACCATGTTTTTTAGATCATGTGATGCATCTGATCAGGTGAAAGATGCAAATCTGTTATTTCGTCTTTTGGATCAGATTGTTCAGGAGGTGGGGGCAACTAATGTTGTGCAAGTCATCACCGATAATGCCTCTAACTATGTTCTTGCTGGTAGGATGTTAGAGGAAAAACATAAAACCATATTCTGGACCCCATGTGCAACACATTGCATAGACCTCATGCTTGAGGATGTATGCAAACAGGACTGGAACAAGTACATTGTGGATTATGCCAAAAGCATCACCAAGTACATCTACAACCACGGTTGGGTATTGAGCTTGATGAGGAGACACACACAAGGCAAGGAGCTTGTTAGGCCTGCAGTTACTAGATTTGCAACTCACTTCCTCACGTTGCAATCTCTCCTTTCCCAAGCACATAACTTGGAGAAGATGTTTTTAAGTGATGAATGGAATTCATCTACTTGGGCTCGCACACAAGATGGAAGAGACATTAAGAGGAAAATTAAAAGCTCTACATTTTGGAAAAAAGCAGCAGAGGTTGTGGTAGTTACTGAGCCACTTGTTAAAGTGTTGTAGTTGGTGAATGGGGAAAAATTGGCCATGGGATACATTTATGAAGCTATGGATTAGGCAAAGGAGCAAATAAAGGCAACATACAAAGATAGAGTAGGAAAGTATGGGCCTATTTGGGAGATCATTGATAGGAGATGGAACAATCAACTCCATCGCCCTATACATGTAGTTGGGTATTTCTTGAACCCGAAGTATCAATATAAAGATGACATTGATGCTGATCTGAGTGGGGAGATAGTGGATGGATTGTATACTTGCCTTGAGCGCATGGTCCCAAGTGAGGCGGCCCAATTGGAGATACATCGGCAGATCACCTCTTTCAGTGCTGCCATAGGTCTCTTTGCCAAAAATGTGGCTAAGGTTGCAATAGAGGAGGGCCAACCAGGTAAACAATTCCATTGTTTTATTAAATTATGTTGTTCAACTTTAAAGTTTAATTTGTAAAATGTAAATACCTTGATTCTTAATTTGTTAGCCAAATTCACAATCCAATTTGTTGAATTAACTTCCTTGACTCTTCGCATTTGCAGCACTTTGGTGGAGGTCATTTGGTAATCATTGTAAACAATTGCAAAAGTTTGCAATTCGGGTCCTGAGTCAAACCTGTAGTGCTTTTGGGTGTGAGCGCAATTGGTCTTTGTTTGAGCGGATTCACACGAAGAAGAGAAACCGTTTAGAGCAGAAACGGTGAAATGATCTAGTCTTCGTGCAGTACAACCTGCGACTCAGACACAACCAGTTGATGAACAAAAGACTTGATACGGATCCCATTCTGTTAGATGATATAGATCCTACCTTAGATTGGGTAGTGGAGACTGGAGATCCAGAGTTTGGTGATGATCTGGATGTTGAGTTGGAGGACTTGCTGCGGCCTCATATAGATTCAGATCCTCTATTGCCGATGCCATCAGTTCATACAGGTGTGGATCCCGATATTCCAGGCACAACAGGCACTAGTGGACAAGGACCTCTTACTTATAGGCGACGACGACGTAGGAGTAGGCATTCAGCCAATACTACTACTGCAGTAGTGGATGACCATGCGCTTGAGCCTGAGGAGCCTGAGATTGAGCCAGATGTTGATGCCTTTGCTAGTCCTTCAACTTCTGGTTCTTTTGGTTCTAGTTCTAGTTCTACTCCTCACCGTAGCAGTGGTGGTGAGCTTGATCAGTTTGATAAGTTCGATTGATGTAGTTGACTATATATCATGTTATTTTTTGGACTCTACTGGCCATATAGCCTATAGGCCTCATGGATTATGTATTTTGTTCCAGTTCCAGTGTCCTAGATATGTATTGCACAATACGCTTTGTGCCATTTTGATATATTGACTCTTATATGGTATATACATGAGCAGAGATTGGATATTTTGTTTCTAATGCTATGGAATCATGAATTAGAATCTTGAAAATGTTGTTTTTCTTAAAAAAATTAAATATTTTATGTATTTTTGAGCAAACCGATTCATTAAATTCAAATCGACCGATTTATGACCGATTCAATACCGATTCCGATTCCGATTCCGAGTTGACCCTCGACCGATTCTGAGTCCAATTTCAATTTTTCAAACTTTGGGGTAGATGCACCACTATGCAGACCACTTTCCTGAAGCTACACGGGGCTGCTTACAGCCTTGTGCTGCTGCCTAGGTACATCTACAGTTTACCTGATTGCTTTTTTGGGTTTCCCAAGTCCTATTGGGCCTGCCAAAACCTTGAGTCGTGTTACTGTGGATTACTTAGAGACCCTGCTATGATACCATGTGAAATCTTATGTTTAAAGTTTAAACCCTTGATTAACAACTTCTTTAATGTTTAATTCAGTTACAACTAGCAGATAACCATATTGTAGAACTGAACATTAAAACTTAAAACACACTGTCTAAATGACCATATAAATGCACAACATAAACAAATAGCATCCACACAAGATACACAAAGATTTACCCTGGAAATCCCTATCCTTTTGGGAAAACCGACAAATGTTTTTCTTCTTCTTATTGCAGGATTTGTTTACAACAACACTACAACAGTCCTCTGGACAAACCCTTCGGATCTGGAATAAAACTCTTCATGAAGACCTCTAGCCACAACCTATGGCTTTTAGAGACCAAACCAAACTGAAGGTGCCCCAAATCCTCTTTGCATACTGGATAGACAAACTCTAGATCCACCCTGGATCCAATAGACAACAGAGAAGTAAATCTCCCCTAGAAAAACTGTGATTTCAAACTTAGATTTGGACTGCTCACTACAAGAGGAAACCCGACTCTTGCAACTGTGATTATGAACTCATACTCTAAGGCTTCTTTATATAATCTCACGCTCATGCAAATACCATGGACCCAATACCATGGGACCTCCAATACCATGGACCCTCTAATACCATTTACATGAGGTGTTATAAATCTACCTTTACAATTTATGTCTAGGAGTCATCTCAACTCCTTCTATGTTGCTAGACAGCCCCAACAAAGAAGTACCTGCCAAGCTACAAAAACTAACAAGAGTACACTTCTGAATCAGATGAAGAAATGTGAATTTTCATAGGGGCAAGCAGGTACATGTTCACATAGACTTCATCAAAGGTTTTTAAAAAAATATCAATCTAATCGTGGATGCCAAGCTGACTAGTAACCACATGCTAGAAACATGCTCATAATCTTTGAGAATGATTGGTTACCTATTTTTCTTCCACCGTTGGGCGTGTTCTCTTTTTCCTTCACAGACTAAAAGAACATTCCTCTGGATCAGAGGTCAATCAATGTATTCGTTATTGATGGAAGAGAGTAATCTTTTTACAGTAGTTACTCTGTTTCCATCACTTAGACAATCGAATCTTTTCTCAGGTTGCTCATAAACAATGACGAAAAGGTAGTAATATATCATCTTTAAAAAATAATGCAATGTCAACCATGGAGAGAATAAATAATCAAGTTGATAATATTACTGCTCTCTGGATTACCGTAGAAGAAAACCGAGACTCAGAAAAAAAATATTTCTTTTTAATTTCCTTCAACAAAGATTCACCCTAATTGCTCCAAGAAACTTTAAAGAGATGCGACAAAAGAATAATGGAAAAATTAATTCCTCCCCGCACACTTTCTTGATTTTGCCCCAAAAAAAAGAACAGGAAAAAGAACTCACGATTAGAATTTCGCTATTTTGAGACTTTAAAAAATTCCTTCACCTTCTTTAATGGGAGATGTTGACTTCAACTCTTCAACATGTGCCAACCAGCTCTGATACCACTTGACATAGTGTCCTTAGACACAGAAATATATTGATGAAGGAGAAAAATTACATCAAGTATACATGTGGGCTAAGGGCTTTAATCCACCTCACGTAGAATAGAAGATGGGTTTAAGTAACCCAAAACTAATAACTGAAAAATCATTTATCTAAAACTAAGTTGGACACCTCACATAATCACGTGAGTGTGTAGGTATCCCTTTTACATTAATGTTTACAAAAACATTTATTCACTAAAGCCAGCTAAATATTTTGAATCATAGTTTCTAACAAAGTCATTGCCACTAATTTCTACAGAAAATTGAATTAGAGTTGTGCGACCCTTTCACAATTTGACAATTCTGATCAATGCTTCAGAAATCTTATCATCTCATGTCTTCAACCATCACCAACTCAAGAATGAAGAATCATGCAAAGGCATTACAATTTAGAACAAAGCATAGTGCTTCTCCATAAAATGCTTTGAGGAGGAAGCATCTTGAAGGGGTAGGCAATGTAATGAACATAAATATAAATATCAGATAAATAATAATAAATGTAGAGACACATCCTAACTAAGAGGCATGACCTAAGCAAGGGAAACGACCTATCAACCATCGTGACTGGTTAATGCATATAAGTACGTTGTCACATGGTATTGTAACATAAACTTATTTATTCATTACTCATTTATTATTATATATTTGTCCTTTATGGATTTTAAACTGTTGTCCTTTTTACATTGGATATTCAGTTTATGAACCAAGTTGTTCATGTCATAATTGGGAAATGAATTTTTTTCTTTCCAAAAATAAATTTATTTCACATGGTGTTACACTTCGATGGAGCGCACCTCTTGTTTGCCATGAATGTTGGGGCTGATCACATTATTTTATTATATTTTGCTTGATTGGAAGGGCCATCCCTTTGGTATTGGAATTCAGTGGGTTGACTTGGTAAGTTAATTGATGAGTTGTAACCACCTTGAGGTATTTTATTATTATTTGGAGGATTTGTCATGGTCAAACACATTGAGGCTAAGGTGTTTACACTTTGCAGATAGTACCTTTCTACTTTGGAAGGTTGTTGAAGGTCCCAAGAAATTTGACCGACTTTGCATGTGAAGCACCCAACCTATTTGGCACCTATTTGGAGTGACCTACTTTGGCTTTGCACATGGGAAGGAGATCCTCATTAAACATGTCTTTGCACACCATTCCACACGTTGTTCAAATGTGATGATGGGATGTACCACTCAAGGAGAACCACATGTGCTTCATGGAGGATAATTATTGCACACATGTTCATGCACTTTGTGGATCATACTTGCTATTTTGAGGAGGTGGTTGAGGAGCACTCTCCTAGGGGGAGTAGTATATTAATTTCTTCTCTCGTGCATCTTGGAGGGAACACTTGGAAAGCTTTTCTAGGTGGACCATGGAGCACATTTTTCTATGCCATGGATTATTTTATTGTATCCTTGCTCATGCATCTTGGAAGGCTCACTTGAAAGTGGACCATTTAGTATCTTGGCATGGTCAAAGACTAGTTTTAGTAATGTTCCCTCTCTCTAGGAGGTTTATCTTGCACATTATTTCCTATTTTAGGATGGGGCAAACTCTCTTGGAGAGAATGAACACTAGAGATCATAGTTGACATGTCAACCTTGATGAGGATAAGCCTAACTACGACATTACTTTATTATTGTTTGACTCGTCATGCTGTTAGTGAGGAAATATTGTATTTTATTGTAAGAGAGATGTAGCTACTTTTATATAAATGAGCTTTCTCCCCTTTCATTTGTAAATTGTGGGACTGATATTGGTGTTAGAGATTGGGAAGTGATAAAGGGGTAGATGATTGTAGAAGCATGGAGATGTTGATTTAAGAAGTGAGGTGTTGCATCTACTTTGTTGTATGGTTATGCTTATGCTCTTCATTTTGTTGTTAATTTGTTGTAGAAACCTTTTGTAATCACACTTACATAAAGGCAAAGTAATAAGATTCATTTTTTTTTGGAATAGTCAATGTGAGGATCCGTTCCCTCTTGATTTATTTGCGAATATATTTCTGCATTGTTTTGCTTCATCTATCAATTTTACTTGTTGAATTGGAAATAATAATTTAGCCGAATATAACAACACCTTCATATTGTTTGATGAAGGGCAAATCTAGTCTTCCAAGACTAGATTCTACACCTATTTCCAGCAAATACTTAAGGCTAATTGTATCAAACCTGGTTCCTTCTACCTTGAACACATACTCAAGTGATGAATGTATCAAATTAGTTCTTTCATATAAAGATATTGAATGTGTTAAATTAGTCCTATCTACCATATAGCCTACCTCAAAGTAGTTGATTGTAACAAACTAGTCGCTTCAGTTTGCAAATTTTCATGACTCCATTAGCCCATGGATTGATAGGCGCTGGTACCTTGTGATTTCATTTCCTTTTTTTTGTTTTGTTTCAGTTCTTCTTCCCTTTATTTCTTTCCCATATCCCTTTCCCCAATTCCATTTCTATATACTACAACAACATTTGTTTTATCAAGGCTTTAGTCTTCATTTTCACCTTGAGCCCCCACTCCATAACCTTAATAATCCTAACTCAGGGAAGCACTACTTGTGTTGGAGAAGAGCCAACCTAAAGTGTGGGGAAGAGCTGCTGACTACTTGTGTTGGAGAAGAGCCAACCTAAAGTGTGGGGAAGAGCTGCTGAAGTGACAGTGGGCAGCCTTCTCAAGTTACACAAGCTATCAAGTTAGTGTTTGGTACTTTACAATTTTGTGGGTGCTTGATTTTTTTGTAACAATACTTATTTTGTATTTAATTCCATTTATTTTTTATATTTAAATAATGATTTTTAATCTTCTCGATAATTACTTTTGGTCGTATATGGATTTATTTTCATATTTTTGCTTCTGGGGGAGTTGTTTTAAGTTTTATGTATATTCTAGGTTCTATTTTATTTTTTTAAAGAATGGTTCTTACCTTTCCCAGTAATTACTTTTGTTCATATGTGGATTTATTTGCATATTTTTGCTTTCTGGTTGAACTCTTTTAACTTTTATGTACATTCTAGGGCATCATCTAGGTGACATCATTTTTGTTCCCTTAAGTACTTGGATCTATAAAAATAACTTTGTTTTTATACGAGTGAGTCTTAATGTGGTAATACCTATTGGTGGGTGATTTCTCTTTTTAACTTCACTGTTGTTTTTATCAGTTGGTGAGATATTTGAAGAATCCAGAATTGTACACTAAAATGGGAACAAAAGCTCCTCATGGGGTACTCCTAACAGGTCCTCCTGGCTGTGGAAAGGTATATGTGTGCCTATATTCACCTTTGTGGATAAGAAAAATCATGTAATATGTTGTACATCTCTATGTTGATGGTTATACTTTACTCATTCCAAACAGAATGAGCTGATTATGTTGTAATTGTCTACCTGTGCAGACTTTGTTGGCAAAGGCAATAGCTGGAGAAGCTGGTGTACCTTTCTACCAAATGGCTGGGTCTGAGTTTGTTGAAGTGCTTGTTGGAGTTGGTGCAGCTCGTGTCCGTGACCTCTTTAAAAGAGCAAAGGTGAATAATGTTCTTGCTCCTATTGTAGGTGCTTTACTAATGATTGTAGGTAACCCATAAAGGATTGTTTGCGCTTTGTATACTTCTGCATTTGTGTTGTGATTTTTACTGTTTTACTGATGCTAAATTTTGATTATCATTTAAATTAAAACCTTGTATTCTGGGTTTTGGAATAGAAACCAATGTGGCAAACATCGTGTCAGCGAATATTTTGCCAATGGTCGGGAAGGAAAGTTATCGGCAACATTGGAGAAAATATCGGAAAACTTAAAAAATATAAAAAATATTCAATTTTTTTCAACTTTGTAAGTTCAAACCTTTCATGGGCAAATGTAACAGTGAATTACCCTTTTATTTTGAATACCCTGCTTTCCCTCTTCAAACCAAGCAAAAAAATCCAAAAATCTCCTGACTCAACCAATGTTACAAAAACTGGACCGGTTTTGGCAAAACCGGCCGGTTCAACCGGTTCAGAGGTCCACCGGTTCAAAACGGTGTCTCAAACCAGAAATGACTGGTTCCGTATGGAACCGGCCGGTTTTGATCGGTTCCAGCCGGTTTTACGGGTTCTGGCTGGTTTTCCGGTTCCGGTTCCGGTTTTGACCGGTTCAGTGCAGAACTATAGAATGACACTTAAGAGGCCATTTTTTAATTTTTTTTTTTAAATAAAAAATTTGGTTGAGTGGGGAAGGTTCTAGATAACCCTAAACCCCTAAGAAAGCTATAAAAGCAACCCCAACCACTCTATTGCTCTCACACTATTCGCTTGAGTATTTTGAGTTAAGAATCATTCTTGACATTCCTGGGAAGTGTAGCAACCTTGAAAGAGTATGTTAAGTGCCTAGAAAGAGTGTACCTACAGCAGTCTTGGTTATATCATCATAAATAAAATACACCTAATAGTAGTTACCTACAGCAGTAAAGAGGCTTTGAGTGGTCCTAATAGCAACTCTGAGCTAACTGTGTAGTTAAAAGAAAGTTTTGTGGGCATATTCCAAGGTGACAGTCTGTTACAACAGCCTTGAAACAGCCTTGTCAACAACAAGAGTTTCCTCAGCATGTTAGACATATGATTCAAGTGAAATATGCTCAGTATGGCACCTAGCAAAATACATACAGGAGCCCTTTTTGCAAATTTGTGTATAATGGTTTTGATTCACATGGTTGAACATATATATATATATATATAATTTTTCAAATATTGAACATTTTAGGTATTTTTGGTGGACCGGTTTTGTGATCCAGTTTTTTTCCCGGTTTTGGTCCGGTTCTGGTCCAATTCCGGTTCTTGAGGTCGGCCGGTTCGACCACCGGTTCGGTTTTTGTAACATTGGACTCAACCAATATTTTCCTGATATTTTCTAATTTCTGGGGATATTTTGCCGATATATTGTAATATTTTCAAAATTTGAAAACTCATGAATTATTTTATTTTAGTTTAGTTTATCCAGTGATAATATCGCCAATCTGAGAATTGCGATATATTGCAATGTCGGCGATAATTTTGTGATTTTGCAACACTGATAGAAACTGAGTTTACAAGGTGTGTTTTAACTTTATACTATGAAGGTGTCAGACTAAAATATCTTTGATTGCAGGTAAACAAACCCTCAGTGGTCTTCATTGATGAAATCGATGCTTTGGGAGCAATGTGAGTAATGGCCACTCATTTGATTGTGTTTAATCTATTGAATTGTGTTTGGTAAAGTAATTTATTTTCTGCTCTGGAAGTCTTAGTGGTAATTTGCCATGTAAGTTAAATAAAATAGTCATAAATTAGGACATTTGTTTTCTTGTGTATTCTCTGTTGTACAACATTGATTAATGTTTTGATTGTGTTAAAAATATAGGGTTATTAAGATTATCGATGACAAATTTTCTCTATTGTATGGAGTGCACTTCGGAAAGATCCTCGAGTAGTGACTAAATGAATTCATGCAATAATATTGTTCTGTAAGATAAGATAAAATAATTTTATCAACGTCCACAAGTGACCAAAAGAGGAGGTCAATGGGACTATAGAGTGTAGTTAGTTGTACCTAACTGTGGTAGAGCAAAAAGGCCACTCCTGAAATATAGGAGATACAAGGGAGTCGGGACTAAACACTACATTAAGTGAAAGAAAGGATAGAGCCACTATAAATGATTAGGTAGAGATGTCCAAGTATAGGGGGGAGAAGAAGTATTTGTGGTCACATTAATCAATGAGAAGGCACCAATACACTTCCTAATAATGTAATCCAGAGACTGCCCAGGGCTGAGAAAGCCTGGCTGGGTGGCACTGGGAGCAGCTTGGAAGCAACCCACATAATCTATCCTAATATTTGACCCAGATGGAAATGCTAGAGTTTCACCTCCTGACAGTAGATCTGCACTCATAGAACTTTAACCCCACAATTGAATCTAAAAACTTCTGAAACACCTATAAGAAATTCAGATCTACACAAACCAAAATGCTTTATGGAAGATTCAAGAGTGTAGACATTGCATATCAAGAGGTTAGATAGTTATAGTGTCAAACAGCCGATAGATCTAAGAAAAGAGAAGTCAGAAAATCAGATCTGAACACTAAATCAGCTCAGCACCAGCACAACATTAATTATGATATAAATCAGATATGAAAAATCAGATAAGAATGCTAGATTAATGTTGGTTTTTCTACTTTTAATCAATATTATCTAGGATCTTAATTGAAAGAATAACATGCACAACATAACACAATAGACACAAAGATTTTCCTTGGGGAAACCATAAAGGAGAAAACCCCACAATTTCCTCAAAGATAGAATGATCACCAATACAATATCACAAAAGTAAAAGTGCACAATTTGATAACACATACTGAGGAAGGAAAATGCAAAATCTATTTTCTTTTTAAGAAAACATGGTGCTATAATGCTTTTTAGGTTAGGAAGTGGGTCTCCTTCCTGTTGGACACAATGGCACACTAAGAGGGGGGGTGAATCAGTGTGTTAACACCTCTAGCAATTTTTGCTCCTCAAAAACTTAGACAGAGTTTATTAATTGCATAACACTACCGAGTACATAATCATTCATAAACTAATCAACTAATGTCATATATCCACATAAGCATGTCATCAACATATATCATAACAAGAGACACATCACAAGGTAAGTATAGTAAACTTTTGTTTATGATTTGATATGAAGTACAATGGAAGAGTTCAATCTTCGCGATTACATAAGCACCAACTGACTAAAGAGCACCAACTCTAACAATAGGGCCCAACTTGGTTTTCTTAGTGTAAATTTCCTTAAAATCCAACTAGGGCTAGAAGCATGCAAATTAATTACTACTAATAACCACACATGGATTTCTTCACTATGCAGCGGAACAATAAATATTGAAAGAAATATAGCAGCAATCACATCAATAGAGACAACTCAGTCTTTTTGGGTATTAAACCCCGAACAAAACCCAAGATGAGAAAATTGGTGCAGTGGCATGAGAAATTATTTTATTAAGAAAATATGGAGCGGTACAATTCGGAAATCAGATTCTGCCCAATTGGAAAAATCGTACCACACAGAAAACAGTGAGAAAAGCCTGTGAATGGGCATGGATCCCAATGCAGCAGTGCTGTTGTTGTTGTACAACCTACTGTACGGATCTGTACGACCCGCTGTATGGAATCCGTACGGACTGTTCGGAATCCGTACGACAGTACGGGCAATACTTCCCTGCCTGCTATACGGTCACCTCTGCCTGATCTTTGTCTCTCTCCTTTGTGAAACTGTGCTGCCTTCTCCGAATGGCTGCTCCTCCGTCTTCTTCGCCAAAACTTTCTCTCTCACACTTCTCTTCCTTCTTCTTTGTCGGAATGCAATTGTGTTCTCTCCACCAACTGATCTTTTCTTTTATAACTCAACGCTAAGTGAAAAACCTAATCTCACTATAGATCTAAGGATGAGATCCTCCAGTGAAATTGGATGGCCAAGATTAGATCTTGCCATCACTTAAATATTTCACTTACACTTTATAAAAAGTGTTTCATAAAGTCAATCAATAATTAGATCGCTTTAATTTATTTTCCAAAGTAAACTTAGGAAAAATAAATTAAATACATTTTATTGGCTTCTCCAATTTAAGTCTTTTGCATGCAACGACACATGCATGCAGGAAGAGCTTCCTTGTTGTCACTTTCTAACACTCCCTCTCAACGAGGAAGGTATTCGGTAACAACCCCAACTGTCTCTGAACTTCACAAACTTGAGTTTGCAAAGTGCCTTGGTGAATATGTCTGCCACCTGCACATCTGTCTAAATGTACTCCAACCGAATGGTTCCTCTTTGAACACAATCTTTGAGGAAGTGATACTAGATGTCAATGTGTTTACTCCTGTCTTAGGACACTGGATTCTCAAAAATGTTGATACCACTCTGATTATCACAGTGAACTATAGTAGTCTCTATCTCACTCTCGAACAATCCTGAGAGTAACTTCTTCAACCACATCCCCTCACATGTAGCCATGCTGGCTGCCATGTATTCAGCCTCTGTTGAACTCAATGTAACTGACTTATGCTTCTTGCTGAACCAAGAGGCAACCCTGATCCAATGTTGAAGCAGCAACCTGAAGTACTCTTCCGATCCTCTACACATCGTGCCCAATCAACATCTGTAAACCCTGCCAACTGTATACTCCCACTGCGCTCATAAACCAAACCATACTCCATTGTACCTTTGATGTAGCGAAGTATGTGCTTCGCAACTGTCCAATGTACTCTTCGAGGGTTCACCATGAACTGACTCAAAGAGTTGACTGCAAAACTAATGTTTGGTCGAGTGTTGACTAGATACATAAGCGACCCGATAAGCTGCGTATACAATGTAGGATCAAACTCCTCTAATCCCGATACATCAATCTTCCTCCAGTTGGAAACTAGAGCTATGGCCATAGGTCTACAGTCCTCCATCCTGAATCTCATCAAGATCTCTACTGCATACTTCCCCTGTCCAATGAAGAAGCACCCGTCTCTCTGCCAAACCTCCAGACCTAGGAAGTAATGCATCAACCCAAGGTCTTTCATCTCAAACTCCACTGCAAGATTGGACTTGCAGTCCGTGATCATCTTCTCATCTCTTGTAAGAAAGAGATCATCCACATATAGAACCAGTATGAGAGGTACCTCACTTGTCAAGAAGTACAGGTTATGGTTTGCCTCACTCCGTTGGAACCCCATCTCTCGTAGATGGCTGTCAATCCTTGCGTACCATGCTCAAGGTGCCTGCTTGAGCCCATAAAGAGCTCTTTGCAACCTACACACATGCGACTCTCTACTCTCCACCTCAAACCCCTCTATCTACTCAATATAAACGTCTTCCTCAATCACTCCATTGAGGAAGGCTGTCTTCACGTCCATTTGATGAACGCACCGACCCATCTCTGCTGCCAATGATAGGATAGTCCGAATAGAAGAATACCTAGCGACATGGGAGAAGCTTTCCTCATAGTCAATACCTTCCTTTTGTGAATACCCCTTCGCCACGAAGCGTGCCTTGTACTTCTCCACACTTCCGTCTGCTGCATGCTTTACCTTGTAGATCCATCTAGATCCCACCACCTTTTTATCTTGTGGCCTTCGAACAGCCTCTCATACCTGATTCTTCATGATTGAGTCATACTCCTCAACCATGGCTCTTGCCACACATCATGTTGTGCAACCTCCTCGAAACTAGAAGGTTCAAAGTCAATCAACTCTGTCATCAGGGCCATATAACTCAGTCTATCTGGTGGTACGCTCCATCTAAAGGATCGCTGTGGAAGACTCACCTGTCTGGAATTCTGAACAATGTACCTATACCACTTAGGCCGTGGCCTAATGTCTGCCTACTGTGGTTGCTGGATATCCTCCTCCTACTGTTGCTCATCCTCTCCATCAAAGATAGGAGGATCATGTCCACCTAACGCCCTCTTACTACCAGAACCTGTGCCCTGTGTCTGAACTTGTACCTGTGACTCCTCCAACTTGACGACTCCTAAGTCCTCAATTGGCTGCTCCTGTGCTGGTAAGTCCATACATCTTCTCAAGGCTCTGTCCTCGTCAAACTGGACATCCCTGCTCACAATAATCCTCTTGCGAGCTGGGACATATACTCTATAAGCCTTGGAAGTCTCAGTATACCCAACTAGAGGCCCCTTCTCTCCAGAAGGATCCAGCTTCTTCCCAGTGTCAACATGAATGTGACAATAACAGATACTCCCAAATATGCGCAAATGACTCACATCCTGTCTAGTACCTGTGAATACCTCCTCAGGTGTCTTCCTCCCCAGTGCTGTGTGGGGACACCTGTTCTGGACATATATTGCAGTTCGAAATGCCTCTACTTATAGGAATAGTGGTAATCTCTGATCAAATAACATGGCCTTGGCTGCACTCACCAGTGTCCTGTTCTTCCTCTCTGCCACCTCATTCTGCTGTGGGGTATGAGGAACAGTGTGTTCGTTCTTGATCCCCTTTGATGCACAGTACTCCATGAACTCTCTGCCGGTGTACTCACCACCGTTCTCTGTCCTAAATATCTTTATCTTCTTCCCTGTTTGGTTCTCCACGAGAGTCTTGAACTCTCGGAACCGATTGAAGACCTTTGACTTGGCCTTCAGAAAATAGATCCAGGTTTTCCTGGAATAGTCATCAATGAATGTGACGCAGTAACTGTAACCACTGAAAGAATGAACGCTCATTGGTCCGCATACATCCAAATGCACCAAGTCTAAGACTCTCTCAAACTTCTGCTCACTATGTGGGAAAGGCTTCCCGATGTCCTTCCTCAACGCAAAACCCTTGCAGTGGTTGTGCTTGTCCTCCTGTACTGAAGGAACTCGAATCACTACCTGTCTCAGATGCCTCAGTGCACCATGGTGTAAGTGTGCCATCCTCCTATGCCACAACTCACAATCACTACTGCTACCACTGACTAGAGCCTTTGCAGGCTCAAACTGTAGTCTGTAAACCTTCCCGCTTTGAACCCCAATCATCCTGTCTAATCTTTGATCTGACCCATGTGGCCTGATATATACTTTCCTGTCCCGGAAAGTCATTAGAAAACCCTTGTCTTCTAGTGTGGAAATTGATATGAGATTCTTGGTCATCCCTGGGACATATAGCTAATCAGCAAAGCTGATAGGTTTTCTAGACTCCCTCTGAAACGAAACAGTGCCAACACCCTGCGCTTGATACCGCGCATCATCTCTTGACTCAATATGGAGGTTTACTCCACCCTCCTTCAAGCTCTTGAAGAAAGACCTATGTCCTGTCATGTGACAAGATGCACTATTGTCCACATACCAGATACTGCCGTCTATGGAACTTGCCATGCAAGCTATCAAGCAAAAGTCCTCATCAAAACTCTTGCTGAAATCATCCACCTCTGCAGAAGCTGCCATCTGAGTGTTGTTGTTGTTGTTGTTCCTCTCTGGGCACTGGGAAGCAAAGTGTCCATGCTTGTGAGAAATGAAGCACTTGACTTTTTCCATGTCCAAGTTCTTCTTGCCACCCTTCTTCTTCTTTGCCTTCCCCTTACCTTTGCTTGTTAGGGATAGAGCCTCTTCATCCATGATCTGTGTGGCATCGCTGGATGAAGTTGAACCTTGTCCCATCCGGGTCTCTTTTTGTGTGAAGTCATCCCACAATCTCTGCTAGTCAGGGAGTTTCTCCCTAGCCACCACGCCTTTAACAAAGACGTCCCATGGCTTAGGGAAGCCATTGAGAGCTATACGAACTAGCTCCTCATCCTTAGTCTTAGAGCCCACTGCTCCAAGCTCATCCCTAATCTCTGTGAGCCTTGTAAGATAAGGCACCACTCCTTCACCCTTGGCCATCCTGGTACTGCGCAATCTCTCCTGCAATACAATCTTCCGGTTTTCATTCTTGCTCTGGTAGAGACTCTGCAAAGCCTTCCACATCTCTAATGCAGTTTTCTTCCAAGACAGATGAGGGACTATATGGTCCTTCACCCCATCTAAGATGATCAACATAGCTCTGGAATCTATCTTCTTTCATCTAGCCAAATCTGTTGGATTTGTGGGAGTAGACTTCTGATCATCCATGTGCTCTTCAACATCGCTGACATCAAGGATCCCGTTGATCCTCTCTTTCCAAGTAGGAAAGTTCTGTGCCCCTTGGAGGCTATCCCCAACTCTCAACTGTACGGCCATAGTGAATAGTACTTGTAAACCCTTGGATAGATATGCAGTGATCTATCCAACCAACATGCTACTTTCTCTCAGCTTGCTCAGAAGAGCTCTGATACCATGTAAATTTCCTTAAAATCCAACTAGGGCTAGAAAATCCAACTAGGGCTAGAAGCATGCAAATTAATTACTACTAATAACCACACATGGATTTTTTCACTATGCAGCGGAACAATAAATACTGAAAGAAATATAGCAGTAGTCATATCAATAGAGACAACTCAGTCTTTTTGGGTATAAACCCCTGGACAAAACCCAAGATGGGAAAACCGGTGCAGCAGTATGATAAATTATTTTATTAAGAAAATATGGAGCAATACAATTCGGGAATCAGATTTTGCCCAATTGGCAAAATCGTACCACGCATAAAACAGTGAGAAAAACCTGTGAATGGGCACAGATCCCAACGCAGCAGTGCTGCTGCTGTTGTACGGCCTACTGTATGGATCCGTATAGCCTGCTGTACGGAAGTCGTACGGACTGTACGGAATCTGTATGACTGTACGGGCAGTACTTCCTTGCCTGCTGTACGGTCACCTCTGCCTGATCTCTGTCTCTCTCCTCTGCGAAATTGTGCTGCCTTCTCCGAATGGCTGCTCCTCCATCTTCTTCGCCAAAACTCTCTCTCTCACACTTCTCTTCCTCCGTCTCTGTCGGAATGCAATTATGTCCTCTCCACCAATTGATCTTTTCTTTTATAACTCAATGCTAAGCGAAAAACCTAATGTCACTATAGATCTATGGATGAGATCCTCTAGTGAGATTGGATGGCCAAGATTAGATCTTGCCATCACTTAAATATTTCACTTACACTTTATAAAAAGTGTTTCATAAAGTCAATCAGTAATTAGATCACTTTAATTTATTTTCCAAAGTAAACTTAGGAAAAATAAATTAAATACATTTTACTGGCTTCTGCAATTTAAGTCTTTTGCATGCAAGGACACATGCATGTAGGAAGATCTTCCTTGTTGTCACTTTCTAACACTTAGCTCCAACTAAGAAGATGCGAGGTATCCAAACCTCAGAGTGCAAGGCTTAGTTTGCCATTACATATTGATCGACATCATCAACTCTTCATTGCTGTCATAAACAGGTCTATAAGTACATCTGCTCACATACCTCTGTTTATCAACCTGCTCAACCTACTGCTCAAGATTCATGCCAAGTCATCAAAGATCTGCTCAATATAACCAAGTTATCAAAGTACAACACAGCTCATCATCAAGAGATCAATCATCAAAGGTAAGGATGGATATGTATTACTCTTCCACTGCTGCACTCATCAACTCAACTGCTATGCATGTCACTGTCAAGCATATAGACTATCAAGCATCCCTTACTGTGTACACTACTCTACATACATCATAGTCACTGTACATACATGTCATCACATATCATGTCATGTGACAGCTGTAACCTTCAGCTGCTCGGGACTGTGATAAAGGTAAGCTCCTTTGACAGGCTGCTCCTCAAGGTGTAGACTCCTCCAAAATTTGAAACTGTAACAAAGTGTAAGCTCACCAAAAAGTCAGACTGTTGACAAGGTAAAGATCCCACGAAATTTCAGAGATGGAAGATAATTGACTGCTGCTTCATGAAATTCAATGACAGTCCAAAAATTTCAGAGGTAGATGTCACATTTTGCATTAGTAAAAATCAGAGAGAAAGATGTTGTTTCTTATTCAAACTTCTGCTATCTACTCCACTGAACTCCCTTCAGTAACCACCCGAATTTCAGAGCTGATCCCCTCTTAAATTTCATTTGAATGAGTGGAAGAGGTTATATTTATAGTGTTCAACGTGGAGTTTGACTGGGCCGACCTGCTATATAAATATATCCTCTTTTTTTTAATTAAAAATTATCTTTCAAAGCTGGGCCGCCGTTGCTTGATGTTCACACAATAATTTTTATGTCATTGTACAGTCAATGTTTTCCATGTCATCATTTAATTTGTTCAAGGTGTAATGTGTTTACAATGTCATCATTTAATTGGTTCAAGAGCTCCATGTCAACATTGTGCATCCATGACAAAGTAAGGAGTAAGAGTGTGAGAGCATCATGAGGGATGCACAAGGTTCCATCATTTATGTGGATCTAAGACCCAATCCTTCACTTGCATTTCTCCAAGAGATTTTCCACATCAAAGTCCAATGTCAAGGTCCTCATACAAGCCACCAATGGTCTTCCTCACATGCTCATGGGCTTCAAAGCAAAGACCCATCAACAAAATCATGTGCATTTATTATCTCCATGGTTTCCTTACCAAGTACAAGTGCAAGTGGACACCATCAACAAGAGTGTGGTCTCCATGACTCAAACCATGTTCAAGGGTTCCATGACCCCATCAAGCCACACATGACCACATAATGGGTCATTTGGACCACCTAGTGCTCCAAGGTACACACCAACTGTGAATTGGCTCCAATGCCCAACCTACCATGTCCTGCTTGCCATGTCATCAACCTTTGTCACTCCTTTGTCATTAATGGCTTGTCATCAATGACAACCATGTTCAACACTTCCCTCACTTGTCTGTTTCTTTCAATATCTGTTTTATTTTTAGTTTTTTGAACATCTAAAGAAACAACAACATAAAATAAATGCATTGCCATATGAATATGAAAAGAAAACTGATATAGTATGTATAAGATCATTGTCACAATGTCAAGTGATACATCACACATTAATAGAGTCCTATCATGAGACCGGACTACCAAGTCTTGGAATTATATAAAAAGTATAATAAATTGGAATCTTGCTCAAATTGGACTCTTTGCTTAGGTGCATTTATCTCCCAAGATGGATTCCCTAACTCATGTACAGGAGTTTTTTGTTAGTTAACAACATTTTTAAATTATCTTCTTGTCTTCATTGATCTGAGTGTACATTCTGTAACCGAAACAAATTATGATTTTATGATCCCTGTTTCACTGTTATTGGTTCAATATGATATTAGTGGATTACAATAAATCTGCTAGTGGCAATGACAACACTCAATTTCCCCTCATTAGCGCAATGGAAGATGTTGAATATCTCCTTTGCTCTCAACCCCTTGCCTTTTCTTTTCAAAATGAGTTAAGAAAGTAAAAGAAATGGATTTTATAGGCAACTTATTGTGGACCCAATGATTTTTTCCATTGATCCATGACTTTTTGGTGATATATTCGAAGTTTGAAAAAATTACAATTTTTACCAGCGATAGCATCGCTGTGCAGAGAGAATTGCAATATATCTCTGATAATTGGAAAACTGATTTCTTCTCTCTACATCTATTTTTTCCTATCTCAAAAACTATTCTGTCTCCTAAATGGTTCAAATACCTTCCAAAAGTTTTCTTATTTTGACCTGCTCAAACATGCATTATATACAGATATTTACAAAAGTTTATAAATTAATAAATAAATATATTAATGCTGGTATCACTGGTCAATAGTATGCAATCATATAGCATGTGAAAGATTGAATGCTGCATCAAGCAGTTGGATGCATTAACCATCTAGGTTTAGCTGTGTATATTGATGAGTACCTCTAGTCTGTGGTGAGATGAAACAGTTGCTGTCATGGGATCTTCTTTTTGCAATGAGTCGCCACCCATCTTTGATATTTCTAATAAAATAACCCTAAAGCCTAGAGGAATTGTATACTGATGATCAGAATTTCCTGTTTGACCATTTTTGCATATTGATGAGGGCCTCTAGTCTGTGGTGAGATGATACAGTTGCTGTCATAGGAATCTGCTTTTCCCAATGAGCCGTCACCCTTGGATATTTCTCATAAAATAACCCTAAATCCTAGAGGAATTGTATACTGATAATCAGAATTTCCTGTTTGACCATTTTTGCATATTGATGAGGGCCTCTAGTCTGTGGTGAGATGATACAGTTGCTGTCATAGGAATCTGCTTTTCCCAATGAGCCATCACCCTTGGATATTTCTCATAAAATAACCCTAAATCCTAGAGGAATTGTATACTGATAATCAGAATTTCCTGTTTGACCACCTTACCAGTTGTCTTGAGGGTGTGTAAAAGGTGTACCTATGGTATTTTAATCAGTTCAAAATTCAAAGTGTTGCTGGGCTGAAGTTGCTCAGACAGTTTATCACTTGTAGTTGTGGACTTCTTCTTTGAGCTCACATGATTAAGTAGATCTTAATATCCTATGTTAACTGAAGCACTGTTTATGTTTTCATGGCATAACTAATAGAATGTCATTCGTGTGCATCCAGTTGTGGGAACTTTTCATTTCTAGTTGTGATTGTGAAGTGATTACATTACAAAGTGACATTTTCTCAAATTCCTTTTTTTGTGTGAGTGCATTCTCTATTAGAAAGATATTTATACTCATGTGTTGAACGATTAAACATGGAACCTGATTTACATGGAAGCAGGCGCCATGGAATTTCAGGTCAGAGTAATGGTGAAAAATACGATGCTGGTGCACAGGAAAGGGAGACAACTTTGAACCAGCTTTTAATAGAGCTTGATGGATTTGACACTGGTCAGGGAGTCATATTTTTGGGTGCGACTAATCGTATGGATCTACTAGATCCTGCATTATTGCGGCCAGGCCGTTTTGATCGCAAGGTCCCACCCTTTCTTTGTGTCCTTTTTGGTTAATATTTCTCTATATTTGTCCTCGGTAAATGACAAGTGTCCATGCACATTTTCATTTGCAGATGTCTTGAACACTTTGCAAATAAGTTCCAATGTTTCAACTGTTGTCTTTTCTTCGACATTACATAATATCCCTTTGTATTCCTCCCATCTTTCTCTTCAACTTATGGTCTCTTATTCTTCTATGGCCTTACCATTCACAGAGTAAAAGTAAACAGTTTAAACTGCATTCTGCTGCAGATATATTTAGTTAATACTTAATAGTCCATTGCTCTCAATTGCTGCCAAAAGCTGATTTAGTACTACAAAAATAATTTATTTGGCAGATTAAAGTAAGTCCTCCTGGGGCAAAGGGGCGACTGGAGATTCTTAAAGTCCATGCAAATAGAGTGAAGCTATCACCTTCCGTTGACCTTTCTGTTTATGCCAACAATCTACCAGGTGCATATGAGAATATAATTCAAATTTGTGTTTTTATTTGATAAATTGCGAATTGGACAGTAACTCTTAATTACTGTATATACCTAAATGAGAATAAAATTGATTGATACTGGTTGTTGCTACTGTCTTGACATGTGTATCTAGATTAAACAATTGTTTTCAATGTCAATAATTCTGATATTGAACATAGACTTGGCCCTAGCACAGATAAACATACGGGAAAGGAAATGAAATTATATCCATGTCCACTAATGACCAAAATAGGTCAGTGGAACTACAAAAATACATGAAGTAATAACAGAAAAATAGAAACTACCTAGTGCACCTCTTCTAAAACAAAAAAAGTTAAAACAAATGACATAATAATAAGTAAATAAAAACAGGGTTAAACTCCGAATCAGTAAACTTTCAACAAAACTGAAGAACAACACTGGAGACGAAGATAAAGATTGTAAGTCAATCAAATCATAAGCAAAAATTCAAAGACAAAGCTTGCCTTTAGTTAGTATCTGAGCCGGATGGGGAGGCTAGGTCCTGTATTCTCATCAATATTTGTTAAGTCACAAATACTATTCCTAATTATGTCATCTAAAGAGGCTTGGACTTCTAAAAGAGGGGAAAATATGGTGATGCACTCCTGAGTCCTCTCCATGAAAAGTGTTTGCACTAGAATTTGTACTCAGACTACAAAAGTACAAGTAGAACATCCAAAACCAAAAAACTAGAAAATAGTTTAAATTTTACAAATTGTGAAGGAATCATTCATGGATAGGGTAATGAAATACAAACGACATATGATGACTAAATCAGAAATCAACTTTGAAGATCAGAATGAACAAGTCTGAAACATAAACATAAACCATGTACACATAGTAATTTCAAAGATCATAAATAGAAGAACTTTCCATAAACGAATTTAGTTAAGTCAACACACTTAAAAGCATCTCAGGATAAACACTTTTATCAGAAACGAAGTGATAAGCAAGGTGATCAAACTGATCAAAAACTTCAACTAAAAATATAGATCAAACACAACTTATATTATATGTATCATTCCAAATTAACAGTCTTCAAAACTTACTGAGAGTCAGTCATATGTCTTTGATACAACAGCTTGATAGCATCTAACCCTTTCAAGAACAAAAATCCAACCTCTACTCTTACTACCCTTCTCTTTTTTATAATTACAAAAAAGTCTTCAAAAGAGGTTTAACAGATCCACACTTTAAGGATTCGGTTCTGTTCAAGAAGTTTGCAAAATGAAGGAGTTTCCAAATATAGCAAAACTAACTCCTAGAATCTATGACTTTCATATCTATCATCTAGGTGTGTCATCAAACTTTGCTTGAAAGCTGCATGATCATCCTCGATCTCAGATTTGACGAGCTGCCTTTGCCAGAATGGTGAGTCCATCCAGCGCTCGAGACCTTTTGAGAAGTCAAACTTGACCTGCTTCCAACACTTGAACTTTATTTGATAACTCTGTATTTTGTTTTGTTAATTCTTCAATCTGACTTTGCGCATTCTTTTTCCTTTTTAAAACCTCCTTTGCAGCTGCAATTAGCTCCTGGTAGTGGCCATTTATCTCCTCTAAATATTTCCTTAACCTCCTTTTAGCCTGCATTAGCTTGTCATTTGAATCATTCAAATATTCATTTTGAGTCTTGTAATGCTGTAATGATCTTTTGAGAACTTCGATTTCTGATTCTGTTTTCATTACCCCCTGATGCACAGGACTATCTTCATTATCTGAATTTGGAGGAATTTCAAGCTTTTTAATGAGAAGATCATCTTGGGTTTCAGAAAACTCCTTTGAATTTCTATCATCTGCATCCTTTGCTGGAATTTCTAACTGAACAGTTCCTGAGCTCGATCCAAATTCAAAATTCTGGATCTTTCCTTCTTCATGAATTTTATAATCTTTTTCAACTAGTTTTGGAAAGGTTTTATCATCCTTCTATATGTCTTCAAAGACTTGTTTTGCATGTGGTTCTGGTTTTCTGATCTTAGAATCTTCACTTGAAGAATCCTCAACTGTAGTAATTTCTTCTTTTTCCAATTTAGGATTTAAGATTCTCGTCATATTCATCCTTAGTTTGTTTGTTGCCCTGGTTTTAGGCCTCCATCTTGATACTTCAGGTTCAGATAAAGTCTTGACAATGGTTTCGGTATTATGAGAAGGAGCCATACCTTCTTCCATAAGCCTCTCTCTAGTTACATTAGGAGTATTGTGGGCAGATGAAATGTCTTCATTGCATGTAACCGAGGACTTTTCTTCTTGAGGATGATCTTGATCTGGTTTTTCTGGTTCTTTCTCTAAACCAAACCCTTCTGCTGAGCCTACTTCTTCGACTGTTTTTCTTTTTAACCTTTTTGTGGTGCTAGGCTTTCTTTGAATTCGTTGACTTCCTTGAGAATTCCTCTGTTTACTTACAGAGTTCTCTGCCTCCTCCTAATTGTTAGGATATTCCTATACTCCATCCTAGTCCCACCATTATTTTGATCATTTACATTTTCAGTCATGCATGCACCTTTAGGGTTTGCATGCATTTTGCATGCATCCCAGTCATCAGTCCAGCACCTAGCCCTCAGTTAGCCAGCCCCCAGGAGCTTCTCACTATTCAGTTTTAGCCCTCCAGTTGCTTAATGCGCCCTTCTTCCTTGATTTTAGGGAGCAACTCGCCCTTCTTCACCTACCAGTCCAGTTGTCACTCAGTTACACTTAGTTACAGTCAGTTACATTGAGTTACACTGAGTTACACTCAGTTACACCTACCAGAGTTAGTTTGACTGATGGTTGACAGTTACTTGAGCATTGATGACTCCACTGATGATGATGAAGACTTCCAGTTGTGCTCCGATGATCATGAGGACACCTAGTTGTGCTCCGATGACACTCTATTGATCTTATGATCACTCTGAGAGGCTAATTCGAATTGCCACCTTAGGCATTCGAATCCTCTCTACCATTGTACTATTTATTTGTCCATATTGTGATTAATTAACTAGTGTGTGTGAAGTATTATTGCTTCTATCCGAGTTCTACTGTACCATATTATTCCTTTGCTCATTATACTGTATTGATCACTCTTCTTCTATTTTCCTGCTTAATCATAATTACTTTTGTGAGGTATATATCATCTCTTAGATCTGCTGTGAGGATTTTCACATGGTATCAGAGCATGTTGAGAGTATTGTTTATCTCCATTCTTGAGAGTTTTTTGCAGGTTATTACCAAGATTTCGAGTGCAGCAGTTGCAGCAGTAGCAGTTGCAGTATATTCTAATTCTTTTTGCAGGTCTTCTACAGCTTCAATGAATTCAGAAGAAATCACTCCACTTTCTCCTTTCTCTCCTCTCAGCTATGATGATTGGAAACAAAAAATGATAGCATACTTGAAGAGCCATGATCTCTTTGACTGTTGTTTTGAAAGAGAGTCCGAATCTTCTGAAGAGAAGATTGATTGGTTAAATAAAGTGGATGAAGCCTTTGGATCAATGTTGGATGCTATGTCTGATTGGATGTTATATGACCTCCCTGATTTTTCATCACCAAAAGAGCTATGGGCTCACCTGGATGAAATATTTGGCAGAGAGAATGAAGGACTTGGTCCCAACCCATTCGAAAGCAAACAAAGTGATGCATTCGCTCCTCTTGATGGTCTCTCAGATCATGCACCAGTATCATCTCATATTGAAATTGTTGACAAAGAACTTGCAGATTCTCCACTCATGCTCAAACTTTCTTCTCTTTCTGTGCCAACTCACACTCTAGATATTGCAGAAGGTCTTAAATCCTCTCTAGCACCAGAGTCTGTTGGTTTGCATCATGATCACATGATTATTTTGGAGGTCAAAACAGCTATTGAAGGTAATGCATTCGCTCCTCTCCAGCTATCTCCTCTTTTATACTACTATATGATCATAATTCCATGCTTTCAGAAGGTCATTGAAGAATATGGCAATTGCCATTCGCTTGGGAAGATTTCTCATGCATTTCATGGTTTTGATCTCATCCCTGTTGGTTCAAAGGAGATCTCAAGAAACTGTGGCCATTCGCTTGGGATAATTTCTCATGCATCTACTGGTTTTGATCTCACCTCTCATGGTTCAAAGGAGATCTCAAGAAACCATGATTCAAGTCTTGTATCTAATTTGGGTTCTAAGCAATTACTGCTTGGGAAAATTTCTCATGCATATGATAGTTTTAATCTCACCCCTGCTAGTTCAAAGGAGATCTCAATAAACTGTTTTTTAAGTCTTAAATCTGATTTTGATTTCAAGCAAACATGTAATAGTTCTTTTTGGCATAATCTCACCCATGGTGGTTCGAAGGAGAAGACAAAAGACTATATGCACATTCAAAAATTTGATCCTACCTCAGCTGATTCAAATCATAGGTTCAAGGATCATTCTCATACTGTTGGATTTGTTCTCATCACATTCGAACTGAAGAGCAAGTACAAACACATGCTTTTTGAGCATGATCCACTTCTTCCCAAGATCAAGATACCTCCAGACATATGACCAAGCATCACACCTGCTTGAGTTTGGAGCATTTATTTTTATGTGTGCCTTACAGTCTATTTTTTGAGGAGGGGGTATGTTTCCCATGAAATTTTCCCACTTCCTTGGTTTATTGACTGTTATTATTCATTGTATTGGGTGACCTTTGGTCTTAGTTACCAAGGCCCATGATGGATTAAGGGGGGGTGTTAGGATATTCCTATACTCCATCCTAGTCCCACCAGTATTTTGATTATTTACATTTTTAGTCATGCATGCACCTTTAGGGTTTTCATGCATTCTAGGGTTTGCATGCATCCTAGTCATCGGTCCAACACTTGACCCTCAGTTAGCCAGCCCCCAGGAGCTTCTCACTATTCAGTTTTAGCCCTCCAGTTGATTAATGCACCCTTCTTCCTTGATTTTAGGGAGCAACTCACCCTTCTTCACCTACCAGTCCAGTTGTCACTCAGTTACACTGAGTTACACTTAGTTACACTCAGTTACACCTACCAGAGTTAGTTTGATTGATGGTTGACAATTACTTGAGCATTGATGACTCCACTGATGATGATGAAGACTTCCAGTTGTGCTCCGATGATCATGAGGACACCTAGTTGTGCTCCGATGACACTCTATTGATCTTATGATCACTCTGAGAGGCTAATTCGAATTGCCACCTTAGGCATTCGAATCCTCTCTACCATTGTACTATTTATTTGTCCATATTGTGATTAATTAAGTAGTGTGTGTGAAGTATTATTGCTTCTATCTGAGTTCTACTGTACCATATTATTCTGTTGCTCATTATACTGTATTGATCACTCTTCTTCTATTTTCTTGCTTAATCATAATTACTCTTGTGAGGTATACATCTCTTAGATCTGCTGTGAGGATTTTCACACTAATTTGGAATCTTCTTAGGTTCAAAACCCGACCATAATAGAAAGTGCTGCCACGCACGGTTTTTTTTTTCTTGAGCTTTGTTGAAACTATTAATTTAACTGGGCCGTGATGAAAGAAGGACTAGCTTGTGTGATCAATGTGGCCCTTTACCCTGTTAGACATCTTGATAAGGCTTTTCAGGAAGTAAAAGGGTAAATTCATACTCAATTGTCCATATAGATGTAACAAGAACCTGAAGTGATATTTATATACTGTGGCAAACCTCCATTCGCAGGTTATATAACGCTGCACAGTACCAATAACTTCCCTCCATTCTGGTTTGACAGTACCGAGGTGAATTGCTTTTTTCCAATCCAAAGATTCGAACCTGGGCAATAAGAATGAAATTGGGTCGAATTTGAACGGAAGCTTTTTGAACCAACGCTCTCCTTCAACGGGTAAGCCCGTTGCTTCAGCTATCAAACCCTCGGTTAGCTGAAACTTCAAGGTTTGAAATTCAATGAAAGAGTTTGAACAATTTTGCACAAAAGATCAAGTAACCTCCATGTTATAACCTGTGATTTTCTCAAAGAAAGAAAACCAGTTGGCCTTTTAAACAACTCTGCGCATTCAGGGAACTCCTCTGCCCATTCAGTGTTGACCGGTTCGAGCTTGCACAGCTTGCCACTCTTCTTCATATTACTTGCTCACTGAATGCCTGCTGAGTCTGAACTGAGCTCCTTTCAACCAGTGAACATATGTCTCGATCCTCTTGCAGCGATGAAAATGTGGAGCTAGGGTTAACCAGCGGTCTTTGCTTTCAAGGGATATGCTGTGGAGTATCGAGCTTGGTAGATGTTGCATTTTTCCTGACCAAAATCTCGGGCAAATCCTTCATTAATACTAGTGTATGAATATAGACAGGCGTCGACCATGAATTTCAATGATTCGCCATTCCAGCAACGCCCGTATGTGTAAGGTCTAATGATTACGCTGCCGGAATGTATCAAGTCACAGTTCACTCACAAAATGTGCATAAAATCTTTATAGAAGGGTTAGGAATAATATTAAAACATATATTTGAAGATTGAAAGGAAGATTTAGTGATTATAAGCCAATTTTCAATAAAAAATAAAATAAAAAGATTTAAATGGTATGACTAAAAGAAATAAGAAAAATGAAAATAGAAAGAAAAATAAGAAATAAAGACTAAAACTGGGGGTACAACTACAACTCTAACAAAAAGTATGCCAGGCATGGGAGGAAGCAACGACCACTCTACGTTGAATACTACAACCTGTGTTTCACCATATTTTTGGTATGGGGGGCTACAGGAATGTGGTAACACAATCGATGGATGTTTACAGATGCCCCTCAAATTTTAGGAAACGTCATGGGAAATATCAAGGTCCCTAACATAGGGGACTCCATTCAAAATCTTCTATATATATATATATATTGACAAGTCACAAACATTTACAGTGAAAGCATGAAATAAATATTCATGTTGATAATGATAAATGGGCATGTGCTTTAGTTTTATAATGAAGTGTTCTATCTTTGGCATTAGGATTTTCTTGTTTTTGTCTTCTAATTTTTTTCATCTTTGTCTGTGATTGTTGGGAAAAAATCATGGAGATCATCCTAATATCCCCATTTTCAAGGGGGAGGGGGTCCCTCACAATAAGGGAAGCCACCCTTTTCTTGGGAAACTTTCCACCTTGCATCTGCCCAATTTTCCCCAAATGGGGGACGTGGGGAAAATTCCCACATTAAGTTTCCCTATCCCAAAATTGTGAGAAGCATGGGAGGCACATCCCCACGTGACATTGACGAGAACTAGTTTGATGAGTGTGTTGTTGGGCACATCTCATTCTTTGGAAGAAAGGGCCATTCTTTATACCTTTACCAAAGTGTGGAGTCGCCAAGGTGAATCTTCAATGCCTTCACAAAGTTGCTTGTTTCACCTTACAAGCAACAAGACTTTCAAAATTTACAAGGAACAAGGGCTTCGTCCCTTTCTGGAGTCGCCAGATGAGTTAGTTTGTTTGTGAATTAGGAAAGGCAAATCAATGATTAAGATGTAGTTCAAGCCCGTGTTGATTGGACTTATCGCCAACAACGGCTTGATTTTGCACTTGAGTGGAAAAGTCCCAATCCACTAGTGCTATCAAGGGTAACTTTGGAAAGAAGCACCACTATGCTAATTTCTCACTTTTAGGCCAGTTCTCAAAGGTCAAGGGAGGTTTCCCTACATGATAGATTGGATTTGAGAGATCTAAGGGAATTGAGGTCAACTTGTTTATGATGTGTGTGTTGTGTTAGTTAGTTGATTTCCCAAATAAGCATTTAACCATTCAAGATGTGCAATATTCAATAGATCAAATACTTAGAAATTTCTCAAGAGTATGAAATAACGTGAACCATGAATTTTTAAACATAAGGCATTAGAGGTCATCAACACCATACATTCATTGATCCATGAAGAAAAATAGACTTTTGAGTTAGATTTAATAGAAAATTTTGAATTGTAGATAATCATCCACCAAATGCAGACTTTTGAGTTAGATCTACCCTAGGAACTACTCTAAGCTATTGTAGAAAACAAATTAAAATATTTTTTGGATTTGTGGAATAAGATCTACCTAGATCTACCCTAAGAATAAAAAGAAAATGAGATTTTGATGGTTTTTTATTGCTGAAGAATTTGGAGAAAAGACTAGTGCCTTCAATGTTAAAGTTAGTGCAACTACGAGATCCATTGTCAGAGAGGATGGTACCCTAGTCAGTTAACTAGGGTTCTTGGTCAAGTTACCTAGGCAGAGTAAAGAGTAAGACCTTAGAAGGCACCTTAGGGACCTGTTATCACCTAAGCTGTAGTTACCCCTATGGATGGATCCAGTCATGGATGGCAATAGGGAAGGGCAACTCAAAAGGTGCAACCACGATCACCTCGACCTCCAATATATGGTTGTCACGCCAGTCGAGGCAACCTTCACTTTGTGTTGTCTAGCCCAGACAACAAAGGGGGAGACCCGATCTACTCCCGACAGGAGAGATCAAAACCAAAACACCAAATCAGGGTATTTCTAAGTGAAGTTAGGTGTATGGTTTTTCCTAGACCTAATAGGTTGAAGTCACAAGCCAAGTGAGGGGTTCAATGGGTATAGCTTTGGTTCATGGTTGATGTGAGAGTGACTTATAATGTTTGAAGTAAGATCTAGGATGAGTGTACTAGGTCAATGTCAAAAGATCCACTGCCTTGGGAACTGTGTCCAATGCAGGATAGTTTTGAGGGATGTATTGGGGCTAACTAGTACGTAAGACAAGCTTGACCATGATTCATGATAGCTTTAAGGGTATAGTTCACCATGCAAAAGTCAAACCACAAGTCAATCCAACAATCTAGGAAAGTTGGATTGTCTTGGAGATAAACCAGTGCCTTGGGAATTGGGAAGTGGAGTCAAAGTGGGGTTGACTTATGGTTTAGGACTCCTACAACATGAGATAAGTAGACAGTATAGGTCTTGATGGTTGAATGTATCTAGATCTAGGTTTAACCCAAGTGGACCACAATCCCTTAAAACAAGGAATGCAGTCCCCAAGGCAAGATTTGACAAAGTGATAGTCTAGACCTAGGTTTTGAATTATTCCGGTTTCAGATCTGCAATAATCTCAAGTACCCAGTTCCTCGAAGTGAGTGAACTCACTTCTCCAAGGTGGTGCGACTTTCCCTAAGGAGGCTTCAATTTGGGTTTAGGTGGGTCAAATCATGTCAGATGGCATCCAAACTTTAGATCCGGGTAGATCAGTCAAGTAGGAGTATGGATCTATAATTTCGTGGCAATCCACCGGTTAGATCTTTGTAGATCTGAGTTTAAGTGTTCCAAGTGGTCCAAAATGGGGATTAAATCCCTTAAAATGTGGAATGGGGCCCACAAGGTGAATTTCAAGAAAGGGACAACCTGGGTGTATGTTATTTGATGTGTAGATGTCAAATCAAGTGAAATCTCAAACACCCATGTTCTAGCTCTAGGTCAACTTGCTCAAATGGTGAAGTGCGCCTTCTTTGGGAGAAGCTAAGATGGCTTGGGAGAGGGGTCAAACGGAAGCCAATCCTCACCAAACTATAGATCCGGGATGCCGTGGATGCTATAGAGGTGGGTTTTCAATATCATGCCCAACAACCCACTAGATCTCAGTAGATCTAAGAAAATGCAAAATTTGGGGTTTTAATTAATTAGGGTTTTAAGTGCTTTTTGACAATTGGATAGATCATGGAGATAGAACTTACCTTGAGATCATACCTGAATGATGTGGATGAGATGCCTTGATGTTGAGGAAGATTCCCGCAGAGATCAAATGAGAGATTGTTGATTTGCTTGCCAATTTGATGCCCTAGTCCACAAGTGCGCCTTCCTCTACCTGTCAAACCAAGGAATAAAATTCAATCAGTAAGATCAAGTATGGAAGAAATACAAGAGAAATGCAAATAGTAACATGAAATAGAAGGTCCTGGGACAGTAATACTCCCTGTTACCAACGAAGAGCTCCAAAGAAGAAGTAGGGAGAGTCTTCCCCTACCAATACCTCCTCCTCCAAGCAAATCGGCCTCCACCTGTAGATGCAAAATCGTGGTACAATAGATATGGCAAACAAGATCTCCAATAACTCAGTGCAAAGGAAGAACCAACGAACGAACACCAAAAATATTCACCACAACATTGGAGATAGATGCAATAATAATTTTCTATTTCAATAATCTAGAGCCAAAAGTCCCTTTACAATGAGAAGCTCTCTCCTTTAAATAGGAAGGAGAGGCACCAAAACCCTAACCACTTTTTGAATGAGTGGCTAAGATTAAAAGATACAAATGTCTAATCAATGGTTGAGATGAGCTCAACAATATAATACATGGATCACACAAAATATAACATAAGTGGACAAAGTCGCCCTAGGAGAGGGGAATCCCACCAAATCATGATGACAAAATATCATAAGAGGCTCATGGTGGGTCCAAGGGGTAATTTTATCCCTCCTTGGTCAATCCCCATGGCACAATAACCAATAAATAATCATGAATATACCAAATCGTGCCTCCAAGGTGAAGTCGTGGTCCTCAAAAGACCTCAAAAATCCACAGAAAGTGCCATAAGTGATGGAAGCGGGCCCCGATGAAGCTGAAACTGCAGGAGGAGGTGTGGAAGGTCCCGATCTATCATCACTGATCATCCCATGCCATAACTTTGCCTCAGTAGCCCAAATCGATTTCCTCAATAGCCATTTCTACCAATCCTGAAATGCCTCGGGAAACGTGAAACTGCCCAAACAGCCTCCTGGAGTGATGGCGCTGTCAAGGTGAGGGCACCAATGTGTCCGGGAGGGGGGTAATATGGTAAAAACAAGTGGCTGGACCACCCCCTCCATCATCAGCGCCCTAGGTCAACCGGATAAAAGTCATCTCTGCTCCGACAGGGCCTCCAACAGACCAAAACTGCACTAGGACAGCCTACTGAGGCTAAATCATCACTGTAAGTGCCCGGAACTGAAAACAAACTGTCCCATTGGACTCAGAAGGTCCAAATCCGTCCAAGATGTGTACTCATACACCATATGAATCTCTGCATGATCAAAATAAATATCCAATGTACCGGAACAAGGCCAATAATAATGATCTGTAAATGACCAAACACTGCTGTATCCCAAGAATCATCATCATAACCCTGTGGCTGCTGCATAGAATCATCCTGTATGTGTACATAGACCATATATCATCTATCCATATCATCATAAGGTCCAACATCTCATGTCCCATGGTCCTCCATGGTCAAACTAGGTCTAACCAAGACCAAATACAATTCAGACTATCATCCATGGCTGCTGCAAGGTGTCAAGGTTAATACATGCTTTACAATTTATTCAAATAGCTACTAAAACACAGAGTAATCATGACTGGCGATCTAAATCCAAATATATAGTGTCGTTAATTATTATTATTACTCAGACTAGACTTTCAGGACCATACTCACTTCATAGTTGTGATCAATTTGCTAGTGAAGGGTGAAGGCTGAAATAACTGGCTAGGCTAAGGGATGACTTGACTGACTTGACTTTGTGACACTTTGGCAAGGGAAAGGGAATACACACCATAGTATATACTGAATGAGCAATAACACAGGGAATGGCGGTGTCTCACAAATGGATGAGTTGTTTAAAGAGGGTTTATTCACCTTCACAGATGCGCACAATCCATAATACAAACAAGGCCAGCAATTGTTTAGATATAACATTTAAGTTCCATTGCTTTTTGGGCCTGAGGTTTCCATAGCCTTGATCTATGTGTGTTTACAAACACATTGCATAGATTTACATTTATTTTTAGGCTTTCTGCTGCAGGTGTGTTTTTAAGGCACTTGTTTACCTGAGCACTTCTAGGTGTGTCATGGACAACTTGTTTACCTAGGTATTTATTTTTCCAAAAGATATAACATTTTATTTTTCATGGCCATTTTCAATTGGCATTTCTTTCATATACAAGATATAGCATTTCATTTTTCCAGATTTTGTATTGATGGCAGCACTAAAAGTTTCAGGTTTAGCCAACACAACTTTAGTGACTAGGGGGAATTCTCAAGGAACTCCAACTCACCATAGGTAAGTTTTGTCACCAACTCAGAGCCGAGACACAATAAACAGGGAAGCTCATCCAATATAGAGGCTACAGTGGGGAAAGGTCCTCCATGTCACTAGTCAAGTAACAAATCAGGGTAATAATCTAAAAGGTAAGCCACGGATGGATGAAGACAATGAAATGATGGAGCCAACACTAGCAAGCCAGAGTATGGTGTAATGATCACCTCTATTCTCCCTAAGGAGGGTATGTACCAATGAGTATGAATAGTGAACTTCTAAGTCTGAGTAGGGACAATATAATATAAATAATAGGTCAACCAGGTCCATGTATCTATATGATCGCCAGATCATGACACTAAGTGCTAAGACATGCTATAAGAATAAGTATAAAAGCAATCTAACCATAACACAATAATATACCTGCTGAGTCATATACCTGAATGCACATCAACCTGTACCATCATCTGTCCTCTGGAACTGCTGCTGTAACTCTGGGCACTACTGACTGCTCTGTACCAATGGTATAATGGCTATATCGGGCATCTCTCTGAGTGTCCTGAAACTCAGTCATGGCATGGGGAATATAACCGCTGTCCACAATCTGATAGTGATCCAATATAGATGCTCATCTCAGCATCTCAAAAGCAAGGGAACTGGCTGAATAGTGTACTGGAATGAGAAAAATAATGTATGGTAGCCCGGCTACTATATATGTGATAACAGGACCCCAGCTGTCTCCTGGGTTCTTGGTCGGGGACCAAGCAGGTTGATGCCATGGAAAAGTCCCTAGCATGTGGCTAGGGCCCCTATTTGTCTCTAGGGTATTCTGGTCAGGGACCAAACAACTTCTTGGTCAAATCGACCAAGCAGGTCCTGCAGGTTGAGACAGAGACCTCCTGGTTCGAGACCAGGTAGATTCTTGGTCACGAGGACCAAGTAGTTCCTGCAGTGACATACCTGTTCAGTTAACCAGGTGGATGTTGGTCAGTGGACCAAGATGATGATGTGTGATGTCCTCTTCTCCTAGGTCTTCGATATGGTTGAGCTAGATGGTTTTCTCATGGGACTGGCCACCCCATTGATGGAGCCACTAGCATTTGACCTGAGGAGCAGTCTAGAAGACTACATGATCACATCATCCGCTGTGGGCCCTTCCTTGTACAATGATGATGAACTTTAAGGTTGTGTATTGAACACTTGTATATTTGAGACAAAGATAATTGGGTGTACCCCACCTTGGTTGACTCACATTTGGTCTTTATACCTTGTTGTTCCTTGTCTTGTGGTACCTTGTCTTTGACTTGTGGTTAGTAGGGTCTTCTACCCACCTTGAGAGTTGTTTTGATTTGTACCACTTTGATGTTTTGGTCCTGTTATCACACAACTTGTAGTTGTCCCTAAAAGGTATCCTATCCAGGATGGTAGAGGTGTTGGACAACTAAAGAGGTGACCCAAGGCTTGCCACGGTTCCCAATGCAAGTGGGTGTCATGTTAACCGAGGCAACCTTCACTTTAGATCAAGAAGAATCAAGATCAAGGGGGAGACCCTAGCCAATCAATGAAGACTAGCTAACCCAAAGACTCCTAAGGAAATGTGTAAAGTTATGCAAGGAGATCAATGGTGCATGATTTAGATCTAGAAAGATAAGTGGACCCAAGATGGTTATGGCTTGGTTGAGAGGCTTAAGCAAGGGACAAATGTTTCAACCAAGTATTTGATTAAGGTCACTTATGGGGTTAAGTAAGTAGATCTAAAGAAGAGCTAATGCCATGAAAATTTACCCAAGTGGGGCCCACCCCTTAAAAAGTGGACAATGGTCCAAATAGGGCCCCACAAGGTCAAATTTGAAATGAAAAGGCACTAGGGGGTATTCTATGGCATGGATCTATGGATTTGACCAAGAATTAGCAATACTCAAGTATGGGATCTAGCAAATGGCCACCTACCCAAGGAGTGCGACTTGCCTCAAGGAGGACTAGTGCCTTAGTTGGAAGGGAAAATGGAGTCGGATGTCCACCAAATTATAGATCAGGATAGTTAAGATGATTATCTAGGTGGGTCTTGAATGTCAAACACAAGCCATGGCTAAATCTCCATAGATCTAATGCATCACCTAGTGACCCAAGTGGGGCTCAACCCTCAAAATGAGGAATTGAGTCCACAAGGTGAAAATCAACAAGGTGAAGCACTAGAGGAAGGTTTTAAGGGTTGATCTATTCAATGAAGCAAGAATCTCACCTACCCACATCTTGGAACTATTAAACTAGCGTCCCTCAAGGAATGTGTTTTCACTCAAGGAGGACTAATGTGGCTTGGGAATGTTAGGAACCCATGTCAACCCTTCTATTTACTTTGTTAGTATATTGTTGTTGGATGCATATGCTCTGTAAGTCGTCTCGTAGTATTTGTTGATCCATAGTTTGTCTTATTGTTGTTGGATGCATATGCTTTGTAAGTCGTCCCGTAGTAATTGTTGATCCATAGTTTGTATTGGCCCATGGTTTTTATTGACACATGGTATTGGCGCCTAGACTTAGTATATAAGCTTGTGTTGATACTAATGAAGGTACCGTGAAGTTATTTGTATTGAGCTTGCTCAAAGGAGGTTGCCCCCTCGAAGTGGCCTGCGATTAATATAAAAGTGATTTTGAGTTCTGTTATTTATGCTATCTTGTGTGTTTTCATTAATTAAATATTGCAGGATCTTCACATCTGGTATCAGAGCACTTTCTTGGGCTTGCTGGGTGAAATTTCTGGCAATTTTTTTTTTTTCACATCTGTTGCAGCTTCGGATCTGGGAATAATCCCTATCCGCTTAATTGTGGGAAGTACTTAGGTATAATCCCTAAAACTCATTGTGAGGAGTACCACAGGAACCCCAAAGTAGCTGGCCCTTTGAGAGGACCTGCTAGCGAAAAGGGCAACGACCCCTACTTGATTGACTAGTTCCCACCCGTGAGGTAAACCAAGAGCTGTTGTTTGTGGCAAAGCAGTTATCAGTTTTACTTGAGCCGTTAATGTAATTGTAATGTAATTGTAACTTCGGAAGATATTCCCTTGTATATTTTATATTGTATTTTTATTTTATTATTGTACCTCCGACGAAGATGTTTATTCCCTCCGGTTGGGAGAGTGATAATTGTACTTGAGTCATGTAAAGTTAGGGAGGTTAACCCTCCCTTGTATGTTGGGGCATTAGACCCCAGAGTTGGGTCTTTCATGGGTTATTAAACTCTCCTAGAGAAGTCGGCCCAGTCAGTTACACTTAGGGGCCGACATGTTTGGGGTTAAGGCTAAGTGAAAGGTAAAGTATAAATAGAGAGGGTGCTCCTCTCTATTTCATTCATTTACTCACTCACTCATTGCGCATTAGTGAGAGAGAAAGATGTTTGCACAAGTGGAGGAGGAGGAAGCTGCTGAAGACCATCTTTTTGTTTTGGGGTTTTGTATTTTTTGCTCACTCTATCTTTGAGGATGTTGCAGGGTTTTCTCCTTTATGGTTTCCCCGATGAAACTCTTTGTGTTTTTTGTCCCTTGTGTTTGATTTGCTGTGCTTGTTATTCTCTCAGATAAGTTCCTAGATCATATTGAATTAAATGATGAAAATCTAACATGGTATCAGAGCTAACTTGAGAAGAAGACACTGTGCAGCTGCGGAAGCTAGGGCTTCTTAATTTTTGGGTTTCTCTCCACAGATCATCAACAAAAGGAGACTAGGCTAACTCGTCTAAGGAAGGTGCATCTCTCTGTCAAAGCAGAATTGAATTCTGAGCATTTTGATTTTTTGGCCTGTCACTGCTACGGGAAATTAGGGCTTTTGACAGAAGTGGAATTTTGGATTGCTCTCAGCACAGGATTGTTCTCCTCATCAAAATCGAAATTTAGAGACCAAGATCGAACTTTTTGGTTGGTAGAACCCCAGGATAAGTCAAACCCTAGTTTGACTTTTGGACCAAAAAAACCAGAAAACCAGAAATTGACAGAAACTGCAGACCCAAAATTCGCAGGTCACTTTTGAGGGGTTAATTTTTGGAATTTTCAAAATCCATTCAGACCAGTTTGCTCGCCTGAGTCAACTACATCTTTCTATCCAGACAGAAGTTTCAAATTCCAAGTTTGATTTTTTAGGGTTTCTCTTCAAACCCTAGCCAGCGCCATATCCAGTTTCAACAATCAAGTGGTAAGACCTAAAAGCTTTTCTATTTCCATTTTAGTTTCTCATTAAAGATGTCTCACCACACCAAGCTTGAGGATAAGCTTGAATGGGCTGATAACTTCTGAGCATATGGAAGTATAAGATTGGGTTAATCCTAGAAGAGAATGAATAAGTGAAGAGGTTCTAGTTCCAGAGGGAGATGAGGCTAAGGCCCTACATAAAAAGAACTTGGTCAAGGCCAAAAGGATTATTGTACATTCTATCAAGGACCATCTCATACCACATGTGTCTTCTCTAAAGACACCTAAGGAGATGTTTGATTCCTTGACCAAGCTGTTTGAAGGAAAGAATATAAATCAGAAGATGACATTGCGGAACCAATTGAAGAATGTGAAGATTCAAAATGTAGAAACCATCCAGTCTTATTTCACAAGGGTTTCTCAAATCGAGGAACATTGAAGCCATGGAAGAAAATATAGAGAATGGAGAAATAATGATGACCACCTTGAATGGTCTCCCTAGGTTATGGGATTCCTTCATTCAAGGAATTTGTGCTAGGAAGAAGCTCATCTCATTCAGTAGGCTGTGGGAGGAATGCTCACAAGAAGAAGCTCGACTCATAGCTCGAGAAGAGAAGATGGGTAGTGAAGACCAAGCTCTCACAACACACTCCAAGAGGAATGATAACAAGAGGGCGCACCACCACAGTAAGAAAGAAAAACACCACCAGAATCAGAGGGGTAACTTTAAATCCCGAAGAAATGTATCCACCATTCGATGCTATACATGTGATGAGAAGGGACACTTCTCTAGGGATTGTCCTAGAAATAAAGGTGGCCCTCACAAGAAGAAGAACAACAAGAGAAGACATCATGCTCACACTGCAGAGGATGATGAACCTCCCAGGAAGAGAGCCAAAGAACAAAGTGAAGATTCTTCAAGTGATGAAGAATATGTATTGTAATGAAGGTAACCAACTTCAAGGGTTTATTTAGAAGGTTCCACCTCATAAGGTGAAGCTAGAGATGACTTTCAGTATTACATGAAAGGAGTAGAAGAAGCTACTGCAGAGTTGGACCCCGGAAAACAAATAAAGATCAATAATCTATGGAAGAACCTCTCATCTATCTTCGGCATTGGTTAAGGTGCACACTATCAGAGACTCCAGTAGTTCCTGCAAGGAAGCAAAGATCAAGAGGAAACACACTCCAGTAGTTCCTACAAGGAAGCAAAGATTGAGAGGGAGTCTACCCAACAACCAAACAAAGATAAGTATTTGAATTGTCATTTCTTGTATATATGATTACTTAAACGATGTTGTTTAGTCATGTACATACTTATGTTCCTAGATTTAGGATGTATATTATGCATATTAGAAGGTGGCCGAGAGCATTCAAAGAGTACTAGAAGGGGGGGAGGCGATCTCTCTGAATCCCTGCTGATTCGAGGAGCCCCGAAACCATAGTGAACCAGCACTTGGCTCTGCCTGAATGAGTACGAGCAATAGCCTTGGAAGAGCAGTAGGCTAAGTAAGGATACCTGTCCCGACCCTTTAATGTGTCTACAAAGCCCTGAACCCGATGCAAGAAGGAAACCAGTCTGAAGATCGTCTCAAGGCGGAAGGGTTGGGCCCCAAACTCAGCCATGATGATGTGCTGTGGTACTGTCTGTTTACATCGGATGATGCGGCGGAGAAGAAGGGTCTGAACTCTCTCGACTGAGGCCCAATCCGACTCAAGTAAAGAAGGCCCCCAAATTTCTAATCCATATAGGACAGTGGGCAGATCAAGGTGTCCATAAGACTCATCTTGGACGAGATATCCTGGAAGTGATGACGGAAGCACTGTCTCTCTAGAAGGGCTAAGGATCCATACCCCTTGTTGATTCGAGGTTGAAGTGCTGGCCGCAGGTTGAAACGGGGGCCTGTGAACTGCACTCCCAAGTAAGTATATGTGCTGGTAATCTCGATTTCCTCTCCCTTGATTATCTTATCTTATCTTATATGTGCTGGTAATCTCGATTTCCTCTCCCTTGTGCTGGTAATCAATAGACAATTGTTTCGAAGAACAAGTGACGATGATTCGGCTAGAAGATTTATGAAGTCAAGAAGAAGACTGTGAAGAACCAAAAGTTCCCAAGATCAAAGATACATTAATGGAAGGCGATCTACAAGATTAAGCATGTTGCAGACGACAACATAGAAAAACACAAGGCGAGATTTGTGGCACGTGGCTTCTCCCAGAAGGAATGGATAGACTATTGTCGAGCTAAATATATAACATATTAATCAACATCTAATTGTCAACCCGGGAAGGTAGACTTAGAGGAACCAGCACAAGAAATGCAGGGTTGAAGAGGGAGTCAAAAGAATTTCTGCTACTTATCACTCCACACAACTCGGCAACTTCTATTTTGTAATGCAATGAACCTCTCTATTGTAATCTAATGAAACTTCTACTTAGGTTCTGAAATCGAATGAAATGCTACTTATGTTCTATTAAATCGATGAGACAACTGACAATATAAACTGAAATCAAATCTTTGCTGGAAGATAACGTTCAAGTCTGAAGTCTAACAATATAAACTGAAATCAAATCTTCTGTAAATGCAATTCATACGGCTCTGTATCAATAGAAGGGGGCCCTGCCTTTTTCTGTCAACAGACCGGCTCAATCAACACATTAAAAATGACTTACAGCAACTTACAATAGCATAAATCCAGTGAACAACTCTTAATTATTAATCAACAGGAGCATTACAATCTGCTGAGATAAATCCCTATCTTCACCTATCTATCCTATCTAATCTATGCTCCGTCTATCTGTATTACACCTCTCGAGCATAGCATCTCTTTATATAACGTTCCAGCTCAGTTACAATGCATGGCTTTGCGCCCCAGATAGGCAAGTGGTTACAAAACGGTTTCGGTCCCCTTACCCTATGCCTCTTGATGGGTTAAATATCGATTATATGGGTAACCGAATGCCTCTGCGCCCTTTGTGATATGGTTACATTTATAAATACATAACAGAATTATGTGACTAATCTTTAGGAACGCCTTAATCTCATGACACTTCGTGTCATGAGATAAGGCAATACATTAATTTTCAGAATGTAAAAAAATCAAAACGTGGAGCTGAGAAGATGGATTAATATAAGGGAGCTATCCACCATTTGCGTTTAAAGAGATTTTGACCCATTCGTAGAAATCAACGCCTTCTCTGCATGCATAAACCAAAGCATCTGCCAATGTCAACCTACCTTCAGCATCTGTGTTATTTTCCTTGGATGTCTCTTTGTGTGGCTGTAAGCACATGGCGTTGATCATTTAATCACTGATACATGAGATACATGAATGTTATACCCAGTCGACAGCATTGACGTTGGGAAATATTCCTAATTGTTTATCAGCTTGAGCAATGACTCATATTGTCTCACCTTCAATTCAAGTTCCTGCCAAGTATCATATAACATTGAATCCTTCAATACTTCAGCTTCTGAGAAAACAAAGTGATAGTCTTCAGAGTTCACGACAAGCATAGAGCAATTGTTAATTTTGGCCACGCTACATGAGCAATAGCGACTCCCTCCATTTCGCAAAGTACTACAAAACACTTCTTTTTCATGGCCTTCTTTGAGTAGCATAAAATCGGATGAATACCATTTGGATAATCATGAAATTGCTCATCTTTTGTACAGGAGGAATGTGATATATATAAACAACATAAGCTAAAATAATGATCATAATAATAGCTAATGGATGAGCTTCGCCGGTGTGCACATGCGAAAAAGTAAACAATTGTCTCAAAAACCTAAGAGAAAATGTTATAAATCCGGAGCGCAACATCCCCCCATGCCGAGACTTTTGCATGTCCTCATGCAAACGAATTCACCTCTTTAACACTGGCACGGTAATAGAATGTTAACAGTCCCAGGAACTGTCCATTTTGATTGATAGGAAGTTGCTGCGAAGACCTTCTACACCCTTGAACATGTTTTTTTTTTCAAAATATTTAACATCTTCCCCCCAGCTTTAGCTCAATAGAGACCTAGTCCTTCATCATTTGTATGATAACTTGCAATCCATTTCTTATTACAACTGATGTTCTTTTTATTTGCAGAATAAAAGTAAACTATTTAAAGGTACTGACATTTATTCACTATCCTACCTACCTACTTAAAGAAATGAAACATTTCTTTAAGTATAGGCAAATAACCAATGTAGCCACCGTCTTAGCAGAATCAATAATGCATTCATGCCCTTTGATAGGAGATATAGATGCATAATTACCAAGGCATGTTGAGCAAGCAACACCGGTTGCTTGATGTCCAAGAATTGCTGAAGAAGAAGAGCATCTGAAGGCTGTAAAACAGATTGAAACCAATGTTCGATATAATTATGCATACCATGTTCTTTCTCTGCTGGAATTTCTGACTGCTCACTGTTCTCTGCAGGTTGGCAAAGGTGTTCACACAGAACCACTGAATCAACTGATTCCTCCTCCATCTCTTGAGCTGCAGAGATCTCTTCAAGTTCCTGCAAGATGCACGAAAGTTCTTGCAACAATATCTTCTTCCGTTCATTCAATCTTGGATCCATTAGTCTATTTTTTCTTTTTTTTGTAGGGGGTTGTCTAAAAAACTTTGAAAGTCACACCAACTGATAATAATTCTGAAACCCACACTGGATTAAAATAAAATAAAATGCACTCGCTGCTGAAAGAAAAAGTGCTTCTACTGAATCAAATGCACACCCTCTTATACCGATGAAATCAAATGCTGAAGCAAATCGAACACTGCTGAAATGAAGACTCTGCTGCTATTGAATAAAATCTGCTGAAATCGAAACTTCGTTGCTACTGAATGTAATCTAACACTGCTGAAATGAACCACTTGCACACTAATGAAATCAAATCTGATCTGGCTAAAAATGAAAGCACACCTACACCCACTCTCCAATCCTTTTTAGTACCTCCCCGGCAACGGCGCCAAAATGTCGAGCTAAATATATAACATATTAATCAACATCTAATTGTCAACCCGGGAAGGTAGACTTAGAGGAACCAGCACAAGAAATGCAGGGTTGAAGAGGGAGTCAAAAGAATTTCTGCTACTTATCACTCCACACAACTCGGCAACTTCTATTTTGTAATGCAATGAACCTCTCTATTGTAATCTAATGAAACTTCTACTTAGGTTCTGAAATCGAATGAAATGCTACTTATGTTCTATTAAATCGATGAGACAACTGACAATATAAACTGAAATCAAATCTTTGCTGGAAGATAACGTTCAAGTCTGAAGTCTAACAATATAAACTGAAATCAAATCTTCTGTAAATGCAATTCATACGGCTCTGTATCAATAGAAGGGGGCCCTGCCTTTTTCTGTCAACAGACCGGCTCAATCAACACATTAAAAATGACTTACAGCAACTTACAATAGCATAAATCCAGTGAACAACTCTTAATTATTAATCAACAGGAGCATTACAATCTGCTGAGATAAATCCCTATCTTCACCTATCTATCCTATCTAATCTATGCTCCGTCTATCTGTATTACACCTCTCGAGCATAGCATCTCTTTATATAACGTTCCAGCTCAGTTACAATGCATGGCTTTGCGCCCCAGATAGGCAAGTGGTTACAAAACGGTTTCGGTCCCCTTACCCTATGCCTCTTGATGGGTTAAATATCGATTATATGGGTAACCGAATGCCTCTGCGCCCTTTGTGATATGGTTACATTTATAAATACATAACAGAATTATGTGACTAATCTTTAGGAACGCCTTAATCTCATGACACTTCGTGTCATGAGATAAGGCAATACATTAATTTTCAGAATGTAAAAAAATCAAAACGTGGAGCTGAGAAGATGGATTAATATAAGGGAGCTATCCACCATTTGCGTTTAAAGAGATTTTGACCCATTCGTAGAAATCAACGCCTTCTCTGCATGCATAAACCAAAGCATCTGCCAATGTCAACCTACCTTCAGCATCTGTGTTATTTTCCTTGGATGTCTCTTTGTGTGGCTGTAAGCACATGGCGTTGATCATTTAATCACTGATACATGAGATACATGAATGTTATACCCAGTCGACAGCATTGACGTTGGGAAATATTCCTAATTGTTTATCAGCTTGAGCAATGACTCATATTGTCTCACCTTCAATTCAAGTTCCTGCCAAGTATCATATAACATTGAATCCTTCAATACTTCAGCTTCTGAGAAAACAAAGTGATAGTCTTCAGAGTTCACGACAAGCATAGAGCAATTGTTAATTTTGGCCACGCTACATGAGCAATAGCGACTCCCTCCATTTCGCAAAGTACTACAAAACACTTCTTTTTCATGGCCTTCTTTGAGTAGCATAAAATCGGATGAATACCATTTGGATAATCATGAAATTGCTCATCTTTTGTACAGGAGGAATGTGATATATATAAACAACATAAGCTAAAATAATGATCATAATAATAGCTAATGGATGAGCTTCGCCGGTGTGCACATGCGGAAAAGTAAACAATTGTCTCAAAAACCTAAGAGAAAATGTTATAAATCCGGAGCGCAACAACTATGAGGAGACATTTGCACCTGTAGCCAGATACACTTCCATTAGATCAGTACTTGCTTTGGCTGCAGTGATGAAGTGGAAGGTACACCAGATGAATGTCAAGACAACGTTCTTGAATGGTGTAGTAGAGGAGCAAGTGTATGTGGAGCAGCCACTCGGTTTTGAGACACATGACAGGGAGACTCGTTTGTGCAAATTGAAGAAAGCCTTGTATGGATTGAAACAACCACCCTGGATGTGGAACGACAGGATTGATAGCTTCCTAACTAGTTTGGGATTTACCAAGAGTAAAGCGGATTCCAAGCTTTACTACAAGGTTGAGGAAGACAACCCAGTGATACTTCTACTTTATGTGGATGACCTGTTTGTGACAGGTGAGGATGGGTTGATTGCTGACACAAAGAGGAAGCTTACTGCCGAGTTTGAGATGAAGGACTTGGGCATGATGCACTATTTTCTAGGCATGGAGGTGTGGCAGAGTGCGGATGGAATCTTCCTTGGACAAGGGAAGTATGCAGTAGGGATCCTGAAGCGGTTCAGGATGATCGACTGGAAGGCCATGGCCACACCTATGGCATCGAACCTGAAGCTATGGAGTGATGCTTCATCAGAGTCAGTTGATGCCACGATGTATCGTCAGATGATTGGGTCCTTGATGTACCTGACGAATACGAGACCATATATTTGCTTTGCTGTGAACACATTGAGCCAATTCCTGACGGATCCGAGACATGTTCACTTGATTGCTGCAAAGCATATTCTGAAGTACCTGAAGGGTACGGTGGATTATGGGCTCAAGTATGATGCGAATAAGAAGATTAACTTGGAAGGTTATGTTGATTCGGATTGGGCAGGCAGTGCCATTGATAGGAAGAGCACTTCGGGGTGTTGCTTCAGTATGGGATCAAGTGTGATCTCTTGGTTTAGCAGGAAGCAGTCCTGCGTGGCACTGAGTACAACCGAAGCAGAGTATGTCGCAGCTTGTTTGGCTAGTTGTGAGGCAGTATGGCTAAGGAAGCTACTGTTTGATTTGTTCGATATCCAGTTGGACGCGACTTGTATATACTGTGACAACCAGAGTTGTGTGAAGTTGTTTAAGAACCCAATGTTCCATGACAAGTCAAAGCACATTGAGATCAAATACCACTATATCATGGATATGGTGTAGATAGGAGCAGTGAAGCTCCAGTATGTTGCGACAGACGAGCATATAGCCGATATATTGACCAAGCCGTTGGCCAGAGTGAAGTTTGAATACTTCAGAGAGAAGCTTGGTGTACTTTAGATCGAGGTTCCTTCCAAGGGGAAGTGATGAGTTCGGAAGACGCAGATGCACATGGGCTTTTCCGACATGGTGGTAGGTTGGTCCTCCCATGGTCGTTGATGTAATTGCCGAGATTTTTTGACATGGTGGTAGGTTGGTCCTCCCATGGTCGTTGACGTAATTGCTGAGGCTTTTCCGACATGGTGGTAGGTTGATCCTCCCATGGTCATTGATGTAATTGTTGAGCCTTTCTCGGATGGTGGTAGGTTGGTCCTCCCCTGCCGGTGGACGTAAGTGCTGTGTGATGTGCATCTGGGCTGTGCTACGTTGACGATGAGATGATCTGAAGAGGATGAGGTGATAGTAGGGTACATAGGTTTTGCAGAGGCATATAATCAGTCCTAGGATGCTCCTTCAGGTTTTGCAGTGGCATATAATCAATCCTTGGAGATCTTGCAGGTTTTGCAGAGGCATATAATCAATCCTGGGATGCTCCTTCAGGTTTTGCAGTGGCATATAATCAGTCTTGGGAGATATTGCAGGTTTTGCAGTGGCATATAATCAATCGTAGGATGCTCCTTCAGGTTTTGCAGATGCATATGATCAGTCCTGGGAGATCTTGCAGGTTTTACAGAGGCATATAATAAGTCCTGAGATGTACCTACTCGATGTCTTGCTTGTAGAGATGATGAAGAGCTACATGGAGGCTAGGCCTACATCCAACATGAAAAAGGGCTGGCTCTGTAGAACTTCGTATGACGAGTAGATTGGAGATTGATGGTCGAGATAGCAGCACCAGTGACGATGATGATCCAACTTTGATGATGATCTAGTGACGAAGACTTGTGATGATGAACTGTGTCTAGAGAATACGTTCCTAGTTAATAGGGAGTGTTAATGTAATTGTAACTTCAGAAGATATTCCGTTGTATATTTTATATTGTATTTGTATTTTATTATTGTACCTCCGACGAAGATGTTTATTGCTCCGGTCGGGAGAGTCATTATTGTACTTGAGTCATGTAAAATCAGTGAGGTTAACCCTCCCTTGTATGTCGGGGCATTAGACCCCAGAGTCGGGTCTTTCATGGGTTATTAGACTCTCCTAGAGAAGTTGGCCCATTCAGTTACACTTAGGGGCCGACCTGTTTGGGGTTAAGGCTAAGTGAAAGGTAAAGTATAAATAGAGAGGGTGCTCCTCTCTATTTCATTCATTCATTCACTCACTCATTGCGCATTAGTGAGAGAGAAAGAAGTTCGCACAAGTGGAGGAGGAGGAAGCTGCTGAAGACCATCTCTTTGTTTTGGGGTTTTGTATTCTTTGCTCATTCTATCACTGAGGAAGTTGCGGGGTTTTGTCCTTTATGGTTTCCCTGATGAAACTCTTTGTGTGTCTTGTCTCTTGTGTTTGATTTGCTGTGCTTGTTATTCTCTCAGATAAGTTCCTAGATCATATTGAATTAAATGATGAAAATCTAACACTAAGTTGAAGAGAGACTAAAAATACATTAAAATTTACAGGACCACTTGCACAACATTGTTACTATTATTTATAGTTATTCTTTTCCAAAGCACTTCATTTTCAACTTAATCTTGTTATATGTGTCTCTGACTCACTAAATTGTTCATGTTCTGCAAATTGGTGCTCTATGTGATATCTTGATTATCTTGTAGCAAGCATCTTACATTAATCTACTCATCTATTGAAAGTCATTCTTTAATGCTATACTTTGAATGCTTTAATGCTATTGGAAAAATATTTTGATAAACTGTTTATTGTGACTCCATAGCCCGAGTAGAGATGGCACTGGTCTTGTTGTTTCATTGTTTATTTCTCTCTTGTATGCATTATTTGTTTTATTGTCGAAAAGGGTTTGCCTGTCATTGAAATCATTGCATTATTGCACGTTTGATTGTTATTTGAAATTTTGATTATTTACAACTCCAGAAAACAAACTTTAAAAAGAAACTTAGTAAGTAGGTACTGTTGCCACCGGAAACACACGTGGGGTAAACATGGAAGAAATCTTCAAGCCACAAAGCGTGTCCATGGGGGAAAGCCCCGAGTCAAGTACTGTCACTTGAATCTTGACTCCTCCGTTTAAGCAAACTCCTAACGAAGCCAAGGGGGGTGGACCCTAAAAGTTGCTAAGGCTGATTAAGCTAAGCTAGTTATGATGGATGAGTTAGTTTTTTAGGATTTTTTTATAATGACAAAACTGACAAGAGATTTGCAATATAACTTGAAAGCATAACAAAATAAAGATTTAAACAATATAGAAATTAAACATGATTATCAATTCATTCAACACATGATAGCAATTGAATATAATTTGCAATGATAAATAATAGAGACTGGTGTTTAAAAATGGAGTCAAAATGAAATGCCGGAAATAAATGTTGTGCAAATATTCTCGGTCAATTTTAAAATTAATGTGATAATGAGTGGATTATTAGGGGAAAGGAGATTTCCAATATACCATAAGGTACCGGAAATATGTCCGGATTATGGCAAGGTGGCTTCTCACTCAGAAATGTGGGCTAGATCGGAGTCTCTGGGAGGTGTTCAAGACTATACCAAACGAGGGTATAGTTTAACAGTATCCCGAGGTTGCTACCCAGTAGTTCCCGCTTCCTTTGAGAAATTTTCCCACACTATGCCAAAAAATCGATACGCCGGATTTTTCATATATAGGTGGTTTATTGGGAAGTGTTAAACTAATTACTAGCCACTAAGCCCCTTTTTGGTTTGATTAGTATGTTCAGACACAACTGCAGTGATCCAGAGCATACTCGGGACAAAGCCTTGTTTATTTTAAAAGTTCTTTAAACAAATATTTTACTTTTTATGCCCCAAGAGTCTTTCCGGGCCAGTACTCGGCTAAGCCCTTGTTCTGAAACCTTACTTCAGGAAAGCAAGGGGGTTTTTTGATTGTAGATAATTGAAAAATGAAATGTTTTCTAATTACTACACTACCAAGGTAGTGGGTTAGTATCCGAATTACGTTTTGCCAAAAGATGAACAAAAATGTAGTGAAAAAGTATATGGTCTCCAAAACTGAAAACAAAAATGTTCCTATGTCCTGAGAGAGTCAATGTCCCAATATTTGGATTGGACCACGATGTTAGATCATGCCACTTCAATGATGATGCCACTTAGATTGAATGTCATGGGTAGGAATAGAAATAAGGGGCAACCTCCCTTATGTGAAATGAATCCCCTTGTGATGTTGTTTGTGGAATATGCCCCACATAATACTTATTGGTGTGCTCCTTGACTTGATTTGAGAGGCTAAGAGCTAAACAATGTAATATGTAAATGTACATGGAAGAATAATAAAAATACATCACAACTAAGAGCCAAACAATGTAATATGTAAATGTATATGGAAGAATAATACAAATACATCACAAATTGCAGACAGAGAAGGATGACAAACATGGGGGGCTATAATTCCATTGGTGCAGTGGGTTCTCACAGACTCATAAAATTTCTCATTAAGTCATCAAAATAAAAAATTACACAGATGTTGGAATCATATTTCTCATTAAGTCATCAAAATCAAAATGTATTACATATATGTCGGAATGCCACTGGAAAATACAAAAAGGGGTAGATCAAGATGGAAAACCTTCTAATGCTCTTCACCTGCAAAAAAAAAACCCTCTTAGAGGTCAAGCCTAACTGAAAAATGTGAATGAATGAGGGTAAAATTGTTTTTTTTATAGTTTTTTTGGGTTAGAAGTGTCCTGTTTTAGAGACACGGTGTCCTGTTTTTAGGACATGGTATCCTGTTTTTGGGACACGTCCTGGCACAGTGTCGAACACATTTTTGCACGTGTCCTAAAACACGTGTTTGACACTGTGTCAGGACGTGTCCATGTCCGACATGATGACACGGGACACGATGGCCTATATGGACGTGTTCGGTATCATAGCTTTTTTAACTTTTTGCAAAATAGATGAAAAATAAAGTGTCTAAACACTTAGGAAAGTGGGTTTCGGGGTAATGAGGGTGCTCCGGGTTAGAAAACGAGCACCCCCATGGCCAAAACAACCCCTAGACCATGATTTTATCACTTTTCAATTTTTTTTATCTAAACCATTAAAAAATGACTTGTTTTACAGAAAAATATTTTTTTTCTCGGAACATAAAAAAACCTAGAGGGACCTAATACAATGTTCATACAACTCAAAAACTATGCCTAGCATGGTTTAATACATTGACACTTAGGCTCTAATAACCTCTTAAGCCTTAAAATTACGCCGACCACCCCAACTTTGGAGGATTGAGTGAAAAACTCGAAAATTATTAGTCGTTTGTTGAATTGTTCAATCAGAAATAATTTCCAAGGAAAAAAACACTCTGGGCTAGTTGAATTAATGTTTAAGTCCTAGAAGCCGAGTGTTTTACAAAAAGATACCATGCTAGCACATTATTAGAAATTCGCCGAGGGGGTATGAACATGTGGTACAAAAAAAAAAAGGTCCTAGAAGGTCTGATGGACTTCTAAACTCTGATGATGAACACTTTGACATGTTCAAACTTTGCCGGCTCACTTGAAATCCAAGTAAGACAGACTTAGTAGGCAACAGGGACAACCCCCCCTTGGCCTTTAGGAGTTGTGGTCTAAACGAAGGAGTTTAAGACCGAGGTGACATTGGGTTCTCACTCATAGTTTCCCTCAGTAACACACATAGCGGTTGGTAGACTTACCCGTGCCCAAGTATGTTTTAGGCGGCAACACCGACTACCTTTAAATCTAATTGATGAACATAATTCTGAATGAGGTATGTCTCATGGTATTTTTTAATATGTGTGTGTGTGTTGTCGTTTACCGCTGTATCGTATCTGACTTTCTTGAAAATTTTCCGTATCCATTTCCCTCCCCGTATTTGTATCCATTCCCATATCCATTTCAGTGCAACTTTGCTCGGGAGGATAGTGAATGGTTTTTTGGGTCTTTTGATCCATGGACAGAAGTGATTCTTAGAGAAATATTCCTTGTTTAATAATCGTTTCCCTAGCGTGTTATCTTAGCTCACCTTGTTGCAGCATATTAAATTTGTGAGAGCTGATGATATAAATAGAAATGTGAATTTCTATACACATGCACATAGGGAATCTGTGTCTTTTTAATGATTGACAGACTGCCAATTTTTATTTGTCCATCAGGTGTTCAAAGACAAATTCAACTGTGTATTTGGATGCATCATATTTAAACCATTTGCCATTTGCCATGCGATTTTGATGTTGTTGACACTTTGCTAATTTATCAACATGTTTGCATCTCTAGAACATATTTTTCATAATATGTTCTATTTATCTGGAACCGTCTCAATTAAATCATTTGTCATTTGTCATGTCACTTTGATGTCTTTGACATTGTGTTAAGAACTACATATGCCAGTTTCTCTATTTCACGTTTTATATAACATCTGAATGAGGTTCTGAATTTTCATAAGGAAAGTGCTGGCCAAAGTGTATTTGCCTGTCAATAATAAAGAAAAAGGCATCCTGACCATGTTACATAAAAGTTTCAATTTTGAATTCTCCTACATGGGCCATATTTCTTTTTTTACCATGATTGCCAGTTGTCAAGCTGTTAACGAATTTCTTTTCGAGTGTTTGGGGTGATAGTCAAACTGGTGATGTAGCAGAAAATGATGATTTATGCATTTGTTTGCATTTTTAGTTACTGCCAATTTATGAGCTGTCAACAAAATTTTGGTTGATGGTTTAGGACAACCCACAACGAGCTATTTATTAAAATTTGAGCATTAATTCACAATACTCTTGGATCTTTACTGAGAGAATAACATATACAGTATATCAATGCATAACAATCACAATAAGCATGACAAGCATCACAAGAATCAAAAGCATGAGAGACAAGAGACACAGAGTTTCCGTGGGGAAAACTCTAAGGTGAAAAACTCCACAACTTCCTCAGAGATAGAGAGAGCAATGGCTCAACCAAAGTGCAACAAAAATACACTTGAGATAGTCTCCTAGAGCAGATGATCCTCCTCCTCACTAGTGCGCCACTTTCTGAGTGAGAGAAGTGTGTCTTTCCGAATGATCCAAATAGAGATCTCCCGATCTCTATTTATACTTAACCTGTTTGCCCAGTTACACTATGAGGCCGACGTGTCTATCTAGATACATCCATAATATAATATATATTTCAGGGCCGACTCCACACATGGTGGCCTAATGACCCATTGGCAAGTACGCACACTTGCGACACTTGTCAATCCACATGACGACACTTCCTTATAGAGGAATAACACATCTATAATAAGGGTACAATAAATATATATAAAATACATAGATGAAATACATTCCAAAGTTACATATACATCAACACTCCCTCTTAACTAGGAAGGTATTTCTCGACACAGATCTGCTAGACAAGTCTTCTTCTCGGGATCATCGTCATCATCATAGTCACTGCTGTTGCTATCTCAACCAATCTCTGACTCTACTCGTCATAGGAAGTTCTACATAGCCAGTCCTTTTTCATACTGGATGTAGGCCCACCACCTGCAGGTCTTCATCATCTGTGCGAACGGTCTGATAGAGGTGGCCTCTCAGGACTAATTTTATGTGCGGATGCAATACCGAAAAGAGTATCCCAGGAACATTTATGTGCCTAAGCACGACTGACAAGATCTCCCAGGACTGATTACATGCATCTCTTCCACAATACCTTTAAAGAGCATCCTAGGAACATTTATGTGCCGCAGCACGACCGGCAAGATCTCTAAAGAGCATCCTAGGACTTATTACGAGCATACAGCTCAACCTCTCGGATCTCTAGGACTGATTACATGTGGATAGACAAAACCTTTAAAGAGCATCCTAGGAACATTTATGTGCCGCAACACGACCGACAAGATCTCTAAAGAGCATCCTAGGACTAATTACGAGCACACAACTCAACCTCTCGGATCTCGAGGACTGATTACATGTCTCTGTAGTAATACCTCATCCCAACACTGATTACGAGCACACAGCTCAACCTATCAGATATCTGAGGACTAATTACATACTACATAGCAATACCAAAAAGAGTACCCCAGGAACATTTATGTGCCGCAGCACGATTGGCAAGATCTCCCAGGACTGATTACATGCTATTTGCACAACCTGCCACATATCATCTCTGACCTCCAAGTATCAACCTGATACTCATGATCCAACGGATCATCATCGCACGAGGCATCATCCTGATGCCCATGATCATACTGATTATCATCACTTGTACCATCCTGGTGCATATCATCTGGAGCAACATCCTGAAGCTCATCATCATGATCAACCTGATCATACAATGCATCCACCTGATGCACACCAAGTATCTACCTGATACATATCATCATACATGATCCACCTGATCATACAGTATATCCACCTGATACAAATACAAATACATGATACATAGCAACATACATGATCTACCTGATCATACAATGTATCCACCTGATACATATACAAATACATGGTCCAAGCATCCAACATGATGCATATACAAATACATACAAATGATCCAACCGATTATATCCAGCATCCAACATGATGCGTACATACATATAAATATAAATGATCCAACTAATCATATCCAGCATCAACATGATGCGTACATACATACAAATGATCCAACCGATTATATCCAGCATCCAACATGATGCGTACATACATATAAATATAAATGATCCAACTGATCATATCCAGCATCAACATGATGCGTACATACATACAAATATAAATGATCCAACTGATCATATCCAGCATCCAACATGATGCATATACAGAACAGTAAATGGAGCATCGTCCTGATGCTCATCATCTAGCGCTTACATCGACAGTCATGTGAAGGATCCTCCTTCCAACATGCTTGGAATGGCTTCAACAAATGTGTCCATCACTTTTTCCTCAAAGTGTCATCAATCTGAAGAACACCAAGCCTCTCCCTAAAGTACTCGAACTTCACCCTGGCTAGTGGCTTCGTCACCACATCTGCAATCTGCTCGTCCGTCGCAATGTACAAGAGCTTCACAGCTCCTCTCTGCACCATATCCTTGATATAGTGATATTTGATCTCTATGTGTTTCGATCTGTCATGAAACACTGGGTTCTCGGACAGCTTCACACAACTCTGGTTATCACAAAAGATACCAGTAGCATCCAACGGGAGATCAAATAACTCAGACAGTAGCTTCCGTAGCCATACTGCCACACAACTAGCTGAACAGGCTGCAACATACTCTGCCTCAGCTGTACTCAGTGCTACGCAGGACTGCTTCCTGCTGAACCAAGAGATCACACCTGATCCCATACTGAAGCAGCACCTAGATGTGCTCTTCCTATCTGCAGCACTGCCTGCCCAATCTGAATCAACATAACCCTGCAGGTTAAACTTTTGATTCGCTTCATACTCGAGCCCATAATCCACTGTACCTTTCAGGTACCTCAGGACATGCTTTACAGCAACCAGGTGAACACTCCTCGGATCCGTCAGGAACTGGCTCAATGTGTTCACTGCAAAGCAAATATTTGGTCTCGTGTTCGTCAGGTACATCAAGGACCCAATCATCTGACGATACATAGAGACATCAACCAGCTCAGATGAAGCATCACATAGAAGCTTTAGATTCGATGCCATGGCCTTGCAATCCATCATCCCAAATCTCTTTAGGATATCTATTGTGTACTTCCCTTGACCAAGGAAGATCCCACTTGAATTCTGCCACACCTCCATACCTAGGAAATAATGCATCATTCCCAAATCTTTCATATCGAACTTAGCAGCAAGCTTCCTCTTAGTATCTGCAATCAATCTATCATCTCCTGTTACAAATAAGTCATCCACGTACAGAAGTAGAATCACATGATTCCCTTCCTCAACCTTGTAGTATAGGTTGGAATCCGCTTTAGTCTTGGTAAAACCCAAACTGGATATAAAGCTGTCTATCCTACCAAGTTCTGCACACATATATGATTACACCATTCAAGACAGCTGTCTTGAAATCCATCTGGTGTATTTTGTATTTCATCACTTTTATATTTCTCTATGTTGCCATCTGCAGCATGCTTGATCTGATAGTTCCATTTGGAAGTCACAACAGACTTCCCTTCAGCTCTTGGGACCGCATCCCAAACATCGTTCTTCATGATCGATGGATCATGGCATTCTTCCCGAATCCTGGGAACTTCAATATCTTCAATAGATAATTTTGTTGCTTGAACAAATGTTGTAATCCTTCTTTTGTAGGTGAAGGTATACGGTCTTTCCTACAAAACAAGTTAAATTGCATGATTAGAAACATCTCATAATTTTCAGAACAAATTCTTTCACATAAAGAAATATGTCATACAGTCATGCAATTGTTTAAGCCAATGCTTCAATACAACATTTATCCATGTTCCATAACTTTCTAGATGCCTTCTAGTCTCTACCAGAACATTGTTAAGAGTTTGCACTACTCTCAACATGTCAGCAAAGAGGTTTCATTCTAGATAAGTAGCAATGGAATGTTGTATAGTGCCATAGGCCACTTACCCAACACATGCATATTAGTAGTATACTGTTCATTAATGCAATCATTCTAATATGCACAATACATATCCTAAGTCTAGGAACATGAGCATATACATCATTGAACAATTTTATTTAAACAAACAAATCTGCAAGAAATGATAATTAAAATACTTATCTTGTTTGTTTGTTGGGTGGGCTCCCTCTGAGTCTTTGCTTCATTGCAGGAGCTGCTGGAGTCCTAATCTGAAGTAGCTTCTTCTACACCTTTTTGTTGTGGAATGTAGAGAGATGGTCAACTCCCTCTGAATATCTGCATCCTTGCAGAAGCCACTGGAGTGTACTCCCTCTTGATCTTTGCTTCCTGGATTACTTGTTCTTGAACTTATATTTATTCTCGATCCCTATGCATGCTTGTTAGTATCATCATTGAGTTATCCTCGAGGTCTCATACATAATCAAACATTCATTAGTATAATCTTAATATTATCAAAACACAATAATCTCAAGCATGTATAGTCATGAACATTTCAAACATAAATAATAAGCATTAGCATTGAAGGTTTATATAGAACTCTTATGGTTAGTCATAACATGTTTAAACCTGTGATTACTCAAACCTATGACTCTTTTGGTTGGTCATAACATTAAATAAGGTAAGACACATAATATGCATATACCCATGATTATTCAAACCTATGACTTCATGAATAAACATCATCAATCATGTCATGCATACTTATATAAAAGATCCTATGATATAAGAAACACATACCTGGTCACCATATTTGCTATTGATGTCTAGCAATGTGTTCTTGTTTTCTTCAATGACCTGCATAATTCATTAGTTAACTTTTGCAAAAACAAATTATACATACGTCTATGTGATCCATGAATATGGATGAATCTTTGTCTTTATGTCACCATGGCATGTTCAGGTTGTCCTTTCAATTTATACAAACCTCCCTCTTGCTCTCCAATCACCACTGCATCATCTATGGTCTTTCCCTTTGGCCACATTAAGACTTGGCCATCCACAAATGCAACCCTCATACCTTTTGCATCCAATGCAGAGATGGAGAGTAAGTTCTTCTTGAGCCCAGGTACATAAAGGACTTCTTTCATCTTCAAAGATTTTCCAGAATCTAGGTTGTAGGAGGCTTCATCACTTCCTTTGATGGGATATTGATAATCATCCCCAAGTTTCACTTTATGGGGTGATTCATGTTCAGACAGATTTACAAAGGATTCTTTAAACCCAGTCATGTGTTTGGAAGCCCCACTATCAATTAGCCAATCATTACAACCATGGGAGATAGTACCTGTGAGAGCAGAGATTAGAACATACTCTTCTTCACTTGATGAGTCATCATCACTTTCTGCCCTAGCCTTCTTCTTTGGAGGTTCATCATCTTCGGCAGCATGAGCATGGTACCTTCTTTTGTTATCCTTCTTCTTCTTGCTGGAGTTGTTGTTGTTGTGGTTGTCCCTTTTGTTCTTGGGACATTCTGAAGCAAAGTGACCCTTCTCATTACAAGTGAAACACCTTAGATCTTTCTTGTCTTTGTGAAAATGATGAGAAGATTCTTCTTGTGATGGGATGGCTCCCTCTTGAACTTGCCCTTCTTAGTGTGAGCTATGAGAGCTTGATCTTCATTTCCCATCTTCTCTTCTCTTGCCACAAGCCTTGCTTCTTCTAGAGAACATTCCTCCCATAATCTGCTGAAGGAGATTAACTTCTTTCTGGCACAGATCCCCTGGATAAAAGAGTCCCATGACCTAGGTAGGCCATTCAAAGTAGTCATAACAATTTCACCATTCTCCACCATTTCATCTACAGCTCCAAGTTGTTTCTTGATCTGAGAGACCTTGGAGAAATAGGATTGAATGGTTTCTCCATTCGACATCTTGACCCCTTTCAATTGATTCCGTAGGGTCATCTTCCGATTTATGTTCTTTCCTTCAAATAGCTTGGTCAATGAGTCAAACATAGCCTTGGGTGTTTTTAGAGAAGACACATGGGGTATGAGATGGTCTTTGATAAAATCAGCAATGATTCTCTTTTCCTTGACCAAGTTCTTCTTATGCAATACCTTAGCCTCTTCATCCTCTGGGATAGGGATGTCTTCTTTTATATATGAGTCCAACTCATTCTCTTCCAGGATTAACCCAATCCTATACTTCCAAGCTCGGAAGTTATCAGCCCCTTCAAGCTTATCCTCAAGCTTGGTGTGGTGAGACATCTTAAAGAGTACTTCAAATGGAAATAGAAAAGATTTAGGTCTTACCACTTGAAATGCTGAAAACTGGATCTGGTCTCGGATTAGGGTTTGTCGGAAAAACCCTCAAAATTCAAAATGTGAATTTCAAGTTTTTGAAAGGATAGAAAGATGCGCCTTGATGAGTTGATCATCCTGGTGTATTCATAATTTGAGATCAGCAAATCTTTACCCTTCAGATTTGCCTTTTTGTCCTCCCGGGTTCACTTGGGAGAGCCCTGAATTAGGGTTTGAGTTTCTCGGAGATCTACTTAGCCAAAAATCTCGATCCAAAGCTCTAAACTTCGATTTTTGCAAGGAGCTTCCAGCTATGTCTTCAGATTTCAGAAATTCCTATTTTTGTGGAAACCTTAATTTTTATGGCCAAATCTGAAAATGCTCATAATTGAATTCTGATTGGACAGATAGATTCTCCTTGATGAGTAGAGTCAATCTACTATACTGCTTTTCCAAAAACTGTGGAGAGAAACCCAATAAACAAGAAACTCAAGTTTCCGTCACTGCAAAATGTCTTCTTCTCAGGTTAGATCTGATACCATGTTAAAATTTGAGCATTAATTCACAATACTCTTGGATCTTTACTGAGAGAATAACATATACAGTATATCAATGCATAACAATCACAATAAGCATGACAAGCATCACAAGAATCAAAAGCATGAGAGACAAGAGACACAGAGTTTCCATGGGGAAAACCTTAAGGTGAAAAACCCCACAACTTCCTCAGAGATAGAGAGAGCAATGGCTCAACCAAAGTACAACCAAAATACACTTGAGATAGTCTCCTAGAGCAGATGATCCTCCTCCTCACTAGTGCGCCACTTTCTGAGTGAGAGAAGTGTGTCTTTCCGAATGATCCAAATAGAGATCTCCCGATTGCCAGTTGCCAGTTGTCAAGCTGTTGACGAATTTCTTTTCGAGTGTTTGGGGTGATAGTCAAACTGGTGATGTAGCAGAAAATGATGATTTATGCATTTGTTTGCATTTTTAGTTACTGCCAATTTATGAGCTGTCAACAAAATTTTGGTTGATGGTTTAGGACAACCCACAACGAGCTATTTATTAAAATTTGAGCATTAATTCACAATACTCTTGGATCTTTACTGAGAGAATAACATATACAGTATATCAATGCATAACAATCACAATAAGCATGACAAGCATCACAAGAATCAAAAGCATGAGAGACAAGAGACACAGAGTTTCCGTGGGGAAAACTCTAAGGTGAAAAACTCCACAACTTCCTCAGAGATAGAGAGAGCAATGGCTCAACCAAAGTACAACAAAAATACACTTGAGATAGTCTCCTAGAGCAGATGATCCTCCTCCTCACTAGTGCGCCACTTTCTGAGTGAGAGAAGTGTGTCTTTCCGAATGATCCAAATAGAGATCTCCCGATCTCTATTTATACTTAACCTGTTTGCCCAGTTACACTATGGGGCCGACTTGTCTATCTAGATATATCCATAATATAATATATATTTCAGGGCCGACCCCACACATGGTGGTCTAATAACCCATTGGCAAGTACACACACTTGCGACATTTGTCAATCCACATGACGACACTTCCCTATAGAGGAATAACACATCTCTAATAAGGGTACAATAAATATATATAAAATACATAGATGAAATGCATTCCGAAGTTACATATACCTCAACACTATTATAGTGAAAAACATGCTAGTCAAGCGATTATTTTATCTACTATGTGTATTGAGTGGCAATTAAAAAAGTAGAGGTAAGCAGTTGATGCTAAAGGGTAATCTAAAGTTTAGTGCAATTTGTGGTCCTTGAAGAGCTAGTTATGATCTATTATTACTAATTGGAATTCTGTTTTATTCACATACAAACCTTGACAATCGCTGTGTTAATACAATGGAATAAACTACTAAAGTTTAGAATGATCTGTGGGAGTGCATCACATTAGTGATTCGAAAGATCCACTATGTTCTGGAATCTGTCTAGTTTGGGTGGATGGATGTTTTTCTTTGATGAAGTTGCATCTGTACATCTTAACGTGGGGGAAGCTAACAGAGGCTATATAGGGCTAATGGTCCCAGTCATTTATTAGGTTTCATAAACCTCTTCCAATAAGACCAATGCTACTCATAAAAACATATTAAACAAGCTATTGTAGTTCTTTCTGAGTTCTATATTGTACTTGGTAAATTTCCTAATAAGAAAAATTCCTTTATTCTTGAACATGTAAGTTTAGTTTAGACATGAATTTCGAAAATACTTTGTCTTAGAGAAAGGGGTTGGGCTGTTTTACTTTCTATTGAACAGTTTGGAAGTTGAAGGTATGGATAGTTTATAGATTGTGCTGACATTCCTCTTTAAACCAGGATGGTCAGGAGCAGAGCTTGCCCAGCTTCTTCAGGAGGCTGCTTTGGTGGCTGTTAGGCATGGCCATGATTCAATTCTTCAATCTGACATGAATAACGCAGTCGACAGGCTTACAATGGGGCCAGAGCGTAAAGGTATAGATCAGATATCACCATTTCTCTGGCGGAGGGCAACAGCTGAAGTTGGCATTGCTTTGGCATCGCATCTTTTGCGGCGTGTGGAGAATGCCCGTGTTGAATGTTGTGATCGAATATCTATAATTCCTCGTGGTGAGGTATGTTTCCATACATTCCTTGAGTTGTTTGATTTTTCTGAGTATCCAATTATAATGTTATGACATGGAATTAAATACTTTTACAATCATGGTTTCTATAAGTGTATGTTTGTATTCATGTTTACTGTCACATCCAAATTCCAGTTTTATTATTTTCATGAAAATGTTTATTTATTTTACAAACACAAGCACTGGTGAATGCTTTAAGTTGACATGCCAGCAAATCTAGATTATGCTTAGTAGTGGTAGTTGAATGCAGACATTTTCACGAACTATTTTTAACCGGCTTGATGAGGAGGCTTATATTTTTGAGAGGCGACCCCAACTGCTCCATCGAATGCAGGTTTGGTCTCTTATTGTGGTCTTAAATTTTTGTGTTTGCAGACTTGTCAAATACGGCTGAACATAATTATAATGACTATAGCCTAGTCAATATTCTCCAGGAGGGTGAAGTAGTTCAGTGGTCAGCCCCCACTCCCCCTTTACCACCCCTGCTGGAATTTGTCCCCTTGCTGCAAGTTGTCCACTGCATGGTTACACCCACATGTTTGTGTTTGAAAACATCTAGTGCATGGGTGATGTCATGCTGACTCCCTGCCTGTAACTGCATGGACTTGCCTTTGGTGACTTGCCATTGATAAGCCGTAGCCTAATGTACATGTTTAATAAGCCACACTAATAAATGCACTTGTTCAACATAAATGTATCATCTCTGAGTCTATCCAGCCATATAGAATTATTTATTTAATGAGTTAACTGTGTTCGATGCAGGTAATGCTAGGGGGCAGGGCAGCTGAAGAAGTGATGTATGGACGCAATACATCGACAGTGTCATTAACATACCTCCCAGATGCATCTTGGCTCGCGCGCAAAATCATTTCTATGTAAGCACTTGTGGAGATTAAAATGAAATTGGCTTGATGTTGATATTTTGCTGTTATAATTTGATTCCTACTTCATAATAGTGTTCATTTTTGTGATCTAAATATTGCTCCCTATATAGATGGAACATGGAGAATCCCATGGTTATACATGGAGAAGCAGCACCCTGGAAACGTGATCCAAGCTTTACTGGTCCACCTTTGAATTTTGAAGGTTCACTGTATGACGATTATGGTCTCTATGAAAAATCTGTGAACTACAATCTGGATAATGATACCGTTCTCAGGACAGAGAAATTGCTGAATGATATGTACCAGCAGATATTTAAGTTGGTACAACACTATCATGCAGCTTTGGCCAAAGCTGTTTATGTATGTTCTCCAACCTTTATCTCGATTCATGTGTTCAATTTTTTTAAACCTCAGATCTAGATAAAGAATTTCCTAGTGTTTTTCCTTGCTCAAATTAAATTTGCAGCACAAATAATTTATACTGCTGGGATTAATTAAGAGAAATTTACATAGCAGAAGCAAAATGATGGAAATAGATCTACTCAATAAAACACATGCACCGAATTTCTGCCCTTCAAATCAGCTTTCCATTCAAATAACTTCCAAGCTTACAAGGGCTCCCTTACTGGGAAATTGGCTCGAGAAAATAGAACAACAACAAACTTGGCAAAATGCTCTTAGAAAAACTCTCACTCAGCAAAACTGCCACAGCAAACCCCTGCTCTGCCTGCTGTACTATACAGCCTTTACGATCCTATATGGTCTGCTGTGCTGCTGTATGGATTGCTCTGTTGTTTGGCCTGTGCTGCTGTACGGCCCTGCTACGTTTTGCTGTATGGCCGTGCTGTTGTACAATCTACTGCGCGCTGCTTGGCAAAGTCTGGAACCTCTGCCTTACTGGTATGGCCCCCTGGAAAATCTTTGTCTGCTGCTTTCTTCTCTATACCAAATCGTCAAGTGGAAGTCCTTTACCACTCTCTCATCTGAGTTTCTCTTGTGTCTCTCTCCTCTTACCTTGGTTTCCTTTCATCCTTTTGAGATGAACTAAAACCCTAACTTCAATGGCTGAGATTATATCTCACTCACTTGAGATCAAGGGCTAAGATTCAATTAATTAACTCAAGTCACTAGTGCCAAAAACTTAGGCACTTTATTAAATCTCAATTAATCTAAAAAGATGTTCACTTTAATAATTACTCAATAAAGTGATCTTCCCAAAGTTCTGAGAGGTATTAGTGACAATTTCCACAGGTACACACATACCCATGTGGAAATGCCTGTTTGAGCTATAAACATCAACACTCCTTCTTAGCTAGGAAGGTATTCTCCACAACTCCTAGTTTTTGAATAAATTGTCATTGATGCCAACAGGTGTGTGTCGGTGTGTCTTGGTGCCCCTTGAGGAGCCCCCGAGGGTTAAGTAGTTGTCAACATCAAAGGAGACCTTTTGACCTTGTCCAACCCCAAGTTTGAAGCCCTTTGGACAATGGCAAAAGTCCTGAACATCCTTTAGAGTGCTTAAGTACTCCTAAGGTGTTTCTCTGGTTCCCCAGTTGTTTTTTTGGTTCCCCAGTACCACAACCTTTGCCATAATACCCTAGAATGTGTCCTTGGTGGGTTGAAGAAGTTGCAATAGGCCAAATGACCCTTTCAGTGGTCATTTGTGTTTTATTGAGGTCAAGGTACCCTAGGAGAAGTCTAGGTACACCCACACCTTGATTGTCATGATTATGAAGCTTTTGGTAACTTTGTTGACCTAACAAAATACCCTAAAACTCTTACCTTTGGTCCCTAAGCCTACAATCTACCCTATAATGTATGCCTTGCCCCTAAAACACTAACGATACCCTAACGTTGACAATCGTTTTAAATTAATGAATTGATTGTTAAACCCTTAATTAAGTGTGTGATAAAATAAATTAAAAAGAATTAAAACTTAAAAAGAATTAAAAATTAATTAATAACTTACCTTTGACTCTCCTTTTTGGAAGCATGCAACCACACTAGACCTCCTTTTCTTTAGGTCAGTCGTATTATATGTTGAAGTGTTAAAACAATTTTAAATTTTTTTTAATAAATTAATGTTTAACCCTTAATGAAAATTACATTTGCTAAACTTATGAAAATTAATAAAACATTCAAATATTTACCCTCCTAAAGGTCGGCTCCATTTTAAATTTCAATTTCAAATTTCAAATTAATAAAAATAAAAATTATTTTGTAAGGTCTGCTCAATTTTTTTTTGGGAAAACTAGTATATATATCCAGTCAAACCTGTCATTTTTGTAGTAAAAAATTCGGATGAGCTCTGCAATTTCGTGGACTGAGTTTTCGTGGGTATAACAACAACAGAGAAGGATTCATTTTCCACAGTAGCAGCAGAAGTATTTTTGCAGACCCTTTTTTTTGGAGACTGTTTCCTTTTGGGGTTAAGACTATTTCCAAATTCCCTGCACCATACAGGAGGACAGTCCGATAGTGGAGAAGACATAAAACAGTGAATGATCCAAGTTTTAACAGCTGGTACAAATCCAAGATGATGGAAGTCTGAGTTTTTCTGGGGTTATCTCTGCACCAAGTCTTCCACAGTTTGAAGTACAGTAATACATGCTAGAAGGTGATTGATACATACATAATGATGCATGCGTGGAAATGATACATGCTACATACCATATACATACAGTATGATGATAATTGATGCACAGTTGTAAAGCAGCATATATATCTAGTACTGTGATGACAAGCTATTGTTGACAAGGGTATTTGGAAGGTGGTTGGTCTTCTACAAGCAGTTATACATGTCACAAGTGTGGAATCCAAAGTGTTGATGCACTGCAATTGAAAGGTATGAATTCTCTATACACACTATGATAATGATGCATGCAAATAAACAGTGTTGAATGTACAACAGTGATACATACAGTTGTATGTAAAGTGGAGTGTACAGTGGTGTGTATAGAGATGTGAATATATGTACAGTGAGCATGTATATGTACAGTGAAGAGTGAGTGTACAGTGTTATGTACAGCAATGTGTATTAAGTGAACAGTGATGAGCAATGTACAGCAGTAGTATATTGATAGATATGCTAAAGTGATGATGCATTACTTGTTCAGTGATTGGGTATGATGAGGTGTACAACGATGTACATGAGCAGTGTATGGCAGTGAAATAACTTATTGGTATACAGGAATGACTTGGCAGTGATCAGAAAACAGAGGATACCAGCAGCAGGAAGTTCAGTGGTTGGTTTGACAGGTCCACATGTTCAGTTGTTTTTTTTCTTCAGGGTGGTAGGGTGGTGCTAGGGCTCAGAACCTTGTGAGTTAATCTGTTGTAGAAACTTGTCAGTTGTAGCTGACGAAGCCTAAGGGGTTGTAGCCCCTTCCAATTGTAGTTGGTAAAGTTGTATTAAATTTGTTTACCCCAGTTGTTGCCGGGTCAAATTTATTTCTAAAAATGCTTCCGTGGTTTTACCCACAGGACTTGGGTTTCCACGTCAAAAATATTGTGTACTGTGCATCTTGTTATTTTCATGTACATTGATGATATGCTATGATTGGTGATTAGCAACTTGCTCTTGATTAAAAATTTTAAATTGTGCAAATACTGATTCACCCCCCTCTCAGTATTTCAACACTAGTTTATCTCTGAAGAAGACGAACTTCCCTTTCAACTAGGGTTTGGTGAGAATGTCTACAACCTACTCATCTATGGAAAGATACTAGAGCTTGACTGCTTCCTTTTGGATCTTGTTTTGAATAAATGATATCTGATCTCAATATGCTTGGACCTGTCATGGAACACTAGATTCTCAGAGAGTTTGATACAACTATGATTATTGAAGTGAATCACCTTAGGCTCCAACCCCTGATCAAATAATCATGTAAGCAATTTGGGAAGCCAAATGGCTTCACAACTAACCATACTTGCTACTATGTACTTTGCCTCTACTGAACTGAGTGCTGCGGAAGTCTACTTCCTGCTGAACCAAGAAATCACTGCTAAGCCCAAGCAGAAGTAGCATCTTGAGGTGCTCTTCCAATTAGATGCACTCCTTTCCCAATTCGAGTCAAAATATCCTTGCAACCTCACTCCATCACTTCCAATATACCTCAATCCATACTCTATTGTGCCCCTCAAATATTTGAGCACATGCTTCGCTACTACACAATGCACCTGCCTCGGCTCCACCATGAACTAGCTCAAGGTGTTCACAACAAAACATATATCTGGCTTGGTGTTGACCAAATACATCAAGGAACCAATCAATTAACTGTATAATCTGGGATCCACCTGTTGTCCGCTAGATTGCACACCATCAACGGAAATCTTTCGAAAGCTGTCTCCCTCACTGGAAGTGGGGAGAGGTGTGGTCTTGGGGGCAAGCAATGAGCCAGGTACTGTCACTTGAATCCCAACTCCTCCGTTTGGGCTAACTCCTAACGAAGCCAAGGGGGGTAGTCCCTACAAAGAGTTTCACTAAGGCTCTTGTGTTTTATATGGTTTAAGTGTGGGGTGATGCGGATGGATGTTATTTAGGAGTTTTTGTATGATGATGAGAACACAATCAAACACACAATCCGCGTTGCAAATTCTAGGAGATACAATTTAGAAGATGAACAAAATACTTTGACTTAGAATTAAAACAAAGCATCCACAAGATAAAGATCAGACAAATGACAAGGACGTATGGCCCAAATTCAGAAGATACATAAGAGTTTTTAAAGACAAGTGCCAAATGGAGTCAAAAGAAATGCTTGTGATGTTGGAAAATGTAAGTCAAAAGTATCCGTTTGTGAGATCGTTTTGAATTTGTTCTTGGTAAATTTTAAGTGTTTTAGGTGTTCTTGATTATTAGGCTAAAACCAAGGATATCAAAAGAGTAGAACCTTAACTAGGAACAAATACTGGCAATCTCTTAGATGATAGGTCGGGAGCACCCAGATTGCAGAGGATAAGTGTACAATGGCTTGACCACCCTCGAGTCTGACAGTGGATTCCTGACACCACCTGTTTTAGGAAGCAACCTCAGTGATTTGAACTGGTTTTGGAATTGGGTAAAGTTTTAATTATGTTATCACTTGTAAGTTTAGCAAGTCCTTCACCTTTCTGAGTACTAGTCCAACCTTTGTAGGTTGACAGAGCATACGGGTGTTGGATAATCAACCAAAAATAAATTAATTAAGGGGAATGTGAGTTGAAATGTTTGATTATTAAGAGCACCGTTCAACTCTCCGATAGAGAGCGCTTTTGACTTAGTCTTAAGACCAAAGTTCAAGAGACTTTTCTAATCTAAAATGCCTAATGCAGGGGAAAATGCAAGTCTACAATGCTCTCCGACAGAGAGTGCTCTTCACTTGGATTTGACCAAGTTCAAGAGGCTTTGTTTATTTTATTGCAAGTAAAAACGGTTGTGAAAATAAATCATATGATAGCTCAACAGATATAAAAGACAACTAGCATGCTACTTGCGAAATGAAATAAGATAAAAAGACTTAGTGTTCTACCAACAAACCAACAAATTTACTCTAAGGTGGGGTCTTCCTCTGAACAAGGTCGACCTCTAAGAACTGCTAGCACTTGAGAACTTCCCAGCTAGCTGAGATTTCGACCAAGGCAACTAACGGGGAGAGAGGAGTAAACACAAAGTTATGTGGTCTTGCCCTTGGAGATGAAATCTCAAGGATACTACCTCAAGTCAAAACTTGGAAGAGAGTATGAAAAAATGAAAAAATTGATTACTCTAAAGCGGAAAATGAAAGATCTAATCTAACCAATCACAACACTCTTCCCCAAATGGGGAAGAAAACCAAAAAGGTGGAGGCCTCCTCCACTTAACTTTATTATGAGATTACAAATGCCTTGGGTGTTAAAACCTTGAAGGACTTTTCCGAGAGAAAGAACTACTTGGAAAAATTAAAGGAGAAGCAAGTCTTTGCTTGCTTTTACAAACGATAAGTACATCAAGTTTTGATCATTTTCATAATTTCTCCACTTTGTTTCTTTTGTTTGGATCTTACTTCTTCAAAGCTCTTTCAAGTTTCCTCCTTTCAAAGCATCTACACAAGTCTTAGAAATTCTCAACCAAGGCACCCATTAATCATTAGAAAAAGATAAAATATTAAAGCTATTTAAACTAGAGTTTACTAAATTCTATCTTTGAAATGGAAACAAAGATCTAATAAGTATGAGCTATGCTAAATGCAAAATGATGAGATCTAACCACCTAAAGAGAAATAAATCTAACAATACCACACTAACCAAAAGAAGAGATCTAAGATGCAAGCTATGCAAGCTAACAACAAATTGAAATGAGATCTAGTGCAACTAAGTATGGATTAAGATGCAAGATTTAAAAGTTAAATGAAATACAAACTTAATATGAAACTAACTACTAGCTTTTCAAACCATAAACTACTAACTCTTTGAGAAATTGAAACTAACAAACATTAATAGTACTCTTGAAGATCAAATCGTTTTTGGAGTTTTTAGGTGTTTTAGGGCTCTTTTTGGAAGGAGGACGAATGGAGCCAATGAGGGGAAAACGAATGGGTGAAGAGGTAGATTTAGGGCAAAAGCAATGAAATGGAGGAAGAGAGAAAGGGCAAAATGAATGGGTGAAGGAGAAGGTGAGGGAAAACAAATGGAGAAAGAGCTTAGGAAGGGTGGTAGAAATGAGAGCAAGGGCTAGCAAGGCAAGGCAAAAGTCAAGGAGAAAACAAGAGAGGGGGAACTAGAAGAGAAAAGCTCTTAGGACCAAGTAACCAAGATGTTTTTTAAAAATTGAGAGATGAATTAAAGTGAGATACTTAGCTCCTTTTGGAAATTTTGAAGGAAAGTTGGAAACCACTTAATGCTTGTTTTGGATCTTTTGCCTAGCTTCGAGAAGAGGGGATGCAAACTAGCTCCACAAGCTTACTCGAAATGGATGAGAAGATCTGCAACATAAACAATCAAATGCTAACAAGATAGAGAATTAGTCATGTACTATCCAACAATGGAGATCAAAAGACATGAAATACAAACTAGTAATATGCATGTACCCTTAGATCTCTAAAGAGAATGAATATTCAAATAAATTGAGATTACAAATATTTGACTTATGTGCTTGAATAAAGTCTTCCCAAGCATGAAACAATTAATCAATATTAAATAGACAAAATGAAAGTATGAAACAATATCACCTCATTCCATAAGCATTAATCCAAATAACACAAGATGAGTCTCCAAAGCTTTAAATCTTATTCCACATGAGAAGTATTACAATAATTTGCCAGAGTTTTTGTGCACTAGAAATCCATGAGAAGAGAGCTAAAATGCATCTCTTATATAACAAAGCACTAGCCTAAAACCCTAGGTCGAATTGGCAAGAGAAGAGAGCCAATAACCACCCAACTAAAGTCGAATTCCAATCTAGAGTAAATCAACACCAAGCTTTGAGCTTGATCCACCAAACAACTCGAGTTGCAAGTCTATGTGGATGGGGAGGTGGCCTCCACCTAGGCAAGGCGCCCCCCATCCCAATCTTGGGAACTTCACCATCCAATTCGCATGAGCCATGTAGGATTAACGTGAGCACTAAAGGAAGGGCGAGTTTACCACATGGTATGGCTTGGAGTGGAATGGTTGGTGGTGACTCGAGTTATGAAGGGAGCCAATGCACAAATCAAGGAATGGCACCTACCATATCCACTTGTGTTACCACCAACCCAATAACCATGTGCCAACACACCAAATCGACTTTTAATTGAAGGAGGGCGAATTCACTTAGAGAGATCCACTTGTGCTGACTGTATACTTGATTGAATGCTGACTGAGATGATTGGAATCATCTTAAATGCTGAGTGCCATGTCAATTAGCCTTTTACTTTATTCATTTCTGATTATTTTGGAGAAATTTGGATTTCTCGAAAATATTCAAAATTATTATTTTAATTAATAATTTCTCTGTAAATGGCTTTTTAGAGAAAATATTAATTATGAGGTTGAATTGACATTTGAAAGTTGGGTTTAGTTAGTCCATAGGTCATGTGTGATTTTTGGCTTATGAAACGAGCCATCAATCACTGAATTCGGACTCCGGACGACTGACATATTACAAATTGAAATTTCTCTATTTAAAGTATAGAGAAATTTAGTAAAATTTAAAAATAATTAAAAACCCAAATTCGATGGACCCGGTAAAATTTTTTCGAAATTTTTTCTGAGGGTCCTAGAGACTTGGGGCATGACCAACACCTATTCTAATAGTGTCTAGTAGGCTTATATACATTAGTTGGACTCTAATAACCCCCCATGGCTAAATTTTTTAAAATCGAGCATTTCAGTTTTGGAGGAAGCGGGAGAAAACCTCATCGATTATAGCTCGGCTATAGGCAAAGTATAATTGACAAGGGAAAAAACTCCCTGGAATACCTTAGTTGCTTAATCAAGTCATGGGGAACTGAGACACACAAAATCCTACTAGCACACTTTATTACAAACCCCCATGGGGCCATGGTCATATCGACTAAAAACAAAAACTGGCTAGCCAAAATTGGCTAACTGCTGCAATCTGAAACCTAGATACTCTGGAAGTGAACACTGATGTGTTCCAACACTGGTGGCTCAATAAGGTTTCAACTATTTGTACAAAATAGGTGATAACATCTGGCTCCAACTGCGGGACGTGTGCTCGATCTGGAATTCATGCAAGGAGAGGATACGAGAACACTAGAATCTCTGGTTTATATATATAGCCTGTAAAAACATCTCAACTTGACAGAAAACCTTCAGTAGCACATGTGTTATGAAAAAACCAAAATGAAATATCAATTATATTTATTTTGAAAATAATTTCTAAATACTCAAAAATTAAAATGCAGGAAGTAAATGCTCTTTTCCTATTCTAATATAATACAAAAAGGAAAATGTTAAGTATAATCAGAAATCCAATGTAACCATTTAAGCATGTAATCAATGAAAAAACAATTCTTTACCTTGTCTCTGGTTACCAGCCAGAGCAAGGGCATGCTTATTAGAAAGTGCAAACCTGCTTGGATCTTCTGAATGGGAGGGCTGAATGGGGAATTATAAGTATGCAATAAATAGTTGAAGTGCTCCCCAATATGGTAGGTCCCTCTGCAGGCATCCTCTATCCAGAACATGATAGGAGGAATATACTCAGGATGACAAGGTAGTTTTGATACCTCATCATACTGATCTGAAAGGTTGTTCTGAAAATAATATTCTGTGGAAGTGCAAGCCTCAAAGTGCTCTAATGTACAAGGGACATCAATGAGTTGAGAAATCTGCTCAACTGACTGCTCATATGTGAAAACTTTATGCTTTTCCTCTATGTATAACTGCTCAACATCTTTAAAATTCACACTCCCTTCTCTAGATACATCAAAAATAGGTTTTCCAATGTATGTCCAATAGTTATCATCCATATCTTCGTCAAATATGGGGGAGTCTCCGTGAACTTTCTCATATTTCTGGCTCCATGCATCCTCATGCTCATAAGTGGGATTATGAACAAAATTTCCAAAAGGGTTTTGTTCATCATTAATTTCATTAGATGTGACATAGATAGGGTTCTCTATAAAAGTACATTCATCATCATCAGTATCTATGTCATCCATGATGGATCCATCATCACTTGTATTATCACACACACTACAAATTTCATGGATTTCTCTATAAGTGTCAATTTCTGTAGTGGTTTCCTCTAGAGATGGATCAGGATTGCATATATGTTCTTCACCACTGAAATGGTCTTGAAAAGCATCCTCCTCAAAATTTTCACCCACATAGTTTATATTCTCAAGCTCTGACTCTTCATCAAACTTGTTGGTGAAGGCAATCATGAAAACCACAGGTGTGGTGAGTGATCTATTTGGCAAACTATCGTACCATTTAGCAGCCTTCTCATCCAAGGAGAGTACAAATAACTTCATAATAACATCATCATATCTCTCTTCAGTTTTATAGATATAGGTCCATATGCATCTGGAGAAGCTTTTGATATGTTGGGTTGCAGTTATGGCATCAGTGCCAGTGAATATAGGCAAGTTTTCAATAGCTTCATCAGGAAGATCACGAGGATAACCTGCTATCTGAGAGCAATCAAGCTGAGCGTAACACTCGTCCATGATGTCAGGAAAAATGTTTTTATTTTTTCTTTAAGGTTAGAATCTAAGAAAATTCTATGGATGTCCGAAATAGACTCAGATCCAAGCTTTTCAAGGATTTTACGAGAAGCAAGCTTGTTTAATCTTCTCTTATAAACCTTTTCAGGCTCAGGGATAAAACTAAGCAAGCCTTCAGAGTTTCTTCTAGTTGAATACCTTGAGGTGTTAACTGACAGTGGAGTTGCCAGGTGGATCCAAGTCTAATTTCAGAGAGTGATTAAACTAAAAATCTACCAAAAAAGAAAAACTAAAAAAGGGCAGTGGAGTCGGCAGACAGATTTAGAATCTATCAAAAAAGGTAAAACAAACTAGAAAAAACTAAGGTTGTCCAGGAACAAAAAGATTTGTCCTCGGCAACGGCGCCAAAGATGTTGTCCGCCATATTGCACACCAGCAGCGGAAATCTTTCGAAAGCTGTCTACCTCACTGGAAGTGGGGAGAGGTGTGGCCTTGGGGGCAAGCAATGAGACAGATACTGTTACCTGAATTCCAGCTCCTCCATTTAGGCTAACTCCTAACGAAGCCAAGGGGGGTAGTCCCTACAAAGAGTTTCACTAAGGTTCTTGTGTTTTTAGGTTTTAAGTGTGAATGATGCGGATGGGTGTTGTTTAGGAGTTATTATGTGGTGAGACCATTATAATTTACAACTTACCAAGATAATTTTCATAACGATCTCACGAACAACATTTCTTCAAGACCCACACATTCAGCATCACAATCTTTGTTTTCATTTGACTCCATAATGCACTGGTTACAATCAAGGTTTATTTCTCAATCAGGACCATTTGTCCTTGTGATTATTTCATATTGTGAATGCTTTCGTCTGATTACAAGTGAATGCTTTCGTGTGATTACAAGTCTTGAAATATACTATTAATCTTGTTATCTTATTTAGCAACGTGGATTGCATCATTATCTTGTGTTTGTCATATCTTTTAATTTGGTCTCACCACATAATAACTCCTAAACAACACCCATTCGCATCATTCACACTTAAAACCTAAAAACACAAAAGCCTCAGTGAAACTCTTTGTAGGGACTACCCCCCTTGGCTTCGTTAGGAGTTAGCCTAAACGGAGGAGCTAGGATTCAGGTGACAGTTGCTGGCTCATTGCTTGCCCCCAAGGTCACACCTCTCCCCACTTCCAGTGAGGGAGACAACTTTCGAAAGATTTCCGCTCTGGTGTGCAATCTGGCGGACAACACCACCCACTCTGAAATTAAAGAATCAATCTTCTTCAGGTTGATAACCATAGGTGTAGTCATCTGTCTACAATCCTCCATCCTGAATCTCTTCAGGATTTCTATTGTGTACTTCCCTTGTTTAAGGAAGATCTCACCTGATCTATCCCATACCTCTAACCCCAATAAATTGTTAGTGTTTGCACTTTAATTCAATTATGTTAGATCTTTAATCTGAAAGATAGACAAGCACAGCAAAACACAAGAACACAAGAAATTTCCTTGGGGAAACCACAAAGGAGAAAACCTTGCAACTTCTTTAACAATAGATTCGTCACTTAGTACAATATCAAACCAAAGATAGAAAACCCAAAGATAAGATGACTTCTGCAACTTCCTTCTTCTTCCTCCAGCGAACTTGTCTTTCTCTTCCTTGGAGCGAACTTGCTTGTTGGTGATTGAGTGTCCAAATGAGGGAGAGCACCTCCTTATTTATACTTTATGTTTGATTGACCTAAATTCCCAATGGGGCTGACTTCCTTAACTACTTGGGCCAACCTCTCCTAGGGAGACTTGAAAATACATTTTACATTTAAGTTTTTAACCTTTTGGGGACTATTTCCCCGATTACAATGGAGGTTTTACCTTGATATTCTTACATGACCAAATACAATAATGACATCCCTTAATGGAGGAAAAACATCTACGACGGAGGTACAATAAAAGTACAATATTAATATAATAATAATATACAAGAGAATATCTTTCGAAGTTACATTTACAACAACACTCCCTCTTAGCTAGGAAGGTATTCTCTCAACACAGTCATCATCACAGCTAGACACAATCTCTGGACAACGTCATCATCACTAGATCATCATCATCCCTGGATCATCATTATCGTTGCTGCAACAATTCTCATCTTGTTGATCATTGACTAGTGACATCTCTTGAATCTACCCGTCATGAGAAGTTTTATAGAGCCATCCCTTTTTCATGCTGGATGTAGGCCTAACTCTCATCTAGGACTTCATCTATACGAGCAAGCCATCAAGTAGGTACAACCCAAGACCACATATTACATTACTAGAGCAATCACCTGCATCTCCTACTATCATCTCATCGTATCCGGATCATCTCATCATCTCATGTGGAGAGCAACCCAGGTGCATATACCATGTCCACCATACAATGTGCTTCTTCCACCCAGTGGATACAACCCAGGAATATTTGCGTCTTCCACCCAGTGGATACAACCCAGATGTATTACGTCTCTCTCTCAGTCAACCTGCGTCTTCCACCCAGTGGATACAACCCAGATGTATTACGTCTCTCTCTCAGTCAACCTGCGTCTTCCATCCAGTGGATACAACCCAGATGTATTACGTCTCTCTCTCAGTCAACCTGTGTCTTCCACCCAGTGGATACAACCCAGGAACATCTGCGTCTTCCACCCAATGGATACAGCCCCGGAGCATCCCAGATGCATTACGTCCTTTCGGACCACCAATGTCTTCCGCCATGTAAGATATAGCCCAGGTGCATCCTAGATGCTTTATGACTCGTGGACCACCAACGTCTTCAAACATGTAGATACAACCCAGGAACATCCCAGATGCATTACGTCCTTGCAGACTACCTCCGTCTTCCACCATGTAAGATACAACCCTGGCGCACCTGCGTCTTTCGAACCTGTCACATCACTCCCTCTTTCGAGGAACATCGATCTGGATAACACAAAGCTTCTCTCTAAAGTACTCAAACTTCGCTCTTGCCAACGGCTTGGTCAACACATCGACTATCTGCCCATCTGTCGCCACGTATTGGAGCTTCACTGCTCCTATCCGTACCATATCCTGGATATAGTGGTATTTGATCTCAATATGCTTCGACTTGTCATGGAACACCGGGTTCTCGGATCAAATAAATTTGATAGTAGCTTCTGAAGCCATACTGCCTCACAACTAGCGGAACAGATTGGAACATACTCTGTTCGGATGTACTCAGTGCCACACATGACTGCTTCATGCTAAACCAAGAGATCATATCGGATCCCAAACTGAAGCAGCCTCCTGAAGTGCTCTTCCTGTCTGTGGCACTGCCTGCCCAATCTGAATCAACATAACCATGCAAGTTACTCTTCTGATTTGTCGCATATTTGAGCCCATACTCAATTGTACCCTTTAGGTACCTCAATATATGCTTTGCAACAATCAGCTGAACACGTCTCGGATCTGTCAGGAACTCGCTCAAGGTTTTTACAACAAAGCATATGTCTGGCCTTGTGTTCGTCAAGTACATTAACGAACCAATCATCTACCTGTACATCGTGGCATCAACTGTCTCTGAAGAAGCATCACACAGTAGCTTCAAGTTCGATGCCATAGGTGTGGCCATTGCCTTGCAGTCCATCATTTTGAACCTCTGCAGAATCTCCACTGCATACTTTCCTTGACCAAGGAAAATCCCATTTGAACTGTGCCACACCTTATTTGACAGACAATCTACCAAGAGCGGACTCAAGGCCTGATCTCCCTAGCTCAATGAGGGTCTAGAACAAATAGAGACAGAATAAAAATAACTCTCTTAGATCTAATTAGAGATCGAGTAGATAGATGCTTTACCTTTTAGATCGTTGATCCTTTCTCCTTGATTTTTGCTCCAAGCTTGATCGTCTTAAGGTCTCAGTTGCAAAACCTGTCAAGACAACACAAAACAAGACAAGTAGTAAAATTCACCTAAATAATAATAGATCTAAGTAAGCAGTTAAGCAGGCAAACTACACACAATATCATCAATGCAATGAGATTTGGTGGAAAGCATTTATATTACTGTATAAAAGGGAAATACATAGAAGGAAGTGATTACAACCAATGACTTAACGTAGCAATCCTTCTCAGATCAAGCCAATGCCAAAGCCTCCCAAGGAAGTGTGAGTCTCCCAATAGATGAGTAGGGATCTCTCCTAAGCTAATTTCACCAGCATGTACATACCATAGACTTCCTCCCCTTGGTATGGGAATGAGCTTCACTTATTTAGGACTAGGAGGATAGGATAGGTTGAGATATGGTAGGAGAGAGATAGGGGTTCTCACCCAAAGGCTAGGGAACCGAATGCCAGCTCCCCTATAGGCTAGGGATAATGCTCCACATCACTCATCTTCGAGAATGGGCTCGAAGATGCACTTTTATCCAAATAACTGACATCGTCGCAAGCTGCATTAGGACAACCTGCGACGTCGCATGTTGCACAAAGGTGAACTGTGACGACCTTGAAAAATAGGTCAGTTAGGCCTTCCAGTCATGGGAAACTTTAGGGATGTTTACACTAGGTCTCATGGTAGCAAGATTTAGGTGTAACAGAATGCCCCCCAAAGCATGAAGCTGTTTGAACTGGACAGGTGAAATGCTTTGATAGAAGGAATGGCAATGGACTTGTCGGACGAAGGACGCTGCTGCAGTACAACTGACTCTGAGTACACAGTCTCATATGACTCATAACATGGCTGCCGACCAATACAATGCAGATCCATGGTAGTAATGATCGACTTAACACAATCATGGCTACTAGACACAAGCGTAGATGCATGATGAGATGATAACACAACCATGACCAATACAAAAGTGGATCCGTGTAATATGAATCAAAACAATCTCCATCGTAATCTGGGTAAAACATGACTCCCTAGGGTCTTCAAGCTGAACCCGCAATGATACGAATCTATCGATGTGATTACAAATGTCTTGATGTCAAACATGGTAGAAACCACTTGATTACCGGTCATTGATGTATACCGTTAACAAGTGCGAGGGAAATCACCATTGATGTGAATGATTCCCAAGGTATCATAGTACATACCACTGAGCGTGAACTAATGAGTTGAAGTCGAACGCTCAACGGGATCTTCCAATCAAGAGTCAATGATGTAAACTCATGTCGAAAGCAAGGTAACTTGCCATTGAGGCATGCAGGCCCAAGGTACTCGATTGGTTTCTAGATTCAATCCTCGGATGATGTGTTGAAGTCGACAAGGATGAATCCGTTGAAGGAGAGCCATGATGAATCCCCCATCATCGACATGAAACTCGATAACAGATGTTTGGAGTAGATTGAATGGTATAGTAACATGCAAGACTGACTCAGAGTAGACCGACATGGTGGAAGGTGTATTGATTGTAGATAATGAGTGGTGAAAGAATTTTTGAACATGGGCATGGCATGACTTGGCAGTATTGACATGACGAGTACGACACCAACCCCTAATGCAACTAATTGTGGAAGTATTCTTTGGATGACCCAAAGGAGTAACAAGACTCGGGAAGTAGGAAAAACTCGATGACAAACGGATGGTCCAAGTGCGGTATGCAAATGCAAATGAGTGCCATGTTCAAGAACGACTAGGTACTTCCATAGGTAAAGAGTGTAACATAAAAGCTTTCCTTTTTCCCCATCATGACTGATGAGTGCCTCATGTGTTTTTTACGAGCTTGATGAGGGTAACCAGATGCTCGGTATAGCTCATCTCATAGATGAGTCCACTCCCAAATATTTTCCGAACCTGGCTCTTCAATGTTAAATTTTAACGAGTCCATAGAAGGGAAACTCGGTCGTCATGTCATGTTTAGAGAGTCTGAAAAGAACTAAAGAAGACTCCAACGGTCCTTTTTCGTAAAGTTAGCCTCATCGCCCGAAAAAGGGTAAAACAATGCGGGAGAGGACTCTTCCAGTCATGATTGGCTGGAATATTCGTTTTTTGTAAGTGGTGCCCCCTGATCCGAAAAAGAGTTAAACTATCACTAGGGAGACGAGCGTTCAAATACTTTAACAAGCCTGAACGCGACAAGTACGTTTGGTGATCTTTTTGTATTTCGAGAGCATGAAAAGAGCTTAAAGATGGACTCCGGGGGGGTTCCTTTTCCGTAAGAGTTCAACGAGCCCGGAAAAGTGATAAATCATGACTTATTCTCATGGTTTTAAGAGCACAAGAAAGAACAAAGAGTAAGCTCGTCATCATTAAATAATCAAATGTAACGGGTGAAAATAGCAACAAAAACATTCAACAGGTTGTTCATACTTGACAACATGCGATTGCTATGATGCGAGAATGGCGCAAATGAAACACTTAACGTCTCCTGCATGCTTGAAAACTAGGTCAAAACAGTCAACCGAGCATTCAAATGCAGTAAAATAATCCAAACTATAGCAAATAACCCATAAAGCATCTAAATTTGAAAAAGAATATTCCCTTTTTGTTTATAAAATAGAAAAAATGACCAAACATACTTACCATTGTTATTTGCCAAATTTGGGGAGAAGAAAGTGTCATTTGGAGCAGAATTTCATTCGTCGATTGCCAGAGCTACGATTAACCATTTCACGTACCGTCAGAAGCAGGTAAACCTAAATCTCATTTAGCAACTTTCTAGTGGTTTACAATTTCAATTTTTGTTCTTTTTTTAGGTTTTTGGGGTTGATTTGTGAGGGGTTTGTGCACCCTTGGGTCGTCGTAGGCCTCCCTTACAGGAACTGCGATGAACTCGGGTCGTCGCAAAACCCATAAAGGCGTCTTGCGACGATGTCGCCCTGTCTGCAAAGACGGGGTGCGATAACGGAAACGTCCATCTCAAAAATCAAACCCAACCCACAAGAAAAAACTTTTAATGGCTTGGGTGAGTTCTAATGGTGTTTAAATGCTTCATTTGACAGGTTTGTGGCCGTCAACATGGTTCTAGAATGGCGTGAGCATGAACATGAAGTAGATGATGTACAAGCAACAAATGATCCAATGTGTGTGGGGGCATTGAGAAACTGTGGGTTGTTGAAGTTCTTCCAGGTCCAGCGCATTAAGGCCCAAGTCCTACTACTAGAGCATATGATCTGGAGTTGGGATGCAGCACAGCAGTACTTCATGATTGGGGAGCATGTGCTGAATATAGATGTTGAAGACATCTATTTCTTGATAGGATTGTCCTGGAGGGGGGACAATGTGGCTCTCACTCGATCATGGGGAGTGACTGGATGGTGGATGACTTGATTGCCCAGCATTGTACTCCACATACTCGTGCCTCCAGTGAGAAGATTCCCATTAAGGAGGTTCGAGAACGTCCACTGTGTGCCATTCTCTTCACTATAGTGAGGATAGCAGGGAGCCAACCAGCTCATCTGGCTACTCTAAATATTTGATCCACAGATCACTACTCCCTCTGGATCGCCCTGAGATCTCAAGTGGTATGAGTATCAATATCAATATATACTCATTAAAATATAGACTCAAACAACTAGATCTGCATTTACCAACTGAAATATAAATGCAATCAACCACATAAACAACAGATGTACCCTGGAACCCTTGAGGGAAAAACCAACTATGGGGCTATCTTCTCTCTCGAGCCCAGAGCATATAGATGTATAAATGACAATACAATACAGGATTACCTCAGCCGGTAACTCAATCCCTCTGAAATAGGACAAAATCTAAATTTGCATGCATCCAGCTGATGCATGCACTGAAGGAGTAAGCCCTAACTGCCAAACTGGATTTGAGTGCTCTGATGGTGCCTCTGACTGATCGGCCCTCTCTATATATCTCTGCTCTGATCTTCTCGCTCTGAAGACTGCCCTCTGATGAAATCAGCCTCCTCTGCATGCATAAGTGCGCCCTCCCCTCTGGATGTCAAATGCTCGTACTGGTCCAGATCTCAATAGATCTGAGTGTTGATCGTCCCTAACCTTCCTCCAATGCTGAGGCAAGGCTATCCTGGAAGTCTTAGACTCCGAATCGGTCAATCCAACTCAAAACGAGCTTCTCCCCCCTTAGGAAAAACGTCCTCCTCCAAGAGAACTCGGCCTCCTTCAATCTCCACAGAAATCACACTGTTGAGCTCTCTCAGCTCACAGTACTGGGTGTCTAGCCTCTCTAGAACTGAAGGTCACTGATCTAGCTCAGATTTGACCTTCCTAGCTCCTGCAACAACTCCTCTCTATCTTAGAAAGTCGCCCCACATGTGCAGCTACGCCCTCCTCACTCTAGCAGTATCTCTCTCCGACAATGCAACTGAGTAACCTCATCTGGGGACCCCCTGCCTCTATAAATAATCTCACCGATGAATCAGGCTTGCCAAAACCCTAATTCCCGGTGCATGCAAAAAGTCACTTTTGCATGCACGCATGCAAAAGGTCACTTTTGCATGCAGTCACTGAATGTTGACAGGTCATGCAAAACTCATGCATGCAAAGGTCAGTCTCCCCCAAAGCTCCGCATGCAGCCCTCATTGGACTCATGCCACTGAGTAGAGTGCCTCTACTCCATCCTGATGCCTATGCAACTAATGTACCTCCATGTAAGGCATCTGAACCATGGAGGACATCCCGAAGTTACCATAATCTAAGACTCCTTCTTAACAAGGGAAGTCCTGACACTGATGCCTGGATCCATCAAGTCCGCTGCTGTTGACACTGATCTAACTGATCTGCCTGTCACTGCTCTCTGACATGAAGAACTCTGATCAATCTCCATATGTGTGGCTTCAGAAGAAGCCCTCCAGTCAACCACTGCTGACTCTGCCACTGCACTCTTACTCAAACTCCCTCTGAGTCTTTGCTGCTGTAACAAACCCTGAAGACCTCTTTCAAGTGGATCCACAGCTCTGTAGGTCATCTACCTATGACCCTGAGTTGACTCTGCTCGGTAAGTCAACTCCCTCTGTCTCTGTCTCTGAACTGACTGGACTGACTTAGCTCTCTCCTGAGCCAAGTCCATCTCAACCATGTCATACCAGCTCACTCTTTGACTGGTGCCTACATGAGCAGCATACTCATCAATCTGATATGAGCCCAAGGGCCCAATCTTCTGAGAATCATCACAGTAATGAGTGTCTTGCTCATCCATCAGAACTCCAGAATCAATGCCCTAATCCTCATCATGATGAGCATCTCGCCCACCCATCTGCTGAACAGGCTCACTCATCCTGGCCTCATCTCTACTGTGAGCATCCCGCTCATCATCCTCCTCTGCATCTGAAGAGGATGCACTCAACCATCCTAATGTGCCTGGGGTAGGCTGTCCATGAACCAAATAATCACCATCGATCCTGTGACCAAATAAGACTGGGTCTACTCCTCTAGGATAGGTGAAGAACTGATCCCTGTGAAACACTACAGGGTAGGCTGCTGCTGCCAAAGCTGCCACTGAGAGGACACTCCCTCTCAGTCCTGGAACAAAGAGCACTCCTGAAACCTCCAGGAGCTCCCCGCGGTCAAGATGAAATCTCACTCTGCCCACTCCAGTAACTAAATGGTCAACCCCCTGAAACATCTCGAGCCGACTGCAAGGATGTAATCTCTAGGATCAAGAATGCATCTCGCACTCCTGTCCTATGACTGCTAAGAGTGCTGTCCACTCTCCACTTCTGATCAACCTGAGCCTCTGTTAGGCTACTATCATGTCCTGACTGAACTGAGGCCAATGGGAACTCTTTCTCAAACCGAGAAGAGAACTCATCAACCTCCTCCGCTGCTGCCACCTGCTCGTCCATAATCAACTATCTTTTAGTCTTCATGTGCATGCATATCTCATGCATATGCAGCATGCATATCTCATGCACATGCATCATGCAAGAACTCAAGCACATGGATATCTCATGTACATCTCTGTACTAACACTCCCTCTTAGCAAGGAAGGTACTGCTGGAGAAGCATCCACCAAGATCAAACACATCATATGTTGCTACAACTACTCCCTTTGAACTGGAAGACTTTCTGGTTGTATCTACTGCACTCTGATATGCATATCTGCGCTCCTCCTCTATCAATGCCATCTTGAGAGAGGCATCATGCTCTCCCTCTGTCACTAATACTGAAACTGTATCCAAGGTCTCCCTGGACCCACATACAGGCTTGTCCAACAACCTGTACTCTACTCTCAAGCTAGAGGCCATAACTCTGCAAAACTGGAATATTGTAACCAACAGTGAAACAAAAGTCTCTCATGATCACAGATATGGCAGATCTATCTCAGATCTGACCTATGAACTCACAGATCTAATAGATCTGGTATATATCCTAACAGATCTGATGTGTGCACTCACAGATCTGAACTCTGCTCTTCAGATCTGGACTCTGCTCTCACAGATCTGAACACTATGCTTCAGATCTGATATATCTGCCACAGATCTGGACTCTGCTCATGCCAGATCTAAAAGATCTATCTCAGATCTCACCTCCAAACTAGCAGATCCGATAGATCTGACCTCTACAACCTCAAATCTGAGCTGTGCACTTCAGATCTGGTAGATCTGGTCTCTATCGTCACTGAACTACTAGATCAATCTCAGATCTAGTGTCCAATACCACATATCTGGTAGATCTGACCTCTACAACCTTAGATCAGAACTGTGATGTTCAGATCTGGTAGATCTGGTCTCTATCTCCACAGATCCACTAGATCTATCTTAGATCTAGTAACCAACACCACAGATCTATGTGTGACTGCCCACTCTGACCCTCAACAGGGCTCTGATACCATGTAAATATTTGATCTAGAGATCACTACTCCCTCTAGATCGCCCTGGGATCTCAAGTGGTATGAGTCTCAATATCAGTATATACTCATAAAAATATAGACTTAAACAACGAGATCTACATTTACCAACTGAAATATAAATGCAATCAACCACATAAACAACAGATGTACCCTGGAACCCTTGCGGGAAAAACTAGCTAACTATGGGGCTATCTTCTCTCTCGAGCCTAGCCTAGAGCATATAGATGTATAAATGACAATACAATATTGGATTACCTCAGCCGGTAACTCAATCCCTCTGAAATAAGATAGACTCTAACTTTGCATGCATCTAATTGATGTATGCACTGAAGAAGTAATCCCTAACTGCCAAACTGGATCTGAGTGGTCTGACGGTGCCTCTAACTAATCTGCCTTCTCTATATCTCTCTGCTCTGATCTGCTCGCTCTGAAGACTGCCCTCTGATGAAATCGACGTCCTCTGTAGGCATTAGTGTGCGCTCCCCTCTGGATGTCAAATGCTTGTACTAGTCCAGATCTTAACAGATTTGAGCTCTGATCGTCCCTAACCTTCCTCCAATGCTGAGGCAAGGCCATCCTGGAAGTCTCAGACTTTGAATTGGTCAATCCAGCTCACAAGGAGCTTCTCCCCCATCAGGAAAAACGTCCTCCTCCAAGAGAACTCGACCTCCTTCAATCTCCACATAAATCACACTGTTGAGCTCTCTCAACTCACAGTACTAGGTGTCTAGCCTATCTGGAACTGAAGGTCATTGATCTAGCTTAGATCTGACCTTCGTAGCCCTTGCAGCAACTCCTCTCTATCTTGGAAAGTCCCCTCATATGTGCAGCTACGTCCTCCTCACTCTAGTAGTATCTCTCTTCGATAATGCAACTGAGTAACCTCATTCGGGGACCCCCTGCCTCTATAAATAATCTCATAGATGAATTAGGTTTTCCAAAACCCTAATTCTCGGTGCATGCAAAAAGTCACTTTTGCATGCATGCATGCAAAATGTCACTTTTGCATGCAGTCACTGAATGCTGACAGGTCATGCAAAACTCATGCATGCAAATGTCAATCTCCCCTGAAGCTCTGCATGTAGACCCCACTGGACTTATGCGACTGAGTAGAGTGCCTCTACTCCATCCCGATGCCTATGCAGCTAATGTACCTCCATGTAAGGCATCTGAACCATGGAGGACATCCCGAAGTTACCATAATCTAACAGCTACCAAGTCCCAAATGTTGTATGCGGAGGACTTTATGTCTCCTAAGTTGTTTAACTGGTGTGAGGAACTCCTCACCAACCTTCGAGCTCAGCTGGCCAAGTGTCGGCGTGGTGAGCTCAAGCAATTCGGGTACGGTTTGATAGTGATCTCTTTCTTGTTGGAGCGGGTTCCCCTCTTACGCCCGCAGGTGACTTTGGATGATAGGGATTCCAGGGATCCTCATATGTTCGATGGACGGAGGTGATGGCTCACCATGGTGGTGGGAGTCCGATCATTGGTTACGGTTTCGGATTCTTCGCCTGGCTGGAAGGCCAGGTACTCATGATCAAGGACTATCCGTACAGTGGTGCGCACTTCAGGGAGGATCCAGACCTAGCGCTGCTTGAGGGAGCAGAGTGGGGAGACATCGGTAAGAACAATGACCCTTGTACTTTTTCATTTTGTGTATTTATAATTTTTTTGGGTAGTGCTGATGTGTTAATAACATGTGTGTGTAGATGTGGTTCCTTCACGACCAGTGGGAGTTTCACTTCTCGCGAGGAGGGGAGAGGCACCACCAGTAGCCCCATCCATGCATGATGCCATCGTAGAGATGGAGGATGTCTATGAGAACCTTACCAGATTGACATTGGATGTTCCAGATGTAGCAGTGCATGAGTTACCGAGGGCCATGCAAAGGTACACGGTTGGTGTGACCTTGCGCTTCAGTGGGCTGCTCCGCAAGGTAGCGAGAGCGGTAGACTGCTTCCACGGCCAACAGGCGAGAGCTGCGAGACCTAGGGTTGCACAGGCCAGGCGTTATGCCTTATTATATTATGTATGTATTGAGAGCTATGTGAGCCTCAGATTCTGTACTACTGAAAGCTGTCAGGCTTCAGATTTTGTATAGACTCACTGAAAGCCATCGTGCATCAGATTTTTGTATCGGCACTACTTTATCTATATATATACAGACATTTTGGTAGCCTTATACACTTGTGTTCCATATGAGATCTTGTTTATGTGTTTGCTTATGTAATGAATTATTTACATGTTATGTCTACTTTTACAGTTCATGAATATGCTCATGTGTGTGCAATGTACCAGTCTAAGATGAAGTTGGCCATGGAGTCGGTCACTGTGTTCATGTCTTGTGGAATGTGTAGGTACTGAATGGATTCGAAGGACCTTTCCAGAAGACGAACTCGTCGGAAAAGACGTAGTAGGGTAGGGTTGCGGATGGTGTAAACCCGGTTAAGATGAGAGACCACTAGTTGCAAATCCAAATGGATAACAACATGGTCCATACCCAAGGAAAGGGCGTCAGTTAGGGTTCCAATGACTGCTTGATATTCCGCAACATTGTTGGTTGTGAAACCTAGATACATTCCTCCTGAGCTGATGAGCTCGTCGATGGGAGAATAGAGCACCTAGGTTGCTGAAGCAAGGTTGCGGGTATGCCGGCATGCGCTGTCCGCGAGTTCGTAACAAGTTGCCATCTGCATATGCAGACAGAACATGGTATAAGAAACGAAACAAGACCTAAGCATGCAAAAATCAAAGCATCACACCACACAAAACACACGCCATGTACAATATATACAAAGTAGTTATGCATGAAAGACTCAGGCATAGTACCTCTTCAGGTAGAGCCCGTTGCGGGGCTCACCTAAAGATATCCTGTCATAGTCTTCTAGTTGATAGGCTCCCTTCTCTAAAATGTGCTTCACTATGTAGGGTCCATGCCACATGGACTCAAACTTTCCTACCCCCAGCTTATCATGTCTTTGGTCGTATGTGAGGACCAAATCACCCTTGCTAAAGATGCGAGGTTCTACTGACTTGTTGTATTGCGCTTTGATGCGTTTCTTATGAGCCTCGTTCACAAGAGTGGCATCGCGTCGAGTCTCGTCGAGTTTAGCTAGGTAGAGGAAGCGTTCTTCCTCAGCAGTAGTGTTAGGGAGAAGTTCAACTGCGAGTTTGAGGGACGGAATCTCGCACTCAATCGGTAGGACTGCCTCCAATCCATAAACTAATTGGAAGGGGTTAAATCCAGTGATGGTCTTGATGGAAGTTCGATAAGCCTATAGTGCGGAGAAGAGCATATTGTGCCAGTTGGACTTGTGCGTACCCACCATGCGTTGGATCATGGTTTTCAAGACCTTGTTAATGGCCTCTACTTGTCCATTGGACTGCAGGTAGTACGGTGTTGAGTTTTCATGGCGAAAAGCCAATCTAGTGCTCAACTCGTCGACCATGTGGTTCATGAAGTGAGAACCATGATCAGTAACTATAGCTTGAGGAACTCCGAACCGCGCTATAACATGATTGAACATGAAGAGTGCGGCGGTTTTGCCGTCGTCCGTGTATGTAGGCATAGCCTCGTCGCACTTTGTAAAGTAATCCACGGCTACTATGACGTAACCATGCCCCTCGGCCGAGGTAGGCTTACAGTGCATGAAATCAATGCCCCATTTAGCGACAGGGCCAACGGCAATAACTGGGTGTAACGGCGCTGGGTGGGTGCACTTCTTAGTTTGGAAGTGGTGGCATGGAGGACATTTTTTTACAGCCTCAATACAATATTTAAAGATAGATGGCCAAAAATATCTTGCACGATGTATCTTCTGGGCTGTAGCCATCCCTGAGAGATGACTGCCACACGCCCCAGCATGATAGTCATTTAAAACGTGTTCAGCCTCTTCATGAGTGAGACAACGTCGAAGAAGAGAATCAATGCCACGACGGTACAAAGCATCACTAATGATCAGATAATACTTTGCATGATGGCGTATTGACGACGATCGTCCCGCGAGAGTTGGGGGCTGAAATGTTGGGTCTGAAGATATAAAGTGATATCTCCATACCACGGATCAGACGTGTTGATGAGGAACAATGATTTGTCTGGAAGCGAACCATTGGTCTCAAATTCTACATTAGGACGTGGAAGATCACAGATCAGCTCTGCAAACACCAAAGACTTTTTGGATTTGGCCTTTTCGAATAGGAGATCGAATTCCTGCAGTATCACGATCCAGCGTGAATACTTGCCCCTAAGAACCTGACATGTCAAAACGTGGTGCATGGGGTTTGAATCGGCAATGATGGTGGTGGTGCGAAGCAAGATGTAATGTCAGAACTTTTGGACTCTAATGACTGCCGCGAGAGCGAGCTTCTCGACATGTGAATAGCGAGTTTCAGAGTTAATGAGACCCTTACCAAGGTAGTATATCGCATGTTCCTTGGCATTGTTGTCTTCTTGCACCAAGACCATGGCGATCGTGGTGGTAGAAGCGGCAAGATACAGGATGTAATCCTTGTAGTAATTGGGGGGTTGGAGCACAGGGGCGTGCGTGATAGCATGTTTGAGACTATCAAAAGATTGTTGCGCTTGGTCGTCCCAAATGAATGGGATGTCTTGCTTTAGTAGTCTCTTGTAACCCTGCGTCTTTTGCACGGAATTACAGACAAAACGCCTTAAATAAGTTGCCTTCCCATGCAAACTTTGAAGTTCTGGAATGTTGGTCGGAGGTGGGAGAGCGACAATGGCTGCCACCTTCAAGGGATCAATGCGGATCCCATCCTTCGAGACTATGAAACTGACGAGGCATCCAGACTCGATACAGAAGATACACTTGTGAGGGTTCAAGCGAATGTTGTACCGCCTGCATCTGAGGAATACCGCCGTCAGATGGTCAATGTGGTACTCGCGGTGTTGTGAATGGGCAGACAAATTGTCTAAGTAGGGTTCTACAAAGTCCTTCACATCATGAAAGGCATACGACATGGCCCGTTGGAATGTCGCACCAACATTTTTAAGACCAAAAGGGAGCCTGCGTTAAGCAAACGCACCCCAAGGATAGATGAAAGCTGTCTTGTGTTGATCAGTTGAGTGGATCTCAATCTGGTTGTAGCCGCAAAAGCCATTAATAAAAGAGAAAATGACACTTCCAGCACAGTTGTCAATTATCTGGTCGATAAAGGGAGTTGGGTAGTTGTCGTTAGGACAAGCCTTATTGAGATCTCGATAATCGATGCAGACGCAAATGGTACCCTGCTTTTTAGCTATAGGGACGACGTTAGAGACCCATTCTGTCAATGGGACAGGGTAGATAAAACCAGCTTTCAAGTGCTTTTCAATCTCTGCCTTGATTGCCGCAGTCTTTCGGGGGTTACCGGCCACAGTTTTTACCGGACAGGTTTGGCGTCGGGATAGGTTTGAATCGTATGGGAAACAATAGCGGAGTCTATCCCGGGCATCTCCTTGTACTTCCAAGCAAACACATCTTGAAATTGCTTGAACAAGGCTGTGAACGTTGTAATTTCTTTAGGGGAACACTTCCGGTGCAAATGAATGTGTTCCACTACACCAGGAGTAACCGATATGTCGACCGAAATGGTAGGCTCAATGTTGGCCAAGTTGCCTTCAGAGTCCGTTTGACATGCGAGTATCGAGGACTGAAAGCAAGGGTAGACATCCAGTGTAAAGATGGTGGAAATGCTATTCTCCACAGAGTCCAATGAAGGAAGGAAAGACAACCGATGATGGAGGTCTTTCCATGGAGGGTCATCCGCACTCATGATTTCCATAATGGACTCATCAAAATGAAAAGTCTGGAGCAGAGGATCGGGTAGGGATGATGTCCGCTGTAGAGAACAGGAGGTGGAGGTCACGACTAAGTGGTCCTCCGGGGCTGACTGGATAGCCTCGTAAGTGCGTTCGGCAGGTGAAAAATGCATAGTATCTCCAATCAGTTGTGTGGTGGCTTCATCAGGTACAAGCCATTGATCAGTAGAGTCAGGGATTGATGAAATTCACGAGGAGATCATGTTCACCGTGGCAACATGATTTGGGGGATCCGAGGTTGGAAAAACGCCCATAAGGGATGAGTCTTTGATAAGGCCAACCCCCACGCTCTCATATGGGTGCGAAGATTGTCCAAGTAGTGGAACATTATCTCTCGGATGAGTAGCGGTGTCAGGTGTACAAAAATCTAGTTGGTCGACAGTAACAATTTGGCCTTGATGAGGGAATTGTACTATGCAAAAGACAGATGATGCAACTGCAGTCATGGCGTAAAACCAATTAGGACGAAGCAGAATATTATAATCTAACGAGGCAACGACCACTTCCACATTAATGGTTGCGGTCTTGCCCCCCAACTCGACTGCTAAAGCTTGTAACAACCCATGAGGTTGAAAGCCACGTCCGTCGAATGCCTTCAAGGTGGTAGGAGAACGGTTCAACTCGGGAGAGCCAATGGCTCTTTAACACGAGATCGACATGACTGAAGTAGAGGCACCTTCGTCCAAGACGGTACGATGGATTGTCTTCCCAGTAATGGTTGTGGCAACTTGAAATGCCAACTGATGGGAAAGCCTCGGTTTAAAGTATTTCAGCCGAAACATGATGGTATTAGACGAATCCGGGTCAACCACGCCGATGGCAGCGAGGAGAGTCTTGCGTTGGTTAGGACAATTCTGTAAGACCTCAAGCGTCGACATAGCACAAGGAGCTTGTCTCAGGTCTTCTACAATATTGTAGTTTTGAGCAGCCGGAGCAGTCAGATTGAAAACATCTTTTCGAATCGTGCTCTTGGGCGGCGCAACACTAACGCTAAAGAGGGCTTGTCAACGGTGAGAGAAGCGTACGGTACGGTGATGTCGGGAATCGAAGTGGAAGCTTTTGTCAATATTAATTCCAATGGGTTTCGTTTGCAGGACAGAGTCATACGAACGAGAACGTGTGTTCAAGTAGACGGTCTCATTACGCATCATGAGAACATGCGTGGTGGAGGATGCTTCTCCTTGGGAAGGAGAGGTTTGTGCGATCAACTGTTGGTTTTGAGTGGGGAAGGGATCGTTGAGAATTGCGGTAGTAGAGTTTCCTTTGAGAAACTTCTGCACTTCGGTTCGGTGGGGACATTCCTTGGAGAAATGGTCTTCACCGCACAACAAACAAGGATACTTTAACTTCCTCTTCTGTTTGGTATCTTCCTGAGTGGGTTTGGGATCCTGTTGGTTAGAAGATTTCTTAGGTTTCCCTTCGTTCTTCTTCTTACCATCGGATTTTTGAGATGAAGCTGATTGCACAGAATTCACCTCTTCAGTGGAGGCAAGAGTGGTGGAGTTGGTAGTGTTGTTACCAGCCTGTGTTGGAGATGGGGAGGAACTCTGGGGGTTCGACAATCCAACAGTTTAAATAGGAGGCCGGGTGGTAAGGGTACCAATGATGCCATCGGCTTGAGGTCCCTTAGGGGGTTGTGCCAGGTCATACGTAGGACGGGGTGCGTCAGGAACAATTTCGTATAACTTGTCAGATTGAGCATAGACCAAGTCTAAGTAATGGGCATGGGCAATGGCCTGTTCCTCAGTGATGGTCCCTCCCATGGCTACGTCTCGAGCTACGACAGGGAAGAGTGACTTTGTAAACCAGTTAGCTAAGAGTTGGTTCGGGATATGAGCCTTAATGAGACGTCGTCTTCGCCGCCACTCATGGATATGATCCGAGATGTGGGTCGCAGTATTCTAGCCAAGGGAGGTCAATAAGTAGATACCAGTCTCATAGCGAATGGGAAACTAGAAGTGGGTCAAGACTGACATAGCAAGAACACCGAAATCGGGAAAAGAGTTGGGTGGTAGTTCAATATACCACTTGGCAGCGGGGCTAGTGAGAGTCTGTTGAAATAACCTAAGTCGGATCGAGTCGTCCATCAAGGAGTTGGATGAGCACCAGAGATGGTATGTCATCGCATGGTTTTTGGGATTCTCACCAAGCTTGCCATCAAATTTGGGGATATCTGATGGTAACTTAACCGGAATGGGTGGTCAGTTGTGCCCGTGAAAAATGGGATCATTCGTCAGATGAGATAGGTCGGGTAGGTCCAAAGTAGCCAAAAATGGTAGTTGTTGATTCAGCTGGGGGTACTGATAGGGCATGTATGGAGCAGTGGGACCTTGAATCGATTGGTTGTAAGGTGTTCCCTGGGGAAACTGATCGTAAGGGGGTATGCCGCCTGGACCGTATGTAGGTCCACCACTGTAAAAGGGTGGTCCAAAACCATAGGGTGGGGGTCCGCCACTGCCACCCGGGGTGTGTGTGTTGTAGGTACAACAGATCCCATGCTTCATTTGATCATTGGAACCCCATTATTGTAAATACAAAGGTATTTAGGTAAGTTTTTAAACTTTGTTTGTATGGTCTCATACCCTTTGTTTTTGGTTTGTGTAATTATCATCTTTTCCTTTGAAAATTTCTAAGTTTTGGTTGTTTTCTTGATTTGCAGAAAGCCTTAGATTCTTTAAAGTGTCATTTTCTTCTCGCAAATCCGAAACCCGAAATCCCGAAACCCGCAATCTCGCCAACCCGCAAATTGCGGATTGCGGGAAATTGTTTTTCTTTCTTTTGAAATTTCGTCAACCCAAAACCCCGCAATCCGAAATTGCGGGTTGTGGAAAGACTGTGTTAATATTTTCGGAAATTTCGATTCCACAACCTGAAACCCGAAACTCGTAAATTCCAGATTTTGGATTGTGGGAAGTCGTTATGTTAATAAATTGCATTGTGCGTTCCTGAAACCTGCGACCTGCAAATTGCAGATTGCGGGATGCAGGAAACGTTATTTTAATTTTAAACGTAGTTCTCGTTTCCGAAACCTGAAACCCGCAATTTCGGATTGCGGATTTCAGAAACACGTATGTTCTTTGTTTTGCAATTTGTTAACCCGCAACCCGCAAATTACAGATTGCAGGAATTTTGAATAAAATTTGAAAATAAAACTCATGACTCAATTCCGCATCCCGTAGGGGATAATCTTAGCCGTTTGTTTTCTTTCATCTTACGGTCCAGACTTGATTCGACAAAAAATCAATAAATATGTGATTTTTCTTATTTTTTTATTATCTTTTTCACTGTCAGAATTTACTCTGCGGCGTGGATTTTACGGTGAATATCTTACCAAGGTCATTCTCACGATTTTTCAGTTATTTTCAGGTTGGTTTATTGTCGTTTTTGCATTTGCTATTTACGGTTTTCCTGTTTATGGTTCAGTCTTGATTTTGTTTTATTTATTTACCAGAATTTCCAGACTTTGCCAACATGTCACGGAACACTCAGTCTAAGATAGTCCACAGGGATTTGCTGACCAAAAACCCAAATTTTGGCATCTTCTCAGACACCAGTGAGAGGGTCAATAAAACCTACCAAATGGACTGGTCCAAAATCTATTCAATTTTTGATAATGATGACCTTTCTGACATCAAGGAAGACCGACCTGTGTATGAGAAGATTAGGGCTTCTCAAATCCATGCCATTGCTGCTCGACCCGTTGTCCTCCCTTACACATACCCAGTTAAATTGATTGTGGAAAATGCTAACCTCAAGGACCGGTCGTTTAATGACAGTACGGGGTCACAATTGACAACCTTCCGCCCTGAAGTCTTCATTAGAGCGTTTGCTCTAAAGCCGACTGCACAAACCCTTAGTCCTAAATTCATAACATCTTCTAAAACTAGGTATAATTTTGATGAAATGATGAAATCATGGATGGTTAAACCTAGCAGTTTTGTGCCGAAGGCTGATAACCTTTACCCGATTTCTTGGTTTAAGGGGCCTTACTCTCTACTTGCAACCATGCTTTGCAGGCTCTTTGGCCTTCCCAACTGTCCGGTCTTTAAAGCTGAATGGGCTCCAATAGCTCATCATGTGTTAACAACCGGTGAACCTTTCCCTTGGGCATCCATCCTGTCATTTGAACTCAAGATAGTCATCCAAGATTATCAAAAGGCACCTGCCCTGAGAAAGCCACATTTCTTCTTGTCAGCCTTCGTCATTGATGTCTTTTGCTTTGAGTTCCAATATCCTAACTTAGGATGGAATTGGACTCCCTCAGGTCCACCAGTTCACATCTATCACTCAGCATTGTGGGAGAGCAATTTGTGCCCTTACTTTATGACATCTGTGACCATTTCATGGGTACCATTTACTTTAAGATATTCAAACAAGAGGCACTTGCCTTCTCAAATGATGCCAGAACCTTCATCAATACAATCGGTGATTGGTATGTTTATGAGTCATGTTCATATATTAGAGTTTGGGGGAGTGACACTGTTCATCTTTTACCTAGAATAGTGCCTGATAGGTTGGTTATTCAAGAAGTCTCCTATCAGAATATTATTGATGGTGTCTATAGAAAGCTAACTGGTCCCAAAAAGAAAGGATGGCCTAAATTCTTTTTGAATCTTGGGCCATTGATCATCCCAATTTCAAATTGGCCAGCAGTACTTGGTGACCAGGTGGCTCCTCTCAAGTTGGGTTTTGCCCCCAAAAGGAAGCACGATCCTAAGAAGTTCCTTGATGCACATTTCAAACAATATCATATGAAGATGGACTGTGTCCATGAGGCACTCCCAGATGACTCTATCTATCAAGGAGTGAACACATTTTTTGAGGTCCTGGCTAGCCAAGAGCATAGAAGAACAACATTCGATTATGACATATCAGAAAGAAATTAAAACTAAAGTCTACAGGCAAAGAACAATGGTGATGAATCTGATTGAGCAAGTGAGAAGAGATAAAGAACAAAAGCAGATTCAATAGGCTAATGCCCCTCTAATGCTCACTTATCCAGATGGAGGTAAAGGTAAAGCTCCCATGGAGAATCCTCCTCAGGTGAAAACAACTGAACAAGTCAAAGCCTTGTTACAAACCTCTCATCATTTCCAGCAGGAGTTAGCACAACTCACTTCAGTAATTGATACTCAAATGATTGAACCTCCTAAGCTCATTGTGGATATTCAAGTGACTGCTGTAGCTATACAGGTAGCTGATGATTTGATAATAGCTGAGGCCAATCCAGCTAAGAGACAGAAAATCCTGATCCCTACATCACAGGTTCCCACTGTTGATATCGTTGATAGTGATGCAGATGATGAAGCACATCACCCAGTATCTGTGACTGTAGAAGTGACTCAAGAAGTGACTGAACAAATGACTGAAGATTCACAAGCAGTTACATATTTGCTAGATACTATTGAGATGGGTAACTTGTTCTCAGATCAGCAGGTACTAGAGGTTACTACTGCTCCTGACATTACAACTTCTTCACTTTTGTTGTCATCTATTCAAGATCTGTTTGCTTTGTCCCCAGGGGCTGTCCCACCATTTTCCATATCACAACTCTTTCATACTTTGACTTCTAGAGCCACTCCATTTTCAGATAACTCAGTTCCTTTTTCCATTCCCTCATCAATTTTTGCAGAAGTCCAGTCTTCAACTGTCCCTCTGCAATTACCCATGTCTATTGTATCAGTATCCACTGTGGAAGAGCCACCCTCGATTCCCTCCTCATCATCACCTGCTAATGAGGATCATGTTTCACTTTCTGAAGCCTTCACTTCAATCCCTTCTCCAATCACCGTCCCATCAGTTCCCCAGATTGTCTCTACACGTCTGACCATTCCTCTAGTTACCATGTCTATACCTAGTCCCATGGTCACTCAAACACCTTCATTAATTTCAACAGAGAATGTTATTTCAATTACTTCTGAAATAATAATTGAATATGAAGATGATGTTGTAGTTCCCCTTGGTCATTATTTCTACAACAAAGAAAATAAAGCATTGATCAAAAGAGGTAAGAAGAGAAGCAGGGATCAAGGTGGATTAGAAGTATTTGTTCCTAATCAGATAATATGGGCTCAACAAACAAATGATCCCCAGACACGAGCAATTGAGACAGAAGAAGGAGGAATTGGAAAGGCTTGAAGAGGAGCTGGCAAAGCTAAAGAAGAACATGAGATTTATGTTGCTGATCTCAGGAGGATATGGGAAGACAGATTAGAAGATTTGGAGAGAAGTAATACCTCTCTTCAGGCTGAATTTCGTGATGTACAAGCTGAGAATTCTGCTAATACTCAGAAGATAGCCTTACTGCAAAAGCAATGTGAGGATGCAACTGCAAGTGCAGTGTCTTCTACTTTCTTTAAGTTGTCATCCCAGGAATTTAAGGATTTGGCCCCCCAGGTCAATGAAGAGCATCATAATTTGCTGGAGAAGCTATTTAACACCCTGGATGAGATTAGGGAAACCTATATCACTTTTGGTAAGATGTCTAGTGTCCTTGAAGGGCAGAAAGCCAAAAGGCTTCAAGCCTCCTAGGCAAATCAAAACATTATTGAGTGGCAGAGATATATCAAGGACATACCAGAAGACATCCCCATTCTTAACAACTTCCAGTTCAAGAAAGTCAGAGCCACATTGAACACTTGGCTTGATCTTAATGAATCGGTTGAAGACGTTATTAAGAAAGCACATGCCATATGTAGTAGGTGATGGTATGTAGCGGATAACATCATGGAGATTATACAGTTTGCTTCTATGGAGCTCATTGAAGATTGTTGCCCGCCTAAGTTCATGGTTGAACAAGTCGAATGCAGGTGTGAAGAGGCCAAGGAGAAAATTTAGCATCTTCAGGAGGTCAACATTGATGATGTGGAGCAGTTAATTAGGAAACCGGCAGCATGGAAGGCAAAATCCATGTTCACATTTGTATTTGGCATAAGTTAGCTAAGAATGAGATAGAAACATTTGAATGTAATGCCTAGCTGGGGTTAGAATCAGCTAACTATCCGAATGTGGATGAGTTGCTAGAGATTTGGGACAAATGGCATGTTTTTCTAGGTCATTAGTTTATCTTTGATTTTGTAATCCCGGTTTGTTGGAATTTACCCTTTTGTATTATTATTTTGTAACTCTTATTTAAGAGAGATGATCTCTCGTAGAGGGGGAGGATGGAATTTGAAGACAGAAATCTGCAAGAGAAGGCTGGAGATGCCCTGTTTTGATACAAGCTTGTAATTTCTTACAGACTGTCATTGAATACAGTAAAGTTATTTTCAGATCTACTTTTGTTTATTTGATCAAGTTTATTTGATGAATGTGAGTTTTCTCCAAATTGCTTATCTAATGCTCTTTCAATCTTTTGCAACTTATTTAACACAGTGATCTACAGTTTTGGTTTATCATTGCTTATGATCTGTGTGTGCATGAAGTTTTAAGAGAGTTTATTCAATTAAAACTTTTATCGATTTTTGCAAATGGTTATACTCAGTAAATCATAATTGATGTTAATTTTTCAATTAACATATCAGTTACAGGTCTAATCTTGAATGTTTATAACCCTCAACTTGTTGTTCGTTAATTTTCATTCATTAATGGTAATTTGAGAAAATAATTAACAAGTCCTTTAACATTTCTGTTAAATTGATGTACAACACTTATTTATTTTCATATCAAGCAGACCTGCATCTATCTTAAGACACCTTCATAGGGTAGATCTAACTTAGCTTAGATTCATTTTAAGTAGATTTGTGTTTATAGACTTTTACACTTTGTTTTCCTTATTAGAAAACTGATCCCTTGGATCAAAACTTATCAACTCATAGAGTGCCAGCGGAGGCCGAATATCCGTGGGAGATTACTATACCAAACAGGCTGGGGATAGAACTGTCCTTGCGTAGGGCTTTTAGAAGCCTTTCAGTTTGGGTTTTCCCCCTCTATCGAGAGCTTAGGAACCCATTCCAACACCTTGCACACCCTGTAGAGTGCGTTTCCGGGATTGAGTTGTCCTAACACAGGGTTAAGATAACCTGGATATGCTTGACTCCATGGTGGTTGAATTACATGGAATGGTCCCCCAACATGGGATAATCCTGTGGTGGAAGGTCCGACAAGTAAGGAATTTCCAACGGAAGGACCAATGGGAACTCCTCCTCCAATAGTATGGTTAAGAGATGGGGGTTGCCCCCCAGCAACAACTTGCTGACCATGAATCAAAGGTTGACCCAACACGGGTTGTTGATTATCTACTATAGGATTGACGTTACATGTAAGGAAAGTAGGGGGTAAAGAGTATCCTCCCCTCAAGTTTTGGGGTGGGGGAGGAGTAGGTAACGTAACCGTGGTAGTAACAGGTGTGTTGGACTGTTGTCTTTCAACAGGTTGGGTCGTTTGAGGTATAGAATTGGTCTCCTGTCTAAGGGGTGAATGTGCAGGAAGTGATGGTTGACCAGATTCAGAAGTGGTCACGTGTTGTGTGGATGATTCCGGTGAATCATAAGATAAAACACGACTTGGGAGTGGTTGATAGGGATGTAACGTCGGGTATCCAACCCTTCATGACAGACTTTGTCTTCGAAGTTCATCACCCCTGGTACGTAATCGATCCAAGCGATCATAGAGGGGTCCGAAGAGTTCTTTAGAAGTAGGCCAACTGGGTGGTGATGCAATGGCAAAATGGGACACTAGGTGGCCTAGACATGATGCCCAATAAGCTGTTGAAGGACCAACAACTACTGCAGGGTCGTCCTGGGGTGGATTTAACTATTTCACCGATCCAGGCTCTCCCGATAACACGGGAGGTAAGTTTTGTGAAGTGGAAATGCCCGCCTCTTCGCCCTATGGGGGGTTGGAGGCAGCTGAGTCTGGAGGGGTTGGAGGGAACAAACGTGCTCCAATGTTCAAAGTAGGGTTTTCCACTTCAGTTGACACGACCGTGGCTTGTGGGTCCATCCTTACCCTCGAAATTACCTCCTGGTTAAGGGGATATTCAGGAGGTAAGTTCTTAATTCTACGGGACCTTCTCCAAGGAAAGTCGGCCAGAATGACTGAAACAAAAGTTTCTCCTAGGGCAAGCTAAACAAAAGAAAAGCAGTCCAGAAAAATCCTACACAAACTAAGGCCGCAAGCAAACTTATGTGACAAGATTGGATTCAAAAGTTTGGAACCTCACGAGATTATGAAGGCTTCGCAAATCGCTATATACCGCAGGGTCCAATAGTAAAACGCGACAAGGAGGATTGGGACCATACCCTTGCCTGAATACCCGATTATCTGGACAGTACGTGCGTAGTAATCTCCCCGAGTGCTGTTCTCGGTGTATTGCTCTGCCAAGACGGCCAAAAGGTTAACTCAGTTGGTCTCAGGAATCCTAATGGTGTCTCCTGATATACGCAAGGTATGTGGGAGCTCAAATCTTTAGTGGTGCTGTCTAATGCACAACCTTACGGCATGAGACCTTCCTATATACTATCGAGTACATGAAACACCTTTCTATATATGCCAAATATGTGAAACACCTTTCGATATACTCCAAGTACACGAAGTACTTGGTGGGTACGCGAAAGAGCTTCGATATACCTGGTTGGTACGTGAAAGAGCTTCGATATACCGATAAGTACGTGGAAGACTACAATACCCCCGGAATACATTGCTGGCAAGTAACGATAGCTGCCACGTTTTATGACGCCGGAACACGTCTCTAACTTACACACAAGTTATTAAAATTTTTATCCTAGTTCTACCGTTAATTTTATCTGGACGGTTAGGTGAATGCATGAGGTGAGTACATAAAAGTAAACAGAATGCAAGCCCTAACTACATGCAAGAAATATGCTTTTCTCTTGATGAACTCTATATATGGGAGGGAGAAATTTCTTTCCAAGTGATTTTACCAAAGCAACCAAATGCAACACAATCCCAAATCTATCAAATTTGATAAAAAATACTCTTTTCACTTTTTCCGTTTTTCCAAGCAAAACACAAAAAATTAACAAGCGTAACAACCAAATTTGAACATTTTCTTTTTGTCTTTTCGAATCAAAATGCAACTAAGCGACGAAAAGAGAGAAATTCCTTATCTAGAGCACCCTAACCTTTCAATTCACTATGATGGCTTAAAAACATAAAAATTCAAGAATGCATACGATTCTTTCAAGCATGGAACTACTTTTGTAAAAACTTGATCTCATTTGTATTCTTCAAGAAAATGAATACTTCACAATTCCTGAAAAGTACAAATGATTAAGTTTTTCTCTCAAACTTCTGCAAAAGATTAATGAATGATCAATTCCAACGCATGAACCAATTTCTACAACAATTTCCAAATGCCCTTGAAAAACAGTAAAAATGATGCACTCTTACTTTTTGAATGATATGCCAAGATTACAACTTGATAATAATGATATTTTTAAGCATGAATGACTGAAAAGAAGATCATTTGCAGCACTCTAAACACTCAGAAAATCTCAAGAAAATGACAAGCACTCATATGAATTGAAAACACTTCAAAACACTCAAAACACTCAATCAAGCAACTGAATGCAAACAAAGCTAAATGACAAGTGCAAAAAAAGAAGTTTGGGATCAGATCCAATGCAAGGATCAGATCCAATGCAAGGAGAGGAGGGATGACAAAGTTAAGTGGATGAAGATGGGGGAACTCAAAGTGTCCACCACTACCAAGCTTAAGCTTGTCAAGAAATGGGGCCCAATACAACCCACACAAAGTCCAAACACTTTCAACACACTGATCAAACATAAGTCTCTGACTGGATCTTGCAGCACAGAGGGGGTCTGCACACCAAACCAAAACTCAAATAAAAAAATGGAGGGTGGATGCCCTTATGTCAATTTTTAAAGATCGGCGCAGTCTATGTTCGTACACAGAGCTATCGTCGTAGGTCATCAGTGCGGGGATTGCGACGATGTCGCAGGACACTAATGGATAGGTTGCGATGACAAGCCAAAAGATAGAGAACATAGATCAAATCAACGCTCTGGTTCCACTGCCCAGGTGCGACCGGCGAGATCCAAAATCAAGGATCAATAGATCTCCAAGAAGTGAGCAATAAAATGGTTTGAAAATGGTGAGTACAAACTCATAGGAGGACTACAGACTCTTGAAAGTGAAGATCTCATGGTGAAATAAGGTTCAGGAGGCAAATCAGATGGCTTGCAAAAGAAATCAACTGAAAATTACATTCAAATTGAAAACTACAAACAATGTATCTCCCCAGTATGGTCGCTAGATTTGTTTGACGGACAATCTTCCAAGAGCGGACCTGAGGCCTGATCTCCCTAGCTCAATGTGAGTCTAGAACAAATAGAGACATAATAGAAATAACTCTCCTAAATCTAATTAGAGATCGATTAGATAGATGCTTTACCTTTCAGATCGCTGATCCTTTATCCTTGATGTTTGCTCCAAGCTTGATGGTCTTCAGGTCTCAGCTGCAAAACCTATCAAGACAACACAGAACAAGACAAGTAGTAAAATGCACCTAAACAATACTAGATCTAAGTAAGCAGTTAAGCATGTAAACTACACAAAATATCATCAATGCAATGTGATTTGGCGGAAAGCATTTATATTACTGTATAAAAGGGAAATACATAGAAGGAAGTGATTACAACCAATGACTTAACGTAGCAATCCTTCTCCGATCAAGCCAATGCCAAAGCTTCCCAAGGAAGTGTGAGTCTCCCAATAGATGAGTAGGGATCTCTCCTAAGCTAATTTCACCAGCATGTACATACTATGGACTTCCTCCCCTTGGTATGGGAAGTTGCTTCACTTCTATAGGACGAGGAGGATAGGATAGGTTGAGATATGGTAGGAGAGAGAAAGGGGATCTCACCCAAAGGCTAGGGAACCGAATGCCAGCTCCCCTATAGGCTAGGGATAATGCTCCACATCACTCATCTTCAAGAATGGGCTTGAAGATGCACTTTTATCCAAATAACTGACATCGTCGCAAGCTGCATTAGGACAACCTGCGATGTCGCCTGTTGCACAAGGGTGAACTGTGACGACCTTGAAAAATAGGTCAGTTAGTCCTTCCAGTCATGGGAAACTTCAGGGATGTTTACACTAGGTCTCATGGTAGCAAGATTTAGGTGTAACAGACCTCCATACCTAAGAAGTAGTGCATCATTACTCGGTTCTTCATCGCGAACTTTGCAACAAGTCTTCTTTTTGTTTCTACAATGAGCTCATCTTCCCCTATTACGAACATGTCATCTACATATAGTAGTAATATTACTGGTCTTCCGCCCTCAACCTTGAAGTAGAGGTTGGAATCTGCTTTACTCTTGGTAAAGCCTAAGCTCATAAAATTTTTTTCCATCCTGCTGTACCACGTCCTAGGTGCCTGTTTTAAACCATACAATGCTTTTTTTAGCTTGCACACATGAGTCTGTCTGTCATGTGTCTCAAATCCCAGTGGCTGCTCCACTTACAGTTCCTCTTCGACTACACCATTCAAGAATGTTGTCTTGACGTCCATTTGGTGTACCTTCCATTTCATTACTACAGCTAAAGCAAGTATAGATCTGATGGAGGTGTATCTTGTTACAGGTGCAGAAGTGTCCTCGTAGTCTATGCTTTCTTTCTGGGAGAAGCCACATGCCACAAATCTTGCCTTTTGTTTTTTGATGCTACCATCTGTAGCATGCTTGTTCTTGTAGATCCATTTTTAAGTCGCAACATACTTCCCGTCTGGTCTCAGAACTATCTCCCATACATCATTCTTCATAATCGACTAGTACTCTTCGATCATGGCATCCTTCCATTCCTTCTTTTCTATTGCTTCCTCGTAGTTGGAAGTTTCTTTATCAATGAAGTTGCATAGTAGGGCCACATAGTTGGAGTATGGTCTGGGTCTCTTGCTTTCTCCGAGTGTCCCATCTGGAGCACCATACTTCTCTGCATCTTGTATTGCTTCACGTGCCCATGCTGGTCTTTTCTTGTGGGAGTTCTTCTCACGATGTGGATCTATGGATTCTTGTGGTTTTATTATGTCATGGTCTTCGTGATCTTCTTGGATTGTCTCTTCCATAACTATGTCTTTGGTTCTGGTAACTTTAGGTTCTTCAGTTTCTTCAGTGGGTAATTGTCTTGATTTGTTGTAGGCTGAATCTTCATAAAAAATTACGTCTCTACTGATTTCGATCTTCTTGAATCCTGGGAATTATATTCGGTAAGCTTTTGATGTGTCACTATATCCCACGAATATGCCCTTCTTCCCTGAAGGGTCTAGTTTTGTTCTCTTTTCTTTCAGAATGTGTATGTATACAGGGCAGCCGAATATTCTGAGATTGTCGACTTCTGGTTTCTCTCATGAGAAAGCTTATTTTGGAGTCTTGTTGTTCAATACATGGTGAGGTGTACGGTTTTGTACATACACATCTATTCTTGTTGCTTCTGCCCAAAGGTGCATTGGGAGATCTTGATCATGGAGCATTGCCTTTGCATCTTCCATTATTGTTCTGTTCTTACGTTCTGCAAAGCCATTTTGTTGAGGATTGTAAGGAGTGCTCAACTCCCTTTTAATCCCTGATTCGTTGCAAAGATCCTTGAATTCTTTTGAGGTGAATTCTCCGTCATTTTCTGATCGTAAAGTCTTGGTCTTCTTTTCAGTATGATTTTCGACCAAGACTTTGAATTCCTTGAATTTGCTAAACACTTCATCTTTTCCTTTCAAGAAATAAATCCATGTCTTACTAGAGAAATCATCTATGAAAGAAACATAGTATACATACCCGCTTAAGGAGCTCGAAGACATGGGGCCACACACATCTAAGTGAATTATCTCCAAGATTCCTTTTTCCTTGCTCTCATTGCTAGGAAATGACTTCTTCACATTCTTCCCTTGTGCACATCCCTTGCAAATGCCTTCATACTTTGTTTGAATTTTTGGTAGACCAGATACTGCTTTGCGTGCTCTATAGTGTACATGTGCAAGCCTTCTATGCGATAATTCGCTTGGTTCCATGTAGTCATGAACGAACTCTTGTTTTGTTTGTCCTTTTAACTTGTACATGCCTCCCTCTTGCTCTCCATTTATTGTTGCATCATCTATTGTCTTTCCTCTTGGCCACATTAGCACTCGGCCATCAATAAATGCAACACGAAGTCCTCTAGCTTCTAAGGCTGAAATGGAGAGAAGAATTTTCTTCAAACCTGGTACATAAAGAACATCCTTCATCTTTATTGATTTGCCTGAATCTAGTTTGTAAGAGGCTTCTCCACTTCCTTTGATAGGATACTGATAGTCATCTCCAAGTTTCACCTTGTGGGGTGACTCATGTTCTGATTAGTTGACAAAAGATTCTTTGTACCTTGTCATATGCTTGGATGCTCCACAAGGCAATCATTGCTTCCATGGGTGATGGTACCTATAAGGGCTGAGATTAAAACATATTCTTCATCACTTGAAGAATCACCCCTTTCTTCTCTGGTTTTCTTCCTTACTGGTTCATCATCTTCAGTGGTGTAATCTCCTTTCTCATCAGATGTGAAGCACCTGATATTGGAGAGGTCTCTTCTAAATCCATGATTCCTATGGGATCTTTTTGACTTCTTGTGATGATGATACTCCCTCTTGTTTTGATTCTTCTTAGTATGAGCAGTTAGGGCCTGGTCATCATTAGCTCCCATCTTTTATTCTCTTGCTACTAATCAAGCTTCTTCTTGGGTGCATTCTTCCCATAATCTACTAAATGTGATTAGCTTCTTTCTAGTGCATATTCCTTGAATGGATGAGTCCCATGATCTAGGGAGACCATTCAAGGTAGTCATCACAATCTCTCCTTCAACAGTATCTTCAGTTGCTTCAAGTTGTTCCTTGATCTGAGAGACTCTTGTGAAGTAAGATTGAATATTTTCTGAGTGTTGAATCTTTACATTTTTGAGTTGGTTCCTTAGAGTCATCTTTCGATTGATGTTTTTCCCTTCATATAACTTTGTCAAGGCATCAAACATCTTCTTAGGGGTATTCAAGGATGAGATATGAGGGATGAGGTTGTCCTTGATGGAGTCAGCAATAATCCTTTTGGCCTTGATCATGTTCTTCTTGTGAATTTCCTTTTCCTCTGTCCCTCTGGTTCTGGGACCTCCTCTTTGACATACTTGTCCAAGTTATTCTCTTCTAGGACAAGAGAAATTCTATACTTCCATGCCTGGGAGTTATCAACTCCATCAAGCTTATCCTCAAGCTTGGTGTGATTTGACATTTTGATATGAGAACCTCAAATGGAAATAGCAAGGAATTAGATCTTACTAATTTGAGATGTCCAATCTGGTTCTGGAGTTGGTTGACATAGAGTTTGATAGAGAAACCCTAATTTTTCAAACTTGGAATTTTGAACTTCTGCTTGGATAGAAAGATGTGCCTACTCAAGGTGAGTTGTCCAATGTACTTTTTTTCCCAGATTGGTGAGTGGAAGCTCCAAAAGTTTGATGCCGTAGTTTTACCCCAACACTAGTGACTGGGTCAAAAAAGAAAATTCCCCAAATTGAATTCTGCTTCCACCAAAAGATGTGCCTCCTTGAGGTGAGTTATCCTAGCCCTCTTTTCTGGATGATCTGTCGAGATAAGACCTTGGATTTGGAAACCCTATCTTTTTGTTGCTGCACAATGCCTTGTTTCAGAGTAGCTCTGATACCATGTTAGTGTTTGCACTTTAATTCAATTATGTTAGATCTTTAATCTGAAAGATAGACAAGCACAACAAAATACAAGAACACAAGAAATTTCCTCGGGGAAACCATAAAGGAGAAAACCCCACAACCTCTTCAACAATAGATTCGTCACTTAGTACAATATCAAACCAAGATAGAAAACCCAAAGATAAGATGACTTCTGTAGCTTCCTTCTTCTTCTTCCTCCAATGAACTTGTTTTTCTCTTCCTTGGAGCGAACTTGCTTGTTAGTGAGTGAGTGTCCAAATGAGGGAGAGCACCTCCCTATTTATACTTTATGTATGACTGACCTAAATCCCCATTGGGGTCGACTTCCTTAACTAACTGGGCGAACCTCTCCTAGGGAGACTCAAAAATACATTTTACATTTAACCTTTTGGGGACTATTTCCCCGACTTACAATGGAGGTTTTACCTCGATATTCTTACATGACCAAATACAGTAATGGCATCCCCGAACGGAGGAAAAACATCTCCGACGGAGGTACAATAAAAGCACAATAATAATATAATAATAATATACAAGAGAATATCTTCCGAAGTTACATTTACAACAACATAAATAATTCATCACGCCGATATCCTTCATCTTAAACTCTGTAGCCAAATTTTACTTGCACCCTACTATAACTCTTCACCCGTGAGAAACAAACAATCTACATACAACACCAAGATGAGTGGCTCAGTCCCAACCCCGGCAAGTATGAAGTACAAGTTAGGATCTTCCTCACTCTTGATGAAGCCCATGCTTTGCAAATATCCATCAATCTTGGAATACCATGGCCTGGGTGCATGTTTGAGTCCGTTAAAGGATTTCTTAAGTCTGCACACATGAGACTCACTCCCATGTACTTCGAAGCCTTGAGGTTGCTCTATATATACTTCCTCCTTAATGATGCCATTGAGGAAGGTTGTCTTCACATCCATTTTGTGAATCCCCCACCCCATGATTGGGCAATAGATATCATAGCTCTAATGGAAGCATATCTGGCGACATGAGCAAATGTCTCCTCTTAGTCCACTCCCTCTCTCTAAGAGAACCCTCTCACCACAAACCTCACCTTGAACTTCTCGATGCTGTCATTTGTAACATGCTTGATCTTGAAAAGCCTCCTGGAAGTCACCACAAACTTCCTTTTCGATCTAGGAACAATGTCCCAAACATCATTCTTCATGATGGAGGTGTACTCCACCATGGGATCCCTCCAAACTTGCTGGTCAGCAGATTCCTCAAAATTGGAAGGTTCAGAATCATTGATGCGACTCATCAATGCCTTATAGTTTGAAAACTTCCTTTGGAGGCTGTTATCACCCAACTTATAGTTGCCCCAAATGGTGGATCCTATACAGGATGGTAGAGGGGATGGGCAAACAAAGTGGTAAACCAATAGGGCCTCGATTCCCAAGATGGATTGGTTGTCACGCCAATCGAGGCACTCTTCGCCTTATGTTAACCAAGCCCTAGATAACAAAGCGGGAGACCCGATCAACTCCCAACATGAGAGATCTAACCAAAACACCAGATCAAATCAAATGAAAGAAGTACATAAGGTGTAAGGTATAATGAACCCTAGATCTAAGGATGAAGTCACAAGATGAATTAAGGTTGGATCGAGAGGCTTATGAAATACAAACATTGATCCAATGTGGTAGTACAAGTGACTTATGAGTTTTACAGAAGGATCCAAGATCAAGGCACTAGCAAATGACAAAAATTTCTCTTGCCTTGGGAAACATGTCCAAGGTAGAAGTGTTAAAATTAAGATGGGGCCATCTAGTACCTTTAGATTAGTCTTGATAGAGGTTATGACAGTATCTTAGCACACAAGACAGAAACCCACATCAAACAACCCAGAAAACAGGCAAAAACAGGAAGTGCGCATTGGTAAAAGATCAGTGACTAGGGAAATGGGCCAGAAGGATTTCCTTAAGGGTGACGCCCTTGAGATCCCACCTTGGGTTAGGCTTAAGGCAGAAAACCCATAAATCTTTCGCCAAGATTTTAAGTTGTTTGAGCCAATAAATTTTTAGAAGGAAAAATGGCTTAGGGTTTTAACAGTAAATGAAATGGCTAATGGATTGGAACCGAAAATAAATGAATTAAGAGTAGATCTTACTCGGATAATCTTGTAGATGCCTTGATGATGATGATCTATGCCTTCTCGATCAATTTGAGGTGATTTGAGTGGGTGTCCAAGTGAAAGCGACTTCCCCAGAGAACCAAGTGCGCCCTCCTCTCCTGCACAAGCAAACTACAAAAGTTAGATTTGATGCATCAAGAGAAAATGACTGTAAAAGCAAAAGACATACCAATTGGAAATCAAAGATCAAATGATACTATTGAAAACCCCCTGATATTAGCAACTTCAAGACAAACGAGTTGAGGAGGCCCCTTCAAAAACGTCCCAAGTGAAATCGCCCTCCTATAGTTAAACATTGTTTCTATAAAAATATTGGATTCACCACAAAATCTCAAATGCTAGGAGAAATAGACTTTCCAATCAACATCTAAGAACACCCAACAAAGAAGATCCAAGAGTCTTTGCAAATATTTCTTCTATTATCAAATTCCAAGAGCCAAAGTCCCTTTACAATGAGGGGGGTCTCTCCTTTAAATAACAATAGGAGAGACCAAAACCCTAACCACCTTTTTAAGGAGTGGTTGAGATCAAAAGATACATAAGGGAAAATCAATGGCTAAGATGAGCCCAAATATAAAGTACATGGATCAACTCAAAAATAGAGGGGGCACACTAGCTAAGTTGCCCTAGGGGGACGTACCACATAAAAGTGACTCAAGTCACAACATAAGCTCATGGTGGGTCTATGAGGTGAAATATTCCTCCTCTAGTGTGTCCCCATGGAACAATAACATATAAAAACATCATCAAGATACAATACCGTGACCACATGGCCAAATCGTGCCCCCTCGATGACACAATAAAATCATAATATATAAGCCCAAAGAGTGTGTGGGCCCCATTGAATGCTGCAACCTGCTCTAGAAGGTCTGGGAAGCATCACGCACATCATCAAAATCAACCTCATGCCATTTCCTTAGTAGAACAAATCGAATTCCTCTGTAGCCATTTTACCATTTTTTGTTCCTTAGAAAATCACTTGTGAAAGAATAAAATGCCTGTAGCTCACTTCCTGGTACCTGGGGGCCAAAATTGACTGCACCAAAATGTCCAGAAGCATGGTAATATAGTAATAACAAGTGGCTGGACCCCATGCTTCCTCTGTAGCTCCCTAGGTGAACAAGATAAAAAGTCAAATTGTGTTACCAAGCCATTTTAAATGGCAAATCTGCACTAATGTGATAAACTGGAAAATATATCAACTTAAAATGCCCGAAACTGCAAACTAAGTATCCCAATGGACTTAGAAGGTCCAAATGCACTAGAAATGAGTACCAATACACCATGTGGATATCTGTATAATCATCTGGAACCATAACAATGCCCGTATAGATAAAAAATAACAATCTGTAAATGATCAAAATCATAAAAATATTTCAAATCACCATTTGAAACCGGTAACTGCTGCATGGAACCACCTGATGGGAAATGAAAGATCATATATCATCAATCTCTACCATCACCGGTCTAAGTCATCTCATGTCCTGTGGTTGACTTGGTCAAACTGGGTTTGACCAGGTCAAAACTGACTAAAATATGACCTAGGCTAAAACATCAAAATGCTGTAAGTGCAATTGGATAAGACTTGCTCCGTTAATCATTCAAATAGCAAGACTCTAATCATAAAGTAACATTTCACTAGTGGTTTAAACATAATAGATATTCAACATAAATTTATAATAATAGCTCAGAATAGAACCTCAAGAATATATTCACTTCACGGCTGCGATCAATTTGCTAGTAATGGGTGAAAGTGGACAAATGTAAGGCAAGGCTGAGGGATGACTATACTAACTTAACACTGTGATACTTTGGATGTAGGAAAGGGAATACACAGATAGGCATATGTTGGATAAAGAAAACATAGGGGATGGCAGTGTCTCACAAATGGAATAAGCTATTTGGGAGGTGTTTATTCAACCTTGGCAGATGTCTACAACTCACATCCAAGCTGACTCAGCTCCGTGAGGATCTTTTCTAGATCTGCCATGACTAGGTGCCCGATAAACCGTAACTCAAGACACTAGGGGACACTTAGAATTAGATGTCCCTTGCTCCATCTCACATCACAACTTGTAGGCTCCGTGAGGAATTAATCACTACATTCAATTTCCATGGCCAGTAGTCTTTGCATATAGCATACATTTAACCACTGCTTTCATTAGGCCTTTCATGTCCCTTCTTTGGGGATTTTACATTTCATTCATCTCATTCATTTCATAGCCCTTCTTTCATTGTGCTTACAAGCACAGTTTTGAATTTCATTTCAATGGGCTTTCACAAGAGATATACAATAATTTCCATATACATGTAATGATGGTAGTACTATCTGCTTCAAGCTTTAGCCAACACAACTTAAGGCAACTCAGAGCTGAGACACAAACTAACAGGGATGCTATCCAACAAAGAGGCTAGAGTGGGGACATAAGGAATTACCAAGGCCAAAATGTATCCTAAATAAGAAAAAGGTAGAGAGAGATAAGCAAAAAGGAGAGAGAAAAAGAGAATATTATCGTATTTTTGCGATAACTTTTGATCCTCGAACTTGGATTTGGGCGCACTTGGTACCGATGGAAACTTCTCGTCGAGGGCTACAACTTTCATGTTTTGAGCGTCGCGAGATTCCTCACGGTTTGGTCGGGGCGGGCATTTTAGTAAACCTGGGCTTGAGGAATCTTAAAAAGCATCTTTCAAAAGATGCTTTTCGAAAAGCATCTTGATGTATCTTAGAACATGCTTTGCGGCTACCTAGTGCACATCTCTGGGTTCTACCATGTACTGACTCAAGGTGTTGACTGCAAAACTCAAATCTGGTCTGGTGTTGACCAAATACATCAAGGAACCAATGAGCTGTCGGTACCTGGTGGAATCAACCAACTTACTCTCAGAAGCCACTTGCTTCTTCCAGTTGGTTGTCATAGGGGTAGTCATGGGCTTACAATCCTGCATTTGAAATCTCTTCAGTATGTCCATTGCATACTTGCCCTGACTGAGAAAGATATGCCCATCCTCCTGCCATACTTCCTTCCCTAGGAAGTAATGCATCAATCCTATATCCTTCATCTCAAACTCTCAGATGCAACGTCCATCTTGCAATCACTGATGAGTTTTCTACCCCTGTAATAAATAGGTCATCTACATAAAGCACAAGGATGAGCGGATCCCCTTTCACTACGATGAAGTAGAGATTTGGATCTACTTCACTTTTCTGAAACCCTAGTTGTTGCAAATAGGTATCTATCCTAGAATACCAAGCTCTGTGTGCATGTTTTAAGCCGTATAGATCTTTCTTCAATCTGCATACATGAGATTCTCTCTCAAGTACCTCGAAGCCCTCTAGCTACTCAATGTATACCTCCTCCTCTATGAGTCCATTTAGGAAGGCTGTCTAGACATCCATCTGGTGAATATTCCATCCCATTTATGCTACAACAGAAATCACAGTCTTGATGGAAGAATATCTGGCTACAGGAGCAAAAGTCTCATCATTGTCAACTCCCTCTCTTTGTGAGAATCCTCTAGCCACAAATCTGGCTTTGTACTTCTCAATGCTGCCATCTGCAGCATATTTAATTTTGTAGAGTCATCTGGAGGTGACCATAGATTTTCCCTTTGGTCTGGGTACCACTTCCCAGACATCATTCTTCATGATGGAAGCATACTCTTCCAACATGGCATCTCTCCAGGCCTGCTTACCTGCTGCTTGTACGTACGAGGATGGCTCAAACTCACTGATACTGCTTACTAGAGCTAAGTAACTGCATAATCTCTGTGGAGCCTTCCTTTCTCTTACATCTTTGTTGGGAGTTCCTACTTCCTGAGCGTCCTTCAAGGTATCTTGAAGCCACTTGGGCTTCCTCTTCCCTGAAGTGACATCCTATGAGGAGAACTCCTCCTCTTCCTCCCAATAACCTGTATGAGAATGAGTACCTCCAGTAGAGGTGCCTGTAGCCGTCGATCCTGTAGCTCGAGAACCTGTAATCTGGGACCCTGATCTAGGTTGATCACCAATTTGAGATCCTGTGCCAGTTCTTGCTCCTATGCTCGTGGAACCCGTAACCCGTGCATCTGTCACTCCAGACACTTGGGACCCTGTTGGTTGTTGAGCAGTACTCTGACCTATGTCATGTAGGGATGTAGCAACCTGCTGTTTTCCCTTCTTTGACTCACATGACTTTCGAAAGGCCCGATCCTCCTCGATCTTCACATCTCGCCTCACAATAGTCTTCTTGAGAGCAGGGATTTAAATGCGATAGGTCTTCGAAGTCTCATCATACCCAACAAGAATTCCCCTTTCTGCAGTGGGCTCCAACTTTGTCCTTTTCTCTGAAGGAACATGAGAGTAGGTGAGGCATCCAAAAATCCTGAAGTGCCCAACTTCGGGTTTCTTTCCAGAGAAAGCCTCCTCAGGGGTCTTGTCCCCCAATGCCTTATGAGGGCTCTTGTTCTGAATGTAGGCTGCAGTGTTGCATGCTTCAGCCAAAGGAAAAATGGCAATCCCTGATCATGCAACATGGTTCTAGCAGCTCTAACAATGGCCTTGTTCTTCCTCTCATCCACTCCATTCTGTTGAGGTGTATAAGGTACAGTCAACTGCCTCTTGATGCCTTCCTCAGTGCAAAAATTATTGAACTCATTGGAGGTGTACTCTCCCCCATTATTTGATCTGAAGATCTTAATCTTCCTTTTTGTTTGTTTTTCCACAATAGCCTTGAACTCTTGAAACTTTTGCAAAACTTCCTTTGACTCTTTGCTCTTCAAGAAGTAGATCCAGGTTTTCCTGGAATAGTCATCAATGAAAGACACATAGTACTTGTATCCTTTCAGTGATGTGGTGGACATCGGACCATAGAGGTCAGAATCAATCAAATCAAGAGCTCATGTAGCTCCGTTATCACTCTTTGGAAAAGTTGTCTTGACGTACTTCTCGAGAGCACACCCCTTACACACATCGGTGTGCTCAGTGCTGAACTCAGGTACTCCTATCACAATCTCCCTCATAATCTTTAGGGTAGGATGCTGCAGATGAGCCATTCTCCTGTGCCAAAGCTCACAGGGCTCACATCCCTCATCTCGGCTGCTATGACTTAGGGCATGATGAAGTTGAAAATTCAGTTTGTATAGCTTTCCACTGCGGACTCCAATCCTCTCAGCTGAGGTAACACTGGATCCCTTGGGATGAACTTGTTATCACACAACTTGTAGTTGTCCCTAAACAAGTCAAGACCAAGGGGGAGACCCTATAGCCAATCGACAGAAGATTAGCCAAAGCAATGGTTCCTAGGGAAATGTGAAAGTTGAGTTACGGAAACCAATGCAAGCTTAGGTGGACCCAAGAGTTTATGATGTGGTTGAAGAGGCTTAAGAGGTGACAAGTGTTTCAACCAATTAATGAATTAGGCCACCTAGGAAGATCAAAGTGATAGATCTAGTACCATGAAATACACAAGTGGGGCCCACTTCCTTAAAGTATGGAAATGACCCAAATGGGACCCACGAGGTGAAGTTAGGGATAGTATGGAACTAAGGGGTGTTTGAAGATGTAGATCTATGGATTCAAAGTAGATTTAGACACACCCACATATGGGATCTAGCAATGACACAATTCCCAAGGAGTGCGAATTGACCCAAGGAGACTAGTGCCTTAAGATGGAGGGGCAAATGGAGTCCAAGTTATGCCAAATTGTAGATTGGGGTAGTTAAGGCACATATCAAAGTGGGTTTAGGTGCAACAGGAGGGAATTTTTGCAAACCAACAGTCAGAATTTGCTCAGGTTCTCATGATTATGATCACTAATGAAGAGTTGCAGCAGGACACTACAGTGCAGAAGGATTGATCATATAAGAATGACTACATTGGCAGTTGTGGTCCAGTTTCTAAGCAAAGTATCTGATCAATATGCCCAAACAAGAAGAAATCGACATTGATATAAAAAATCTCATCTATCATCAACTGGAAATGAGTAAAAGTATTGATACGTTGCCTTAGATTTTAACATTACAACCATTACCCTTCAGGAACAGTTTTATGGGGAATTTCAAAGTTTAATAATGTTCCCAATCAAGCACAGATCTCACGATTTCTCCAGTACATCGGGCAGTTTGAGTTTTATTCCACCTGTCTCATGGAATACCTATGGGATATCCCAGTCTTATTCACCTCCATGGATAAAAAGCTCAACAAATGTTTTAAATCGAAATTGGCAACTGGAGCATTGGATCTTACTGGATTCTATTATAGCAAGATAACACCTGATCTAAAAATGGAGAAGGGAGTGTCAAAGAACAACTTGGACTATGGACTAAAGACGAATATGGGCATAATGGAAGATGCGGTAGAGATCTGTCCATCAACGGTTTGTGATCATCCATATATTCTTATTGAAAATGGGTTCCAATTGCCCGATATGCATATGGATTGGCTGCAGTGGCCGACAGCTTAATGCTTTGGGTTTGATAGATGTACCAGAAATTGTTTGGATAGTAGCTTAGGTGAAGCTCTAGTGGGATTGTATGAGAAAATGGGTGATACACTTGCTTTGCAGTATGGTGGTTCTGCTGGTCATAACGAGGTATTTTCTGAGATACGAATGTGGCCAAAAGCAACAACACATTCTCAGGAATTTTTCAGGTGTGGTGATAACCTCAGAAATGAAAATACAGGATCAACTTCCACTTTTACGATGCCTTCTTGACCAGCACATCTGCAAAATCAATGAAATAACCATCAATCTTGTAGCAGCTCGTTACCAACACTTATAAACAAGCACCCTTCGAGGATTATTGGTCCATCTGCCACGCAATTTTGTGGATCAACCACATCATTCTTTGAAAAAGCCGCATCAGTCAATGGCTCCTATTAGACGCGATTTACTAGATATATGATCGGGTGTTGGTGGCATCTTTGACCCTCGTATCAAACCCTTTCTTTTGGCATCCGATCACAAGTGGGAGTTGGTTGTCTGGAAATGGCGCATTTTCTTCACGTGGAGCATAGACCCGCGGCTTTGTTAACTACTGTCTGCATAGAAGTTAAACTCCGGATAAATCGATTTTTTGGCAATTGTGACTAGAGTTACGCCATTTAGCTGCTGTTTGAAGGGAGCCACGACAATAAGTCTTGGATCCGGTCCGCCGTTGATCATGAAATCGTGCCTACACGCAGTTTATTTTATATGGATCTGCCATACTTTTCTTTGAAGGCGTGTCAACATGTAGTAGTTCCTCTCAGTCGGCGTTGGTCGTGTTTCATTGCTATTTCAGTGCACCATAATTTAGGCGTTGGCGCACTCCCTCACATGGATCTTGGATTCCCGTTTCCTCTTGACACCGATTATGAGATCGGGTTCCACGTTTTCGGTTTTTTGACAGTTGTTGGGTTCCTCTTCACTGTAATAACGCCTCTCAAACATCCATTTGGGCGTGTTCTACCAAGTTGTTAAAATGCCTCACGGGTTGTTCACCGTCACATGGAGTTTTGGAAGTTGCTAGTGTAGCCACTTGTTGACCCCCTTATCATTACCTTTGGCAGCCTAGTAGAAGTCCGCGTTTCGTTTTGAGCCGATAAATGGAGTTAAACCCCTAGTCTCACCTAACCACCAGTTTGTATGGAGTGCATCTTATGCCATATGCACAGGTTTAAAACTTTGGTAAGGTTGACCTTTGATTATGGGCACCTTTTGTGATGCGGCAGCCAAAAGGTCAGTTCATGCAGCCACAGGTGGCGGTCCAACAAGTCTAATTTAGTGGGAGTTAAAAGCCTTTTTGATATTCGATGGAGCTGAAAAAGTGGATCTAGATCTAGGATCCACCTTTTTGATTATTTGATTATTTTTATGTTTCTTTTTGAAAAAAGTTATGCGAGGCCTTTTTGGTCTTTTTAAGGGGCCAGCCTTATCCACTGTATGGATGGAAAAAACTTGGGAAAGTTTCTTGCCTTGGAGCTTAATGAAAAATATTATGGGTTTTTTGGATAACTAAGCACTCTCTTTTGTGTGCATGATCTTGTGAGATTTTAGATAAGTGTGGATGTTTCTAGATTCTGCGTTTTCTGCTCTATGTTTGTGTAAGAGGCCATAGAGGGGTGACAATCCACCACATTGAAAGGTGAAGAATTCTTAGCAGCCGCTTTCTTTTTTCCTTTGGTGAAGAATTCTTAGCAACTGCTTTTTTTTTCCCTTTGTGAGCGTGCATACACAGGTATTGATCTTTGCATTTAATCTAATTTGATTGTGTAATATTGATCTTTGGTTTGCAAAACGCACCTCCCGCAGCTAGTGAAGAAGAAGTACTTTTTCTGGTTGTCAAACATTAGACTGAGAAGGGTTTGCTCAATCATGCGATCTTTCCCCCTCAGTCACATATGACACAAGGCCCCTTTGAGCTCTCTTTTGACTCCATTCGCCCCTCTGATATACTGGCACTGGCCTTTCCTCGAGGACTGATCCTCCCATCTTTCCCATCACTCAATTAAGATACCTTTTGTTACAATTGTTTCTCTAATACAACCTCCTCAGTTCACCTTGCCCTCCGTTGCACTTGCCTTAGCGATCCTACCTTAGGGATACCCCCCTTGAGTTGGAGAAGAGCCAACCTGAAGTGAGAGGAGAGGAGTGTGGTGACATTGGCTTCTCTCTTGAGAGTTGTCATCGAGTTGGTGTGCTTACATTTTGGGCTTCAGCACACGCATGTTAGTTTTGGGTGACAACAGGGCCCACAAGGCAAAAATCAAAGAAATGAAGCACTAGGGGTAGGTTATCAAGTGAGAGGAGTTCAAATCAAGTGGGATTTGACCTACCCATGTCTCGGAACTAACCCAACTAGCTTCTCCCAAGGGGTGCGAATTGCCTTCAAGAGGGCTAGGTGCCTTGGAAAGTGTGTCAAATGGAACCCAATCACCACCAAACTATAGATCCAAATTGCCGTGGATACTATAGAGGTGGGTTTTCAATATCTTTCTAAAAGCCAAGCTAGATCCAAGTAGATCTAAGAAAAACAAAAAAAGAGGGTTTTGATTTTAATGGAGTTTTTGACCAACAGGATGGATAGCAAGCGAAATCAATACGTACCTTGTAGATCTTACCTCAAAAGATTGCGACCTCTTAGCATATGGAGAAATCTTGCCCTAGTTACAATTCCAAGCTTGATCCAAGTGTCTTCAACCAAAATCGTCTAAAGCCCTAGGAAGAGAGATGTCCCATGAAAACCTGTATATCAAACTACATCAAGTTAGATTTGATCCACAAATCCATAAGATCTAAGCATGTCATATCAAGAAAGCAATCAATGGACAAAGCACAATTGAAAAACTCCCTCAAGATGAAGACGTCTTGCCCATGGGGGATGTGAGCAACCCCTACAATCTTCCCACAAAGCAAGTCGTTGAGCTAGCTTCAAGCGATTCGGCCTCCCTACAATTGATGTCGATTTCACCTGTAGAAGTAAAGAATTTCTAGAAACAAGATGCAAGAACATATACAAGAGTAACCCAATCAAAGCCAAGAAGTAGATCTCCAAAATATTATTTTCATTCCATGTTTTCCAGAGCCCAAAGGTGAGCTATACAATAGGGGGTCTCCTCCTTATATAGGATAATAAAGACCAAAACCCTAGATCTCAAAACCACTTTACAATACAACAAGATGAGTGGTTAAGATTAAAAGATCTCATAATCTAATCAATGGCTAAGATGAGCCAATACATGATATCACATGGATCACTCAACATAAAGGTGATGTCATAGCTAGGAGAGACTAAGTGAGGGTGACGTCATCCTCTAGAGGGGGCAAAAGTACATGGGCCCACCTCATATGACATGGACTAGACTCATAAAGCTCAAGGTGGGGCTAGGAGGTATCAATCGTTACTAGCTCATCCCCATGGCATAATAATAATAAAATAATATGTCCAAATAATACAAATGATCAAAATCTATCCTCAAAATCTGTGAGAGACATGCAGTAAAAGGCCTCCTATGGCCTCTATGGACCCCCACTGATTGATGAAAACTGGCTGGAGGATGGGGGGTTCACCCTGGAAGACCTCTGTGAAGACCAAGTGCCAAAACCTTGGCTCAATTGCCCAAATCAAATTCCTCAGTGACCCTTTTATTCCATTTTTATCCTACCTCGGTAACTGTGAAGCTGCTAAAATTGCCTCCTAGGGCACCTGCGTTGTCAAACTGAGCCCACCAGGCTCTCCAAAAGGGAGGTAAAATGGTAACATCAAGTGGCTGGACCACCCGCTCCTCATACAGTGCCCTAGGTGAACTGGACTCTCATGGCCCCTGCTAGACAAGGTGGGAAAATAGCCCCAAATTTGGTCAACAAGTGCATAACTGCATCTATCACTGTCAGAAGTGCCCAGAATTGAATGATAAGTGTCTCATTAGATCTCGAAGACCCAAAAATACTAAGAATGTGTACACATACACCATGGGTTGACCTGAGGGGTCAACAATAAGGTCCACCATATTCGGACAGTGCATAATTTGATGATCTGGAATAATAATAAAACCTGTTGAACTGCATCAATCACCATCTGAATCATATGTCCACCATATGGTATCATCAACAAGAGTACGTGGGGCCATCAATCATCAATGAGCATACATGGCCCACATCATGACGGATCCCAAGAAATGACCATAGTCAAACTAGGTTTAACTAGGTCAATAGACAACCAAGGATGAATCATATCAATAGATTAAGACATGTTCCTGTGATCATACTCACTGCTTAACTCAAAGTATAAACATCATTTAGTGGCATTAATCATGTTTGCATATTCCATTGTTATTTATATTTACTCGCACAATAGCTTAAATGACAAACTCACCCATTGGACATTGTCTAACTGCTAGCTAAGGATGAAAGCTAGGAACAAGGCTGGGCAAAAAGGGATGACTTGCCTAAACTGAACTAAAAGATACTTTGGACTGGGAGAGGGGGAAGCTACACTCTGTGCTGGACAAATAACACAGGGAAGGGCTGTGCCTCACAAATGGATAAGTTGTTTAGAGAGTGCTTATTCAACTTAGGCATCATGTCTGCATCAAGTTGATCCAAGTTCATTAGGATCATTCAATTTTATTTCTTGGCCTTTTTGGCCTACATAACCCTTCGGATCTCAGGTGCGCTAAGAAGCACAACTAATTGCAGCTTGCATCCAGGGCATGTTTATATATATATATAAGGTTAGCAATCGTTTAGATATAGAGTTTAAGAACCATTGCTTTTTGGACCTTTCTTATATTCTTCGAGGAGTATTTTTAGCAATTCATCGCTCTTGCCCTTTACTCACGTGTGTTAAAAAACACATTCTAGAGTTTATAGTTTCCATGGGCGAATTTACACAAGTTTCCATAAGTAGTACATGAGCTTTCAGTTTTAGCCAACAACATCTCAAGTGACTAGGGGGACTTCGTGCCAGTGCCAAACATCAGGACAACCGACCATAATGATTTAGGACTACAATCCAACTTACCAAAGGCAAGTTTTGTCACCAACTCAAAGCCGAGACACTAAACAAACATGGATGCGATCCAACAAAAAGGTAGTAAAAAGGGAAGTCCTCAATATCAGAAAGTCAAGCAAGACAAGTCAAGGGTAAAAACCAAACAAGGAAGGTCATAGATGGATGGAGTCAAGTGAAAGTGGTGCCTAAGCTAGTGGACAAATGATGTCAAGAAAGACCATATCTATGGAAGGTAGTAAACCAGTGAGCTTTGTCAAAAAACCTAAATGTGCAAGTAATATGTCCATTTGATAATTTATAACATCATTAGGATAATTCATTTTCATTTTACAAAGTTTGCCACATCATGAATCATATACCAAGCTAATGCCGTGAACATGACTAAAGCATCAATATAATAATCCATAATCAATGATCAGAAATCCATAGGTCATATCTCATCATAATAATAAGCATCATAAACCATCTGAAACACTGCTGAAATAACATCACTAGGCACTGAACTGAAACTGTATGGAATAAAGGGTCACATCGGTCATCACATCTGAACTCTCAAGGCTCAGCCTTGGCACAAGGTCTAACATAAGTTTGATAAAATACACTACTTTGATCATGAGTGGTCTCAAAATATAGGCTCATCATAGCCAAACTTTGTAAAAGCAAAGCTCTGGAATGTGCAGATATCTGCTCAGCAAGGATAGTAGCCCCGCTACTATGGTGTGATAACAGAACTATCACATTTCCATCTCTGAACATCACCCATAGTCCTCGATCTTCAATAGTAGATAGGGAGATCAAGTTTTTCTTAAGACCTAGGACGTATAGAACATCACGAACTCTCATATGTTCTCTAGAGTCTTTCTGGAAGGACACAGTTCCACGTCCTATTGCCTTGACCGTAGAGTTGTCTCCCAGGATAATCTCAAGCTCTATTCTATCCTCTGCTAGGTCAAAAAACTATCCTCGAACACCCGTCATATGACTAGAAGCTCCACTGTCTATGTACCATACACTAGAAGTGGAGGCCATCAATGATTGGCAGGTGTTAAGAGACATCTCCCAGTCAATCCCATCGGTAGCACACTCATCAATATCTATAGCGGAGCAAGAGGTGCAAACAATTTAATACTCCCCCATGCCAGTGATCGCAGATCTGATACTGCAGCTGCAGATCTGAGTGTGATTGCTCTCCCTGACCCTTACCAGGGCTCTGATACCATGTAAATCTTTGATTTAGAGATCACTACTCCCTCTGAATCACCCTGAGAACTCAAGCAGTTTGAGCCTCGATACCAATGTATACTCATAAAGATATAAACTTAACATCGAGTTCTCTTTACTAAACTGAAACATACATGCAATCACACATAAACACTGGATATACCCTAGAAACCCCAAACGGGGAAAACCAACAATCTATGGGGCTATCTTTTCTCTCGAGCCCAGAGCATATATAAATATAGACAAGTACAATACAGGATTACCTCGGAAGTAACTCAATCCCCGAATCAGGAAAACTCTAGATCTACATGCATCAGCTAATGCATGCACTGGAAGAATGAGCCCTAACTGATAAATTGGATATGAGTATCCCTGCAAGTGCTTCAGTCTGATCCGTCTCTCTCTATCCTCTGCTCTAATCTGCTCTGCAACTGAAGAAGTCTACTGCTGAAAACGTCCTCCTCTACATGCACAAGTGCGCCCTCCCTCAAATCAAGAATGGCTCGTACGAAATCAGATCTCAGTAGATCTGAGCTCTGATCGTCATTGATCTTCCTCAATCACTGAGACGAAGATACTCTGCAAGTGACAAACACTCAATCGCTCAACCATATGTGGTACAAGCTTCCTCCTTTTTAAGGAATGTGCCCTCCTTCTTAAGGAAAGTCGCCCACCTCTCAACTGATCTATCTCGGATCAGTTATCTCAGTGAATGAGACAGACACCTTCTGTCTCCTTATATCAACTCATAGAAAATTTAGGTTTACCAAAAACCTAGAAGTAGGTGCATGCAAACCCTTGCATGTATTTCTTCCAACGATTTTCTTGGTTAACATTTTAACATAAGGTAAAGCTAAAACTGGAAGGTGACGAATGGATGAGGAAAGTGAGAAGTGGTGCCAATACTAGCAAGCCATATACGGTGGGAATGATCACACCCATTCTCCTAAGGAGGGTGAAACCAATGAGTATAAACAAGAACTTCATGATTCAGTGCAAGCTAGGCCATATAGATATAAATTGAGCAACCATGTCCATAATATATATATATACCGCCAGATCATGACCACTAAACGCTAAATCAAACTACCAAAATGACCAAAAGAACAATACAAACCAATACACATCCATATACCTGCTGGGTCATATACTTGTACCAACTATCTGAACCATCATCTGTCAACTGGAAACTTGTTGCTGCACATTTGGGCACTGCATACTGCTCTGTATGGAAAAAATGGCTACATCGGTCATCAAATCTGAGTTCATGAGACTCAGTTATGGCATAAGGCTAAACTGTTTGCTCATGGGTTGCTCTGAAAATATAAGTGATCCTGGAATGAATGCTCATTTGATGCTGATCTCAAGCATCTTAGTGTAAAGGACTGGCTGAAAAAAGGAATGGCATCTGATCTGAAAATATGGTAGCCCTGACTACTATAAATGTGATAACAAAGGCCTACTCTCCTTGAATGATCTCCTGGGAGCCTTAACATGCTCCCGAGCATCCCTTAATGTCCGCTCAAAACATCTAGGTCTCATGACAGATTTTGAAGGAGCTAACTCTTCCTCCCTAAACTAGAAGTTTGTGAACTTTGTTCTCCCTTCGGAGCCACCTACTCCCCATCCTTTGCCATTGGTGGTAACTCATGAGACTTCCTAGATGCCAACTTCTCCTCAAACTTAACATCTCGACTCACCACTGTCTTTCGTTGCACTGGTATGAAGATCCTATAAGTATTTGAGGTCTCGCTATACCCCACAAATATGCTCTTCTCACCTGGAGGCTCCAATTTTGTCCTCTTCTCTACAGGTATATGGTTGTAAACTTGACAACCAAATATCCTGAGATGCTCGATCTCTAGCTTCACCTATGTGAATGCCTTCATAGGAGTCTTGTCCTCCAATATCCTATGAGGGATCCTGTTCTGCAAATGAATTGTTGTGTTAGATGCCTCTGCCCAAAGAAATACAGTTTGTCCTTGATCATGAATCATAGCCTTTGCAGTACTGATGATGGATTGGTTCTTTCTCTCCGTAGCCCCATTCTGCTGTGGGTTGTATGAGATTGCCTTCTCCCTCTTGATCCCTACCTCCTTGTAGAAGTCGTTGAAGTCATTTGAGGTGTACTCTCCCCCATTATTTGAACTCAAGACCTTGATCTTCTCACCAATTAGGTTTTCCACCTGGGCCTTGAACTCGCAAAACTGACCGAAGACCTCATCCTTGGTCTTCATAAAGAAGATTTAGGTTTTCCTGGAAAAGTCATCAATGAATGTCACATAGTATGATGCTCCTTACACTGACACTACAGACATCCATCCACATACATTTGAATAAATGAGATCCAAAATCCCCTTGGACCTACTCTCTCTACATGGAAAAGCAAACTTGACATTCTTGCCAAGTGCACACCCTTTGTATATGCCCTGCTGCTCAACACTAAAATCTGGAAGACCAGTGAGAATGTCCCTCAGAATTGACAATGCCTTCTAGTGAAAACGTCCCATCCTCATGTGCCATAGCTCACACAGGTTGACACTGTCATGTACCAAGACCTGAATAGGCTTCCCATGCAACCTGTATATGTTTCTCTTTCTAACTCCAATTCTCACTGCTGAATACTTGCCCTCTCTAACTCCAATTCTCATTGTTGAATAATGGTAAAACCCCTGTCCTCCATAACTGAAACTGAGAGCAAGTTCTTTCCTGGCTTTGAGATCGCCCCCTCATTGTTACCCTTTTGCTGGGAGCCTTTCCTTTTCCCTTTCTTGTCTTGCTGACAAGGGCCAAGTTCTCATCATTACCTCCTTGCTTGCTGGCTCTAGACTCCTCCTGAGTCTCTTCCTAGATGCAATCATCCCAAAGCCTCTCCCAATTTGCAAGTTTCTCTCGAGCGCAGATTCCTTTTGCAAATGGCTCTTGAGGCTTGGTGAGTCCATTCAATGCCACATTGACAAGCTCTACATCAAACACTGTCTCTCCAGTGGTTGCAAGTTGATCATGTATCTAAGTGATTTTCATGAGATAGTTGGTAACATTGTCAGATCTAGTCCTCCGGACATCCGTGAGCTTGTTTCTCTGTAAATTTTAAACTTGTGTGGAGAAGCAAAGCATACAGATTCTTTTAAGCAAAATATAGATTATACCACAACATTCACACATAATACATAGAGATTTACCCTGGAAATTCTTAACCGGGAAAACCAACAAAACTTAGAGCCACACCTCTTACTTTCTCATTATGATTATTAACCTCTCACAATACAATATGTAGGTATTATGCAGAATCCAAAACTCTAATCCATTAACTCGGATTAGAAATAAATCCCATCCCTTATTTGGGATTACATTAAATATTTTTAGAAAAAAACCCAAAAATAGCCCAAAAATTTTGGATTCGCTTCGCTCATGACTTGTGTCGGCACTGGGCTACCCCACTTTGTGAAAGGAGGAGGGCATGGGTGCCCCCCCCTGCCCATTACCATTCCTGAGCCAGTACTACCCATAGTGCCCGATGCACACGGTAGAGCACTAGATGGCGGAGGAATCGTACAGACGACAAACCCCCCACACACTTGTAAACAATATAAGATATACCCAACATTTTCAAAATCATCTTCCTGTTCATGTTATCGCTTTGGAAGAAATCTGTTAGATTTTAGTATATTTCTCTAACCAACGTTTTCTCTGCTACATGAGGAATCAAGTGATACTTCACAACATCTAGAATCACTCTCTAGGATTTGATGTCCTTCTTCTCATGAGTTGCCAACTGAGCTGGATATGTCGGTGTAGGAACAACCTTTTCCACAGTCTCCAAAAGGTCATGTTCCTTCAAAAGCAAAGTAACCTGTGCGTTCTAGGACAAGAAGTTAGATGCCCCATCTAGCATGTCTTTAAATCTGACACTGGTTGTTGTCATTTCTAGATCTACAAAAATAACTGTCATGTGCTTATTCCCTCAAGCACCAGTCAAGATTTACTGCTGTAGATTTCAGATCTGCCTCCCTCTCAGAGTGTGAGCTCTGATACCATGTTAATTTTTCTAAACCCTAGATCTAGATAAACAATTTCCTAGTGTGTTTCCTTGTTGAAAATTAAATTTGCAAAACACTAAATAATTTATACTGCATTTGCAAAACACTAAATAATTTATACTGCTACGTTTAATTAACAAAAATTTAAATAAAGGAAGCAAAATGATGGAAACAGATCTACACAATAAACACCTACACCGAATTTCTGCCTTTCAAATAAGCTTTTCATTCAAATAACTTCCAAGCTTACAATGGCTCCCTTGCTGGGAAAATGGCTCAAGAAAATACAACAAACTTGACAAAATGCCCTCCTTACAAAATCCTCACTTAGCAAAACTGCCACAGCAAACCCCTGCTCCGCTTGTTGTACCGCATGGCCTATACGTCCCTATACAGTTTGTTGTACGACCATGCTACTATACAGCCTGTGCTGCTGTACAGCCATGTTGCACGTCGCTGTACGGCCCTGTTGCATGATGATGTACAACCTGTGCTATTGTATGGCCGTGCTGCTGTATGATTTACTACGTCCTACTTTGCAAAGTTTGGAACCTGTACCTAGCTGGTACAATCCCCTGGAAAATCTCTCTATCTGTTGCTTTCTTCTCTCTTCTAAACTATTAAGTGGAAGTCCTTTACCATTCTGTCAACTGATTTTCTCTTGTGTCTTTCTCCTCTCACCTTGGCTACCTTTTATCCTTTTGAGATGAACCAAAACCTTAACTTCAATGGATGAGTTTAGATCTCACTCACTTAAGATCAAGGGCTAAGATTCAATTAATTAACTTAAGTCACTAGTGTGAAAAACTTAGGCACTTTATTAAATTAACCATCAATTAATCTAAAAAGACATTCGCTTTAATACTTACTTAATAAAGTGAACTTCCCAAAGTTTTGAGAGGTATTAGTGACGATTTCCATAAATAGACACAAACCCATTTGGAAATGTCTAGCTGACCTACAAACATTAAGATCATGTGTGGGTGTTAAAAGTATGGAATGAAAACTAGCATAAGGTTTGTTGCTCCCTTATTTTTGTCTTATTTCTTTATGCATTTGGAAAATCTGCAATGTATGATGTGCCACTGGATAACTACCCATAATTCGTCTTCTGTTCTATTTTTATGCTGAAAAAGGAGAATATTTCAGTGAGGCAACCTTCTATTTCATGGTTCGATGGATAACTACCCATCGATCATTGTTTTTGTTTATTTCTACTGAAAAAATATTTATTTGAGTTGAGAGTATTCTGGTAATGTATCTTAACATTGATGTTTCTATATCGAGGCATTAAATAACTTGGATTCTAATAATTACATGGATTGCAAGCTGTATAAAAGCAGAAAGTTAAAAATCAATATTTGGCTGGTCAAGTAATGAATGAAAATTTTGATGTCGTTTCAATTATGAGCCTGGAGCTAATACAGTTCATTATACCTACAGGTTATCATGGAAATGCAGGAGATTACTGGTGCTGACCTTGACATCATAATTGATCAATATCCCGCAGATACCCCTGTGCATCTTGTAGAAGAGGAGGACAATCCAGGAAGCTTGCCTCCAAGGGTGGGAGTTAAGCAAATGCTTCCTTTGGAGGCATCAGAATCGTCAACTATATCCTGGAAGAAGACCAGTCATGAAGAAGAGAAGCTTAGCTCCAAGACCGTTACTTAGTACTTATGTATCAGAAAGCAGATGTGATTGGTAAAGTGTATCTTTCTTCTATATTGCTTCTATTTTGATTTATAGATGTTTGCTGTCCTTGGTTGCTAAATTATTTGCTTTTTTTTCTGAAATCCTATGATTGCATTTGCTATACTACTACTTCTGCATGATGGTGATGTGTTACTGTTTCCAATAAGTTGTCTTGTCATAGATAGAATATTGTTGAGCTTTTATATGATAACAGCTGGTTTTCAGTATTACATTCAAAACGATTGATTTGAGAGACTTCCATTCTAATAATATCCTGCAAACAAAGTAAAATTAGAATAGAAAAATCAAGTTCTTGTAGTTTAAGCTCATTTTGCAGCATATGGACTGTTCTCTTCCTATGGGCTGAAAATTAGCTATGCCGGACAATTTTGCATTTTTCAATGGATAAGTATGAACTCCGTAGGTAACTTTTATCCTGCAAGTAGCCATGCAAAGATTGAAATATTAAGTGGAGTCTAACTTAATTGGTGGAAACTAAACTCATCTCTTCCAGACATCAGTGTTTCAATTCTCTTTCGAAAGAATTTATAAAATAATCTTCTGTTTTTAACGGTATTAAGATTGTAAACAACAATATTTTGGGCTAGCACTTTTACAATAGTGACATGTCTGTCAGGTTGACTGCCCTGAAAGATGATATGGAGGGTGAAATTCAGAATGCAACAAGCGATTACGTGCAGAAAATGGAGGTGCGAGAAATTAACGAGGAATTTTTCATCTGGGACCCGAGGAATTTCTTTGCACTTGTGCCTTGTTATAGGCAAGAGAAAATTGTGCATTCGGAAATGCCGAGGTAATTATTTTGCTCATTTTTCAAAATAATGCCTTCATTTTGAAGATGGAAGATTAGCTTTGTAAAGCACATGAAATGTGTTTTAAAGTTAACATCATTATGTGCTGAAGGCCTATGAATTATGAAACTTTTGGCTTCAGTGGCTTCTTCCAATGTTAGTGCTATTCTATTTTTTCTGCAAAGATGCAAGTTCAATGATATAACTCCTCCCAAGTTCCTAGGGCCTAGGGATGTCAATACCTTTAGCGTTGTTTGGACATTGATTGGGTTAATGTGTAATCTCCAATCTCTTGTTAAATGCACGAATTTAAGAAGTATCATTTATTTCATGTGGAAAATTTTTGTGTTTCATTGTTCATTTGATAATTAATGTTTTGACGAGGAACAAGCTAGTTGCTAATTGACGATTTTTTAATAAGTCCAAACCTCAATCACTGAACATGACTAAAACCGACTTTCATGACAAATGAAAGCATTTCTACGCAGAGCAAGATATCCTCCAAATAGATTAAATGTAGGATCAATATTCACCTATGATTGTATTGGAACACAGAAATTAATTGTACCTGTTGCCAAGGATTAGTTATTTCTTCTCTGATTTCCGAACATTAGTAATTTGTCAATTATCAGATCCATTTGGCAGTTACGTGATGTTTTAGTGGACTCTTGTGCGTTATTTTTAGTGGACTCTTGTGGAAGGAGCCTTTGCAGAAAATCTTCCTCTGGACGAGTCCAAGCACCCCAATAATAGTACAGTTCGAAGGCAGATGTGGCAAAGTATTTAGGGAATCACCATTTGCCAATTTGTGGCACTAACCATTTAGTTGGTTGGCAACATTGGGTCACACCGATAACCATAAGCACAATTGTTTTCCTTGGCAAATATATCAAAACACATACATAATAGATCTAAAGTAATTCATTTTTTTTTAAGAATATTGATTTGTTAAAAGCAATAAGATATAAAAATGTATTTTTTTTTAAGGATATTGATTGGTTAAAAGCCAGTAGATATAAAAATGTAACTTAATTTTTTAAAAATATTGATTTGTTAAAAGCAAGAAGATATAAAAATGTAGTTTTTAAGAATATTGATTTGTTAAAAGCATGAAGCTATAAAAATGTAATTTCAATGGGTAGAGATATTGTTGGGAATTAATTATTATTTATTTAAAATTCAAAGTAACAAAAAAAACGATAAATTGAATTGAATATTATTAACCAATTGAATCTAAGATTAAAATAAAAAATGACAAATGATAACATCAAGAAAAAAATCAACAAAACATATAATAGAGATTTAATTAAATTTCAAAGCAACTAAAAATGATGAATTGAATTAAATATTATTAACCAATTGAATCTAGGATTAAAATTAAAAAATGACTACCGATAACTTAAATAAAAAATAAAATAAAACATATAATAGAGATTGTCCATTGGTTGTAGCCAGGGTGGTTGGGAGGAATGTTGTTACCCTCCCCACCCAGGTTCAATTCTTGTAAGTGACATATTGCTCTTGTTGAGCCCATATTGTAATGATTGTAATTCGTGCCACCCTGATTCTCTAGAATAGCAGGTGGTGACCATTTCCCAAGTGGACTAGCCCTCTAACAAACGGCAAACCACCTTTCCAAAAAACATATAATAGAGATTGATTGAAAATATTCCATTAAAAACAAAACAAAACACAACACGAGTAATAGATCTAAAAACATTCTTTTTTTAACAAAGCAATTTTTGAAAAAATATTAAAAACAAAATACATATCTAATAGATCTAAAGTTGGTAACTTTGAAGGTGTAATTCTTATAAAACAAGGTTTTTTTAAGAACATTGATTTGTTAAAAGCAAGAAGATATAAAAATGTAATTTGATTTTGATGTGGTGTATATATGGTTGGGAATTCTTTGTCATTTTTCTAAAATATGAAGCAACAAAAAATGAAAATAAAGTTATATTGAATTGAATATTACTAACTAATTGAATCTAGGATTAAAATAAAAAAACAAATGATAACACAAAGAAAGATTTTTAAAGGAACTATGCAGATTTTAGGATTTTTTTAAATTTTTAGGAAGTTCTATAATCTCCATAGTTACAAATGAAAGATTTCAGAAAACATCATTGTAAAAGTTCAATTTCTTTATCATTTTCTAGATTTTGTTAAAGAAAACATTGGAAAACTTTGCAAGAATTAATTCATAGGAAGAAGTGAATTGTAGAGATAGTCATTTCTGTTTTATGTTCAAAGCATTTAAGGAAAACATCTTAAGGGAACTCAAATTTGTTGCATTTTTGGAGGCTTGGAGTGGTGATTAGATGAGATATGCTCTATATTTATCTTTGTGTTGCTAATCGCGATATTGTCCCTTAAATTATTCTTTGATTTTTTTGAACATAAGATTGATTAGTATAATTACATAAAATATTTTACTAGTGTTCGACATATTTGGAAGCATTTTCTTGCACAAAGGTAAAGGCTCATGTATTTATATTTTCTTGTCAATCAATAAGAATCAATGTCATTTCGATTCAACCCCATGGAATGATATCACTTAAAATTACAAGTCCCCATAATAATTTAGTAAATGGAAAGGGAATAAAATCCTTTGCTAAACATTTTAGTGAGTATGAAAATTTAGACTTACAACTTTAAAAATGATTTCCTTTTGAAAGGAAATTGTGATTCCAACGATTTATTTTAACTTCATTAGTAAGCTAAAGTAAATTTATTGTTGAATTAATATTAAAATTGAATTCAAATGGCGTGCGTGCGCAGAAGAAATAAGATAAAACTTAAATAAGTTCTCCAAGAACCACCCCCACCCCCATATTATGTTTTCTCAAATATCTCTCATCACCCCCATCTTCATTGATTGATGGATGAAGGATCAATCATATTATTGGAAATGACATTTATTAAATGTTTTGCAACTCATTTGCAAATCATTCGACACTTTGAAATGTACTTTTATTGGTAATGATTAGTTTAATATTTCTTTTTAAAATAAAACTATTGCATACCATTACGGGATAAACATAAGCAAATTTTTCCATTCTAATCATACATTTTCTCAATTATTTATGCATGATAATCTACAATGAGTACTTATTTTTGCAAATGAACCTATTGATGAATTAAATACTCATTATATAGAAAAGTATATAAGGATTTCTTCAAATCATTATTCAACTCATTTCCAGAAACAGGTTCTAATTGATTATAGGTTAGCATGTGTAAAATCTTGTAAATCTACATAAATAATATTTGTTAGTATATGCATATTCTGTGCATTTATATATGTTTGTGTTCACATTATATTTCAATATTTATTGTATACATGCATATATTGTCCATGTGCATGTGCAGTTGACTGTTTTCATGTGTAGTCCATTCATACAAGTATACATGTCATATGTGAACGTGTGTATACAATATCATGGTTAAAAGGTAAATCATCTCTCTTAAAAGCCTTGAGGGATAGCTCGATTGGTATATGTGTTGAGTCTACAGTCTTGAGATCAATTATCACCGGGTTCATTGGGGTTACCAATCGAGGTGGTTGGTGGTCAATCTGCCTTCCAACTAAAAAATCTAGGGAAGAAGGTGGAGAGGCTCTACGAGTGATGGCAAGGTACTAGCATCCCCATTGTTCGTTGAAGTGTGTGAGGATTGGGTGATATTATTTCTTAGAAAATAAAACACATTGATGCAAGAGCATTGAGTTTTCTTTCAAATTTATATTTTAATTGTAATAAGCGGGATGAGGTAAATGTTGTGTAACCTCTCCCAGCTACATAGGAATTAGTTTTCTTGAGTTTAGTATTAAAACTAGAATTGAGATAATTTAGGGCCTAGATTTGATTTGTTCTAATAATGGAATATTTGAAACCATCCTTTGAGGATCGAAATAGATATCCCTCGTCGTGTATTTAGACAACAATATTAGCTTGTAATTGATGAATTTGGAGCAACAGATTTTGAATGAAATTGAATGATTTTTTACAGTCAATTTTGGTGTTATTGCTCTATTTCTGGGTGCCTCAATCGAATAACCCATTTGCAAATTTTTCATATATGTGTGTTGATTACTTCGAGAATTGCATTTATGTATGGTTTTTTGTTACTATGTCCTGTTGCTTATCTTAACATTGGTTTCATCGGCATCAAAGTAAAAGCTCTGTTATTTTGTCGTTCCAATCAAGTCACGTAAACTAGATCTGATAAGAGTTACCAGTTGAATCTCTCAACGTCGATCTATTGGGTTTATAAGTTTAATGGTTCGACGGTTTTGACATCGGATTAGAATCCATCAAGGACTTGCCATGAGGTAAATCCCATAGGCTTTGGTTTTCGTCCCAACTCATATTGAGTTCTCAGAGTTGGTTTCATGTCTTCAGATTTATTGGAATTGTGACTTCATAGGCATCAAGGATAGCCCATTTGAAGTGTAATTTATCGGATATAAGACATCGAGATCATGGGCTATCGAGAGTTTTGGATGTCCGAAAAGTTGTATTGGCCTTGTGTCAAATGTTGTTTCTTGTCGGGAATATGCATTATCAAAAAGGTTGCATCGGCCTCACATCATTGAGGTTTTTCTCGCCAGCTTTAGCCATCGAGAATAGACCATCGGATGCAACAAATTGCGTCCATTGGGTTAATCCAACTCTACAGAGTTGGTAACTATTTGTGGGTTTTCAACAAAGTGCAGATTTCTATTGGACTTCCTCACCAATTTTTGGTATCATAACAGGTTTAAATGGTTGTTGCTTGCTAGAAATCAAGAATGGCAGTTAGAGCCAGAGTCAGAGGAAGAGCAGGTCGAGGAAGACCAATTGCTAATGTAGTCCTGTTTGAAGAAATGCGTATTATTCAAGCACAATTGGAAGTTATGAAGACTGCATAGAGAAGAGATATTGACTTAGGAGATGTCAATGACATATAAGAAGAACTACTAGAGGTGGAAGCAGAGCCGAAAGAAGAAGAAGATGTAGAAGTGAAATTGCTTAGATAAATTTCGGGAGCAAGTTCCAAACCAAGGAAGGAGGTGTCTATGTACGAGGGCAATCTAAATGTTGGAGAATTGATTGATTGGATCAATGCCATGTATAAGTATTTTGATTATGAGAACATTGATGAGGACAAGAGAGTGAAGTTTGTTGTGACCAGGCTAAGAGGTCATGCATCTCTATGGTGGGATGGTGTGTAGATGGAAAGGAGGAACAAGGGCAAAGCCAAAATCAACAACCGAGACATAATGGTCACTAAACTAAAAGGTAAATTCATGCCTAATGATTATGAGCTAAATCTTTTCAAATTGATGCAAAATAAAAAAATTGATGACAGTTAAAGAATATACCAAGGGGTTTTATAAATTAAGCATTAGAGTTGGTTATGTGGAAGAAATCCTAGAGAAATTTTCCAAGTACATCGTTGGCTTAAGAAATGATATTCAAGATGAAATCAACTTGTCTCCAAAGACAGTTGTGGAAGCATACCAATTTGGTCTTTAAGGCAGAGGAAAAGTTGGCAAGGAAGCAAAGTCAACGAGTAAGAGGTAGAAGTCCAAGAGAAAGAGGACAACAAAGTGGACAAGTATGGTCACAAGGACAAAAAGATGGAGACAGTAACTCGAGGAAGTAAGAATAGTCAAATTGTTATAGCATTGGCACTTCTCTGTCTATGACGACACTTACATCTTTGGGTCGCATGACGACACTTCATGGGATTACTGTGAGTCACAAAAAAGGACATATGTGGATGGAAGAGCCTTATTTGGGACTTTAGAAGGATGGAATTAACTAATTCATGACCCATTTGATAGATATGAACCTTAGCAACCATTTTGGAGACCAAAACTTCTCCAGAAAACCCCTAGAAAAGGTTGTTTTTGACCATTTTTCCACAAAAACACAGGTGGAAGGTTCTTCACATGTGGGTTTTCCAAAAACACGCAAGTTGCACATGATAAAGTTGCAAGTCACCCGCTTGTTGTCCATTGCAAAGTCGCGGGTACCTCAAAAATGCTTTATATATATATATATATATATATATATATATATATATATATAATCACGAAAAATGGTTGGTTCGTGTGGTTTTAGAACCCCCTTTTTTCGGTTGTAACTAGTTCCTCTTCAAATCTATCTTTTTCACTTTCTATATAAGAGAGGGAGAGGGACCATGAAGGGGAATCAATCCCATTATAATGTTATGCTGGAGAAATTTGGATTCATATCCCCCTCGCTTGTGTCCTAGTTGCTTATAAACCCTAGCATATTTGATTAGAGATTGGGATCCTTGGAGAAGAGAAGTAGGAGACCTTGAATCTTGGTTTCATGAAGTGCCATGCTTGAAGGTAATTTGATGTACTTGCTTCATTAATTAATAAAGATTGGACATTCTTCCCTTTCCAATACATTTGTTCATGTATTCTTCAGATCTAATTGTAAGATGTTTCATTCTTTTATAAATGTCAATCTTTTATTTGTAGTCAAATTGGTTTGAGGAAGGTCTTTTGGAATGTTTTTTGCAGGTTTTTGCATTGGAGAGCTAGAAGGGGACTTATGAAGAGAGGCTTGCATCAACCTTCTAAATAAGGTATACATTCTCCTAAACCCTGATCTCTTTGCTTAAATATTGTACTTGCAGAACTTTGAATGTTTATCTTTTACCCTAGTACGTTGGTAGTCTCACCCGTACTATAGGAAGTTTTCCCTAACAACAAAACTGGCGACTCCGCTGGGGATAAGACTGTCTGCTTTGGGGTATCTAAGGCCATTTTTCCAGTATATTTGAAGTTCTGAGTTTAATTTCATGTTAGGACTAGTCATTAAGCTTTGTTAGACCCTTCCTTGCTTAGTTTTGAGTTGGATTTTGCGAATTTGTTTAGAATTTTCTGCATACCCACAATTTCGGGTACTTACAGTTGTGGGTCTGATACAAATTTGCAGGTGTAAGCCTTTCCACCTGTGGGTCCCTCGCAGTTGTACCCTTTTACACTAGCAGGTACCTTCTGTGCATGAGTTTTTCAATTTTGGAGCTTTTTGGGGGGTTTTGATTGCATTTTTTGGAGTCCTTGTTGATCCTAGGTCTGTGTAGGACCACTTGGAAGTGGTGTCTTATCTCTTGATTGATCTTAATTTGATGTTTGAGATATTTTTGAAGCAATTTGGGCTTGTTGACCCAAGTTGGGGGTTTGTGAACTAGTTTGGTGTTTATTACCCTAATTTAAGTCTAAATGAATCTAATTGCTCCAATTTGACTAGATTTGGAACCTATTGAGTCCATTTGACCCTATTTGTATCTATTTGAGTGAATTTTCTCTTTTGATTGGTTTCTTGTGCTTCCTTATGCTTTTGGTCTCTCTTTTGTATTGAAAGCTCAAGTGTCTTTTCTGTGGTTTAAGACCTTGATTGCATTGTTTCTGTGCAGACCTAACTTTACCAAACCATATTTCTTAGTAGGTCCTTTGATTTGATTGGGTCTAAAAGTCCTTGGTGTATGCTTTTCCCAATTTTGGCATGCTTACATGATAAGAAGCTTAAGCTTTATGGCTGCTTTCACTGTTTAATGTTTAATAAGGAGATCTTAAAGTTTTTGCATTTTCTTTGGTAGTGTGTTACTGTGAGTTTCAGTTTTGTTCTCATTTTGAAAAAAACATAAAAATTTAGTTCATTTTATAAGTTAGTGTTGGTAGAGTACTTTGCAAGTGGCTTAAAGGAATTAGGAGTGCTTTGCATAAAAAAAACAGAAATTTTCTTTTGCATAGCTAGTTGTTTGAGTAGTTGCATGCTTAGGTTTTAAGTTTGATTTTACACATTAGAATTTAAATTTTTACCTTCTGTGTTTGAAAAGACCAAAAATTGCATTAGATACAAAAAATTTGCATATGCATTCCAGATTATACTTTTAGGACTTGCATTGGAAAGAAATTGAGATTGAGAGAAGTGCATATTTGTGGTGATTAAGTGCTTCATGTTTCAGTTAAAGAATATATTTATTTAGTTGCACTTGTTTTACTTCTTCTGAAAGTTTTGAAAGTACATTTTAAAGCAAGCAATTAATAACTTGGATAGGATCTTAAGTTTTCTTTTAGTTTAGAAACACGCCTAATAGCTTAAGTAGGATTGTGGAGGTAGGGAGCTGTGAGTTAACTCCTCCCCAATCACTCAGACTTGTCAAAACATAGGTGTCATTTGTTTAGGGAGAAAATCAACCTTTGTAGAAGGTGAAACGAGAAGCTCCACTAACACTAGAGTCAAGCACGAGGTCGTGCGAGATTGAGTAGAGGAGATGCCCCTCCAATATTCAATTGAGCATCTACCACGATTGGTGCACGTAAGGGGACTTATTAGTACCTTTTGGTGCTTTTGAGTTTTGAGATTTGTTACCCCGTCGATGCACATTGATTTGACTTGCGACTGTCCCCCTGGACCCTCTCTGCAAGATTGGTAGCCTTAGTATCCAAACTCTAGGATTCATACACAGGTGACGGTGGAAGGCTATTTCCACTATACCTAGGACATACATGGGAGGAAACCCCGTGCAACTCTTTGGGAAGGCAGTTGGTGATTCAAATGCTTGGCCCCAAGGTGATTATATTGTGGACCTCGAGTAACTGTCCTTCATTCCTTCACTGGTTTGTTCTGGGCCCTTATTATCCCAGACTTTGCTTTGGAAGGAAACTGTTTGCTTCTTTGACATCTTTTAGGAAATTTTTAGTGTGTGTTGTTTGAGCTTTATTTTTGTAGATTTTCTTCTTAGTGTCTTCTACAAGCCATCGTGGTCGATCAACCTCCGCACATATCCAAAAGGATTCAAGGACGATCTCCTGAACAAAGAGAAGTCCTTGCATCGAGGCGAAGACTCGATTATCCTGATCTACCCCCTTAGGGGGCAGAAGAGGAAAACCAGGAACATAAAAAAGAACAACTAGTAGAAGAAAACAATTCTAGGTTAGGTGAGTCTAAAAGACCTTCTGATGAAGGCCACTTTAGAGATATTGATGAGCAGTTGCATAACTCTCCTAGATTCCATTCTCCTCTGCTTGAAAAAATTTAAGTTCCATTGAGATTGAAGATTTCTCAGATCCATCTGGACTTCTAACATGTTTTAGGAAACTTTTAGTGTGTGTTGTTTGAGCTTTATTTTTGTAGATTTTCTTCTTAGTGTCTTCTACGAGCCATCATGGCCAATCAACCTCCGCACAGATCCAAATGGATTCAAGGACGATCTCCTGAATAGAGAGAAGGCCCTGCACCGAGGCGAAGACTGGATTATCCTGATCTACCCCCTTAGGGGGAAGAAGAGGAAAACCATGAACATCAAAAAGAACAACTAGTAGAAGAAAACAATTCTAGGTTAGGTGAGTCTGAGAGACCTTCTGATGAAGGACACTTTAGAGATATTTATGAGCAGTTGCATAACTCTCCTAGAGTCCATTCTCCTCAACTTAAAAAAAATTGAAGTCCCATTGAGATTGAAGATCTCTCAGGTCCATCTGGACTTCTGAATCCGCCACAAATTCCTAGTTTTGTTGAGTTAGCTGGTATCAACGTTCCTAATCCATTGTCTAGGCAATTCAATATGGTAAACATATAACAAGTATTTACTTCAGGAAACATGTGTACTCCAGTTAGCACTTTCCCTGTAGGAGGAGTCACTTTTAATATGGGATCTACAATAGGATCAGGTTGGTTTCCCCCGACCCTCGATGGTGTTAATATAATTGTAACTTTGGAAGATATTCACTTGTATATTTTATGTTGTATTTGTATTTTATTATCGTACCTCTGACGAAGATGTTTATTCCTCCGGTCGGGAGAGTTATTATTGTACTTGAGTCATGTAAAGTCAGTGAGGTTAACCCTCCATTATATGAGGGGCTTTAGACCCTAGAGTTGAGTCTTTCATGGGTTATTAGACTCTCCTAGAGAAGTCGGCTCAGTTAGGTAAAAAGGTCAAGTGAAACTTAAAGTATAAATAGAGAGGGTGCTTCTCTCTATTTTCTCATTCACTCACTCATCAAGTTGCATAAGTGAGGAGGACGACAAGTTCGCAAAAGTGGAGAAGAGAGAAGTTGCTGAAGACCATTTCTACTTTTGGGGTTTATGTTTCTGCTATTGTATTATTGTTCATTCCATCTCTGAGGAAGTTGCGGGGTTTTCTCCTTTATGGTTTCCCCGAAGAAAAACTTTGTCTCTTGTCTCTTGTGTTTAAATGCTATGCTTGTTATTCTCTCAAATAAGATCCTGGATAATCTTGAATTAAATTGTGAAAATCTAACATGGTATTAGAGCTAACCTGAGAAGAAGACACTATGCAGCTGCAGAAGCTAGGGCTTCTTAATTTTTGGGTTTCTCTCCACAGATCATCAACAAAAGGAGGCTAGGCTAACTTACCTAAGGAAGGCGCATATTACTGTCGAAACAGAAATTGATTCTGAGCATTTTCAATTTTTGGCCTGTCACTACTGCGGGAAATTAGGGCTTTTCACAGAAGTGAAATTTTGGAGTGCAATCAACACAGGAAGGATCTCCTCAGGAAAATCAAAATTTAGAGACCAAGATCGAAGTTTTTGGTTGGGTGAAACTTCGGGAAAGTCAAACCCTAATTTGACTTTGGACCAGAAAAAGCCAAAAATTGCAGATCAGAATTTCGCAAGTCATTTTTTAGGGGTAAATTTTTGGAATTTTCAAAATCCAACTTTGCTCGCCTCAGTCAAGCGCATCTTTTTATCTGTTAGGATATTCCGATACTCCATCCTAGTCCTACCAGCATTTTCATCATTTGCATTTTCTGTCTTGCATGCATTTCTACATGCATGCATGCAATTGCATGCATCCTAGTCAACAGTACCAACACCTAGCCCTCAGTTAGCTAGCCCCCAGTTAGCTAGCCCTCCTAGACAAGGAGGCGCCCACTTCTCACCCACCACTTGAGAAGAGCACCTTTTCTCACCTACCACTCCAGTTGCTCTTCAGTTAGTTGAGTTATCTTTAGTTCTCTCCTTGATTTAAGGATAGATTGACTCTCAACTGATTGTATCACTCTGATGGACCTCCGATGAGACTAGACTGCCCATTCTGACTCCAGTTAGCTCCTCATGCGCCCTCCACTAAGCCTCCTTCATTCAGTTAGTGCCTCCATGTGCGAGTTACACCAACCACACTCAGTTGGACTCAATTTGACTAATGGTTGACAGTGACTTGTGCATTGATGACCCCACCGATGATGAGATAGAATTCTAGCTGTGCTTCGATGACACTCCAGTGATCTTTTGATCTCTCCATGCAGGCTAATTCGAATTACACCCTTGGTATTCGAATCCTATGCATTGTATCATTACCGTTTTACTATTCTGGTTAATGAAACACGTGTGAATATTCTGCTCCTATCTGAGTTCCGTTGGATCTATGTTCTGCTGCACTATTCTTCTTCTATTTTCCTAAATTCTTTCATTGTCACGATTTACATCATCTCTTTGGATCCACTGTGAGGATTTTCACATTATCTAAACAGAAGTTTCAAATTCCAAGTTTGAATTTTTAGGGTTTCTCTGTCAAACCCTAGCCAGCTCCAAATCTAGTTTCAACAAATCAAGTGGTAAGACCTAAAACTTTTCTATATCCATTTGAAGTACTCATTAAAGATGTCTCACCACACCAAGCTTGAGGATAAGCTTGAAGGGGTTGATAACTTCCGAGCATGGAAGTATAAGATTGGGCTTGTCCTATAAGAGAATGAATTGGACACCTATGTGAATGAAGAGGTTCTAGTTCCAGAGGGAGATGAGGCTAAACCCTTACACAAGAAGAACCTGGTTAAGGATAACAGAATCATTGCAAATTCTATCAAGGACCTTCTCATACCACATGTGTCATCTCTGAAGCCACCTAGAGAGATGCTTGATGCCTTGACCACCTTATTTGAAGGGAGGAATATAAATAGGAAGATGACATTGAGGAACCAATTGAAGAATGTAAAAATACAAAATGCAGAGACCATGCGGTCCTACTTTACAAGGGTCTCTCAGATAAAAGAACAACTTGAAGCTGTGAGAGAAGATATAGAGAATGTAGAAATAGTGATGACCACCTTGAATGGTCTTCCTAGATCATGGGATTCTTTCATTCAAGGAATCTGTGCAAGAAGACAGTTGGTCACCTTCAGTAGGCTGTGGGAGGAGTGCTCACGTGAAGAAGCTCGAATTGTAGCTCAAGAAAAAAAGATGGGTAGTGAAGACCAGGCTCTCACATCACACACTAAGAAGAAAAACAACAAGAGGGAAGATCCTCATCACAAGAAGGGTAAACACCACCACCAGAATCAGAGGGAGAACATTATAAGATCCAAGAGAGATCTATCGCACATTCGATGTTATACTTGTGATGAGAAGGGACACTACTCCAGAGATTGTCCCAGGAACAAAGTTAGCTCCTACACGAAGAAGAACAAGAAGAAAAGACATTATGCTCACACTGCAGAGGATGATGAACCTCCAAGGAAGAGAACCAGAGAAGTCAGTGAAGATTCTTCAAGTGATGAAGAATATGTTTTGATTTCAGCTCTCACAGGAACTATCAAACACATAAGCAATGATTGACTTATAGATAGTGGGGCTTCCAAGCATATGACAGGATTCAAGGAATCCTTTGTGAACCTATCTGAACATGAGTCACCCCACAAGGTGAAACTTGGGGATGACTACCAGTATCCCATAAAAGGAAGTGGTGAAGCCTCCTATAAGCTAGAGTCTGGAAAGTCTATGAAGATGAAATATTTCCTATATGTTCCAGGACTCAAGAAGAACCTTCTCTCCATATCTGCATTAGATGCGAAAGGTATGAGGGTTGCATTTGTAGATGGCCAAGTTTTTATGTGGCCAAAGAGAAAGACCATAGAGGATGTTGTGGTGATTGGAGAGCAAGAGGGAGGTTTATACAAACTAAGGGGCCAACCTAAACAAGCCCTAGTCCATGACTCAGTAGAGCCAAGTGAACTATGGCATAGAAGGCTTGCACATGTGTACTATAGAGCATTATCACTTGCAAGCAACACAATTAAAGGTCTTCCAGAAATCCAAGCAAAGCATGAAGGAATTTGCAAATGATGTGCGAAAGGAAAGAACATAAAGAAGTCATTTCCAAGCAGTGAAAGCAAGGAAAAAGGAATCTTGGAAATCATCCATTCAGTTGTATGCGGTCCAATGTCATCCAGTTCATTGAATGGGTATGTATATTATGTTTCTTTCATTGATGATTTTTCTAGGAAAACATGGATATATTTCTTGAAGAATAAGGATGAGGTATTCAGTAAGTTCAAGGAATTCAAGGCCTTGATAGAAAACCACGGAGAGAAGAAAATCAAGACCTTTCGATCAGACAATGGCAGAGAGTTCACATAAGAAGACTTCAAGAAATTATGTAGAGATTCAGGGATTAAGAGGGAGTTGACCACTCCATATAATCTGCAGTAGAATGGGGTTGCAGAAAGGAAGAATAAAACAATCATGGAAGCAGCAAGAGCAATGCTTCACGACCAGGATCTTCCAATGCATCTATGGGCAGAAGCTGCGAGAACAACCGTGTATGTACAAAATTGTACTCCACATAGAGTACTTGACAACAAGACACCAGAAGAAGCTTTCTTCGGAAAGAAACCAAAGGTCAGCCATCTCATGATATTTGGTTTCCCAGTATACATACATATCCTGAAGGAGAAAAGGACAAAGTTAGATCCTTCAGGAAAGAAGGGCATATTCGTGGGATATAGTGAAAGTTTGAAGGTTTACAGAATATGTTTTTCAGGGTTCAAAAAGATCGACATCAACAAGGATATAACATTCGATGAAGACTCAGCTTATCACAAATCTAGAAAGCTACCCGTTGAAGACATTGAAGAACCAGAAGCACCCAGGATCCAAAATACAACAACGAATGAAGCAAATCCAGAAGATCATGAAGACCGTGAGATAGAAGATACACAAGAACCTATAGATCGACCTCGTGAGAAGAATTCTCACAAAAGGAAACCAACATGGGTACGAGAAGCAATTCAAGATGCAGAGAGATATGGTGCTCCAGAAGGAATGCATAGAGAAAGCAAGAGACTGAGGCCATTCTCTAGTTATGTGGCCCTGTTGTGCGACACCATTGACAAAGAACCTGCCAATTATGAGGAAGCGACAAAAAAGAAAGAATGGAAGGATGCTATGATCGAGGAGTACCAATCGATCATGAAGAATGATGTCGGGGATGTGGTCTCGACACCAGAAGGGAAGTCTGTGGTTACTTCCAAGTGGATCTACAAGATCAAGCATACTGCAGATGATAGCATAGAGAAATACAAGGAACGATTTGTGGCACGTGGCTTCTCCCAGATGGAAGGGATAGATTATGAGGAGACATTTGCACATGTAGCCATATACACTTCCATTAGAACAATACTTGCTCTGGCTACAATAATGAAATGGAAAATACACCAGATGGATGTCAAGACAACGTTCTTGAATGGTGTAGTGTAAGAGGAAGTGTATGCAGAGAAACCACTCGGATTTGAGACACATGACAAGGAGAATCATGTGTGAAAATTGAAGAAATCCTTATATGATTTGAAGCAGGCACCCGGGACATGGTACGACATGATAGACAACTTCCTGACTAGTTTGGGCTTTACCAAGAGTAAAGCAGATTCCAACATTTACTACAAGGTTGAGGAAGGGAACTTAGTGATACTCCTACTATATGTAGATGACCTGTTTGTGACAGCCGATGATGGGTTGATTGCAGACACAAAGAGGAATCTTGTTGCCGATTTCGAGATGAAGGACTTGGGTATGATGCATTACTTTCTAGGTATGGAGGTGTGACAAAGTGAGGATGGAATCTCCCTTGGACAAGGGAAGTATGCAGTAGAGATCCTAAAGAGATTCGAGATGATGGACTGCAAGGCCATGGCCACACCTATGGAATCGAACCTGAAGCTATTGAGTGATGCTTCATCAGAATCGGTTGATGCCACGATGTATCGTCAGATGATTGGATCTTTGATGTACCTGACGAATACGAGACAAGATAATTTTGTTGCCGTGAACGCATTGAGCCAGTTCCTGACGGATTCGAGACATGTTCACTTGATTGCTGCAAAGCATATTCTGAGGTACCTGAAGGGTACAATCAATTATGGGCTCAAGTATGATGCGAATCAGAAGATTAACCTGGAGGGTTATGTTGATTCGGATTGGGAAGGAAGTGCCATTGATAGGAAGAGAACTTCGGGGTGCTGTTTCAGTATGGGATCAGGTGTGATCTATTGGTTTAACAGGAAGCAGTCCTGCGTGGCACTGAGTACAGCCAAAGTAGAGTATGTCCCAGCTTGTTCGAGTAGTTGTGAGGTAGTATGGCTGAGGAAGCTACTGTCTGATTTGTTTGATCTCCAGTTGGATGTGACTTGTATATATTGCGACAACCATAGTTGTGTGAAGTTGTCTGAGAACCCGGTGTTCCATGACATGTCGAAGCACATCGAGATCAAGTATCACTATATCAGGGATATGGTGCAGAGAGGAGCAATGAAGCTCCGGTATGTTGTGACGGATGAGCAGATAGATGATGTGTTGACCAAGTCGTTAGCCAGAGTGAACTTTGAATACTTCAGAGAGAATCTTGGTATACTTCAGATCGAGGTGCCTTCCAAGGGGAAGCGATGAGTCCGGAAGATGCAAATGCACGTGAGCCATTCTCACATGGTGGTAGGTGTGTTCTCCCATGGTGTAGATGTAAGGGTTGGGGTTATTTCAACATGGTTGAGGTGTGTCTTCCCATGATCGTGATGATCGTGTAGGAGATTCAGCTTTTGCAGAGGCATATAATCAGTCCTTGGATGCTCCTTCAGGTTTTGCAGAGGCATATAATTAGTCCTGGGAGATCCTGCAGGTTTTGCAGAGGCATATAACCAGCCCTGGGAGATCCCGCAGGTTTTGCAAAGGTATATAATCAGTCCTGGGATGCTCCTTTAGGTTTTGCAAAGGCATATAATCAGTCCTTGGAGATCCTGCAGGTTTTGCAGAGGCATATAACAAGTCCTGGGATGCTCCTTCAGGTTTTGTAGAGGCATATAATCAGTCCTGGGAGATCCTGCAGGTTTTGCAGAGGCATATAATCAGTCCTGGGATGCTCCTTCAGGTTTTGCAGATGCATATAATCAGTCCTAGGAGATTCTGCAGGTTTTGCAGAGTCATATAATCAGTCATGGGATGCTCCTTCAGGTTTAGCAGAGGCATATAATCAGTCCTGGGAGATCCTGCAGGTTTTGCAGAAGCATGTAATAAATCCTTAGATGTTGTGTCCGGGCTTTGCAAGGCAATGTAATAAGTTCTGAGCTATACCTACTTGATGGCTTGCTCGCAGAGATGATGAAGACCTACATGAAGGCTAGGCCTACATCTGATATGAAAAAGGGCTAGCTCTGTAGAACTTCCTATGACAAGTAGATTAGAGATTGATGGTCGAGATAGCAGCAGCAATGATGATGATGATCCGGCTTTGATGATGATCTAGCGACGAAGACTTGTGTTGACGACTGTGTCAAGAGAATACCTTCCTAGTTAAGAGGGAGTGTTAATGTACTTGGAACTTCGGAAGATATTCACTTGTATATTTTATGTTGTATTTGTATTTTATTATTGTACCTTCGACATAGATGTTTATTCCTCCGTTCGGAAGAGTTATTATTGTACTTGAGTCATGTAAAGTCAGTGAGGTTAACCCTTCGTTGTATGACAAGGATTTAGACCTTGGAGTTGAGTCTTTCATGGGTTATTAGACTCTCCTAGAGAATTCATCCTATTTAGGTAAAATGTTCAAGTGAAAGTTAAAGTATAAATAGAGAGGGTTCTCCTCTCTATTTTCTCATTCACTCACTCATTAAGTTCGCATAACTGAGGGGGAGGACAAGTTCGCACAAGTGGAGAAGAGAGAAGCTGCTGAAGACCATTTCTACTTTTGGGGTTTATGTTTCTGCTATTGTATTGTTGCTCATTCTATCTCTGAGGAAGTTGCAGGGTTTTCTCCTTTATGGTTTCCCCGAAGAAAAACTTTGTGTCTCTTGTCTCTCGTGTTTAAATGTTGTGCTTGTTATTCTCTTAGATAAGATCCTAGATAATCTTGAATTAAATTGTGAAAATCTAACAGATGGTACTTATTGGCACTAGTTCGTCAACTCAAGTGTGTTCGAACCCTTTCTCTTTTGGATTCCCTTTGTCCGGTTGTCAACCTATGACTGCCACATCCCTCATAGTTCAACGTTTACCATTGCTTCAGGAAGTGGTCCATCTATTCCTTTTCCATACTATCCCACCCTTCAGTGGAAAAATGAGTATGTCTAACCCACCTTTAACTGGAGTTGTTTCTAATGCTTCTCTACCCCAATGAAGCTTACCTTTCCAATTTGTGGGAGGTATGAGTTCTAGTCACCCCTTTAGATTCAATGTGCTGCAAAGTAATCCTATTGTACTAGGGGGCACCAGCACTGGATGTTCATGGGGCAGCCTACTACCCAAGGAAGTATCCCTTTGTATGGGGTGGGAGGTTCTAATATGAATAGCCTTGTTATGACAACTGTATCACAAGGTAGTCAACCTTTTGGAGGGATGGGATGGAATTTTGGAACATCTAATCCTTCATTTCAACACCACTTTGGTTAGAACTTTGGACATTACACTCCACCTTTCACTAATCCTGGAAATTTGTATGTTCTAGGACAACCAAATTCCAACACCAACCAATGGGAAGCTAATGCTCTCAGAACCTACAAATCGATGGCTCGCACACATTTACCCTTTTTGGAAACTTTGAATTTTCTAGACCTATCAAAATTTATGAATGATTTGGTTCGTCACAGCCCGACTTGGCCTCCCATTCCAACCAAACTGCCTCTAGACATCCCAAATTTTGAAGGCAATACTGGAGAATATCCAGGGGACCACATTGCAACATTTCACTTATAATGTTCTTCCAATTCACTAAACGATGATTTGATATGGTTGAGACAATTTTAAAGAACCTTAACCAATTTCATAGCTAAATGGTACATCGAAGTACCATCCGTTGTTTATCATAACTTCTATGATTTGGCGACGTATTTTTGAATCACTTCCAGCTTCCCGTCTGGTATGATGCCGACATGGATCTTTCGTGTACATTTAAACAAAACAAAGCCACTCATATATCTGACCATATTCAGGAGTGGAGAAGAAGGAAGAGACTCATTAAAGCTAAGATTCCCCCAGAATTCTTGTTATAGTGGTTTTTGAAATCACTTTTACCTTACATCTCCAAGGATGTTTTGGCTTCCATGGTTACCTCAGAGGAGGAAGCCATATTAAGAACCCATCAGTTAGATCTGATTTATACTCAGTCTGGGATTCTTTACGAAATCATTCTTGATGCACTCAGATCAAACTTTGATCCAACGAAAACTATCCTAAAACCTCATGTTGTTGGAGTGAATGGTGTAGTTGAGAACAATCCAGTTATCCTGAGTACCAACTTTTCAAGTCAAAATTCACCAGCAACCGGTCAGAATAACACACAAAACCTTAAACCCAACCCTCCTTCAGATGTTTTGTCAGTACAAAACTCTCAAGGAAACTAGCAGCCCGGAGGGAAGAAAACTAAGAAAAAAAAAATTGGGAATAAGGAGAAAAACAATGCAATTAATAACAACAATACTGTTGGTAAGGCTAATGGAAAAGATAAGATGAAATTCCCTTGCTTGTTATGCGGGGAGGATCATCTAAATTACAAATTCCCTAAGATGGAAATGGCACAAAAGCTCTTGGATAGTGCTCATCAAACCCCTACAACCTCCCAAGGGGGAAACTAGGGAGCCTCCTCTCAAGGGGGCAGTTTAGGCTCCAAAGAAGTTTTCATGTGTGAACGAGATGTGTATTTCCAAACTAGGAACAAAGGTAAGGAACCTATAGATGCTGACAGTGACAAATCTTTGCATATAGAGAAGCCTCCCAATGATACTATGCCTTGAATACCGAAAGGAATTTTTAAGAAAGTAGCATTCAATCCTAATGTGAGTGCTGCACAAAATTATAACATAGTTACAGATTTGGCTCAAGCTCCTTGTGCGATGTCTATGCTTCAGGTCCTCCAGAATTGTCCAAATCAAAGGAAGACCTTACTTTCAGCTTTAGGGTCTCTCGATCCTGTAGATAGTCAAGTGGCACTTTTGATTTTGATAATTGGAAGCCTTGTTTACCCTACCATGCGACTTTTCAGATTCAAGTTAGATCTGGAAACACTAAAATTCATCGAACAGTTGTAGACGAGGGTGCCTCCACATACGTCATGTCATTATCATGCTGGAAGGCTTTATGATCAATTGACGTAGTTCCTCCAGTCACCCTATGTTAAAAGATTTTGACGAGCATCCTTTTAAACCTCAAGGAATTATCCTGGCTTTTCCTATAGAGCTAGGGGGGAAATAGCTAAAGTGGATTTGGAAGTGGTTGATTCCCCAGTTGATTACAATTAATTACTAGGGATAAATTGGACTCAAGCTATGATGGCAGTAGTCTCTTCGATCTTTCCCGTCATCAAATTTCTACATGAAGGAAAGATTGTAACAATTGACCAACTACCCTTGAATAGTAATGAGTCCAACCAGGATCATGGATCCAATATTCCTTTAGTTGTCCATTTTGCAAGGAGTTGCGAAAACATTGGTGTGGGGATGTATCCTTCATTAATGGAAACTTTTAATCTTCCTCCAGCTGATTTGCACGCTAATGCATCACCTCTGCACACAATTTCAACAGTTGCCACACCTTCCATAAATAAGGAGTTTCAATCTAAGTCTTCGAACTTTAAGAACCCTTGGAAGTGTCTAGCCTCAAAAGTTGAGTGTACTCAATTCATCCAAAATTTATATCCCTTGGACACAATTGCCATTGAGAAGAAGCCCCTGAATTCATGCTTACCTTCTTGGGACATGGTCTCGTCAATTGACCAGGTGATATCTCTATCTGAATGTTTAGATATATGTTCTATCTAGGATGATATACTTCTTTCTGATGAATTTTTCCTAGAGTCTATAATGCAGTGTTCCATTCATTTGGATGTTGATCCAGTTATAGCTATGTCCATCCCCGGTTTGACTGTGGAGTCTGATCTTCCTATCGTTGAGTCTTTGGACTGTCCCAGACTTGCAAATCGGTGTTCTTACTGAGTTTGATTATGCTTCTAGAATTTTCAACTCCCGTGATGATGAATTTGTTCCTGTGGATTCTTTCATGTCTTTCAACTCTGATCTTGATCCTGAAGTTGGTCTTAGTGATTGTAAGTCCTTAGGCTTTGGTACTATAGAGTCTTCATTGGTTAATTCTACCTGCAATATGACTGTTGTTGATGATAATGAAGTTGAAAATATTTTTACCACAGTGACTTGTATTGGATTTTTCTTTACATATGCTCTAGATATGATCTTGGTACTAATGTTTCTTGGAGACGGGATTCTTAGTTGGACTTATACTTGCTTACTAGTCATTTTCGACACTTTGTTCGATCATGTCAGGTATATTCAAAACCTTGCATATAGGTTTAGGCTTCCCCGTTGTTATGATGTATTTGAACCTTTTGCCATATGAATTCACCATAGGGTCGAACTTGTTGGATCTTGGTGTGTTAGCCATCTCTATATGCATTGTGCACCAGTCCGACAACAGATCCTACCTAACATGGGTCACCCTAGTCAGCACCCTTATGCCATTTTGGTGCCCATGTTGAGTTTTTACTATAGGCTCGGGAGACTTTTTAAATTTACCATGATTTTAAAAAGAAGCCTCATGTATTTCTTATTCATATATTTATGGTCGTCCCTTATAAGGCTCTCATTTTTGTGTTTAAGTCGTATATGCATTTACTTTGATCTTGCTTACGCTTATGAGCCTGATGTCGGCTTCCACACTTTAAGCTTGTTATATAAGCCTCCATCTCTGATCTCATTTCCGGAAATCCATGTATCACTTTGCCTTTGCGATTTGACACCCCATACCTAGAGGAGACACACCCTGAGTGCACTTATCTTGCTCATGTTCCTTGCATTATGCATAAGTTTGTTCCATGCGCTTGGAACTAGTTTCGCATGCCCCTGACACTTGTCGCCTCCCATTACGAGCATTCTTCCACCTTTCCTTCGAGCTCTTTAAAAAAAGTAAGGAGACTACGAGCATTCTTCCATCTTTCCTTCGAGCTCGTTAAAAATAGTAAAGAGGCTATGAGCATTCTTCCATCTCTCATTTGAGCTCGTTAAAAACAATAAGGAGGTTACGATTTTAATTTTTCGGGCTCGTTAAACGTTTACGAAAATATTTTTATGGAGTTTTCTCTAAGCTCTTGTTAGAATCCTTAAAATTAACAAGATCGACGAGTATACTTGTTCACTTTAGACTTGCTAAAGGAATTGAAGGGACTCGACATCCACTTAGGTATAAGTTTATCCTTTTTCTGGACCTTTGTGGATTATTTACGAAAAATCAAAACTCTAGTAATACTTAGCTAGAAGAGTTCTCTCTCGCATTTTTTTACCCTTTTTCGGGTGAGGAGACTAACTTTACGAAAAAAGACCCTTTGGATTCTTCTTTAGGATTTTCAGACTCTCGAAATATGAAAACAACAACGAGTATCTACCAAGTCAGGCTCGATGTGAAATCCACGAGAGGGTGTATAGAGTTCTTGTTTAAGTTTTTCAGAATCTTGAACTATGAAAACACCTGCGAGCACGAACAGATCCGGGATCGATATTAAAATCCACGGATCAATATCTTATCAAGTATTAGTCTATCTTTTCTTCAAACTCATAAAACAAAGAAGAAAGTCTTGAGTTTCCTTTCCATGAACTCATAAAATTACACATGGTTGGATCCTTATTGAGCATGCTTTAGTTCTTTGTCAAGCTCATTAAAAAATGAAAAATGTACCTAAAAAGAGAAAGGGGAAGGGAAGAGTGTTAAATATCTTTCAATATAATGGTAGCAAGTCAACTATGTCCTTGAACAAAGCACATGTTTTGAGTCTATCAAACAAGTTGGGTTCTAGTTTTGGCCTTAGGATAAAGTTGATCTCATAGTTTTTTACTCCTTTGGTTGGTTACTCTTCCAATCATATGGAGAATTTGTTAATGACATCTCCTACATTGCAGATATCATGGTCCCTTTGTTTTCAAAGATGCCTAAGTCACTCTTATGACGTGCTCATTGTTCAAGGATATAACCTATGTCGGTCATTCTACAGTTGCTTTGACCTCATGTGTCGGCCACTCCTTGGCATCAATATGTTTAATCATGTATTCATCCCTAATCGAAAATCAGACCAACCTTTGATTGTCCCTCATGTTCGATGATGGAGGATGATTTAAGGCCTCCCTTCCAACATATTTCTTCCCATCGACTTCAACTCATCTTACTCTGGGAATGAAATCTAGATTTTTCGGTAGTGCCTTGGGGATTGCAGCCATGAGTGGCAATTTCCCTCATCATTGAGTTATGGGAATACATTAATGTCCCTTACTCAATGGATTCTTCAAGTGTTTGACTTCAAGAAAATATATTCACACCTATTGGAATGTACTAGGTACCTTGAGCCCCATTTTCATTATCGGTGGGATTCCCTCGCATTTGTTAATGGTTTACCTCAATGACTAGTAATCAAATGGTGTCATCCATGTTCGACATCAACTCATTTATTCACATGGTTAGGATTTGTACCATGGGACGGTTTGGATTGAAGACCTTGGGTTAATGCCAACATTTGTCATATTCTGTTATATCCCAAGTTGCGCAAGACTGAGCCACACTCTTTTTTGCTCTTGATGAGACATAGATCTAGTTTGTTCTCTATGGATATGATATCTTGTTTTGACATAGATCCACCTTTGTATTTCCTTGGCTATGTTCATATTTATACTATCCTCATGGATCCACGCTTGTATTCTAATGGCCATGATATATACATCAGTTATACTTATGTATTGGATCATTATTGTATCCTCCTGGAGGTCATGTTCCACTATTTGAACATGGACATTTATCCCAGGGATGAGTTTGTTTGACATTTCCTTTCTTTCAAGTACTTCATTTGAGCCTATGATTCTTGGTTTCTTCGGTTTCTTTGAATCCAAGACCAAACCCTTTATTATTTTTAATATATTTCGACCATCGTCTTACCCTCTAATCTCATACATTATGGGGCATCCGTTATAGTCAAAACTGGCACTTCTCCATCCATGACGACACTTACATCTTTTGGTTGCATGACGACACTTCATGAGATTACTGAGTCACAAAAAATGACATTTGTGGATGGAAGAGCCATGTTTGGGATTTTAGAATGATGGAATTACCTCATTCATGACCCATTTGATATATAGGAACCTTAGGAGCAATTTTGGAGACCAAAATTTCTCCAGAAAACCCCGCAAAAAAGATTGTTTTAGACCATTTTTCCACAAAAATGCAGGTGGAAGGTTCTTCACCCGCGGGTTTTCCAAAAACACACAAGTTTCACATGGTAAAGTCACGGGTCACCCGTTTGTTGTCCATTGCAAAGTCACGGATACCTCAGAAATGCTTAAAAATATATATAAAATCACGAAAAATGGTTGGTTTGGGTGGTTTTGGAACCTCGTCTTTCGATTGTACCTACTTCCTCTTCGACCCTATATTTTTCACTTGCTATATAAGAGAGGGAGAGGGACCATGAAAGGGAATCAAGTCCATTATAATTTTACGCTGGAGGAATTTGGATTCATATCCCCCTCACGTGTGCCCTAGTTACCCTAGCATAATTGATCAGAGGTTGGGATCCTTGGAGAAGAGGAGCATGGGACCTTGAATCTTGGTTTCATGAAGGGCCATGCTTGAAGGAAAGTAATTTGATGTACTTGCTTCATTGATTAATAAATATTGGACATTCTTCCCTTTCCAATAGATTTTTTCATGTATTCTTCAGATCTGATTGCAAGATGTTTCATTCTCTTATAAATGCCAAACTTGTATTTGTAGTCAAATGGGTTCGAGGAAGGTCTTTTGGAATTTTTTTGCAGGTTGTTGCATTGGAGAGCAAGAAGGGGACTCGAGAAGAGAGGCTTGGATCAACCTTCTAAATAAAGTATAGATTCTCCTAAACCCTGATATCTTTGCTTAAATATTGTACTTGTAGAACTTTGAATGTTTATCTTTTACCCCAGTACGTTGGTAGTCTCACCCCTACTATATTAATTTTTCCCTAACAACACAAATAAAGGTAATGAATCAATAGGTAGGAGAAAAGATTTTCAAGATGTTGTAAATGCAACAAATATGGTCATAAATCCTATGAGTGTTCAGGAAATGCTTTTACAAGTCAAGGAATTACACATATTGCACAAGTAGATGGAAATAATGTGAAACCAACACCACAAGAAGATATACCAAAAGTTGGAAAATCATTGCTGATGAAGAGGGTTCTACTAAATCCAAACAAGGAGATCCAAGAACCTACCGAAAGGAAGACTTTATTCAGAACTATGTGTAAGTAAAAAAATAAATGTTGTAAAGTTATCATAGGTAGTGGAAGTACTGACAATATGGTGTCTAGAGAGATGGTGGATAAGTTGGGTTTGAAGAAGACCGTTCATTTATCTCCCTACAAGGTGTCTTAGTTGAAAAAGTGTTGATGTATTTGTAACTTCGGAAGATATTCACTTGTATATTATATGTATTACATTTGTATTTTATTGTATCCCCATCAGAGATGTATTATTCCTTCATAAGTGTCGTAACTTATATTTGATGGGTTATTGGACCACCTTGATGGGGTCGGCTCTGTATGAGTCATGTGGGTTAAAGGGTTATTAGACCACCCTAGTGGGGTCAGCCCAATCAACATTATGTTAAGTTGTTAAGTTGGGGCCGACCTAGTTGAGTAAAGATCAAGTGAAAATAAAAGTATAAATAGAGAGTGTGACTCTTTCATTCACTCACTTTGCATTAGTAAGAGAGAGGAGGAGTACGCACTAGTGGAGGAGTAGTAGTTGTTGTAGTCTTCTATCTCTTGGGTTTGATCTTTGTGATCTTTGTATTGGTGTTTATTCTATCTCTGAGGAAGTTGCGGGTTTTTCACCTTCTTGGTTTTCCCCGGTGAAATGTTTTGTGTCTCTTGTCTCTTGTCTCTTATGCTTGATATGCTGTACCTGTTGTTCTTTCAGTTAAGATCCTAGATCTATTGAATTAAATGATGAAAAACTAACATGATATCAGAGCTAGCCTGAAGGAAGGCATGGTATGGCATTTATGACACTTGTTGCACTTGCGACAAATTGGAAGCTAAGGCTTGGTATAGTAAAAACAAGTCATCATGGAAATTTCGCTATAAATCCATTTTGGAAAAGGGTCAGGTTCTGAAACTTGTACAAGTCGAAGATAACATCCCCATGTACCTTGTGTCCGAAGCACAGCATCTAATTCATTGTACTTTCTGTTTTATGATCCGTACAATTTAGGGTTTCTGCCTCTTCCAGATCTCAGTCATAAAAAGGTGACATAGGAAGAAAGGTCACAACTTGGGATAGGAATATCCAAATGAAATTCTGTAAAAAGTGATAGTAAGAGCATGGACTTTAGTTTCACAAGTCCAGGTTTCAGAGGCCGAAGTTGAAACAATGACACGTGGCACTCCGTATAAGTGAGTTATACTGTTTAATCCCATAAACAGGTCACGTTGCAACATTTGGCATATATCTCTATTAGAGAATCCATTTGAGGTCAGACCTGTGGGGTTGGAAATATGACAGGTCAGGCTACCACAGGCTGAAGTTTCAGACCCTATGGATCTGAAATTTTAGAGATGCACCAGAAACAATAAGGCACATATTTCTGTGAAATAGAATTGGATTCTGAGCATTCTCATTTTTGGCTTGTCACTACTGCGGGAAATTAGGGATTTTGACATAAGTGGAATGTTGGAGTGATCTTAGCATAGGATTACTCTCCTCAGCAAAATCGAAATTTAGAGACCAAGTTCAAAGTTTTTGGTTGGGTAGAACATTGGGCATTATCAAACCTTAGTTCGGGATCTTGATCGGAAAGGTGGAAAATTAGGGTTTTTTCAAAAGATGAAATTTTTGGAATATGTGACCACGGCTGGATGCTCCTCAGAAAAATTGAAGTTTAGAGCACAAGATTGAACCTTTTGGCTGGGTAGAACCCCGTGCATTATCAAACCCTAGTTCGGGATTTTGACTAGAAGATCCGAAAGTTTCAAAGGCAATTTTGAGGGGTCAAATTTTGGAGATTTCAAAATTGAAGTATTGTGATGAACCTGCAATAATTAATTAATACAAATACACGAGATATCATAAATAATAGACTCATAATCATTTTTATATTGATCACGAGCCACTTCGAGGGGGCAACCTCCTTTGAGCAAGCTCAATACAATTAACTTCACGGTGCCTTCATAGGCCTCAACACACACTTATATACTAAGTCTAGGCACCAATACCATGGGTCAATACTATGTGTCAATACAAACCATGGGCTAAGTCTACCAATACTATGAGTCAACACCATGGGACATATAATACTATGGGACGACTTACAAAGCATATGCATCCAATACTATGGGCTAATATAAACTATGGATCAACAAATACTACGGGACGACTTACAAAGCATATGCGTCCAACAACAATATACTAACAAAGTAAGGACATGGGTTCCTAACATCCCCTCTCCCTTAGAAAAAGCTTTGTCCTCAAAGCTTTAGATGTGGAAATTGATGCAAAATCTGAAGGAGTGGGTCCCCTGTAGCATCTTCGGGTTGCATTCCGAGCCACTGGCGTCTTTGGAGTTTCAGGAAGGATTGCATGGAAGGCTGTAGACGAAGAAGAACCATATCAACGATGTGAAAAGTGCGCTCAGAACAGTGCTGATCGGCTTGTTGTTTTAGTTGAATTCTTGCCATGTGAAAATTGTCCTGCAGAATGAGAAGAAGCTGATCACGGTTTTGAAGAATTGAGTCAATTGCCTGAATTGGGGAGCTGCTGAAGGAGTATGGAAGAAGAACTGGTGGTGCCTGTCCAGAGACTGCTTTATATGGTGTCCTTTGAGATGTGGTACTATACCACTAGAGCGCTTCTAGGAAATCCATAGAAATAGTTGTCCAAATCTGTGGAGGGATGGGAAAGGGTTCAAGTAGTCCCGAAAGGAGGGTCGTTTCACCCTTGTTGACTTGGAAAGTATCACAGTCAACCACCATCCATTGAATTGTCTTTTTGAGTCCCTGCCAAAAGAAGTTACATTGTTCCTGGTCATATGTTTTGAGGAACCCAGAGTGCCCTACTGATGAAGAAGCATGGAGTTCATAGAAGAGATAGCCCCCCCGTTGAACAGATTGCAACCAATTTGGAACAAGCAGAGAAATAGCTGTAAGAGAAACTAGGTCATTAAATGTACGAGGAGGAGCATCTTCCACCATATTGTCCTTACCCTTCTGGTAAGTGGTCGCATAGTCATAACCCATGAGTTGGGTAACCCATTTTAGGTGTGTTGGGGAGGAGACTCGTTGTTCCAGGAAAGTTTCCAGACTCTGGAGATCAGTCTTGATGCAGAAATAATTCCCCAATAGGGATGGCTGCCACTTTTGTACTGTATGCAAAATAGTCATCATTTCCTGCTGAGAGGTAGATGCGGATAAACTCTTACCGGAAAGGTCTCTTGAAGGCAACAAGCTCATTGGTTCAACAAAGACACCTGCATATCTATCCAAGGAAGTAGTGGAGACTGTTGATGGGTGCATTTGAATGGAATGGAGCTGAGCGATGACACCATGTGAATTCTTCTTAAGTATTTTTTCCAGGCAATGTGAACTGATGATGCAAAGAGACCCTGGTTGTAAGCCCATAAATTTGTGTTGTGCCCCGTTGATTGAAAACTGCATCCAGAGTTCAGCAAAATCCCATAAGATGGGGCCAAGTGTGCATAACCATTGAATGCCCAAAACCACATCACATCCGCCTAAGGACAAGGCAAACATGTGAGAGTGCAGGTTATACTATTCCATAGAGATACGCACATTGTGACACTTCCCCTTGCAAGGTAAGGTGCCCCCATTGGCAACCATGACTTCAAAGTTGGAGCAAGGATGGACAAAACAATCAGCCTGTTTGGCAATCCGAGGATCAATGAAGTTATGAGTGCTACCAGAATCAATGAGTATGGTAAGAGGGAGCTTCTTGAAGTATCCCCTGACTCACATTATTTGTGGGGTAGTGATGCCGATTACAGCATGGAGAGAGATCTCGGGTGGTTCGTCCTGAGATGGGGTGTCAACAGGCGGGTGTTGAATGTCGACTTGATCATCTACTGTATCTGGCGCTTCTTCATCAAGTTCTGAGGCAAGTGGATAATCCACATCCAAGAGATAGAGCTTTTGTTGAACACATCTATGTCCCCAAGTGAATTTCTCATCACAACTATAACAAAGCCCTTTTTCTCGGCATGCCTGCATCTCTGTTTTAGACAATTGCTATATAGGAGTTGGTTGAGGAGCAGGCGTGATGGGAGGTCGTTGGGAACCCATATTTCTGAAAGAAACAAAGGTGGGTTTGGAGCGTTGTTGAGCTACAATCTTGTCCTCGGCTAGCTTAACCAACCCTAGGACTTCCATCATTGTGTTGGGACAAAACATTTTGACCTTTGAGCGGATTTCATCCTTGAGACTACTGATAAAACAACTCCTGTAGAATTCAACAGACAATCCTTCTCTGTGATTGGCTAGTTTCTCAAATTCTGTCTGATACTCTCTCATTGTGCCAGTTTGGTGAAGTTTAGTGAGTGCTCCTATGAAGTCGTCAAAAGCACTAGGACCAAATCGTGGCAAAAAGAGTTGGCAAAAATTTGTCCAGTTTGGCTTGGGATGAGCTTTGATGTACCAATGGTACCATTGAAGGGCTTCCTGTTCCAAATGAAAGGATGCAAGTAGAACTTTTTGGACATCAAAAGTATTATGCAAACTGAAATATTGTTCTGCTCGGTATATCCATCCAGTCAGATCAGTACCATTGAAGCGAGGAAAATCAAGCTTCGGCCCACGAAAATTGCTGGAAGAAGAGAACCCGGTGGCTGCAAAAGATTCTGGTTGTCGGTTATTGTTCATGGATGAATGCTAAAGATGGAGGCTGAGAAATTTTTCATCCAGATCTTGGAGTTTGATTTGGATGGCTGCAAGTGCTTCCTCCATGGCGTTTGCTCCTGTGCGAGTGACAACCATAACCAGTAATTTTTTTTTTTTTGTGGGGGGGGGGAATGGCTAGAAAAACACAAACACAAGCTTATTTAGTTAGGGGAAATTTGGATTTGGGAAAAATTCGGAGGGGTAATTGGGGTTTTACTAGGTTTTCGACACTTTATGAGGGACAGGGAAGCAAAAAAAGGGGATTTCAGAAGCGGGAACTCTATGGTAAAATTTGAAGGCAATCGGGTGAAAATTGAAGAAGTTATGGCAAACCTTAAAAATAGACAAATGTGGGATTTCTGGTCTTGGGAAGTGGAATTTGGGATAGGGTCTTCAAGAATGAAATATGCAAAATGGGATTGCAGGGATGTCAGTGAAGTTTTAGGGAAAACAGAGTTGAAACAAGAGAGATATGGCCCCAAAACTGATTTTTTAAATTTTTTTTTTTTCAGAAATGGATCGACAACAGTGGTGTGGAAGGGATCCGCAACAGATGGATATGCAACAGCGCGGAAGGGATAAAAAACGGCTGGATCTGAAACTGTGGCTGGATCTGGAACGACTTTCAGAATATATTTGAAACGGCTGGATTTGGAGCGGAAGTGATCGGCAACATTTCAACTGAAAATAGATATGGACCCCAGGTATGTACGGCTTCCTAACAGTTCAGGTGTTTCACTCGGCCACCAATGTTGTCTGATGGCTTGCATATTGGGGCAGTACCCCTCACTCCACGGCTTAGGTAAAACTGATAACCGCTTTGCCACAAATGACAGCTCTTGGTTTACCTCACGGGTGGGAACTAGTCGATCAGGTAGAGGTCGTTTCCCTTTTCGCTGGTAGGTCCTCTCAATGGGCCAGCTACTTTGGGGTTCCTGTGGTACTCCTCACAATGAGTTTTATTTAGGGCTTATGCCCAAGTACTTCCCACAGTTAAGCAGATAGGGAGTATTCCCAAATCCGAAGCTGCAACAGATGTGAAAAAAAAAATTGGTAGAAATTCCACCCAACGAGCCCAAGAAAGTGCTCTGATACCAAATGTGATGAACCTGCAATAACTAATTAATACAAATACACGAGATATCATAAATAATAGACTCAGAATCACTTTTATATTGATCACGGGCCACTTTGAGTTGGCAACCTCCTTTGAGCAAGCTCAATACAATTAACTTCACGGTGCCTTAATAGGCCTCAACACACACTTATATACTAAGTCTAGGCGCCAATACCATGGGTCAATACTATGTGTCAATACAAACCATGGGCTAAGTCTACCAATACTATGAGTCAACACCATGGGACATATAATACTATGGGATGACTTACAAAGCACATGCATCCAATACTATGGGTCAATACTATGGGCTAATATAAACTATGGATCAACAAATACTATGGGACGACTTACAAAGCATATGCGTCCAACAACAATATACTAACAAAGTAAGGACATGGGTTCCTAATAAGTATACCAGCTTGATCTGCTCAGCAAGGCGCATCTTTTCATCCAATCATATGTTTGAAATTCAAAGTTTGAATTTGTAGGGTTTCTCTGACAAACCACCCTAATCCAGCTCCAGATCCAGTTTCAACAAATCAAAGTGGATTGGGTTAATCCTAGAAGATAATGAATTGGACACCTGCATAAGTGAAGAAGTTCTAGTTCCAGAGGGAGATGAGACTAAGGCCTTACATAAGAAGGCTACAAGCAATCCCGACAGGTATGACTTGAAGAGATACATGTATGTTTTATCTGTTCATGATTAAGTTTATGATATGTTTGTCTGCATATTATTGAGGTTAGTACAATATTGATTAATTTTAGACTTGTCTTATCACCCTAGTAAAAGTATGAATGCATGTGAATACACTCATTGATTAGGGGTATGACACTTATGATTGTACTAATACACTGTGTTGTTGTATGAGGATGATGTTGTCCACTAACATGAATGGTACATCAAGAAAGACAAATCAAGTTCTAGATCAAGAACATATGACCATGGTAACATGAAGACAAAGACTCATCCATAGTCATGGATCACATAGAAGCTCCACTTACGAGTTATGTATAACTTGGTTCTACAATTATTAACTTATGAGATATGCAGGTTGCTAGCACAAGGTCTCTAAGAGAACAAAGAAGACATTGTTTGGGTATGTTAGACAAACATGATAATCCAGGTATGTTTTCCTTATCGAGTTAGAATCCTACTTTGTGTTAGGATCTCATATAAGTATAATTTTGTATGTTTAATAATGATCATTCATGAAGTTATACGTTTGAGTAATCATGGATTTATGCATATTATACTTCTTACTTTGATTGATGATATGGAAAACCAGAAGAGTCCTATGGTCAAATAAGAATATGCATGAGTAAAAGAAGTACTCCCTGAAACCTTGAATACTAACGCTTGTGATAAATTACCTGTGTATGAAATGATCATGACCATACATGTTTAATACTATTTTCATAATGTCTTGATAGTATTGAGATTATACTAATGGATGTATGATTATGTATGAGATCTTGAGGATAACACAATGATGACACTAGTGCACACTTAAGCATGCATAGTGGTCCAGGATGGATATAAGCTCAAAGATAGATAATCAAGGAAGCAAAGATCAAGAGGGAGCACACTCCAGTAGTTCCTGCAAGGAAGCAAAGATCAAGAGGGAGCACACTCCAGTAGTTCTTGCAAGGAAGCAAAGATCGAGAGGGAGTCCACCCAACAACTAAACAAAGATAAGTATTTGAATTGTCATATGATTACTTAAATAATGTTGTCCATTCATGTACATACTTATGTTCCTAGATTTAGGATGTATATTATGCATATTAGAAAAGTTGCATTAATGAACAAGATACTACTAATATGCAAGTAATGGGTAAGTGGGCTATGGTACCGTACAACATTCCATTGCTACTTATCTAGAATGAAACCTCTTTGCTGACATGATGGGAATTGTGGACACTCTTAACAATGTTCTGGTAGAGATGGAAGGCATCTAGAAAGTTATGGGATATGGATAAATGTTGTATTGAAGCATTGGCTAAGATAATTGCATGATTGTATGACATATATTCTTATGTGTAAGATTTTGTTCTTAAAACTATGAGAAGTTTCTAATCATGCAATTGAATTTGACTTGTAGGAAAGATCGTGTACAATCACCTAGAAAAGAAGGAAAACAACATTTGTTCCAGCAATGAAGTTCAAGAAAACTATCTATTGAAGATATTGAAGAATATGAAGTTCCCAAGATCCGGGATGCAGTAATGGAAGAATTCCATGATCGAGGAGTACCAGTCAATCATAAAGAATGATGTCTGGGATGTGGTCCCGAGACCAGAATGGAAGTCTATTGTGACTTCCAAGTAGATCTACAAGATCAAGCATGTTGCAGAAGGCAGCAAGAGAAATACAAGGCAAGGTTTGTGGCTCATGGCTTCTCCCAAAAAGAAGGGATTTATTGTTGATACGAAGAGGAATCTTGCTGTCGAGTTCGAGATAAAGGACTTGGGTATGATGCATTACTTTCTAGGTATGGAGGTGTGGTAGAGTGCAGATGGATTCTTCCTTGGATAAGGGAAGTATGTAGTAGAGATCCTAAAGCGGTTCAGGATGATGGACTGCAAGGCCATGGCCACACCTATGGCATCGAACCTGAAGCTATTGTGTGATGCTTCATCAGATTCAGTTGATGCCACGATGTATCATTAGATGATTAGGTCTTTGATGTAACTGACGAACACAATACCATATATTTGCTTTGCGATGAACACCTTGAGCCAGTTCTTGACTGATCCTAGACATGTTCACCTGATTGTTGTAAAGCATATTCTAAGGTACCTGAAGGGTACGATTGATTATGGGCTCAAGTATGATGCGAATCAAAATTTTAACCTGGAGGGTTATGTTGATTTAGATTGGGCAGGTAGTGCTACAGATAGGAAGATCCCTTCGAGGTGTTGCTTCAGTATGGGATCAGGTGTGATCTCTTGGTTTAGCAGGAAGCAATTTTGCGTAGCACTGAGTACAGCCGAAGTAGAGTATGTCGCAGCTTGTTCAGCCAGTTGCGAGGAAGTATGGCTAAGGAAGCTATTGTCTGATTTATTTGATCTCCAGTTGGATGCTACTTGTATCTATTGTGACAACTAGAGTTGTGTGAAGTTGTAAGAGAACCCGGTGTTCCATGACAAGTCGAAGCACATCGAGATCAAATATCACTATATCAGGGATATGGTGCAGAGAGGAGTAGTGAAGCTCCAGTATGTTGCAACAGATGATCAGGATGATCATGTGTGATGAGCATCAAGATGATGCTCCAGATGATATGCATTAGGACGATGCTATGATGATGATCAAGATGATCATGTGTGATGAGCATCAGGACGATGCTCCAGTTTCTGTTATGATGATGATCAGGATGATCATGTGTGATGAGCATCAGGACAATGCTCCAGTTTCTATGATGATGATGATCACGATGATCATGTGATGATGATATGTATCAGGATGATGTTGTGTATATGATCAGGATGATGTACTATCTGATGATGATCAATATAATCATGAGTATCAGGTTGATACTCCGTGGACAGATTGTATAGGTATCATGTAAAATATCCTGAGAGATCCGATAGTCTATACTCGGATGTTCTTTTGAGGTTTTGCTACAGGTAGCATAGAAAAGATCCTGGGAGATCCGATAGTCTGTGATCGGATGCTCTTTCGAGGTTTTTCTATCAAGTTGGATGTGGACAAGTTTTGCTACAAGTAGCATAGAAAATATCCTGGGAGATTCGATGGTCTGTGCTCGGATGCTCTTTCGAGGTTTTGCTACAGGTTGGTCGTGGACAGGGTTTGCTACATGTAGCATAGAAAAGATCCTGGAGATCTGATAGTCTGTGCTTGGATGCTCTTTCGAGGTTTTTCTACAGGTTAGCCGTGGATAGGTTGTGCAGGTAGCATAGAAAAGATCCTGGGAGATCTGATAGTCTGTGCTCGGATGCTCTTTCGAGGTTTTGCTACAGGTAGCATAGAAAAGATCCTGGGAGATCCGATAGTCTATGCTTGGATGCCCTTTCGAGGTTTTGCTACTAGAGGCATGTAATCAATCCTGGAGACATGATAGGTTGAGCTATGTGCTCGTAAAAGTCCTGGGATGCTCTTTAGAGTTCTTGCAGGTTGCAAGATACTCTTTTAAGGTTTTTCCTAACCACATAGAAAAGATCTTGGGAGATCCTATAGTTTGTGCTAGGATTCTCTTTCGAGGTTTTGTGGTGGTGGTCACATAGAAAAGATCCTAGGAGATCCTATAGTCTGTGCTAGGATGCTCTTTCGAGGTTTTGTGACGGTCACATGTAAAAGATCTTTGGAGATTCGACAGTCTGTGCTTGGATGCTCTTTCAAGGTTTTGTTGATGCACGTAATCAGTCCTGAGGATTCCACAATATGGCCATAGATGTTGAAGACCTACAGGAGGCTAGGCCTACAACCAGCATGAAAAAGGGTTGGCTATGTAGAACTTCCTATGACGAGAAGAATTGAGAGACAACATAAGTGATCGAGATGACGAGTATAGCAGCAGTGACGATGATGCTCTATGATCAAGTGATGATGATCCAACTCCAGATTTGAAGACTTGTGCCGATATGTATTGATGACCTGTGTCAAGAGAATACCTTCCTAGTTAAGAGGGAGTGTTGATGTATTTGTAACTTCGGAAGATATTCACTTGTATATTGTATGTATTACATTTGTACTTTATTGTATCCCCAACAGAGATGTATTATTCCTCCGATTGGAAGTGTCGTCATTTGTACTTGCAAGTGTCACAAGTTATATTGTAAGTGTTGTAACTTATATTTGATGGGTTATTGGACCACCTTGATGGGGTCGGCCCTGTATGAGTCATGTGGGTTAAAGGGTTATTAGACCACCCTAGTGGGGTCGGCCCAGTCAACATTATGTTAAGTTGTTAAGTTGGGGCCAACCTAGTTGAGTAAAGGTCAAGTGAAAGTAAAAGTATAAATAGAGAGTGTGACTCTCTCATTTGACATATTCTCTCATTCACTCACTTCGCATTAGTGAGAGAGAGGAGGAGTGCACACTAGTGGAGGAGGAGTAGCTGCTACAATCATCTAGCTCTTGGGTTTGATCTTTGTGATCTTTGTATTGGTGCTTATTCTATCTCTGAGGAAGTTGCGGGGTTTTTCACCTTCTTGGTTTTCCCCGGTGAAATGTTTTGTGTCTCTTGTCTCTTGTCTCTTATGCTTGATATGTTGTGCATGTTGTTCTTTCAGTTAATATCCTAGATCTATTGAATTAAATGATGAAAAACTAACAAAAAGGACATCAAGTCTTGGTAAATGAGCAGTTCCAAGTGGAATTCCATATTGGATGTTATAAGGATCAAGTAACTTGTGATGTTATGCCTATGGATGTATGTCATATTCTTTTGGGTAGACCTTGGCAATTTGATAGGAATGCAGTTCATGATGGGAGGAGGAATACTTATACTTTTGAAAAAGATGGAAATAAGCATACTCTCATAGCAATGAGCAATAAAGGAGTAGCAGAACAAGATAGTCCTAAAATATTAATGGTTATTGGCAAAGAATTTATGCATCAAATCATAATGGAAGAGGTAAATTTTGCTTTGATTGGAAAATTGAGAGTAGTTATTACTAGCACTTAGCTAACTAATTTGCTCGAGAAAATTCAAAAATTATTAGATGAGTTTGTTTGTATACTTGTGGATGATTTTCCTAATGAGTTACCACCAATGAGAAGCATCAACCATCATATTGACCTTATCCCTGGAGCTAGTTTACCAAACAAAGAAGCTTACAAGATGACTCCAAGGGAGAATAAGGAAATTAAGAATCAAGTGCGGGAGTTGCTTGATAAAGGATTGGTAAGAGAGAGCTTGAGTCCATTTATTGTTCCTACAATTTTGAGTCCAAAGAAATATGGAAGTTAGAGGACGTGTACAAATTCTAGAGCCATCAACAAGGTCATGATAATTATAGATTCCCTTTGCCTTGCATGGATGATTTGATGGATTGGTTGAGTGGTGCCAAGTATTTTTCTAAAATAGACTTGAAAAGTGGATATCATCAAATTAGAGTCATAGAGGGTGATGAATGGAAAACAATATTCAAGACAAATGTTGGAATTTATGAGTGGTTAGTGATGGCATTTGAGTTGACAAATGTTCCAAGAGATTTCATTAGGCATATGAATGATGCGTTGAAAGATTTTATAGGTAAATTTGTTATTGTTTATCTAGATGATACACTTGTTTACAATCATTCTAAAAAGAGCATCTTAGACATCTTAGATTGGTGTTGAATAAGCTGCAAAAAGAGAATTTACTAATCAATTTGAAGAAGTACACTTTCATGAGGACTGAATTGGTATAATTGGGTTTTGTCATTTCACAAGAAGGTTTGAAGATGGATGCAGGAGAAGTCAAAACCATAGTAGATTGGCCTACTCCAATGAGTATTTTTAAGGTAAGAAGACTTCATGGTTTAGGAAGTTTCTACATAAAATTTATTAGAAATTTTAGTGGAATTTGTGTTCCAATCACAGAGACAAGCAACCATTCCAATGGACTGTGGTAGCTGAGAAAGGGTTTCAATTGATTAAAAATAAGATAACATAATAACTTATTTTAGTCCTACTATATTTTAATAAACTTTTTCAAGTTAAATTTGATGCTAGTGGGACCGTTATTGGTGTCGTTTTGAGTTAGGAAGGTAAACTAGTTGCCTAGCATAGTGAAAAATTCAATGATGTTAAACATAAATACTCCTCATATGATAAGGAATTTTATGCTTTTGTTCAAGCACTGAAAAATTTGAGACACTATTTGATTCCCAAAGAGCTTGTTTTGTATAATGATAACCATGCCTTACAGCTTATTAGCAGATAAATAAAGTTAATCATAGGCATGTCAAGTGGGTTGAATTTTTGCAACATTTTACCTTTGTTCTCAAACATATAAGTGGGAAAACTAATAATGTTGCTGTGTTTTAAGTAGGAGAAGTATAATTTTGCAGGAATTCCAAGCGAATGTCTTAGGATTTGATCATTTTAAGGAATTGTATAGAGATGATGCAGATTTCAAGGAAGCATATGCAACATGTGAAAATCTAGTGAGCAGAGACAAAATTTCATGGATGGATTACACAAAACATGAAGGATTATTGTTTAAAGGGTGGCAATTATGTATTCCAATATGTTCAATGAGGGAGAATTTATTAAAGGATAAATATAATGGAGGCTTGGCATGGCATTTTGTGCAAGACAAGACTTATGCTCAATTAAATGCATTTTATATTTTCCATGTATGCAAGATGATGTTAAAAGATTTGTGGAAAGATGCAGGATTTGTCAACATGCTAAGGGGAGATGTCAAAACATTAAGTTTGTATCAACCTTTACCTATTCCTAACAGACCATGAGATTCAATAAGTATGGATTTTGTATTAGGATTTCCAAAGACTCAAAAGGGAAATGATTCAATTTATGTTGTTTTTGATAGATTCTTGAAAATGGCACATTTTATTTCTTGCAAACAAACAGGTGATGTGACTAACATTGCAAACTTTTTTTTCAAGGAAGTGGTGAGATTGATGGGCTTCCTAGAAGTATAATTTTTTATAAGGATACTAAATTTGTGAGTCATTTTTGGAAAAATATTTGGAAGAAGTTGGGAACCAATCTCAATTTTAGTTCACCTTACCACCTAGAGATAGATGGACAAACATAGGAAATAAACAAAAGTTTAGGAAATATATTATGAATCTTGGTAAGTGAATTTCCCAAATAGTGGGACCAAATACTTGCTCAAGCAGATTTTGCTTAAAGTGATTCACCAAGCAGGAGAAGAGGTCTGAGTCCATTCCATATTGTATATGGAATGCACCCATGAGAAATTTTTGTGTTGAGAAATTTGGGAAAGCAGGAGGTGAGGAGTGCTAATGGTGAAGACTTTGCTACAACTATGCAGGAGTTACATGATCAAGTTGAGTAGAAGGTACAAGAAAGCAACAACAAGTACAAATAGAGGGAAGATTTGAATGGAAGAGAGCTAAATTTTGAAGTTGGAGATTGGCACATACTATAGAAAGGAAAGGTTTCCCAAGGGAGAATACAACAAACTGAAGCTGAAAAATATTGGACCACGTAAAATATTGAGGAAATTTTCTTCAAATGCATATGAAATAGAGCTTCCACACACCATTGGAATCTCTCTAATTTTCATTTTTTCAAACTTGTATCCTTACAAGGGAGAAGCAACATAAGTTTTAGCAGGTTCACATGATGTTGATCAAACTATACATTGCGAACAAAAACTACCTATAGTAGAGCCAAAGAAGCTTGAGTCAATTTTAGACAAGAAGGTAGTGAAGAAGGCAAGGGGTAAGGAGTACTTTTAGCACTTATTCAAGTGGAAGAATCATCCACTTGAAGATGCCACATGGATGACTGAAGTAGATATTCAACAACATGGCATCAGTATTGAAGCACTCATGAGCAGGAGCCCATGAACCAGTGTTTTATTCCATGGGAGTCTGATGCAGGAGCATCGAGTTTTCTTTCAAATTTTAAATCTAGAATTTCAGATAATTTAGGGCCTAGATCTGATTTGTTCTAATAATGGAAGATTTTAGACCATCCTTTGAGAATTGGAATTGATCTTCCTTGTGATGTATTTAAACAACAATATTAGATTTTAATTGATGAATTTGGAGTAGTAGGTTTTGAATGAAGTTGAATGAAGTTTTACCGTCAATTTTGGTGGTATTGCTCTCCTCTTTCTAAGTTCGTCAATCATGTAACCCATTTACAAATTCTGCATATATGTGTTGGTTGATTCCTTCGAGAATTACATTTATGTATGGTTTTCCATTACTATTTCTTGTTGCTTAACTTAATGTTGGTTTCATTGGTTTATTGGGTTTATAAGTTTAATGGTTCAATGGTTTTAACACCATTGGCTTAGCGTCCATCAAGGACCCGCCATTGGATAAATCCCATCGGCCTCGAATTTTTGTCCCAACTCATATTGGGCTCTCAGCATTGGGTTCATGTCTTTGGAGTTATCAGAACTGCTGCTTTATTGACATCGAGGATATCCCATTGGAAGTGTAAGTTATCAGCTATCAGACATCGAGATCATAAGACAATAGAATTTTACTTAAGACAATAGATCGTAAGATCATAATGGAACAACATCATCCTAGCTAGAAAACCTAAAGAAAAAATCCCATGAGGTGAAAACATGAAAATGGGCATTGCTTTTACTTGTTTTTCACGAAGAGAACTGTAAATATTTTATATTTGATTCAACTTCAAATCCTCTAAACTCGTATTTTATTTGACAATTTCACTATGAAATAAAAACAAGAGTTTGTAGAGAATTCTTACATTGTTACTCATATTTAAAGAAGAAATGATGGACAAAGAGTGACCTATGTGGAAGTCTAGATTTATAGAGATAGTTATTCAATTTAGGGGAAAAAATACATGCTCACAATCTACACATGTTACACTAGTGCATCGACTATATCTTTTGATATTTCAGATTTAAGTATTTTTTATTATTTATCATATAGAGAGACATAAAATGGTGTCATATTGAAAATTTTGTAGGTACCAATTTTCTTTTTGATGTGATCATTACAAAAAAATTAAAAATACCATTTGAAGAGGATAGTGCAGGAAGTGCACTATGATTTTTGATATATTTTTGGTATTGTGATTTTGACATTATTTAATTTTCATTTGAGACGATTTTGAAAACAAGACAATTCATAAGCAATAGCATTCAAAATAAAATTACTAGAAAGTAACAATTCTTAATGAAAATTGGCAATTATTAATTATTTTGAACTAGTTTTGAAGATGAATCCATTGGAAGTAGCCTTGACATCTTAACTTAAAAAATTGTAGGGGTATGCCCTTGTTGAAGTCACATGTTTTGGTTGATGGAAAACTCTTAGCCAAGAAAATATTTTGGTTGAGACAATTTACATTTTTTATTGAGAGTTATTTTGCAAACTTCTCTAATTGATAAATTTGACAAACTGTTGGATGAGAGTTTTAAACTTGGACTAGATTTTTTTGTTGACTTTTGGCTCGACCTAATCACACCATCCTTGTCATGCCTCGCTCGAATAAGTGTTACCCATTTTTTCACATTTTCACACTAAGACGTTGATAGGGTGTAGGGAAAGGGACACCTTTAATCCAACCCTTCAAAATGACCAAGAAGCCTTAAGCCAAATGTAGGCTAAGCCAGTGCATTCCCACTCCAGCGTGAAACACATTGTTAAAAAAATGCACACATCCTATCAATCAAACTCTAGTAATAAAAAACTCCACAAATGCTTATAGATGCCATTAGAAGCCAATACATTGTTAATTGTAACATTGATATAATGCACCCATATTTGGTGGAACATCCCCCTCAGGAACTTTGTAACTTCCAATGTTGCAAGCACCTTTGAATTATGCATAAGAAGCATAAGAAGCTCTAGTCTTTTAGTAGTTAGTGTACACAATAAGTGCTTTGAACATATTTCCATGATAACCCTATTGTGGTAGGTATAACAAAGTTTAAACTGTGGTAGGTATAACAAAGTTTAAACAAGAGTTGCATGCAGCTTAGTCCCTGCCTTTAATAAATTGAAATTAAAAACATAATATTTTAAAAACTAAATAAATGCTAATAATTTCAAAAAAAATATTCGATAAAATAAAAAATAAAAATTAACGATAAAAAACTATACATTTATTTAGTAATTAATGATTAAAACATGAATTGGAAATATTTTATCAAATTATTATGAAATATAAATAAGATTGTAAGTTTCAATCATTTTTATTTAATTTTCTTTATATTCTTATATAATCTACAACACATTATAGAATGGAATCAAAATTTTCACAAATACAATCGCAAAGAAAATTATAAATAATTTAATTATGAAATATAATCAAGAAAAATAAACCACTTCTTAAGAAAATGAAGTATTTTAATTATGAAATATAAAAAATATATCAAAGAATCATTTTCTTTTATTTTCTTCTCATGCTTGTATAATCTACATCCCTTTAGAAAATGGATTTAATTTTTCCACAAGCAAACTCATCGGGGAATTGAACCAGTGGAACCTCTCGCTCTCATAGGCTTAGTGTATCCATTGTAACAAAAAAGAAGAATTAATAATTTGCATGTTTCTATGTAAATAATTTATATTTAAAAAATTTATTATGTCAATGATTGATCCCTTGGGAGATATATTTGCATGGAAAACTTTCATTAACAATTGCAAGTACGACATATCCTTGAGAGGCGAATGACCATTCCTTGCAAGAAAACAAGGAAATCCAATCGGTGAAGATAGTAAGGGTCGGTGCAGTAAATAAAGAATTGAATTCATGGCATCATTTTCTTTCATAACTCAACAAACAAACCACCCATGGCCATTGGCAAAGGAAATCACCGCTCATAATTCCAAACAGCCTAATTGGATTGTGGATTTACAAACATTGCAACCTAATTTCTAAATACAACCCCACGCACAGTCCTTTCTTCCACCGAATTTAGAAGAAGATAGTTATTTCATATGCTAATTTGATATATGGGATATGGAAAGATTCAGATGCATTATATTGCCTACTCAAAAGCATTGAATTTCTATCGACGTTGAAATAGTGAAAGTTTGGCAGAGATTATTGTAATATATTTTCACCTCCATGAACAACACCTGAGACCTCGTATAAGATATATATATATATATATATATATATATATATATATATATAACAAACACCGAAAGGAAATTCTTAACAATGGAATTGACTTTAAAATTTGCATGAGATCGGTGACAATAGCGCATTTGAGTGAGAGATCATGAGACATATGTAAAAATCAATATTGATTTTAAAATGGCTATTTCAATTCAAAAAAATGGTTGACTGTAATGAAATTAAAACAAATTTTAGAGATCACAGAAACCATCTCATGAAAAATGAAAAATAGAGGATAATGATATATTTCAACTAGAAGTTAGGAAGTCCTTAACTAGTTCATAAAATATCAGGATATTATGCCCTTGTTCAATAAAGATTCCTAATCTTTTAAATAATTTCAATAACTTAAAGACTTGGTTATTTCTCATTTTTTCAATAGAAAAAAAAACCATATCTCCTATTGTTGTGATTACAATACCAGACACTAGTTAGAAAATTTAGAGGCCTCGACCGATGACATACAATCCAAAATCCTTACTTAGTTCTAGGACTACAACACTACATTTTAATAGTCCCTACCACTAAGTAACATAAAGTAACAGAGTCATAAGAAATTACTTTCAGCACCTAAGTTAATACAATGATGAAACATGGAAATAATACCTGAAGGAAGCCTCTGCCGAGAATATAAACTATGGCCGAAAGAAGGAAAAACCTCCTCAATCCTCAAAGAATCCATTGAAAACCAAGAAATAAAACCTGTAGCCTCAATGAAATATGGAAGATACATCAATGAAATATGGAAGATACAACAAAAGCATAAAAATACCTAAAGATAGCCTCTGCATAGAATATAGGTCACGCTAGAGAGAAGGAAAGCCCTTCTCGATCCTTAGAGCAACCGATGAAGACCAAAAAGTAAATATTGTAGCCTCAAAGGTAAATACTATAGCCCTATACCATATCTCCATCATCATATCCTTGCTTAACTTGCAGTCACAAGAGAAAAGGGGGACTTCAATTAACACACTTATATGTCAATCATAATATGAAAGGGAACCAACTACGATGTTAACAAATTATCAAGATTTACCTCTATAACTATGAAAACAATCTGCTTAGAGTTTTAAATAGAAAAGAACACTTTGTCTCTCAGTAAAGTAATTAACAATCAAACTCCCTTAAGAAGAATGATTTTCAAAAGGAACCAGCAGTGGCAATATACATTCAGAAACGAAAACAATAACACTCTCTCGAAGCTGAAAAATAGAAGATAAAGTGGAATCCTTTGGAAGAGTGTATGACCATGGCCTTCTGATGTTTGATTCATAGTATCTTTGAAACCATGAGATTATTTTTAGTCCTCGATAGAGTTACGAGGAGGAGGAGGTCGGAGTTTGTGAACCTGCCATTTGCATTCAATGATAGGTAACGTGTAATATGGACTCAAAGTTACGAAGTGAGAGCTAGTAATGTGTGATGTGAATTCACAAGTAACATGTGTGAGTGCGAGCTTGCAGAACTGTCAACATTGCCAACCCTATCCTATGTTTATCAGATTCCACTAGAAAGAAAATATTTACAAGTTACATTTACAAGTTTAAAGTGATGTTCTATTTTTATGTTTGTCATATTCCACCAGAAAGAAAATATTTAGATGTTACATTTACAAGTTTAATTCTATTTTTATTTTTCTTAATTCGTGCCAATGATAAAATTAGTCTTTTCAGTCACTTTTCCTTAATAGGAATTACATGCCCATTAATATATTTTATTAAATAAATACAAATACATTTTATTTCATAGTACAATGTTCTCATAACCACAAAACTAATACTACATGATGTTTCAAAAATGGCTCTCAATCATTCAATAGCATTCTCCCCGTTGTTTCTTCAAACCATAAAAAATCTTAAAATTTCTCTATTTTAAAAACCTTATAACATTTCAAATAAAAACTCTTTTCTTAAAATTTCTCTATTTTAAAAACCTTATAACATTTCAAATAAAAACTCTTTTCTTAAAATTTCTCTATTTTAAAAACCTTATAACATTTCAAATAAGAACTATTTTCTAGGGATATTGTACCCATGTTTTTTTCCTACATAAGTTCTTTTTAATAAAACAAGATTATAATTTCGTAATCTTAATTTAATAAAATATAATTAGAATGTAATTTCAAATAGGAACTCTTTCCAATTTTTATACTGAAATTCTTTTTAGTATACAATGAACACACAATCTTAATTTAATAAAATATAACAAGAATGTGCACACTATCGACTCGTTAACTATAATTGGAGGACCTAGTTTTTTTTGTCACACGGTTGTCAAAAGTCTTAAATAAGGTTGCCTAAGGCACGTAGTTTTCCACCTATAAAACTTCATTTATTCCTAAATAAAATCCAAGGATTATAATTAGATGGTAATTCATTTCGATTATATTAAACATTCTTGCATTGTAATAGGGCTTGCAAAAAGGACACTAGTGAAATACCATTACCATGATGAATCACCATAAAGTTACATCACACCATATTGACTTTCTATTCCTTTATGATTGATTGGACTCCAATGCACATGTTTAAATTTGGCATGCTCAATGAACATGGTTGAAATTTTGCAGGATGTCAATGAACATGGTTGAAATTTTGATTGGGAGAAAAAAATTGTAAAACTTGTATAATAGATTTTACACATGGATGCAATTCAATAAATAAATTGAATATTGTAATGATATAATTGAACAATGTGATCGGTTATGAAAGGTTTAAAGAAATGGCTTGGTTTTAAGGGTTTAATTAATAATACATATATTATATACTATCTTTTTATTCAATCTTGATTTACAATAGAGTTTTCAAGTATATTTTATCACATAATAATACTATGAGCTTCCAAATACTATGATCTCATAAACTATTAAAACTAAACTCATTAATAATTAAATATAAGTTAATTTAATTATTGTTTTACTAAGTTAAGATTAATCCAAAAGTTTTTTTAGAGATACATAATGTTGAAAATTCTAGTTATTCCAAGATGTTGCCAAAAACTCTTTCATTTGATAATCAACCCTTGTTTTCAAGAGACAAGACACAAAGATCTTTAAAGCTCCACACAAATCTTTGTATTATAGAAGGATCAATCCATCATAGTTGAGTTGTTTTGTAATTGTCTTTTTAGTAAGGCTCAATTTTAATTTCTTTTATTGTTGGAATTATTAATGACATTGAGAGGGGGTTTGAATTGGTATCATGTGCAGATTTACAAATTATTCACTTGTAGAAACATGCACCAATATCAATTTAACACCACATCAATAAAAACAAATTGTGTTTAGATATTTGAAGAAACTCATATATGTGTGTGTGTGTGTAAAAATGATTTTACAGAGAAGACATGAGACACCAATCTCCACTGATGTGAACACCAATTCACTTAGACATTCCTCTGATTGGGACACCAATCCCACTAGAAAGCAGCAACTTGCAGATTGTAGGCTTCAACCTGTGAGGACACCCATCCTCCGCGTAAGCACCAACTTGCTGAACCAAGCTCCAACCTGTGAGAACACCAATCCTCTACACAGACACCAACTTGCAATGTTCAAGCACCAACCTGAGTGGAGACACCGATTTCCTTTCCTTTCCTTGTCCAACCGCCCCAAGAAGAAGATGGTTTAGATTTATGACTTCAAGTCTTCGCGCACAAATATTTGCACTCTCCTATACTGACTACGCACTCTTCCACTGATTCAACTTAAGATGTTGTTTTTCTTACACTGTGTTACACCACTGATCCACTCTTCAACATAAATTTCGTGCACATATATATCCATATGTATCTTGCGCCTTTTGACAAATGCTCAGGTTTGCATGTCTGCTCCTTGTGTTTCTGCATTTCATGTTGCCTCGCACACTTCATCAAATCATCTTTCTTCTGATTCCTTTGAGCATTTCATTCTACCGAAGCTTGGCAATTCAAAATATTATTCCATGCGTTCTACCAAGCTTACTTTTCACTCCTCAACTTCACTTATTATTTACACTTCACTTGTTCAAACAATGCGTCCACAAATCGAGGCTTCTCTAAACGGTAACAACCCTTCTCCCTTTCTTTTTGGACAAGCTTATCGATGCATCTACCACTTGTTTTAATCCACACCAAGGAGGTATCACAACTTTTTGGGTCCTGCGTGCACTAGTTCATTGGCTTGGTGGGACTTGTGCACTCGGGTACCATCATTCGGTGAGTATTTCATATTGGAGTACCATTACTTAGAGAGACTTGCGCACTTCCGAGGCTTGCACACATATTTTTTTAGATATTTCTTCAAACAAGCCCAAAGACACTAGGTCCTCTTGACATCAACCTTGGAGTACCACAACTAGGTGGGATTTCGGTATTGCACACTTAGTTTTATATACTTCTTCAAACTGGCACATAGACACTAAGTCCACTTTGACATCAATGACAGCCAAAGTTCAACAACCTCCCCCTTTGGCATTGATGTCAACACCTTATGAAGTTGTTCTCATCTTGATCATGAATTCCTTTGTTCTACTTGCACACAATACAGTGCTTGCCCTGTGTTTATGTCAGTTTGATCCTTTGCTTTTCTTCGCACCCTTCGATCAATAATTCTCTGTTGTTTTTCATTTCTTTGTGCTTCCTGCATTTTTCTCTGTCCCTGATACATGCTTCATGATATATCTCCCTGCTTCATGTCTCTCCCTGTTTCATGATATCTTTTCCCCTTTGAAACCAATGGAAAAGGGATACTTCCCCTGCCCAATTGCACGTTCTCTTATGAACTTGAGCTCTGACTTTGTGTTGTCTTTCATGTTGATGATGTCTAACTTTCCATGTCACTTGTTCGTTTCGATTACTCCCCATGTATTCATTTTATATTCCCTTTCCTTTTCTTACTTCGGCTGTGTTGTGCTAAGTTGTCGTGCAACATGTACATATGTCATTGTTTCTGTAGTTTCTACCTTGTCGTTACTATGGGTGTACTCCCCCTATGCAAATGCAGATTTCCTTTCATCTTGATGGTTCTAGTCTTGTATTGATTCAATCTCTTGTATCAATGTTGTATTACATAATTGCATCTTTGGATGCTTCTGCACGATTACTTGTCTTCATGCCATTTAATTCTTTTTGCGCAGATTCTTATATCATTGTTTCTTATCATTTTTCTCCCCCTTGACTTCATGCTATTGTTCCTGTCTTCTGTGCTCAAGTATCACACTTTCTGCCTTCATGCTTCTTCCTTCATCTTCTCATTGCAATACAATGCTCTCCTTGCGTAATTGCAAGTTACATTTTTGAACTTGCACTATCTTTTATGTTGACTTCTTCCTGCTTTCATTTCTTCCTTTTGTTGCATCTAATGCACCGTGCTAGGATTTTATCATATTGGAGAGGATTTTATGCAACCTAATTCTCATCATTGATTAAATACACCTTCATTAATGTTGATATTAATGATTCATATCTTCTTCCTGGATTCATACATCTTCTCATATCTTCCAAAAACTCTTTATTGATGTCACACATATCTCCATCCATCAATCGGTTTTGCAACAATTCCATATGATTGATAAATCGCGCGTATTGTATGACGTCTTGTAATCGTACTTGAGCCTTTTATAAAATATCAATTCAATCATACAAAACAATAAATTCAATTTTCCCTTTTTATCCTTTATCCCAATCCTCTTAATTCATATCATCCCGTGTTGCCATGAATCTGATTAACTTTGATGTCTTCTCAGTTTGCTTCAAAATGCATAGTCATGAATACAGTTAGCTTTAGTGTCTCTTCAATTCATTTCGAGACGCACACAAGACACCTTCCAAATCTATTTATGAGTTGTGTGTGGCTTTGTTATTTTTCCCGGTTCCTTAATATTTCCCTTGTCGAGCTCATTTTAGTTTTTTAATTCTGAGCATTGTGCTTCGACTACAATGTCTACCCATTTTCAAAGGTTCAACGAATTATTAATTAGGAAGTCTTCATTCACTGGTTTAGTCGCAGCAAGCTAATTTTCCAAAGCTGAAAATAGAAATGGGAATTTGGCAGTCTTAGATGCAAGAATTAGATGTCATGAAATGGTTTACCCAGTCATAGATTAATCATGGCAATTCAGAGGAGATATTGGTTTTCAAGAGGTGAATTGATTGGCTAGAGCGACAACAAAAGAAAACTCTTGATTTGATGAATTTAGTTCGAACGGAGCAGTGTAATGCAAGCAAGCCTTCTTTGACCTTACAACTCTGTCAACTACTACAAGCTCCTAAGTCCATTTAGCAATCTTCGTTTGATCTTGAGCTTCGGTTATTTCTACAGCCATCCAACCATGTCGCTGAGCCATTCCTATCCAACCATGTTCTGGAGCTAGATCTTGAGCTTCGGCTTTGATTTTCATTTTGTAATTGTCACATCTTCCCAATATATAAGGGCACATTTTGTATATGTTATCTTTTGTAACGACACAGTCTTTTAATACAAACCAATTTGTGCGACATTCACATGAGTTTCTCTTTTCCGCAATATGAATATACATTTAATGTACTTCGGTTTTATTCTAATAATGCATCATTTTTGTCATTATGCGTAATTTATTAGCCATTCTTCTTGTTGTCCCCTTTTTTTGACATCAACAAAACGTCTTAATGTGTTTGTTATGTTGAAAACAATCTTTTCCATTTGAGACTAATACATCATAGCACTTTAATATATGAACAAGATCATGTGACTATCTGCTACATTGTTCCAATTTACTTGAATACATATAGCCTTTTGAATTCAAGGGTCTTATTTGTAGACTTTGAGATTTATTAGAATAAGAAACAATTCTCTACTTCCAGAGGAGTATCAATTGCGCAAGCCTGCGAACATTTCTTTACCAATTTTTGTGTGTGCATGGGTGTTTTTTGATGATTCACAAGACTGTTCTTACTTCTTGATTGTTCTACTAATCTTTGGCAATTTTGAGCTTTATACCCAAATCTCTCACAAGCATAACACCTTATAGTGTGACAATACTTCGTAGTGTGACCATAATAATTGCATCTTAAGCATCTTTGCGAACTAAACCTTCTTTTATAAAAAGAAACATTGTAATCATTATCATACATGAGTTGGTTTTTCTTAGATGACCCAACTTGTTGACTTGCAACTGGAACATGCTTGTTTCTGCGAGCATTTTCTGTCTTATTGTAGCCAAGCCCAGAATCGTCTTTTGGTGACCTTTGGCTATTCAATATCTCATCCAAAATTAATGAGTTGTTCTTAAATTTATCTTCCACTTTCCTATCAGAAGTATTTTGTCATCATGAGGATCTGCACAATCTTGATTTTTATTCTCAAACCCTTTGATTTCGAAAGAACACTTCCTTAAACTCCTTAAACGTTGTTCTTCTTTTCTTACTTCAGCTAGTTGTATTGTCAGCAACTTATTTCCTTGTTTTGTTTCTTCCAGTGATGCTTCCCATAAGAACTTATTTTCTTCAAGCTTCTCAATTGTATTCTTTGTGTAGGCTAGTTGTTTCTTAAGTTCTATGTTTTCATTTTCTGTCTCTTCAAGGGATTTGTTCATAAATGCTTCTTCGGTTCTTTTGAACTCAATTGTTTCCTCAACTTTAAGCAATTGATCCTTCTGTAGATCCAATTATTCTTGAGATTTCTACAGGCTAATTTTCAAAGATTGAATTTCTGTTCATACTTTTCTTAGTTCATCCAAGGAACTGATCAGTTCACCCTCCTAGTTAGCTTCTGCATTTTCTTCATTCTCATAATCAAGGATATCTTATTTTCTCTCACACTCTTTCTGACAATTATTCTTGTTAGGGAAATTGTAAGATTCTACGTAGGACTTTGAGGATGAAAAGAAAATTCCATTGTAGACATATTTTCTAAGAGTATCTACAATAGGATTTGTTTTTTTTTCACAAGACTTATTTAGGATTTCCTCCTTATTGTATGATTTCTTCTTGATAAAAGAGCAACAATTATCCTTTTCTTCACTGCCTTTATATTCAAGATCTTCTACCATCGCAATAAAGAGTACCTCTGTTAGATTGTCATCACCTTCATCTTCATCAGATGAATTGTTGTCCTCTCTTGAATACAGACTATTCTCCTTTTTATGTTCAGCCCTAGATTGTTGGTGTAACTTTCTTCTTTCTCTATAATTAAGATACTCTTCATTGTCACTATCCTTGGATTCCTTGTAGGGACACTTAGAAGCAAAGTGACCTACTCTACCACATTTAAAAAATTTGAAGGGTAACTTACCTTTGTATTTTCCCTGGCCTCTTTTGAGATTCTTCACAAAATTGGCTTCCTCATCATCTAATGCATCAGAGAGACTTTTGTCGGACTCTTTCCTATTTTCTCTTATCTTCTTGGATTGGATGCCTTGAACGTTACTTCTTTTCTTGTAGTGTTTTCTTTTTCATTCCTCATCTCATATGCTGTAAGAATTCCATGAAGCTCGTCCATCTTTAATTTGTCCAAATCACTTATCTCCTCCAAAACTGATATCTTGGGATCAAATCTTATTGGAAAATACCTTAAAACCTTTTGCACAACTACCTCTTCGTCAATTTGTGTGCCAAGTCCTATGATTGCATTGACAATCTCATCCACTCGAAGGAAATAGGTTGCAATGTTTTCTTCTTCCTTCATTTTGAGGGTTTCAAACTATCCTGAGAAAGTTTGCAGTTTTGCTTTCTTGACTTTCTCATCTCTTTCATAAATTTTCTTAAGTTTGTCCCATACCTCCTTTGTTGATGTACACTGAATAACCTTGGTGAATTCTGAGTCTATTAATCTACATAGTATTGCATTTTTGGCCCTCACATTGCACTCATATTGGCTCTTGTATGTTAGTTTTTCTACTTTAATTCAATATTATCTAGGATCTTTAACCGAAAGAATAACAAGCACAAAAAAACACAATAGACACAATAGTTTTTCTCAGGGAAACCATAAAGGAGAAAACCATGCAACTTCCTCAAAGATAGTTTCGTCACTAATACAATATCAAGCCAAAAGTGGAAAAACCCAAAATATGTCTTATGCAGCTTCTCTCTTTCTCCACCAGTGAACTTGTCTCCTCTCTCTTGCTATGCAAACTTGTGTGAGTGAGTAGTTTGTCCAAATGAGATAGCTTAGCTCTCTATTTATACTTTACTTTTAACTTGACCTTTTACCTAACTAGGCCGGCCTCAACTAAACTTGACTGGGACGACTTCTCTAGAAAGACTCAATAACCCTATTACATTTGAATCTAGGGGATCTATCGCCCCAACTTACAATGGAGGTTTTACCTCAATGACTTTGCATGACCAAATGTAATAATGACATCTCCGACTAGAGGGAAAACATCTCTATCGGAGGTATAAATAAAATACAATAATAATATCAATATAAAATATAATTGAATATCTTCTAAAATTACATTTACATCAACACTCCCTCTTAACTAGGAAGGTAATCTCTCGCCACAATCATCATCACTTTGGACACAATTCTGGACAACGTCATCATCGCTGGATCATCTTCAATGCTAGAACATCATAATCAACACTAGATCATCATCGTCACTACTGCAACAATCTTCATTCCGTTGATCATTGATTAGTGACATCTCCTGAATCTATCTGTCATAGGAAGTTCTACAAAGAAAACCCTTTTTCATGCTAGATGTAGGCCTATCCCTCATGTAGGTCTTCACCATCTCCAGGAGAAAGCCATCAAGTAGGTATAGCCCAGGACCAGTCATTACATTTCCACTACAATCACATGTGTCTCCTACTATAGCCTCATCATATCCATATCATCTAATCATCACATGGAGCACAACCCATATGCACATCTCATGTCCCACAATAGTCAGCCTGCATCTACCAGCATGGGAGGACAATCTGGAGCACCCTAGGTGCATTACATCCCAAGTAAAACCTACGCCTTCCACCATGCGAGATCCTTCCTAGGACCACACACAGTGTCTTATGACCGATGGATCTCTCAACGTCTCCAGTATGGGAGGACAATTAGAAGCATCCCAGATCATTACGTCCCAAGGACCACCTATGCCTACCACCATACGAGAACCAACCCTTACATCTACCAACATGGTAGGACAATCAGGAGCATCCAAGATGCATTACATCCCAAGGACCACCTACGCCTACCACCATGTGAGAATAGATCTATCTTCTCCAGCATGGGAGTACATCCCGAGGCACACCAAGTGCATTACGTCCCAAAGGACAACCTGAGTCTTCCACCATGCGAGAACCAGTGCATCTGCATCTTTCGGTATCATCACTTCCTCTTAGGAGGAACCTCAATTTGGATAACACGAAGCTTCTCTCTGAAGTACTTGAACTTCACTCTGGATAATGGCTTGTTCAACACATCTTTTGTTTGCTCATCTATCGCCACATACTGGAGCTTCACTGTTCCTCTTTGCACCATATCTCTGATATAGTGGTACTTGATCTCAATGTGCTTCGACTTGTCATGTAACATTGGGTTCTCGAAAAAACTTCACATAACTTTGGTTGTCACAAAAGATACAAGTCGCCTCTAACTAGAGATCAAACAAATATGATAGTAGCTTCCTAATCCATACTGCCTCACAACTAGTTGAACAATATGCATCATACTCTGCTTCGGTTGTACTCAGTGCCACGCATGATTGCTTCCTGCTAAACCAGGAGATCATATTGAATCCCATATTGAAGTAACATCCTGAAGTGCTCTTCCTATTTGTGGCACTGCGTGCCCAATCTGAATCAACATAACCCTGCAGGTTAATCTTTTGATTCACCTCATACTTGAGCCTATATTCAACTGTACCCTTCGGGTACCTCAATACATGCTTTGCAACAATTAGGTGAACATGTATCATATCCGTCAGGAACTAGCTTAGGGTGTTCACAACAAAGCATATGTCTTGTCTCGTGTTCGTCAAATACATAAACAAACCAATCATCTCACGGTACATCGTGGCATCAACTAACTATGATGAAGCATCACACAGTAGCTTCAAGTTCAATGCCATGGTTGTGGCCATAGCCTTGCATTCCATCATTCAGAAGCTCTTCAGAATCTCTATTGCATACTTCCCCTTTTCCATGGAAGATTCCATCCACACTCTGCCACACCTCCATGCCTAAGAAATAATGCATCATACCCAGGTCCTTCATCTTGAGCTCTGCAGTAAGCCTCCTCTTTGTATCTGCAATGAGATCATCCTCCCCTGTTACAAATAGGTCATCTACATAGAGTAGAAGTATCACTGGATTTCCCACTTCAACCTTGTAGTAAAGGTTTGAATCGACTTCACTCTTGGTAAATCCTAAACTTATTAGGAAGCTTTCCATCCTGCCATACCATGTCTTAGGTGCCTGTTTCAATCCATACAAGGCTTTCTTCAACTTGCACACATAGGTTTGTCTGTCATGTGTCTCAAATCCCAATGGACGCTCCACGTATACTTCCTCTTCTACTCCACCATTCAAGAATGTTGTCTTGACATCCATCTGGTGTACCTTCCATTTAATCACGAAAACCAATGCAAGTATAGATATGATAGAAGTGTATCTGGCTACAGGTGCAAATGTCTCCTTGTAGTTTGTGCCTTCCTTCTAGGAGAAGCCACGTGCCACAAATATTTCCTTGTGTTTTTCAATGCTACCATCTGCAGCATGCTTGATCTTGTAGATCCACTTCGAAGTCACAAGAGACTTCCCTTATGGTCTTAGAACTATCTCCAAGACATCATTCTTCATAATCGATTGGTATTCCTCGATCATGGAATTGTTCCATTCTTTATTCTCTGCTGCTTCCTCATAATTGGAAGGTTCTTTAGTGTAGTGGTTCTTTATCAATGATGTCACATAGTAGGGCCACATAGTTAGATTATGGTCTAGGTCTCTTGCTTTCTCTTTGCATCCCATCTGGAGCGACATAATTATCTGCATCTTGTATTGCTTCTCGTACCCATGCTAGTCTTCTCTTGTGGGAGTTCTTCTCACAAGATGGATCTATAGGTTCTTGTGGTTCTTCCATGTCGCGGTTTTCATGATCTTGAATTGTCTTTTACATAACTATGTCTCCGGTTCAAGTTCTTCAGTTTCATCATCTTAACTTCATAAATCTTCTTGAATGTTATAGCTGAATCATCATCACTTCTTCTTCGAAACAAGTCTCTCTTGTAGGTGATGGTACTCGATCTTTCCTACAAGTCAAATTAGTTGCGTGGTTAGAAACATTTCATAATTTTCAAAACAAATTCTTATGCATAGGTCACACAGTCATGCAACTATCTTAGCCAATGCTTCAACACAACATTCATCCATATCCCGTATTCATATGGTAACTTTCTAGATGCCTTCCATCTCTACCAGAACATTATTAAGAGCGTGCACTACTCTCAAAATGTCAACAAAGAGGTTTCATTCTAGATATGTAGAAATGGAATGTTGTACAGTACCATGGGCCACTTACCCGTTACTTGCATATTAGTAGTATTATGTTCATTAGTGCAACTTTCCTAACATGCATAATACACATCCTAATTCTAGGAATATAACTATGTACACAACTGAACAATATCATTTAAGTAATTAGATACAAAAGAAATGACAATTCAAATACTTATCTTTGTTTGGTTGTTGGGTGGACTCCCTCTTGATCTTTGCTTCCTTGCAAGAACTACTGGAGTCTATGACAATGTGCTCTACTTCATTGTCTGATTCTGAAGACCTGTTCCTTTCCTGCTTATGATTAGAAATGTTGAGCAAGTATTATACACATGTTCTTTGTATTGGAGTATAATTTCCAATGTTGAAATGGATGAGAGGCTTCCATAGACCATCGATCTTGATTTTTTTTCGGAGTCCAATTCTATAGTAGCTTCTCCTACTCCTTTCATGTAATACTGAAAGTCATTTCTAGCTTCACCTTATGAGGTGGAACCTTCTGAATGAACCCTTGTAATTGGTTACCTTAATTATAATACATATTATTCATCACTTGAAGAATGATCTCTTTCTTCTTCTCTGATTCTTTTCCTGGCAGGTTCATCATCTTCCGCGGTGTGAGCATGATGTCTCTTCTTGTTTGTCTTCTTGTTGGAGCCTCTGTTTCTGGGACAATATCTGGAGTAGTGTCCCTTCTCATCGCACGCATAACATCTAATGTTGGATAGGTCTCTTCTGGGTCTTCTTTGTCTATCGTAGTTCTCCCCCTTTTTTTGATGGTGGTCCTCTCTCTTATTGTGATGGTGGTGCTCCCTTTTGTTGTGATTTCTTCTAGCGTGAACTTTGAGAGCTTGATCATCATTTGCTCCCATATTCTCTTCCCGTGCCACAAGTCGAGCTTCTTCTTTTGTAAATTCTTCCCATAGTCTACTGAATGTGATCAACTTCTTCCTGGCACATATCCCTTGAATGAATGAGTCCCATAATCTTGGGAGACCATTCAAGGTGGTCATAACGATCTCTCCTTCTTCTACCTTTTCTTCAACTGCTTCAAGTTTCCACTTGATCTATAAGACCCTTGTGAAATAGGATTGCATGGTCTCTGAGTTCAGGATCTTTATGTTCTTGAGTTGGTTCCTTAATGTCATCTTCGGATTGATGTTCTTCCCTTTGAATAGCCTTATTAACGCATTGAACATATCCTTGGGTGTCTTCAAGGATGACACATGTGGGATGAGATGATCCTTAATGGAGTCAGCAATAATACTGTTGGCTTTAACCAAGTTCTTCTTATGGATAGATTTAGCCTCATCTCCCTCTAGTGCTGGAATCTCTTCATTCACAAACTTGTCGAAATCATTTTCTTCAAGGACAAGGGAAATCTTATACTTCCATGCTTGGAATTTATCATCTCCTTCAAGCTTATCCTCAATCTTGGTGTGGTGAGACATATTGAATGAGTACCTCAAATGGAAATGGAAAAGATCTATATCTTACCAATTTGAGATTCCCAACCTGGTTCTGGAGTTGGCTAGCCTAGGGTTTGTTAGAGAAACCCTACTTTTCCAAACTTGGAATCTTGAGCTTATGATTGGACAGGAAGATGCGCCTCCTCAAGGCGAGTTGTCCAATGTACTCTCTTTTCCAAATATGTGGATAAAATCCCAAAATAACTGATGCCCTAGTTTTCTTCCAGCAGTAGTGATGGGTCCAAAAATGAAAATTCTCGGAATTTTATTTTGCTTCAACAGAAAGATGCACCCTCCTAGGGGGAGTTATCCTAGCCTCCTTTTATTGATGATCTGTGGAGAGAAAACCTCAAACTTGGAAACCCTAGTTTCCCACTGCTACACAATATATTCTTTTCAAGCAAGCTTCGATACCATAGTTTTTCTACTTTAATTCAATATTATCTAGGATCTTAACTGAAAGAATAATAAGCACATCAAAACAAAATATACGGAATATTTTTCCTCCGAGAGACCATAAAGTAGAAAACCCCACAACTTCCTCAAAGATAGTTTCGTCACTAATACAATATCAAGCCAAAAGTGGAAAAACCTAAAATATGTCTTTTGCAGCTTCTCTCTTTCTCCACCAGTGAACTTGTCTTCTCTCTCTTGCTATGCAAACTTGTGTGAGTTATTAGTGTGTCCAAATGAGAGAGCTTATCTCTTTATTTATACTTTACTTTTAACTTGACCTTTTACCTAACTAGGTCGGCCTCAACTAAACTTGACTGGGCAGACTTCTCTAGGAAGAATCAATAACCCTATTACATTTGAGTCTAGGGGATTTATCACCCCGACTTACAATGGAGGTTTTACCTCAATGAATTTGCATGACCAACTGTAATAATGACATCTCTGACCAGATGGAAAAAATCTCTGTCAGAGGTATAAATAAAATACATTAATATCAATATAAAATACAATTGAATATCTTCCGAAGTTACATTTACATCAACATTGTCAACTGCATCCATTGGAGGACTATTGTGATCTTTGTAACCACTTATGATAGATTTCCATACATAATCTCCAAGTGATTGTAAATACACCTCCATTCTTATGCTCCAGAAGGTGGAGTTGGACCCATCGAACCTTGGTGCTATATTTGTGGAAATCCCCTCATGCCTATCCATTTCTGCTTAGTGATCTTTATCTTCCAACTATTAAAATTTTATTGAAGTAACCCACTTCGATACCAAATGTTGTCCAATTATTAATGATACTGAGAGGGGGGGTGAATCAGTATTATATGCATATTTAAAAATTATTCACTTTTAAAAACATGCACCAATATCAATTTAACACCACATCAATAAAAGAAAACTGTGCATAGATATTTGAAGAAACTTATATATATATATATATATATATATATATATTACAAATAAATACATGACACACCAATATCCACTGATGTGAGCACCGAATCACTCAGACATTCCTCTGATTGGGAAACCAATCCCACTAGCAAGCACCAACTTGCATATTGCAGGCTTTAACCCGTGAGGACACCCATCCTCTGTGCAAGCACCAACTTGTTGAACTGGGCTCCAACCTATGAGGACACCAACCCTCTACGCAAGCACTAACTTGTAGTGTTCAGGAACCAACCTAAGAGGAGACATCTATCTCCTTTCCTTCCCTCGTCCAACTTCCCTGAGAAGAAGATGGTACATATTTTTGACTTCAGGTCTCCATGCACAAATATTTGCACTCTAATATAGTGACTTCTCACTCTTCCACTGATTCAACTTAAGCTATTGTTTTTCTTACATTGTGTTACACCACGGATCCACTCTTTAACATAAATTCCATGCACATATATATATCCATATGCATCTTGCACCTTTTCACAAATGATCAGCTATGTGCGTCTTCTCCTTGTGTTTCTGCATTTCCTGTTGCCTCGCACAATTCATCAATTCATATTTCTTTTGATTCCCTTGAGCATTTCATTATACCAAAGCTTGTTAATTCATAATATTACCCCATGCATTCTACCAAGTTTATTTTTCACCCCTCGAATTCACTTCTTATTTATACTTCACTTGTTCAAACAATGCATCCACAAGTTGTGGATTCTCTAAATGGTAACACCCCTTCTCCCTTTCTTTTTAGAAAAGCTTACCGATGCATCTGCCACTTATCTTAATCCATGCCAAGGAGGTATCACAACTTTGTTGGTCTTGCGCACACTAGTTCATTGGCTTGGTTGGACTTGTGCACTCGGGAGCCATCATTCGGTGAGTATTTCCTACTGGAGTACCATTACTTGGTGGTACTTGCACACTTTTGAGACTTGCACATGCATTTTTGATATAATTATTCCAACTGGCCCAAATCCACTAGGTCCTCTTGACATCAACCTTGGAGTACCACGACTAGGTGGGATTTAGGTCTTGCGCACTTAGTTTTATGTACTTCAAACTGGCACATAGACACTAAGTGCACTTTGACATCAATGACAACCAAAGTTCAACTTTGGCATCAAGTTCAACCAACGTTCCACTTTGACTTCATCACTTACTAACACTATGGATAAATACCATGAGCTACCAAATACTATGAACCCACAAACCATCAAAAGTAAACCCATAAAGGATGATATTACATTGAAGTGGGACAAAAACCACGTGTAGAGAGTCCACTAATCAAATAATTGCCCCCTTCTATTATAGAGAGCAGCATCTCCTATTGCTTATTTACCCACACCGGTATGCTTTTACCCCTCCTTTTTATTAATTGGAATTATTCCGGTAATCAACCCTGTTAATCAATGAGGAATCAGAACAGTCTCATAATTCGGTTTCGGTAATAATAAATAGTAAAAGGGTACGGATGAGAAAATAGGGAATAATCAAATATAAGTTAATCTAATTATTGTTTTACCAAGTCAAGATTAACTCAAAAGTTTCACTAGAGATACATGATGTTGAAGATTCTAGTTCTTCCAAGATGTTATCGAAAACTCTTTCATTTGATAATCAACCCTTGATTTCAAGAGACAAGACACAAAGATCTTTAAAGCTCCACACAAGCCTTTGTATTGTAAAAGGATCAATCCATAATAGTTGAGTTTTTTGGTAATTGTCTCTTGTTAAGACTCAATTTTAATTTATTTTATTACAATTCTATCTTTGATTACTAGTCCAAGTTGTCCTAAGTTGTATTGGAACTATGATTATAGGAAATTTTTGTAATGGTATTTCTATCCCTAGTTTTCTGACTTCTAAAAACATTATTGATTCAATTAGGTATGTATAGGCCTCCTTATTGACTTTTGGAATTGATATTTAACAAACATTTTAATTGTATAGATCATATAAGCAAAGTCTAATTGTATAGCTCCTATAAGCAAGGTCTGGATAAGTTTTAGATCAACAATTTCCTTGTCTTTGTCTCATATAAACTCAACTTGTTTTTCTATTTGTTTTCTTAAGCTACTTGTTTTCATTCATATTATTGTTGCAATCTCTCTTCAATTAGATTAAGGAATTTCTAAAGATGGTGCTTGATCCTTGAATTGTAGGATATAAATCATTACCTCAATATCTGTGATTTGCTTCACTCAAAATTTAGTGTATCTTTTGATTATTTACTAATTTCCATTTTAAACAAATTGGCGACAAATTGGTTGTCATCTTGTATATTATGTTTTTCTTCAACCATACAGTTTCTTAGAAATAAACCTTCTATTATTATGCTTCCTCACATAGTAGTGTTTTGCAACTTGAAATAGTTCAACCAATTAAACCTTTTCTTTATATATGTACATATGTATACATACACGTATTTCCCTTATTCCCTGGAATATCTAGAAGGAAGGAAATTCTACCACTAACCATAATAGGTCAATAAATCCAAGGACTTGATTGGATTTGAACTTGACCTAAGGCTTCCTCATTGACAACATGCCTTGTGAAATTATGTCAATGATGGAGCCAACCCTTTAGCCTATACATACATCCATCCATCCATCCATCCATACATACATACATGGAAGATGATAAATATTGTCAAAACGTTGCATGAGATTCAAGCGAGAGTGTATGGATAACATTGATAGACACAACATTTGAACATAACAACAATGGTGACTTGCACCTCTTGAATTCACTTGTGACATGTGGTGTAATGCGAATTGTTAAGGCATGATGTAGAGATCTCGCTCAACTTTGGGGTCATATTTGAAAATATAATGGACAAACTCAATTTCTTTACTGTTGAAATTCTTCCCCAAATATGGTAGGAACTTTGTCGGAATTTTAAATTCCTAGTTGATGGAAATTTTGTCCATGGAACTTTAATAGTGATAGGTGGAGGTTGGTGGAATAAAGGCATTAGTCACAATTGAATCACTACTACCATACATAACAATGGGTAACCTTACATACCTTATTTATAAGACCTTTTCTTTTGGTTTTTCTTTGTACGCTTGATTGATTAAGTAAGAGTTTCGAATTGAAACACACCTAACAAAAAATCATAGATTAAAGCTTTCAGAAGCCTTATATATTCTCTCCTTTTATAAATAAGAGCAATATATTTCTAATTTTAATTTGTGATGCAAGATATGTTCCAATGCCTATGATGTAAATGAATATCTAAATCCTATTCCATATGAAGCTATGAAGCTTTCCCTTAGAGATTTTTCCCATAGATGACCTAGATTGTTAGAATTTTGAAACAATGTGTAGATCAAGGTGGAACTTTGCCTCGCTAGAAAAAATAAACTCATCAAAAAGGTTGATTTTGTCCACTTATTAACTCACTCATATATAAATTTATACTATTGACTCTATATGATATTATTTTTACACTAAAAGGGGTTTCTCATTATGTAGAAACTTGAGTAGATGATGCTTTAGCCATTCATGACCCTCCTAACAAATGAAATCGATTGTCCAATCCTCTCTTATTATGTTTCTCTCACATTGGTTATTTTTACATGAATAAGATTTCTATCTAAATATTTTGATGTAACATAAGTTGAATCCATCATCTAATATGCCTCTCCTATCATCCACCTTTCATTGTGATTTTGATTTCTCGAGAGATTTTCATGTAAATTTTTGGCAAACAAAACAAGGGTGTTTGTGAAGTTATAAATGGATCCTATCTTCATCTCCATATCCTTGTCCCATACATACACATAAAGAGGTACACAAAGATACTTAGATATATGGATACATGGGTAAAGTATTGATATATATTGTTTTCTTAATATGTTGTAGATGCAAGAGATTAGGAAGACATTTCTGCATCTACAAAATGAATATGTCGCGTAGATACCAATTGACATGCTTGTGTGAAATGTTGAGGGTGTTATTGTTTCGTTTTTTGAGTAATTACCTATTGAGTGGATTGAGGCTACAATTGACACCAACCTCATTTGGACACTTTCTACACTTTGTGTTGGAATATTCTTACCATCGTATCTTGGTTTTGCATGCATGCATTCCATGCAACACTCCATGCATCCATGCATTGGAAACTGAATCTCCTAGCACCTAGTCCTTAGTTTAGGCCCCCTAGAGCTTCATTTTGGTCATCACTAGCCTTATTATCCACTCAAAGCACCTTGTTTACATCACTAGAGTTTAAATGAGTCCTCCTGCATGATTTTAGGGATCTACACAACCAGTTCCTATATTTGGGGCACCTTGTCCCCTTGATTGCTCAGTTAATTGACTGCTACACCTATTTTGATTGCTATTGAGTCTAGGAGCGCCCTTTTTTACCACTGTCAGTCAGATATGCACCCCCTTGGAGTCTCCTTCCCTATTTTGGCGCCCACATGACTCAGTAATGCTCATTTCTACCTTAGTTAACTGATCATTCATCATCAATGGCCACTAAACCTTCTCAAGAGATGGTTCCAATGCAAACCAAGCCAAGGCTTGAGGTGAATTCGAACCCTATCAGAGGATCTTGAATTCATTCCATTGTAACATATTTTGATTGCCATCTTATTGTTGATTAATGTATCAACAACAATGTTTCATCTGTGTTTCATTTTTACGAGTGAATTGATCAATGTTTCTTTCTAACTCTTCTTAGTAATAACATTGTGAAATTTGTGAGGTTTGTTCAAGCTTAGTGATCTATCCTGTGGAATTTCACACTTTGGGTGGCTCTTCCATTGATGGAGTAAATAAGTTGCAAGCACCCCTCATCTCTTGTCTTCATGGGTTCACTTGACTCACATTATTATTTATTTGCAATGTTTTGGACTAACAATTTTCAACAATAGAGTTTTAGGGATTTGAATTGGTCAAAATCCTCTCAATTAGAGCTTATATTTAGAGTAAAAAATGAAGGGTGACTCCCTTCTTTATTCTATTAACTAATTTTATTATTATAATTATTATTTTGTAAATAATTTCACATGATAATATGGCTTACATTTTTGCTTAGTTTTTCAAAAGTGCAATACATGCATATGCCATTAAATTCGTAGTATATTGAAAGGTTTTGCATCACTAACTTATGTCTTAAAAGTAGAATTCTTTATTTAAAAGTAACAATCATTAGCTTTCCCTTTGTCTTATTACATGAGGGATATTCAATATCCCATATTGTGATCTCTCTTCATTTAGATTGAGAACTACCCCATAGCTCTCATGCCTCAAGTGTGCCTTAGACAACATTGAATTCTCCCATGTAGCCTCAAATTTAGGCATAATTACCTAGTAGTAGAGTTATTGTGTCTCATAAGTTGAAGCATTGGATCAGTGATAGGCATCAACTCACAGTAACATGTGTGATAGTTCATTGGGCATTGTCACATCTTTGAAAAATGTAATAAAAATTGGCTTGAGAGGGGCATGCAATTTTCATGAGTCATGTTTCTATTTGGTAACAATGTTGTAGTGGAATTTTAACTTGATTTTGGTAGAAGGATCTAATAGTTGTGGTAACCATATCCAAGATTCTATCATTTTTTATTTTTCACGACATCGCATAATCGAGCCTTGGTATTTCATAAATTGAAACTATAAATTTTGGTTAGGATTTCATTAGTAAAGCGCTTAGACAAGATAGTTGAAACTATAAATTTTGGTCAAGTTTCATGAGTAAAGTGCCAACATAAAATAACTACAATAATTAAGGTGTTAATGTTGATATGTAATGGTTGCACATTATCGTAACACACCTACACACATTAATGTCAACAATCATACACTAAACCTACACAAATACATGTTAATAATCATCCACTAAACCAAGTTGGACATGACACAATGAGGGACAATTTTCATGTCCTACAATGTTTTGTAAGTTTAGTTAATGGTCAAATTAAGAAAGCAAGGATTAAAAGCTAAGAGTAAACTATTATGTCCTATATATGTTGCATAAATGTAGTTAATGGGTCAAATTGTGAGAAAGCAAGGAATAAGCTAAGGGTCAATTCTCACGTCCCAATTATGTTGGAAGGTGTTACAATTAATGGTCAAGTTTGATCTGCTTACCTTCATATATTTTGTACATGTTTAAAGTCAACCAAAAGTGTGTGATAGATTCAAATGGGAAAAGTGTGTGATGGATTCAAATGGCAAACATTTGCAAAAATGAAATCACATTATTTATATTCATTTATCATATTATATTGATAAAGTTGGAGTTGTCGAATTTCCTTGTAGTATACTTTCGAATATAACAACATATACATTATTTATATTCATTTATCATATTATATTGATAAAGTTGGAGTTGTCGAATTTCCTTGTAGTATACTTTCGAATATAACAACATATACATTATTTATATTCATTTATCATATTATATTGATAAAGTTGGAGTTGTCGAATTTCCTTGTAGTATACTTTCGAATATAACAACATATAGACACTCGCTCTTTCCTATAATGAGTTATAGTTTGCACCTTTTACATTATATGGAACATATATAGTTTTATTGAATCTCCTACCTAAAGAAAACTAATTAAAGGTCCAGAATGTGTAAATGTCTTTAGTACTTTTCATAGTATTAAATCTATGAATACAATCTTTTCTTCCCTTTGTGTGTATCCTAGATTAAGCGAGGGGCACAAGCCCATGAAGACACGAAGTAGATTAAATGTCACATTAAGTTTATGTAAATGGATGTGTTTCTCCCATAGCATATATATAGATATATATGCTTTCTTCTTACTTTCTCTTTTTTAAAGGTTGTGTGATGTGGAGGTGTTCTATAAAAAAGGAATGGTGGGTGTTTCTATGAAAATGGGTAATACATTTTGGCAAGAGGAAATGAAAATATGGAAAAAAACAAGGTCGATCGAACTTTTAAAAAATATCGATTGAGGATTAAGAAAACCTTTAATAGAGCTCTATAGCTCAATTGAGGGTTAAGAAAACTCTTGATCGATATTTTAAATAGCTCGATCAAGCAATTGTCATTAGTAAAAGATACATAGAATTACATGGGAATACTATAGAAAGTAAAAAGTAGCTCGATCGAGCAAACAGCTCGGTTGAGCTTTTATTTTAATTATAGATAAACCCTCGATTGATCTATTTAAAAATTGCGCTCAAAACCTCGATCAAGAGTTTTTAGGACCTCAATCGAGCTAATAACTCAATTGGGGCTTGAAAAATAGGCTTTTTAGCCTCGTTTTCCGCAAATTTAATTTTATTGACCTCTTTTCCAAGCTTAAACCATGTTCAGGTATGCACCTTAAGTGACATACTTCTTATCGATGAATTCATCAATGAATTGTCTATCGATTGACATATAATTTACAGGTTTTTGAGTTAATATGATATTTTCTTTTCAAACTTACACTTACAAGACCATGTCCACAACTTCGAATTAGTGCAAAGAAAAATCAACAGCTTAAAATTTACACAACCAAAAAATTTCAAAAAATATATACGCCACATATCAACGCGTCCTCTTCAAAAAGACGTTTTTTGTTTTTCAATTTTTGTAACTAGTAAAAAAAACTTTACGTGCACACACATGTACAAAATGCGATTAGAATTTTCAATGGTCAGTTTTGAAAATTAATAAAATATATAATTTTCCAACATAAATTTAAAAAAAATATGTACGACCTAGTGCACTTTGTGTAGATTGTGTTCATATATTTTTTTTCAAAAAAATGCATTTATCACTAAATTATTTCACATGCATGCAAGCCACTTGTTAACTTTTACTCAAATTTACAAGAACAAACCTATCATTAAATGTAATTTTGGTATATTAAATATTATTATTATTATTTTAAATAATATAGGTGGAAAGACAATATAATTCCCTACAATTTTGTTTTGTTGCATGTCGGAATTCTCAAGGTTTTTAAGGGCTTCAATTTAATAAATGAGTAAAATATCAAATTTTCATCATCTCTTTTTGCCAAAAAATGTTACCCATCTTCATAAATTCATCTTGGCATAAGTTTGAATTTAACAAATGTACTCATGTAATAAGAGACATGTTAATATTGTTAATTTTATTAATATTAATCCATGTTAACGTAAAGGTATTGTTAATAGTATTTTAACCAATGTAGTCTTATGGTGAATGAGGTTAAGCGCAATTCCTAATTATTTTTTTGATAAAATAAAATCCTTTAACAAAATAAATACCTTACATACAACTTGGTAACTAAAGATCTTCTTATTTCTTATTGATAATGATGATGTTTTTAACATCCTTTAGGTGAACTTGGTTGGTAAGACCCAAACAAAAAAATAGAGTTGATACACCGTTTGGTAATCTGAAACTTTTAAAAGTAAAATACATAATTCAATCTAAATTATTTCAATTATGAAATTATAATCGCATAGTTAATTATTTAAAGATTTTGTAAGGAATTTATCGCATCTACCTTGAATTTAATTTTCAATATATTTTTATATGAAAATTACCGATAATATAAGTAAAGCATCATGTCTTACGAATTACTTCCACTCTTTAAAAAAAGAATATTCTCATTAATCATAAAAATAAATAATGGTAAATACTAATCTACAAACTCTACTTTCTTCCAAGGAAAAAAAGCATAATATATTATTTGTGAGGTGGAGATCAAAATATTACATTCATAAAAAGTGTGCTTATAACACCTTTAATTGAGCAAATGGGCTCAAGAAAGTAAGGAACATACTAATAGTCCAAAACGTCATGCTACTTAGAGCTTTTTACAGTATTTTACATTCCATTGAAAACTATGTATATGGTGAAACAATATCTACTAATTAATGAATATGAAAACATCCAACTGCAAAACAAACTATATTAAGGGGGCATTCACAAGAAAAGAAGTGGGGAAATTTTAGATTGAATTATATTCTTTACTTTTTAAAGTTTTAGTACACCAAACGGTGTATCAACGTTATCTCTACTTGTCTACCAAAAAAAACTACATTAAGGGGGCATTCACAAGAAAAGAAGTGGGGAATTTTAGATTGAATTATATTCTTTACTTCTTAAAGTTTTAGTATACCAAACGGTGTCTCAACGCCATCTCTGCTTGTCTACCACACTATTTAGTTCCCAAAACATGCGTTTGAAATAAAACTGAGTGTTATTCATTACAAAAAAGGACCAAATTCATTAGTGATTGTAAGCCTAGATTTTGGAAGGGAACAGTAGATGCCATCTAATGTATAATAAGTTTTGAATTCCTAATACTTGCAAATTATTGAATCCTTTCTACATTTCCAATCTAAGAAGTGAATCCATGACATATTGCTCCACCCTTTCATGTCTATGTGCATATGTGTTCATATGCTCTTTTCAAATATGATAACATAAAACAAAGTGGAAGCATAGCCATTCAAGGAATGACCTAAAGTTGCATGAAGAGTCATGTAGGTTGTTTACAAGTGAGAAAAAATAAGTTGCATATGCACTTGGGTTGGGAATTAAAACATATGATAGTGATGCAAGTTGCATTTAACAAAGGAAGTATCATGATTGAGTAACTTGCATAGTTGCAACACAATATTTACAGTATTGATGTGGGAAAGACATAAGCAAGCATGGAAGGAATGACATGTAAATGATGAAATCAAGGAAATGATAGAAGCCATGACTATGAGTTTTGTTTCATACCTTGTTTTGGTAAATCATAACACTTCCTAGTGTTAAAAAAAGAATAGTTCGTCCACGAGGTATAGAATAGATGGTGAATGGATGTACTGTTAAGGCACTCCTTGAGTAAGGTCATCGATTCAAAAATTTGTGGGTACGATCCTTACAAAAAAAAGAACAGCTCATGTTCTCATTAAATTGACGATGTGTGTGTGTGGATAAGATGATGATAACAATTAGAATCGGGACCCAAATAACTAGGTCTATTGTGCCCCTTCACATGAAAAGACATGTCTTTTAGTTTAAATTTAAATAATTTCTAGTTTTTAATTATTATTTATTATTTATTATTTATGTACATAACATTGCCACCTCCTTTAAAGGGAGCTTTGTCCTCAAATATGTATGCGATGATATCATCTTGATTCTGGATTGGTTTTGAAGTGACAATTTGAGATATGTGATCCTGATTACAACAATTGCTTCCTTTATCTTGATATATACATGGACCCTTTTTTCTTTTGAAATTCCTTCTCCTTAAGTTGTGATGCTTGTAAGCTTCCCAATCCATACAACTTTTAAATATGTCATTTCCATTTGAATTCCATATATTTTTCTTGTAGGTTGGTGGTGTAGGTACCTAATTGCATTAGCCATTATGCTCCTAACACTATATCTACTCCTTTGAGTAGTAGGGCATAACATTTGATATGTAGATTCAAGTCTTGAATTTGTAAAGGAACCTTATGGCATTTCTCTACTCCTTCCACTTGTTGATCATCAATAGATGATACTGTGAGATTCTTCACAGGGTATACAAAAATATTAAGTTCTTTTTCCATTTTGATATCTACCAAATTATGTGTACTTCCATAACCTACTAATATTGTGATGTCTTTATTCTTAATAGTTCTTTTAAGTTGTAGCCTCTTTGGTTCTATCGTTCTTGATTTTTTCATCTTTAATGTTATCACTATTTTTCAAATGGGGTGGAATATATCATCCTATGACCAATTGAGTTTCTTCCTTTTGGGAAGCAACTTTATTATGTATCGGTGAACCTTCTTCTTTACATGTTTGTTGGATGCATGTAATTGTTGATATTGATGTTAAATTAATGTAACTTCAAAGAATATTCTACTTGTACTTTATTATTGTAACTCTGTCGGGGATGTTTTACCTCCATTCAAGGATGTCATTATTATTTTTGGTCAAGTAAAATTCATGAGGTAAAACCTCCATTGTAAGTCGGGTCATTAGTACCCTAAAGAATGTAATATAATATTATTTGAGTCTTTCTAGGAGAGTTTGGACTAGTCAGTTAAAGTGAGGACGACCTAGATGGGTTATTTGTCAAGTGAAAAGTAAAGTATAAATAGAGAGTGACTTCCTCTCATTTGAACTATTCACTCATTCATGCATTTCCATTAGAGGAGAGAGAGAAGTATGCGAAGGAGGAGGAGGATTGGCTTGGATATAGAGTTTGGGTTTGTCTCTCTTATTTGTGAGACCTTATTTTGGGTCGTTGTACTTTGGTTATCTATATTGAGGAAGTTCTTGCTGGGTTTTCTTTCCCTTGAGGATTTCTCGTGATATATTGTTGTGTACCTTGTGATTGTGTATCTTTTAGAGATCCTAGTTATGTTGCTATTGTGAAAATGTATTAAATAGTCATGAAGTTAGAATTTAGTCTTTAGTAGCATATAATATTAACATGGTATCAAATATTTCCTAAAAGTAGTAACTTTCATAAGGTAAATCTCTCTCTCTCTCTCTCTCTCTCTCTCTCTCTCTCTCTTTCGAGCATAAAAATTAGGGCTTCTTACAAAAGTGGATTTTTTTAGTGCAATTGGCATAGGGAAGTGCGCCTCTCCAAGATCGAAATTTTGGCACCAAGATCGAAGTTTTTCAGTGGTTGAATATTCCAGAAAGTCAAACCCTACTTTGACTCTCGACCAAAACAACCAGAAAACCAGAAAAATCAGAGAAAGCCAGAAACTACAGACCAGAATTTCGCAAGTCAAATTTCAATGGTGAAATTTTGGAATCTTTAGAAACCAAGTGTACCAGCATACTCGCCTCAGTCAAGTGCATCTTTTGGTGAGTTCAGTTTTCAATTTTGAGAAACTTTAATTTTTGGTTATTCTCTAATCTCCAGGATAAGATGGCCCCAAGCACTAATCTTGATGACAGGTTGGAAGGCATAGAGAACTTCCATTGTTGGAAGTATAGGATTGGACTCATTCTAGAAGAGAATGATCTTTTAAATTTTATTAAAGAAGTTGTACCAGAACTCGCAGAAGCTAAAGCTAAGGAAAAGTATAAGAAGGGAAACTACAAGCGAAGAGACTTCCCTTCTTATCAATGTTTTCATTGTGATAAAATGGAACATATTTCCAAAGATTGTCCAAAGAGAAAAGAAGAATACAAGAAGAAGAGAAAAAAAAGACATCATGCTCACCTAGCCAAAGAAGAAGAACCTCCTAGGAAGTTAGCAAGGGATTAACTAGAAGAATATGTTTTATTCTCTACTCTCTCTAGGTCCATGACACCTGGAAATGACACATGGCTAATTTATAGCGGTGCTTCAAAGAACATGATAGGTCAGAAGAAGACTCTCTCCAGTCTAGAAGAAAATAACTCCCCTTAGAAGGTATCATTAGGAGATGATTATCAATACCCTATAATGGAATAGGAGAAGCCACCTACAAGCTTGATTCAGGAACCCCGATGAAGATGAAGGTTGTACTATATGTACCATGCCTAAAGAAGAACCTAATTTCTATCTCATATTTAGATAAGAAAGGGTTTAGGGTTGCCTTTATAGATGGAGAAGTTCTTATGTGGCCCAAAGGAAAATCTATAGAAGATGTAGTTGTTATTGGAATAGAAGAAGGAGGTCTATACAAACTAAAAGGATATTCAGAAGCAGCCTTGATTCATGATACTACAAGTCCATGTGAATTATGGCATAAAACGCTGTTGGCAAGAAACACCCTCCAGATCAATTTTAGCACTAAATTTGAATTTGTCACTACATCAATATTCTAATGATGAATGATGTTATATGTCGCAACCTTAATCAACACTCATTAATAAATATTTTAGGAGTGCCTTCAAAATATTCGATTATGAAGATACTCGCAATAAGGTTCAAATATTGAATGATACATAGAGATTGAAAGATTTGATGTCAGTATCCAAATGAGTTGACCTTTTAATTTCAATTTCTCATTTTTTGGTTGGTCATCTATGCAGATCATAACCCTAGAAATTAGCAGCTCCTAATTTTACAGATTAGATAATTTATGTAAAGTGAAGTCATGCAAAATTATTACATTCGTTATTTTAATGTTTTGACTTATGGAATAATCACTTGTATGACCTATCATTATTTTGATCTATCTTCTTGATCTCAATGGATGTGCTTATCTTAAAGACCTGATCTCATTATGGTAAGCTTGGTGATAAAAATCATTTTAAATCATTGTTATGATTTGTCATTTCCATATTTCTATTCTTATATGTAAACTCTACATTTTATGATAAGAAAGATCTATGTAACTATGACTCTTTTGTCAAACAATTGGAAGTGAGATCTATTCAAATGGTTTGATTGTATTAGCCCTAACCATTCCTTGTAGCATGATTACAACCATGCTTATGCAACGTTAACAAAGATTTAGGTTTGATTATTAATCTTAATCCCGATTAAACTTTGGTTATTATTAACGTATATGGTGGAGAAAATTTGCAATTGGAATCTTCAATTCATGATTAAGGGTTAGCTCGAATTGTTTGTTTTCGTTCTATGGCCGAATTAGCCGAGCGGTAAGTCGATTCTAGCATTGAAATTTATGACAAAGATTATGGATTGATATTTTCATTATGAGCTGTTTCCATCTGTTGAGTCATGATGACACAAATGTCACTTCTTGATATCGCATACTCATCAAAACCTTGAAAATCATTATTATACTGTATGTGTTCTACTAATTTAAATGTCGGGCTCTGGTTCAAGGCTATCATTAATTCATACCCCCATTCAATTTTCGATTACCTATTTCACTCAGGCAATATGAAGTTGATTATCATTTTGCTGATTCAAAGGGCTTTAGATACCGGTCCTTTAGATTCTCCTCTCTCGATTTTTCACCTATCTATAACCTCTGCTGTCTCCCTCACCCTCATGGCTCCTGTAACCCGTTTCGAGCTTTTTGGTGATGGATATTTAGACGTGGCTCCAGAATGCACAGAACTGGTTAAAAGGGCAGGATGGCTAGGGTTTTTACAGAAGTTCTCTGGTTTTAATATGGCAGTTTCTAGGGCGTTTGCAACTTCATTTGATAGTGTAAAAGCACAAATTGGGGATATTGAGTTGCAGCTAATAGAGGAATTCGTTTCCAAGGCTATACGTTTGTCACTGGTTGGGGAACGTTGGTTCAAAGGGAAGCATATGAAGAGTGAGGATTGGAGGGAGTTTCTGACTGTGGCTAATCAACAAATAGAATCAAAATCTAGTTTTCCTTCCCAAATGATGAAAATGAAGTGGTGGTCGTTGGTTGGGGTTATCATCAGGTATGTTACATGTGAGGGCCGACTTTCTCAGACCCATTTCTATCATCTTCGCCTGTTAATGGTTTTCAAAGGTCACCCTAAAAATATGTCATGCTATTTCATGAATAGTTTACAGAAGATGGTATGCGCATACCAGAGTAATGTGAGTGATAAAGAATGTAGTTTGTTCCGTCATGGGCTAATTAAAATCCTTGTTTCACACTGATTGGGAGAATTGGGTGACAATTGGGAGACGTTCCTTGCCAGGAATGAGTTTGGGATTAACGATGAATGGCCCCAAAGAAGGTAAAAACCAGACGAAGGTGTGTTGAGACTGAGGTAGGATAACCTAGTTCTGAAACTAACCCTGAAAATGGGATACCAAGCCCCGGTGAAACCCTAGGTGACAATGACCCTGAGTTTGAATATGGGGAAAACCCTAAGATGTCTTGTGACGATCCAAAGATGGAAATAGATAAACCTTTGGATGCTCCACCAAATCTAAACGATGGTCTTCCCTGTCTAGAAACAAGTGTTGGTCATGAACTGGATGAAGATGAAACAAGTAAAGTGCTGAGTGATCGGGCAACTCGTTGAACTACTCATAGCATGACAACCGCACTCCTTGTAGAAAGTAATTTAGTTGCAGGGGATGCCCCTATCATTGAATTAAGTCACTCTTTGGAGTCTCGGAAATATGAAGCTCCCGTGAATCATATTGATCTGAAATACATGTACGATTCAACCTCCGAGACACAGTCTAGAAACGCCTAGCAATCCAATCCTATTCCCCATATAGATATATAAGTCGACCAAAAGCCGTGTACAGAGGTAGAAAAGGTTGGTGAGCCGAATGTGGAACTAGCAAAATTACTTATAACAACACCCCAAACTCAGGTGATATCATCCTTTGAGACTGATCTTAAGGAAGCTCAAATCGTTAACACTTTCGCTATGGAAGAAATTGCCAACCTGAAAAGTGAATTGGCGAACTAGGTCGAAAAATGGAATTGTCTAAAAGAGCAGAAACGCAGATATAAAGCTTATGGAAAGAACCTTTTGTTGAAGAACCGGAAATTAGTTAAACAAAACAAAATTGCAAATACAAGGGCCGTGAGATTTAAAGCCAAACTAAACGAAGCAAGGAGGATCGTTCTGGTTCGAGTTTCTGTCGAATCATCCCCAAAACCCTGATTCTCTTAGAAAGCAATTTCTATTTTTGTTTGATAATTGAATTTTTTCGACTTATAGGGATTATAAACAATCGGCAAATACATGCAAATCATTCAAATTTTGGCCCCAGTTTTTAATACAAAGTGTTCTATAAGGACACCTACAGAATTAAAATTCTGGAGGCATCCTATTTATCATTCATTTTTGTTTATTAACACTTTGTTACTGATTACGTTTTGAAAATTACAGGTGGCGTTTTGATTTATAGATGGAAGATTGATTTTGTTGCTTACAGTTTTGGAACCCACCAACAGGAGCTTACCCGTGTCTTCATGCTATGAACGTGCAATCATTTGCTGATCTGTTGGCAGCTTGTTTTCTATTTTGGTTATTGACAGTTGATTGGATGTCAGATGTGAAGAACACCTTCATTCAGAGGAGTCACGATGCTGGACTTTTCTAGTAAGTCAGTCGTTTCTACATTACTCTATCCCGGATGTCACTCAATGGAACACCTAGAATTATGCCAGAACTGGCATCAAGTTATATTTGATTTCTGTTGTATATTCGGATAGAGATCCACGTCGTTTCATAGAGATAGGGTGGTTAAATGATTAGATGCCCTGTGGTCTCTTATATACACAAATTTCAAACATTGTATATTTGTTTGATTTCTTGGACATTAGAGAAACTTATTTTATACAGTATCTTGTCATATTCTGTGTAATTTATATCTTTTTTGAACTTTTTTCTGAAGATTGAAGTCATTGCAGAACCTTGGAGGCTTTGGTTAAGTCTTTGAATATCATATTAATATACTGTATCTTTTCACTGTTTCATTCTCTTTTGTTTTTCGTTCACTTACATATATGTATACCTTGCGATGATATATGAAGTTAATGTGTGGTGATTTCGAATTAATATGCTAACTTGGAACATGAATGATTTATTCATAATTGAAATTAATAAACTGTTTTGTTATTTTAATCTTTGATAAATCAGTTCTCATTATATGTTAATTTGTATGATGATTGTATTTCATTTACAAGTTAATACATAATTACATATTTCTATTGTTTATAGAATTGTATCTTCAACTTAGCATCGTTGATTTCAAGTTTGAAACTCTTTTATAATTATTTAGTAGATTTTTATCTTTTGTGAAATGATTAAAGATTTACTTCTGAATCTGGAGACCTTTCTACCAATTGAGAAGTATCAATTATTTTTCCCTTTTGAACCTTAGATCAACATTATATTTCATGCTCTTGGCCAAGATAGATAATAAGCATTTTAGTTTATCATAGAATAGAATTAGGAGCTACTAATTTTCTGCATTTAGTATAAAATAGTCTTTAGAATTAGCTAGTCATTAGTTTAAATTTCTCTGATTTGTTAGCACATTGGTTTAAGTAAACTTGACACAAACTCACCTTAGAGAGACTCTTTACTTTGAAGAGCACATCATACAGGAAATAGGGCCTTGATCCTGTGAAAGACAGTTACCTTAAACACATACAAGATTGCATTAAGTCAAGTGTGTGGGATGTCTTTCCATTAGTTGGGATAGGATAGTTTTTAGGGCCAACAAATGGCACTAGAAGGAGGGCCTGAGCTAAAAATTTAATGGCTGAACAATCACATACTACCCCTAAAACCAGTCAAACTACTTCCCTTCTCAGTAACCTTGAAATGGTATCTAGCTCAATCCCAACTTCACAAATTGATTTCACTACAACACCTCTTGTGAATACGGTTAGGGTCGCTATAAGGCATGACACCAGTCTTCCACTAGTTACTTCGGAAGATATAAACGAAGCCATAGAGGAATCAAGAAGAATTTTGACTAGAGGCTATTCTCTCCAGACAGGGGTTCCCCCAATCAATTTCGGTCTACCAAATAGGTCTCGTCACCAAAATCAAACGGTTGTTGATCCAATTAATGAAGAAATTCTTCAAGCCCCGAGAGGATCCCCTGACTATCGTCTTAGAAGCCTTCTCAAAGGAGAAATAAATACAAACACATCATGACAACTTCCAACCACTGGTGGTTTTGACAAACCTCCCTCACCCCCCAAGTCACCACCAAATAGCTCTAGTGATCACAACAATGAATCTTCATCAGATTCAGAGTCTTATCAAGATATGGGTGACCGTGATGGAGGAGACCAAAACGATAATATACCCTGGTTACGACGCGATGCAGTTGCTGTACCTGGGGCACAACACAACTTACCCAAGCACCCTGACAAGCTCCTACCCATGTTTGACCCAGACAATAAGGAGCCTCCAGAAAATCACATTTACAAGTTCATCCTAGCTATTCAGACCATGAATGTTCAACATGAGGATGTTGTATGTCGCTTATTTCCTTTGACTTTCGAAGTGAAAGCTGCAGTTTGGTGTTTTTCGTTGACCCAAGGATCTATAACTAGCTGGATTGATTTCAGTCAAGCATTCATAAATAAATTTGGCGAGGATAAAACTCCTGTTGTGGTTGCCTTGGAATTGGCTAGAATCAAAATGGAAAATAAGGAGTGAATAAAAGACTTCAACTAATGATTCCTTACTTTGATGAATAGAATACCAGTACTTTGCTAGCCTCTATAGGATATTATAATTGAGAACTATGCCTCAGCTTTACCTAAATCACTTGGCATGTTCATTAAGCAAGCCGGTAAAACCACCCTGGTTGAAACCTTTGAAGAAGCAATAAAACTCGAAAAGAATTCCATGACATATGAGCCAGAAAACAATATCAAGAATGATAACCCTATTCGTAAAAGAAATGACACTATATCAAGAGTCAACTTAGACAAAAAAGACTCCTCTACTTTCGATATGGAAAAAATTCAACAAGCAATAAGGTCTCTTACAAATGAGGTAGTGATATTAAAATGAAACAACGGAGAAGGTACATCGAATAGAGGAAATTTTAAGACTCCATATCAACTGTATACATCCCCAACACAAGACAGAACACTCCTCTTAATGTTTCAACAAACGAGGAGATCTTCAATACAATTAGGGTTGTCTATGCTTTACCTGAAACTTCACTTGACCAAGAGTTAGAAGAACAATAGGAACACGAACAGCCTGAACTTGAAGAAGAAATCTTTGAAGATCCCCTCCCATTTAATTGTCATTTCTGGGATAGCTCAGTCAATGGGGAAGGGTGTCATGATAATTCTGTTTTTTTCAATCAACACACTCATAATATCATAAGTAAGGGACCTGTCAACTCGCAGCCATCATCCACACCTAGGAACAGTCCCCTACCCACGAATCAGCACCCTATAATTCAAGATAAGGATCTCCAATACGACATCATCGATGATCTTAAAAAACAAAGAGCAAACATCAGCATGTTTGACTTGTTAAGAATATATCCTACGCCAGGAGGTTCAATATTCTCAAATTTGGCATCTCCATCCAATACCAATAACAGAAGAAATCATCCCTCTATGCCCACAAGCAATAGTTCTGACCCCTCCACCAATAAAGCGGCAACAAGTTTCAATAACAACACCAAATCAGCTGCTGGTAGGGATACACTAATAGGGAAAAATTCTAAATCTATGACTCCCCCTTTCCTATTGACGTTTGAAATATTTAACCAGAACGTCCATAATTGCATGGTTGATTCCAGAGCATCATCAAATGTTATGCCTTATTCAGTATGTAAGAAGTTGAATGCTAAGCTCACACCTTGTGAAACTCAGATTAGTCAATTAGACCAATCTAAGGTCAAGATCGTAGGAGAGCTGGAAGGAGTGTTGATTAGGATGGCTACCAATCCGCAAATTTTCCAAGTTATTGACATTGTGGTGGTAGACATACCTGATGTGTATGTGTTGTTCCTAAGTCGTGACTAGTCTCAAGCTTTAAAAGGCTATTTTTCGACCGATTGGTCACACTTGTGGTTACCTAAGAATGGGCGGCCAAATCAGATTAGGATTGGTAGGGAAAGATATATGAAGCATACGGTGACTGAGATTGATTCTCCCAACGAACCGGTCATGTTTAATGATTCTATTTTAGGGAACTATGGTTTTGACTCTGATTTAGGCACTTTTTTTGCACATAAATTAGCATTTGCTGATTCTGTAAATAAATAAAAAAATTTGCATTGTGACTTTCAGGAATCTCCTCCCAGTTTAGTTAATGCTGTAAATAGTGTGAATAATGTAGATAATCTAGTTGATAAGCCTTGGCATTTGTACTTTGATGGTTCATCATCTAAGGAAGGTGCAGAAGCTGGTTGTATGCTTCTTGATCCAATTGGAAACAAACATCTGTTGTCATGCAGGATGGAATTTTTTTGCACCAATAACATAGAAGAATACGAAGCTCTCATCCAAGGGCTCCAGAAAGCATTAGATTTGAATGTTAAGGTATTAATTGCATTTGGTGACTCTGAAATTATAGTTTGACAAGTCCGCAATTCCATTCATTGTTTATCTAATCACTTGCGAAGTTATCAGAAAGAGGTATGGGATTTAATTTCAGCATTTGATGCCTTTAATATTAACTGTATTCCTCATTTTCAGAATCAAGAAGCTGACCTTTTGGAAAATGTGGCCTGATGGCTTATTCCATCGGAAAATTTCTCTCCCAATGCTTTTTCTGTTGAATTATTGTTTAGATCGTCAATCCCTGACAATATCACTAACTGGCGTGTCTTTAATGATGATTCATAGAGTATTAATTTCCTAATGGGAGAAGATGCTTTCAAAGAATCAACAATTGACGAGATCACACATGATGAAGATCTGTGCAATTTCTCGATAATCCATCTGCATCATTCTGTTGACAAGTCTTTTGAGCTGATAAATTCGATCCCTACATTTGTTCTCAGACTTGAGAAGTTTTATAACCTGCATGATAAGTTTAAAGGAGTTCCTAATTGCAAGACAAACAGTTTTAGCATGCACTTTGAAACTATAAACTTAGGCACAAAATCAAACTCTCAGAACATAAACTTAGGATCAGATTGCACTCAAGCAGAAAAATCAGCCTTTGTGAAACTGTTCAGGGAATTCAAAGACATATTTGCATGGACATATGATGACTTGAAACCCTTTGACACGCAAATAATTCAACACGTAATTCCTATGAAGCCTCAATCGAATCCATTCCAACAGAAACTAAGGAAGATGCACCCTACTTTAGAACCGATAGTAAAAAAAGAATTGAACAAACTACTTGCTGCCAGAATTATATTTCCGATACGTTACACACAGTGGGTAACAAATCTTGTTCATGTTAGGAAGAAAAATGGAGACATTAGGTTATGTGTATATTTCTGAAACCTAAACCGATTGTCAGAGAAAGAAAACTATCCGGTTCCACCAATGGAACAGATCCTCCATAAAGTATCCAGTGCTCAGATGTTGTCTTTATTAGATGGTTTTTCTGGGTACAACCAAGTCCTGGATTCTCCTGCAGACCAACTAAAAACCACCTTTAGAACCCCTTGGGGAACCTATGCGTACAGGAAGATTCCCTTTGGACTTCTAAATGATGGGACTACTTTCCAAAGGGAAATGCATGTTGCCTTCAGAGTTCTGATCAACAATTCTATGGTTGTCTACTTAGATGACGTCACGGTATTGTCAAAAAACAAATATGATCATATCTTGCACCTGCGGAAAGTACTTGAATGCTGTAGAAGGTTTGGTATTTTCTTAAACCCTAAAAAAACAATCTTTGTAGTCACAGAGGGAATTTTGCTAGGATTTGTGGTATCAAAGGAATGGATTATGATTGACCTCGAGAGGACTGAGGATATCTCTAAGATTCCTTTCCCCCTACTAAGAAAGCAATGCAGTCCTTCATGGGAAAGATAAACTTTGTGAGGAGATTTGTCCCGAGTTTTTCTGAGATTTTTCACCCATTGTAGAACATGATAAATAAAGACAGGAAATTTTCGTGGGGAGACAAAGAGAGGGAGTCATTTATCAGAATTAGAGAAGCCATAGCAGAAGCTCCCGCACTCTTAATTCTTGCCTTTAGGAAATAGTTTATTCTTTATACCTTCGCCTCAGACATATCTTATGTCGTTGTCCTCACCCAGAAAAATCAAGAAGACCATGAAGTACCTATATCATTCATGAGCTCAAACTTAAAAGGAGTTGAAATGAACTACCATGAAGTAGATAAACAAGCCTTTGTTGTGTTCAAAGCAGTAAAACATTTCCAGCCCTATCTTCTGAAGTCAAAAACTAAGGTCATTGTTCCATTTTTCGTTGTAAGAAATCTGTTAGTTTAGAAACATTTAGGGGGAATGAGAGCACATTGGATGGCTTCTTTACAGGAATATGACCTAGAGATTAAACCCTATCAGGTTGTGTGAGGGTTAGGATTGCGTAAACTGGAAGATGAATCAGCACACCTGCCTGCTAACTAGGATGATTTATCCTTATATCATTCATTGCTGCAAAAGGAAGTTTTCTTTATCCCAGATCCTATCAATTCTTGGTACACTGACATCCGTACTTATCTTGAAATAGGCAGTTCCCCAGACCACTTGGAGCCGAACAAAAGGAGAGCTGTTAGGTTGAAATAAGCACCTTACTAGCTGGTGAACAATATACTTTTCAGGAGGAATGTAGATGGTGTTCTGCTCCGCTGTTTAGAAAAGGAAGAATCTGATTTAGTTTTAAAACAACTGCATGATGGCCCTGCTGGTTGTCACTTCGGTGGCGATACCACTGCTCATAAGGTGTTGAGAGCAGGTTATTTTTGGCCAACCCTATTTAAAGATGATCATTCCTTTGTGAGAAGATGTCAAGACTGTCAGATGGCATCTGGCAGAGTCAAAAGGCTAGCTTTTCCTTTACAGCCAGTGGTTGTAGATAGGCCCTTTCAACAGTGGGGAATAGACATAGTGGGACCAGTCAATCCTCCCTCCTCTCTTCAACATAAATACATCATAAACGCCACTTATTATTTCACCCGATGGTCTAAAGTTGCTCCACCTCGGGTAGTCAACACAAATCAGGTACTCAATTTCGTTGAAACTCATATAATCACTAGATTTGGGCTTCCTGAGTCTCTAGTCTTCAATAATGGGTCATATTTCTCTTCTGGAGAATTAACTGAATTTGCATTAGAAAAAGGAATTAGAATAAGGTATTCAACAAATTATCATCCACAAGGCAATGGCCTTGCTGAATCAACAAATAAAAACTTGCTGAAGATTCTGAAGAGATCGATAGCTAAAAGTCATAGGAATTGGCATACCATTTTGTATCAAGCACTATGGGTTGACAGAGTTACCCCAAATTCATCTGTCGGTAATTCTCCATTCTTTTTGGTGTATGGCATTGAAGCTATTCTTCCCCAAATCTATTTATGCTTTCATTACAACTTGCACAATTTGTACAGGATACAGAATTCTCTACCATTGAAAAGAGAATTAATATGTTGTTGAAGTTGGAGGAAGAGAGGGAAAATGCAAAACGACACTTCTCAAAACACCAGCAAGTCATTAAATCCTGGTTTGATCACAATTCATCCTCAAACAGAGATTTCCAGATAGGTGACCTAGTTTTAAAATGGGACAAGGCACATGAGGGAAAAGGGGAACACACGAAATTCCAACGCCTCTGGTTAGGTCCATACGCAGTAGTAGAAAAACTAGGCCCGAGCACGTTTCAGTTGCAGACTTTGCAAGGACAGCTTGATACCTTTCCGGTGAACGGACAAGTCCTTGAAAAATATTTCCAGTAGTCTTGCATCGCTCAAATCACTCTCATTGTATATAAACCATTGTATATATATTTCTGTACATATTCACCTTTTCATTCTGATTTCTAGGTCTGTACCATCTGATGAGCTTTAATTCAGTCATCAATTCTACTTGTTTATAATTTCTGTACATAACAGATGATTAGTATTTGTACATATAATTGTTTATATTAACCCTTGTTTGGTTCTTATCAGGTTGTCTTTGTTTAATTGCTTCTGATCCAGCCAAATCTCATTCCAGGATAAGTCACATGACTGTGTGATCTCATAAATATCATTCTGCAGAAATCATTCTAATCCCTTTGACTCTAAGAATTGGTTGAATCATGCTAAAATTAAAACAACCTGAAACTATGAGAATACTTCTGTCTGCTGAATTTGAAAATATTTTGTACAAAACATCGTACATAATTAGCATGCTCATTTCTGTAAATATTTTCTTCATCAGACACATCCTGCACTTTCTCATAAATCTGGTGTGAATATATGACATGGCTTGAAGAACTAGTTAGCTGGTCAAAGTGTGCCAACTAGAATGACTGAAATACATATCAGAACGTAATTGCTGATTTTGCTTGAAGTATCTGATGCCTCCTAAGTGAGTTGATCCCACAGCTTGTTTTATTTTGTGACTCTAATGTTTCTTGTAGTAATCCTTGGTTGTTATCTTTGGATATCTACCTACAAACCAATGACCCAGGAAATTTATTTACTGGTTCCAGTAGAGTCTACTAGGCCTGAATTTCAGTTGAAGATATCTAGTCATCCTTAAGCTATCTCGAGAAGTCAGTGGTTTTCTCACTCATTTCTGTAAATACATCTATAAATAACCCTTTAGTAATAAAATTTTGGCTCAAGAACAAGAGGTCTTTTTATAAAGCTGACCTGTCATGATCATTAGCCCTGCTAGGGATGACAGCACCATATCTGGTCACCAAGCTAGGGTGATGATTCTTGTTTGAGAAAATGAGAATTAGGAGGTCTCATTGCGAGCCAGCCTGTTCACTTTCAGCAGTTCTCGTGAATGATGTTGTCAACTTCTGGTCACCAAGACTAGACAGTAGTCTTGAACCAAAAGCTTTAATTTGTTTTAATTATGAATATGAAAGAGGTTAATCAGGGGACAAAAGGTCTCATGCCAAGCCAGTCTGTTTTTTTATCATAGGTTCTATTGGATTGACGTTGTCAAACTTCTGGTCACCAATCTAGGACAATGACTCTCAGTTGAAAAGTTGAGAGACAAAAAGTCTCATCACGAGATGGCCTGATCAGTTTCTGGTAGGATTGGTGAATAATGCTATCATGATTTAGTTACCAAGCTAAGGTAGTATCTGTTTGACAGACAATCCACTCGAGTGGACGCGAGCCAGATCTCCCTAGCTCAATGTGAATCTAGAACAAATAGTAAAGAATACAAAACTCATTTCCTAGATCTAGTTACAGATTGAGTACTTAGATATCATACCTTTTAGATCACGGATCCTTCTCCTTGTTATTGCTCCAAGTCTCGCAGTCGTCATATCTCCAGCTGCAAGACCTTTCAAGACAATATGGAAACGATACAAGCAGTACAAGATATCTAAAAAATAATTGATCTAAACTAACAGTTGAGGAAGAAAGTTCTAAACATCATCAATGAGACAACATTCATGGAAAGAGATTATATTAACTGTATTAAAAGGTGGGAATACATAGAAAGGATGAAGCTACAACCAAAGCCTCAATGTTGCATCCTCCATCCAACATGTCCAAGCCAAGCCTCCAAGTTGGTACATGCTTCCCAATTAGCAATATGGATTCTATTGGCATAAGGATACCATAGACCTTCCCCCCTCCCATGGAGAGAGTGGGTATTTATATAGGGCTAAAGAGATAGGGTAGGTTGAGGATTAGGGGGAGATGGTTAAGGGATCCTCCCATTGGGTTAGGAACTGAAATGCCACCTCCTCTAAAGCCTAGGGACAGGCCTCCACCTCAACCAACTTCTAGAAATACCTCGAGACTCCCTAAAATAGCCTTTAACCAACCTCGTCGCACCCTGGTAGAGGTCACAGAGCGACAGACGGGGTCGTCGCACTTTGTCTAAGGACAACTTGTGACAGTGTCTCACCCTAGCTGACCAAGAACTGCAATGTCGCACCCTAGATGAAGGAGAAGTGCAACAGCCTACTCAGAGAGGTCAACTAGGCAGGGAAATCTCTCAGTTGGATGTGTTTTTAGCCCAGAATGAGGTTAGGGGTCAGAGCAAAGAGTTTACACAATGGTCAAGATGGCGACATTATCACAATGGTCATGATGATGACACTTGGTCATAATGACGATACTTGCAACGGTCATGGTGACAACACTAGGTCATGATGATGACACTTGCAATAGTTGCGACACTTGTGACACTTGCACAAGGGTGACGACATTTTGGTGTAACAGAATTTTCCCAAAGCATGAAGCTGACGGAATGAGACAAGTGAAATGCTTTGTAATAAGAAAAATGGCAAGGACTTGCTGGTTGGAAGGAGTTGCTGCATAAACAACCTGAGATCCACAAGTCGCATACAACACAAAACATGGCTGTCGACCAATACACTGCAGATACATGATAGTAAAGACTGACTGAACACAATCATGGCTACTAGACACAATTGTAGATCTATGATGAGATGATAACACAACCACGACCAATACAAAAGTGGATCTGTGTAACTCTGAACTGACAACATAGCCACACCCAATACAAAGTGGATCTGTGTGTCTCAAACAATCTCCATCGCAACCCGTGTATCAAATAACTTCCCCAGGGTATTCAAGCTGAACCCGCAATGTTACGAATCTATCCATGTGATTACAATTTTTTGGAGTCGAACATGGTAGAAACAACTTGATTATCGGTCATTAATGTATACCATTAACAAGTGCGAGGGGAATCACTATTAATTTCAATGATCCCCAAGGTATCACAGTACATACCATCAAGCGTGAGTCAATGAGCTGAAGTTGAACGCCTAATGGAATCTTTCAATCAAGAGTCAATGAGGTAAACTCATGTTGAAAGCAAGGTAACCTGTCATTGAGGCATGTAGGCCCAAGGTACTTGGTTGGTTTCTAAGTTCAATCCTCGGATGATGATTTGAAGTCGACGAGGATGAACTTGTCGAAGGAGGGCCATGATGAATCCCCCATCATCGACATGAAACTTGATAATAGATGTTTGGTGTAGATCGGACGATAGAGTAATGTGTAAGATTGACTCAAGGTAGACCAACATGATCGAAGGTATACTGACTGCAAATGATGAGTAATGAAACATCTCTTGAACATGGGCATGGCATGACTTGGCAGTATTGACATGACAAGAATGATACTAACTCCCAATGCGACTGATGGTGGAAGCATTCTTTAGGAGACCCAAAGGAGTGACAAGACTCACGGAATTGATAGGACTCGGAGACAAACGGATTACCCAAGTATTGAATGCAAATGCAAACGAGTTCCATGTTCAAGAGTGACTATGTACTACCATAATTAAGATGTAACACAAAATCTTCCCTTTTCCCCCATCATGATTGATGAGTGCCTCATGTGTTTTTGATGAGCTTGATGAGGGTAACCAAATGCTCGGTATAGCTCATCTCATAGATGAGTCCAATCCCAAATATTTTTTGAACCTAGGAAAGGGAGGGTTCATCCCAAAATGGGCCCTTTGATGTTTTAATTTTAGCGAGTCCAAAGAAGGAAAACTCGATGTCATTTCGTGTTTAGAGAGTCTAAAAAGAACTAAAGGAGACTCCAAAAGGTCATTGTTCGTAAAGTTAGTCTCTTCGCCCGAAAAAGGGTAAAACAACGCAAGAGAGAACTCTTCCAGCCATGGTTGGTTGGAGTATTCCTTTTTTGTAAATAATGCTTCCTGGTCCGAAAAAGGGGTAAACTATCACCAGAAAGACGATCATTCAAATGCTTTTACAAGCATGAAAGCATCAAGTTCACATGGCAATCTTTTCCTATTTGGGGAGTCTGAAAAGAGCTTAAAAGGACTCCATGAACAACTTTGTCATGGTTGATGACCGAGTATGACAAAGGAAAAAGTAAACTCGGCACAGTTCCTTTTCTGTAAATAGTCTAGCGAGGCCGGATAAAGTGATAAACCTATACTCATTAGACACACATTTTTAACTCAAATTTTTAACGAGCATGAGAATGGTATCAAAAGCACTCGGAATCTTTTTCATATTTGAACCAGAGCACGAAAAAGTAAAAAGTAAGCTCAAACCACTTTTCATGTTTCAACCAGAGCACAAAAAAAGTGAAAAGTAAGCTCAAATGCCATCTTACTGTTTTTTAACGAGCTCGAAGATAGGTTGGAAGAATGCTCATGATGTCTGCTTCATTTTTTAACGAGCTTGTAAAAGAAAATGAACTATTCTTGGGATAATGCCCATTGGCAGGTTTCTTCCCAACATGATGGCTATAGGTTGGAAAGTTTGCCCATAGCCCAAGAAACTAACGGCTTACTTCTAGTATGATTTCTAGAGGTAGTGTTTCATTTTTTAGTGAGCTTGATACAGGAAAAGCTTGAGATTATTTTCATGGTTTAATGAGCTCGAAAACCAAAAAGGAAAGTATGCTCGAAAAAGATCTCGTTGGTGGATTCCTCCCCAACCTGGTATCCAGAAGTTGGTACATGCCCTCAGCATGATTGCTAGAAGTAAGTGACTTAGCTCTAACATGGTGTGGAGAGGCGATCAAGTTGACTTCAACGTAACCTCTAGAGGTTGAAGACATGCCCCCCAAGCTTCATTTCATTCACCTAAGGCATAGGTGGATGAAAAGAAGGTTCAGGTACTAAGTCTATGAGAAGACTCGACTCAAAGGGAAAAGAGGTGTTTCATTTTTTAACGAGCTTGACACAGGAATAGAACTCTGCTCAGTGAAGTTGGTCTCATTTTTATGCAATCTTGAAACCAAAGGTGAACTATTCTTGGGGGCTCTATTCCATTTTTTAATGAGCTTGGAATCAAAGACTAATCTATGCTCAAACTACTAGTTTCATTTTTTAATGAGCTTGAAGCCAAAGGTAAACTCTGCTCACGGTTAAGGCCCATTGACGGGTTCCTTCCCAACATGATGCCTGGAGGCTGGTAAATGCCCCCAGCATGATTACTAGCGGCTTAACATGGTAGTGTTCCCTCAACATGATTGTTGACGGTACGGCATGTGGCATGCCCCCCAAGATTCATTTCATCTGAAAATGTTGCTTGCTAACCCAACTACCAACCTGGCTATTAATATGAAAATGTTCACCAAGGGGGGGGGAAATGAGAATAAGATGAAATGAAGGTTCAAGCTCTAACTCTAGTGAGAGACTCGAATCGATGGGAGGGAGATCTATTTCATTTTTTGACAAGATTGAAATAGACAATAACTATGCTTGAGGGGGTCCACCTTATTTTCTAACGAGCTTGAAATGGAATAAAACTATGCTCGAGTGGATGGTTTCATTTTTGTGCAAGCTTGAAACCAAAGGTAAACTATGCTAGAGTGTTCGGTTTCATTTTTTAACGAGCTTGAAACATAAAATAAACCGTGCTCGTACCCCCCATCTTCAGGGGGGAGAAACCACTAAAACATGCAGAACATTCAGGGAAGTCTGATGACTAGCATTCATGCGATGATTGGGTGTCACGAAGGAAAGTTGATCAATGGTCACAATCCTCCCATCATAGGGAAAATACATCACTCGAAAGAGTGTGGACACGACGATTGTCACAGCATAGACATAATCACGTCCAAGGAGTAAATTGAAATCTAAAGGACCTTGGACAACCATGACATCAACATAAACAGTTTTACCTCTCAACGTGATAGGTAACTGTGGGAGAATCCCTAAAGGTCCGGTAGGCCTTCTATTAAAAGCCAAAATCTAGTCAATTACTGGCACAAGCCGAGGAGAACCTATAGCTTGCCAAGCAGTTGAGGATAAAATACTAACAGAAGCTCCCTCATCAACTATTGTACGAAATATTTCTTTATCGAAAACTCCTACAGATATTTGAAAAGGAATACTCGAAGGAAGGAGAGATTCTGTTAGACCAATCCAATCAAAGGAAATGACCTCAGTACTTGGCAGGGGTCCTGTAGGAATGGACAGGGTTTCCCCTTGCTTAGGACATTCTGAACTGACTAGGAAAACATCAACGGTTTCCAATCCACTCTCACTTGGAAGATAAGAATGAGACGAAGATTGTGTCATGGTGACTACTTCAGTCTGGACTTTCTCCAATGAAATATCGAGATCAAGTGGAGATGACATCGACTTGATCACTTCACTCTCAGAAGGAAGAGTGGGATCGATCACAGATGAAACTGAATCGATCACTTGGTCAACCAGCGGGGGGTCGGGGGGAAACTTACTATCGCTTATTGGAAGCACCTGTTGAGAACTAGTAATATCTTCCAACCAACATGAAGGTTCATCCATGCTCAGACAAAGGTAAGTATGATGCATGCCCTTGCATAGCTAGCAAGGGTCTGCAGCTCTACCCTTCTGACCCTTCACTAATGGGTCACTGGTCGAGGGAGTATCATCAACATGATGGTCAGAGGTTGATGATACAAGTGGTTTGGGGTTTTTAGACCACACTTATGACACACAGGAAAGACCGGGACAATCCTTGAGAAGGTGATCACCTTTGCAAAGTTTGCAAGGGAACTTGGGCTTACGAGGTGTTCTCATAGAATGAGTGCCATCAGAGGCAGATGGTTGACGCTTGGTCTCTTTCTTATCCTTCTTCTTCTTAATATTCCTTTTCTTCTTCTTCTTCTCACCTGCCTTCTTACTAACATCAGAGTTTTCAGTAGGAGAAGAAGAAGAGACGGAAGCCGATTCAACTTTCGACAAAGAAGGAGAATGGTCACCATGAGATTGATGCTCATGTGATGAAGGACCTAGGTTCGACACAATTGGTGCACTTGGTGTAACCAGATTGGAGAATAACCACACTTGTAATCCTATCGTCAATCCAGGAAGACTCTACGTAGCCATAAAGGGAGGACCAACAGTTCCATAAGGGGGAATAACAAATGGCATACCCTGGAATGGGGCGCCTTGGTTGGTAGTCCCAGAAGAATCTTCCATATCTAAACTTCTTAAGAGTCTCTAAAGTACCACACAAATAAAAAACTACTCAAGTCTAAAAGCAACAAGCAAACTGTGTGAATAGGAGTGGATTCAAAGTCTGGAACCTCACAGGGTTGTCAAGGCTTCGTAAATCGCTATATACCGCAGGGTCCAACAGTAAAATGCGACAAGGAGGATTGGGACTGTACCCTTTCCTGAATACCTGGCTACCTGGATAGAATGTGTGTAGTAATATCCCCGAGTGCTATTCTCGGTGTATTGTTCTGCCAAGATGGTCAAATGGTTAACTCAGTTGGTCTCAGGAATCCTAAATGGTGTCTCCCGATATACGCAAGTTACGTGGGAGCTCAAATCCGTAGTGGTGCTATCTAATGCACAACCGTACGGCACGAGACCTTCCTATATACTACTGAGTACGTGAAACACCTTTCGATATACGCCACGTACGTGTGGTACTTGGTGGGTACATGAAAGAGCTTCAATATACCGATAAGTATGTGGAAGACTACAATACCCCTGTGATACAATGCTGGCAAATAATGACAACTACCATGCTTAAAGACAATGGAACACGTCTCTAACTTACACACAGTTACTAAATGATTTTAACTTTAGAATCTAGCATTAATTTTATCTTGTACGGTTAGGTGGATGCATGAGGTGAGTACATAAATGTAAACATAATGCAATTCCCAACTACATAATAATGCACATTTTTCTTTCCTTTTCAATGAAAACTACTTGAGGTAAGGAGAGATTTTTCTTTCTTTCAAATCAAAAGTACTTAAGTAGTAGCAAAAAGAAGAACTCCTTCCTAGAGTGCAATAACTCTAACTTTATGCAATAATCAGCTAAAAAGCGTAAAGAAAACGAAAGATGCAACTAATCTTAACAATGTATAAGACAAAATAATGAAGCACTTTCAATTTTCAAATGCATGTATCAAAAAATGGAACTTGATAACTAAACACTTTTCATATCTATATACAAAAAGTCAAACAATATCTACAACACTCTAATCATTCAAAAATTCCCAAAGAAAAATGACAAGCACCCAAACAACTCAAAGGCACTCAAGAAAGGTTCAAAACCTACCAAATGCAATAATTATAACTCATTTCCTATCTTTTTACACTTGAAAAAGACACATCTAAGCAATGGAAAGAAAAATTCCACAAATGTTTCCAATCAAATGCAAGACAAAGATAAGCACTTAACAATCTTATCTAACTCAAATGCACACAAATCTGAAACAAGCCTTTCTTCTTCTTATGATGATAAGACCTAGAATATGAAATGATTAAAAAAAAGTAAGAAGAATATTTATGTTTTCCAAATTCATGAATATAGCAAAAGAAGGACAAAATCAAGCTTCTCTTTGAACTAAAGTGGAGACAAGGAAACAACCTTTCCCAAAAATGATTGAATAGCTCAGCATGTAAGGGAAACAAGATGCATAACCCAAGAAAAAGAGGCTAAAAAAGACATGGATATCCCACACTCTTCAAGTCTTTAAAACAAGGCAATCACGCCAAACCAAAAATGATCTCAAAACCTTGAGATGGGTCAAAACGACTAAAGGATGCACGATTCATGGCCCCCCATTTCGCTTAAAAAGGTAAGCAAAACACTAGTTTTGACTCAAGGGGGCAAACATGGATCCAAAACCCAAAAGACCCGAAATCAACCAGATGCAAGAAAAACCAAAGCAAGTAGAACCAAAAGATGTATGCAAATGAGGTCTGGAAACTGATCCGATGCAATGACCAAATCAGGTAAGGAGAGGAGGGAATGCAAGGGTGAGTGGATGTAGGCGGGGGATACCAAAGTGTCCACCAATACCAAATCTCAGACTTGTCCAAGATGGGACCCAAAACCAATCCAAAAAGAACCAAACAATGCTAACACACAAATAAAAAATGGGGTCTCTGACTGGATCTTTCATCACAGAGGGAGTTTATACATCAAACCAAAACTCAAATGAAAAAATGGAGAAGGGATGCCTGCATGCCAATTTCGACAGATCTGTGTAGTCTATGTTTGTACACAGTGCGACGTTGTAGTTTGCCAATGCGGGAAGTGCGACGGTATCGCAGTAGACCAATGAAAGGGTTGCGACGACAAGTTAACAGACAGAGAACAAAGATAATTAAATGACACAATGTCGCTTTGACTCCACTAACCAGGTGTGATAGGCGAGATATGAGTTCAAAAATGAACCAATTCTCCAAACAATGAGTATGAAAAGGTTTGAAAATGAGAAGTACAAATTCAAAGGAAGGTAATCAAACTCTTCAAAGTGAAGATCTGATGGTGAAACCAGTTTAAGAGGCAAATGAAAAATAAAATGGCTTGTAACAAGAAATCAACTGAAAATGACATTCAAATTGACAATGACAAAACAATGTTCTTCCCCAGTATGGTCACCAGATTTGTTTGATGGACAATCCACTCGAGCGGACGCGAGCCGGATCTCCCTAGCTCAATGTGAGTCTACAACAAATAGTACAGAATACAAAAATCATTTCCTAGATCTAGTTACATATCGAGTACTTAGATATCATACCTTTTACATCGCGGATCATTCTCCTTGTTGTTGCTCCAAGTCTCGCAGTTGTCAGATCTCCAGCTACAAGACCTGTCAAGACAATATGGAAACGATACAAGCAGTACAAGATATCTAAACAATAATTTATCTAAACTAACAGTTGAGGAATAAAGTTCTAAACATCATCAATGAGACAACATTCATGGAAAGAGATTATATTAACTGTATTAAAAGGTGGGAATACATAGAAAGGATGAAGCTACAACCAAAGCCTCAATGTTGCATCCTCCATCCAACATGTCCAAGCCAAGCCTCCAAGGTGGTACAAGCTTCCCAATCACCAATATAGATTCTATCAGCATAAGGATACCATAAACCTTCCCCCCTCCCATGGAGAGAGTGGGTGTTTATATAGGGCTAAAGAGATAGGGTAGGTTGAGGATTAAGGGGTGATGGTTAAGGGATCCTCCCATTAGGTTAGGAACCAAAATGCCACCTCACCTAGAGCCTAGGGATAGGCCTCCACCTCAAAAAACTTCTAGAAAGACCTTGAGACTCCCCAAAATAGCCTTTAACCAACCTCATCGCACCGTAGTAGAGGACATAGAGCGACAAACGGGGTCATCGCACTTTGTCTGAGGACAACCTGCAACAGTGTCTCACCCTAGCTGACCAAGAACTGCGACGTCGTACCCTAGAAGAAGGGGAAGTGTGACAGCCTACTCAAAGAGGTCAACTAGGCAGGGAAATCTCTCAGTTGTATGTGTTTTAGCCCAGAATGAGGTTAGGGGTCAGAGCAAATAGCTTACACAATGATAAAGATGACGACATTATCATAATGGTCATGATGACGACACTTGGTCATAATGACGATACTTGCAACGGTCATGGTGATGACACTAGGTCATGATGATGACACTTGCAACACTTGCGACACTTGCACAAGGGTGACGACATTTTGGTGTAACAGTATCCCTGATTAATGTTTTCCATATTTATCCACTTGTACATTTTTATCATTTAAAAAAAAAATATGGAAAAATATTGTCTGTTTCCTTTGTTTGCATGAGAAGAAAATCATCTGATGTTCTTGAGAAGCTACACCTTTCACTGATATTGGATAATCTATATTTGGCCTTAAATATTTCTTCTAGAACTAAGTCATTTTACTCCCTGTCCATCAGAAGGTGAAATAGGCAAGGAATACTCAAATAATAGCTAAAGGCTCATTGTTGAAGAATCTGTCAAGGACTAGCATTTTGGGACTGGTTTGGAATTTGAATCATTCAAGTAGGTGTTTGATACTTCAAGACATCATCTTTAATTATATGAGGTATGGAAGTTGTCCTCACATAGATAACTAGTTCAGTCCCAGCATGTCGCCATTTGTTGGCAAGCAACACCCTCCGGATCAATTTGAGCACTAAATTTGAATTTGTCACTACATCAATGTTCTAATCATGAACGATGTTATATGTCGCAACCTTAATCAACACTCATTAATAAATATCTTAGGAGTGCCTTCAGAATATTTGATTCTGAAGATACTCCCAATAAGGTTGAAATATTGAATGATACATAGAGATTGAAAGATTTGCTCTCAGTATCCAAATGAGTTGGCCTTTTAATTTCGGTTTCTCATTTTTTGGTCGATCATCTATGCGGATCATAACCCTAGAAATTAGCAGCTCCTAATTTTACAGATTAGATAATTTATGTAAAGTGAAGTCATGCAAAATTATTACATTCATTATTTTAATGTTTTGACTTATGGAATAATCACTTGTATGACCTATCATTATTTTGATCTATCTTCTTGATCTCAATGGATGTGCTTATCTTAAAGACCTGATCTCATTATGGTAAGCTTGGTGATAAAAATCATTTTAAATCATTGTTATGATTTGTCATTTCCATATTTCTATTCTTATATCTAAACTCCGCATTTTATGATAAGAAAGATCTATGTAACTATGACTCTTTTGTCAAGCGAGTGGAAGTGAGATCTATTCAAATGGTTTGATTGTATTAACCCTAACCATTCCTTGTAGCATGATTACAACCATGATTATGCAACATTAACAAAGATTCAGGTTTGATTATTAATCTTAATCCCCATTAAACTTTGGTTATTATTAGCTATATGGTGGAGAAAATTTACAACTGGAATTTTCATTTCATGATTTAGGGTTAGCTCAAATTATTTGTTTTCATTCTATGGCCGAATTAGCCGAGTGGCAAGTTGGTTCTACAATTGAAATTTATGACAAATATTATGGGCTGATATTTTCATTATGATTTGCTGCCATTTGTTGAGTCATGATGACACAAATGTCAATTCTTGGTATCGCATACTCATCAAAACCCTGAAAATAGTTATTATACTGTATGTGTTCTGCTAATTCGAATGTCGGGCTCTGTTCAAGGCTATCATTACTTCATACCCCCATTCGATTTTCGATTACCTATTTCACTAAGGCAATATGAAGTTGATTATCATTTTGATGGCTCGAAGGGCTTTAGATACCAGTCCTTTCGATTCTCCTGTCTCGATTTTTCACCTATATGTAACCTCTACTATCTCCCTTACCCTCATGGCTCCTATAACCCCTTTCAAGCTTTTTGGTGATGAATATTTAGATGCAGCTCTAGAATGCACAGAACCGATTAAAAGGGCAGGATGGCTAGGGTTTTTACTGAAGTTCTCTAGTTTTAATATGGCAGTTTCTCGGGAGTTTTCAACTTCATTTGATGGTGTAAAATCACAAATTCGGGATATTAAGTTGCAGCTAACAGAGGAATTCATTTCCAGGATATAGGTCTTCCATTGGTTGGGGAACGTTGGTTCAAAGGGAAGCATTTGAAGAGTAAGGATTGGAGGGAGTTTCTGACTACGGCTAATCAACAAATAGAATCAAGATCTGGTTTTCCTTCCCGAATGATGAAAATGAAGTGGCGCTCATTGCTTGGGCTTATCATCAGGTATGTTACATGTGAGGGCCGAATTTCTCAGACCCATTTCTATCATCTTCGCCTATTAATGGTTTTCAAAGGTCACCCTATAAATATGCCATACTATTTCATGAATAGTTTACAGAAGATGGTATACGCATACCAGAGCAATGTGAGTGATAAGGAACGTAGTTTGTTCCATCATGGGCTAATTAAAAACCTTGTTTCACACCGATTGGGAGAATTGGGTGACAATTGGGAGTTGTTCCTTTCCAGGAAATAGTTTGGGGTTAACGATGAATGGCCCCGAAGAAGGTCAAAAACCAGACGAAGGCGTGTTGAGACTAAGGTAGGAGAACCTAGTTTTGAAACCAACCCTAAAAATGGGATACCAAGCCTCGGTGAAACCTTAGGTGATGATGACCCTGAGTTTGAATGTGGGGAAAACCCTGAGATGTCCTGTGACGATCCTCAGATGGAAATAGATAAACCTTTGTATGCTCCACCAAATATAAATGATGGTCTTCCCTATCTAGAAACAAGTGTTGGTCATGAACCGAATGAAGATGAAACAAGTAAAGTGTTGAGTGATCGGGCAACTCGCCGAACCACTCGTAGCATGACAACTACACTCCTTGTATAAAGGAATTTAATTACAAGGGATGCCCCTATCGTTGAATTAAGTGACTCTTTGGAGTCTCGGCAAGATGAATCTCCCATGAATCATATTGATCTAAAATACATATACGATTCAACCTCCTAGACACGGGCTATAAATGCCTAGCAATCCAATCCTATTCCCCATATAGATCAAGAAGTCGACCAAAAGCCGTGTACAAAGGTAGAAATTTTGATGAGTCGAATGTGGAACTAGTAGAAGTACTTGTTCCAACACCCCAAACTCAGGTGATATCATCCTTAGAGACTAATCTTAAGGAAGCTCAAATCGTTAACACTTTTGCTATGGAAGAAATTGCCAACCTGAAAAGTGAATTGGCGAACTGGGTCGAAAAATGGAATTGTCTAAAAGAGCAGAAACGTAGATATAAAGCCTATGGAAAGAACCTTTTGTCAAAGAAACGAAAATTAGTTAAACAAAACAGAATTGCAAACACAAAGGCCGTGAGATTTAAAGCCAAACTAAATGAAGTAAGGAGGATCGTTCTGGTTCGAGTTTCTGTCGAATCATCCCCCAAAACCTAATTCTCTTAGAAAGCAATTTCCATTTTTGTTTGATAATTGAATTTTGTCGACTTACAGGGATTCTAAACAATCCGCAAATATAGGTAAATCATTCGCATTTTGGCCCCAGTTTTTAATACAAAATCTTTTATAAGGACACCTGCAGAAATAAAATTCTGCAGGCATCCTATTTATCATTCATTTTTATTTATCAACACTTTGTTACTGATTACGTTTTGAAAATTATAGGTGGCATTTTGATTTATGGATGGAAGATCGATTATGTTGCTTACGGTTTTGGAACTCACCCGCTGGAGCTTACCTATGCCTTCATGCTACAAACGTGCAATCATTTGCTGATATGTTGGCAGTTTGTTTTCTATTTTGGGCATTGACAGTTGATTGGATGTCAGATGCGAAGAACACCTTCATTCAGAGGAGTCACGATGCTGAATTTTTCCAGTAAGTCGGTTGTTTCTACATTACTCTATCCCGGATCTCACTCAATGCCACACCTAGAATTATGGGAGAGCTGGCGTCAAGTTATATTTGATTTCTGTTGTATATTTGGATAGAGATCCACATGGTTTCATAGAGATAGGGTGGTTAAATGATTAGATTTCCTGTGGTCTCTTATATAAACAAATTTCAAACATTGTATATTGGTTCGATTTCCTGGACATTGGAGAGAAACTTATTTTATACAGAGTCTTTTCATATTCTTCGTAATTTAGATCTTTCTTGAACTTTTTTCTGAAGATTGAAGTCATTGCAGAACCTTGGAGGCTTTGGTTAAGTCTTTGAATATCATATTAATATACTGTATATTTTCATTGTTTCATTCTCTTTTGTTTTTCGTTCACTTACATATATGTATACCTTGTGATGATATATGAAGTTAATGTCTAGTGATTTCGAATTAATATGCTAACCCGGAACATGAATGATTTATTCATAATTGAAATTAATAAATTGTTTTGTTATGTTAATCTTTGATAAATCAGTTCTCATTATATGTTAATTTGTATGATGATTGTGTTTCATTTACAAGTTAATACATAATTACATATTTCTATTGTTTCCAGAATTGTATATTCAACTTAGCATCGTTGATTTCAGGTTTGAAACTCTTTTATAATTATTTTGCAGTAGATTTTTATCTGTTGTGAAACGATTAAAGATTTACTTCTGAATCTGGAGACTTTTCTACCAATTGAGAAGTACCAATTATTTTTCCCTTTTGAACCTTAGATCAACATTATATTTCATGCTCTTGGCCAAGATAGATAATCAGCATTTTATTTTATCATAGAATAGAATTAGAAGCTACTAATTTTCTGCATTTAGTATAAAATAGTCTTTAGAATTAGCTAGGCATTAGTTTAAATTTCTCTGATTTGTTAGAAGATTGGTTTAAGTAAAATTGACACACACTCACCTTAGAGAGACTCTTTACTTTGAAGAGCACATCATACAGGCAGCAGGGCCTTGATCCTCTAAAAGACAGTTACCTTAAGCATATACAAGATTGCATTAATTTGAGTGTGTGGGTGGGCTATCTTTCCCTTAGTTGGCCTAGGACAGTTTTTAGGGCCAACAAAGGCTTGCTCACATAAGCTACAAATCCTGACCACATGTAAGCAAGGTAGTAAAAGGATTACCTGATCTAAATATTGATCATGAAGGAATATGCAAAGGATGTGCAAAGGGAAAGAACATAAAGAATCCATTTCCGAAGAGCGACACCAAGATGAAAGGAATATTGGAACTTATTCATTCATAAGTATGTGGACCAATTCCTTCAACATCGTTAAGTGGGTATGTATATTATGTCACATTCCTTGATGATTATTCTAGGAATACTTGGGTTTACCTTTTGAAGACAAAAGATGAAGTATTCGGAAAGTTCAAGGAATTCAAAGCCTTGATAGAGATTCTTTCAGAAAGAAATATTAAGACACTCAGGTCAGATAATGGAGGAGTATATACCTCTAAATATTTTGAAACATTTTTCAAGGATGTTGGGATTAAGAGGGAGCTTACCACTCCCTACAATCCTAAAAAAAATGGTGTTGTTGAAAGAAAGAATCGAACCATTATGGAAGAAGTGAATATGATGATCCATGATCAAGATCTTCCTATGCATCTATGGGATGAAGCAACAAGGACAACATTATATGTCCAAAATAGAATATCCCATAGTGCACTTGGGTTCAAAACCCCCAAAGAGATGTTCACAGGAAATAAACCAGAGTTAAGTCATCTCAATATATTTGGTTGTCTAGTTTTTGTTCATATTCCAAAAGAGAAAAGAACCAAGTTAGATCCTTTCGGAAAGAAAGGAATCTTTGTTGGATACTGTGAGGTCTCCAAGGCTTTCAGGATCTATATACCAGGCTATTATCACATGGAGATTAGTGGGGATGTAACATCTGTTGAAGATGAAGCTCTCAAGAAATCTAGAAAGTGCCAACATGAAGAAGTATATGAAGAAGATGAAGCTCATATAGTTGTATAGGTTGCACCCTCTCCTGATAGTGAGACTTCGGAAGATCATGATATGTTGGAGCCCCAAGAACCTCCACCCATGACTATTTCTTGCAAGAGAAATCCAGCTTGGGATCGTGAAATTATTCAAGATGCAGAAAAGTATGGATCTCCAGAAGGCTCCTCGAGAGAAAGCAAGAAGCCAAAGCCATTTTCAAGTTATGTGGCTTTGAGGAAATAAACCAGAGGTAACTCATCTCAATATATTTGTTTGTCTAGTTTTTGTTCATATTCCAAAAGAGAAAAGAACCAAGTTAGATCCTTTCGGAAAGAAAGGAATCTTTGTTGGATACTGTGAGGTCTCCAAGGATTTCAGGATATATATACCAGGCTATTATCACATGGAGATTAGTAGGGATGTAACATCTATTGAAGATGAAGCTCTCAAGAAATCTAGAAAGTGTCAGCATGAAGAAGTATATGAAGAAGATGAAGCTCCTATAGTTGCATAGGTTGCACCCTCTCCTGATAGTGAGACTCTGGAAGATCATGATATGTTGGAGACCCAAGAACCTCCACCCATGAATATTTCTCACAAGATAAATCCAACTTGGGCTCATGAAATTGTTCAAGATGCAGAAAAGTATGGAGCTCCAGAAGGCTCCTCAAGAGAAAGCAAGAAGCCAAAGCCATTTTCAAGTTAGGTGGCTTTGATGTGTGATCTTGTAGACAAAGAACCTACTTATTTTGAAGAATACATTCAAAAGAAATAATGGGTAGAAGCTATGACAGAAGAATACCAATCTATAATGGATAATGATGTATGGGACATAGTTCCCAAAACAGAAGGTAAAATTGTGGTATATTCCAAATGGATATACAAGATAAAACATGTAACAGATGTAAGTATTGAAAAATACAAAGCTAGATTTGTGGCTCATGGATTCTTCCAAAAGGAAGGAATCGACTATGAAGAAATATTTGCACCAGTAGAAAAGTACACTTCAATTAGAACCATCATGGGACTTGCAGCCACAATGAAGTGGAAGTTACACTAGATGTATGTGAAAACAACTTTTCTGAATGGTGTCATTGAAGAGGAAGTGTACATAGAACAACCAAAAGGATTTGAGGTTGAAGACAAAGAGACACATTTCTGCAAACTAAAGAAGGCTTTGTATGGTTGAAGCAAGCTCCAAGAGCTTGGTATGGGAGAACTGATAGTTTTCTGACAATATTGGGCTTTTCTTACAAGATTGGGCTTTACTTCAAGGTTATGGATGGTGAACCTGTCATATTATTACTATATGTGGATGACTTATTCTTGACAGGCAGTGAGAAGCAAATATCAGAGTGCAAAAAGAAGCTCGCTACAGAATTTGAGATGAAAGAGCTTGGCTTGGTGCACTATTTTCTAGGTCTCGAAGTATGGAAGATCCCAGAGGGAATATTCTTTAAGCAAGGGAAGTATGCAGTAGAAATATTGAAAAGATTTGATATGTTGGAGTGTAAATCCATGGATACAAATTTGAAGTTACTATCTGGTGATTTGTCACAATTGGTGGATATGACACTATACAGGCAGATTATTGGGTCATTGATGTATCTGATGAATACCATGCCATATATATGCTTTGTTGTGAACACCTTGATTCAATATCTAGTTGATCCCAGATGTGTTCACCTTGTAGCTACAAAGCATGTGATGAGGTACCTAAAAGGTACAATAGACTATGGTCTCAGCTCTACTAGAGATCATGGCTTCAGACTGTTTGGTTACACAGATTCAGATTGGTCAGGAAGTGTCTTAGACAGGAAGAGCACTTCATGGGGATGTTACAGTATGGGGTCAGCCATGATCTCATGGCTAAGCAGGAAGCAGTCCAGTGTTTCTATCAGCACTGCAGAAGCATAATATATTACAGCCTGTTCTTCTAGTTGTGAAGCCATATGGCTTCGGAAGTTGTTATCAAGTCTATTTGATCTGGATTTGGATACCATAGTGATTCTATGTGATAACTAGAGTTGTATAAAGATGAAAGAGAACCCTTTGTTCCATGATAAGTCAAAGCACATAGAAATACGGTATTTCTACATTCGTGATATTGTGCAGAAGGGGTCTATAAAGCTCCAATATGTGAGCATTGATGAGCAGGTTGTAGATGTGTTGACTAAGCCTTTGTCTCATGTGAATTTTGAGCACTCTGGTGACAAACTTGGTGTAGTCCATAAGGAATTCCCTCGAAAGGGCGAGTAGTGCTGATGATATTGTGGTGGAGTGGGATTGATCATCCTTAGACAGTGATCTCGTAATTCCAAAAGGAAGGATAGTCTCAAATGTTGATCCTAAGTTGTGGTGAGATTGATAATCCCTAGACAGTGATCCCTTAATTTCGAAAGGAAGGATAGCCTTAAATGTTGATCCTTAGACTGAATCCCTAGTTCTGAAAGGAAGGATTTTCTAAGAGTGTTGGAATGAATCCTGAGTTCCGAAAGGAAGGATTGTACATGATCACTAATTCTGAAAGGAAGGATCAGCAGATTTGTTGGAATGAATCTTGAGTTCCGAAAGGAAGGATCGTCCATGATCCCTAGTTACGAAAGGAAGGATCACCAGAGTTTTTGGACTGAATCCTGAGTTCCGAAAGGAAGGATTTTCCACGATCCCTAGTTCTGAAAGGAAGGATCACCAGAGTTGTTGGACAGAATCCGGAGTTCCGAAAGGAAGGATTGTCCATGATCCCTAGTTCTGAAAGGAAGGATCACCAGAGTTATTAGACTAAATCTCGAGTTCCAAAAGGAAGGATTGTCCATGATCCCTAGTTCTGAAAGAAAGGATTACCAGAGTTGTTGGAATGAATATCAAGTTCCAAAAGGAAGGATTGTCCATGATCCCTAGTTATGAAAGGAAGGATCTGACACCAAAGTTGTTGGACTGGATCCCGTAATTCTGAAAGGAAGGACTGTCCAAGATCCTGTAATTCCGAAAGGAAGGATCATGTGTGCTATAGGTGATGATATTCCAGTGATGCAGAATATGATGTTCCAGTACTGAAGATGAGGATGCTCCAGTGCTGCAAATGTTCCAGTACTGAAGATGAGGTTGCTCCATTGTTGCAGATATTCCAGTGCTGGAGATGAGGATGCTCTAATGCTGAATAAGATCATGATCCAGTGTTGAAGATGAGGATGCTCTAGTGCTAAAGAAGATGATGATTCAATGCAGAAGATGAGGATGCTCCACTGCTATAGAAGACAATGCTCCAGTGTTGAAGATGAGGATACTCCAGTACTGAAGATGATGATACTTCAGCTCTATATTGAAGATGATGATGCCGTTGAAGAACTTCCAATGATTTATAGATGTACAAACCAATGTTCTAGATGATGTTTTTTATGATGCCTCTCCTCCCTCCGATGATGTTGTGTAGAGTTACACATGATGTTGTTGTTGTCAATAGAATACCCTTCTTGTTAAGGGGGAGTGTTAAATTAATGTAACTTCAAAGAATATTCTACTTGTACTTTATTATTGTAACTCTGTCGGGGATGTTTTACCTCTGTTTGGGGATGTCATTATTATATTTGGTCAAGTAAAATTAATCAGGTGAAACCTCCATTGTAATCCAGGTCGTTAGTACCCTAAAGAATTTAATATAATATTATTTGAGTCTTTCTAGGAGAGGTTGGCCCGGTCAGTTAAAGTGAGGCCGACCTAGTTGGGTTATTTATCAAGTGAAAAGTAAAGTATAAATAGAAAGTGAATTCCTATCATTTGAACCATTCACTCATTCATTCATTGCGCATTAGAGGAGAGAGAGAGAAATCTGTGAAGGAGGATGAGGTTGGCTTGTCTAGAGTTTGGGTTTGTCTCTCTTATTTGTGAGACCTTATTTTGGGCATTGTACTTTGGTTATCTATATCGAGGAATTTCTTGCTGGGTTTTCTTCTAGTGAGGGTTTCCCATGATATATTGTTGTGTACCTTGTGATTATGTATCTTTCAGAGATCCTAGTTATGTTGCTATTGTGAAAATGTATTAAATGCTCATGAATTTAGAATTTAGTCTTTAGTAGCATATAATCTTAACAATTGACACATTGGGTGAGTTTATATCCATATCAGAATTGGATGTATCATCTTCGGTGAAAACCTGTACTTCCTTCTCATCTATAATTTTGCACTGAGATGTATGATTAGATATGCATTTATGACCTGGGATCCACTTTTTTCCACATCGATGACAAGTATTTTTTTTGTCATTGTCAGAACTACTAATGGATGTGTTTGATTCTTTTTCAGCTTGATATCCATATGATTTGGAATTGTTACACTTATGTCTAGGTGACCACTTGTTTATGCAATATTTGCATTGTGTCTCTTTTTTTTGTAAATAACCCTTGTCAAATCTTGAATTGGATATATCTTCTAATTTGTCTTATGTTTCCTTTTCCTTATGCCTTGCTACTTCTATGGGTGGAACACCATGCATTTTTAATTCATTTTGGATATGAATTTTAAGGCCTCCCAGGTAAGTTTCAAGTAATTTCTTGCTAGATATCCCAAATTCTCATGTGGTGATGTCTTTCCGTTGATGCATGAATTCCTTGACACTTCCCTTTTGTTGTAGTCTGGTAAGTTTCGATAAGAATCCGCTTTCGATAATTTCATGGAATCTTTTTAAAAAGTCATTTTAAAAAGAATGTTAGTCGTATGAGTGGTTTTCTCCTTTCCACCACATATACCAGTTGTATGTGTTACCTTTTAGATGCATGGACGCATATTTTACGTTTTCTTCATATATCGTAATTTTATATATACTAAAATATTATTCGTCCTTGTTAAACCATCACACACATTGATCCTCATTCACGTTGTATTTTGATAGTTCTTTTTTGGAACTCGGTGGGCATATCATAATGGATTGATATTGGGTGCCTACTGATGAATTATAGGGAGGGGGTGGTGGTGGAGGCAGTGGTGGAGGTGGAGGTGATGTGGAGGAATGAGATGAGGGGCTCGGCATGCTTGAATTATTCCAACATTTATTGTGACTTCGAGAATCTTGATTTTTTAAAAGGTTTATGAGCAAATCATATGTTTCCTTTTTCTCTTTATTCATGGTGTCCATATTGTTTCCATTATTGCGACGATTTCATCTTTGCACCTGTGTTTGAGTGTAACATTATTATTCTTCATTTCATCGCTTAGGTCCTCACGTTTTTTTGTGGCAATGTTTTTAAGAGTGTTGACTTCCCTTTCCATTTGTTCAAGTTGATTTTTCAGGTTGATCATGCTTCTGGTGACTGGGGGTGTATACTTATATGCAATTTCGGCCTATGCTTTTTGTGGAGGGAAAGAAGTTAATAATAATAATTAAAATTAAAATTTGTAATGGGTAATGGTAAAAAGGAATAAAAAATATAATAATAATAAAAATATTGTATCCTTGTTCTTGTGGCCTATCATACATTGGTGAAACAAGTAGGTCCTTTCATATTAGAATTAAAGAACATAAAGTTTCCATCACATACAATCGTTTTAATTCCTCGGATTTACCCGACCATTTTAGTCAAAAAAATCATCATATGTGTATTGAGGACACAAGAATCTTATCCAAGGTGGATCATTTATCCCGAAGATGAATTATGGAGGCTATAGAAATTGTAAAAGACAAGAATTGTCTCAATAAGGATGATGGTATGAAGCTAAGAAAGTCGTAGCTTCCTATTCTTGATAGAATTCCCTAATTAACTCTATGTGGTTTAACATTGCTCTCTTATTTCCTCAATTTTTTCTTCCTTCAATCCGGTCTTCCTTCGCTTTGTCCTCCTATCATTTTGGTTTGGTTTCTTTGATTGAGTTTTATCCTTTATTAATTAAAATTTTCTTTAATATTTGATTATTTATTTTATTTATGTATTTGTATTATTTACTTCTTTGTAATTATTCATCTTTGTAATTATTCATCTTGTATTTATATAATTTACTTATATTTTGTTTATTTGTTTTTGTATTTAATTTATTATTTGACTTTTTATATTATTTTATCTATTTGTTTGTTGTATTCATTTAATTATTTATATTTTGTTTATTTGTTTTTGTATTTGTTTTATTATTTGACTTTTTATATTATTTTATTTATTTGTTTGTTGTATTCATTTAATTATTGCTTGTATTTTATTGTTTGTTTGTATTTATTTATTTATATTAGTTAATTTATTTGTTTGGTTCATTTGTTTGTATATTATTGTTTGTTTTTTTAATTTTTTTTTGTTTTTTAAGGTGTTTGGTTTTTTTTAAACCTATGTGTTCATTATTTAGTTTTTATTATTTAAGTATGCAAATTTCTTTTGTTCGTCTCTTTCTTTTTTTTTCTTTTTTAGTTAGGCTTAAACTTATTTGTTCTTTTTTATTATTTAAGTAAATAGTACTATTGTGACGATGAGGTATTTATATATTTGGTGATCACGTATAAATTTTCTACTTGCACTGATACAATCATGGCACCCTAAGTTACGACAAGTTCTTGATTAATTTCCTAGGTGTTTAATATGCAATCATTCATACAATTATGCATCAATCTCATTACACACTCAAGCATTAATCAAGTAAAAAAAATGAATAAACTTAAACCAACGTACACATTCTTTAAAATCCCTTCTTCCTCACTCACCCTCATCTTGATAATCATACAATCCACCACCTCCATAATCCTCCTCACCAATGCTCCAGATGGTCTTGCTCGTCATGGCATGGACCCTCTACTCTAACTTGTCTGCAGGTCATACAATAGGCATCAGAATTTCCTTGGGATGTTTTCATGGCTTAGCCACCGTCCTAAGTTCCAACTAAAGCTATGTCCTCATGATACTTCACCATGGAATAACATGCCTCATAAGCTATGTTTTACATTCATGAAATGTCATTGTCAATTAATTAATCATTATATTGAATATCAATCACATGAATTAATAATTCATGGTATCATCATGAAATAATCAAGCATCCTATTAAACTGATATGCTATGAAAGACCGTCATGAATTGACAACATATTATAAAATAAAGTGCCACATCGAATATCCACATGAAGTAACAACATATCATAAATTTTGTATCATCGGTCACCAAATACCATGATGAACCAATAAAGCACCATAATGAATATCAACATGAAATAACATGTTATATAATGTGTGTCATCTATCACTAAATACCATGATGAAGAAATGCAATTCCATAGCGAATATCATCATGAAATAACAACATGTCATATATTATGTGTCATATGTCACTAAATACCATTATGAGGCATTAAATACTATAATAAATATCAACATGGAGTATTAAGCATCAGATGGAGTATCACATGCCCAAATTAATAAATCTACTCACAAAGATAAGGAAACTCACAATGCATAGTGTCTACATCTTCCCAAGTAAGTGACTCTTGACTATATTGGTCCCATTCGAATTTAACCTATTATGGGATGCATTTGTGCAATCACTGATTTCTCTCGTTTAGTATGCAATATGGTTTGTCCTGGATGGCCCCTTTTGCAAAAAGATGCAATCCATTCAAATTTAAAATATGAAAGGGGTCTATAATGTAATGTCAATGCACAAAAATACAAAATACATTATGCATCCTTCATAGGTGGGATTGCAACTCAAGTTGGGAAGAAACATGTCTGATCCGTTCAAGGATCCTAAATGGACTAAAAAATATCGGAGTTAGTTTGTCCTCACCAAATTTAAAGGGGCTCTTCATAGGCCTCACTTTGGGAAAACACCATGTTTCCTTCCTCATATCTTTTGTCGATACGCTAGGAATCAACATAAATTTTTAATGGTCACAAGATTCCTTAAGTGCATTTAATCATGTTCATTTGCTCCTCCATATCTTGAAGCAGTTCGGGGCCCAACATGAGTCTATATTCCAGAAAGTGTCAATTAATAGGAGTCATACAGGGCCTACCATACAATAATTTGTAAGGGGCAACACCGAGGGAGCTATTGTAGTTATTATTGTAGGAAAAATCTACCAAGGGGAGATACCTCTCCCATTGATTATGTTGGTCTATCGTATACATCCTTAACATATCCTCCATTACCTAGTTAACTCTTTTTGTCTAATCATCAATACCTTGACGATATGTCATATTGAAATTAAATTGGGTGCCCAAGGACTCTTTGAGGCTTTGCCAAAACCTAGAGGTGAATTGCGAATCTCTATGTGAAATAATTTTCTGAGGGACCCCATGTAGTTTGATTATTTCCCAAAGGAAAACTTGAGAATAACAAATCCATTAAAGACACTTTTTACCAGAACGAATTACACACTCTTAGTCATTTTTCACACAAAAACCATAGTACAATCATGTCTCTAGGGGGTGGTGGGTATCCCCCCCATGAATTCCATGTAAATAACTTCACCTTTAGTTTTGGGTATCTCATGTGGCTTAAGGACTCCATCTAGCTACATATTGTACTATGTCACCTTTCATTTCAGGCTAGAAGAAATCATTTTTTTAGGTTTCATGCATATTTCTAACTCTTGGGAGGGTTGAATATGAAACATGGTGGGATTCTTCCATACCAACCTTTGAATTCCATCAATAGTCATTAGATACATCCTTCCTCTGAATCTAAGCCTTCCATCACCATCTAAAGAGTTTCCTTAAAAAATAATTGATGTTGACTTCCCTTTAGCCTAGGAAACTTAAATATAAAGGTAACATGGGTCCTTGACTAAATTCCTTTTATTCTAACCCTAAGATAATTTATAATGGAGACTAATGAACTTGTCTGAGGTCTCCTACTGAGTGATCCACTACCTTGTTCTCATTTCCTTTAATGAGGGAGATTCTAAAATCATACTCACTAGAAATTCACTCCAACATCCTTGGTGTACATTGTGGTTGGTGTTATGCAAGAAATTTCCAAAAAGAGTATGAAAAGAGCATAGATAGATTAGAAAGAGTACTCCACGACTTGATTGAATAAAATAGCTAAATAACAAGCCTCTTCGAGGGGGCAACCTCCTTATACAATTTACTAAGTACACAAGACAAGACAAAACAATATAGTCCAAATGAAAGGTCTCCTTCCTATATATAAGATACTAAGGGGTGCAATCCCAACTAACTGACCCAAGCCGACATAACTAATATAACCATACTAATGAAAATTACCACTAATGGACCAAATCCGACATCAAAACTAATGTAATGAACCACAATATAGGGGGGAATGTGCCCATATTTAGGGATTAACATTCCCCTCCCCTTCAGACAAGTGTTGTCCTCAATGCTTTATTAGTTGTGGATGCCTCTGTATGAAGGACTCATCTTCCCATGCCAAATATTGAACTTGTAAGCTCTTCCACTTTATGAGGTACTCAGTAATAGCCTGATTTCGTATTTGTGTAGTCCTTGTTTCAGTGATTTGTTCAGGTTCCAATATGAATTTTCCTTCTTCATCAATATTAGGAAATATTGTTTGAATTGGGATCTTGTCTCCTATTACCTTCTATAGGCAAGAAACATGAAAAATTGGATGTACTCTTGAAGATGAAGGGAGCTCCAATTTGTAAGCCATACTACCAATCTTCTGCAACACTTTATAAGGACCATAATACTTGGGTGCTTATTTATGGTCCTTCTTTAATAGCTTGAGAGACATTTGCTTGTAAGGTTGTAGGTTAAGAAATACCCAATTCCCTTCTTCAAAAATCCTTTCACTGCGATGTTGATCAACTTGTCAGGTTGTCCTTAAGTATCTGGAGAACTTCTTGTTGGTTCTCTATGTGATCTTCCACGGTTTGAAATTTATATTTCCCTTTCAAGGGAGATGTGATAGATGGAGGATGGTACCCATAAAGTGCCATAAATTGAGAGATTTTTTATGATGTATGGAAGGAAGTATTGTACCATCATTCTGTCAAAGACAACCATTTCACCCATTGTGTTTGTTTATCAAATGCAAAGCAATGAATAAAGCCTTCCAAACACTTGTGCATGATCTCAATTTTCCCATCAGATTGAGGGTGATAACATGAACTATAAGCCAATTGAGTACCCAAATAGGAAAATAATTCAGTCCAAATTTTCCAGTGAAAATTGGATCTCTATCACTTACAATAATCTTTGGATTTCCATGTAACTTATGAACAGTTTCAATAATGGATGCAACTACTGTACTTGCATTAAAAGGGTGAGTGAGTGCACAAAAGTGTGCATACTTTGTGAGTCTATAAACAACCACCATAATAACATTCTTTCCTCTGGACTTGGGTAGACCTGTGATAAAATCCATGGAGGTTTCCTCCCAGTGCTGGCAAGGTATGTCTAATGGTTGTAGAAGTCCTGGAGTATTATTTGTTTCACCTTTATTATGTTAGAAAACCAAGCATTCATCCACGAACCTTTGAACATCATCTTTAATACCTTCCCAAAAGAATTCCTTCTTGACCCTGTGTTAAGTTTTCAAGAATCTCGAGTGCCAACCTACAGGAGAGGCATGTAATTCTGAAATGACCTTATGCTTGAGTTGGAAGTTTTGGCATAAATATAAGCAATCCTTCTACCATAGTGAATGATTTTTCCACACAAAAGTATCAGATACACTGGGATCATTTTGTATATTTTGAATGAGCATCCACATAGATAGGTATTTTTTGCATTCTTCCCATGTTACTACTATTCAATATGGTTGCATAATGGAAATGGAACAAAGTAATGCCCCAAGATCTTCATCTTTTCTGGAGAGTGCATCTGCACCACATTATGTTTCCCCTTTCTATAGATGTTTTCAAAGTCATATCCCAACATCTTGGTTACTCACTTCTGTTGCTCGTCTGAAGATACTCATTAGAGAAATTTTGATGTAAAAAATGGGCCTCAAAACATAAGAAATGTACTATAAAAATCAACCAATAGGATTCAAGGTGATGATGTCAACCACTGGGGATGAATCACCATTTTTTGGGTAAAAAGGTCAAAGTAAAAAAACTACTTCTTCAACTCGTATGTTCAACTTGTCTCCCTGTATATTCACTCAAATTTTGATCTGGAGCAATCGTTGGATGGGGAATTCAATTACACATCCAAGGAGTACCCACTCGGCATATTTTTTATGGACCTGCCACAAAAACAAGAAATACTTGAAAAAACGTGATGATAACATCATCATCAAATTTTTTCAAGTATTTCTTATTTTTGGGGTAGTAGGGTCCATCAAAAGTATGCCAAGTGGGTACTCCTTGGATGCGGAATTAAATTCCCCATCCAATGACTGCTTCGGATCGAAATTTAAGTGAATATACAGGGAGATAAGTTGAAAATACGATTTGAAGAAGTAATTTTTTCTTTTTTCCTCCAAAATTTTATGAGATATGCTAATATTATTTTATTATTTCCACTATTATTTTATAATTTTCCTTGGGAGGCCCAATTTAGACCTAAAAAATTATCTAATGCTCTGTTCCAAGAATTATTTAAGACTATTGTGATTATTTTGACCCTTGAAGTGCCTACCTATTAGATAAGGACACCATTGGTTAAAGGAATGTAGTATTGACAACGTTTCCTTCTCATAAATGGGATTTTGTAAGTTCTTTCCCTTGATTGGATGAATTGTGAAAGCAAGTGGGTGTCCTTCTTGCATTAGAACAACGTCAATGCCATTTCCTGAATCATCACATAACACAATAAAGGTTTTTGTGAAGTCTGGTGTGGTCAATACAATAGTTGTGCACATTGCCTGTTTAGGTTGTTCAAAAGCTTGAGTTGCCTCTGGAGTCCAAAAAAATGCACATAGAAACAAGGTATTTCTGTATTCTTGATATGCTGCAGAAGGGATCTATAAAGCTCCAAGATGTGAGCATTGATGAACACATTGCAGATGTGTTGACTGAGCCTCTGTCTCATGTGAATTTTGAGCACTTCTGTGACAAGCTTGGTGTAGTCCATAAGGACTTCCCTCGAAAGGGGGAGTAGTGCTGATGATATTGTGGTGCAGTGGGATTGATCATCCTTAGATAGTGATCTCGTAGTTCTGAAAGGAAGGATAGTCTTAAATGTTGACCCTGAGTTGTGGAGGGATTGATAATCCCTAGACAGTGATCCCATAATTCCGAAAGGAAGGATAGTCTTAAATGTTGATCCTTAGACTGAATCCCTAGTTCTAAAAGGAAGGATTGTCTAAGAGTGTTGGAATGAATCACAAGTTCTGAAAGGAAGTATTGTACATTATCCCTAGTTCCGAAAGGAAGGATCACCATAGTTGTTGGAATGAAGCTCGAGTTTCAAAGGAAGGATCGTCCATGATCCCTATTTCTGAAAGGAAGGATCACCAAATTTTTTGGACTAAATCCTGAGTTCTGAAAGGAAGGATTGTCCATGATCCCTAGTTCCGAAAGGAAGGATCACAAGAGTTGTTGGACTAAATCCTGAGTTCTGAAAGGAAGGATTTCCATGATCCCTAGTTCTGAAAGGAAGGATCACTAGATTTGTAGGACTGAATCCCGAGTTCTGAAAGGAAGGATTGTCCATGATCCCTAGTTTTGAAAGAAAGGATCACCAGAGTTGTTGGACTCAATCCCGAGTTTTTAAAGGAAGGATTGTCCATGATCCCTAGTTCTAAAAGGAATGATCTGACAGCAAAGTTGTTGGACTGGGTCCCATATTTCCGAAATGAAGGACTATCCAAGCTCCCGTAATTCGGAAAGGAAGGATTATTTGTGCTATAGGTGATGATATTCCAGTGATGCAGAATATGATGTTCCAGTACTGAAGATGAGGATGCTCCAATGTTGCAGATGTTCTAGTATTGAAGATGAGGATGCTCTAGTGTTGCAGATGTTCCATTAGTGAAGATGAGGATGCTCTAGTGTTGCAGATATTCTAGTGTTGAAGATGAGGATGATCCAATGCTAAATAAGATGATGCTCCAGTGCTAAAGATGAGGATGATCCATTGCTAAAGAAGATGATGATTCAGTGTTGAAGATGAGTATGCTCCAGTGCTGTAGAAGACAATGCTCCAGTGCTGAAGATGAGGACGCTCCAGTACTGAAGATGATGATGCTTAAGCTCTATACTGAAGATGATGATGCTATTGAAGAACTTCCAATGATTTATAGATGTACAAACCAATGTTCCAGATGTGGTTGTTTATGATTCCTCTCCTCCCTCCGATGATGTTATGTAGAGTTACACATGATGTTATTGTTGTCCGTAGAATACCCTTCTTGTTAAAGGGGAGTGTTAAATTAATGTAGCTTCAAAGAATATTCTACTTGTACTTTATTATTGTAAATCTGCCGGGGATGTTTTACCTCTGTTTGGGGATGTCATTATTATATTTGGTCAAGTAAAAGTAATCAGGTAAAACCTCCATTGTAATTCGGGTCGTTAGTACCCTAAAGAATTTAATATAGTATTATTTGAGTCTTTCTAGGAGAGGTTAGCCCAATCAGTTAAAGTGAGGCCGACCTAGTTGGGTTATTTGTCAAGTGAAAAGTAAAGTATAAATAGAGAGTGAATTCCTCTCATTTGAACCATTCATGCATTGCGCATTAGAGGAGAGAGAGAGAGAAATTTGTGAAGGAGGAGGAGGATTGGCTTGTCTAGAGTTTGGGTTTGTCTCTCTTATTTGTAAGACCTTATTTTGGGCATTGTACTTTGGTTATCTATATTGAGGAAGTTCTTGTTGGGTTTTCTTCCCCTTGAGGGTTTCCAAGGATAAATTGTTCTGTACCTTGTGATTGTGTATCTTTCAGAGATCCTAGTTATGTTGCTATTGTGAAAATGTATTAAATGCTCATGAATTTAGAATTTAGTCTTTAGTAGCATATAATATTAACAATTGACACATTGGGTGAGTTTATATCCATATCAGAATTGGATGTATCATCTTCGGTGAAAACCTGTACTTCCTTCCCATCTATAATTTTGCAATGATATGTATGATTAGATATGCATTTATGACCTGGGATCCACTTTTTTCCACATCGACGACAAGTATTTTTTTTCATTGTCAGAACTACTAATGAATGTGTTTGATTCTTTTTCAGCTTGATATCCATATGATAACAATTGACACATTGGGTGAGTTTATATCCATATCAGAATTGGATGTATCATCTTCAGTGAAAACCTGTACTTCCTTCCCATCTATAATTTTGCAATGATATGTATGATTAGATATGCATTTATGACCTGGGATCCACTTTTTTCCACATCGACGACAAGTATTTTTTTTTCATTGTCAGAACTACTAATGGATGTGTTTGATTCTTTTTCAGCTTGATATCCATATGATTTGGAATTTTTACACTCATGTCCATTTGACTACTTGTTTATGCAATATCTGCATTGTGTCTCTTTTTGTTGTAAATAACCCTTGTCAAATCTTGATTTGGATATCTCTTCTAATTTGTCTTATGTTCCCTTTTCCTTATGCCTTGCTACGTTTACGGGTGGAACACCATTTATTTTTAATTCATTTTGGATATGCAGTTTAAGGCCTCCTAGGTAATTTTCAAGTAATTTCTTGTTAGATATCCCAAATTCTCATGTGGTGATGTCTTTCTGTTGATGCATGAATTCCTTGACACTTCCCTTTTGTTGTAGTCTGGTAAGTTTCGATACGAATCCGCTTTCGGTAATTTCATGGAATCTTTTTAAAAAGTCATTTTAAAAAGAATCTTAGTCGTATGAGTAGTTTTCTCCTTTCCACCACATATTCCAGTTGTATGTGTTACCTTTTAGATGCATGGACGCATATTTTGCGTTTTCTTCATATATCGTAATTTTATATATACTAAAATATTATTCGTCCTTGTTAAACCATGCCACACATTGTTCTTCGTTCACGTTGTATTTTGATAGTTCTTTTTTGGACCTCTGTGGACATATCATAATGGATTGATATTGGGTGCCTATTGATGAATTATAGGGGGGGGTCGTGGTGGAGGCGGTGGTGGAGATGGAGGTGATGTGGAGGAACGAGATGAGGGGGTCGACATGCTTGAATTATTCCAACATTTATTGTGACTTCGAGAACCTTGATTTTTTAAAAGGTTTATGAGAAAATCATATGTTTCCTTTTGCTTTTTATTCATGGTGTCCATATTGTTTCCATTATTGCGACGATTTCATCTTTGCGCTCATGTTTGAGTGTAACATTATTATTCTTCATTTCATCGCTTAGGGCCTCACGTTTTTTTGTGACAATGTTTTTGAGAGTGTTGGCTTCCCTTTCCATTTGTTCGAGTTGATTTTTTAGGTTCGTCATGCTTCTGGTGACTGGGCATGTATACTTATATGCAATTTCGGCCTATGCTTTTTGTGGAGGGAATGACGTTAATAATAATAATAATAATAATAATAATAATTTGTTGTAATGGGTAATGGTAAAAAAGAATAAAAAATATAATAATAATAATAATATTGTATCCCTTGTTCTTGTGGCCTGTCATACATCAATGAAACAAGTAGGTCCTTTCATATTAGAATTAAATAACATAAAGCTTTCATCACACACAATCGTTTTAATTCCTTGGATTTACCTAACCATTTTAGTCAGAAAAATCATCATATATGTATTGAGGACATAAGAATCTTATCCAGAGTGGATCATTTATCCCAAAGATGAATTATGGAGGCTATAGAAATTGTAAAAGACAAGAATTGTCTCAATAAAGGTGATGGTATGAAGCTAAGCAAATCGTAGCTTCCTATTCTTGATAGAATTCCCTAATTAACTCTATGTGGTTTAACATTGCTCTCTTATTTGCTCAATTTTTTCTTCCTTCCAATCTTCCTCCTCTTTGTCCTCCTATCATTTTGGTTAGGTTTCTTTGATTGAGTTTTATCCTTTATTAATTAAAAATTTTCTTTAATATTTGATTATTTATTTTATTTATGTATTTGTATTATTTACTTCTTTGTAATTATTCATCTTGTATTTATTTTATTATTTGACTTTTTGTATTATTTTATTTATTTGTTTGTTGTATTCATTTAATTATTTATATTTTGTTTATTTGTTTTTGTATTTATTTTATTATTTGACTTTTTATATTATTCTATTTATTTGTTTGTTGTATTCATTTAATTATTGTTTGTATTTATTTTTGTTTGTAGTTTATTGTTTATTTGTATTTATTTATTTATGTGTTTGTTGTATTCATTTAATTATTGTTTGTTTGTATTTATTTATTTATATTAATTTATTAAATTATTTGGTTTATTTGTTTGTATATCATTGTTTGTTTATTTGTTTTTTTTCTTAAGGTGTTTGGTTTTTTTTAAACCTATTTGTTCCTTATTTAGTTTTTATTATTTAAGTATCTAAATTTCTTTTGTTCGTCTCTTCTTTTTTTTATTTTTTTTAAGTTAGGATTAAATTTATTTGTTCTTTTTTATTATTTAAGTAAATAGTACTATTGTCATGATGAGGTATTTATACATTTGGTTATCACGCATAAATATCCCATTTATACTGATACAATTATGGCGCTCTAAGTTATGACAAGCTCTTGATTAATTTCCTAGGTGTTTAATATGCAATCATTCATACAATTATGCATCAATCTCATTACACACTCAAGCATTAATCAAGTAAAAAAAATGAATAAAATTAAACAAACGTACACATTCTTTAAACTCCCTTCTTCCTCACTCACCCTCATCTTGAGAATCATACCATCCACCACCTCCATAATCCTCCTCACCAATACTCTAGATGGTCTCGCTCATCATGGCATGCACCCTCTAATCTAACTTGTCTCCGGGTCATAAAATAGGTATCGGAATTTCCTTGGGAAGTTTTCATGACTTAGCCACCTTCCTAAGTTCCAATTAAAGCTATGTCCTCATGATACTTCACCATGGAATAACATGCCTCATAAGCTATGTTTTACATTCATGAAATGTCATTGTGAATTAATTAATCATTATATTGAATATCAAATCACATGAATTAACAATTCATGGTATCATCATGAAATAATCAAGCATCATATTAAACTGATATGCTATGAAAGACTGTCATGAATTGACAACATATTATAAAATAAAGAGCCACACTGAATATCCACATGAAGTAACAACATATCATAAATTTTGTATCATCAGTCACCAAATACCATGATGAACCAATAAAGTACCATACTGAATATCAACATGAAATAACATGTTATATAGTGTGTGTCATCTATCACTAAATACCATGATGAAGAAATAAAACGCCATAGTGAATATCAACATGAAATAACATGTCATATGTCACTAAACACCATTATGAGGCATTAAATATTATAATAAATATCAACATGAAGTATTAAGCATCAGATGGAGTATCACATGCCCAAATCAATAAATCTACTCACAAAGATAAGGAAACTCACAATGCATAGTGTCTACATCTTCCCAAGTAAGTGACTCTTGACTATATTGGTTTCATTGGAATTTAACCTGTTATGGGATGCATTTGTGCAATCACCGATTTCTCTCATCTAGTATGCAATATGGTTTGTCCTGGATGACCCCTTCTACAAAAAGATGCAATCCCTTCAAATTTAAAATATGAAAGGGGTCTATAATGTAATGTCAATGCACAAAAATACAAAATACATTATGCATCCTTCCTAGGTGGGATTGCAACTCAAGTTGGTAAGAAACATGTCTGATCCGTTCAAGAATCCTGAATGGACTGAAAAATATCAGAGTTTTTTTTTCCTCCTTACCAAATTTAAAGGGGCTCTTCATAGGCCTCACTTTGGGAAAACACCATGTTTCCTTCCTCATATATTTTGTCGATAAGCTTCGAATAAATGTAACTTTTTAATGGTCACAACATTCCTTAAGTGCATTTAATCATGCTCATTTGATCCTCCATATCTTGAAGTAGTTTGGGGCCCAACATGAGTCTATATTCCAGAAAGTGTCAATTAATAGGAATCATATGGGGCCTACCATACAATAATTTGTATGGGGCAACACTGAGGAAGCTATTGTAGTTATTATTGTAGGAAAGATCTACTAAGGGGAGACACTTCTCCCATTGATTATGTTGGTCCATCGTATACATCCTTAACATATCCTCCATTACCTAGCTAACTCTTTTTGTCTAATCATCAATATCTAGATGATATGTCATATTGAAATTAAACTGGGTGCCCCGGAACTCTTTGAGGCTTTGCCAAATCCTAGAGGTGAATTGTGAATCTCTATATGAAATAATTTTCTAAGGGACCCCATGTAGTTTGATTATTTCCCAAAGGAAAACTTGAGAAATAATAGGTCCATTAAAGACACTTTTTACCAGAACGAATCACACACTCTTAGTCATTTTTCACACAAAAAGCATAATACAATCATGTCTCTAGGGGGGTGGTGGGTATCCCCCCCATGAATTCCATGTAAATCACTTCCCCTTTAGTTTTGTGTATTTCATGCGGCTTAAGGAGTCCATCTAGCTACATATTGTACTATGTCACCTTTCATTTCAGGCTAGAAGAAATCATTTTTTAGGTTTCATGCATATTTCTAACTCTTGGGAGGGTTGAATATGAAACATGGTGGGATTCTTCCATACCAACCTTTGAATTCCATCAATAGTCGTTAGATACATCCTTCCTCTGAATCTAAGCAATCCATCGCCATCTAATGAGTTTCCTTCAAACATAATTGGTGTTGACTTCCCTTTAGCCTAGGAAACTTAAATATAAAGGTACCATGGGTCCTTGACTAAATTCCTTTTATTCTAACCCTAAGATAATTTATAATGGAGACTAATGAACCTATCTGAGGTCTCCTGCTGAGTGATCCACTACCTTGTTCTCATTTCCTTTAATGAGGGAGATTCTAAAATCATACTCACTAGAAAATTCATTGTAGCATCCTTGGTGTGCATTATGGTTGGTGTTAGGCAAAAAATTTCCAAAAAGAGTATGAAAAGAGAATAAATAGATTAGAAAGAGTACTCCATGACTTGATTGAATAAAATAGGTGAATAACAAACCTATTTGAGTGGGAAACCTCCTTATACAATGTACTAAGTACACAAGACAAGACAAGACAAGATAATATAGTCCAAATGAAAGGTCTCCTTCCTATATATAGGAGACTAAGGGGTACAATCCGAACTAACTGACCCAAGCCGACATAACTAATATAACCATACTAATGACAATTACCACTAATGGACCAAAGCTGACATCAAAACTAATGTAATGAACCACAATATAGGGGGAACTGTGCCCATATTTAGGGATTAACATGCCCCTCCCCTTCAGACAAGTGTTATCCTCAACGCTTTATTAGTTGTGGATGCCTCTGTATGAAGGACTCATTTTCCCATGTCGAATCTTCAACTTGTAAGCTCTTCCACTTTATGAGGTACTCAGTAATAGCCCAATTTCGTATTTGTTTAGTCCTTATTTCAGTTATTTGTTTAGGTTCGAATATGACTTTTCCTTCTTCATCAAGATGAGGAAATTTTATTTGAATTGGGATCTTGTCTCCTATTACCTTCTATAGGAAATAAACATGGAAAATTGGATGTACTCTTGAAGATGAAGGTAGCTCCAATTTGTAAGCCATACTACCAATCTTCTGCAACACTTTATAAGGACCATAATACTTGGGTGCTAATTTATTGTCCTTCTTTAATAGCTTGAGAGACATCTGCTTGTAAGGTTTTAGCATGAGAAATACCCAATCCCCTTCTTCAAAAATCATTTCACTGCGATGTTGACCAGCTTGTTGTTTCATCCTATTTTTTGACATAGTCAGGTTGTCCTTAAGTATATAGTCAGGTTGTCCTTAAGTATATGTGATCTTCCATGGCTTGAAATTTATATTTTCCTTTCAAAGGAGATGTGATAGATGGAGGATGGTACCCATAAAGTGCCATAAATTGAGACATTTTTTATGATGTATGGAAGGAATTATTGTACCACCATTCTGCCAAAGACAACCATTTCACCCACTGTGTTTGTTTCTCAGATGCAAAGCAATGAAGATATCCTTCCAAACACTTGTTCATGATCTCAGTTTTCCCATTAGATTGAGGGTTATAAGATGAACTGTGAGCCAATTGAGTACCCAAATAGGAAAATAATTCAATCCAAATTTTCTAGTGAAAATTGGATCTCTATCAGTTACAATAATCTTTGGATTTCCATGTAACTTATGAACAGTTTCAATAAAGGATGCAGCTACTGTACTTGCATTAAAAGGGTGAGTGAGTGAACAAAAGTGTGCATACTTCGTGAGTCTATCAACAACCACCATAATAACATTCTTTCCTTTGGACTTGGGTAGACCTGTGATAAAATCCATGGAGGCTTCCTCCCATTGCTAGCAAGGTATGTCTAATGGTTGTAGAAGTCCTAGGGTATTAACTGTTTCACCTTTATTCTCTTAGAAAACCAAGCATTCATCCACGAACCTTTGAACATCATATTTAAGACCTTCCCAAACAAAATCCTTCTTGACCCTATGGTAAGTTTTTAGGAATCCTGAGTGCCCACCTATAGGAGAGGCATGTAATTCTAAAATGACCTTATGCTTGAGTTGGGAGTTTTTGCATAAATATAAGCGATCCTTATACCATAGTGAATCATTTTTCCACATAAAAGTATATGATACACTGGATCATTTTGTATATTTTGAATGAGCATCCACACAGATAGGTATTTTTTCCATTCTTCCCTTGCTACTACTATCCAAGCTGGTTGTAGAATGGAAATGGAACAAAGTAATGCCCCAACATTTTCATCTTTTCTGGAGAGTGCATCTGCAGCACATTATGTTTCCCCTTCTATAGATGATTTCAAAGTCATATCCCAACATCTTGGTTACTCACTTTTGTTGCTCTTTTGAAGATAGAGGCTTTGTTCCAAGAAGTATTTGAGACTATCGTGATCTGTTTTGACCCTTGAAGTGCCTACCTATTAGATAAGGACGCCATTTAGTAAGAGAATGTAGTATTGCCAACATTTCCTTCTCATAAATGGGATTTTGTAAGTTATTTCCCTTGATTGGATGAATTGTGAAAGCAAGTGGGTGTCCTTCTTGAATTAGAACAACACCAATGCCATTTCTTGAAGCATCACATTCCACAATAAAGGTTTTTGTGAAGTCTAGTATGGCCAATACAGGAGTTGTGCACATTGCCTGTTTAAGTTGTTCAAAATCTTGAGTTGCCTCTGGAGTCCCAAAAAATGCATATTTCTTCAATAATGTTGTTAGAGGCTCTACTATTCTTCCATAATTTCGAACAAACTTGCTGTAGTACCCTATTATACCTAAGAATCCTCGAAGATTCTTCAGGCTTTTTGGAATCGTCCAGTCTATCATGGCTTTAATTTTTTTAGGGTCTACCTTGACACCTTCATAAGATACAATATGACCCCAATACTCTACCTCCTTCACCCCAAAGAAACATTTGGAAGGTTTTGCGTATAGTTGTTGCTCTTGTAGTAGTTGTAGTACCCTGTCAACATGTTGAACATGTTCTTCCCAAGAATTGCTATAGATTAGTATATCATCAAAGAATACTAGCAAAACCTTTCTAAGAAAAGGCTTGAAAATGGAATTCATCAAACCTTGAAATGTGGAAGGTGCATTCCTGAGACCAAATGGCATGACTAGAAATTCATAATGACCTTATTGAATTCTAAATGTTTTTTGTTATGTCTTCATCTTTCATTCTAATTTGATGATACCCAGAACGAAGATCCAACTTTGTGAATAAAATTGCTTCATGTAATTCATATAGCAATTCATCAATTACAGGAATGGGAAACTTATCTTTAATGGTGATCTTGTTGAGCTCTTTATAATCTGGACACATCTACCATGATCCATCCGGGTTGTGTACCATTACCACTGGTGCAGAATAAGAACTTTAGCTAGGAGTAATTATGCCCCCCCTAACATTTCTTCAACCATATGCTCAATTTCACTCTTTTGTCCATAGGGGTATCTGTAAGGTCTGATTTTAGGAGGAACACTTCCTGGGATTAAGTGAATAGCATGATCAAAATCTCAAATAGGTGGAAGACCTTTCGGAATATATTCAAATACCTTGGAATGCTTATTAATGACACTTTGTAGATCCTGGGAAATATGAGGCTTAGATATTTGAACATCTAATGAGCATAATTGTGAAATTACACCTTGATGTCCCTTTTTCATCAATTTTATCATACCATTAGAGCTTATCACCTTGCTTGGCTTCCCTGTGATACCCTGTAATTCATATTCCTTTCCTTCCCATAAAAATTTCATGAAAAGCTTATGAAAATTAAAAGTCACGGTTCCCAAAGATTGTAACCATTGAACTCCTAAGACAACATTAGCAACACCCATTGGAATAGCAATCATTGGACTATTCAATACATATTCTCCCATAGTAAGATTTATATTATGGAATTTCCATGAGCAGTTGATAGTTTCTCCATCTACAATCATTACTTGAAAATTTGGTGCTGGATATACAAAGCAATTGAGAGCTTTTGTTAATTTATAGTGAATGAAATGATGAGTACTACCAGAATCAATCAACATTGTTCCCTTTTTTTATTTTTGATAAATCCTTCGATGTTGAGAGTTTGAGGAGTGCTAATTCCATCCAATGCATGAAATGATATTGTGGGAGTAATCTCTTCTATAGTTTCTTATATTTCTTCATTTGGAGATGGTTCTTGTTCTTTTGGTTCTTCCTCTTCACATTCTATGTAAAATAATTTCTTCTCGCCACACTTATGTCCTTTACTATACTTGCTGTCACAATAAAAACATAGGCATTTTGATCTTCTTTCCTCTATTTTTTGAGGTGTCAACCTTTGAGGTGGGTTAGAATAAGTAACAGTTTTCTCTCGATATGTGTTGGAGGTTCTCTTTCTAGTAGCCATCGTCATATTTTTACTTTCAACCTTCCTTGCCATCATGAAGGCCTTCTCCAATGATGGTGGTTCAAAGAGACGCAACTCATGTTGAATGTTATCCTTCAAGGTGTCAATGAAGAGATCCAATAGATTATCTTTTGAAATGTTCTTCATTCTAAGACTTAGCTTCTGAAACTGTTTGATGTGCTCTGCAAATGGACCTTTTTGCTTGAGATTTATTAACTGGATAAAGAAGGTATTGCTATTAATATCCCCATAATGTGCAATCAATTCTTAGGTGAATATAGACCAAGATATAATAGAGTCCTTTTTACGGTTACAAAGCCATTGGTACTATACATATTGATCAAGATCTAAATACAATGATGCAATAGTTACCTTTTGCAAAGTTGGAACATGGTGTAGATCAAAGAATTGTTCCATTTGGAATATCCATCTTATTGGATCATTTCCATCAAAATTTCTCATGTCAACCTTGGGAAGTTGGGTACCCCTTAGTTATCATCCCTAATGACTTCCATTACCATAATCATTTCCTCTTGGAATATTCTTAGTCATGGAAGTTTTCTCAACATGATAATTATCTTTATCCTCCTGAGTATCTTGGAACACATCATCACTTGTAGGAAGAGTATCCCTTGAATTTTGTATGAGATTAAAAATATTTTTCATATTCCCCGTCAACTTCTCCTCTAGATTGAGTAAATCAACTGTTCTCACCGAACCTTTCAAATTTCCTCCATTTTATTCAACTTCTCCTCTAAATTATCCAAATCAACTTTTTCAATGGATCCTTTAATCACATCTTCCAACTGGGACACTCAAAAAGAGAGGTCTTCCCTTTCATCATGCGTCGAGGATGGATCCTCTGGTGATTTGGATGGAGTGTAGGTATTTATAATTCATTTTGGTGGAATTTTGAACAATATCAATACATATCACACCTTAGGTGTCACCACAATTAGATCCTTCTACTCAAAGTTAATCAAAATTAAAAATGGCGTACCTTTTCAAACCTTGATTGGAAGATAGTTTTAAGGCCGACTTGAAACTGATGTAAATTTTAAATTTATGCTCCTATGGGTATGAAAATCAGTATTGTTGTAGCCTGATGTTTCCTCTTTCCAATTCCACAGGTCTTACCTAATTTGGATTTACCAATAACCCTTTATTGTGAATCTCCCAACACCTCTTATTTTTTCTCTTTCTCGGATAGCGAACTTGTACTGTATTCCACGTGTACAATATTTTGTATCTGAGGTTGAAAACCCTATCAAAGATACTGTGGTTCATATTATTTTAGATCCAGTAGGTCTCACTCAATTTGGATCTTGCATGCCCTAGATATGATCATTTTTCTCAGAACAGTTGTTTTAGACTAGTTTTTGGACTAGTCAGAAGCCCTAGATTCTAGAGTGAATATCTCTGAGCCTGTAATGTTTCAGGATCTAAAACTTGGACCACAGTTAGTTCAGCCTTTTTTCTATATGGTTTTTAAGTCTCGCCCTCTAAAACCTTGTTGAAAAAAATTTATAATGCAAATTCCAAGATGACTTGGTTTGAAGAAACCAGTCTCGTGGAAAGGGCTCTGATACCAAATGTTATGCAACAAATTTCAAAAAAGAGTATGAAAAGAGAAGAAATAGATCAGAAAGAGTACTCCACAACTTTATTGAAGAAAATATATGAATGAAAAGCCTCTTCGATGGGGCAACCTCCTTATACCATGTACTAAGTACACAAGACAAGACAAAATACTCCAAATGAAAGGTCTCATTCCTATATATATGAGACTAAGTGGTACAATTCCAACTAACTAACCCAAGCCGACATAACTAATATAACCATAATAATGAAAATTACCACTAATGGACCAAAGCTGACATAAAATCTAATGTAATGAACCACGATATAGGGGGGAATGTGCCCATATTTAGGGCTTAACAGTTGGAGTGTTACATTTTGATGTGTGTTAGGGTCCAAAAATTGAGTTTCAAGTTTTAATTTGAAGGGTCAAAATCCATTAACTCATTAGATCTCCAATGAGTTTGCGTGTCTTCATATGAGTAAAGAAGGATCATTAATGAACCAAACAACCTTTAGAATATAGTTTTACAATTAAAAGAGATTAGATTGCAATGGAAAATCAATAAATCATCATGTGGATGAGTTATAAAGTTTTTTTATAATTTGGGAGCAGTTTCGCCAAGTTAAGAGTCAAATCACTCACTTGGAAAGCTTGTTGGATTCCCAAGACAATGTCTTTCCTCACAAGGGGAATCATTGAGTATGGAAGGAAACATTCCCTTAAGGTGAGTGACTGGCCCTTTCATCTCAAGGTGGGTGAAAATTGGTTTTCCTAACCAAACAAAGCTTGCAAAACATTTCTACTTTTGGATGAAAATTGTAAGCAAGTGGAAACCATATGCCTAAGAGGCCAACAAGCTTCTAAGGATAGCAATTTTCTCGTCTTTCTACTTGAGATCAACAATTTTCCTCCCAAATACAAATCACTCACCTCAAAGTGCAACATGCCTTTCCTAATTAACTGATTATTTCCTTTACCATTTTTCATAGCAATTTTCCTCTAGGAAAATCTTTGAATTATTAATGGTGAATGCCTTATACTGATCGATTTGGTCATTGGAAACTATAACCAAAACTTTGGAGTGACAATCAAGATACTTTCTACTTGGAAGTTTAAATGTTGAAACCTTTTACATGGTTAAAATTCCAATATTTTTGAAATGATGACCTAAAAGCTTGGTACTCTTCAAACAAAATATTAAAAAAATGACAAGTGGAAAAAATAAATAATAAAGAGAAAAAGATGAAAAAAACACCAAAATGAGGGTTTTTTATTTTTATTTGTTTAAAGTACATTTTAAGTATTAAAATAACAAAATTTAAAAATAAATAAGAAGATTTAAAAAAAAACTAGCCTTGTATGATCCTCACCCTCCCTTTAAAGTTTTTTCTTTAACCTAAAAAACAACAACAATATAAAAAACACGTCTTGCTTTTTTAGAAAAAATTAAAAAATAAAAAATAAAAAATATTGATAAGTATACGTTGGAGGCATGAGGGGGCATGATTCCCAAATCTATCCCCCACCCCCTTTCTACCTTTCCCACCCCTTACCCATCCCTCCCTTCTTGACCTTCACCTACCCCACTCCTCTATTAAGCAGTGGATAGGGGATGTGCAATGCCCTGTTTTGACTTTACCATCTGAACTACCATTACCTATTTGTATTTTCCTATTGTTGTGGAACTTCGTCAATATGTTCAGACTATGGACCTATGGATTTATTATTTTGCGTAAGTTATATATATGTGTGTGATGTTAATATTATGAATGATGGTTGTGCTTTAATTCTATCTATAGCATGTAAATCTAAAAGATGTTGGGTACGTGGATACCAATTTAAAGTTATATGTCGAATAAATGAATGTGATACCAGGTGCATGCTACATAGAAAAATGGTTGCATTGTTGTTTATTAGTAATGAAATATGTATACATGTCAATGATTGCATGATATTGCACGATCTCATGTTGGGAGACTATCCTACAGGTTTAAAAGAGATAAGTGATAGTTGGATCCTACGAAATGGAAGTACATCAGTGACATGAATTCCAAAAGCGAAATGGTATGTGAGTGAAGAATTATTGTTTTGTAGGAGTATTGGTTTATTATCATGATGTGTGGGTAGGTGCAGGGTTTCAGGAAACTCAACTGCCCAAATTGGTTATTTGATAACAAAGGTTGACAACAACAATAGCAATGCACTTCTATGTCGATGTGGGCATTGACCCTTGTTCCATTAGGATGGGTGGAGGAATTAACCACCATTTATCCTCTGAAACCTGGATTCATGGGAGGACGGTGCTACAGCATGCTTTGATTATGATTAGCGGGTGTCTGTTGGGGAGTCTTGGTCAATGTAGTTAACACTTCCACTTACAGGTTCTATACGGGGTTAGGTCAATATAGTTGACATTCTAGGATAGTCTAGTAGAGGAAGGATAGGATAAATAAGTTAGTTGTGAATTAGATAGAATGAAGTAGGTAGATTGGAATGTCATTGAAGTTATGGAGAGAAACTCAATTAATTATGTGTGTGTTGAAAACCCTTGCTTGACTCTTTTATGATAACTAAGTACATTATGTTGTGTTCATAGGTTATTATGATCTAAGTTAGTAAATTGATAGACATTGCAATTCATGGTTTAAGTTTGCATCAATAGATAATTATAACTTGTGTAAATTATGTGTTATTTGAGATTGAATATTGTTAGTACCTACAAAAGTATGTAAGTAATAGCTACACTTACATAACTTGTGTATATATATACTTGTATGAATTCTAAATCATGAATTATCTATTAAACTATTATAATTGGGCATTGATGCAATGTGATTGTGAATAATTACATTATAATTAGTTAGGGATTAATTATTTTTTTTTTATTATGAATTGATGCAATTATGTAAAGTTATTTAATGAATGGTTAAGTAATTATGATAGGGGGGTTTGATGAAATAAGTGTTAATGATGTTAATTAGTGTTAATTAGACTATTATTAACTTGGTCAATTAATATTAATTAAGTTTTAATTGTAACTAAGGTTTGATTGTTGAATGGAGTACTAGTTTAAATAAATGATAATTGAAGCTTAAAAAGAATATTATTTAATTAATATATAAATATTAGTTAGGGATTAATTATTACTTTTTTTATTATGAATTGATGCAATTATGTAAAGTTATTTAATGAATGGTTAAGTAATTATGATAGGGGGGTTTGATGAAATAAGTGTTAATGATGTTAATTAGTGTTAATTAGACTATTATTAACTTGGTCAATTAATATTAATTAAGTTTTAATTGTAACTAAGGTTTGATTGTTGAATGGAGTACTAGTTTAAATAAATGATAATTGAAGCTTAAAAAGAATATTATTTAATTAATATATAAATATTAATTAATTTTTAATTATAAATAAATATTTGATGCTTAAAGGAATGTTGATTGAGTTTGAAAAGAGTAATGATTATTTAATAAATAAGTATTAAATAAAGAGTATTTTATGGTTGTTTGAATTAATGTGACCCACGTCTCGAGTATGAATTGATTAAAAATAAATGAGGCTTGACATCATAGATGAAGGGAAGAATTGTAACATTAATAAAAAGATAGGGGAAGGCTCGAGAAGGAAAGGCGGTGAGGAGGAGGATATAGGAAGCGGGATGGTGAAGGAAGGGGGTCAGATGTTTTGGGGAAATTTACAGGAGGAACTTATTATGATTTGGAAAATGCCTGGGATAATTGGTTGGATTGTTGTTCTCGAGATTTGGGCACATAGGGTCAAGAAACTTAGTAGCTAGGGAGCCGGCAAGGTTGTTCCTAGCTGGCTAGGAGGCAAAATCATTTGGCAGTTGAGTTGGCTTGTTGGAAGGAACTTGTTGTGCAGGGAGCTTGATTTGGGATGGAGGAAACCCTACTATTCTACATATATTCTTCATATTTTGTTCATTATCATGTTTTGAAAGTTTATTGATACAAATACCTGTTGAAAATAAGAAAATTTATTTGTATGAAATTTGGTAGGCATGCCTCATAAAACAATATGAATAGTTACTATTAGAGTAGATTAGAATATAACTAAATAAACATAAATATTGAATAAATGAGAAACTGGTAAACTTTTAGATTACATCAACAAAAAATGGGAAAAAAAAGTGATAAACTGTTGGTTTAGTAAATAGTTATTTAAGGACCTAGAGTGGTCCTTACAAGATGTGAGGGGGGGATACACAAGCCACCGCTCATTTCAACAATGGGCATTGCAAAGGAAGGGGCAAGAAGGGAATCCCTCCCCCCTACCTCTTAAAGGAGTGATGCTCCTTTAAGCAATGGGTGGGGTGTGGGAGGAGGGAGATGCCAAATACTACTGATTTGAGTGGCGAGTATTGCAAAGGTAGGGGTAGGAGGGGACTCCCCCCTTTATTTCTAGTTAAAGGAGAGTTTCTTCTTTAAGTAGTGGATGATGAATGGGAGGGGGAGGATGTAATAACCAGTTCCTACTTCTACTATATAACTTATAGAAGACTTTTGCAATGTATATAAGAATATATTGAACAATGAATGATTGATATATTGATGATTACAATGGCCTTATGGTGGTTTATTTATACACATTGATTGGTTACAAGGTAAAGGGATATGTTCCCTTTGAGTTTTCATTAACCTAATTGTATTATTGTTATTATTATGTTTATAACATAGGGATGCTAGCCATTGCTCATATGAGTGGAGGGTATTGCAAAGGGAGGGGACGCCTTCCCTGCCTACATGGGGGTAGGGGTAGATGTGGGGTGGTATAGAGATGGAGGTGGGAAATAGAGGGGGATGGGGTGATAAGAGAGTGGGGAGGCGATAATCGTTCCCACGAACCCCTTGGACCATTGAATTTCAAAAAGAAACATGCATCAGGGGCAAGGAAGGTGAAGATGTAGGTGGATGGCAGAGGGAAGGAAGTGGGAAAGAAAAGGAGCTAAATATTGAGGGTTTCACTCAGTGGACCTATGATATAATAAGTGCATTCATAGGATGTTAAAGAATACCCCTAATTTCATTAAATATTAAGGAATAATTAGACTAAAAATCAGTGTTTTGAACCCCCCTCCCAATACATATTTTCAATTAAAACACCCATATTTTCACTAGTTATCCTATATCTATTTTTATGACATTTATAAAACCTATTTTTTATTTCTACCACTAATATGGTGGCGGCATGACACAACCCTTATAGAACTTGGAATATGTTGTTTCTACAACTACCCTCCCCATTAGTTCTTTTAGAAACTATGGGTCCCCTCCTTTGAATTTTCTTACCTTGAGCCAAACTTGGTTTCTTCCCCAAAAGTTTGGTTAGGTATTATCTTGAAAATCGATGCATCCTTGGGATAGAAAATTTAAGTTTTAAATCTTTTTTGTTTTTCTAGGTAAGTACACCATTGCAGCAAAATTTGCGGTTTGTAGCCAACCGTTGTGGCAGAATTTCAAGTTTGTTGTTGACCGTTGTGGAGAGAAATGCCACTCCTTAGGAAGCCGAATTTCCAAAACGTCACCCAAACAACCGGTCGAGTTCCCAAAAGGTCTCTCCAAAATGGTGCAGCGATATTTTGAATTCCACTCCTCCGCCGCAATGAAACTTTAATGGCGGAAAAACGATCCTTCTAGCCAAACTTGCGACAAAGTTTCTGGATTCTCTTTCACCATTGCGGCGAGAAGTCTGACTTCCCACTAAAACAAGATGGCATAAAAAAACGAAATATGAATGATGTTTTTTAAAGAATTCTTCGAGATCCTTTGCGTTGTTTGGCTATAAATAATCCCTCCTCCCCTCCTTTTAAGCATTTGTTTCCTAGTATGTAGAGGAGGAATAATTTGCTTTCGAGTGAGTGGGTACGAGGAGTAAGGACACTAAGAGATGGATAGATCTCGTTGTTCTAGTGTAGGACCTGATCTTTGACTTGAGTTAATTTTTCCATATAACACCCGAATATTTTGTAGTTGTTTTGTGGCAAGGGTATTTTCATTCTTGATTTGGAAGCCACGCACATTTTATGGCTCATCCTAGGGTAACCTTAGAGACCATTTACAGTCGTTGATCAAGGAAATCCTATTTTCTCCAATCTCTTTCAAACCTAAGTTTCAGACATTCTTACTCATTAGACATCCAATGCACCTTTAGACAGTGAAATTGGAGTGCCATCGCCCAATTTGAACTTATGCTCACAAATATGAAGATTTTTAGGGTTTATTAATTATCCCTTTTTTTCTTGTTTTGATAAATTTGAAAGGATCTCTAACCCTAACATCCAATGTAGTTCTCATGCGAATCCCTTGATGCCCTAGGGTTTTCCCATCCGGGGCCAAGTTCTCCTAAGCATCCCAAGCCCCGGACCTAGCACACAAACTAACTCACGGAGTTTGAAAGACCTCATCCAAGGTATGCATTGATATCTAAAACTTTGGCACCGCAAAAGTATACCTAATAAACCCAAACATCATTTCGTGAAACTCCCCACTAGTTGCGCTCCTCCTGCAAAATTTTGGCTTAATTAAATAAATTTATCATGCCCATATAGAAAAGTATACATATATGATACAGAATACATCGAAGAGCATTTCAGAATGGGAATTATTTTGTTATGGTCATGTTGCACTCTACCAAGAAAATTGAGTTTTGATCTTTTAAAATACATCATTTTGATTTTGTAACTGTTATGAGCACACCCGCTATCATTAACAGAGTCAATTTTTAGCTTAGGTCCCTTAAGATAACATCACCATAAATATGTGGAAAACTATGAAATTGAGTTCTTTTTTGAACTAATTTGTATATCTAATTGCTATTTGGCTCTCATATCTAAGTACCATAATTTGCCCCTCATGGAAAATGATACGACTTCTAATGGCTCGCGGGATTATTCCATGTCTCACTGAAGAACTAGACAACAATCCAAGACTATACAAGAGGTATCATATGGAGACGAGATGGAGGAAGAAATATAAGCCCCAACTCTCCAGATTCAATATGATGATACCAAAAGCATCATTGGAGTAGAAATTGCATATCACTAGGGGGAATGTACCAGTTCTTCAGAGCATAAGAATATCAATCATCCAATGTAGAATAGATCGAGATCCTGATATATCAAAACATCAAACAATCTAGATTACGCAAATATGTAACTTCGGAATGTATTTCATATATATTTATTGTACCCTTATAAGAGATGTGTTATTCCTCTATAAGGAAGTGTCGTCATGTGGATTAACAAGTGTCGCAAGTGTGTGTACTTGCCGATGGGTTATTAGACCACCATGTGTGCGGTCGTCCCTAAAATATATATTATATTGTGGATGTATCTAGATAGACAAGTCGACCCCATAAGGTCACTGGGAAAACAGGTTAAGTATAAATATAGATCGGGAGATCTCTATTTGGATCATTTGGAAAGACACACTTCTCTCACTCAGAAAGTAGCACACTAGTGAGGAGGAGGATCATCTTCTCTAGGAGAGTATCTCAAGTGTATTTTGGTTGTACTTTGGTTGAGCCATTGCTCTCTCTATCTCTGAGGAAGTTGTGGGGTTTTCCACCTTAGGGTTTTCCCCACGGAAAATTTGTGTCTCTTGTCTCTCATGCTTTTGATTCTTGTGATTCTTGTCATGCTTATTGTGATTGTTATGCATTGATATACTGTATATGTTATTCTCTCAATAAAGATCCAAGAGTATTGTGAATTGATGCTCAAATTTTAACATGGTATCAGAGCTAACCTGAGAAGAAGACATTTTGCAGTGACAGAAACTTGAGTTTCTTGTTTATTGGGTTTCTCTCCACAGTTTTTGGAAAAGCAGTATAATAGATTGACTCTACTCATCAAGGAGAATCTATCTGTCCAATCAGAATTCAATTCTGAGCATTTTCATATTTGGCCCTAAAAATTAAGGTTTCCACAAAAATAGGAATTTCTGAAATCTGAATCCATAGCTGGAAGCTCCTTGTAAAAATCAAAGTTTAGAGCTTTGGATCGAGATTTTGGGCTGGGTAGATTTCCGGGAAACTCAAACCCTAATTCAGGGCTCTCCCTAGTGAACCTGGGAGGACAAAAAGGCAAATTTGAAGGGTAAAGCTTTGCTGATCTCAAATTTTGAATACACCAGGCTGATTAGCTCATCAAGGTGCATCTTTCTATCCTTTCAGAAAGTTGAAATTCACATTTTGAATTTTTAGGGTTTTTTCGACAAACCCTAATCTAGGACCAGATCCAGTTTTCAACATTTCAAGTGGTAAGACCTAAATCTTTTCTATTTCATTTGAAGTACTCTTTAAGATGTCTCACCACACCAAGCTTGAGGATAAGCTTGAAGGGGTTGATAACTTCTGAGCTTGGAAGTATAGGATTGGGTTAATCCTGGAAGAGAATGAGTTGGACTCATATATAAAAGAAGACATCACTATCCCAGAGGGTGAAGAGGCTAAGGTATTGCATAAGAAGAACTTGGTCAAGGCAAAGATAATCATTGATGATTCTATCAAATACCATCTCATACCCCATGTGTCTTCTCTAAAGACACCCAAGGCTATGTTTGACTCTTTGACCAAGCTATTTGAACGAAAGAACATAAATCGAAAGATGACCCTGCGGAATCAATTGAAAGGGGTCAAGATGTCGAATGGAGAAACCATTCAATCCTATTTCTCCAAGGTCTCTCAAATCAAGGAACAACTTGAAGCTATAGATGAAATGGTGGAGAATGGTGAAATTGTTATGACTACTTTGAATGGCCTACCTAGGTCATGGGACTCTTTTATCCAGGGGATCTGTGCGAGAAAGAATTTAATCTCCTTCAGCAGATTATGGGAGGAATGTTCTCAAGAAGAAGCAAGGCTTGTGGCAAGAGAAGAGAAGATGGGAAATTAAGATCAAGCTCTCACATCTCACACTAAGAAGGGCAAGTTCAAGAGGGAGCCATCCCATCACAAGAATAAATATTCTCATCATTTTCACAAAGACAAGAAAGATCTAAGGTGTTTCACTTGTAATGAGAAGGGTCACTTTGCTTCAGAATGTCCCAAGAACAAAAGGGACAAATACAACAACAACAACTCTAGCAAGAAGAAGAAGGGTAACAAAAGAAGGTACCATGCTCATGTTGCCGAAGATGATGAACCTCCAAAGAAGAAGGCTAGGGCAGAAAGTGATGATAGTAATGATGACTCTTCAAGTGAAGAAGAGTATGTTCTAATCTCTGCTCTCATAGGTACTATCTCCCATGGTTGTAATGATTGGTTAATTGACAATGGGGCTTCCAAACACATGACTAGGTTTAAAGAATCCTTTGTAAATATGTCTGAACATGAATCACCCCATAAAGTAAAACTTGGGGATGATTATCAATATCCCATCAAAGGAAGTGGTGAAGCCTCCTACAACCTGGATTCTGGAAAATCTTTGAAGATGGAAGAAGTCCTTTATGTACCTGGGCTCAAGAAGAACTTACTCTCCATCTCTGCATTGGATACAAAAGATATGAGGGTTGCATTTGTGGATGGCCAAGTCCTAATGTGGCCAAAGGGAAATACCATAGATGATGCAGTTGTGATTGGAGAGCAAGAGGGAGGTTTGTATAAATTAAAAGGACAACCTGAACATGCCATGGTGCATGAATCCATGGAGCCAAGTGAACTTTGGCATAGAAGACTTGCTCATATGCACTATAGGGCACTTCCAATTGCAAGCAAGGGTGTAGAGGATCTTCCTGAAATCAAGACCAAACATGAAGGTGTTTTCAAAGGATGTGCAAAAGGTAAGAATATTAAGAAGGCTTTCCCAAGTAGTGAAAGCAAGGCGAAAGATATCCTGGAAATCATCCACTCAGATGTATGTGGTCCTATGTCATCTAGTTCTCTAAGTGGGTATGTTTACTATGTCTCATTTACTAATGACTTCTCCAAGAAGACTTGGGTATACTTCTTGAAAAACAAAGATGAGGTGTTTGATAAGTTCAAGGAATTCAAAACCTTGATGGAGAATCAAACTGACAAAAAGATCAAAACATCCAGATCCAACAATGGTGGAGAATTCACCTCAGGTGACTTCAAGAATCTTTGTCGTGATTCAGGGATTAAGAGGGAGTTGACTGCTCCTTATAATCCTCAATAGAATGGAGTTGCATAAAGGAAGAACAGAACAATCATGGAAGCAGCAAGGGCAATGCTGCATGACCAGGATCGACCTATGCATCTATGGGCAGAAGCAGCTAGAACAACTATATATGTGCAAAACAGAACACCCCACAAGATATTGGACAACAAGACACCAGAAGAGGTCTTTTCTGGTAAGAAACCTGAAGTTAGCCATCTCAGAATATTTGGTTGTCCAGTATACACTCATGTCCCAAAGGAAAAGAGGACCAAACTAGATCCTTCAGGAAAGAAGGGTATCTTTGTGGGTTACAGTGAAAACTCGAAGGCTTACAGAATAAACTTTCCAGGGTTCAAGAAGATTGATATCAGCAGGGATGTAACATTTGATGAAAACTCAGCATTCATCAAATCAAGGAAGACACCTATCGAAGTTTATGAAGAACCTAAGGAAACTAGATTTCAAGACACTACCATGACTGAAGCAATTCCAGAAGTTGTTCGTGAGTTTGAAGATCCGCAAGAACCTGTAGATCCACCTCGTGAGGATAACTCTCATAAGAGGAAACCTGCATGGGCTAGAGAGCTCATTCAAGATGCATAAAGATTTGGCATTCCAGAAGAAGAACACAGAGCAAAGAAGAGAACCAGATCACATACCAGCTATGTTTCTTTACTCTATGACATTAGGAACAAATAACCTTCCAGTTATGAAGAAGCAGCAAAAAAGAAAGAATGGAAGGATGCCATGGTTGAGGAATACCAATCAATAATGAAGAATGATGTTTGGGATGTTGTCCCAAGACCTAAAGAGAAGTCTGTTGTGACTTCCAAATGGATCTACAAAATCAAGCATGTTATAGATGACAATGTAGAGAAATACAAAGCAAGATTCGTAGCTCGTGGCTTCTCTCAGAAAGAGGGAATAGATTATGAAGAAATTTTTGCACCTGTAGCTAGGTATACTTCCATCAAAACAGTACTTGCCCTGGCTACAACAATGAAATGGAAAATACACCAGATGGATGTCAAGACTGCTTTCTTGAATGGTGTAGTTGAAGAGGAAGTATACGTGGAGCAGCCACTCAGTTTTGAAATACACAACAGGGAGTCATATGTGTGCAGATTGAAGAAAGCCTTGTATGGCTTGAAGCAAGATCCCAGAAATTGGTATGGTAGGATGGACAGTTTCCTATTTAACTTGGGCTTTACCAAGAGTAAAGCGGATTCCAAACTCTATTACAAGGTTGAGGAAGGGAATCCTATGATTCTACTCCTGTATGTGGATGACTTATTTGTAACAGGAGATGACATATTGATTGCAGATACTAAGAGGAAGCTTGTTGTTGAGTTCGATATGAAATATTTGGGAATGATGCATTATTTCCTAGGTATGGAGGTGTGGCAGAATTCAGGTGGGTAATTCCTTGGTCAAGGGAAGTACACAGTAGATATCCTGAAGAGATTTGGGATGATGGATTGCAAGGCCATGGCCACACCCATGGCATCGAATCTAAAGCATCTATGTGATGCTTCATATGAGCCGGTTGATGTCTCTATGTATCGTCAGATGATTGGGTCCTTGATGTACCTGACGAACACGAGACCAGATATTTGCTTTGCAGTGAACACATTGAGCCAGTTCCTGACGGATCCGAAGAGTGTTCACCTGGTTGCTGTAAAGCATGTCGTGAGGTACCTGAAGGGTACAGTGGATTATGGGCTCAAGTATGAAGCGAATCAAAATTTTAACCTACAAGGTTATGTTGATTCAGATTGGGTTGGCAATGCTGTAGATAGGAAGAGCACATCTGGGTGTTGCTTCAGTATGGGATCAGGTGTGATCTCTTGGTTTAGTAGGAAGCAGTCCTGCATAGCACTGAGTATAGCTGAGGCAGAGTATGTTGCATCCTGCTCAGCTAGTTGTGAGGCAGTATGGCTACGGAAGCTACTGTCTAAGTTATTTGATCTCCCACTGGATGCTACTGGTGTCTTTTGTGATAACCAGAGTTGTGTGAAGTTGTCTGAGAACCCCGTGTTTCATGACAGGTCAAAACACATAGAGATCAAATATCACTATATCAGGGATATGGTGCAGAGAGGAGCCGTGAAGCTCCTGTATGTTGCGACGGATGAGCAGATTGCAGATGTGCTAACGAAGCCACTAGCCAGGGTGAAGTTCGTCTACTTCAGGGAGAGGCTTGGTGTTCTTCAGATCGACAACACTTCGAGGAAGAAGTGATGGACACATTTGCTGAAGCCATCCCAAGCATGTTGGAAGGAGGATCCTTCACATGGCTGTGGATGTAAGCACTGGATGATGAGTATCAGGATGATGCTCCAGTTACTGCTCTGTATATGCATCATGTTGGATGCTGGATATGATCAGTTGGATCATTTATATTTGTATGTATGTACGCATCGTGTTGATGCTGGATATGATCAGTTGGATCATTTATATTTGTATGTATGTACGCATCGTTTTGATGCTAGATATGATCAGTTGGATCATTTATATATATGTACGCATCATGTTGGATGTTGGATATGATCGGTTGGATCATTTGTATGTATTTGTATATGCATCATGTTGGATGCTTGGACCATGTATCTGTATCAGATGGATACATTGTATGATCAGGTAGATCATGTATGTTGATATGTATCATGTATTTGTATTTGTATTAGGTGGATACACTGTATGATCAGGTGGTTCATGTATGATGATATGTATCAGGTAGATACTTGGTGTGCATTAGGTGGATGCATTGTATGATCAGGTTGATCATGATGATGAGCTTCAGGATGTTTCTCCAGATGATATGTAATAGGATGGTACAAGTGATGATGATCAGTATGATCATGGGCATCAGGATGATGCCTCGTGCGATGATGATCCATTAGATCATGAGTATCAGTTTGATACTTGGAGGTCAGAGATGATATGTGGAAGGTTGTGCAAATAGCATGTAATCAGTCCTGGGAGATCTTGTTGGTCGTGCTACGGCACATAAATGTTCCTTGGGTACTATTTCCGGTATTGCTATGTAGTATGTAATCAGTCCTCAGATATCCGATAGGTTGAGCTGTGTGCTCGTAATTAGTCTTGGGATGAGGTATTACTACAGAGACATGTAATCAGTCCTGGAGATCCGAGAGGTTGAGCCATGTGCTCGTAATTAGTCATGGGATGCTCTTTATAGATCTTGTCGGTCGTGCTGCGGCACATAAATGTTCCTGGGATGCTCTTTAAAGGTTTTGTCTATCCACATTTAATAAGTCCTGGAGATCTGAGAGGTTGAGTTGTATGCTCGTAATAAGTCCTGGGATGCTCTTTAGAGATCTTGTCGGTCGTGCTGCGGCACATAAATGTTCTTGGGATACTCTTTAAAGGTATTGTGGAGGAGATGCATGTAATCAACCTTGGGAGATCTTGTCGGTCGTGCTTAGGCACATAAATGTTCCTGGGATACTCTTTCCGGTATTGCATCCGCACATAAAATTAGTCCTGAGAGGCCACCTCTATCAGATCGTTTGCACATATGATGAAGACCTGCAAATGGTGGGCCGACATCCAGTATGAAAAAGGATTGGCTCTGTAGAACTTCCTATGACGAGTAGAGTCAGAGATTGGTTGAGATAGCAGTAGCAGTGACGATGATGATGACGATGCATCAATGATGATGATCCCGAGAAGAAGACTTGTCTAGCAGAACTGTGTCGAGAAATACCTTCCTAGTTAAGAGGGATTGTTGATATATATGTAACTTCGGAATGTATTTCATCTATGTATTTCATATATATTTATTGTGCCCTTATAAGAGATGTGTTATTCCTCTATAAGGAAGTGTCGTCATGTGGATTGACAAGTGTCGCAAGTGTGTGTACTTGTCGATGGGTTATTAGACCACCATGTGTGGGGTCGGCCCTAAAATATATATTATATTGTGGATGTTTCTAGATAGACAAGTCGGCCCCATAAGGTCACTGGGAAAACAATTTAAGTATAAATAGAGATCGGGAGATATCTATTTGGATCATTCGGAAAGACACACTTCTCTCACTCAGAAAGTGGCGCACTAGTGAGGAGGAGGATCATCTTCTCTAGGAGACTATCTCAAGTGTATTTTGGTTGTACTTTGGTTGAGCCATTGCTCTCTCTATCTCTGAGGAAGTTGTGGGGTTTTTCACCTTAGGGTTTTCCCCACGGAAACTATGTGTCTCTTGTCTCTCATGCTTTTGATACTTGTGATTCTTGTCATGCTTATTGTGATTGTTATGCATTGATATACTGTATATGTTATTCTCTCAGTAAATATCCAAGAGTATTGTGAATTAATGCTCAAATTTTAACATGTGTATTTCTCATGCCAAACCTTCGATGCCCTAGAGTTTTCCTATCTGGGGCTAAGTTCTCCTAAGCATCCCAATCCCTAGACCTAGCACACAAACTAACTCGCAGGGTTGAAAGACCTAATCCAAAGTATACATTCATACTTAAAACCAAGGCACTATATAACTATACCTAACAAACCCAAACATCATTTCATGAAAGGAAAATATAAGTCGTGACCCTAGAACTGTCCATGGAAAATCCCCACCAGTTGCGCTCCTCATGTAAAAGTATGGCTTAATTAAATAAATCTATCATACCCATATAGAAAAATATACATATATGTAATAGAAGGAATTGAAGAGAATTTTAGAATGGGAATTATTTTAATATGGTCATGCTCTGTTCTACCAAGAAAACTAAGTTTTGAGCTTTTAAAATACATCATTTTTATTTTGTAACTATTATGAGCACACCTGCTATCATTGATAGAGTCCATTTTTATCCTAGGTCCCTCAAGATAACATCACAAGAAATATGCGGAAAACTATGAGATTGAGTGCTTGTTTGAACAAATTTGTATATCTAAGTGCCAGTTGGCTTTCATATTTCAGTACCATAATTTTCCCCTCATGGGAAATGATAGGACTTCTAATGGCTCACAATATTATTCTTTGTCTCACCGAAGAACTAGACAATAGTCTAATATTGTACAAGAGGTACCATCCATAGATGAGATGGTGAAATAAATACAAACCCCAACTCTCTAGATTCAATATGATGATACTAGAAGCACCACTAGGGAATAATATGAATATTGTTGGGGGGGATGTGTCAGTTCTTTAGATAAAAAAAAATATCAATCGTCTAGTGTAGAAGAGATCTTGATATATCAGAAAATCAAACGATTTGGATTACCCAAAGCAACAGCAAGGTCAGAAGTATTCCCATGCGCAGAAGTGATAGGGTGGTTTCTCCCTCATATAGACACCAAAACACAAATTCTCAAATATGTCTTAGGAAAAGGCATTGCTTCATTTCAGCCATCTACTATGCAAAGGTATTATAAGTTCCTGGAAACAAACTTTAAAATGACGACCGATTGGGTTAAGTCATTGAAGCTCGATTATAATTATCTTTCATCAAGCAAGCATGGAGCCTAGGTAAACATTTTTGTCACAAAGAAAGCAATGTATATGAGACCAAATGGATGAAGCAACGCTATCAAATGGTTGTGGCTCTCTTATCCAGATTGTATGGGGAAGCAAATGCACTTCACTTCAAGTAAGAGTGAACCCCCCTATTGTATCATGTCATTGTGCTCACCACAAGGTTTAACTAGGAAACTATCCTCTTTTCCAACATGGAAGATGTAGTTTCAGAGTGAATAGGATGGGCTTCTTCTACAACGATCTAACTTCCATATGTATTCATATCTGTTGAACGCGCTCTGTACCCTAAACAATTTTCCTAACATGGGATGGAAATAGATCCCCTTAGAGCCACATATTCATGTTTACTTCCAATCTCCATGGGCACAAAAGCATGTTATTTATTATAACCAGATTTGTAAGGAGTTTCGTATGCCCCTCTACAAAATTATATATGGGGAACTGACCAAGTGTGTGTCGATAATGCCATCGATACAATGGTCAAATTAGGATATTGATACCTCATCAAGGGAGAAACATATTTGAATATTTACAGAGGATCAAAGGCCCCATACATTTTTCCCAAGTACGTCATAGATCATATGGTCCTCAGGGAAATTTCAAGATAGACATTCATAGATAGGATCGTAGTCGATATTTCCAACACTAACAAAACATCATGGCCATCCCTACCAATATTAGTTGGAACATACAAGATCACTAAAGTAAATGAAGTTGTGGAGCTAACTAAAGACTTGGAAATATTTCACTTCGGCGAAGAAGTGTTCCAAAGGAATGATAGTCATGGGAGAATTTCCAACCACTATGCAGCTATTAAGTACACTTGGCCATATACAGACCAATTTTGCACAGGAGAATAAATTTGCAGGAGGGCACAAAATATTGAGGATTTGTGCAAATGAATGAAGAAGGGTAAAGGTACAGAAAAGGATACCATTAGCAAAGAAACAAAAACAACCTAGGAAGGGACACAGGAAGAAGAGCATTTGAGATTAGCGGAAAGGGATTGAAAGATTCTCAAGGTAGAAAACATAATAAAATCCGAGGTAGAAGCCCAGTAGTTAGAAGAAATGAAAAATTCATAAGAAAAATCTCGCGTACAAAACTAACAAGGAGTAGAAGCTAACAAGGAAGAATTACAAAAGAAGCTCGAGGAAAAATATCTACCAAATAAGGGACAAGAGGAAAATTATAGGAAAGTAGAGCTACAACAAAAGGACAAAGAACTAAAAGAGAAAGAGGAAGCTCATAATAAATATGAAGAGCAAAAGAAAAAAGAAGAGATTCAAAGGAAGACAAAAGAAGAGCTCAAAGTGCAAGAAGAAGCTTAGAGGAAAGCAGAAGAAGAGAAGAATAAGGATGAAGAAGTACAAGATAGTGGACCATAGGACATGGGCGTAGAAATACCTTCCTCTATCTCTGCTATCCTTCTCACACTAGGACACTTCCCTATGAAAAGATTGGTATTATCGAATACATGCCATCCAAGGAAGATTCGATGGACAAGCTCAGTTCCTTTGTTTTTTATCAAAAAAAGAAGAAAAATCATACAAAGGACACATAAGAAATCAAAATTCCCACACCGATCAAAATGAACGTCACTCTAAAGACTCCTGTGTTTAAACACATTGACATATCACCAAAATTTTGGGTATCAACAAATGTGATCACCACTTTAGCTAATGAGGACAACATTCAAAAGTTGTCCAAAGAATTGAAACAAGCCAAATAGAAAATCATCCTTTTAGAGGATCATCTCCTAGAATCTAGGAGAGAAGGTGTTGAGTTAAGACATGACTATGATGCCCTTCAGGTAAAAAAATAAGTCTAGATATATTAGCACAATATTTGTAGATAGAAAAGGATGTGTTAGTTTTCTAGGTTGGAAGTATTGAAGTGGAGAAGGAGGCCATGGCAACATAGATAAACGACCTACAAAAAGAAAATGATACACTAGTAGCAGAAGCAGAGGCATCAAGGAAAAAAAGTGTTTAATAGAATTTCATGGTAGCACCATCACATTGCAGCATGCTTACTTTCACCCACATGAATTGGTCATTGAATTGCTCTACGAATTTCAGAGAGTTACATCCAGGCTTAAAACTCTAATCAAAAAATCCAAAGAGTACAATCTCAACATCCAAAAATTCAAGGGGAAGTTGAAAGGTATAGTATCCTGGAAACAATAGAACCCTTAAATTCCACGCAATTTGAATAAAAGGACTTTAGAGGAAATTCAGTTGGACTATGCTATTGTTAATGCCTAAAAGTTGCAAACATGCGACATTTCGTCAATTCATCCTGTCATTAGAGAAATTTTGAGGTCAAAAAAGGGCCTCAAAACAAAGAAAATGTACTATAAAATACAACCAATCACATTCTGGTAGATGACATCATCCCCCTTGGTGAAGTGGCATTGCATGAGTTAAGAATGCTTATTTGTCAAATTTTCTATGGTGGATGAAAACACATAGTTAACCAAGGTAGTGGTGTAAGTACTTTTAAGTCATAAAGTAAAGTACTCATAATGATAGTCTTTTCATAAAATAATATTATTGTCATTTTCAAGTAAAGTACTCATAATGAATGTCTTTTCACACTTTCACATAAAATAATATTATTGTCATTTTCAAGTGAAGTACTCTTAATTCATAAAGAAAGTTCTTTCACATTTTTTTATAAAATAATATATTATCATTTTATGTTTTTAATTTTAAATTATATATTCACTCCATTCTATTTAATAACATAATGTCAAACTAATAAAGAATAATAATAGATTTAATAAATAATAATAATGCAATGTGGATTATAATAATATTATTGACATTTTACATGTAAATAAATTCTCAATTAAATTACATTATTAAATTCATGAGAAAAGTATTAAATATAAAAAGTCAACATAAAATTTAAAAAAATCTCTTAAAAATGTTTTTTATTATTTAATTTCATTTGCAAGTTCAAGACAAATAAATGTTAAAGGACAATACATTTTTGGGAATTTACAATGAATCTTAGTCACATCAATGTAGTCTTATTTTATTAATTTTATTTCTAGTGAATTTTGAAAAGTAACTCAACCATGGTTATTTATATTGTGCATAGAAAATAGTGTGGGAGGTGACTTGTCATATATACCTACCCCATAAAACCCCCAATTCATAATATTTTAATATATCTCATATTTTTGTAGTACATCTCTTAGGAGGCCCTTTTTTGACCTCAAAATCTCTCTAATGAAATCATCATTAACATAAAGAATGCATCTCACCACAGGCATCATGTTGATGCCCAGAAATTCGCAGCACCAAAAGTAAGGATTCTCCCTGATAAGCAAGACCAATTAGATCAATCATCGTTGTGTGTGGGGAATCCGTCTGGTTAACAATCTAACTACCATGGGTGTGATTGTTTAAGGTCTTTTACCTATTACGACCTGTTTCATCATTTATGTATTTTATTTTAGGTATGAGATGCAAGTACCCTAATTAAATGCATATAATTGACAGACAAAAACCACACTAGCGATTGTTAGACACAATGGCTCACTGAGAGGGGGGGTGAATCAGTGAGCTTACACTTCTATTCAATTTCAAATTCAATCAAAATCTCATATCTTCATTCATACATTTACTTCAATATCATATTCATCAATAACCTATATCATTAATCATTCATCAAGTAAAACACATAGTTGCCAACACATTGCACAAGAGACACAAGATATAGTTTTGTAATCTTTTGTAATTGGTTCAACGGCTACAACCGTGAGGCAATTCAGCACCAACTGAAACAAAAGAGCACCAACTCTTTATCTAGGACCCTGCCTAGTTTTTCTTAGACCCAACCAAGAAAATGGATACAAGACCCTGCTTGTATTTACATACTAATTTATGTCACATCGTCCGTCAATCACTTGTCCAATAACTTAGTCATAATACACTGACCTGTCCTCTGCTCAACAACTGGTCACTGCCTTGTCAAGATCATCATTGCAGATAATCTCTGCTTGCTGCACAATACCATTGCTCATGCTATATGTTCAAGTCATCAAGGTCTCCTCATCATTGTCATACTGATCTTTATTTTTTGCTTATCAAGGTCAACATATTCAGGTTTGGCACATATCTTCAAATGTCTTCTCATACACAACTTGCAATGAGGAATCTGCTTATCAATACTAATTTTGTCCTCTGCTAATCAACTTGTCATAGTCATGTCTTTAAATTGTCCATTCATGTCATGTCATCAATCTATCCACTTCAAGTCTGCTCAATTGTCATATAATCATGTCACTGTATTTTACTTCTCATTACTACCATCAATCATTCATCTACTCAATCAATTTATTCACTGTATACACCATCATGTCATCATTCTGTCTACATTCATGCCATCAATGTCATCAACCTAATAACTATGTCATCTCAACAACTTGTCCACTTGTTATCAAGACCATCACTGCTTATTGACTTTGCTCATCCACATACTGTGGTATGCAGCATCATCATAAGGTGGCATACATTATGTATGCATACACCATCATGTCAATCACTTGTCTATTCATTGCTAATCTTGTCCTCTCCACATGTCTTCAACCTGTCCACCATGTTACTGCTTTGTCAATCTGAACATCCCTTTATCACTTCAAGCTTGGACTGTAACTGAGTTTGAACATGACCTTCAAAACCAGACTGTTCACAACTTCTCTTCAGAACTGTGGAGTGGCTTCATCAAAATTGATTGTGCAAGCAAACTATCTCTCATCAAATCCTGACCATGCCTATTTGGTGTTGGTTGCCTTTCTTACATCCAATAGGACTTGGCTACTGAGAATTGCTGCTACAACACAGTCTTCACTAAGAGACTTCTACATCACCGTGAGTATGGAGAAGCAGAGAAACAAAACCAAAACAAATTGCTGAGATGTTATCATGAAAATCTCAGTCTGCTGGTCACACTATAAAAACTCAAAAAAGAGACAAAAAATATTGTTGTTAGTTCCACCAAATTTCTTCCTCAGTTCAACGTTAGCCTATTGCTGCTACCATGTTCAGATCCTCTTCTTACAACTGCTACTATTCACTCCTAACCACCGAAATTCCTCAGTGAGGTGCAAATTTCAGAGCACAATCTTAACACCAAATTACACCAAAAAAAATAGTCTGTGGCTGCCACAGTCCATAAAAATCAGAGATTTATTGCTGCTATTAGACCCCACGAATTTCCTTAGTAGGAAGCCCAAGTTTACAGAGAGGAGACAGCCTGAAATTTTCCACAGTAGACAGTCCAAAAATTTATAGAGAGGATAGTCTGAATTTCATCAGAGAGGACAATCCGAATTTTCTCAGAGAGAACACGAATTTTTCTTCCATTTTTGAAGGAGTTATCGAGTGTATTTATATAGGTTGTTTGCTATATCTTTTTGGAGCCGACATGCTATGTATATTAATATATTTTATACACATTTTTATATCTATTTACTGAGCCGACTTTGCATTAAATAAGAATTAAATTTGTTTTATATATATATATTTTATCTTCTAAAGCTAGGTCGACTTTGCTAGAGGTTTATTCAAGTTTTGCGCTGGACTGTCTTGTCATCAAAGCCTTCTTGAAAGCTTTATTAAGATCCTTCTCAAAGCCACGTTAGGTTCATTTAGGGCTTTGTTGGCTTCAACACATCATAACCATGTTTCATTAAATATTGTTCAAAAGCCATTATACCCAAACTTCCAAGGGCACCAAAGACCCCATCTTACCACCATTTGTATGCTTCAAGAGGTTATCTACTTCATCATGCGCATGCTTGTAGCTAGGGTTTTCACCCTAGCTCGTGTAATTGAGTACCTACTAAGGAGAATGGACTCCTTAGTAGCAGTTCAATAAACAGTAAATTAGAGTAATAAAACAATATGAATTCTAAACTAGCATGAGCATTAATAACCATAACAAAAACATGGAAATATGGTGAAGATCTTTCTTTTTGTATTAAAATTTTACCTCAAGTGTAGATGTTGGTGAAGTTCTTGCAATGGTCCAAGAGGGTTGCTCCAAACTCCAGCTTTGCTCCTTCTCTTTCTCCAAAGGGTTGGAAATGGGCCAAAAGGAGCACTCAAGGGTGAAAGTAGCTCAAGGGTGAGCTAGGGTTTCGAGAGTGATTTTGGCAGAGTAAGGGTGTATTTGACTATGGATATGAAATGAGGGGCCTCCATCACCTATTTATAGGTTTTTAGTGGTGGAGTGTTGGCCCATGGTTTTGGGAACCATATGGTTTAGGTCAGCTGTATAGGGTTTTTTCCTCCTTTTTCCCTCTTTTTCCTCTTTTTTATATTTTTTATTCCCTTTTTAGAGGGTTTTTGCTATTTTGGAGGAATTTTGGATTATTTTGGGGGGAAAAGGGGGTTTTTGGCCTTTTGGAGGCTTTTTTAATGGTTTTGTGGGCTTTTGGAGGCTTTTTAGTGGGATTTTAAGGTTTTGGAGGCAAATATGGTAAGAAATATGGACAAATGAGTCATGCAATGGGGTAGATGAGGTAGTGAGCACTTTTTGGGTGTTAACAAATTGCCCCCTGATGTGTGAGGGTAGGAGCTCATCGTATGGCCGATAGACATCATAAGTCGTGTATGGTTTTCCTGGGATGTGGAGAAGAGAAGAAACAAACTAGAGCCCGGAATAACGGTCCCGAACAAACTGCAAAAACTGAAAGTACATGACCTCAATAATGAATGAGGAATAATCGGAACATATGGACGAGGTGGGCATTCCCATGCTCATACCAAGATCTAGAAGAATAATAACAATGGGGTCCAAAATATGGGGACCTGAAATATACATGGCCTCAAATAAGGAATGAGGAAGAATCTCAATATATGGACGAGGCGGGCATACCCATGCTCGTATCAAGATATATAAAAAATAACAATGAGGCTCGAAAAAGGGGGACCTGTAGGATACATAGAGAACCACTGTGTACATCCTAAGGGTCCATAGGGGACACAAATTTGGGACATACTGCTGGGATGACCATGTCTGAGTTAAAGAACTGATACACTGGAATAACAACAGTGCTGCTGAGTGTAGCACTAGAGGAACTGATAAGATGGTGGAGCATAGTGACGGGGAGTCATGTCCTCAATGGTACACTGAACTAGAACTGAACTGGGTAATCAAGGAAGCATATAGCTGGATGGATTCCGAATACAATCACCAACGCAACCCATACATCCATGGGAACACATAACTGGGCGTTTTGAAGTGACTCACCAATGTGCTAGAGTCGGGGGAAATCCGGGGTCTTCGACCAATAACTGAAGGGATATAAACCCTACACGATTCTCAATAATGCGATCAAGGTGTTGAAGTCGAGCATGTGAGAAACAACCACTCGAAGAGGCAATGATGACTCCTCTCAAAATGGTCCGTAGGCACTCACCACAGATGGTGATGGGTCCAAGGCGTAGGGACCTCTAGGTCTATCCTCTAGAATAGAGGGGTTGTTGTGGACAGAGGGAGACCTACAACTAGCAAGGCAATGATGTTTCCTTGATAGGAGCACGAGGTGAAGAACCGAAGTGTGAGAGTACTGATGGTAGGACTGTCAGACTATGGGGGATAACTGGGCAAGTAGAGTGGGTGGACTCAAACTTCCTTTTGTTCAGAGTATGATGGCGGGGACGATCGGGCAGCATATGAAACTGACTGGTGGGAAAGGGATCATAGCTGTACTGGATCAAGGATAGTGACTGGGATGAGTGATACTCAAGCTGATGTAAAAGGGCAGGAGACTGCAGACTACTTTGAACAAGGCAACCTGATTGGGGGTGCTGCCAAGATGATCGATCATATTGCCAAGAGGCATGGGGGGACTTCTTCACGAGTTAAGGAACTAGAAGAAGTGTGTGTAAAATGGTACTATCGTGTGGATTTATACGAGCCCAAGACAGTTCATGCTCGTGATGGCTTTCAATTTTAAGGAGTCTGAAAGTGATAAGAAGACTCTGAAATAATGGAATGGTATTGTCGTGTGGATTTGTACGAGCCCAGGACAGTTCATGCTCGTGGTTGCTTTAAATTTTAGAGAGTCTGAAAGTGATAAGAAGACTCTGAAAGCATGGAATGGTACTGTCGTGTGGATTTGTACGAGCCCAGGACAGTTCATGCTCGTGGTTGCTTTCAATTTTAGAAAGTCTGAAAGCAATAAGAAGACTTCAGGGGGTTGCTTTTTCATGTGTTAGTCTCCAAGGCCCAAAGAAGCATAAAAGGATGTAATGAAGAACTCTTCTAGCTGGTGTGACTAGAGTATTCCTTTTTCGTAATTAGTCTACCAGGTCCGGAAAAGGGTTAAACTTATACCAGATAGACACCCTTTCAGGTACTTTAACGAGCATGAAAGGAAGCAAGATTGCTCAGCAATCTTTTCATTGTTTTAGGAGTCAGAAAAGAGCTTAACAGAAACTCCCTCAGTGCCTTTTTCGTAAAGAACTTGTCCAGCCCAAAAAATGGATAAAATTATACCGAACAAAAGGAATGGTCAGGCAAGGAGGAAGTACTCAATCAATGAACATTGATGATGACCAAGAACGAGGGTAGGGGGGAACACTGGTGGGCCTCCTTGCGGGATAATGAATGGTGGAAAAATAACGAAATAATTGCAGTATGACAGGAGTAAATGGCTCATGTAAAAATGTGGAACAATCCGATGGCGGCCGATGTGGTGCGCAAACCGAGGCAGTAAGGTGTCGGGACACAATGTTGAAACTGTACCAAGTGAGAGCGAGAAATGATCTCAACCATCATCACAAGCTCAAAAAAAGGAATCCAGTGATATAAAAAGTGTCAAAAACGGATAACGATTGATGTGGCATGCAAATCGAGGTGACGGGGGGCGTTTTGAAAAAATACCCGAAAAATATGGGGGTGAGAGCGAGAAATGATCTCAAGCATCATCACGCGCATGGAAATATATATCCGGCGGTGCAAATGGTACGAAACACATAGGTCATAAGGACTCCGGAATGGTTAAAGGAAATAACTAGGTTAAAAAATGGTTGCAAATAAAGGTGAGCCCACCAAGCCAAGGATGCAGTGGTGGGGAGAAATGATGACCCGCGGGGGCAAAATACTAGGTGTATCGAATCAAATCATATATACAAGTGATATGTGACCTCAAAAATGGTTGAGATCACGTATGTAAAAAAGTGAGCAGGGTTAATGACCTACCCCCATGCTATGTGCAGGGGGTTTGTGATTGTGGATCACATATGTGTTGGTTTGAACAATGGGATCATTGACGTGCTGAGATAGATGTGATGGGGAAGGTTCAAAATGAATGATCATGCCCCCTATCCTAGGGTCGAGGTAATCTATTATGCCCCTTGACGCAAAAGTGTTATTGTGGTGCTCTATGATAGCGGGGTCAAGACCAGGCATTTTGGTATAGGACCAGGCAAAGACATCACGGAACTCTTGGAAAAGTTTTTTGTACTCTCCAATCTCATACTCACTGCAGGAGGCTCCTAATGTAATCATTTCAAGAGCACCAGGTGGGTCAGAGATGTCTATGTGGATGATAGGTGAGATGTTGGCCATGTTACCTTCCTCAAAGGCTTCAGGAGCGAGAATAGGATCCTTAAACCAGTCGACTTTGGTGGGAAGGAAATCTTTGGACTCAACTGCAAATTGGGTGGTTGTGGTGGAGGAGGACTCTTCTAGGAGGAAATAGGAACGATGGTGCATGTCTTCCGAGGGATAATCCAGGGCAGTGAGAGCCTCTAGAATCTCCTCATCATTACGGAAACTTTGAGTTGTCAAATCGATTGACGAGGGAGTGGTAGTCGAAGAGATCATATAAATGGTGTTAATCTCTCCAGATGAGGGTGATGCTGGGGGTTGGATATCCTCAATTGTGGGGGGTGCCGTCTCAAGATACAAATTATTCATCTCGTAGAGAGCTGCTCTGTAATCCGGGAGATCAGGACAGTGATGTGAGTAATGACCGTAAATACCACATATTGCACAAGGGTGGTTGGTACGTAGTGATTTATCACGGGGCTTAGGGGTTGGATCGAGTTCGACAACTCGGATGTTGGAGTTGTCGTCAAGCATTTGCATGTGTTCCTGTAAAGCATGTAATTGTAGACATTGATGAGTTGGATGGTTTAACTGATCACACAATGAGCATTTGGGAGGAGCACGAAACATGTGGGGGTTTAACTGCTTTGGGAGGGGGTACAGTAGTGTATGTTTGTGGGCCTCTGCCCCTAGTGGGCTTGATAAAAGGAGGGGGATTTGTAGATGATGAAGGGTTAGTGACACCAGTAGGTGGTTGACTAGTAGTGGCAATGGGTTGCACCGGTTGTAGGACGACATTTGGTGTCGGTGGAGGAACGGGAGGCGAAATATACCACACTGGTAATCCTAAGGTTAACCCGAGGAGGCTGAGAGTAGCCATAACCGGGGCGCTTACTACTCCCGAGGGAGGGAATAGGAAGGGGATGGTGTGGGTGGGTGTAACACCAATGTGACTAGGTACCAATGGTGGTTTGGGTAACAAGGGCGGTTGATTGTTGGGTGTTTGTGTATTGTGGGAAAGAGTACAGAGGTCAGAGACTTCGGTCGCGGGTGACAGGGGTGGAATGGATTGGAATGTGGAAGTCATCGACGTGTCTAAGTAAAGTCCGGGTCCCACGGAGGAAACAAACAAAGTAGTTGCACCACAAACAGGTTGTTCAACCATGGGGAGAACATTTTCGGGTGCAGTGGGGGCATTGGGATCGTAATAGGTGAGTTGGTCAACCTTGACCACGCGTCCGTCATGGGGGAACATCATGGTACGAAAAACAGATGAGGCAACTACCCGCATGGCATACATGTAGCTATGGCCAAGTAAGAGATTATAATCAAGTTGGGAATTGATGACCTCTATGTCAATGAGCACAGTTTTACCAGCCAGCTGGACGGGGACATTGGCTAAGAGACCTTGGGGTTGAGCCGAACGGCCGTCGTAGGCTCACAACGCAGTGGTGGACTGCTGGAGGGTAGGGAATCCCAACTTCTGCCAAACGAATGTGGGCATAACGCATGTAGAGGCACCTTCATCGATAATTCATCGATGGATGACAATATTCCGAACGGAAACAGAAACTTGGAATGCTAAAGTGGAAGGCAGGCGTGGTTTGGACTGGTCCAAATCGAAGGCCATCAATTGTGAATCATTGGGTTCAATAGCACCAATGGCAGAGAGCAAAGTCTTGTGCTGTGAAGGACAGTTTTTTAAGACTTCTAACGCAGACATAGCTGCGAGAGATTGGGCTAAGTCATCTAAAATGTTGTAATTTGACACAGCACGAGCATTGGGGTTATTGTTGATACGACGAAGTGGGAAATGAGGTGCTTTAGAGGCGCCATCTAGTGGAGCCAGAGGTATACGTAATGTCTGATCGGTGGGATGAACGTTAATGTTTTTGTTGGCAGGAGGGGCTTTAGGGGTGGAGCCATATTGGTTCCGACGAGTTTGGAGGTTGACATCAGCGGATGACATCATTAACAAGTGGTGGGTACCTGAGTCGAACATGGGTTGATCAGGAGCGGCATAAGTGATCTGTTGTTGTGGTGGCACATTGCCTTGAAGGGGAGCCAACGGCTGAGTGTTCACTACGCCCTGGGTTGGTAAAGGGTTTTGCAGCACCAAAGGTTTCTGCTGAGGTGGTGGGGGGTTGGGTGGCGCCTGAGGAGCTGCGTGCCCTTGGCAATGGGCATCATCAGTCCAGAGTTGCTGAGCTCGCTCCAAATGTGGGCAAGCATGTGTGTAGTGGCCATAGACCCTGCAAATAGAACAAGGATGGTTTGTTCGCAAATTAGGGTTTTTGGCCTGCTTGGGCGGCCGATCCGGGTTCTAGTTGGCAGGTGCCGCGTTATTGTTGTTTGGGGGATTGGGAGGTTGACCACCTTGGTTTGGAGGGGGGTTGTTCCCACGGTTACGGCCTTTGCCACGGTTTTGCTGGCCCTATTGGCGCTGGTTATTTTGGTTCTGCTGCGGATTCTGTTGGGCGTAGACTTGCCCTTGGGAAGCAGGTGGGTTCTAGGGTTGTGCAAGTGTGGGATCAGGCTACGGTGGATAATAAGTAGGGGGAGGCTGCGCAGGTGCTGAACCTTGTGGGGGTTGTTGATATGTCTACGGAGCGGGTTGTGGGTTTGCTGCAGGGGCTGCCTGTGGTGGGTAATAAGCAGGTTGGGCTTGAGAGGACATAGGAGTTGGTGCAGCCTACGGGTGGTAATAGGGCTAAGGTGCGACCGGGGGGGCATAAGCAGGGGATGCATGACCAAATCACTGAGGTGGACATGAGGGTCCGTGGGAATGGTGGTGATGTGCCATGGGAGCATACGAATTGGTTGCTCCGGACTGTGATGTAGCCCGCGAAAGGTTGGGGCCATGGCTAGGACGTGCTATGGACAAGGGTTGGGGATGCAAGGCAATACGGCCAATGATGCCATCTGCGGCATGGGATTCCCCCGACGCATCGTGTTGGGAGGAATCGCTGTGAGGGACGTCAGGTATGATGGTATATAGATAACCCGACTGGGCGTAAATGAGGTCAAATTGCTGGGATTTGAGGATGGCCTCTTCTTCAGACTGGGGTCATTCGAATGCCACATCCTTGGCAATGACATGAAGGAGGGATTTTAGAAACCAATCTAAGAAGACACGGTCGTCTATCTTGATTTTGCAGAGGCTGTGGCGTCGATGCCACTCATGAATGTGGTCAGTGATGTGGGTAGCCGTGTTCTGTCTGCAAGACAGTAGGATCTCAACTCCCGCGTCATAGCGGACAGGTAACTGAAAGAACTGCAGGAAGGTCGAGGCAAGGGAAGTAAAGGCGGCATGGGTCCCATGGGGTTGCTCGATGTACCACTTAGCTGCAGAGCCAGTGAAGGTGCGCTATAACAGACGGAGGCAGACAGAGTCGTCCACTATGGAGTTGGAGGAACACCATAGATGGAAGGACACAATATGGTTCTGGGGGTCCTCACCTGCCTTGCCCTCAAACTTAGGGATGTCGGAGGGAAGCTTGGTGGGCATGTGAGGCCACGTAGGGTCGTGTCTGATGGGATCGTTAGTTAGTCTAGCTAGGTCAGGAAGGTTGAGGCTAGCCATGAATGGAAAACTAGTAGAAGGATGTGACATACTAGTGGGTTGGACCATGGTGGGGCCAATGCCCCCAAGTGTAGGGGCAGGATTTGGGAGGTTGCCCCCAAGTGTAGGGACGAAAGTGGTATGGGACGGTCCTGCGCCGCCAAGGGTAGTGTGAGTCACTGATGGAGTGGGAATAGGTATTCCAGCTACTGGAATGGGTGCAGTGATCGGAATGGTAGATGTGGGCCCCATCGAGGGCATACCCAAAGCAAGTATGGTAGCTGGTGTGGTGGTGGATGCTCCACCAATGGTCCCTACAAAGAAAGGGGTGGAAGTCACGCCAGCCATGGGGCTGGTTGGTGCAGTGTAAATGGGGTTCTCGGACTCTGCCTCAGAATCAGAGGTAAAATAAGGGGCGTCTAGATCGGGTGACGGAGTTCTATGCCATTGACGAGTGGAGTCAAGTGACAAAGGTCGAGATCTATGATGAGTGGTATCAAGTGATGAATATCTATGTATATGAAAGGTGGTGTCAAGTGAACCGTGTTGTGGGGGCTCACCCCGGAGGTGTCGAGAATGTATCGGGGACTCAATGGTGACAAATGGTGTCAAATATCTGGGGGTTGTGTTGAGTGAAAAACAGCTAAAAAACCCTAATGCAACCGAGTGTGCAGAAGGAGAGCTCAAAAAATATGGCACTCAGGCCAATAACCAACTCAAAACACTTACTGTAACAGCTGTGCTACAATAAGTGGAGTATCAAAAAATGATCAGAATACCAACACACAGCAGGTTTCCTAAAAAATAAAAATAGTGGACTCGCTAGACCAAAAGAAGGTAAGGGAGCATGCAAACACCTAGCTAAATAGTATTCTGACTCAACTAGACATATCCTTTGCAAGGTGATGAAATCCAAGTCAGACAATATGGATAGTAGAGCCAAGTGGCTAAAGATATCCCCCTACCGGGAGGGACACCAGGTAGTCAATCCTAGAAGAAAGGCAACTAAGATACCTCGTTCATGACACGTCCAGAAAAGGTGAATATGCCGTTTGGTTCTATCGCCGCGATATCCCCATACAAGGATACCCCGAGAACTGCGAAAGGTAGCCTTCGGTTACTGAATGGATTGCGGTATTCCACTCAGGCCTCCGGAACCAGTCTGGCGACTTCAACCCTCCTAGGGGAGAGGCCCTCTGATAAACTGGTTGTGACCGTGCCAAAAAATACTAGGGGATTTTGGTTCCCTAATGGACAACAGCTATGTCTCAAGTGTAAGCAACTGAGGGGTGTTATTTGGATGCCTATCCCCCCGATCCTACCTAACTACAAAAATTCTTATGTGTTCCCCAAGTGGGGTTAGAATGTTGGTTGTGTTAAGTAGTTTTTTAGGGCTCACTTGAATTAGGTGATAGAGTGTGTGCGTTGTGAGATGATGAACCCAAGTAAAAGTGCCACGGAGTGGGAAACTTTCTAACTAAAAATAACAATACAGAATTTAAACTTTGAAATGCAAAATTTTCTCTTTTTCAATTAAAATGCTGAAATTTAAAACAAAATATTATGTAAATGGAACATAAATAATACTGCAAAAAAGGCTGTAGTGAAGGATGGCTGGCTGCAGGCAGGACAAATGGTTGTGCAAGTGCAGAAAATATTGCAGCAAAGTGCTGGGTTCAAAACAGGAAAAAATGCAGAAAACAGACAGTGGGTATGTGGCAAATCTGGGTGGTCGGACCGCAGGAAATAGCTCAACAGTCACGGACAGGTTGCGGTATTTTGGCCGAAAAATGCAGTCGGGCCGCTGGAAATAGGTCGAAAGCCGCAGGAGGGTTGCAGGAAAATGGTTGAAAACCGCAAACGGGATGCGGGAAAATGGCCTAAGATGTCGGCAGGTTGCAGAGAAATGGCTGAAAGCCGCAGGCAGGATGTGGGAAAATGGCTTAAAGACGCCGACGGGTTGCAGAGAAATGGCTAAAATCCGCAGGCAGGATGCAGGAAAATGGCCTAAAGATGCCCGCGAGTTGCAGGAAAATGGCTGAAAGCCGCAGGCAGGACGTAGGAAAATGGCCTAAAGACGCCGGCGGGTTGCAGGAAAAATGGCTGAAAGCCGCAGGCGGGACGCAGGAAAATGGCCTAAAGATGCCAGTAGGTTGCAGAAATATGGCTGAAAGCTACAGGTAGGACGCATAAAAATGGTTAACAGCCGTCGTCGGATCGCACCAAACAAGCTACTAGCCACAGTCGGATCGCAAATAATAGACTTGAATCCGCCGGCAGGGCGTCGGAAACAGTCTTAGAGCCGCGGTCGGATCGCAGGTAAATGCCTGAAAAACGCGGTCAGAACGCAACTCCGGGGGGTAAAAGATGCGGTTTACGGCAGCCGAAAGGGACAGCCGAAAGGAAAAAACAGAAAAATATTGCAGAAAATTGAAAATGCTTAAAACTATTAAAACTATAACCAGAAATTCAAAAGAAACACAAGCGGAGTCGCCAAATCTGTAGCTAGGGTTTTCACCCCAGCTTGTGCAAATGAGCACCTACTAAGGAGAATGGACTCCTTAGTAGCAGTTCAATAAACAATAAATTAGAGTAATAAAACAATACGAATTCTAAACTAGCATGAGCATTAATAAACATAACAAAAACATGGAAATATGGTGAAGATATTTCTTTTTGTATTAAAATTTTACCTCAAGTGTAGAGGTTGGTGAAGTTATTGCAATGGTCCAAGAGGGTTGCTCCAAACTCCAGCTTTGCTCCTTCTCTTTCTCCAAAGGGTTGGAAATGGGCCAAAAGGGGCACTCAAGGGTGAAAGTAGCTCAAGGGTGAGCTAGGGTTTTGAGAGTGATTTTGGCAGAGTAGGGTGTATTTGACTGTGGATATGAAATGAGGGGCCTCCATCACCTATTTATAGGTTTTTAGTGGTGGAGTGTTGGCCCATGGTTTTGGGAACCATATGGTTTAGGTCAACTGTATAGGGTTTTTTCCTCATTTTTCCCTCTTTTTCCTCTTTTTTATATTTTTTATTCCATTTTAAGGGGTTTTTTTGGCCTTTTGGAGGCTTTTTTAATGGTTTTGTGGCCTTTTGGAGGCTTTTTAGTGGGATTTTAAGGTTTTGGAGGCAAATATGGTAGGAAATATGGACAAATGAGCCATGCAATGGGGTAGATGAGGTAGTGAGCACTTTTTGGGTGTTAACAATGCCCTCAATATAAATACATGTGTGCCATAGGACATGCAAGCAAGATATCATAGGACCATCTCCAAGGGTTCCAAGGCCCCATCCACCCACAAATGACCACATCATCTTCATCAAGTGTACAATGACCATTAACCCAACAAGTGTGGGTCCAAGGCCTTCTTCAAGGCGTATTCATCAAGCAAGAGGCTTTATGGCCTCATTACGACATAAATGACCACATAATGGGTCATTTGGCTCATTAGGTGTTCCAATGGCTCCAGTTCCCACCTCCAAGGTTCTTCATGCCATGACATGTCATTGCTCATATTTTGCTTGCTATGTCATCACTCTTGTTGCTCCTTGGTCATCATCAACCTTGTTACTCCATCAACCTTGTCACTCCTTTGTCATTAATGGTTTGTCATCAATGACAACCCATGCTCAACAGCGATGAGTAGGCTCTTACCTTCCATCTTACCGCTCCTGCCTTATCAATTATCTATTCCTATTCTAAGTTAATATAACCTATCCTATCCCTGCATGGAGCAAATTTGAATTAAGAGTAATGCCCTAGAAATGTTCATACAAGTCTGACATATAGATGTTTCAACAAAATATTCACATTTACAGCAGAAAGAATACCAAAGGTAGCTATGATATGCTTAAAACAATTCATTACTCATTTTACACATAAACATTTGCATAGAAAATAAAATCATTCATCACCAATGAAGTAGTTCAAGAATTTAGAACAATATCACAGTATGAATTACGAATGCAATAAGAAGTAGGTCCACATTAAACATTCCATTCATTCCAGGAAAAATCTCTGTGCACGCTTTTCCTAGCAAACAGATCGTTCTTAATACCAGAAAAATAGTTCTCTTACAAAATGGTCCAGCTTCTATTGTGCTAGCAAAAGTCCCTTTCTCTCTATTATCTTCCCCTGTTTATCTTACAAAATTTTGTGTTCTAATGACTCTTCATCTACCCTAACCCTAGGATTCCCCAAAAATTTTCCTCCAGTGCTTGCATAGGAAAATACAAAAGATATTTACAATTTAAAAATTAGGTGGGCCCTACCAAACTAGAAATATATTCTTCCCATGCGTTAGCTTCTTCAGATATGGTCTTATATTTGATAGGCTCCAATACTTGTAAAGTCACTTCATGAATTGACAATTGTGCCTCTATATGCACCACCCCTTCTAGTGCAGCCTTGCAACTCTCTTCCAAGAAATATGCATTTATAGAATCCTATCCCACAAAGTGATGAATGTCTTCTTCTGAAAGAGCATCCACTTTTCTGATATACTATAGATATCCCCGCAACCCGTCCTGCAGTTGTACTAGGAGTTGGTCCTTTGCTCGAAGCTTGTTTATCTTCGCAACTAAATGGATGTGACACTTCTCATGGACCTGATGGATTGTCTTGTAAAAATCATGGCACTTTTCGATAGTCTTAGGAATTTCATTATTTAACCTCCTAGAAGCTTTCCTGTGAAATTCCAGAAGTTCCATATTTGACTTCAGGTATCCTGTGGTATTCTGGGGCAGATGATCAGGGAACTCTGAGTTGGTTTCCCCCCAGGCCATCTGTTTTTCAACCTTACCCACAATTTCCAACATCCCTTTCCTGAATGCTAGTGACACTGCAGCTATCACCTTCATTCTTTCCATCATTAGCTTCATCTTGTATATTTCATCTGTGAGAATTTCCTGAGAATGATATATCTGTTCCTGAATCTTGCAAGCTTGATCACAAAACGGAGTTATATCTTGCTTTCTCTTGTCTGCTAACTCCACTTGTTCTGCCAAAGATTCATTCTCCTTAACCAACTCCTCCACCTGATCTTTCAATTCTTTGACCTATTTCTTTGTGACCGACTCTCTTGACTCTAATTGGGTGATTCTGGATTCAAAGTCGCTCCTTTCCCCTTCCATAATCAATAACTACACAGTTAATGCCTCCTTTTCTGTTTCCAAATTCTGGTATTCATTCATTATCCTTTCCTTCTTGGATAGAAGGGCATCATGTTTCCTTTTCAATTCTATCCCTTCTCCTCGCGCCTTCACCAAATTATCTTTTAATTTGAGCATCTTCTCTTTATTTAGCTCAATTTCGTTCATCAATTTTCCAACATTATCTGCACTTTATTATGCAGTAGCTATGTTGAAATATTTCATGAACTTGGGGTCCTTGTGGGTACCCTCCATGATGGTGCTTTCCTAGACAGTAACGACATCAGGTTGGGTGCCCAATTTCAGTCTTTCTCTGTCCTCTTTGTGATGGTCTTTCTTTTCTGATCAAAGATGATAGTGTCCAATTTGGCCACGGTATGATGCTTTGATGGGGTGAATGGCGTGAGTCCAAGCTCAACCAATCGGAGGTGTCCTCCGGTGAGCATCACAGTGGGCTCCTCAGGTGGGTCTATGTACATATCCTACACATTCGGGCTTCCCTTTTCCACATCTTCCTTGGACTTTTATTCCTCTTCCTTTTGCTTTTGTTGTTCCAATGCTTCTCTTTCTACTCTCTCCCTTATTTATTCTTCCTCCTTTTGCAACCTCTCAGCTTCCTCTCTCTGAATTCTTTCAGCCTCTTCTTTATGATTTCTGTCGGCCTCTTCCTTCTGGATTCTTTCGGCCTCTTCCTTCTGAATTCTTTCGGCCTCTTCCAGTAGCTTCCTCTCAACTTATGCTACTTGCAGTCTTATGGATTCATCCTTTTGTCACCTTTCTGCTTCCTCTTTTTGCTTCCTCTCAGCTTCCTTGGCAGTGTTAGTCTTAGTACTGGAACCAGCTCCGCTTTTGCGACCAAAACGCTTGTCTAGCTCGGCCATGTTTCTTGCATTCCGATACACTTCTTCGTCCTTCAAGAAGTGATGTGTGTATTCAAAGTTAATTATGCAAGAAACACAATGTTGAGTGACCTTATCTAGGCTATTGTTCCTTCTAAAAATATTTGTCTCAAAATAAAGGGCCTCTAAATCTTTGAAAACAACCTCATCCCCCTTTGCCTTGCGGAATTTGTATGCGTCGATAGTGAACAGAAATGGTGGGTAGGAGGCCTTCTTCTTCTCGTGAAGAAAACTCCCAACCCCATTGACGAAAACTTTCCTTATGGCCTCTTTGTGCACAACAAAATCGGTAGCATCCTCGATAACTGACAATGCGTTCTCAGATAGACAATTTGTTTCTTCTTTGAAGACTAGCCAGTTGTGAAAAAATTTAGGGCAGACTCGTCAAAACTTGCAATATGATCAGCATGATCTTTAACAAAAGGCAGGGACAGGTCGGCGCTTACTCTCCAAAAATATCCCAAACGTCAAGTCAAAAACCGCCAGGAGGCAACAAGGCATCGGCAAAAACTCGCCAAAAAGTTTTGAAACTTCGGCGCAGTTTGACCAAATCGCTGGGATTTGGTCGGCGTGAACTCACCAGAACGCTACGACTGTTTCAGCGAAAAAACTTAAGTTGCACCTTAGCTGAAAAAACACTTGCTCTTCGAGATTTTTTAGGAAAATTCTAAGTGTCAAAGGGTGAGTACTCTTCTAAGAAGCAATAAACTCTAAAAACTAAAAGGAGGGGTGCTACAATTTATTGGGAAATTTTGGTGATCAGGTTGCAACAACAACATCTGGCGATTCGTCAGTGAACACAGATCTCTGAATAATCCCCTTTTAAGGTCAGATAAAATTACATGTTATTGACCCCATATGTAACATAATGCTTTAACAGGCCATATTTTATGCAGGGGAATAGTCCCTTTTGTATCATGTTGGTCATTGGGGAGAAAGGGTAACTTTGAACCAGATTTCTTGACCACTCTCCTAAGGCCAAAATGTGGATTTCATTTTAGTTCCATCTTTTGGATGCCTATTAAATAAGACTCCACGGGATTGTAACAAGATCAAACAGATGTATTCGTTTGTTCCTCATTCCCATGCTATCAGCGTTTCTTTAGATGCTTTCTTTATTGATGAATTTTGTCATATGAGTCTTCCATGATAACTTTTCTTCAATCTTTGGCATTTGACATGGGTTCTTCCATCCAAAATGTCCTTGTGTGTGAGCAAGAAATTTATTTGTTTGTCATGCTCACAGACGAATAAGAACCTTGCTCACTGACAGCGAGGGCCACTTTCTTGATTGTATTTCTTTGTTTTTCACAACCATTTCTTTGATGGAGATGAAATTTTGTAGAAATGTGACTCTTTGATGTAATCTCTTTTGGTTTTTAATTTGCAACATGGGATCATTTTAAATGCCATACATATGTGAGACCTGCTTCCTCTCTGTGGGTCCACCATAGTGAGCTGCCTAAGATGGTTATTTATGTGAGGTGAATGGAGCCTCAAGATAGTATTTCAGAAATAATAAGTCTCAGTTATTTTGCAGTGGTTATCATGTCTCAATTATGAAACTAAAGCGGGTTTTCCCTTTCTAAAAACTGATCAGCAAATGGCAATGTCACATAGAGAATTCTTTCTTTATAAGTAGATTCTGACTTTTCAGGAGATGCCCTTGAGATTGTTCAGATTCCTATATTTCCATACACCAGGATGTTGAGATGGGGTTTATTTGAAGAAAAATAAAGGAAATCAAACAATAAACAAACAAAAATGAATTTGATGAAAAGAAAACAAGACAAACTAGACTAATCAATTCAGAAAACAGCTGACTAGAAAATAAAGAAAGGCAAAGTTTATTTATGTACAAAAGTGCTCCTAAACCTAAGTGAAGTATTGTTTAAGAGCAAGGCCATTGACAGGGAGATTCTCTTTCTCCCCTTGTAAATATTGCAGTTTGTATGTCGACGAGCCAAGCTTTTCAGCAATTTGGTAAGGGCCAAGCCATAATTGTTGAAACTTTGTATGCTTCCCATTTTCTTCATGTGGGTGATCCCACTTCAGAACTAAGTTTCCTACCTAAAAAATTCTTTTACAGGACTTTCGTTTATCAAACCATCTCTTCACAATATCTTGTTGCTTATGGAATCTATCTTTGGCCTTTTGTTGTGATTCTTCGAGTTTCAACAGGGTATTGATTCGAGACTGTAGGATTTCACTATTGGAACCTCAAGAGGCCTGGGCTAGTTGCATGGATGGGAGTGGTATATTAAACAGGAGTATAGCTTCTTTCCCATAAACTAGCATATAAGGGGAGACTCCTAAGGAATTTTTTGGAGTAACCCTATCTGCCCATAAAAAGTTTGGAAGGGTTGTATGCTAGTTCCTCTGACTCTCAATAACAGTTTTCTTTAGGATTCGGATGAGATTCTTGTTTGTAGATTCGGTTAGTCCATTTCACTGGGGATAATAATTTGTTGAATAATGCAATTTAATTCCTCTTTAATAAGCACATGTACTTAATTTAACATATGAGAATTAAGTTGCATTATCAAAAACTAAAGAAACTGGAACCCCAAACCTTGTTATGATGTTTTCTTGCAGAAATCCGATGACTCCGTCTTCATTCACTTTAAGTAAAGGAGCAGCTTTTGTCCACCGTGTGAAATAGTCAGTGGCTGTGAGGATATAATGGTGTTGCAATAAATAATTTGGATTAATTTCTCCAATAACATCTATGCCCCACTGCTCAAATGGTTCAGAAATAATAACCAACTGCAATGGTCCTACTGCTTCTGGCAATCTGCCAGCACTCCTTTGACATACATTACATTTTCTGGCATGAGCATGAGTGTCTCTGAAAAGAGTAGGGTAATAGTATCCGGCTCTTAGTATTTTGTGAGCAGTAGTATCCCCATAATAATGTCCCCCTGCAGGGCCATCATGTAATTCTTTGACCACTTTATCAGCATCCTCTTTCTCAAGATATCTAAGAAGTATCCCATCATTTTTCTGAAGAGTACTCCATCAATTATATGATAAGAAGCTGATTTTAATCGGATTTCCCTTCTCTACTTAGGACTCCAGTGTTCTGGTAGGTATCCTTGTTTTAATTAGTGCACCAAATCTCTATACCAAGGTTCTGGAGCAGTGAAGATAGGACATACTTCAGTTAGATTCAATTCAGCTTTGTTTTCCCACTCTTGATATTCATTGGCTGGATTTTCAGTGATCAACTTACATAGGCCTTGACCTTTAATGATAGTGGCTGGATTAAATTCTAGATCATACTCTTGTAGAGCAGTTACCCAGTTTCCTCTTCTTTCCCCCAATTCCTTTTGCACAAATAGAGATCTGACAGTCGGGTGAGGTACTATGACTTTCATTATGTTTTTTAAAATGTATGGCCTGAACTGTTTTACCGCTTTAAACATTGCATACGCTTGCTTATCCACAACTGGGTAATTCAGTTCATCCCCTTGTAACTCAATGCTCATGAAAGAGATTGGATATTCGTCTCCAGATTCACCTTTCTAAGTGAGCACCGTTGCGAGAGAAGTATCTGAAGCAAAGGTGTATATGATAAAATCCTTTTCAAAATATGGATTTCTCAAAGAAGGTGCGTGAGCTAGGGCATACTTTATGTCTTTAAACGCAATCTTCTCAATGTCGTTCCATTTAAATTGCACACTTTGCTTCACCATTTGCTACAAAGGTTTAACAATTTGTGCAAAATCATGCACAAACCTTTGAATAAAATTAATTGTGCCCATAAATGATTGCATATATTTTTTATTATGGGGCATGGGAATCTGAGTTGTAACTTCAACTCTCTCTGGATCTATCGATATTCCCTTTTTCAAGATGATGTGACCCAAAATTTTTCCTTCCAGAATAGCAAAAACACGCTTTTTGGGTTCAGAGATATACCATATTTCCTACAACGGTCAAAAATATGTTTTAAATGGAAAACATGGTCTTCTCTTTTCTTGTAGAAAATTTTTACATCATCTAAATATATGACCACACAGCGGCCGACTAATCCTCAGAATGCAATATCCATGGCCCTCTGGAATGTGGCTCCGGCATTCATTAGGATAAATAGCATTCTCCAATACGCGAATGTTCCCCACTTCGTGCGAAATGTAGTTTTTAATGGATCCTGATCAGCCACCAATACTTGATTGTAGCCAGAGAATCCGTCTAACAAGGAGAACAATTATGAGCCTGATACCATTTGTAATATCTATTCCATCGGTGGCACAGGATAGTTGTCTTTGTCCGACGCTCTATTCAAGTTTTGAATTTCAACGCATAATCTTATTTCTCTTAATTTCTTCCGTACTGGGACTAGATTAGCCACCCACTCAGAGTGTCGGACCTTGAAGATAATCTTAGCATCCAGCAAATTTTTTAGTTCCTTTTGTATTAATGGTTCGAGTGTTGGATGCATCCTTCGTAATTGTTGCTGAAATGGTTTCACACCTAGCTTCATGAGTATCACATGTTGTGTAATGCATGTGTCATATGTCTTCAAATACTCATATGTCCATGCGAAAACATCTTTGTATTGTTGGAAAATTTTGATGAATTTACATCTTTTTTTTGGTGAACAACAATTACCCAGATTAATATATTTGGGCTCAACTTCTGTACCCAAGTTTACCAACTCATGCTGCATCGAGGAGCTATTAGTCTTGACATTGGCCGGTCTTCTGAATTTTTTCTGTAAATCAAATAGACCTTTAAGAGTTCTTACTCCTTTCGGCATAAAATTTCCTATACTTACGTCCTTATTCTGCAAATCCAAATTGTGTTCATCTTCATCGATTATAGATTCTTTGAAGGCGTCCTCTTTCGTCAAGAAACTGATGATTTTTTCATCATCATCAAACACCCTCATATTTGTAACATTATCAGGTACAAATGGCTTGAAAATCAATTCGATAGAGAATTTGTTATTTGTTGGCACTAATCTAGAAGCAGAAGTAGCTAATAAATCAACTGCAACATTTTGTAATCTGGTAATAGCATTTATGTTAAAAGCATCAAATTGTGAAATCAAATTCCAGACTTCAGATTGATATCCTTTTAAGTGTGGAGATAGACAGTGAATTGTATTTCTTATCTGTCTGACAACTATTTTTGAATTGCCGAAGACTTTTAAATTCTTGATATTCAAATTAATAGCTCTTTTTAGACCTTGAACTAGAGCTTCATATTCATCCATGTTGTTTGTACATTCAAACTCTAGCCTACAAGAGAGAAATTACTTGTTACCTTCAGGATCAACCAGAACACAGTCGACCCCAGATCCCTCTTGTGTTTTGGAACCATCAAAGTATAAAATCCAACATTTATTTTATGATTTAACTACGTCAGTAATATTTCCTAACTCAGTAACTAGCTCTACTATGTTACCATCAATGTCATCAATCCGTGAGAATTGAAGGAGATCAGATTGTTTGTCTGAATCATGGCTAAAATCTTATGTTTGATATTTTCCTGGTTCAATTTCTAAAAAATAATTCCCCAAAACTGAAGATGAAAAATTCACAAGCTCATTATTTTCCTCCAACTGAGTTACATTATGTTTCATATGAGGCTCTCTCAAAACTTTAATCTGATTTTGCTTGTTCTAATATGGTAACCACAAGTGAGGCTAATCTGTTGCAAAATAGCCATTTAGTTTCATAGACTAGTCCCTGCTCAATATCAAACCATAAGCTTCAGGTATATCCACTACCATTATATCTATGAATTGGCATACCCTCGGGTCTATAGACAATCTGATAATTACATCTTTCATCTCCCCTATGACTTTAACAGTAGATCTATCCAATTGTATGATATGGGAAGGAGATGGTATTGGTTGCCCATTGATTTTCTTACAGATGGACAATGGAATAACATTGGATGAAGCTCCAGAATATACCAAGAAATTATGTACATTATGATTAAAGATTTCAAAAGTTAACAGGAAAGAAAGAGCTTGGGATTTTGATTTCCCATAAATGCTTGCTTCGTTAATCTCAGTATCAGACTCAACAGTCTCTATGGCACTGCTTGATTGTGGGTCAAAAGCTTCTAATAATTTCTTCATCTATTGTGGGAGATTACATAATTCAAATAAATATATGTTTGCTTTAGTTTTCTTAATTTCTTCCACGATACCATACCCCGTATTGTATTCTTTTTTGCTTTTCCCACCATTTCCTGACTTGTTCACTATTACTTTTGCCTGTTTATTTGTCACTGGGCTCATTTCTTTTACAATTTCAAGATTCACTTAGGGTTGAGGCTGAGTGATGCCAATATTCCTTTTTGGAGCTTCTTTTGTGATCTTCACCTTAGGAAACACCATGCTTTGATCTACCACTGGTCCTTTACTTCTAGTGGTAATATTCACCGATGATACTTGGACTTCTTCATCCTGCTCCTCTTCATTCAATCCCAAAGTGGGTGCCCAATCCCATAATACCATTTTGGTCTCCTCAATTGGCTCTTCTTTTTCTTTTGTTTGATCTTCTCCTGGATATTCCTAATCTGTTAGATGAGCATCCAACAATTGGTTCGTTACTAAAGTCATTAATTTTATCCATTGTGGGCAGCACTTTTCACCACTTTTCATAATGTTGTTCTTGGTGAAAAGTGCATAAATGTTCCATGCCAACCTCATTCAAATTTAGGACAACATAATTATCTATAGGCGGTAAAGGATGTTCACTTTCTTCCATTTTCTTGTAGAAAGGCTTAAATGGTTTTCTATATGTACTAGCTCCTCTATCTTTCTCCAAGTCTACTATTTTGTTAGATAATTTCTACACCATTTTAACCACATTTTCTAAATCATTCGAGGGTTCTTCTTTAGGTCTAGATAATATGAGAGGCTTCTTTTTGGCCATTGGTTTCACTTCCAATTCTAATGCGTATTTTGAAATACTATCCAAGTCAGCTTCCACCTTTTTAGCTTCCTCATAATTTTCTATTAAAGTAGCCTTAATCACTCTTTTAACAAACATGGCTATAGGTGGATACAGTGTTGTGGTATAATATTCTACCAAGGATTCCTCAGCTGGTTTTGTTGCAGCACTAAAATTGTTTAATAGGGTAGTGAATCTTTGATTGAACTCCTGCACCTTTTCCTTCTTATCCATCCTCATAGATAACAATTCTTTCATGAGTGTGGCAACAGTCTTCTGATTGCCAAATTTGTTTAGAAAACATTTTTCAAAACCATCCCAATCTGCTATAGAATTAGCTTGTAGACTAAAATACCAAGAAGATGCCCTCAACTCAAATGTGTAAGTGAAAAGTCTGCAAACCACGTCTTCATGTTCTACGTTTCAAATATTCAGAGCCAAATAGAAACTCTTCAAGTGGTCTTCGGCAGAGATGCCTTTTCCAGGGTCAAATTTGGGTAGCACCTATTCTAGATGTTTGGGCAGGTCATGCACAGGGGCAGTCAAATTAACTCTCCACGAAGTTACGTTTCCATCCATAATTCGCGGTGTAGAATGTGGTGGTGAATGTGGTGGAGAATGTGGTGGAGAATGAGGAATTTCTTAAGCTGGAGGGGATTTAGGTCTCAACTGATCAAGGGGCTCTGTGATTTATTGAAAAGATAAATCCAACAACTCTTCCAAATTTTCTACAAGCACTGAATCTCTAGTGTATTGGATTTCTTTCTTAGGAACTTGCCTTCTAGGCAATGCAGGAATTACGTTCAATCCCACAATTTTTCTCACATAAGAGCGTGTATGGATCCGGAAGTGGTCTATGTCTTCAAAGGGGACAACGTATAGAAGTTCTTAGTGTTCACCTCTAGAACTTAGGTTTTCTTTATTTCTTGGTTCCAGAACGAAGTCTTATGGTAAAGTTGTTCCAAGTGGGTCTCTAGAGGAATCTCTTCGTACAAATGGATCTCCTCTGCCATCCATGCACTAGTGGCCCTCCTTCTAGTGCCAAAAACTGTTGATGCCCTAAAATTCACAGCACCCACAGTAGGGATTCTCTCGGTTAAGCAAGCCCAATTAGATCACTCACCGTTTGGTGTGGGCAATCCGTCCAGTTAACGGTCTCGCTACCGCGGGTGTGATTGTTTAAGTTATTTTACTGGTTACGGCCTGGTTCACCGTTTATGTATTTTATTTAGGTATGAAATGCAAGTGCCCTAATTAAATGCATATAACTGACAGACAAAAATCACACTAGCGCTGCGTAGGTTCTTACCTTCCGTCTTACTGCTCCTACCTTATCAATTATCTATTCCTATTCTAAGTTAATCTAACCTATCCTATCCCTGCATGGAGCAAATTTGAATTAAGATTAATGTACTAGAAATGTTCATACAAGTCTAACAGATAGATGTTTCAACAAAATATTCACATTTACAGCAGAAAGAATACCAAAGGTAGCTCTGATATGATTACAACAATTCATTACTCATTTTACACATAAACATTTGCATAGAAAATAAAATCATTCATCACCAATGAAGTATTTCAAGAATTTAGAACGATATCACAGTATAAATTACGAATGCAAGAAGAAGTAGTTCCACATTAAACATTCCATTTGTTCCAGGAAAAATATTTGTGCACACTTTTCCCAACAAACAAATCCTTCTTATTAGCAGAAAAATAGTTCTCTTACAAAATGGTCCAGCTTCTATTATGCTAGCAAAATTCCCTTTCTCTCTATTCTCTTCCCCTATTTATCTTACAAAATTTTGTCTTCTAGTGACTCTTAATCTACCATAACCCTAGGATTCCCCAAAATTTGTCCTCTAGTGCTTGCATAGGAAAATACAAAAGATATTTACAATTTAAAAATTAGGTGGGCCTTGCAAAACTAGAAATATATTCTTCCCATGCGTTAGCTTCTTCAGCTATGGTCTTATATTTGATAGGCTCCAATACTTGTAAAGTCACTTCATGAATTGACAGCTATGCCTCTATATGTGCCACCCCTTCTGTTGTGGCCTTTCAACTCTCTTCCAGGAAATATGCATTTATAGAAGCTTGTCCCACAAAGTGATGGATGTCTTCTTCTAAAAGAGCATCCACTTTTCTGATATACTCTAGATCTCCCCGCAACCCGTCCTGCAACAGTACTAGGTGTTGGTCCTTTGCTGGAAACTCATTTATCTTCGCTACTAAAGGGATGTGACACTTCTCATGGACATGATGGATTGTCTTGTAAAAATCATGGCACTTTTCGATAGTCTTAGGAATTTCATTATTTAACCTCCTAGCAGCTTTCATACAAAATTCCATAAGTGCCATATCTGACTTCAGGTCTCCTGTGGTCTTCTAGGGCAGATGATCAGGGAACTTTGAGTTGGTTTCCCCCCAGGCCATCTATTTTTCAACCTTACTTGCAATTTCCAACATCCCTTTCCTGAATGCCAGTGACTCCGCGGCTATCACCTTCATTCTTTCCATCATTAGCTTCATCTTGTATATTTTGTCTATGAGAATTTCCTAAGAATTATATATCTGTTCATGAATCTTGCAGGGTTGATCACAAAACCGAGTTATATATTTCTTTCTCTTGTCTTCTAACTCCAGGTTTTCTGCCAAAGATTCCTTCTCCTTAACCAACTCCTCCACCTAAGATTTCAATTCTTCAACCTATTGGTTTCCGACCGACTTTCTTGACTCTAATTAGGTGATTCGGGCTTCAAAGTCACTCCTTTCCCCTTCCATAATCATTAACTACACAATTAATGCCTCCTTTTTTGTGTCCAAATTCTGGTATTCATTCATTATCCTTTCCTTCTCGGATAGAAGGGATTCATGTTTCCTTTTCAATTCTATCCCTTCTCCTCGCTCCTTCACCAAATTATCTTTTAGTTTGAGCATCTTCTCTTTAATTCACTCAATGTCGTTCATCAATTTTCCAACATTATTTTCACTTGCTTGCGCAACAACTATGTTGACAGATGCCACAAACTTGGGGTCCTTGTGGGTACCCTCCATGATGGTGCTTTCCTGGATAGTAACGACATCAGGTTGGGCACCCAATTTCAGTCTTTTCGTTGTCCTCTTTGTGATGGTCTTTCTTTTTTTATCAAAGATGATAGTGTCCAATTTGGCCACGGTATGATGCTTTAACGGGGTGAATGGCATGAGTCCGAGCTAATCCAATGGGAGGTTTACTCCGGTGAGAATTACAGTGGACACTTTAGGTGGGTCTATGTCCATATCCTGCACATTTGGGCTTCTTTTTTCAACAGCTTCCTTGGAATTTTCTTCCTCTTCCTTTTGCTTTTGTTGTTCCGTTGCTTCTCTTTCTACTCTCTCCCTTATTTCTTCTTCCTCCTTTTGCAACCTCTCGGCTTCCTCTCTCTGAATTCTTTCAGCCTCTTCTTTCTAGATTATGTCGGCGTCTTCCTTCTGGATTCTTTTGGCATCTTCCTTCTGGATTCTTTCGGCCTCTTCCAGTAGCTTCCTCTCAGCTTCTACTACCTGTAGTCTTATGGCTTCATCCTTTTGTAGCCTTTATGCTTCCTCTTTTCGCTTCCTCTTAGCTTCCTTGACAATGTTAGTCTTAGTACTGGAACCAGCTCCGCATTTGCGACCAAAACGCTTGTTCAGCTCAGTCATGTTTCTTGCATTTCAATACACTTCTTCATCCTTCAAGAAGTGAGGTGTGTATTCAAAGTTAATTCTGCAAGAAGCACAATGCTGAGCGACCTTATCTAGGCTATCGTTCCTTCTAAAAATATTTGTCCCAAAATGAAAGGCCTCTAAATATTTGACAAAATCCTCAGCCCCCTTCGCCTTGGGGAATTTGTATGCACCGATAGTGAACGACAGTGGTGGGTAGGAGGCCTTCTTCTTCTCATGAAGAAAACTCCCAACCCCATTGACGAAAACTTGCCTTATGGCCTCTTTGTGCACAACAAAATCGGTAGCATACTGAGGCAACAGAAAAGGGGGTTGGGTCCCCCATACATCCTGATATTCATGCCTTCCACAGAGAAGTAGTAATCTCCATATTCCTCGATAACTGACAATGCGTTCTTGGACAGACAATTTGGTTCTTCTTTGAAGACTAGGTAGTATAGTGGCATGATTAATCCCTCACAAATCAGTTTGTAGTGACTTTCTCATTTGTGACCCCATGTCATCTGATAGGCTACAGGGAGGGGAGACTTGTCCTTCTTCCAAACACATCCCAAATCAGAGAAAGGGTTTCTGATTAATATGCAATCCAAGAGATAAGAGGACATACAAAATTCAGCTTTTTTCTGTGTTAGTCCTCCTTGCGCTGCAGCAATCTGTGATGCCATATTCTCCGCTGGACCTCGGTCTGAACTGCTTCTCAGGGACAGTCATCTTTTTAGCATAATCGAAATGATCCATATTGACCTCATTTATCCAGTCATTGGTCATCATGACTTTAGGGGAAGGCAGTTTGTATGCTGCAGCTATGTGGGCTAGTTGGAAGGATGCAAGCCCTTCTCCTTTGACATCTAAATGATCCTGGTACTAACATCCACCTAGGGAAAATCCCACCCGATAACCTCTCAGCATGGGAACAATTCTGGGCATGTGGCCGCTTTATGGAGGTCGGACCTCTTTATGTTCTGGTAGACCATTAACTCTTCGATGGAAGCATCAGGGACATTTCCATCTCTGATGGCTCTATATAGTTCACACCATTTGAATTCTGTGGTGGTCACTGTCACGGCTTTAGTATATCTGAACATTGTTTCTAGTGAGGTATCCAATAATATCTCTATGTCTGAGTCTGATTCTGCTAGCTTGGACTTTTTCCTGGAGGATCGCTTATGCATATAAATTTTGATGAGACACATGATGAATAAATGAGGAATCAAATTATTCACAAACAATTCATTATAAATGAGCAAAAATAAAATTAACATTTGATTGCTATGACTGTTTGTTTAGCTTTTAAATTGAGATGAACTTTTCAAATACAAAAGGTGCTTATTAAAACTATTTGCACCAAAAATTTAAACCTTAGGGTGAATAACAAGATTAATTTTCCTTTGGCTTAATGCACAAACAAACTTATAAAAAGCAAAAAATGCAGCTTGAAGATACTATAGCATGCACAAACAGTCAAGCAAATGATGATTTTCATGTAGACAGAACAATGTTATTAAGGTTTGATACGTCCCAGGGATGTGCATAAATGTGGAAAACAGGGTGCGACCGGATAGTAAGTAGGACCGTTTCAGCACATTCCTTAACTAATGGTGATTTTAGTTTTGAAACCCTGCTCGAACGAAAAGATTCCTTCTCCTTTAATTAGAAACATATTTTGACGGGCACGACAAGCTTAACACTACGACAGAGCGAGATGCGAATGTCATATGGGTTTTGAAGAAAAAAGAGCTCAGTGGCATGAGTGGCCTAAAGACAAATGTGGAATCCTAAACTACAAGCCAAGACCAGAATGGTTTTCTGTGTGTTCTCTAAGTGTTTCAAACCCTTTTAGAGGTGATTCTTAGGGTGGCGGGGAACCTGGTAAAACTTTAAAACTCCATTGGTCACGACCATCTCAACTCGTCATTACACATAGTCATGCTGACCAGAAGGAAGGTACGCGGGCTACGACAGGTGACTGGGCTAAAGGTTAAGGTGGGTAACTTTGAGCAGGAAGCTTAGCCAACCATGGTGGCCTTATGCATGGAAGAATGGCTCTAAGCCTGAACTAGGAAACCCTACCCCAACAGCTCTAAAAAAACAACAACAAGCAAGGGTCCAAAAATAGGGGGTAAAGCAAACCCAAAGCAAAATAAATTAATTGAAAACAAAACAGAAAAGGGCATGAGGTTTCCTACTTGTCACCGGTAGAGTGGCTACGTTGGTGAGCACGGCAACAAGAGTTGCTTGGCGTTCGATGAAGACCGGAGACTCAAAGTGCACAAAACGACGTTTAATTTCACTTTTGCAAAACAAAGTTAAACAACTCAAAATTCTATATATAAAACCATCACCATAAATGCAAACGGGGTTGGTTGGTGGGGTCAATTAATGAATTTACCCGTTGGTGCCAACGACTTTTTTATTTGCGGTTCGCTTACTAAGACAACTCTCGCCGATCATTTCGGTGAAATTTCCCCGGTCGCTGGGTGACGGTCGGCATGATCTCGTCAATTACTCCAACTAGGTTGGCGAAAACTTGCTAAGATGTTGCGACACAACGACGACCAGCTTGCCCAAGGGCAGTGAAAAGGTTGGCAAAAAATCTTCGATCGAAGTGAAAAATTCAAGGCGTTATGGCCAGATGAAATCGAAATGGTCATTGACTTTGCTCAAAACGCAACGAAACATTGGCGAGTTCTATCCAAACCATAGTGAAATGATCAGTGCAATGTTTTTCCAATGGCGACGAATGCCCAAAAGCAACGAAACGTCGGCAAAAAGTTGTCAAAACAGTTGCGAAAAAGGCCAGCAAAGACTCGTCAAAACTTGCGATATGATCGGCGTGATCTTTAACAAAAGGAAACGACAAGTCGGTGCTAACTCGCCAAAAAGCTCTGAAATGTCAGGTAAAAAACGCTAGAAGGTAGCAAGGCGTCGGCAAAAACTCGCCAAAAAGTTCTGAAACGTCGACGCAATTTGACCAAATCGTTGCGATTTGGTCAGCGTGAACTCACCACAACACTGCGACTGTTTCGGTGAAAAAACCTAAGTTGCCCCTTAGCTGAAAAACACTTGCTCTTCGATATTTTTTAAGAAAATTCTAAGTGTTAAAGGGGGACTCTTCTAAGAAGCAATAAACTCTAAAAAATAAAAGGAGGGGCCTTACAATTTCTTGGGAAATTTTGGGTATCGGGTTGCAGCAACAACACATCCTCAACATATCCAAAACAAAGCATGGGTCCACAAGCGCCAAGAAACATTCAAAACAATGGGTAGCGCGGGTATTACACAGTTGACCCACACTATAACATAGGTTACTTGAACAATGTCTGTGCTACACCCACGCGACTTTTCCTTCGATATCCATGCTACTCTCAAAATGGCGGGACCACTCATGCCTAAAGGCACATTAAAGACTCAATCCTCCCCAAGGATCATAATTCAACTCCTCACACACTTGGGGGCATTAATCAACCCCCATTGTGTACCTTGGAACTAGTTCATGAAGGAGGAGAGTTCATTTTTGGATCTAGTTTTTTTATGGCCACCTCTTGGCCTATAAAAGGAATCCACTGGCATGAATTTGGTAGAGATAAATTAGAGCAAGGTTATGATATTGGATTTGAGTTGGATCTTCCTCATAGCCCACCACTTCCTACCATTGTGAGCATTCCCAAGCTTGATTGCCACCTACCATCAAGGGGCAAGTATCTCTCTCCATTGTTCTTCCACCTACTTAGCATTTAGTTTGGACAAGAAAGGCCTTCCTAAGGGAGATTGTTGGCTTCCCTTGAAAACCACACCTCCTAGGTGTTATACAGCTATTTCATTGGGAAATACAAGAGTGGTTTAGCATATATTTGGTTGTTGTTGAAGTTTGCATTCTCTCCCCATCTCTTTCATTTTTGTTTTTTATCAATATTTTCATGTTTGGATGTGAACTACACTAACAATCTCTTGCGGGATCACTTGGAGGAATACCAACCACCAAAAAATGGACTCCAAGAACAGAGGCCTTGCAACAACCTACAAGGCTTAGCCCCTCTCCAAGTGGAAGAGTGCACTTGTGCAATTTTTTCCATAACAACTACCTTGGAAAACTGCCAGAAGAATGGATTAACGTTGTAGAAGGATGTTGCTACTACACTGAAGAAATGTCAAAGTATACATACAAAGATGGAAAAAGTGTTCGAAAGGTGCCAACTGCCACCCCCAGGGACCTTTGAAGAACCCATTCCAAGGGAGCAAAGATCAGTGGAATTGAGAACGATCATAGTGAGGACATCAAAACCATTAGAAGCACATTGCAGGTGACTGCACAAGCATTGCAGGATCAGGTTGGGACTCCCACACAAAAATTCCATTTCATGATGATGTGTCATACTTCCACCACTAAAGGGTTGACCTCATTGACTAGGGAGGAAATGACTCATGAAGTTTCCTTACATTTTCTCGAGCCTAGACATTTGAATCTTATTTCATATGATTGTAAATTATGAGATCAATTTATTAAATCCCAAGGAAATGCTCCCTCTTACAATTATGTAATTAAAATTTTTATTTTATTGAGAGAATATAAACATAAAGTGACAAGTTCCCAAGGAACCCAAGGGTCACAACTAACTTTGGGAATCTGGAAAGTCACTTGGGAGTTAGCTTGTAAAATTTATAAAAGAAAGATGAAAATGAGGGAAGGGGACTTTTAGTTGTAGCTTGAACTACTCATTGATATAAGAACTATTTAAATTGATAAATATAAGAGCTATTGGAATCAAGTTTTGGCATGGAATTATGGATATGGTGTGGATTAATGTCATGGAATTGTTTCTTTTTTATCTTCCACCTATATATAGTAAGATTGTTCTATATTTTTGTTGGAGTATTCTTACAGTCTTCTATTTTTGTTGTGTATGTATTTTCATGCAGTCTTTACTTTCCAAGTCGTAAATGTAGAATTGTTATGTTATTGTGACTATTTTAACGTGCATATGCCATTCTGTAGTTGTCATACATTTATAATATTCAACTATATGTTTTCAGAACGTGTATCTCAATGTTATTTATTGCTCGTGCCTTTTGAATTTGCTCCTAGCTATGATAGATTAGTTTAGTGCAGGATTGCGTCTTAGATTAGTCTCATATTGCATTTTATCCCTTAAAAACAAAGCCATAAATAGTGTATTGGGTCGCAAACAGTGAACCCCAAAACTAGTGAACGGTATCCAAGCCATAATCCAGACGGGTTCCCTATTCCAAATGGTTTAAGGTCTAATTGGGACTTTCTACTGTTGAGAACCATGATTGTCGATGCAAGGACATTTTTGGGCGTCAATAGAATATTATAGGGAGAAATATGATATCTTGGTGGGAATATATATTTTGAGAAGCAAATATTTGAACATAACATGGCTTCACACATAGTTCTTGCAATATACACCACCTTCACACACAAAGCATACCTATTCAAACATAATTTTGACTTCACTCATAGTCAAATTCACACCACCTTCACATGTAGATATTACATATAATATTAGTTCAACTTAGTTCAACTACATATGTAGTCGAACCCACACTACATTTACATGCAAATTTACACCCATTAAAACCTCTAGATTATTAACTAATCCAACCCCTCAATACCTAATTCCAACCCCTCCCCAATATTTATATGTTTTTAGTATATAAAAGTACTCCTAGGCCCTTATATTATAAGAATATATTATTTCCAGTTTGTATAGTTTTAAACCTCCTAATATGAACTCACGTGATATAATATCCCATCATGGGATGCATTAACATTTTCCCCTTTCCCACAACTTTAGTACATGATCCATCCCACGTTTTCAAAACCTTCAAATCTTGGGTGGTGGAGGAGGCTAGGTTGGGTGGCTGGAGCATTTCAGTTCCGTGTTGGGGCATAAGAAATCAATCTTGAATTTGATGGTTCGAGGTTTGGCATCATGTATTAGGCATATTTATATAGTGGACTAGTTGGCATTGTATATAGGTACTAACTTGGATATACAAAAATTGCTTGAGCTTCTAAGACAAGTCAATCCATACATAACCACAACATTATAAATGATTCTAGGTTCTTCATATAAATGACTAGTCCTAGGCAAGTTGTAATCTTCTACATGGAAAGCCATAATTACATGGAAGTCAACCTAGATTAGGAAAGCTAATTGTTCTTCTTTAGTAATGGAAAAGTCAGGGGACTAATTGTTAAATCCATTAACATATTCCAGACCCATGGACCATGCCCTAAGGCCCTTAGACATGAATAAGATTGTTAAAATGAAAAAGGAAAAACCATTTGGTCAAGTTTTGCATGTGAATGCATTGTTTCCATAGGGTTCCAAGGCTTACCAGATCTAGTTTCTAATCATCACTTCGAAAGGCACTTGTCCCACAACAAATCTTAGGATTTATCTTCCTTGAAACAAACCACAAAACCAAGGAAAATTTTAGGGGGGGAATTTAGCCCATGGGCTATTTTTCGACATTTTTTTCCAAAAAAAGATTCACCAATTTGCTTTTTTTCAAAGATGATTCACCCAAAATCCATGGGGTACTTTATTTTTACTCTAAAAATCGCCAAAATTGTCCAAAACCTATATTAAGTCCTTAAGAATTTATATATATTTACAAACAAAAAAATCCAAACATTTAATGGTTACAAATTGGTGAATCTTGACCAAGGTTTCTACTCTTTAAGAAAATTATGGATCCTTAAAATTTTCCGTGCACAAAACCAAAACCATCATACTTTTCTCAAAAATTTGAAATGAGGATAGTCATTACCTCATGGTATACTTACAAAATGAATTTATGAGAAGCCTTGAATGTCATCCCTTATCATGCAAAAGATAATTTGAGTGAGATTATCAAGCATCACTTAATGGTCAAGGTCATTCCTTCCTTGATATGCAAATCAAAACACAATTAATGCTGAAAGGACAATAAGATTGCTCACATGTTTAGAAATCTCAACTCTAAGGTCATTGATTAATAATGTTTTTTTCCAACATCTAACCACCCAATCTAGACTCTATTGACCAACAACTCTAACTTTATGTCAAATGACTGGACTATCATAATGTAGACTGAACAACAACTCCGACTTTATGTTAAACGACTTGACCAACAACTCCAACTTTATGGTAAATGACTGGACTATCGTAATCTAGACTGACCAACAACTCAGACTTTATGTTAAATGACTGGACTATCATAGATACAAGAGAATGAATTACATGTTAGTGATATTACAAACCCTAATCCCTCCAAGTTCCACCAAAGAAAGGTTTCAGGCATGCGACTAAGAGACAACTTTATGGTCAAAGGCCAGGGCGCAAACTGCTAAACATGCACACGAGATTGCAAAATAAAACCAGGGAAAACGTTAGAAAATACCTACCAACTTGAGAGAAAGAACAAAACCTAATTCAACCCAATTCAAATAAGTAAGCAACAACGACAAAATCCAAACAGAGCGTCTGCAAGTTACAACGACAAAAGCCAAGACATATAAAGGTAGAAAAGAGAAAACGAAAGAGTGACTCAGCCTCATCTGTTAATTATATGGGCTAAACAACTTCATCGTCATTAGAGCATTTGTAAGTCCGCTAGATTTCTTAAAAGTAAAACTGTTTAGGACTGACTGATAGCAACTGGGCCTGGACCCATTCAAATAGAAATACCGTAGTGTTATCCAACCCATGTTCGATCCTAGCTGAGGCCCAATTAATTTATTCGAATGGTACTGCCATTGCATTTTTAATGGCGTTATAAATGGGTCGTTGGAATTATTTACACGCTGTCTGCAATATTCTTTTTAGATTATATCTATTCTACTGTAAAAATGGCAACCCACATGGCAAATTTAGTTTTATATACAGTCAACGCCGATTTATTCTTCATATACTTTTGTGAACGTGAAGGATGCCAAGTAATCATTCCATTCGACTGAAGTATAATGGCTGTGGGGTTGGATAAGGGCCAACTTGTTTTTTTTAATGTGGTTTTCATGTGAAATTAGATTAGTTGGTGGCTTTTTTCCAGTCTGGTATGGAAGAAATTGGAATGGACGTTTGTCTCATCTGTTTGGTACTGATTAAATCCATTAAAATGCAAAAAAAATCACTATAAAAAGTTTTATATCTTAAATAAACTTAATCTCTTTTCATGCTTTTGAACGATTTATGATGACTAATTGCAGAGATGGAGTCAAACACTTTAAAAATTCATATCATGTACAAACATAAACAACTAGGGGTAGGTGAAAGGTTTTAAATTTTTTTTAGAAATTTGATTGTAATTGTTGATAGTTTTTAAGGATCTTAATTAATTACTTTTATATTTATAGGTATTATATCTTAGAATTTGAGGTGGACTAGTATTTATGTTTTCTTAGATTGTAAGAGGATGAGACAAATTACTGTTCAGAAGGCCAATAATAACATCTAGCTAAGCTATAAATAATGGATGATTACAACTAATCATAAAAAAACAAGTAATTAATAACTTATTTGTGCCACTGATATTAAGACAGCTCATCATTTAGCCTAAATGGTGTCATATGATGGCTTGTATCACTGTTCAATGGTGTTCATAGAGAAAAAAAGACTAGATATAAATAGTAAATCATTATGGAAACAGCTTACTCCTGTAAACAGAGCTTAGTTTAGAAAAGTTACTAGTGCTATCAATATTCATCAGCCACAAATTAAATGACTATACTAATTATAATAAAAAATAAATTTTTAAACAATAGAAAATTAAGATTTCCATTAAGATTTGATTCAAACAAAAATAGTCAAAAAAAATTCAAATACAAAATGATAAACCAATTCCCAATTTATGTAAAATTTTCTTGAAAATAACCGACTTAACTTCCTTGTTTTTGGGTATTTGATTCAAACAAAAATAGTCCAAAAAATTCAAATACAGAATGATAAGCCAATTCCCAATTTATATCAAACTTTCTGTGGAAAATAACCGACTTAACTTCCTTGTCTTTTGGGTAAAAGACGAATCATCAAAGCACGTTTTCCCATGATGTTACAAGATAGCATGGGATGTGAATATATAATGGTGAAGGGCCTGGAAATCCATGTAGTTCCGAGCAATTATAAAGTTCTATTAAGCCATAGGAAATGCTTTCTTTGTCTATTCCTCATGTCCAATCTCCACATGCTTGCCATTATTTCAACGCCATTTAATTCAACGAAGAGTAGCAGCCATGATCATGACATAATGAGAGGGACATTCTATGACCGACTCAGGATGGTATACTCTATTCTATATTTGTCCTCAGAGATTAAGAAATGATTTATGTATTAAAATAATCAAGAGTATCTAGTGATTGCATGTTAAGAAAATCAAGTTGACCTTTAGAAAACTTGAGGAGAGATCCAAGGCATGCAATTCTTTATTTTCTGTATGAGATGACTGACTAGTTTATCGTTATTCATAGTCACGGTTTCTTAGAAATTAAAAAATATGTTGTTTATGCATTTGTTTTAAGATTGTCGGTGGTCACATTGGGATACAAACTCAGATTACTGGCCAATTCCAATGCGTACAAAGAGAGCAACGCGGATCTTCAACTTCAAATATAAGTTACTGTATTTTGTTTTAGAAAAATCCATTGATTTTATCTATTTGTGTGCCCCCAAATCTACGGTGACTGCTTTCAGCCTTTATTCTTGTTGTTTAATATCTGGTGATGCTTTTTGAATGCTTTCTAGAAGGCCATATAATAAAGCAAAACGATTATAAAATTGCACATTACAGTCCCGTTTCTGGTAGAAACTCTCTGCAAAGGCACTGAAATTAAATTATAATTCATCTGACTTACCCATTTTGGCATTTTCCTGTTTCTCAACAAATGGTCAGCATTTCAGTTGGCTCTTTGTGGCCTGCCAAAAATGGCCACCATAAAAGGCCTTGGTTTGATGATTTGTTATTAAATTTTAAATCCCATTTTTTCGTTCTGTTTCTTTCTGGGCTGCCAAAAATGGCCACCATAAAAGACCTTCGTTTAAAAATTTATTATCATTTTATAAATCACGATTTCTTCTATTTCTGTAAGTCTCTGGCTTGTTGGATAAGTTTATGCAAAAGAATTTTTTGGGCATTCCTTTCAAATTTGGCTTGGTGATATTTTTTCCAAAATTTGGGAAAACAAAACCAAAATTCTTAGTTTTTCAATGGCGCTCGTTCAGGAGAGGTGTTTTGTACAACTGATTGGTGGTAAAGGTTAATGGTTAACCATAACTTAAATTTAAAATTTTAATAACAACAAGTTTAAACAAAACAAAAATTAATAGTTTCTCATGGAGCTGGTTAAGTAGAGGTGTTTTGTACAACTGATTGATGATATAGGTCAATGGTTAACCATAACTTAGATTTAAAATGTTAATAATGACCAGTTGAGCTGATTAAGCATAGGTGTTTTTTACAATTCATCAGTGGTAAAGGTAGATGGTTCACCATAATTTAGATTTAAAATGTTAACAATAATCAACTTAAATTTAACTTAACTTTATTTGAATAGATATATAAGATAAGGATTATTTATGGTCGAGTTTTAAATAGTAAACTTGACAATTTTTGTTATATTCTGGCTTAGATTTATGAATCAAAAGTTAGAAGATCATAGTTTTTTATGTTTTAAAGATTTCTAGATTCACCAAACATTAAGAAAAATCCTTAAACTATTTAAAACTATCTTATAGAATTTTTTATTCATCAAATTCCAACAAATATAATGTTTTCCATTTTTAAATACATTTATATTTCTAAAAATTTGCTCCCTGTTAATTAATAAATCCAGAGTTAATTTAAATCTAAATTAATATATACAAAAGTTCATAATTATGAATATGATGAATTTAAACATGCTGCAAGTATAAGCAGAAACCTGATTATGATTAGAACCATGATTCTTACTGAAATTACGTTCGAATCCAGGATCATGTCACTATTTCATTCAGATGTATGAGTAAAATTGCATTCAAATATTCTTGCATCCATTTTTGTGATGAATTAAATTGAACTGGGTATTCCTTTATCTAGAAAAGGCTCTTACCTTGTTGCAGTTTACTTAGCAAAACCTGCTAAAAATATGACTTCAGCAGTGATGATAATTATCTTCATTTAAAAAGAGAATGCCATAATCATAAAACAGATCATTATGGTTGGACACTAAAGATTATTATGATCTGCTCTATCTGTTATGAATATAAACAGAACGGTGCATATTTTAATAGTATTTATATGTTGTGCAAACTTTTACTGAGCGTATGAATATTTAATTAATATATAAGTTGACAATATAAAATTTTCGTTGCCATGAAAGATATCTATAAAATAAACAAATCGCTTTTGATTTATGAGAATTTCCATGTGCAGTTTGATCCATAATAATACAGAAATTAATACACAAATGATATATTTTAATCTTAACAAAGAAATTAATAAACAAATGATACATCATATGGTTTTTATGGTTTTTTTGCACGTTAAAACCATAATTTATGATGTGGGTTGACAGAAACTTAAATGCACATTTCACTTTTTGAGTAATTGTGGCAACCCAAAAAAAGGCACAGAGAGTTTAGAAATCTACTTTTCATAACCTGAAAACATATTACATATCATGCCATATACTGTAGGAAGCTCTGATCCTCTCATACTAACCAGTAAACCCAAATCCATGAAAGCATAACAAGCCTGGGAATACAAAACGGTCTTTGTACAGATACTGCTTCCAGGCACAAGGTAGAACCTAACATAACATATAGTACGACAATCTAACATAACATATAGTACGACAGCAGAAACTTGACTTAATACACACTTAGAAATATAGCAACTTGACCTAGATTGGACGACATTAGCTTACTGGAGCCTCACACCTAGCTCATTCATGGAGATGGCCTAGACTGGTTGGGCTTTAACAGTAGACCAATGCCTACACAAATTTATCAAACTTTGAGAGACAGGAGACTTTGGGAAATACTAAATTTATAAACACAACCTTCCTAAACAACCTTCCTAAATATCATTTTGATTTCAGTACTGCAAGGCCGTAACAGCTTGGAATCGTGGCTCTTTGGGAAGAAATTTCTGCTGAGCATACACATTCATATAATCACCAAACACGAACTTTGGATAAATCGACAACTCCGACCCTTCGTTGGGCTGCAGAAGGAGCTGTGGAGCCGGGGATATGACGGCATCAAACGATGGATTATAGAACGATGCCACTGACATTCTGTTGCCGTTGTCAGTAGCCAACACACGATGCCATGCGCTCCTGTATCTCCCGTTGCTAATGGCTTCCAATTGATCACCGATGTCAATAACTAACGAATCTTTCATTGGTGGTGCATCGATCCAACGGCCAGTGTTGTCAAGAACTTGAAGACCTCCCACCTCATCATCTTGAAATAGCAGAATGAGGCCACCTGCATCAGTGTGTGCGCGAAGACCTTCGACGAGGTCTGGTCTTGAACAGGGCGGATAATGGCTGATTTTAGTGCCGAAGAAAGCCTTGTGATCAGAGCCATCTCCGCCTGCCAGGGTCCTCTTGAGATACCCTTTCTCCAAACCCAAATACTCACTTAGTAATTCGAGCAGTGTCTCTGCCAATTTGGTGATCTCTTTGCCAAATTCCATCATTGTTTCCCTGCACCCATTCAGTGTATTAGAAAGTTTTCATTAATCTATGCTGTATTTAATGCTCAATCTGAACTCAAATGCATTATAATACACCAAACACAGAGAATGTAGAACCTGAAATTCATATTCATTGTATTAGAAAATTTATGCTGAGCGGATTCCAATAAAAAATAATCAAGTGCAAACCGTTATACTCCAAATAGATCCAGTTTTTTTTTCACTGGATCCACTTTTTTTTCATAATATACAGTCATAACTAACAAATATCTCTCCCATATACAGTCATAAAAAAACAAACATATCTCCCACATGGGTTAGAGCAGCAGGTCAAACAGCAGGCTCTTAGAGTAGCAGGAGGATAGAGCACAAAGTAATAGACATCTGGACTATAGAGCACCTTGCGTCTCTTGGCCCATTTAAAACAATAGAAACACCGAATTTATAAGTTTAGCAGGAAAGACCATCCTTCAAGTTATAATGACTAAACCTTATAATATAGAATGCAGAAACTAAAATTTAAATTCCTTCTGACTGTGAATCAAACAACTACACAAGGAAGCTCGTGATCTGATATAAGTTTTTTACTTTAACCAAACTCCTTTGTCTGCACCAATAAATACATGACCAGACTTAATAAAGAGCCTGCTCTAGCATCAAAATAGCTAGCTACTGAAACAAAAATATTCCCAATTAGAACAGACCGAACACCACAATCATAGGCAATGTTTACAACATTTGAATTCTAATCTATGGTCAACTGTGTATTTTATACTCTCATAAGAAAGCTCATGATCTGATAAAGGTTTCCTACTTCAACCAAATTCCCCTGTCTGCAACAATAAATACATGAACATGGTTAGACAGCTTGCTCTAACATCAGAACTGCTAAGAAAATGTCTGAAAGATCTCCAAAGTGAGAAAGACATGTTCGAATTCAATCAGAATTCATAAATACATGGACAGTGTTAGACAGCCTCCTCTAACATAACAATTGATACTAAAACAGAAGTCTGGAAAAATACCAAAAGTTAGCATAACATATTCAAATTCAATCATAATTCACTACCTTGGATAGAATCATTAAAGAATGGTAACATTTTCCAAGTTAAATATACTGAAATATAGAATAACAGAACCTTGAAGTTTATATTGGATCACTGACAAGTCACATAAAAAGCCAACAAAAAATCCTTAGTATCCTATCACCTTAATCTTGTCACATTCATTATTAAAACAAGATCAGACTATTCAGAGACAAAAGATATAAACGTAGTATGTTCATCAATCTATGACTGAGATAGAATTTTGAAAAAGGTGCGCTGGCCAATTTGAATCCACTCACTTAAACTCGCTCGGCTCAGATGGCCATGGATAATCTTCTTGTGCATATTGGAGCACAATACAATCTTCCCAGTCCACATTTTCTACCTTCTTTGGCTGGGTAGAATTAGTAAGCTTTGCTTCCGTGAGGGACTTGTTAAGCATCTTCACTGGCACAGACTCGGTATAGAATTTGGGCTCTCTAACGCGGTTATAATGCTCGGAGCATACTTTCTTAACGCGCTCCATGAGTTCAACTGGCACGCCATGGCCTTTAAGCTGAAAGAAATCAGAGCAAAACCATTAGCACGTAGAAAACATAAAATTCTGGGGAAAATCTAAGAATTCTATTGAATGGAATGAAGACCATAGACTATATGCCCACCTGAAAAAAGCCCACTTCCTCACATGCCTTTCCCATCTCAGCCATGAATCTCTCTCTCCCATTTCCACTCAGATCACCAATCTCAATGACTGGAATTGCCATTTTTTCTCGAAGATACAAAAATCCCACACACAAACAATTCAGAAACTCTACCTCAAACAATTCAGAAACTCTAGCTCAAATCTTCAAATCTCCAAGTTTGATTAGTGCATTACCTTGGAGCCTGCAGCTCTCCTTATATAGGCATTTCGTTGCATTAAAAAATAATATAATTATGGTAGGAATGCCTTGATGATTGCAGCGCCGATGCAACTTTCTAAAACACATGTGAATCCAAGTGTGAAAGAGACAGAGGATGGTCATAAGCAAGTGTTTTTTTCGTTATCACTCATGGCCCTTGACTTGTCCTTTTTCTTCAACATGTCCTTGATTATTCTAATTCAAAGGAGCACATTGTTTATAGATTCATAGCCGCGATTAGAGGCTAAACTCGAGATAATGAAAGACCGCAATTAAAGAACTGAGTTTTGCACGGTTTTCGGAAGTGACAAATCAGAAAAAGTAGCAGAATTGTCAACCCTTGGAAAAGTCGCCAAACTGTAGACCCTGTTACACAGGGGCTCTACAATTGCGTGTCAACATGGAAAAGCTCTCCAGTTTACGAGAGATCAGACAATCAAGGTTTCATAAACGTATCGAATTGAGATTGGGCTTCTCATAGATAGGCCTCATCTTAATCCACACGTTAATAGGCACGCCATGTTTTTTATCCTGTGTAGCTGGGTCAAGGCAGCCTTAGGTTGATGATCCGGTGCACTAACAACTTTGTCTATAGCTAGACCTTGAAATATTGATCATTTTTTTATGACTGAAACACATGATTAATCCACACGCACTCCATGTTTTTTCCTGTGTCACTGTGTCAAGCAAACCTTAAACTGATCATCCGGTGCATTAACAATTTTGTCTATAGCCAGACCTTGAAATCTTGATCGTTTTTTATGACTGAAACACATGATTTGATCATATCATCACTTCTGGGGAATGGATCTAGTCCTGATTGTTAACACATGTAGTGGCATGATTGATTGGGAGAGCCTTGACTGGTCCAAAGATAAGACACATCATTGAATAACATGCATCATGGTGTATTTTTATCATCGAAAATCGTTGAGTGGACCCTTGATAACCGTACTTGATAGACCAATGAGTGAATAACATGTCCAATAGATTTTTCTTCAAGGAAAGAAGGTTTGAGTGGACTCCACATGGACTTGAATGGACTGCAACTTTATTTGAATGCACATGATATTCATTACAATTGGATGGCTGCTTATGAAATTGAGTACAAGTTGCTTTCTACTCGCTTGAAGGTGTACAAGATGCCCTCCAAAAGCGAAATAAAAGACAAAAACTTGTGGGGATGGAGTTTACAAACCGGTGGGGGTGGAATTTTGAAAAACTTGTGGGGATGGAGTTTTGAAAGGGCTATTGCTTATCACAAAAATGGAGATGGAGTTTTGAAAGGGTGAGTTTTGAAAGGGTTAGTTAGCAAAAAAGTGGGGATGGAATTTAACTTGTGGGGATGGAGTTTACAAACTGGTGGGGATGGAGTTTTGAAAAACATGCGGGGATGGAGTTTACAAACCGGTGGGGATGGAGTTTTGAAAAACTTGTGGGGATAGAGGGAATTTTGAAAGGGTTAGTTAACACAAAAGTGGAGATGGAGTTTTGAAAGGGTTAGTTACTAGTATAAAAGAAAAAGAGATGGATGCATAATAAAGGGATGAGGTTATGAAAGGGTTATGGAGTTTTGAAATGGTTAGTTACTAGTACAAAAGAAAAAGAGATGGATGCATAATAAAAGGATAAGGTTATGAAAGGGTTAGTTACTAGTGAAGGGGGTTTGTCTTACAAACAAGAACTTCTCATATATTAAATTGGTATTGGGTTAGATTGTAATTTTAAAAATAGATTAATATTATTATATATTATTTTTATTTTAGTATTTTTTTTGTGGATTGAAAAAATTGGAGTTGTGATTGTGATGAATGGTTTTGTGCCATATGAATTGGAATTTTATCTTGATATGAAGAGATTGATTCTTATTATTATGATGGATGGTTTTGTGCCATATGAATTGGAATTCTATTTTACATTTGCAAAAGGTAATGCACAATAAATCTTTTAGGCAATATCATCCTCTTAAATTAAAAAAATATATATATTTGATAAAAAAGGAAGAGGTAAAGATAGTGGATATTATTCGTCGTATATGAATGATGTGAAATTAATAGCTAAAGTATTAATTGACTTATAAGAAAGATTCGGATCAATTTGAACACAAGGAAAAGTAAGATAGTATTTTTATTTAAAAAAACAAATTAACGTTAAATGTAAGTAATTAAAGACATTTTAAAGTTACAAATATTTGGAATTAATATGAATAGATTGATTTTTTTTTTCCTTTTCAAAATATTTATGCATTGAGATTAATGAGAAGGAAGGAATGATCATATCCATATTAATGTTATTGTTGCACCTAATTATTAAAGACAAGATAAAAAGGGGAGAGGTAAAGATAGTGGATATTATTAGTGGTATATGAATGATGTAAAATTAATAGCTAAAGTATTATTTGACTTATAAAAGAAATTGGAATTAACTTGAATCTAACAAAAATTAAGATAGTGTTTTTATTTTAAAAACAAATTAATTATAAATTAATATTAAATCTAAGTAATTAGAGATATTCTAAAATTATAAATATTTGGGATTAATACGAAGAGATTGATTGTTTCTTCAAAATAGTTATGCATATGTCCATATTCATGGGATTGTTGCACCTAAATGTTAAAGACGTGACAATAACATTTGTCACTTTTATAGTTAGTGGAGACTTTGTTTTTTTAATATGGTTCTACCACATATTCATGATAAAAACAATCATTTTTTTAAAATGGTGGTTCACCGTTTGTTAGAGGGCTACATCCACTGGAGAATCAAGGTATGACCAAAATTACAATAATTACATAGTCAAAGTGGCTCCCAATGAGCAAATGTCACAAAGCAAGACCGGTAGAGAGGATAAGCAAGACCGGTAGAGAGGATAATGACATTCCTCCCAAACACCCAATCTACACGCAATTGACTATAATAAAAACAATCCTTATAAAAAAGTATATAAACAATCCTTATAAAAAAAATATAATGTTTGTGATCTAAAAGTTTTTTCAGCAGATTGTGATCTAGAAGTTGTATTTAACTTTACCTTTATTTATTTTTCTAAATAATTTAGTAAAATACATTTGGGTACTGAAAATTTACCTCTTTAAATACCATTAACTAATTATTATAAGTAACCAAATTTTATTTTCATACATACAATAATACTATCGCACAAGCAAAATCTAAAAAGTTGTATCAATAAAACTATTTTTTCTATATTATAAATCTTTTCATTATTTTAAATGAAATATTTTAACACAATTAAACCAAATATTCTTCTTAATATTCTAATAGTACAGCCCACCATCTAACTCTATCAAAAATAAATTTAGCATACGCAAAGTAAAATCAAATTATTGGTCGGATTATTTGACCTAATTATACCTTGTAGCAATTAAGTTCTTATAGGTCATGAGGTCCATTCCGACTCCCGAGGAGAGCGTGGGACGGACTCTTGATTCCGGGGCGGAATATCAAGCTCTTGCATTAAAAAAATACAATTTATAATCGCTTTAAAAATAGGGGCCCACAACCTTCATCAATTTCAATTTGATGTACCTTTAAAAAAAATGATCAATTTGATGTACCTTTAAAAAAATGACCACTAACCATAATAAAGTGGGCCCTTTACTTTTGTTATCACCTTACCTTATAAATATGCCTCTTTTAGAAATTGCATCGAGGTTTCATATTTCCACAAAAGGCCATTCGATAATTTTTTTTATTGGAAAGAAATTGTAACCGTCAAAGAATAAAACCTAACCATGAAAAGTAACTAGAAGTAACTAACTTTTAAAATAAGGTCTATGCATGGAATTTTAAACAATTAACATAATGTAATATGCCAATATATGCCCATTTTCTATTTTTTCACAAGTTCGGTTTTTATTTCTTTCACTCAAACATTCCATTATTTAGAAATTAAATGAATATAACTTTATTTCTTTCACTCAAACATTCCATTATTTAGAAATTAAATGAATATAACTGATTTTAATATAGAATAATTAAGGTTATAGGTTCAAATCTAGAGGGGTAGAGTATATGTATGTTTATGTAGACTTTAGTAATTCCACAGAGGGGTCTCTTTCCCACAAGCAAGGAGTTCTGACTTTCGTCGTGACCTTAAAAATTAATTATTGTCAAGTCTCACTAGCACAATTGGTATTTGAGGGGTTCCGTTTGTTAGGTGACCTGGGGTTCGAAACTCATAGGTGGTGGGAAGAGACACAAAAAAAATCTAGCCATGCTAAAGGTTGATGTGGACCAGGTTGGGTGCGATCCATGGGTGATTTTGATGGCTTAGATGCCCCTAGGTTACAATTTCCTAAACCATAGACCACTCCCGCAAGTTAAAGAAATTCATGCAAACAACAAAAAACATAGATTAATTAAACATATATGTATGTATGTATGTATGTATGATTAATTTATATTAATATTATTTATAATTATTTAATTTCTAAATAATTAAATTAATATATTACTTATAGTATATATAAGATTTTTTTGGTAAGGTTCGATTCTATATTATATACAAAAAAAACATAGTTTACAGAGATCAACGGGCTCAATAGCCTAACAACAATGTTTATAGAGTTTTCACTGAGACAAAAAACTAAGATCGAAGAGCTAGGAGCGTGCATAGACATCTAACAATAGGAATTAAAGTTATTAACCCCCATAGGTCAGGGTGTATGGCTAGGTAAAAAATTACTAAGTATATGTCAAGAAATTTTTAGACAAAACAAGCTAAACAGAGGAACCCGAGAATCAGAAGGCCAATCCGAGTCTGAAATTTCAATGGATTGGGCCTTGCATTCTGCATGTGCATCCTTTTCTCCTTCCACCCTTGAGGTTGTCCTTGAGGAGGGAAGTTTGGGTTCCTGCGGTAGATGAGGCCAGTTTGCAACATGGAGGAGGTCAGTTTGCTGAAGACCTTTCCAATGAGCTCTCTAGCCAAGGCATTCAACTTCACGTTGAAATTTATCCGCCCATTTTCCAATCGTATGGTCTAGTCTTCTAGGCATTCCAATCTATCAGCTAAATTCATTCCTCCATTATAAGATTGAAGCATTCCCACAACACTTTTAGTGATTACTTTGCTTAGGAGAGCCTTCGTATACGATAACAGAATAAGTGTCTTGGTATATCGGGTCTCTTGGGTGTGGGTGGAGCCCGAATGCTCCATGAGATGCCCCAGGTCCACAATGAACTCCTCTGGCTCAGGATGCTGAAGATTATTATGCATTCATGTCTCAGTGGCATTCAAGCGACGATGACCTTCCGGATGAACTACACCAAAGAAGCATGCTTTGGATTTCTCTTGCTCAAACATGATGTGTGGCATATGAAAACGGCTTGTGCTAATAGGGTGCTTGCACTCTGTTCTCTTGCTTCTAACCATGGTGGTACTAGTTACCAATCCTCTGATATTACAACAAATTTGGAACTTACAACAACCTATATGCTCACCCTCGTGACAATTTTCTAGAAAGATCAAGAACTTAGGATGGGTGTTGAAGCTACCAAGATGAAGAGCTTCATCTGGTTGATTCAACATGATATGAGCTTGGGAGTTCTTCAATCAAACAGAGATTTGACTTTGAGCAGGTAGATTCATAATGCCTTTCGAACAATTAATCGGGTTTAGACTTGGAGAGGGGAAGTGGTTGTACATTTGCATGAGGGATTTGAAGTATCCCAACCTTGAAATTATGTATTTCTGAGGTTCTTTTAAATGTTGAAGATAGATGAGATCTGGACGATCACCAGATGGAGGCTGGCACGATCCACATGTTTGCTTGTCAGGCTTCATGCATGGTGGGATAGCTCCTCCTGGAACCCGTTGTGGGGGAGCATATCCCGGTAACTAATTTTGAGGCAATCCTCTTTAAATGGTGAGGGAGGAATGAGTTTCCATTTTCTATTGAGGTTGGGGGGCATGACACTCCTGTGTTTACCAATTTGTCTGCTAATTCCTTGGCATTCCTATGCACATTATGGGGGATAGTTGTCATAGTTCAGGGTAGAATTGATACCATCCATTCCATTTTGGCAGCCAATCTCCAATTGGGGAGGACTTTGTTGATAGATGAGTCGTTGAGAACTTTAGTGAGGATCTGAATCATGAGCTGGGTATTTCCCTCGATAATGAGTTTGTGAAAGCCTTCCTGATTGGATATGTTTATTATTTAAGCCATTGTGTATAGTTCTATTGTGTTGTTGGTGTCCATGCTTATAGAACCTGCATAGAATCTTAGAATAGTCCCTAAGCTATTCATGAAGACTCCTCCATATCCGACCGTCCATGGATTTCCTTCGCTTGTGCAATCAAAATTAAGCTTGACAAATTTGGGAGGGGGGGGAGACCAGGAGATCGGACTACTAGCTTTAGGGGGGAGGTAGTTTCTGGACAAAGTTGGTGTAGGGGAGGAGAGTCCCCAAGATTGAAGAATTCAATTATTGTATGGGATTCCTTTCCACTCCTGGTCTTTCCAAGTTTTGAGAATCACAATTTCCCTAATGTTTGATTGAACACAGGACCATACTTAATTAGGAGCCTGGGTGATGCCTTGAGGAATCTAGGATAAAGTTTTCAAGTTTGGTTTACTAAATCATTGTCAAAGGCTTGGGTTCTCTATTTAGCTATGGTGTTGGTGATGTTGTCCCGGTCATGATCTTGCTTTCTGAAGATGAGAGAGACTCGATCCTAGAGAGAAGAGTTGAAGTGGCGGGTGTTGAAAAGGTGTTCTAAATCCTTGGTTTGATTTTCATAGAGAGCACATATAGAAGATCATTCAAATCCCCTCTAGTATAGTTGATCCCAGGTTAAATTTCTCCTCCATGCCACCAACCAAGGGAAAGTTGAGACTTTCGACCAAATATTTTGGGCCCAGACTTACTTCCATATTCTATTTCTTGGGTCCTTACCGTGTTGGGAAAGAAAAGAGAATGCTTCTTTGACGTTCTAGGTGCCTTTGCTTTGGTGTCCCCACCAAAGAATTCCAGGACCCTTGTGCATATGGATCCACCTAGAGTTGATATTGGTCTAGAAATATTCCCAATGGAAGTACGGGTATGTGAATGACCAGTGTTTTCATTCTTTCCAAGTTCATCAGTGGCATTGTTCAATTGATTCAGTCCACGATTGGAAGGCCAGGGTGCATTTGATTGCTCGGAGAGCATTACTGAGACTTTCATAGTTTGATAATTGAAGCTAGGCATCATCCCAGAAGAGGGCATATTAGTCATTTTTATTTCCCAAAAAGCATGCTACTGAATGATAGATTTAGAGTTCTTGGCCATGTTCCATTTTAAGGATCCTAGATTATTTCCTTCCATGTGAATTATACTTTCCTAGTTAGAGGTAGTGGCATACTTCTACTTCCAAGTTTGATCCTATAGGGAGGTGGAGTTGTGGAGCCTTCACCACAAATTTTTTGCATAAAGAGCTTTGTTGTCTATTTATGGATCTCTAGTTCCCAATCTACCGTGGGATTTAGGCATGCAGACTTTGTTCTAGGCTACCAAAGCCCACTTTTGCTTAGCTTTGGAGCCTCCCCAGAGAAAGGAGTGCATGAGTTTTCTAAGATTGAGCAAGAATTTTTTTTGGGAAGAAAAGGAAGAGAAGAGGAAAGTGGGCATGCTTCTCAAAATAGACTTAAGGAGGGTTAATCAGCTGGCAAGATTCTAATTGGAGAGGCACTTGTCTAGATTGGCTAGAAGGGTGGATCAAGCAGAGTGGTGGGTGGTGTTGAAAATAAGGAAAGCTCCTGGATACTTTGAAGGGAGGGAGCCCCATTTGAAGTGTAACAAGCAGGCTATGCAAAGTTGAAAGTATATAGGGCTATTAAAAAGGGATATTTATGATTTATCATGGTTAAGAGACATTCCTGAAGCTACCGAAAATATTTGGAGAATGGATTGGAGGGATATAGCTTCTCTATTGGTAGGGGTAGTTGGGAGCATAGTGTCATCCAAAAATTGTAGATGCGGGACGACTAGATCGTCATTGGTGAGGTGGAGGCCGAAGATATACCCTTAGGAAACCACTGATTTAAGGGTGTGACCTAGACCTTCCATCATGAGAATGAAGAGGAACGAGGATAGTGGATCACCTTGGCAGATACCTTGGGAGGGGGGAGAAGGTAGAGGATGGAGAACCATTAACCAGAATGGAGAAGAATGCTAAGGTGGTTAGAGCCATGGCCCATGATCTATCTTATCCACTAGAGGGGAAATCCAAAGGGTGAAATCATGCAATGTATATAGTGCCAAGATATTTTGTCAAAAGCCTTAGATAGATCCAATTTTGATCTAGATTCATGTGATAATGAAATGAAAGAGCATATATAGAAAAAATACATAGATATATTGCAAGGAACACAGTGATACAATAAAATCAAATTCTATTACTGAATAAATATAACAAACTGTAAAATAAAGCAACCAGAATGGTGGTAGCTTTATCTCTAAGAAGAGATGTGGCAACTACGGCTATTTGTCCCAAATTGATTACAAAAGGAGGTTGAAGGGCCTTTCTATCATAAACATGAGGGTAAAAACCCTAAACATAAAAAATCCAACCCTAAGAGATGAACCGTTATAGGCTTTGCAGGCCCTGAGGTGGTTATTTGAGGTGTCAACTTCTCAGGGGCATAACTTTTGCATATGATCTCCATTTAGGGTGCTCAGTAGCCCATAGTACTGTAATATCCCAATTTTGACCCCATTGCATTCAAATGTAAATGATGTAATATTGTTATAAAATCATGGATTGTGTGCTAGCCGGGCACATTGGAATCCAAACCTCATGTAAATATGCATTTTAATAAAATACCCACAACTAGCTATGCAATGCAACAAGAGATGGGGGCATGATTTTTTCAAGGAATTGGTAGGGAAAACATTCAAACCCTTGGAGCCAATCAAGTCAAAACAAGTGTCAATGAGAGAACCCATCAAACTCTCAACTACCCATGTTGACTTTTGTACCCAATCATTGATTTCTTCCAAGAGTTGGTTGAGGTAGTTAATGCCTTGGGGAATGAGAGGTATGGCTGTCCAAATTCGAGTATGGGCAAGCCACCCTGCATGGAAAATCGCATTTTGCTTCTTGGGTAAGAAAAGAGCCATGAATTGCTACCCAAGCCATTATCCATCAACTGGTTGCTCTCCCTCATGAGTTAAGAGCTACCTGGGCGTTTTACAGCCATGTTTTGATGTGTTTTCCTTCATTCTCAGCTGGGAGAAGGGCGTTTTTGTATTGTATACCAGTGGGGAAGAAGGGTAATGGAATTGGGGGGGGGGGGGTCCATTGAGACCGTTTTGGCTGCTGAGTGCTTATATATCTATGGGAGAAATCGTTTTCTTCTCGGTGGTCAAATTTCCCTCTCCCAATCCATTGTTTTGGCTTGAGCTTGAGTGCAAGCATCCAGGGTTCATATTTAGCCTGATAAACCCAGATGTGGACTGGCTTGTCTTAGATGCATTGAGTTTTGGCTGTGTATGAGCTTGAATGTCCCCTTTTCCTTGTAAGAATCATGCCCAGCACGGGGGTGGCAGTTTTGTTGAGAGATCGATGAACACAACTGGCCTATGGTTGGGTGGAACGTTGCAGCGACATAGCTAGTTGCTTGGGATCATTTCACCATAAAGATAAGTGTTTCTCGGCCTATGTGTTTTACTTCTGCAATGTTTAATTTAATGATTATTTTGATATGTTGGATGAGCATGAATTGTGTGTGGATGTTGTTTTAATTCCGCTGTGCATACTTGCTTGATTTGCATTTGCAGACTCTTGTTTTATTCATATGATTCTAATGAGTGGGCTGATATTATGTGAAAGCCCAAAAGTTTGGCATCATGTTCCCTTCCTCGAATTGGGTCTGCGGGAGGGTACATTACAAGTACACATTTTTCCTATCCAATCCTATGGCATTGCTGAAAAATGTCGTTTAGGGCCTCAAAATGGCCCTAGAAGTTTTGGACACAAAAATCCATAAAATATGCCAAACTAAAAAAATTGTCTTGAGCTTGTGGAATAGGTGGGTAGCCACCAAACTGGAAAATCTATTTTGAGCCAGTGGAATAGGTGGGTGGCCACCAATACCCATCTAGATCATTCCTCTCCCCTTAAGAAGCAATGGTATCCATTGCGTCAAGTCCCTTATCATGTGGCAAACTGTGTGCTGGGTTGAGCTCTTGGCGAGGCATTTGTTGAGGTTAAAAGGATGTCTTTATTTGGCATCCTTAGAGGGTTGTAATTGTTGTTGGAGGATGCATTAGACCTATTCAACAATTTTGGGTTCCTTATTATCCTTGGATTGAACCGGTGTGGATGATTTATGTCTGGAGGAGCACCTTGAATGCATGGATTTTCATTGTAGAGGTACTTGGATAGGCGAGGAGACAATGTGTTTGCATTCTTCTTGTTTCTGCTGAGTAGAGGGACCATGTGCAGAGGTTGTAGAGGTCTTTGTGATCTGATATTCACCTTCAAAGGCAATTGTGAAGAGGGAAAATTTCCTAGTGTGGGAGATTATATTCCTGCACTTCTTGGTTGAGGTCAAAAAGACTGTGATAGGTGCAAATGTATCTGGTATTCGATAGAGCTATCCTCCCAAAGTGACAATGACACTACGAGGCCATGACTCATACACAACATGACACTTCTGCATATATGGATTCCCTAAAAGTACATCACAGATTTCAAGTGGGGCCACATCACACAGTTGCTTGTCTTAGAAAGGATTGATTCCATATGGTAGACGACATTAATGACTGGCATAGATACCTTGTCCTTGGATTATCCAACTGATGGTGTATGTCTGTGGGTGTGTTGTTGTCTGTATCTCCATTCTCTTGATGAATTTTGTTGAGATCAAGTTCTTTTGGCTATTCCTGTCGGCAAAAAAATGTATAAGGGAGATTCCTTTAACCCACATCTATGAGTGGAAGAGGCACTCTTATGCCTTTGACCCTTTTAATTCCCCTAGCTCAATCTGTGTGGTAGTGATGGTGACAATGGTTTTTGCATCAATGATTCGCTTCCCCATGTATGTCACTGTGACATTGGGTTTTGAATTAGAATTAGAATTAGGCTATTATTTTGAAGCTTTGATCTCGGCCACCAATGACTGCTTTGAGTGACATTCATCAGTTTTGTGCCAAGGGATTTTGTGGAACTCGCACCACTTCCCAGTGTCCTTATTTGTCTTTTCGTTACCCTTCTTTTCTTTTGGTCTGGAGTGGTTGTCCCAGGGTTGGTTGTACTTACCTTGTCCTTTGTTTTGCGAGCCAATATTTCCCTTGTCTTGCTTCTGCGATGGATTCACAGGTCTGAATTCTCACTTGTTCTTTTGTTGAAATTTCTGCTCAATTTTGACATCATATCAATAAGTGGCTCCTAGTGAAGAGATATCTAGGAATTCCATCTCTATTTAGATGTACCAATGTAGGCCACTGTGATATTTCATAACTAGGTATCAATCAGAGCCTTTTATACCTAGATTTGTGCACAAGGTATGAAAGTTGTTGCTGTACTCCAGCATCGTTTGGTCCCTCTCTCGATGTAGTGTGGTCCATCTCGTTATTGGTTGTCATAGTTTCCCACAGGGTAATTTTGTTCTTTAATGACATCTCTAAAAGAGGCCCACGTGGGATTGGCCTCAAACATTTTAGACTCCTCTATTAAAGTTTGCTCACAATAAGCTTCCCACTAATTTTTGACATGGGGGACAACCTTAAGGAGTGTAAATGTGATCTTTTCCTTGTCGGAGAAATTATGGACAGAGAAATACCCTTATAACATACTCAACCATTTATCTATGGAATAAACATCTATTGTACCTTCAAATAGAGGAATATCAAAGTTAAGTTATACCTTGAAGGGTGTGGCTCCAGCCTAAGTGACTTATTGATGATCCCTCCATTGCTGCTGGCATATGACAAAGGATCAAGGGTGAAATTTTCTATCATCCCGTTCCTCTGTTTCACAAGGGATTCCTTTAGCAACAAATTGATTGGATCTCCTACTCCGTCATCTCTCTTTTCCTCGGCCATGGGAGGTGGTTTGGGATGACAAGAGTGGTTTTTCCCAAGCTCGACTAGTTCAAGACCCAACTCTCGATATCCATATCTCATTGGGGACATGCACTGAGAGACAATAGAGAGAGGATTGCTTTGATATCACTGATCTAGATTTATGTGAGAATGAAATGAAAGAGCATATATAGAACAAAATACACAGATATATTTCAAGGAACATAATGACATAGTAAAATCAAATTCTATTATTGAATAAAATAGAACAAATTGTAAAATAAAGCAACTAGAATGGTGGTATATTTATCTCGAAAAAGAGATGTGGTGGCTACGATCATTCACCCCAAGATGATTACAAAATGAGGTCGAAGGGCCTTTGTATCATAAACATGAGGGAAAAAACCCTAAACATAAAAATCCTAACCCTAGGAGATGAAGCATAAAAGGGTTTGCGGGCCTCGAGGTGGTTAGTTGAGGTGTCAACTTCTCGGGGTCATAACTTTTGCATACGATATCCATTTAGGGTGCTCAGTATCCCATTGGAAAGGTATATCCAAGAAGTACACATTTCTCCCATTCAATCCTAGCTTCATTTATAATTGAATTGTGGTGTCACCAAAAAAATGTTGTTTAGGGAATCAAAACGACGATGAAAGTTTAGACACAAAAATCCATAAAAAATACCAAACTAAAAAAATTGTCTTGAGCTCATGGAATAGGTGGGTGGCCACCGATATCCATCTAGAGTAGTCCTCCAACCCGAAAAACTGCCAAACTAGAAAATTTGTTTTGATCCAATGGAATAGGTGGGTGGCCATGGATACCCATTTGGATCAAATTTGATAAGCATTTTGACTGATTTGGAGATGTTGATGGTGTGGATTGTTTCATGGGCTAAGACAATTCCATCCAAGATTTGGCACCCTTCAACATAGCTAGATTGTTCTTTAGAGATAAATGAGGGAGATTGGGCTTGAATATGTTTTCTATAATCTTGGTAATAATTTTGAGTACACCATTGCAAAGAGAGCTGGGGAAGAATTTATTAGGGGTCAAAGCATTCTCCTCTTTGGGGATGAGATTCATGAAGGTGGAGTTGAAAGTCAACAACACATTTAGGAAAGTTCTAGATTCTTCCATTGTCACCCAGACATCCTATTGAACAATTTTCCAATTATGATGATAGAAGTTTGAAGGGAAACCATCAGGTCTCGAGTATTTTCTTGCTGGAATTTCCATGACTGTAGCTTCTACCTCTTCGAAGGTTATTGTCCTTAGGAGGATATCATTCTTTTCGGAAATGACCAAGGTGGGGTGTTCACCATGGTTTTGTTTGTGGATTCTTCTCTATTGGTAGGCTCTTCATTTAGGATATCTATATAGAAGGTAACCAATGCCTCCTTTATGTCCTCATGCTTGGTCATATTTTTCTCTTGGTTGTTGATTACATACACAATTATGTTTTGTTTCCTATGCTAGATCATTGAGGCGTGAAGTAATTTAGAGTTCCTCCCCCTCTCTTTGTGCCATTTGAATATGGATTTTTGTCACCATAATATCTCTTCTTGTTTCAACCTTTGGTTGATTGTTCCCTCCAACTATTTTTCTTCCTTGATAAGATCCTTTGAGTATCCATCCTCAATTGCGATTTGTCGTAGTTGGTTTAGTTTAGTCTCCAAATTTCTTCTTTCTTCAAATATGTTTCCAAACAATTCTTTGTTTCAGGTCTTCAACTTTCCTTTGGCGTATTTTAGACGTTGTTGGAGTTGATATATTTTTGAACCATAATGAAGGAGGAGCTTCCCTCCACCATTGCAATAGGGAATTGGTGAAGGTGGGGTGCTCCATCCGAAAAAATTCAAATATGAATGGTCTATTCTTTGGGTGATCATCTAGATCTATCTCAAGGTTGATTGGCCAATGACCATAGCCAATGATCGAAAGAATGAAGGTGTTTTTCCTTAGGCCTCGTCTAATAAGTTGTTCCAAGAGGAGGAATTTGTGCAGGAAAGAGGCAAGTTGTGAGGTTCCTCCTCTTTTGTTGTTCCATGTGTGCCAACCTTGCTTGGTATCAACATCCACAAGATTGAGTTCAACTATAAGAGAGTTGAAGGCTTGACAGGCACTGTCCAGGTGAGGATTACCCCCCCCCCCGTTTTTTCAAGAATGAAGGTGATAATGTTAAAGTCTCCCCCAATGATCCAGTTAGGATGTTGGATGATGTTAGGTAAGGATCGAATGGAATCCAAAAAATTGGGTTTGGCTTTGGGGGTGGAGGGACTATAGACGTTAGTAATGAGGCTAGAGGTTTCTGATCCAGTGAGGTGGAAACGAGTTGAGAGGGTTCTAGAAGTGGAAATGAAATCCAACATCTGGATGAGATTAGGGTGCCAAAGGATAACCAAACCTCCTGTTGTGCCCGTTGTGTCTAATCTATGAATTTGCATCGTTTCCAATAGTATTTTGCCACAGAGGTGAGGTGAGTCTCTAAACATTTGGTTTCTTGTAGCATGATTATAGTTGGGGATTCCTGAGAAATATTGGATCAAAGGGTGCACTATTTTCCCTTCCCATTTAGACCTCTTATATTACAAGAGAGAATTTTGATGGATAATTTATTGATAGGAAGAAATGGACAAGATTTTTTCCATGATGGATTTGTACTTACTTGAAGAGATGATCTTTTCTCTTAGCTCTACTAGCCTCTATTGGTTTTTTTCCTTCTTCATTTAGAATCTTTTCTATAACTTTATGGGTGTAGTTGATCCATATTAGACCGAATTCCTAGTTCGCTCTAGGATGTTTCTTGATGGATTTTCTAGTCAAGTGGTTGGGATTCTAGTTCTCGTAACACTTTTTGAAGAATTAGGAGCCGTGGTTCAGGAATGGCTTGTTGTTATCCCCTTGAATGAGCCTCCAAAATGATTGAAGTTCTAATTCTTCAAGATGAAGGTCCTCTTCTTCATTAGAGCCAAAGGGATCATCTTCTTCCATTGGGATCCTATCATTGATCTCAATTTTCCTTCGTTTAACAATATCTTGAGTGGTGTCTTGCATGAGACAATTGAATTATTTTTGTTGAAGGTTGTATGGCTTATCTACATTTTGATCTTCTTTGATGAGTGCCTAGAACCTGTTCGAGTTGGGATTGGCTGGAGGCATAGTGCAGGCCCATTCTTTCAATTGATTTCTGTCTTATAGGAACATGGATGAATCCATATCGATCTTCTTGCTAGGGGCTGGGATTGGAGGGGGGGTTGTTTAAGGGGAAATATCGATATAAATGGCCATGCTCATGGAATTTTATTTAATGGAAGGGCATGTGTTCATAATCCAAGGTTTGCATCCACTCTGTGTCCTGGTATCTCACACGGATTGAATTTGGGAGTGGTTTTGAGACATTCATATGAACAAAGATTCTTGCGAATGAGGTATAGGTTCCTTTTTTTGTAGTCTTTGAGGATTTTATGAATTTTCTTAGGGCTTTGCATATAGCTGGTAGGGTTTCCTCTTCCAAGTATTCACGAGAGAGGTAGTAGAGCCTAACCCATATAGGTACATCCGAGAAGTCTTCCTGTTTTGGGATGAATTTTCTTTCCAGAATCACATAAATAGTGTAATGTTATTAAATAAGTATGGTCCCTATTCAATGATCCTGATGGAGTCTTCATGATTTGCAAAAGTGGTTGTGAAAAATTCTTTAGAATCCAGTTTCATGTTTACCTCACATATTGGTTTCCATTTGTTTGTGATCCATCCGATGAGGGATTTTTCGGTTTTCCAAAAGCCCATAAATTTGCAGATCAAGGTGTGTACTTGCATGTATTATCTGTAATCCCCCATTCTTTTCGAGGTGACTTTGAAGCTGGAGATCAGATACATTTTGGGAAAGAAACCACGTGATCATGTTGGTGGGTAGGGTTGATATTGTCAGGTTGAACTTGAGGATATGATGGCTAGGAGACAAGGTTGAATCCACACTTGGGCTAGGAACAATCATAGTAGAAGTCGTATTGGGAACATGAGCGTTCGGTTTACTGGAGGATGTTCTTGCACTGTATTTATAGTTTAGTAGGATTGGATGAGAAGAGGAGGGGAAAATCATTTCCATGTAGGAGGATCAAATATCTTCCTTGGTACGATGCCATGGCCGCCACAAGATCTCGGTAAATAAGAAAACAAGGAACCCTAGGAAGAGGTTGCAGAGCTCATTCTCCTAACGATCATTATTTTATAGTATATATAATTTTAATATATATAACATAGTTTAATTATTTATAGTATATAATTTTAATTTTAATTAATACATGTTAGTATCACTTATAATCATTTAATTTTTAAACAAATAAATTTTGAGTGAAGGAATAAAAATGTGGAAAAATAGAAATTATTTGAGTATAAATTTTGAGTGAAGGAATAAAAACGTGGAAAAATAGAAATTATTTGAGTATATTACATTCTGTTGATTTTATATATATATATATATATATTTCAAAAACGTTAAATAAATAATAGAAAAATTACCAATAATAAAGATGATTACTAACATGAAAGAAGAATATATATATATATATATATACTTTGGAAAAAAACATTATATTAAAAGAAGGAATATAAATAGATTGTTCATAAGAGGCATACATGATCCCCAAAAAGACTTCTACCACTACGGACCTTATCATATCTATATTTCTAGACTTGATGTTTTATGATATAATGCCAAGCTTTCAATGCCACATAAATGTACACAAAGGATTTACTATCCTATACTCCAAAAAGTTATACCAACCAAACTAGACAAAAGAAAAATAGAAGGATAAACATTAGTAGTAAAGAGGAACTTTGAATTTTGATAGAAGTATTCCATCCCTAAATTCATATTATGTGAGAGATCCCTCATGCATCAACAAGGCTTGTTTAGATTAATCATTCGCTTCCTTTTTCAACTCCTTGTATACATGAGTGAATGAGAGCCATTCAAACGACTCCATTTCTTCCTCTATAAGATTCCAAAGAGGTCGAAGATTGAGGATCTCAATTATCTTTCTCTTATTTTCCCAGTCAATAACAACTTGGGAGTTCCCTAAGACCTGCAATTTATTCCATTTTGGATTGCGCTTCTTAATAAAATCCATAGGGCACAAAATTATGGTCTTGTGTTCATCCCTCTCTTTAATGCAAATTTTGTAGTAAGAAAATGAGCATAATTTAAATATAAGATAGAACCTGCCCCACAAAGAGATGGATGACATTGGATGGCACCATCAAAATACCCCCAAGGAATCTTATAATTTAACCTCAGCATGATCACTTGTCTATGCTTCATTTCCTTTGGATATGACTTGTACTTTGAAGCAATCTTGAGAATAATATTCACCATCATCTCAACTGGATAGGATTTATCTTCAAAATTCATCATATTCATATCCCACCATAACTACTATACCCAAATATTTGGTAGAGCCTTATATTCGACAACAACATTGTGCATCATCCATTCCCTAACACAACCTTCGAAAGAGTCCGTATTCCAATTCAAAATTTCCTTTAGACTATATTTAACAATCTTCCATACTTCCTTGGCATAGTTACGTCCAACAAATAAATGATAAACATAATTGACTTTCCGACAATATAAAACAAATCTACTTGGGACCTGCCACTCGTGCTTCAAACCATTATCCAATGCAAGAATTTTATTATCAAGAGATAACCATAGAAATAGTTTTGATTTCAATGGTCCCAACCATTTCCAGATTGCCACTCACCACTATTTTTTATCGTCATTTAAAGTTTCCTCCATTGTGGTTGCATAACCTAGTTTGACTGTATAGTTGCTAGAAGATGGATTTTTGGTTCAAACCAATTTATCATATTCCTTTGAAAGCTTGATTGACCCCTGACAAAGAATAAGGATATAGTGTCTCCATTCATTGTCCTGTTCACCTTCCAACTTTAACTTGTCCATGTATTTCCAAATTTGAGCCCAATGACCTACTTCAATCAAAGCAATTGCATCGTTTAAGACAAAAATCCTAGAATCATATAGATGTTGAATTAGGCCATATATAGTCAAATCTGTTGAGCTAACCCTCAAGACTACACACACACAGACGTTATGAATCAACTTTGGTTAACCCAAAGGTTATCAATGACTTGGATGTTAAAAAACAGGATCGCAGAGCAATAACAATAAACAAAAATGCAAATATAATCACGCATACACATTACAAGAGAGACACAGATATATCGTGGTTCACCCAACTTGGGCTACGTCCACATTGAATTTTCCAGTCCTTATTATTATTACCATCCAACAAGGTGAAGGGATACAACCTGCAGCACAACCGCTGCACTTCCTCTTCTCTGTTTCACAGTCTCTCTCCTGATCTCAAAGATCTTTACAATGCATAAAACCTAATACATCATCATCCCTAGCCGTATTATAATGTCTTTATTTTATAGGGGAAATACAATGGGAAAATACCACGGGATACCCAAAAACCATGGGCCCGCAAAACAGCTGGCGAAAATAGCCCCAAAAATTTTCTCTGGAACCCCGTGGGGGGGGCGATGCCCCCCCACACCCCCCCGCTGGGGTGAGTGTACAGTCCACCTACATATCATATAAAACTAGGGTACAAACACGGCTGATACAATATCATCTATGAGACTAGAAGATCTGGCTCCACAACCAACAATCTCCCACTTGGAGACTGATCACAGCAACTCCACCACTGTTGCACTTGCTGGACTTGGACTTGGAAAATTTCTCCTCTTCACCTTCATGCTAGAAGGCCAACTGAAACCGAGCACGAACTCAGTTTCTCTCTGGTCACTACCTTTGTGAACATGTCTGCAGGATTCTGGCTAGTATGTATCTTTTCCAGCTTCAACAGTTCATCTTCCAGAACAGAGCGTATGAAATGGTACTTGAGCTGTATATGTTTAGTCCTGGAATGGAATGCTGAGTTCTTTGCAAGGTGAATGGCACTCTGGTTGTCACTATACAATCTGCTATCCTTCTGCTTCTTACCCACTTCCTCCATAAACCTCTGCAACCAAATCATCTCTTTACTAGCCTCTGTAATGGCAACATACTCTGCTTCTATTGTTGAAAGTGCAACAACGTTCTGTAGTTTCGAAATCCAATTTATTGCTGTTCCACCTACAGTAAACACATACCCTGTGGTGCTCCTCCTGCTATCCTTGTCACCTGCCATATCTGCATCAACATATCCCTGTAGAACAGTGTCTGAACCTCCAAAACATAATGCCTCAGTGGTAGTACCTCTCAAATACTTGAGAATCCACTGTACTGCCTTCCAATGTTCTTTACCTGGATTGTTCATATATCTGCTCACAACTCCCACTGCATGTGCAATATCTGGTCTTGTGCACACCATGGCATACATCAAGCTACCAACCGCTGATTGATAGGGAATCTTGGACATGTAATCTGTCTCTTCTTGTGTCTTGGGACACATTTCCTTACTTAGACTGAAATGGCTAGCCAAAGGTGTATTTACAGGTTTTGCATTCTGCATTCTAAACCTCTCCAACACCTTTTGTATGTACTCACTTTGAGACAATGTCAATTTGCGATTTTTCCTGTCTCTCGTTATTCTCATACCAAGGATTTGCTTTGCAGCACCCAAATCCTTCATCACAAATGAATTAGATAGCTTCCTTTTGAGTACATTTATATCCTGCATGTCAGACCCTGCAACAAGTATGTCATCCACATACAATAAAAAGATAATATATCTTCCATTGTCTAGCTTCTTGAAATAAACACAGTGGTCAGAATGACATCTACTATAACCTTGTTCTGTCATAAACCTGTCAAACTTTAGATACCACTGCCTTGGAGCTTGCTTCAAGCCATACAAGCTCTTTTTCAACCTGCATACCAGATCCTCCTTACCTTTGACCTCATACCCTTGTGGCTGCTACATATATATTTCTTCCTCCAAATCCCCATGGAGGAAGGCTGTTTTTACATCTAACTGTTCAAGATGCAAATCTTCTACCGCCAGTAGACTTAAGATAGTCCTAATTGAAGTCATCTTAACAACAGGAGAAAATATTTCATCAAAATCTATACCTTTCTTCTGTGCAAACCCCTTTACAACAAGTCTGGCCTTGTACCGCTTCTTACCTCCTTCTTCTTCCTTCAACCTGTAAATCCATTTGTTTTGCAATGCTATTTTACCAGCAGGCAACTGAACCAAATCCCAAGTCTGGTTTCCTACCAATGAGTCCATCTCCTCATTCATGCCTTGCTTCCACTTCTTTCTAGTTTCCACCTGCATTGCTTCTTCATAACATTCTGGTTCACTAGAATCAGTGATCAATAAATAATACATTGAAGGAGGGTATCGTTCAGGGAGTCTACTTAACCTGGTAGATCTTCTAACAATTGCAGGAGTTTCAGGTACTTGCTGCTGCTCTTGATTTTCTGGCACCTTTGGAACTTTATTTTCTTTAATTTCATCAAGCACTATGTACTCTGTGTTTTCCTTTTCCTGTTTCTTTCCCTGCAACTGATCTTTATACATAACCTTTTCATTGAATATCACATCTCTACTCCTGATGATTTTGTTATTTTCATAATCCCATAAACGATAACCAAATTCATCAACCCCATATCCAATAAAGGTACATTTCTTGGATTTAGCTTCAAGCTTTGTTCTATTGTCTTTATCAATATGGACAAATGCTTCACAACCAAACGTTCTCAGAAATGAGTAGTTTACCTTTTTATCTGTCCATGCTTCCTCTGGAATACCACCATCCAAAGCACTTGAAGGTCCTCTGTTTATTAAATAAACAACAGTATTTACAGCATCCGCCCAAAACTGTAAGGGCAACCCTGCATGCAGTCTCATACACCTTGCACGCTCCATGATCGTTCTGTTCATCCTTTCTGATACACCATTTTCCTGTGGTGTTCTTGGGACTGTCTTCTCTCTATGAATCCCATGGTATGAACAGTAACTATCAAACTCCTTGCCGTAGTACTCACCTCCATTATCATATCTAAGACACTTCAATCTTTTTCCTGTCTCATTCTCAACCAAAGCTTTCCACTTCTTAAAAGTAGCAAACACATCAGATTTCTGTCTAATGCAATAAACCCAAGTTTTTCTAGTTGCATCATCAATAAATGTAACATAATAATGAGAGCCACCAAGAGATTGTACCTGATCCGGTCCCCATACATCTGTATGTACAATCTCTAATTTTTCATTCTTCTTTTGTTTCCCAACCCTGAGAAATCTGACTCTCTTCTGTTTTCCATAAACACAGTTTTCACAGAATTCCAAACTTACCTGCTTCAAATCCGGCAGCAACTTCCTTGAGTGGAGAATCTGCATCCCCTTCTCACTCATGTGGCCAAGCCTATGATGCCACAATGCTGTATCTATTCCTGTGGAAGCTAAAGAGATAGAATGGTCAGTATTATGAGGACATAAATACAACGTACCTACTCTGTCTCCTTTTTCTATCACCATTGATCCTTTAGTGATCTTCCACCACTTTTCTCTGAACGTAGATAGACAGCCGCCATCTCCCAACTTCCCTGTTGAGATCAGATTTCTTTTCATAGCAGGAATATGCCTAAATTCTTTCAACAACCAATCAGTTCCATTCTTAAGTTTTATCCATACCTTACCCATTCCAACAATTTTACATGGTTCATCATCACCCAATAAAACATGTCCAAAGTCGCCAGGAACATACTCATGAAAGTATTTCCTATGGGGTGTAGCATGACATGAAGCTCCTGAATCTACTACCCAATAATCACTAGTATTATCTAATGCAAGAATCAAAGCATCTTGTAACACATCACCTGCTACATTTGCTTCCTGGGTAGTTTCCTTCTGTGCATCTCCTTTCTTCTTTAGAGATTTGCAGTCTTTCTTCAGATGTCCTTTCTTTCCACAGTTCCAACACTCTATCTTTCCCAGTCTGGACTTGGATCTACCCGTTTTAGACTTTCCACGATTACCTTGGCTCTTTCCTCTCTCCTTTTGTCTTCCGCTGCTCTCCATGGTCAACGCATTACCTGATGTCTCACCTGTGCTTTTTCTTCGCATTTCCTCGCTAAGAATAACACCAATAACATCATCAAATTTCAAGGTGTTTGAACCAGAGACATAGTTACTTACAGCCATGACCAAGCTATTCCAGCTTTCTGACAATGAACACAAGATTAGAAGAGCCCTAACCTCATCATCAAAGTTCACACTTACAGAACTTAGCTGATTTGTAACCGTATTAAACTCATTTAAATGATCAGTAATAGATCCACCTTCAGACATCTTCATATTAAATAAATGCTTCATTAGAAATACCTTGTTGTAGGCCGAGGGTTTTTCATACAGCTTACCCAATGCGCTCATCAAACCCTGTGTTGTCGTTTCTTTTGAGATATTGAAAGCCACCGACGAAGCCAAGCTCAACCGTATTGTTCCCAGAGCCTTTCTGTCAAGAACCTCCCATTCTTCGTCCTTCATAGTCATCGGCTGCTTTGCTTTTCCTCCCAATGGTAGAAATAGATCCTTCTGGTACAGATAGTCCTCCATTTGCATCTTCCATAACCTGAAGTTTTGGCCGTTAAACTTCTCGACCTTAAACTTTCCTTCTTCTGCCATTGCTCCCACTCGAACTAGAAACCCTAGCTTCCTGCGGGTTTAACTACCAAATAGACCTTTGGCTCTGATACCAATTGTTAAAAAACAGGATCGCAGAGCAATAACAATAAACAGAAATGCAAATATAATCACACATACACATTACAAGAGAGACACAGATATATCGTGGTTCACCCAACTTGGGCTATGTCCACACTGAATTTGCCAGTCCTTATTATTATTACCGTCCAGCAAGGTGAAGGGATACAACCTGCAGCACAACCGCTACACTTCCTCTTCTCTGTTTCACAATCTCTCTCCTGATCTCAAAGATCTTTACAATGCATAAAATCTAATACATCATCATCCCTAGCCGTATTACAATGTCTTTATTTTATAGGGGAAATACAATGAGAAAATACCACGGGATACCCAAAAACCATGGGCCCGCAAAACAGCTGGCGAAAACAGCCCCAAAAATTTTCTTCGGGGGCGCTACCCCCGAACCCCCCAGCCAGGGGGGATGGTCCCCCCTGGAACCCCATGGGGGGGTGATGCCCCCCCACACCCCCCCGCTGGGGTGAGTGTACAATCCACCTACATATCATATAAAACTGGGGTACAAACACAGCTGATACAATATTATCTATGAGACTAGAAGATCTGGCTCCACAACCAACACTAGATGCCAGTGCACATTTCCTTCTGGAGAAATCCCCCTTTTTCCATGGAATTTCCAAATAGAAGATGGATCTTGCAATATGAGTTACTAATGACTCGACAAGACTCCCTCGTGTATGTGTGTGTGGGTGTACCCTATATTACCCCATGTCATTAGTCACTCAGAATGCCTTTAATCATTGATCCATTTTCTATTTGGAAATTCTATGGAAGGAGGAGTACTCCAGAAGGAAATGTACACTAGCCTTTGGGCCATTTATAACCTTTGGGTTAACCAATGTTGATTCTTAGAATGTGTGTATGCGTAGTCTTGAGGATTAAATCAAGAGATTTGACTATATTTGTATATAGTCAAACCACTTGAGCTAACCCTTGAGACTATGCATATATGTATACACATGAGAAAACTATCTTGTACAAGCCTTGAATTTTGTAGTAAAATATTTTTTTTTTAAATTTTTTTTATATAGAACTCAATGGATTGGCTCAATTGGTTTGAAGTGACTATTTCAAAACATATTATGAAGAAGTCACAAGTTCAAATTCAATAAAATATTGTTGAGCATTTTAATGTCTATAATTCATTTTTCTCAAACTTTCCATATATATTTGGATTATGAGAGTTGTGCAGTTATTTGAGACAACCAATCTTTGCAATGACAATAAAGGTTCCATCTCATATCTACATTTAATATTCCATTGGAAGATGAAATGATTGGGTTCCCACGCAATGAACCAAATTCCAATCAATTTGTTTTAAATATGTGGAGAATTAAGAGAAGTGAGCTTTTGGACCTATATGTGTGGATGTGTAAAGAGTCCTTTGGCCATGGATATGGATTTTGTGAGAGTATATAATTTCAAGTTGAGAGCCTACTATGAGATGCAATGAGCGTTAGAGGTTGTTAAATGCTATATATAATAAAGAACACATAATTGTGGTTGTGAATTTATGCTAGATGAATTATCGGTTGTATGGATTTTGTGAGTGTAGAAGGGCAAGTTCATATCCTACTATGACATGTAATGAGTGTTAGATGTCGTTAAATGCTATATACAATAAAGAACGTATAATTGTGGTCATGAATTTCTTCTATATGAATTTTGAATTTTCATTACTGTTTCTATGTAATTTTTTATTTATGTCATAGTACTTTAATTTGCAGGCCATTGGTTCTACATCAAGTGGTACCATAATGATTGGATCTTGAGGTTGAAGAATCCGGTTATAGTATATAGTTATAGCAAAAAGTGAATTGTTGGGTAGAATTCTTTGAGAGGAGGAGTGTGTGGATCCTAACATTGAGACTCCCGGTTGTAGTAGACAATTGGACAACAAAGAATGAAGTGTTGGATAGAATTCATGTCTAAGAAGAGGAGTGAGAGTCTTATGAGCACAAGTTATAAAATAAAGAGAGAGAGAGTTGCAAAAGAACAAACTAAATTGTGGTGAAGATTGCAAGAAGAGAGTGTAGGCTCCACAAAAATTGTAGGATGGTAGGAATAGGAATTATCGTGGTGAGAGGAGGAACCAAAAGCAAAATTGTTGGTTTGAAAGTGGTGGAAAATGTTGCATTTTTTTCTACAAATGATTAAGAGGATAGATGCCATTGAATTGACTAAAAAAATAAAATTTCCAAAGGGTGTAGAAGAAGAAGGTGAAAGTCATGAAGAAAAACAAAAAATTTCTATTTTGGAAAACAACTAGAAGTAATGAGAGGATGGAGCAACCCCAAATGAAGTTACTTGTATATTTTAGATGTGTAAACATGCAAGAATTAATTGAGTGGATTAATGAAATGCATTAGTATTTCGAGTGGAGCAAGATTAAAAATCCCTAGAGAGTGAATATGTCTTGTAAAAGATCAAGGAATTGTGCATTTGTGTGGTAGGGAAATTTGAAAATGGATAGAAGAAGAATAGGCAAATAGAAGATTAAAAGTTGGGACAATCAGATTGTAGCTATGAGAGGTATGTTCCTAAATTTTGATTATATTTCAAGTATACGTAAAGGATTTAAATATTTGTAGCAAGGAAAGCAATCTATATAATATTATTTTATATTTGTTTGTACAGTGGCAATGAGAAAACACCTTAAAAGAGAGAGTACTGAGGAGAATTCCATGAAGCCCGTGGATGGTCTTAAGTTATCCATTAATAAGAAAGTGTGTGTGAAGAAGGTGCATACCTTAAAAAATGGTTTCCGATTAGCCTTGAAATTTGAGAAATTGTTGATGAAGAGAAAACAAAAGCACATGTACAAATGGAGGAGAAATGATAAAAATTATTCTAGATGTGATTGCAGAGAGTGTTGATTTCAAAAGTGGGATTTATGTTATTGATGGAAATAATGAGGAAAGCATGTGTGAAGTGCATGGTGTTGATAACATGCCAAAGGAGAGTGTAGAAGAAGTATCTGCAGTAGAAGTTGCATTGAAAATGGTGTGATGGAGGAGTCTGTGCCACAAACTCAAGAAGCAATAGAGTGTAGTGTTATGCTTGAGAGAGTCTATGTGTAAAGCAACTATATTGTTGAAGTAGTGGGTGGTGTTGTAGAAAGAAGAACTATTGTATAGATGAGTGGTATTAGAGTAGTATAGTTGCAAGAGATGTTGCAACAATGTGTGATGTGTAGCATAAGTTGGTGTTGTATAAGTGAGTGTTCTTACTAAACTGATGTTGTAAAGAGATGATATTACATTAAATCTAAATGCGTAAGAGATGCAAATGAAAAGGTTTCATTCCCATAATGTTTTTTGTAGTGACTTTGTTGTAGATGAGGTGGAATGTGTAGAAAAAATAAAGAAATTGGAGTAGATGAAAGATAATATCCATCAATTGTAGTAGGAAGTATGCAATAAAGTAAAAGTGCAATAAAGAAACAACACATTGAAGATTATCGCAACAAAGGAGTGGTTGTAGTGAAATAAAAACAAAATGAGGGGATTCTTGAGTAGCAAACATTGGTGGATATTGTTGAGATTATGGTAATGGTGTAGAAGAGAGAGGGTGGGGAGGTAGTAAGAACCATTGGGATTGTAATAAGAACCATTGAGAGGGATTAGTTTAAGGTGGTGAGATCCATTAGGTGAGATTCACAATAGTTGCTAAGAGTGGATAAGTTGTAGTATGTGATAGAAGAGTATGGATGATGGTGATGAAGACAATCCACAAAAATAAGATGACAATAGGAGTGTTTGTGTGAGATATTATATACGTTGACATATTGTAAAAGTGAGGATTACAAAGCAAAAAAAAGAAGAATGATACCTAAAGAGTGTAGAATAATGAGTAGAGAAAATTATAGAGAAAAAGAAGGAGGAAAAAAAGGCCATCCATCCATATGTTGTTGATTCATCAACAATTTTTTGAGTAATAGAATCAAAATTTTCTGGGGGAGGTCTAATGTAGGAACATCCCTAATTGAGATAACTATCTTGCAAAAACATTGATTTTTGCAGTTAAATAAGTTCATTTTTAGATATAATCCATTCGATATGAGTCCTAGGTACAAGGAATCTATATGTATCATTTATATACCTCATAAGTCATATTGGTGTGCACTTCTCCAAAATTGCCAAAAGTGTCAAAAACAAAATGAAAATTGTTATTTTGGAGAGTTTATAACTTCGCTTGAAAAGATATTGATGCCATATGAATATTTGGATTTATATTATATCTATAACACTATAGAGTGGTACCCTTATGTTTCTCCAATAAAGTATTTTGACATAATTTTCTTGCTTTACACAATTCCATGTCAAGATATCTGACAATTTAAGATCAACAATATAGTAGATTGTTTGTCTTTCTATAGAAATAAATTTTTTGAACATGATGAAAAGTATAATCATACTAGAATGTTAATTATATCATAGGGAACAATTATTAACTTGAAAAATCCAAATTTGGATTTGTAACGAAGCTTGGGCACCCATTTTAATAAAACCAGTTAAAATATACTTTTGGACGCCATGTGGCATGCTCATGTATAAATAAGCATGCATTTCTCTAATCCACTTAAAACCTAATTTGCACTCTATTTTAATTCTTAGAGTTCATTTTTTTTTTTCAAAATTTTCATTTATTTGAATTATGAAAGTTTTCCAATTATTTTGAGTCAATTTTTTTTTGGTAATTCCAATTAAAGCTCCATTTCATATTTACACTTAGTATTCCATTCGAAGATGAAAAGATTGCAAATCCATTTGTTTTAAATATGTGAAGAATTAAGAAAAAATGTTCTGAGAGACTCGAATGTTTAACCTCACAAACATGGGGGAGATATCTTACATTTGTCTCATGATAGCTTGAGCTAATATTGTGTGTGTGTGCGCGTGTAACCAAAAGGATACATGGATGCATGTTTACTAGGGATACCATCCACGGATATACCATTTTTTTATTTATTTTGTATGATATGAAAGAGCTCAAGAAAGCAGTATGGATATAATCTATAGGTCCATACCATGCAAGGGTCTACACACACAACATTTTTTATATTGATAACTACATTGTATACATATACTAAAATAAATACACACATCTCCTACTAGCACCTAAAGTTTTGCAATTATTTTAAGTAATTAAACTTATAATAATAATAACAACAACAACAACAACAATAATAATAATAACAATAACAATAATAATAATAATAATTCAAAACCTCATTTGAGTACACACATAGAGCAATGGTTAGGTATTTTTATTAAAATAGGTTGTGGTCGAACCATTCAACTAAGGTCTATAAAATAGATGGAAAGAATGAAGGCTTTACCAATGTGTTTCATTAAGTGTGTGTGTGTGTGTGTTTGTTTTCTTCCCTAAAACACTCGGCCATAGAACCATATGTGAATTTATGAAAATACTATACTAATAGCAACACAAAATGATACTACACCTAAAGCAATAAATAAAAATTTAACCTGGAATGAGCATGAACATTTTGTTCCACTTATGTTGTTGAGTTTTCATGTTCCATAGTCGTGACAAGAAATGCGGCATAGGTCAAGTGGGGCTCAAACAACATGCACAATGCCAAGATGGATATCACTGGTGTCCATGGAGATACCATGTAAGGTATAGGAAGTTGAATCCATAGAGGTGTCCTTTTTGCTAGGCTGAGTAGACACCATGGATGTAGGAGGGAGATTAAGGTGTGCCAACATGCACTCTACTAGAAACTAGGGAGACACAATGGTTGAGGCCAACCCTACTTGATTCGCCTTAGAAAATCATGTTGGCTTGAGTTCCCTCTTACACTCTCTCATATTGAGAATGTGATCACTAGTGTCAATGTCACATTGATCCTAAATATTATTATTTTCCTTTAGTTGTCACTCGAATCATTCTTTTCAATGGTTCCATTGTAGAGATGAGTAGGTCACATTTCCATTTGTTTCCACCCCCATCCTTTTCACATTGATTCAATCCTTTTGTAGGTCTTTCATGTTATAGAGGAGAAAACAATAATTTTGGTAATGATAGTGCACTATGTATGCACACACACAGTGTCCAAGTGTTACTTAAAATATGTTGCTGGTCTAAATGCCAAGCTCTTCTCTAGTGGGAAAATAATATCCTCAACATCCATCATATGATCAATTAAACCCTTAGATTGACTATTCATCTGAATTGTAGGAATTGTCTTTACCTTCACACCTCTCATAATAGTTTCTTTCTTGTCATTAGCATTCTAGGATGCATGTTACTCGGATCTCTCCTTGATGACATTCATGGTGTGGGATACATGGTGAATCTTACAATTCCTCCTTTTTTGCATAGTGTACTTTTCCTAGGAGGACTCCCTCATTTTATTATATGTTTTCCTCCATGTTGAGGTTGTAGAGGACATGGTAGAACTCTATCATGCCAAATTATTCTCCCACATTTATCTCTCATTGAAAAAGTTTAGTAAGCTAAATATTGGATGGAAATGTTTGATAATGAAGGGATCTTATGATTGTCATGGAGTCTCCTATCACCATGACTTTGAACACTTTGTTTTTTATAATAGTGAGGCCTTGCAATATATCTAAATATTCTACCTTGTTATTTGTGGTTGTACCAATAACCCAAGCATATTTTAGCTCATTTCTTCCTTTGTTGGTTGTGGAGCCTGATCTTCCTAATTCAGAGTTCGTGTTTCAGCTGTGTCTGGATCTCAGCCCATGATGGGGGTGTGTGGGGGGGATCCCCCCCACTATAGTCTCCATGGGGGGTTTAGGGGGGAATTGACTACTTTTGGGAGCCCCCCCTTGGTGAAGGTTCGGAGGCAGTTCCCCTGTAGTGAAAATTTTGGAAAAAAATGCCTTGTAAAATGTTGTAATTTCATAGTCATGACTTGGCCAATAATGGGTGATTTACGAGCCCATGGTATTGGGTATCCCATGGTATTTTCCCATGGCAATCCCTCTTTACAAGGAAGGCATTGTAATACGACTGTGTATTGTAGTATTGTAAATATCTCTGTGATTGTGTGAGAGAGATTGTGAGAGAGTGAAGAGGAAGTTGCGGTGGATGTACTGCGGGTTGTATCCCTTCATTTGCAGGATAGATTAATAAAAGGACTGGAAATTTCTCTGTGGATGTAGCCTAGATTGGGTGAACCATGCATATTGGTGTCTCTCTTGTATTGTGTTTTATTTCTGCATCTTATTGTATGCTATTGTTCTGCGATCTTGTTTTTCTAACATGCCTATAACCATAACTTTGAACAGTCCTTTGTTTGTTAGAATAGTGAGGCCTTACAATATAGCTAAAGATTCTACCTTGTGATTTGTGGTAGTACCAAGAACCTAAGCATATTTTAGCTCATTTCTTCCTTTGGGCTTATAAAAAACTCCCCCCATCTTCTATTTACACATTAATATGATTGACAACTATAATAAGACATAATATGAGGATAAGATAATTGTTGCAAGTGGGAGACCTTTAATTACTTGATTAAGATATTTCTTTTACTTGAAGATAACATTATATGCTCACTTTTTATATACATATAGAAATTTATTATTCTTGATATTTTCCACTATCCATTAAATATGTATATAAATATCTATTAAAGTTGTTTCTAGTTAATTGATTATTTAAGTTGTTTTGCTTAATTGATTACAACTTGACTTAACTTGGGTCATCAAGGAGTATATTTCGACTCTTCTTTAATTCATTTGATATGATTGGAAGTATGCTTTAATATTTATTAATGAAATATCACTAGCACAACCACTTAACTTGTGGTCGGTGAACATCGATAGGTCACAAGTTAAGTGCCATGAACAAAGTTATATGTTACTTGTTCTCCATACTTAGTTGTAATCACCTGTTGTGTATGCCTCAACTACATGTTGCCTTCTTGGGCTTGTGCTAGTGAACCAATGTTGTAGTCGAGGGGGTTGCATTGTTACCAGTGATACATATTATATATAAGCAAGCACACAAGATACAGATACAACAAGACAAGAAGATGGAGAGAAAATGAGCCTTTTATTACTTAGCAAGATGCAGAACAATACATATAATAACATATCTAAGTTAACCCAATCTATATATATGTTTTACATACAGTTATATAACCACTTGTCGGTTCAACCAACCGACCTAACCCGACATGTTCTGGTCGACGCAATTGTCGACATGTTTTATAATAGGTCGGGCGGAGGGCCTAGTCAACAGGCCGGCTTAGGATCCTCCAAAAAATGGGTTTTAAGTCATTACCTATTATCCATGCATGAGCTACGAGTTATCCATGCATCAATTAGCAGCTATTTTTTATATTTCTCTTTTTATAATGTTTATTTTTAATTTTCAACAACGCTCATAAAATCAATCTAATCAATCTGGAAAATACACTTGTCCCATCCTCCTTCGATCTAGGAAAATCATATATGGTAGTCCACCCCAAATTCTAAGATATAAACACCTATCAATGTAATTATTTAAAATTAACTATTATTTTTATTGTAAATAAATTATAATCTTATATTAATTTTAAATAATCTCTCAACATTTTTTTATATCTTATTTCAAATTTATATAAAAAAGCTATATCTTATTTATTCTAAAAATTAATCCAATAATGGTAAATGTCCTCATTTAAAGTCTCTCTAACCATTCACCATATGCTTTCACCATGAGATTAACTAAATTGAACTTAATATTATGTTGCAACTTTATTAGACACGCTTAAATATTGGAAGGATTGGGTTAGGTTTTCAATCCCTTCCTCCTTTAATTTTTTTTTGTTTTTTTCAACTGAAAAAAATTTCTTGCTATTCATGAGGGTGAATCAAAGAAATTTACAATGCATCTTATCCCAAGGATAATGATCAATCATTCAGTTAATACTTTGATAATAACCTATATTCTATCGCTATTCTAGAGCACTAGATTTTTCCGAAGATGCCATTAAACCTATACCAAAACTATCTAGTATCAAAATATACATGGACCTAGTCCACCGCTATCCAAAAGATACAAAGAACCTAGTAATACAAAAAAAGACCCAAGGTAGTAAAAGAGAAGTTAATATAGGCGTACAAAATTAGTTTCTGGTGGTCTTAATGCATGAAAATGAGTAATCCTCAGATTACCATCGTTCAATGTTAGTCCATTCTTTGACAATACATCTGCCCTGGCATTGAATACTCTTGAGACATGTATGATTTTGAGGTTAATATGCTGCTCCATAAGGCACCGAATCTTCCTCTTCCACTGAATAAGAGAGGCCACCTTGAGCTCATTAGATTCCATAGCCCATCCCACGATAACATAAGAGTCACCAAAAATATGAACATTGGATAAGTGGAATGGACAAATAAAGTGTAGGAGGCACCATAGAGCCAAGAGCTCTGCACAGGTATTGCTACCCCATCCACAGTCAAAGGACAATTCATAATATTCAAATTTTGAGATGAAAAAAATTCCCCCAGCCCTACACCTACCTCCCTGTTCAGCACCATTGAAAAAACCGAATGCTCCAATATCTGAAAATAGTGGACTGTGCAAAGTTTTGCAATGATGATTTTGTTTCTTTTTCAATGCCCCCAGAAGTATCTGCAACAAATATTGTAGAGAGCGTTGAAAACTATAAGTAAATCCATCAAAGAGGATGCGATTCCTCAACTTCCATAATCCCAAAATGAAGACTAACGGATAGGAGATGAAATATGGAAACCGTTGATACCACCTGTGCAGCAAATCTTCCAAGGAGTCCACACCCCAGCTAAAGGATACACCCCATAATTTTGAGCACGTCGACCACAGCTGAAGGGTAATCGGGCATGCAGAGAATAAGTGGTAGACCGTCTTGTCAGTATGAAGACATAGTGGACAGGCATTAGGCCCATAACCCCCTCTTCTTATGTAATTATCCATCGTTAGAATATGGTTTCTAAAAACCAGCCAAATGAAACACCGGATTTTGGTCGGGACATTCCAACTCCATAAACTATTGAACCACCACCTGTTTGGTTCTTGCTGTTGCTGGTATGCGATGACCATATATGCCTGTCCCGTATCTATATCCCCACTAAAATACCCCCAACTCCATTGTAATAGATCCATTTGAGATTGCAGTTCGATGCCAATGTGATACAACTATTGTATGAAAGCATTCCATTCATAGCCAGCTTCCCCCATCAGTCCAATATCCGCCGCAGTAAGCCAATAATGCAGAGAATCATTCCTAACAGGATTTTTGATATGATTTAAATAAAAATAGCCCAGCCGATGCAGAGAATTCAATGTCTCAGGAGCAAGGATGGATTCACAGCCAATAATGGGTTCTACCCCCACACGAACTTGGAAACCGTTTCCAACCTGCCAGCAGAGATGTTTCTTAAAAATGGGAAAAACCTCCAGCAATCCCCGCTAAACGTTAGACGCCACAACCGACACTTTAGGTATAGTTCTAATCCATGCAATACCATATAAACAATTTAAGTATTTGTCCCTCATGATCCAGCTCCACAGACAATCACGATTAAGGGCATGCCACAAGCTTTTGAGGTGCAGAGCCTTATAAACCCAGAAAATATTATGAACATCCCAACCACCATCCTTCTTTGGCAATGCAATGTTGTTCCAAGCTGAGAGATGTATACCCATTTTCTCCTTTTGACGAGACTAGAGGAAATTGAAAGAGATACGACGAATCTGTTGTAGTATAGCCACAGGGACTTTGACCAGGGTGAGCCAAAAAATAGGAAGGTTAGCCAGCACTGATTTAAGTAAAATAAGTCGACTTCCCAGCGATAAACAACGGTAATACCACCCTGACATTTTCATGTGAATTTTCTCAATAAGCCATTGCCAGTCCATGATCAGATATGCATTAGGCTTAAGATTGTAGCTGAGGTACTTTAGGCCCCCTTCAATCTCTTTAGTAGAATAGGGAAAAAGACTGCCAATACAATCACATAACAAAGGAGGTAAATTCATATGAAAAACATAGGATTTGGGTAAACTAATCTCCATACCAGTAGCCTAACAGAAGAGATCAAGGATCTATTTGTAATTAACCCATTCTTCAAAGCTACCAATACCAAAAAGTAACACATCGTCCACAAAAATGAGATGAGTTATGTTGAAATTCTTCGAAACCTTAATACTAGAAATCTTTCCTGAAGCTTTGGACGTGTTCAGTAGTTTGCTGAGACCTTTAATCACCAAAAGAAAGAGCAGGTGTGATAATGGGAATCCCTGACGGAGTCCCCGAGATGCCTTAAAAAAAGAGGATGGACATCCATTAATTAATACAACAAAATTCACTGATGTTATACAGCCCATAATCCAATTTGTCACCAATAAATCTAGTCCAGCATTAAGAAGAAGTAGCCTAAGGAAAGCCCAATCAACCAAGTCGTACACATTAACCAAATCCAACTTGAGTACAATGGAAGGAATCCTTCTACTCTTAGCTGAATGTAAATTCTCATGCGCAGTACCAATGGCATCAAAAATTAAATGCTGATTGAGAAAGCCAAATTGTTCAGAAGATATGCCCTTTGAGAGACCATCCTTGATGCAATCAACAATAACCTTTGAAACCAGTTTGTAGAGTAAATTACAAAGGGAAATGGGTTGAAAGTTTTGGAAATTAGTTGGTTCAGTACATTTAGGAATCAGTGCTATAAAAGTAGCATTCAACACCCCATTGATCCTCCCAGAAATACGAGCTTCCTCCACTAAGTGAACCAACACTGTGCCAAGTAAGTCAAAAAAATAAAGGTAAAATTCTATCGACTAGCCATCAGGCCTCAGACTCTTGTCCTTGGTCATCTTCTTAAGAATACCTTCAACTTCACCCTTAGTGACCGGTCTCCCAATATTAACACTGTCCTCAGCTGAGAAGATACAGGGTATAACCTTTAATACCTCCATCTGAGCCTAGATGTTTATTCCACAAGGCTTTGTAAACAACTTTTGAAAGTGTCTTACAACGGCCTTTTTAATCAGCTCCTGAGTGGAAACTATGTTTCCATCAGAGTCCTCAATATCCCAAATCGTGTTAATCCTCCTTCGCATAGAAGCAAACTTATGAAAAAACCAGTATTTTGATCACTCAATGTGATCCAAAGAGCCTTGCTCTTCAAATGCCAGAATTCTTCCTCAATGCGAAGTATTCTATCTTTTTTTGCAACCAAAGAATTTAACAAAAAGCCCTCGGGATCGGTCTGAAAAAAGAATAGTGGATCAAAATGATAATCAGTGATACGCTTCTCAATCAGTTCTAGATCGGCCGCATGCTCCTTCTTCTTCCTATGCAACCAAGGAAAGATAATAGACTTGAGAGTTTTAAGGAAATAAGGCAAATCCACCATTGCCTTCCCGTAGGGACTAGAGTAAAAGGAGGACTAGTGTTCACGGACCATAGAGTTAAATACCAGGTCCCTAGACCACACATGGTAATATTTAAACGAGAATCTATAAAGTACGAGCCCCTCCTGAAGTCTTAGCAAAATCAGATTATGGTCAGAAAAAGAGGCCTGTAAAATACTTGACGAGCACCTATCCAACGAATCAATAAGGTGGCTACTGACCATGAATCTGTCTAGACTCTTAGTGATCAAAGCATCCCATTTCCTACCATTGCTCCAGGTTGAACCCAGAGGCACCGGCTCCACATCCACTAGATTATGATCACCAAATAAATCCTGAAACCAATAATGTAGAGGATCACTCCGAGCCCTCAGTCCCCATATCTCACCAGAATGTAGTGTTAAATTCAAATCTTCTGCAATGATGACATCCTGCAGATCCAATATCCTTGTTGTCTCCAATGCCTTCAAGAAAATTAGACGATCCAAATAGGGCGCATAGCAATTAAAAAGCTGAAAAGGAAAAGAGAGATTCTTGTGTCGCCCCAACAAAAGAATACCACCACACACAAGAAAAGAACTCAGAGTTAATAATCAGGGATTCCAGGCTGCTAAAAGGCCCCCCGATAGTCCAGTAGAGTCAATAGTAACGCATTCCCAATCTGGGAAAAAACTCCACAAGTAATCAAAGGCTTTAGAACCCGAAGTCATGGTTTCCTGCAATAAAATGATATCAGGATGAGAAGTGGAAAAACGTCTGCGTAGGGCTAAAGATTTTGGGGCACCCCCAACCCCTCGAAGATTCAGTAAAAGAACCAGCATTAAGTTAACCCGATAGTGACCACAGCTACTCTAAGCGGTCCAAAAGAATCTATGAGATCCTAGCAATATTCAGTGTCAACAGTCAATACAGAAGTCCCCTGTGCAATGTCATAACCAGAAATCGACCCACTCCCCTAGGCCAGGTCCTTGTGATGTCTCCCACCTTTTTTCTTGTGAATCGTCACATTAGGGTTACCACATATAATAGATGGTGTCAAAGCAGTATTACTACAATATGAAGGAAGAGGGTTTTTTAGAATATCTTCGGCCAAAGAGAGGTTATGCAACAGCTCAGGCTCCCCCCTAAAAGAGTTCAATATCGCACTCTCATCCCGCACTAACTGAGAGTCCGTAACCTCAGGTGAAGTGAGGTTGGTTGCAATCGGCCCAGGTTCCATAAGAGGGAATCCCGATAAACCATCAATATTCAAAGGACTATCCCCATTCCCATCAGAGGAAATCAAATCCAGTTCAATAGCTAAAAGGGATGCAAATAAAGTAGGAAAATACAAAGCCAGCTTACCCGAAAAGAAGTGTCACATTCAAGACCCTTAAGAACCTGAGGCAGTGCTTCTGAAGATCAGACCATCGGCGCAAGATGATACAGGATATTTTTTGGTGAAACATCTCAGGTCAGTATTCTAGCAGGTCGACCAATGCCTCCAATAGGTCGAGCAGGGCATTTTGCCTTCAGATGCCCAGTTGTCCCATAGTTATGACACCTAAAGGCAGTCTCCAGTAGTCCAACGGCTCGTTGAAGACCTTGTCTCCCCAAGAAACCTTAATAACCTCCGGTAACCCAAGCGAGGTGTCCATCTCCACCAGAAGCCAAGCAGTCCGCTTATCTTCGTGATACAAGGAATTCTCATCGAAATAAATGAACCTGCCAATATGGTTAGCCAAATTAGTGAAAATATCTCGAGACCACAGCTCAAGGGGAAAACCCTTCAAAAGAACCCATAAATGAGTTTGTTTAACCATAGCCGTGAGCGAGTTGAAGTACGAGTGCCAATGCTCTAGACAAAGGGATCCATGCTAAAAGACCCACGTCCTATTCAGGATGAGTGAGGCATGACCATCATCCAGAAAATGAAAAATCACCCATTTGTTGACAAGGATGTGAACTCTTGGGCAATAAGTTAGTAAGGGTTTCCAATATTTAGTGACCCACTCCAATATTGTAGACCTATTAACCTCAGAGTAGCAGACCTTGCCGACTAGTGCGCTTGTCGATAGACTCAGGACCCTACCCAACTGAACATCCCGTCCTTCCTCCTTTAATTAAACAATTGGAAATCAATTCATTGCAATCCCTACATTCTTTCATATTATATACTCTCCTTCAAATAAATATATAAACCTCTATTTCCTTTCAAAGTATAATCTAATTACCAATGTCCTTATCAAAAGCCTCCTTAACCGTAAAGCATATGTTTTCACCACGGAAGAATTGAAAACCTATATTTTCTTTACTTTAAAGCATAATCCAATAACCAATGTCCTTATCAAAATTCTTCCTAACTTTTAACCATATATTTTGTCACCAACAAGGGATTTAACTATATATTTTGTCACCAACAAGGGAGGAATTGAAAAATGTTTTGGACTTTTTAAAAAAAATTGGTTTATAGTAGGTCTCGAAATTCCACCTCGAATCAAGGATCGCTTCATAAGTATCCCCAGAATGGATCCTGACACCTGTATAGCCCCAACCACCACCCCAAGGATAATTTTAGGGGCAAAATTTAGTCCATGGGCTATTTTTTCATGTTTTTTATTTTTATTTTTAATAGAAACGGTTGAGGTTGTATTAGTTTGTGAAAATGTGGTTTTCTAGCGAGCCAGAATCTGAAAGTTACAAAATTAAAGAGGGCTGATGACCTCTAAAAGTATTGTCAGCCTTCTTGTGAATATCTTGGGAGACAAATCTCACTTGCTTCTAGAACTTTTTCTAGAAAATGACAAAAATTGCTTACAAGAGTAAACTCTCACAAACTGTGAGCAGAGAATAATGCAGAAGAGAACATTAATTAGAAGGGGAGGTGTGCTGTGAATATTTAATTAATATTATTATTTATAGGTTAAATAGATTATTAGGTTAATAAGAGAAAGGGTGTAACCCTTCGCTATTCTTGCTCAAGCCCTATAAAGGCGAGCTTATTGTAACCTTATCATCATCAATCAATATATTATTATCTTTTATCTCAAATATGGAAGACGGTCTTGCTTCTTAACCCTTAACCGGACACGGTTAACTTAGTGAACGGATACGTTCACTGCATTTGGTATCAGAGCTCGGATTCGGTTCCTTCGACCTGAGCTCGGATTCGGCTCCTCCTACTATTGAGCTCGGTTTCGGCTCACCTATCCTCACCCATCCTTCTTCACACTAGCATCCACATGCCCTGCTCCATCCAGTTCCATCCACGTTCGCGCTCCATCTCTCCACACTACCTACCTCTCTTTCACGCTACGTCTTCCCACGACCATATCTGCACGACCTCCCTCACGCGCCGCCTTCACCATCTCCTCCCTCGCCACTCCTTCATTGCTGGAATCTCTCCCGCGACCCCCAATCTGTTGCAACCCCTCCTGCACAATCCATACTTCCCCCGTCTTCAACACCTCTTCCCTCCTACACTCGCCCCAACAACCGCCAATTTCCCCACGTTGTCCTTCCCTCCCTGCACACTTCCATCCTCCCTCCTCCCACACATACTCCCAACGCTCACCATCCCTCCCCTGCGTGCCTCCTTCACACCTCCGCTCCAACTGTGCACGATTCATCACACCTCCACGCTCACCAATTCCATCTCCCCACACCTTGTTCCAAATTCACCCGTGCCCTCTGCATACTCCGCCTCCCCCCCAATCGTCACCCATCCGCTCCATCTCCAATGCAGGATCCATTTCCAACGACCTGCACCAATCAAACAAAAAAAAAGTTAATATAAAAAAAATAATAATAATAATAAATTTTTTATTATTATATTTTTTTATATAAATTATTATTATAATTTAAATAATAATTATTGTATTATTATTTTTAATATATATAATAAATTGTTATTATAATTTAATAATATTTATTGTATTATTTATCCCTAACCCTAACTCTTATCCTTACTCCAAGATTGATTCCAAATATTCACCTCCCCACACCAGGTCAAGAACCATGGCTGAGTTACGAGACCGACTAGAAAAATTAGAAAAAGACCAAATTAGAGATTTAAAAATCGTCGAAGGTTTAAATTCCAGAATGGACAAACTTGAGAAAGTGTTTCAAGAAGATTTAAAGGAAGAGATGAAAAATAACAATGCCGTGCTTAAAAAAGAAATCAAAGATGAAGTTGTTCTGGTACTAGAAAGAAGGTTGAGTGAAAAATTTGACACTCTGAACGAAAAACAAAAAGACTTGGATGAAAAAATGAGTGCTATGACTCAAAACATAAACACCATAACCCAGAACTTGAGCACCATGACGCAGAACCATAATATATTAATGGAGGTGTTACAAAGACTAACGCCCAAGATAGACCAAGTCAGCAGTCTAGACATGCTAGATGCCTCATTTCATATTTTCACACAGGAAGCACTTGCCAAGAATGAAGAAGAATTACAAAAAGAAATAAAGATTAACAATGCGATGCTTAAGCAAGAGATAGAAACAAAAGTACTGCCAGATATGGAGGCACGATTAAATAGCCAAATAGAAGCTATTAGTAAGATAGTAGAGAATAAAAAAGACAAAAATCACTGCCAACAATGAAGCAGTTCAAATATGTCACTTACATCGTCCAGTAGTTCCGATCCACCATCAAACCATAAAGCAAAAGGGAATCGATATCACCCTTACATAGTGTACCCACCTAAGGCAAAAATGGAGTTGTCGAAATACAATGGAAGTGAAGACCAATGCGTTGCTTGGCTAAACAAAGCAGAAGAATACTTCGACATTTACAATATTCAATCTGACGAGGAGAAGGTGAAATATGTGTCAATGCATATGGAAGGGTACGCCTATAATTGGTACTTATGGTGGAAGAGAGACAATTTTGCCTACACCTGGAACTTGTTCAAAAATGATTTTTTTAATAGGTTTCAAGGTATCAAAGAAGATGAATTTTTCAGTAAACTTACCAGATTACAGCAGGTTGGAAGCGTTGAGGAATTCACACATCAGTGGGAATCCTTATCAACACGAGTATTTGGGTTGTCTGACAAACAAAGAATCGAAACCTATTTAGGAGGTCTTAAACCGTACCTCCAAAAAGAGTTAAAGTTACATGACATACCTAATGTAGAGGTAGCAAGACATAAAGCAAAAGCTGCAGAACGCAAATTGGAAGGAATAAAAACAAGAGGTGATAACCATTATCGACAAGAAAAAGAGACACAATGTAGGTACCGTGCAGATACTTGGTCACCCGGCCATCAATGCCACAAACCTCAGTCATATGCCTATGAAATGGAAAATAGATCAAAGTCATCTAACAGTTACTCTGATAATAGAAAAAAGAAGAAAAACATATGTCGTCGATGCGGTGATGATTGGATCCCAGGCCATAAATGTAGGAACAATCAGACAATACAATGCAAAATCATCAATGGAAAGGAAGTGCAAGTCTCTGCACAAGAAATCATGTCCGATTCTAATACCGACACTGAATCTGAATGAAGGACGACATTAGGAAAATACTCAAGCTTTGAGGACAAAGCTTTCCAAAAGGGGAAGGCAATGCTGTGAATATTTAATTAATATTATTATTTATATGTTAAATAGATTATTAGGTTAATAAGCGAAAGGGTGTAACTCTTCGCTATTATTCCTCAAGCCCTATAAAGGCGAGCTTATTGTAACCTTATCATCATCAATCAATATATTATTATCTTTTATCTCAAATATGGAAGACGGTCTCGCTTCTTAACCCTTAACCGGACACGATTAACTTAGTGAACGGATACGTTCACTGCAAGGTGAAATGCCCCTTAATGAAGGGGTCCAACCGCGACTGAGAGCCCAAAAAAATGTTTGTGGCCGCTTCTTTTTCCCGCCATTCTTTGTTAGACTTCCGTCCTCTGGTAAGGGGGGGAGAAGGAGCTGAGAAGTCTTTGGGATCAGATTTTCCCTTTGACCCAGAGGAGGGGACTAAGGTTTCTAGTCCTGCAAGAGCTGAAGTCTCGTGATCTAAATTCCGAGCCTCTCTCTTGGAACTTGAAGGGGCAAGGCTTGGAGAAGCTGGTTTTGTGGAGGTGACTGTCTCCAAGGGGTCAGAAGGACCAAGAAGGGTCTCGTCCTGCACAAGATCTTCCGTTGCTTTAGATTCTTGAACTTTGTCTTCCTGCAGAACTTTGAAGCTATTTTTGGTTGCCAACAGAATGGTTGTTGCTGAAGGAGGATGAGATTCTTGTGATGCTAGATCCTTTTGCTGAGGAGCTTGGGGCTCCTTTCGCTGGGGGGCTCAGTACCGATTAGAGACAGTCTGAAAATCTGCATCTTTAATTGCAGGATGTTTTGTTGATTGCTGATTTTCTGACAACTTGGGGCATCTTTTGGCAAAGTGACCATAAACATGGCAAGAGTTGCATTTGAAAGGGATCTGCTCGTAATCCAGCTCTTGGATATGACTCCAATCTCCTAAATTTAGTTTTAGGGCTTCCAAGAGTTCTTTCTCCAGATTTACTTCTACACAAATGCGAGCACAAGTAAACTGGACCCCTTTTGGGTCTACACTATCCAGGTAGCGCTCTAGCTTATTACCGATTTCCTCTAGAGAGATTTTTCCCCAAAGATGAAGAGGAAGGTGAGGCAATCTTACCCAGACTAGAGTAGCTGTAATCTCAACATCTGGTTTAAAATCCAAAGTCCAAGGGGCTAAAAAAAGTCCTCTCAAGCCCATGAAGAAGGGACCTGAGCGAAAAATTAAATCTCGTTCTTCTTTGCTTAGGAATAGAAAAACAAAGAAGCCCATATTAGTTGCGAAGAGAGAGACTTGTCCTTGCAAAATAGGGTTCCAGTGCTCTGCAATCCAAAGCTCGACCGCCTTTGGACTGGGCCACAAACCTGTAAACTTTCCAATAAGGGCTTTCTCCAAGAGAATGAGCGCTTTTCAACACGGATCCGAGGGAGAGAGCTCCAAAGAAGGGATCTCATCAATTTTTTTCACGAACTTGGAGGAAGACCAAGTCGCTGCCTAAGGTTTGGTGGACTGAACTAGGGCCTTGAAGGCTTGAAGCTGATCGCAGACCTCCATATGGTAGCCCACGGACCAGATACGGGGAAAACACCTGCAAAACCTCAACCCCGTAGCTAAAATCTGTGCGAAGAAGCCTGCAGACAGTGACCTGTCACCACCGGAGGAGAACGCAGGTGGAGTGCATCAGCTAGGGGAACCCTAGCCACGCTTCTGAGAGCTACAGAGTGGCATATTTTTCTTAGACTCAATGATATTTTTCCATGTTTTTTTCCGAAAAAAGATTCGCCAATTTACATTTTTTGAAGCCCCATTTCGCCCAATTTTGATGGGGTCAACTTTTTTCACTTTAAAAATCGCCAAGTTATTATATAAACTATATAAAATCCTTAGAAATTGAAATAATTTTAGAAAAATATCGCCAACTATTTTATAGTTGACATTTTAAGAATTGGTAAGATTGGCCAAAGTTTATACACTTTTAAATAAGTATGGGTCCTTAAAATTATCCCTACACCACCCAATATCATTAAACCACACTCACACACCTTAAACACATTAAATTGTAAAACCGTCCACAATTTAAATGTACTTTGTATGATAATGTAATATAATCCAATAACCAATGTCCTTATCAAAAGCCTCCCTAACTTTTAACCATATATTTTGTCACCAAGGGAGGAATTGAAAAATGTCTTGAATGTACTTTGTATGATATTATAATATAACATTATGCTCCAATCAAATAAGTATACAAACCTCTATTTTTTTATTCTAGGTCATAATCGACCATGACATTATCAAAAGTCTTACCAAACATGGACAAATAAATGTCCTTATCGAAAGTTTCTCCAACAACTACCAACCGTGTGTTCTTATCTAATGTTTCAATCCTATGTCTTTATCTAGTGTTTCTAGAACCATTGACTACAAACCTCTATTTCATACAGGAGAAAAATCCAATCACTGTTCATTCTTATAATTTGAATGCACAATAATTCAAATATTAGATATTGGAATTTAACATTTTCGATATTATTTACTTTATGTACAAAAATATATAATTTTTTTAAAACTTTGATGTATTTAAATTGCAAAAGGGATTTTATTTCTTACTGTTACGTGTGGTAATAAGTTCAGTTGAATTGGAACCTAATTGTATATGATTCAAATTTAGGTAGCTTTAATTATAACTTAATTAGAGAAGAAAAAAGGGAGATAAGAGGGAGATAAGGTTGAAATTGTTTTTTTATTTATATCATGTTTATAAATAGTTAATGGTTGGTTAATTATAATGGTAAGAAAGGTACGAGTGATGGTTAAGAAAAGTTTAAGAATCCATAATTTTTTTAAAGTGTAGAAATTTTGATGAATTTTATTTATTCTTAAATTTTCAATCATAAAATATTTGACCATATTTTTTGTAAAAATATTCAAACTTTTAAGGATTTTATATAGTTTCTAGACAATTTTGGCAATGTTTAGAGTACAATATTTTTATCCCATGGAATTTGGGCGAATTATTTAAAAAATGGAAAAGGGCTAATTTTTTTCGAGAAAAAACTTTGAAAAATAACTCATAAAAAATGGAAATTGATTAATCTTTTCTAAAAAAAAAATCTAAAATTAACTTAGAAGTTAAAGTTTGCCTCTAAAATTTTCCCTTGTAATAACCTACCCAAAAGTGTTTACGATGATGGAACAAACTAAACCAAGTTTTCTAAAAAAAAATATAATAATTTCTTAAACTATTACTTTAAACTTAATAGCTAAGAAATTTCCCAAGAATTCATAACATTGACCAAGTTTTCAAAAAATTCCAATAATTTCTTGGACTACTACTTTAAAACCTAATAATGATGAAATTTCCCAAAAATTCCAATGAACCTTACAACTATTACTTCCTCATAGTGATGAAATTTCCCAAGAATTCCAATGAACCTTACAACTATTACTTGTGTTCAACAATAATTGTCAAATAAAATAAATACAAAATTTTCCTTAATAATATATATTACTTAAAATAAAATACAAATTTTCTCTTAACAATATATTACTTAAATACAATAAAAGTAAAATAAAATAAAATACAAATTTTCTCTACTAATATATATTATTTCCAGGACCTATTACTTAATCACATCAATAAAGGTTATATAAAACTAAAATACAAATTTTCTCTTACTGATATATATTATTTTCTTTACTGTAGTGTCTCACCAAAATTGTTTACCAAATTCTTTCATCATCTAAACAACGAGAAAATGAGAAATGTGTTGGAATTTTAATGTACACCAAATTGGAATTGAAATGAGTAATATTTTTTTAATTACAAAAGTAAATTCCATGTACCTTCTTGATATTGACCATTTTCTATCAAATAAATATCTAAACTTTTATATTTTTTATTACATAGCATATAAATCCAAAACTCAAAGTCCTTGTCAAAATTCTTCATATTAACCCATCAAATTCTTTTGTCATATTGGAGAATTGAAATTCTTTTTTCTTCATACTAACCCATCAAATTCTTTTGTCATATGGAGAATTGAATTTTCTTTTTGGACGACAAATTTGAAAATTATGTGGACTATATAACTTGGACCTAAAGTTTTTACAACCTTGCATTGCTTGACCTTGAATAAATTTATAAAATTCAATTCCCCTTAACTTCGAACTCACTTTGATAGGTTAGATATATGAGGTGGATGTTGTAAAATATATTGTCCTTTGAATTTATTTTCCTACAATTTTAATATGGGTATGATGAATTTTCTTAAGGAGATTTATGGATCACATGTTTAAATAATAACAATAAAATAATAAAATATGTATTATATTATTAAAAATTTTAAAATACAATATATATCACAGTAGTAAGATTTTTAAAAATCATATATATCATATTAAAGTTTAAAAAGTCATATTTTCCTATAAAATTATAATGCGATGTGTATTTTTATATTTATAATGCGATGTGTATTTTTATATTTGTTGTGATGTGTATTTTTATATTTTTATACAAATGATTCAATAATGATATTAAATAATAAAATATTATATATAATTTATTTAGTTTGTGGAGTTATATATTTATTCATTATTTGGTTGGTTTTATTTTGTTTTAAATATTTAAAATATTTAAGAAGATTGTGGAATTTGGTTTATTGTAAAATGTTTTCTATTTTATTAAGTCTTAATCATTCTTCAATACTCAACTTTGAGTAACTTGTCTTAACTCATAAAATCTTTGAGAGTGGATGCCGTGAGAATGTACCATATTTCATCTCATAATTTAGTTATTTTTATCTAATAATTCTAGTTGGTTAGTTGGCAAATTTGATGATAGGAAATCTACTATAAGTTATGTTTTCAGTCTTGGTTCCATAGCTATCACTTAAGCTTGTAAGAAGCAATAAGATCTTGCTCTTTCTTCAATAAGAGTGGAGTACTAAGCCATAGTTAATGCAAGTCAAGAAGCCTTGTGGCTTCGAAATATCATTTGAGACTTTGGATTTTAATAGCAACATTTGACCACACTTTGGAGTGACAATCGGAGTGACATTGTGCTCAACAAAGATAAAGTTCAACATTGGTGCAAAAACAAAATTGGGATGCACATGCACTTCATCATAAAGTTTATTCAAGATCACATTCTCAAAGTGCTCTTTTGGCATATATATGATCAAGTTGCAGACATTTTCCAACTTCCTTAGAAGTTTTTAATAGAGCATATCTCACATTGGTCAATGTGCTTTATGTTTTTTTCCTAAACCATGTCCTGGGCCAAGAGAATTGTCTACAATATGTCAAAACTTGGAACTAGGAATGCATACCATTGTTAGGTACAATATACCTTATAGATGGCATGAGTCATGGTTTGGGGCCTTGTGCATGACCTAAGACCCTTATAAGAATTATTTATTGTCTAATCCAATATTCTTTATTGTAGCATGATATCATGGTCTAGGATACATGTCCTTGGTGTCATCAACCTTAGAATAAGGTCTATATTCCATGTTTGGGACAAAGATTCTTATCATGGCGCACACATTCTAGTCTATGGGCCTATTCATGGCCTTGAGAAATAAAAGAAGTGTATAGGGTCTTACTCTCCATCCATGGCCCATATGCCTTAGAATATATCCTTAAGAAACCAATCATCTAGAGTTTTCCCATTAAGTACATCTTGGGTGAGGATAATTACACCTAGTAAACCAAACCACTAAATCAACCTAAGCCACTTTTCAAAATTTATGGTGTAAGACCATTATTTTAGGCCTTAATGTATATATTGTTCTAGTATACATTTTATTAGTGTTCAAAACCTCAAAATCTAGTTGGTATTGCACTGATCAAAATATTCCTTCTAAAGGGATTATTTCACGGTTTGAGACCTATTGCATGTGCCACAACCACTAAAAGTAGTAGTTAGGTCTAAATCCCATAATTTTTAGCTATAAATTGTGTCTTGGGATATAAGAATCATCCTTGGTTTACCAAACCTTAAAATCAGGCCCATATGCCATTTTTGGGAGAAAGATTCCTTTTGAAAGTGTTTTTCTATGGTTAAAGATGCATGATTTTTCAACTAGCCCAAAAAAGAATTTATAATGCATAAGATCTTTTTTCTTTCTTTCTAAAGCCATGTATTGGATGAGGATAACCATTCCTAATGTGCTCTTCCTTGAGAGTGGACCATATCACACATAAGATATAAAGATTCTTTTCATTGCCATTTTTTGTGGTTAGGGGTTCAGGCATGGTCCATGAGTCAACAAAGTAGTGTATAGTGCTTGTAAATAATGTAATGCTTTGTATCCATAAGCAATGTCCTTGGTAAGGTGACTCATCCATGGTGTGCTAAACTTGATATGGCCAACATCGCACTCTTGATTCAAACATTCCTTTTGGAAGTATCCTATCATGGTTTAAGTACCATTGCATGGACTAGAAGCCCTAAAATGTTTTGTATGACCTAGAACAATAGTTTTCACCCCATGACAATACTTTTGGGGAAAAAACATATTTGGTGTATCAAATTTAGAATTAGGCTCATATGCAACACATGAAAAAAATTCCTTTCTAAGGTTTTGTGTCATTGTTGAGGATCCATGATTGTCCCACGAGCCCTAAAAGAAATGTATAGTGTCTCACTATATAATATCCTCTACTAAATCATTTATTTTATGAGGACACTTGTTTCTAATGGGCCAATCCTTGGAATATGGACCATATACCACTTGTCCACAATTTTTTTTGTTTTTTTGAGGCATTTGTCATTGTGGTGGCATGTGCAACACACAACATCTATGGGAATTATTTCTGGGTATAAACCATATACTTAGCAAGGTGACCCATATTAGGTGTGCTAAAACTTTGAATTAAGCCCATATCCCACTTGTAATCCAACGGTTGTTTTCTAGAGGGCATGAATTGCAATCTAGGGTTCCATGTATTGTCCACGTGCCTTAGATATAATGTTTAGCACCCAAGATCTTTACTTTTGGATGTAAATAATGTATTAGGATAGTATATCCATTCTTGGTGCACTAAACATCATAATCAAGACCATATTGCTCTCTTGGGACAAATTTTACTTCCATGAGGTATGTGTCATGGCTGATGGAACTATTCATGGGCTAGATGGATTACAAATTCTGTAATCTCTTAGTTTTTGTCCCTAAACTATTTCCTTTACAAGGAGACTCATACATGGCATGCCAAACCTTTGAATTGGGTTCATATACCCCTCCTAGGAAAAATATACCTTATGAAACCCCATATCATGGTCTAGGACACCTCATATAATTGATGAACTATAGAAGTGGTGTTTAGAACCTACATTTCTAGTTTTCAACCTTGAATGTTGACCTACTCTAAGAGAGATGTCATTAGTGGGATAAAATTTGGAATCACACTTGTATTCCATTTCTAGGACAATGACCCTATCCCAAGGCCATGTCCCATAATCTAGGGTTCCATGCATCACCCATGTTCGTTAAATGTATGTGAATGTTTTCAATATTTTTCTAAAATACATAAGCATTATGGTAAAGTAACTTTTTTAATGTGTTTTCACAAACTATATAATGTACAAGTTATGAAATGCATATTGATTTATACAAATTTTAACTCATACCTATGTGCTTGGTTTAGGAATCACCATTTGTAGAATGCATGTGTTATAGTCTAACATTATGAGGGTGTGTTTTATGAAACTTAGGTAGCTTGAAAATGTGGTACCAACTTTGTGGCCAACCTGTGTAGATAATGACAACAAACCTTAAGCATGACATAGACTTTCCATAAATACCTTATTTGGAAATTTGATGTTAAATGTTTTGTGATTGGAACCTTGAAAAAATCAAATATTCACATATATTTATGAAAATCCTTTTTAATGCTTAAGATTTTTTAGTATGGAAATAGTTCTTTAAGGTTTGCAATTCTAGTGTCCTTGACCCAAAACTAAGGCCAAAGGCACTAGAGATCTAGGAAAAATTCTAAACAAAATATAACATAGTGGAATAAAGTGCTCTAAGGTTAGGTTAACAGGCCATACAATGAGAGATTAAAACTTATAACTTTATAAAAATGATATGCATGTAAGCCAAACTGAAACTTCTACCAATGTGCATACTACTGAAGGTGATTATAAACGTTGAAGACGAACAAGCCATTGATTTCTCCAGTATCCTAGTGATTAAGATCATTTGGTTAACTTAAGACCATGCTGGTAATTGTTGTGAATATTCATTGTTACTTGTGAATTATTGCTATACTAGTGAATTATGTGTGTGCAGATCTGAGTGTTTAGATGGTGAGATGTAGCAAAATTGGCCACATAAACCATAGCACTAAGAAAGAAAAGCTTCCAACCACAGTCTCCAAAATCAGAATCTGTGACTGTCCCCTACGACCATATTTCATTAGTAATATTTAGATTGTATGGATGCCTTCCCTTTAGCCATCAATCATCAATGCAAATTAGATCTCCACTAATACAATAAGACTTGCAACGACATGATCAGGTCTACTACAACATATTCATATCTGCAACAACATGATTGGATCTACAACAATAGAATAGGTTCACATACAAAGATTCTCTCAATCAAATACAGGGTGTGTTCCTGTCAGCACTAGAAACACTGCCATCCAAAACAGTCATAACTCGGTCATACAGAGAGATTTTCCAGTGAAACAAAAGGCGTTCCTTACTACAAACGTCACTCTGGACATAACGGAACAGGTCTCACAATCCATAAATGAGAAGAAACAAGAGAGACAAAACATATGGTTGCGCCCCTCTCATCACCGTGAGAGTTACAATTGTAAGTCGAGAAGAAGAAGAGAAGGAATAGATGGTAGAGAAGCTTCATAGAAATTCAGAGTATGAGATCCATCCATTTTTCATACAAATCTTGGCACATAATCCATAAAAAAAATCTAGAAAATAATTCATCCTCCACAGCACATAAACATGTTAAAATAGCATAAATAAGCATATGAACAAATACTTATCTTCAATGGGAAACTGACTTCAATGGGACAAATTTCCTCCCAGCCATAGAAACAGTCAAGTCTAACTCACTTGAATAGGTCACCCCCGAGATGAGACCACAGATTCGAAGGAAGAGACACACTTAGACTGGAAACTCTCGGAACTACCTCTTCCGAGAACCACAATGTTTCCCACTACTACTTTCCTTTCCGTCTCCACTTCCTATGGGGTCGCTGTCCCATTTCCTGGTTTCCTGTAACTTGGACTAGTAGAGTGATATGGAAGCAATGGGTAGTGAAAATCCACTAGAATAACTCTCTGGAATGGACAACAGAATAATCCTCTCAAGGATCCTGCAACAAACACTCAGTCTCAATACAGTCCCCACAAAGTCTCAAGACTGTCAACACTCACAACAAAGTGAGATAGAACAAGGCAAGTGATCCAAAGCTCAGGATTCGCTTCAAAAAGGAGAGGGCACATGAAATTTATAGCACAAGGAGGCCAAATCTAACCCAAGGGGATCAACTCAAATTAGAGAGAGAGGTAAGGTTAGCTTCATCATGGAGACTTAACTTGAATTAGTGGAGTATTTGTTTAGTTAGGAGATTCCCTTTCCCAGATTATCATCATGAAGAGGAGTTACCAAAAACCAAGGAGTGGAGGCCAAGAATATCTCAAGGAGGGTGCACTAGTCATGTGAGGTGAGAGAGTGGGTCTAATATGATCATAAATGACATGTAAGCACAAAATAGGGAGCATATCCATGAATAGAGGAGTGGGGCGCACTTATGGAGGTGGAGGCTAAATTCTAGCTCGTGGAAGCTAAAATCTAGCTTACAACTCCTAGAATCTAGGGAGAGGCTCAAAAATCACAAAAAACACATAAATAGGAGAGAATATATCCCAAGGAGGGAACACTAGGAAAGAGGGGCTCACAAGGTATGCATAAGGTGCAATAGTAACTCCATAGTCCATAAAAATAAAAAATAGGGTCCGTTGTACAATGTTTGGGTGACCAACACTACTAATGTCACCAAGGTGCACAATGAACTAGGATGGACAACTCCCATCCAACAAGAAGTTATAAGGTGCTAGAGATGTCCCCTATTCCCCTCAAACTATGAGATCCATGGTCTCCCATACTCTTTCAGTTGCCTTTGTTGATCCAGTTGTTTAATTAATCAATAGCAACAACATTCAAAGACAACAACAATGCCAATAATAACATTAATATTAATAATAGTGCCAAAGTCCAAAGTTATATTATCAAACAAAGATCATAAGTCCATAATCACATTAACATGCAAAAGAACATAAGTCCACAGTCACATAAAATATCATAAGTCTGGGGCTTAACAACTGGGGTATTACATCAATCAAGAATGAGCATTGTCACTACTACCACCAACGAGTCTTCATGTGAAACTCATTGCCCATCCATTTCTCTATTTTCATCCACTTCCTTTCTTCTTCGATTCCACTTTCATGTCTCCTGTTGATCTCTTATTTTTCCTCTACCAATATTATTAATGAGAAAAATTCCTTCCAAAGTTATTTCGATAGCCTCTCTTCTAGACTTAGTTGATTTTTTATCCTAAATAAATGCACACTCCAAATCAAGATTACTCCAAAATTTCCCATGTTCACAACTGTGTAAAACATTGCACTATACTCAATTACAATTTTAATTCTTCAAACTATTCAAGAATGAATTCCAAATAGTACTCAATATCATTGGCCTTAATTCCATTGTTTTATTCACTACCACATATGGACCCTTATTGCACTTCACACAAGCCGTCACTAAACTATGCTTGGTTGTATTGGAATCCCGATGCTGACGTAATATCCTAATTTTGACCCCTAAATTATAATACATTATTCATGTATTATTTGAATGATGAGGTTATGTAATGAAATTCAATAAATGTGTGCTAAGTTAAATGACACTTTCTGCAAATAATGTAATTGCATTGTAAATATTCCTAAGGTGGAGGCCAAGGCCAAGGGCCTGAATAACGAATGTGTATGAGTTTGCATGGTGGGATATGATTATGGTGTGATTTTCACGTTTTCCATGTTGTTTCTGGGTACATGAGTCATGGAGGTAGGATTAGTTTGGTTATTTGGGTTTGGGGGGACCTACAATTTTTTTTGTAGTGAGATGATGATTGTCGAGAAGGTACTAGGTGGCACCTATTTTGGGTTATCCTATATGTTATTGATTATGGTGTAGTGCCAACTTACTCACTATAGAAGGAGGGGTAGAGATTTTATTTTTGAAACCATCATCTACTCCTACTTATTTGGAGAGGGTGTTGGCATTGTTTTCCCATGTCGTAGTATGGAATGCAAGGACTATGGAGCCCCATATGTGACATTGAGGTGACATGATACTAAGGGGTGGGGATGGTGCCATGGGAAATGTCTTCCATTATTTATTATTTTCTTAGTGGTGACAAATTCCTGTAGTCATTGAGGACTAACCCTATGAAAGTACGGATGACTGAGTCGACCCAAAGGTACCTCAATCACTAGGACAAGCATGGGGACCTTATGGTATGTATGCCTCTTATTATGCATTTCTTAATTTATGTTTACAAGATAGCATAGATGGAATCTAGATTTAATTATGTGATATATGTTACTAATCACTCTCCTTTCATGCTTGTGTAGATGTTGGACCATTCTTTCCATAGGAGAACTAGAGACTACAGGGGAGGATCGAGGCAGTTGATCCTACCCCCCAACATAGAGACAATGATGGCACTTTTGTGAGTTCAAGTCAATAACTAGATCTTTGACATTTTCATGTATATTGGTACACGTCTATCCCCTCATGTGATTCATATGTTCTAGGGGTGTAGGGGAGGAACCCCCAAGGAAAAAATTTCTAGACCCTTATAGTGCATTTCAGCTTCTTCTAGAACTCTCACATGTATTGTATAAAAGGGAAGTGACCCGTAGCATTGTATAATAAGAGAAGAAGACATTGTAATTTTTTGTTGAGTAACAATAAAAGATCAAAGCTACCATTTCCTTATTGTTTTACCTGCACATAATAGGCTTTCCACATAAACTTTGTCCTATTGTTATTGTTTTTTGCTTCTATATTATTATATTTTTCTATCATATGGTATCATAACCTAGAAAACTAGCATGCATAGAGTTTTCTATGAGTGGGAGATGCAACAATGATAGGAGGTTTAACCAAGTTCGAGTAAAAATTTGATGGCAATAATTTCACCCTATGGAAGATGAAGGTGGAGGATTTATTGGTTCAAAATGACCAATCCCTAGACTTGAAATGGTTTTGAAAGAACCAAGCAACATGACAGATGAAGAGTGGATAAAGCTGGACAAGAAGGAAGTTTCTAAAATTCATCTTTTCCTAGCAGACTCTATCTTGTTCAATGTTGATTAATAAAAGACCATGGAATCCCTTTGGCAGAAACTTGTGAAGCTAAATGAGACTAAATCAACAACAAAGAAGGTTTTCCTAAAAAGGTAACTTTATCATTTGAGGATGAGGGAGGGTTTAACTATGGAATATAATCAGAATGATTTTAATACCCCAATCAATAAACTGGTCTCAGTTGGTGTACATGTGTAGGATGAGGACAAATAAATTATTTTACCATTTTCCCTCCTAGATACCTAGGATCATTTGGTGATGATCATCACCAACTCATCATCATGAATTCTGAAATTTGATGATGTGGTACCTACTTTGCTAGAAGAATATTGAAGGAAAAAAAATCATCTCTAGAACCCTCTACTAGTGAATCCATATCTATGAGAGACCAATTTAGTGAAAAGGGTCAACATAGTAGATTATTGTCTATATCTAAGTCTAGAGGACACAAGTTGGAAGGTAAGTACTAGAATTGTTGGAAATCAGGGCACTTGAGGAAGGACTATTGGCATCTAAAGACGGAAAAGAAGGATGAAAGTCCAAATCAATCATTAGTTGAGGCTAGCACAATAGATTAAAAAAAATGACAACATGTGAGAATTTATATCTTAGTAACAACATATCATTTTTATATTCTTTGGGACTTGGGTGCAACTACATGTTTCCATGTAGAGACTAGTTTTTCAAATATCATCCCTATTGTGGTGGGTTGGTCTACTTGGATGATGATCATAAAAAAATGTGGGAGTAGTGGATATTAGGATCCAACTATACAATGGAAGAGAAAAGAAGATGTGTGATGTATGACATGTATCCGAAAGAATTTATTCTCAAACAATATGATGGATAAACTGGCGTATTCTACTACCTTTGGTGATAATCATTGCAAGATTACCAAAGGATCCCTAGTAGTAGAAAAAAGAGAATCTTATGGGACCCTCTATCATTTGTGTGGTGATAGAGTGACAAATCATGTAGTAAGAACATATGCAATCAATGTTATGGATGTAGTGGTGTTGTGGCATCAATGACTTGGACATATGAGGGAAAAGGTTTAAAAATTATGCATGATAGAGGTATGATTTATGGGATCAAGTCTTGTAATTTAGATTAGTGTGAGCACTGTAATTTTGGTAAACATAAGAGTTTGGTTTACTAAAAGATCTGGTAAAAGTTATGATCTTTTCCAACTTATTCATTTTGATTTATTTGGACCAGTCCCCACTTTGTCCATAAATGGTGCTAGATATTTTCTAATTTTTATAGATGATTATTCTAGAAGAGTGTGGGCATATTTTCTAAAAAATAAGTCAAAATCCTTTGAGAAATTTAAGGAGCTCAAAGCACGAGTAGAGATAAGTTTGGGAAAGTCTATTTTATGTCTTATATAGGATAATGGAGGAGAGTATTTCTCCAATTAATTTGATAAAGAAATTATGAAGGAAGGAATAAAGCACCAAAAGACTGCTCCATATACTCCATAGCAAAATGGTGTGGCTAAGAGACTAAATTACACAATCATGACATGCAAGAAGGATGCTCAACATATTTGAGTTGGACAATGGATTCTAGGAAGAGGCTATTAATACATCTACTTATATTATAAATAGATCACCTACAACTACGTTGGATGGATAGATTCTAGAGGAGGTTTTGTGTGATAAGCTACTTGATTATTTTCATTTGTGTATCTATGGTTGTGATGCATTTTCCCATCTTCCTAAATAAAGGAGGTCCAAGATTAACCCAAAGTCAAGTAATGTGTTTTTCTTGGTTATGATAGTACAATAAAGGTGTATAGACTATGGGATCCTATTGACCACGAGGTAATTGTTAGCCAAGATGTTATTTTTAATGAGAAATCCATGCAAAGGAGGGAGGTGCAACAACCATATAAGATTGTACTTGTTGAAGTAGAAATGAGTGAAGATGAAATTGAAGCTTTTGAACAACATGGATAACATCAAGTCCAACAAGCACAACCCAAAAGATCTATGTCCCAAGGAGATACAAAAAATGTATTCTCCCAGATTTTAGTCTTATTTTGATTTGTTAATTGATGTGTTGACCCGATAAATGGTGCACAAAGTTTCAATGTGAAAGGTGTTTCAAATTTGACTCACTTTCTATGATATATTGACTTGGTTTGTCATGAAGTCCTTTGATCCTTGTCATTTGCTATACAATAAAATCCAAAGAGAAGAAGGGCCCTAACTTAAAAAGTTAAGGAGTCATAAGTAGATGTTTTAATCATTCAAGGCATTGGTTTCCATGACTGGTTCAAGTTCATTCTATATAAGGTGATTATGGGCATGGAGATGGTTGTTATGATATAATGTTGGTATTCCTATTTCCTACATTGTTTTTCTATTGTTATAGTTGAGGTGATTATTATAGTATTATTAATTAGATTCAAGTAAAAAAATAATTTGAATATCCAATCAAAAGAGAATGGTCATATTCACGTGTTTAAAAGTTTGCTTATTTGTGTCATTAGTCTTGGTTCAGTATTATGGTTAAATATGCTTAGCACATTTTGTATTGCAAACCCCAGACATGGAATGTCAATTGGCACCTTGTTGTTTTCTTGATTAGTGAAGATGGGTGAGATGGATAAGTGTATATCCTAGTGGAATGTGAAATGTTTTACATGTGGGATATTGATTGTGGAAAAGTGGTAATGCTAATCACCATGAAACTTTCCAATCCTCGTTGAATTTCAATCACAACCTTACTTAATTTAATTTTGATTTACCTCGAAATCCTGTTGTATTTTGTGGAAAGTCCTTTCACCCACCAAATTGGGTTATCCTTCCTCCAATATACCATTAGCTTACTGCTCCATCTTCCACCTCACTACTTTCACATGGTTCCACTCCACTGCATTTACATTGTAGTTATCATATGAAATTATTCCAGCTCTGGTAACTCCCTGCCATTGATCTTATGGTCAACATTGATGGGAATGTTATACTATTTGCATGAAATTGACGATCGAATTTGATACTCATATGGAATCAGAAGTTAGCAGAAAGTGGAAGTCTGGTCGACTGGCTGACCAAACTAGTTGTTTGGTCGAATACAACGATTGGTTGATGGGAAGTCGATGAAATGACCATAAGCTCAAAGGGTGATTGAACAAGGTTGACCCGGTTAAATCAATTATAAAAAAAACTGAAAGTGGTTAGGAAGTTATGAAATTCCATTAATGAGCAATTGGTTGTAACTAACTCAAGTACCATGAGATAATGTATGTATTGCATCTATAAATAAGATGTAATGGCTATGCAAATAACATGATTAGATGAAGTGTGATTTCTTGTCTAGTAAATCACAGTTGTAAACACTGGTTAAGAGTGTTGATTAATATATAAGTGATAAAGCTCATTGGTTTGTTGGTTTTCCCTAGTAGAGGGGTTTCCAGGGTAATTTATGTGTATTGCGTTGATGTGTTGTGTGCCATTGCTTTATGTATAATTGTGTTTAACTATATGAATCGTATGCATACTTGGTGTAAATAGGTATCAAAACCCAATAGTTGGTATCGGATCTATATTTGGCCATAGGGGGACACATTTTCGTTGAGTGTTTGGCTTGGTCCTAGATCTAGTGAATACCTGTTTTAGTGGGATTTTCTGGAAACATTGATTTATAGTTAGAATGGCTAACACATCAAGGATAAAATTCGAAAAGTTTAATGGGAAAAAATTTGAGCTTTGAAAGCTTAAAATGGAGGATCTCCTTGTGGATTGAGAACAATGGGTTGCATTTTACCCAAGAATGACCTTGACTAGCATGTCAAAGGAATTTTCATACAAAATCAACAAGAAGAAAAGGAGTACAATCCGACTTTGTTTAGCAGATTCCAAAATGTTGAATGTATCAGAAGAAGACTCTACAAAGAAGCTATGTGAAAAGTTGAGGAACTTGTACCAGTCAAAATATTTGGTTAACAAGTTGTTTCTTTGGAAGAAGTTATATCTTCTGAGGATGAGTGAAGGTGACTCGGTTATAGAGAACCTAAACATGTTCAACACCGTGATTAGTCAGTTGCTGTATGTGGATATTAAAATCACCGAGGAGGAAAAATGTATCAGTATGTTGTGTTCTTTCCCATATTCCTAGGATAACCTTGTTGCTTCTATTGGAAGAAATAATACCACATTGAATATCAACTATGTGGTTGCATATTTGTTGTCAGAAGAGATGAGATGAAAGAACATGGAAGGTTCAACCCATGATGCCTCGATGGTAAGAGGTTGTCTAGTAGATAGAGGAAAAGGTAAAACCTATGATAGACTATCAAAGTAGAGGGGTAGATATAAGAACAAATATAAATCCATTAGTCTAACAATGAAAACATGCTAGTGATGCAGTAAATTCAGTAATTATAGACAAAACTGTAATTCAACGAAAGTTGAGAAAAAAAAGGGTTTGAGGAAGCATAGTTGGATGATGGTAAGTCTTCGCAAGAAGAGAAAGGTAATGTGTATTTGGACTCCACAAGTGCACAGTCAGATCATGACTCTTGGATGATCGAATCCACTACGCCATATCATATGACACCTCACAGAGAATGGTTGTATGAACATGAGAATTTTGATGGTGGTGATTTCCTTCTGGGAGATGAATCACTGACCAAGATATTCAAATGAGGTAAATTTTGACTAAGATTGAAAGATGGAAGAATAGGAACACTTCTAGGAGTGCTTCATATCATAGATTTGGACCTAAACTTGATCTTGGTTAGTAATATGGGGATTGTAGGTGTGCACTTTATATTTGAGAAATATATGTCCAATATGGTGCAAGTAGTGATGGTACTAATGAGAGGAGTTCATACTAGTACCCTGTACAAGCTACGTTGAAGAGAAGACACTGACATATGTGGTGATGTAGTGTTTCCTAAATCCAACAACATATTTTTTTCTAATCGATTGGAACACATTGTGGAATTAACAGATGGGACATATTGGTGAGAAAGGTCTTTGTGCTATGCACACTAAAGGTATGGTCAAAGGTCTCCCTAATTGTTCTGAAGAAGTTGTACTAGAGAATTTGTCCTACGGATAGTTAAAGTCTCTCATGGACATAACTAAGCCCCTAGATACTTAATCCATGATAGAAACAAAACAAATGGTGATATACTCTCCTAGATCGAGCACTTACATGGAATTTTAACATGGAAGGAAATGGAAAGAGATAGGTCTTACCTCCAACCTGTAGGCTGTCTTAACTCCAGCTCCAAGCTTGATCTTCAAGGCTCGAACCTATTAAACAAGACAAAGGACCAAAATTTCCAAGCAAGTAGATGTATTAAGCTAGATATAATCTACAACATATCATGCATCAATATAACAAGAAATAAGACATGGGAGAATAGACCAAGTTATCATTAAGAAAGCCAAAGAAGCCGATTACAATGTTATACCTTGATTTCTAAGATGATAGCATCTCCTTCCAAGATCTCCAACATCACCCTTGCAGGACTCATGGGATCATAATCGCCTCCTTTTTGAGTGTTTTCCAATCATAGGATCATAGTTTTGGTGCGTCCAAGATCACCCCTCTCCCTCAGCTCATGGATGGCTCTCTTTAAGTAGGATTTGGGAGGCCAACCTCTAAGAGGTTATTATGGATCTAAGTGAGGAAGATGTGGATCAAGGATCTAAACCATGCCAAGGAGGGAATGTGAGATAGGATTCAAACGGGGACCTCATCCCATGAAAATCTCCTTGAGATCCAAGATCCAAAATATAAGGAAAAGGGTTATTCAAGTATTTTCGCACCCCTATAACTAAGCAAAGCACGAAAATGTTGTAATTTTTGCATCCCCATAGGCATGCAGATCACGAAAATAAGGATTTTTCGTGCCTTGCACCACTAGCATGGTGTGAAAATATCTCTAGGAGGCCAAAAAGTGGGTTTGGTGAAGTGGCATTTGACCCCTAAGTTGTTGGATTTACTTCCAAGTGTGACCAAGGAAGGGACCAACATGATGACAAAGGGTTCTAACATCTCTAGGAGGCATAAAAATCATGTTTCTCATGGTGATATGACATGAAGAATCTCAATGGTACACAGTGTGAAAATTTGAGGTGTAACAGATGCCCCCTAAAGTGTGAGGTCAGAAGGAATCTGATGGCTGAAACACTTTACCAATAATTAAGTCTGCAGGGATATTTGAAAGAGAACTGGAGAAGAGATGAAAGCAAACATCAACAATATGTCTAATAGTTTCGAGGTGGGCATACCCATGCTCAAAACAACTAACTCAAATCATGGCTGTCGACCAATACATCACAAATCCATGATAGTACTGACTCAACAATGACTAAAGACAAATAATGGCTACTAGACTACACGCGTAGATCCATGATAAGACAATAACACAACCACTACCAATACAAGTGTGGACCTGTGTGACAATACATCAATGAGGTAACCAACATAATGTCCATGTGGGGACCTACTCAAAAACATCACCATCGCAACCTGGATGTGCTAAATATACATCATAACCATCCAGGGTCTTCTACCCGATCCTGAATCAATATGAATCTAACCATGTGATTACAAGGTGTTGAAGTCAAACATGGTAGAAACCACTTGATTACAGGTCAATAATGTAAACTTTTAACAAGTGCGAGGGAAATCACTAATGTTGATAATGATCCCAAAGGTATCACTAGTACATTCCAACAAATGTGAATAGATGTTTTGGCATCGAACAATCATGGAATCATTCGATTAGAGTTCAATGATAAGAACCTACTGTCGAATATAAGGAAACCTACCATTGAGGCATGCAGGTACCAAAGTACTAAGGTGGTTCCTAAGTCTAATTCCCAGATGACGTGTTTAAGTCGAAAGGAATAGGCTCGTCGAACGAGGGCCATGATGAATCCCACATCATCGAAACGAAACCGACGTAGGAAAGTGATGTGAAGTAATGAATCAGATGAGTATGGAATGACACAATGATGTAAAGGATGACAGTGTTGTAGAGGATGAAAACTTCCCTTGAACATGGAATGGCATGACAACAATTACTTGGGAACATTGACTCAACGAAGTAGAGACCAAGGCATAATGCGACAATGATTGAGACATTCGTCATATGAATTGAAGGAGCTGGATGAATCACTGAATTCACATGACTCAGAGACAAGCAGATTACCCAACTGTATGACGAGACACAAACAAGTTTCATGTTCAAGGGAAACACAAGATGCCATAAAAGCTTTCAAAATGGACTTAGCTTATTTCTCCCCAACCCCCATCATGCTTGATGAGTACCTCTTTTTTTTAACGAGCTTGAGGAGGATAATAGATGCTCGGTATAGCTCATCCTTTGGACGAGTCCAATCTCACATGTTTTACGAACCTGAGAAAGGAGGGGTTCGGTCCCAAAAAGTTCCTTCGATGTTCGATTTTATGAGTCATGTTTAGAGAGTATGAAATAATCTAAAGAAGACTCCAAAAAGGCCTTTTTCCATAAAGTTATTCTCCTAAACCCGAAAGAAGGGTAAAACAATGCGAAGGATAACTCTCTTAGTCGATGGCCGACTAAGGAATTCCTTTTTTTCTAATTAATACTACTCAGCCCAAAAAAGGGGTAAACTAAAACTGAATAGATTCCCTTTCCATTCCTTTTGCGAGCATGAAGGAAGCAAGTTTGCTCGACGATCTTTTCATATTTTGGGAGTATGCAAAAAAACCTTAAAGGAAACTCTAGGGTTCCTTTTTATTAATAGTTTTTACGAGCCCGAAAAAGTGATAAAAGTATACTCGGTAACCTATTCTCATGTATTTACGAGCACGATAAAGAAAAAAGACTGAGCTCGACACATTTTATACTTAGTTTTAACAAGCACGACAATGGTATCAAAAGCACTCGGAATATTTTTCATGTTTGGATCCATAGCACGAAAAAGGAAAAAGTAAGCTCGAACCACTTTTCATATTTTTAACTAGAGCACGAAAAGGGAAAAAGTAAGCTCAACACCATCTTACTGTTTTTAACGATCTCGAAGAAAGGTTGGAAAAATGATCATGATATCTGCTTCATTTTTAAATGAGCGTGCAACATAAAATGAACTATGCTTGGGATGATTTTCATGGTTTAGTGAGATTGAAACCAAAAAGAAAGTATGCTCGAAAATATTCCCATTGGTAGATGTTTTCCAAACATGATATCCAGTGGTTTGTACATGCCCCCATCATGATTTCTAGATGTAAGAAACTTAGTTCCAACATTGTGTGGAAATGTTATCAACTTGACTTCAACATGATGTCTAGAGGCTGAAGACATGCCCCCGAAGATTTGTTTCGTTCACCTAGTCTGCTTCTTCGTCTAATTAAACTCTTAGTTGCCAATAGGAAGATGTTCACTAGAGATGGAAGGAAAAAAATGATCAAATGGCATAGGTGGATGAAAAGAAGGTTCAGGTACTAAGTCTAGTGGAAGAATTGACTCAATGGGAGAAAAATATGTTTCACTTTTTAATGAGCTTGACACAGAAAAAGAACCATGCTTGTGATGATGGTTTCATTTTTACACAAGCTTGAAAAAAAAAACTATGCTTGAAGTAGCCCATTTCATTTTTTAATGAGCTTAAAACATAATAAAACTATGCTCGAAATGATGGTTGGATTCATTTTTACACATGCTTAAAACCAAAAGTAAACTATGCTTGAGATTGGTTCCTACCAACATGATGTCTAGAGGTTGGTAGTTTCCCCCCATCATAAGAAGCTAGTGGTATTTAATCCAACATGATGTCCAAAGGCTAGAAACATTCCCCTCTAAGATTCTTCCATGATGGGAAGAAATTATCGGTTCGCTAACGACTCAACTCCGGCATGATGTCTAGAGCCAAGAGACATGGCTGATGATGGGGGAGGAATCACTACGACATGCAGAACATTCAAGGAAGTTTGGTGGCTGGAAGTCATACAATGGTTAGGTGTAACAAAGGAAAGTTGATCAATGGTCACTATGTTTCCATGATGAGGAAAATACATCACTCGAAAGAGTGTGGACACTATATCTTTCATGGCATAGACATAATCTCTCCCAAGAAGTAGATTAAAATCTAAGGGACCTTGGACTACCATAACATCAATACAGACAATTTTCCCTCCTAAGGTAATAGGTAACTGAGGAAGGATCCCTAAAGGTCCAATAGGTCTTCTATTAAAATCCAGTATCTGATTAGTGGTTGGCATAAGCTGAGGAGATCCTATAGCCTTCGAAGCAGTTGAGGATAAAATACTAACATAAGCTCCTTCATCAACAATAGTGCAATGTACGTTCTGACTAGTAAATTCTACAAACATCTGGAAAGCAACACCCGAAGGAAGATGATATTCTGTTAGACTATTCTAATCAAAGGAAATAACCTAGATACTTGGAGGGGATACCGTTGAAATGGACATGATTTCCCCTTATCCAGAACAATCTGAACTAACTAAGAAAACATCATTGGTTTTCATTCCACTCTCAACTGGAAGAGTAGGATGAGACAGATATTGTGTCACGGTGACTTCTTTAGTCTCACCATTTTCCAATGAAAGAGTGGGATCGAGTGGATATGATGTCAACTCGACCAATTCAACTTCACTCTTCAAAGGAAAAGTGAGATGAACTACTTGTTCTACACTCTTTGAGGAAAGAGTGGGATCGATGGAGGATGGAGCAGGATTGACTACTTTGGATTCACTCTCCAATGGAAGAGTGGGATTGTTTGAGGATATAACTGGATCGAACACTTTATATCAACCAATGAGGGGTCAAGGGACAACTTACGATATCCGGTTGGAAGGTGATTATGTCATATAGTATTTTTTTCCAACAATTGTGAAGCTTCATCCATGCAAGGACAAAGGTAAGTAACGTGCATGTCCTTGCATAACAAACAAGGATTCTTGACTTCACCTTTTCGAAGCTTAACCATAGAGTCACCGGTCAATGGGGTATCATCATTTTGATGTCCATAGGCTGATGATATAGGTTGTTTGGAGGATTTAGACTACTCTTCTAATACTTTGGAAAGACCAGGAAAATCCTTAAGAAGGTGATCCCCCCTGCAAAGCCTGCAAGGGAACTTGGGTTTTCGAGGTGTTTGGATAGAAAGAGCATCATTAGGGGTAGTCAATTGATGTTGGGTCTCTTTATTATTCTTCTTATTCTTAACCTTCATTTTCTTCTCCTTCTTCTCCTATTGATTACAAGCACCACTGCTTTTATCAGGTGAGGAAGCATAAAAAAAGAAGATACATACGGTGAAGAAGGAGGAGGATTGATTTGGGATTGATGCTCTCGTGGTGGAGAGTTTACATTTGCAACATTAGGTGCAATCAGGATCACCGAATTGGAGAATAACCATACTGGTAATCCTATAGACAATCCATGAAGATTCAAAGTGGCAATAAAGGGAGGACCAATATATCCAAATGGAGGAAAATTAAAAGGTACCCCTTGAAAATGGATCTCTTGATTGGTAGTCCCAGAAGGAGCTTGGGTGTGTGGAGGTGGTGGTTGACTAATTCTAGGTGCAGATGGTTTGGGAATCATCCCTTGCTCTCTCCGGGATTTACTTGGATCCTCCATGGAACAAGACGAAGTGATGTGGGAGAAGTCTAGTGAAAAAAGAGCTAAAATACCCTAAGGAAACCGAGCATGCAAAAGGGGAGCTAGAAGAAGAAGAGGCACACAACCCAAAAAGCAAGCTAAAAAAACTTTACTATAATTGATGCCACAGTAAGCAAGTGATAATAAAGAGGCTAGAAAGCCAACAAGCATCACTAAAATAAAAAAGACCCTCTACAAGTTAAAAGAGAAAGCAACCTCCTATCTAAGATCTAGAGACCTCAACATATCGTATCCTTTGCAAGGTGATGAAATCCAAGTCGAACAACATGAAATGTGAGACCAATATATATGAAGGGATGTCCCTCTACCGAAAGGGATCTCGAGTAAAAGGGCCCTAGAAGAATGGTCACTAGGAAACCTCGTTCATGACATGTGTGGGAAGGTTTTCTGGAGCTTCTGCCTTTTGGCCCTTGTACTACCAGTATGGAGGCCATAAAATACAAGGAAGACAATGGATTGATGTCCTTAGGTGCTAAGTTGCTCCAAATCCATCCTTTGATCATGGAACTACGAACCTATTCACAATGGAAAGACAATACCTTCTCCAAAGCAATATATGTATAAACAAATATCTAACTATGAAAATGTTGATGTATTTGTAACTTCGGAAGATAATCACTTGTATATTGTATTTGTACTTTATTGTATCCCCAACGGAGATGTATTATTCCTCCAATTGGAAGTGTTGTTAGTTGTACTTGCATGTGTCGCAAGTTATATTGTAAGTGTCGTAACTTATATTTGATGGGTTATTAGATCACCTTGTTGGGGTCGGCCCTATATGAGTTGTGTGGGTCAAAAGGATATTAGATCACCCTAGTGGGGGTCGGCCCAGTCAACATTATGTTAAGTGGTTAAGTTGAGGCCGACCTAGTTGAGTAAAGGTCAATTGAAAGTTAGTGTATAAATAGAGAGTGAGTCTCTCTCATTTTACACATTCTATTATTCAATCACTTTGCATTAGTGAGAGAAGAGGAGGATGCACACAAGTGGAGGAGGAGTATGATGTTGAAGATATCTATCTCTTGGGTTTGATCATGGTGATCCTTGTATTGATGCTTATTCTATCTCTGAGGAAGTTGCGGGGTTTTTCACCTTCTTGGTTTTCCCCGGTGAAATGTTTTGTGTCTCTTGTCTCTTATGCTTGATATGCTGTACATGTTGTTCTTTCAGTTAAGATCCTAGATCATATTGAATTAATGATAAAAAACTAACATGGTATCAGAGCTATCCTGAAGGAAGACATGCTATGGCATTTATGAGACTTGTTGCACTTGCGACAAATTGCAAGCTAGGGCTTGATATAGCAAAAACCAGTCATTGTAGTACTTTCGCTATAAATCCATTTTGGAAAAGGTTCATGATCTGAAAATTCTACAGGTTGTATATAATATCCCCATGTACCTTGTGTCTGAAGCACAACATCGGATTCATTTTACTTCATGATTTATGATCCGTACAAGTTAGGGTTTCTTCCTCTTCCAGATCTCAGTCATAAACAGGTGACCTAGGAAAAAAGGTCACAACTTGGGCTAGGAAGATCCAAATGAAATTTCATAAAATGTGACAGTTAGGGAACTAAATGTACTTTCTCAGGTAAGTTTTTCAGATGCCGAAATTGAACCACTGACATGTGGCACTCTGTACAAGTTCGCTCTCCTATTTTATCCCATAAACAGGTCACATTGCGACACTTGGCATAAATCTCTCTCAGAGAATCCAATTGAGGTCATACCTATGGGGTTGGAAATATGACAGGACAGGATACCACAATCCAAAGTTTCAGACCCTTTGGATTCGTAATTTCAGAGATGCAATAGAATCAATCAGGTGCATATTTATGTCAAAACAAATTTGGATTCTGAGCACCTTCATTCTTGGCTTGTCACTACTGCGGGAATTTAGGGCTTCAGAGAAAGTTGGAATTCTTGGAATTGGAATCCATGGATGAATGCTCCTCATCAAAATTGAAATTTAGAGACCAAGATCGAATTTTTTGGTTGGGCAGAAGGCCGAGCTTGATCAAACCCTAGGTTGGGTTTTTGATTGGAAAGATGGAAAATTAGGGCTTCTGCAAAAGTTGGAATTTTTGAAGCCTGTGACCACGGCTGGAAGCTCCTTAGAAAAATTGAAGTTTAGAGCTTTGGATCAAACCTTTTGGTTGGGCATAAGGGTGGGATTTATCAAACCCTAGTTCGGGGTCCTGTCTAGTGAATCCAAAATTTTCAAAGGCAATTTTGAAGGGTCAAATTTTGCATTTTTCAAAATTGAAGTATACCAGCTTGATCAGCTCAACAAGCCACATCTTTCCATCCATTCAGAAGTTTGAAATTCAAAGTTTGAATTTTTAGGGTTTCTCTATCAAACCCTAATCCAACTCCAGATCTAGTTTCAAGCAAATCAAAGTGGATTGGGTTAATCCTAGAAAATAATGAATTGGACACCTGCATAAGTGAAGAAGTTCCAGTTCCAGAGGGAAATGAGGCTGAGGCTTTACATGAGAAGGCTACAAGCAATCCCGACAAGTATGACTTGAAGAGATATAGTTATGTTTTGAAATTTGTTCATGATTGAGTTTATTATATGTTTGTCTTCATAGTATTGAGTTTAGTACAATCTTGATTAATCTTAGACTTGTCTCATCACCCGAGTAAAATTATGAATGCATGTGAATGATAGAAGACATTCATTGATTAGGGTTATGACACTTATGATTGTACTAATGCACTGTGGTGTTGTATGAGGTTGATGTTGTCCGCTAACATGAAAGGTACAAATCAAGTTCTAGATCAAGAACATATGACCATGGTGACATGAAGAGAAAGACTCATGGATCACATAGAAGCTCCACTTACTAGGTATGTATAATTTGTTTCTACAATGGTTAACTTATGAGTTATGCAGGTTACTAAGCACAAGTCATTGAAGAGAACAAGAAGACATTGTTTGGGTATGTTAGACATAACTAGCCAACATGATATTCTAGGTATGTTTTTTCTATATCAAGTTAGAATCCTACCTTGTGTTAGTGTTAGAAAAACAGGATCGCAGAGCAATAACAATAAACATAAATGCAAATATAATCACACATACACATTACAAGAGAGACACAGATATATCGTGGTTCACCCAACTTGGGCTACGTCCACACTGAATTTGCTAGTCCTTATTGTTATTACTGTCTAGCAAGGTGAAGGGATACAACCTGCAGCACAACCGCTGCACTTCCTCTTCTCTGTTTCACAGTCTCTCTCCTGATCTCAGAGATCTTTACAATGCATAAAACCTAATACATCATCCTCCCTAGCCATATTACAATGTCTTTATTTTATAAGGGAAATACAATGGGAAAATACCACGGGATACCCAAAACCATGGGCCCGCAAAACAGCTGGCGAAAACAGCCCCAAAAATTTTCTTCGGGGGCATTGCCCCAGAACCCCCATTTCTCGGGGGTGCTACCCCCAAACCCCCGCCGGGGGACCGTTGGCCCCCGGACCCCCCAGCCGGGGGGGATGGTCCCCCCTGGAACCTCGTGGGGGGACGATGCCCCCCCACACCCCCCTGCTGGGGTGACTGTACAGTCCACCTACATATCATATAAAACTGGGGTACAAACACGACTGATACAATATCATCTATGAGACTAGAAGATCTAGCTCCACAACCAACAGTTAGGATCTTATACTTTTGTATGAATGATTATTCTTGAAGTTAGAAGTTTAAGTAATTAACATTTTATGCATATTATGTTTCTTACTTTGATTGATGATATGAATAACCAAAAGAGTCCTATGGTCAATAAGAATATGCATAAGTAATAGAAGTCCTCCCTGAAACCTTCAATACTAATGCTTGTGACAAATTACCTGTGTGTGAAATAATCATGACCATACATGTTAAGTTTATTTAGGATCATAATGTTTTGATAGTATTGAGATTATACTAATGGATGTATGATCATGTATGAGATCTTAAGGATGACACTAGTGCACCCTTAAGCATGCATAGTGGTCCAGGATGAATATAAGTTCAAGGACAGGTAATCCAGGAAGCAAAGATCAAGAGGGAGAACACTCCAGTAGTTCCTGCAAGGAAGCAAAGATTGAGAGGGAGTCCACCCTACAACTAAATAAAGACAAGTATTTGAATTGTTATATATATGATTACTTAAATGATGTTGTTCAATCATGTACATGTTCCTAGATTTAGGATGTATATTATGCATTTTAGAAAAGGTTGCATTAATGGACAAGATACTACTAATATAGTAATGGGTAAGTGGCCTATGGTACTGTACACCATTCCATTGCTAGTTATCTAGAATGAAACCTCTTTGCTGTCATGTTGGGAGTTGTGCACACTCTTAACAATGTTTTGGTAGAGATGGAAGGCATCTAGAAAGTTATGAAATATGGATAAATGTTGTATTGAATCATTGGATAAGATAATTGCATGACTGTATGACATATGTATTTATGAGTAAGAATTTGTTCTGAAATATAGAAGATGTTTCTAATCATGCAATTGAACTTGTCTTGTAGGAAAGACCGTGTACCTACAAAAGAAGGACTACAACATTTGTCCCAGCAACAAAGTTGAAAGAAAACTATCTATTGAAGATACTTCGAGGAAGAAGTGATGGGACACATTTGCAGGAGCCATTCCAAGCATGGTGAGAGGAGGATCCTCCCCTTGACTGTGGATGTAAGCGCTGTGTGATGAGCATCAGGACGATGTTCCAATTATTGCTTTGGATATGCATCGGTTGGATGCTTTGTATGATCAGTTGGATCATGTATATTGATATGCATCAGTTGGATGCTTTGTATGATCAGTTGGATCATGTATATGTATATGCATCAGGATGATGCAGTGACGATAATCAGGATGATCATGTGTGATGAGTACTATTAACACCCAAAAAGTGCTCACTAGCTCATTCCCTTATTCACATGACCCATTTGTCCACTTTTCCACCATCTGAGCCTCTGAAGCCAACAAAAGGTCACCAAAAGACCTTAGTACACCCCTTTTTCCCACTCAAAAAGATTATTTTTCCTAAAAAAGCATAAAAAACCCTCAAAAAGGGTCCGAAATTCCCAAAAGTATTAAAAAGGGAATAAAAAATATTAATTTTATTCAAAAAAGGAAAAAGGAGGGAAAAGTACCTAAACCATGTTGGTCAATACCATTGGTTTCCACAAAACCACAAATGATATTCCCCACCACCAAAACCTATAAAAAGGTGGTAGGGGCTCCTCATTTCAGATCCATCCATATTCCTATCCTCATGCTGCCAAAATATCCCTTGAGTTTTTGGCCATTGTAGCAACCTTGGAGAAAGGACCCATTGGAGATTGGAGCTGCTCACCATTGGAGCTACTCAACAACCTTCATCACTTGGAGGTATTGTTATTGCAAGCACTTGCTTGCCCCCATTTTTCAATACAAAATTATTTCTTATGTTTCTTGTTCTTGTTTTTTAATTCAAAAATGCACATGCTAGTTTAGTTTAGTTTAGATTTAGTTTATTGTTTTTGCTTAATATTGAGACTGCTGCTACTAGTTAGCAGGTGCCCATAGCACTAAGCTTGGTTGCAAAACCAAGCCAACAAGTACCAGGATGATACTCTAGATGATATGCATCAGGACGATGCTATGATGATGATCAGGATGATGCATTACTTTCTAGGAATAGAGGTGTGGCAGAGTGCAGATGGAATCTTCCTTGGACAAGGGAAGTATGCAGTAGAGATTCTGAAGCGGTTCGGAATGTTGGATTGCAAGGCCATGGCCACACCTATGGCATTGAACCTGAAGCTTCTGTGTGATGCTTCATCTGATCCTGTTGATGTCACGGTGTATTGTCAGATGATTGGGTCCTCGATGTACCTGATGAACACGAGACCATATATTTGATTTACGGTCAACACATTGAGCTAGTTCCTGACGGATCCCAGAGATGTTCACCTGGTTGCTGTAAACCATATTCTAAGGTACCTGAAGGGTATGGTTGATTATGGGCTCAAGTATGATGCGAATCAAAAGTTTAACCTGGAGGGTTATGTTGATTCAGATTGGGCAGGCAGTGCTGCATATAGGAAGAGCACTTCGAGGTGTTGCTTCAGTATGGAATCATGTGTGATCTCTTGGTTTAGTAGGAAGCAGTCCTGCGTAGCACTAAGTACAACTGAAGCAGAGTATGTTGCAGCTTGTTCATCCAGTTGTGAGTCAGTATGGCCGAGGAAGCTATTGTTTGAGTTATTTGATCTCCCGTTGGATGCTACCTGTATCTTCTGTGACAACCAGAGCTATGTGAAGTTTTCAGAGAACCCGGTGTTCCATGACAGGTCGAAGAACATCGAGATCAAATATCACTATATCATGGATATGGTGCAGAGAGGAGTAGTGAAGCTCCTGTATGTTGCGACGGATGAGCAGATAGCCAATGTGTTGACCAAGCCGCTGGCCAGAGTGAAGTTTGAATACTTCAGAGAGAGACTTGGTGTACTTCAAATTGATATTCCTTCCAAGGGGAAGTGATGAGTCCGGAGAGACAGATGCACATGAGCCATTCTCACATAGTGGTAGGTAGGTCCTCCTATGGTGCAGATGTAAGGGCTGAGCCATTCTCACATTATGGTAGGTGTGTCCTCCCATTGTGCAAATATAAGGGTTGGGGCCATTCCGACATGGTCGAAGTGTGTCTTCCCATGGTCATTGATGTAAGAGCTGTGCCATTTGAGCATGGTTGAAGTGTGTCTTCCCATGGCTACGATGTAAGTGCTGTGCCATTCCTAGCATGGTTGAAATGTGTCTTCCCATGGCTACGATATAAGTGTTGTGCCATTCCTAGCATGGTTGAAGTGTGTCTTCCCATGGCTATGGATATAAGTGTGATGCCATTCTCGCATGGTTGAAGTGTGTCTTCCCATGGCATAGCTATAAGTGCCGAGCCTTTCACGGATGGTTGAAGTGTGTTTTCCCATGCCGGTGAATGTAAGTGCTGTGTGATGTGCATCTAGGTTGTGCTCCGTGGACAATGACGGTGATCTGAAGACGATGATGTGATAGTAGGGTACACAGGTTTTGCAGAGGCATGTAATCAGTCCTGAGATGCTCTTGCAGGTTTTGCGGTGGCATATGATTAGTCCTGAGAGATCTTGCAGGTTTTGTAGAGGCAGTGTAATCAGTCCTGAGGTGTCTTACTTGATGGCTTGCTCGCAGAGATGATGAAGACCTACATGGAGGCTAGGCCTACATCCAACATGAAAAAGGGCTAGCTCTGTAGAACTTCCTATGACGAGTAGATTAGAGATCGATTGAGATAGCAGCAGCAGTGACGATGATGCTCCGTGATCCAGTGACTATGATCCAGCTCCAGAATTGAAGACTTGTGCCGATATGTACTGATGACTTGTGTCAAGAGAATACCTTCCTAGTTAAGAGGGAGTGTTGATGTATTTGTAACTTCGAAAGATATTCACTTGTATATTGTATTTGTACTTTATTGTATCCCCAATGGAGATGTATTATTCCTCCGATTGGAAGTGTCGTCAGTTGTACTTGCATGTGTCGCAAGTTATATTGTAAGTGTCGTAACTTATATTTGATGGGTTATTAGACCACCTTGTTGGGGTCGAACCTGTATGAGTTCTGTGGTTCAAAGGGTTATTAGACCACCCTAGTGGGGGTCGGTCCAGTCAGCATTATGTTAAGTGGTTAAGTTGAGGCCAACCTAGTTGAGTAAAGGTCAAGTGAAAGTTAGTGTATAAATAGAAAGTGAGTCTCTCTCATTTTATACATTCTATTATTCACTCACTTCGCATTAGTGAGAAAAGAGGAGGATGCGCACAAGTGGAGGAGGAGTATGATGCTGAAGATATCTATCTCTTGGGTTTGATCATGGTGATCCTTGTATTGATTCTTATTCTATCTCTGAGGAAGTTGCGGGGTTTTTCACCTTCTTGGTTTTCCCCGGTGAAATGTTTTGTGTCTCTTGTCTCTTGTCTCTTATGCTTGATATGCTGTACATGTTGTTCTTTCAGTTAAGATCCTAGATCATATTGAATTAATGATAAAAAACTAACAGAAAATAGATACAATTTCATGCATTCATCATTAAAGACATGAAAATAGGAGGAATAGGCTAAGTTATATTAATAGGAAAGCCATGAAGAAATGTACATCAAAATGGATTAACCTAACATTGTTGCAGCATGATCATCCTCCAAGCTATCCTTCATTACCTTTGCAAGACTCTTAAGATCATAAGTTTGGTGTTTTCCAAGATCTCTTTTCCTCCTTTAGCTCATGGATGGCTCTCTTTAAGTAGGATTTGGGAGGCCAACCACTAAGAGGATATTATGGATCTAAGTGAGGAAGATGTGGATCAAGGATCTAAACCATGCCAAGGAGGAAATGTGAGATACAAGGATAATTTTGGGGGCGAAATTTAGCCCATGGGTTATTTTTCCATGTTTTTTTTCCAAAAAAAGATTCGCCAATTTGCATTTTTTGAAGCCCCGTTTTGCCCAATTTTGATGGGGTAAACTTTTTTCACTCTAAAAATTGCAAATTATTATATAAACTATATAAAATACTTAGAAATTGAAATAATATTAGAAATATATCGCCAAATATTTTATAGTTGACATTTTAATAATTGGTAAGATTTGCCAAGGTTTATACACTTTTAAATAAGTATGGGTCCTTAAAATTATCCCTAGACTGAGATAGGATTCGAAGGGGGGCCTCATCCCATGAAAATATCCTCGAGATCCAAGATCCAAAATATAAGGAAAAGGGTTATTTAGGTATTTTCGCACCCCTGTAACTAAGCAAAGCATGAAAATGTTGTAATTTTTGCACTCCCATAGGCATGCAGAACACGAAAATAAGGAATTTTCATGCCTTGCACCACTAGCAGGGCGTGAAAATATCTCTAGGAGGCCAAAAAATGGGTTTGGTGAAGTGGGATTCGATCCCTAAGATGTTGGATTTGCTTCCAAGTGTTACCACGGAAGGGAGAAACATGATGAAAAAGGGTCATAACATCCCTAGGAGGCACAAAAATCATGTTTCTCATGGTGATATGACATGAAGGCTCTCAATGGTACACAGTGTGACAATTTGAGGTGTAACAAAAGTATAATTGTGCAAACATTGTATTTATGGTAAATAGAGTTGTGTAAGTTTCTCATCTGGTGCTATTAGGGCTAATGAAATACTGGAGTTAATACATAGTGACGTGTTTGGACCAGTGTCGTTCCCTTCATGAGGAGGATCAAAATATTGCGTCTCTTTCATAGATGATTTCTCCATAATGACGTGGATGCATTTTCTAAGGAAGAAATCAAAGGTCTTTGAGAAGTTCCAAGAGTTCAAGGCTCTTGTAAATAATTAGAATGGTAAAAGGATCAAGGTGCTAGTAACTGATATTGGAAGAGAATTTTGTGGGAAGGTGTTCAACCAGTTTTGTAGATAAAACGATATAGATTGACAAAAAAAAAATCCATACACACCTCAACAAAATAGAGTTGTTGAAAGGATGAATAGAATGTTGATGGAGAAATCTAGGAGCATGCTCAATGGTGCATGGATCTCACAAGAACTTTGGGTATTCCATCGCTTGGGTATTCCATATGCTAAATGGTGCATGAATAGATTTTCATCGCCTGGGTATTCCATATGTTATAATATTTACAAAATTCCAAGAACAGGTGGTAGGTATTGTAACTATTTTTTATTCTTGGGTTATAGAAGAACATCAAGACTAGAAAAAGGGTTGAAAATCATGCTATGGAGTTCCATTAAGTGGCAAGGGCTAGAGGGTTGAGATTTAAGTTTTTTTATTGAGAAAGTAACATCCAATGCTTATCACCTTGTTGTTGTATTATGCCATAGCTTTATTCCTTTGTTCTTTTTGTTTGACTATAGCTGTGGGTTCTTAGAAATGTCTATTGTGGGTTTGGGACAATTCTTGGTCGAATGTTTTGCAGAAACCTGAAAGAACTATTGACTATTGAGGGTTATGTATGAAAATCAAAAGAATATAATAAAAGATTTTGACCCTTGCATATACATATTTTTAGTGTTTCATTGTTATTTTCTCATTCTCATTATTTTGTTACTTTTATGATTTTTCCTGTTTACATTTTATTTTGCGGCTTAATTGTTATAGTATTTATATTAAAAACAAATCAAATACATGTGATGAACGCATTTTAGAAACTGATTGTATATATTCCTAGACACTTTGTTTCTATATGATATTAGTTTCATTGTTGATTAGTTAGCTTGATTGTTATAGTCGTTGTTGTATTTAGTGAGTTTATTTTGAAAATACAATTTCAAAACGCAAAACCATTATATAAGTTAAAAAACAAACAAACAAATATCTTCACGTAAGGTGGCTTTTACTTAAAGCATTTGAAAGTATCACATTATGCCGTCTTTGAGTGTTGACCGGATTTTTGGTGAAATCATCAGTCAAGCGATTGTGGATATAAATACAAGGTTTCATTCATATTTCCTCTTTCTTATCCCACATGAAATCGAATACGTCAATCTTGAAATTTCCATTTTCTTGATCAATATGTTTTGGTGACCATATTGGGGAACAAATAGTTTCCATTTTCTTGATCAATATTTTTTGGTGACCATATTGGGGAACAAATAGTCCCTATAGTTTAAACAAAATGTGCCTTTTGTCCGACATTGCTTGCTATGTGCTTTCTTGAATTGTTTTGTTGGTTGTTTGCTTGGTTTTATTAACGGCTAAGAGTGCCTTGGTTTAGCTTGAAATTGCTTGTAAGATTTATATTACTGGTCAATAATTAGTTACCACAGTTGAGGTGGTTGACAAAGAGAATGAGCTTGATATCCAAAAGTTTTCAATAGCATTAGCATGATGCTAATTTGAAAGGCTACCTCTTTTGTGACAAGTTGATTAGTCGTTATTATTTTGATTTCCATAACCTTTCCATTTAAAATTCAACCAAATACTCTTTTCGAGTTTCCTAATCAAACTAGTATCACTTCTTGCCTTTGTAATTACATCTTTAATACCGTTGAGTCTAGGGAACAAGATAAAATATCTTATGGGGTTATCACCCATGATATTGATTCAAAGGAACAATGATAATTTTACAAAAGGTGATATCTCAATAATCTATCTCAACCTTAATATTTTGATGTATGAAAACCCTTGTTGTTCGTGCATAATAGGGGGGAAGTCCCTGAAGTTTGATTCCAGCTCTGAGGTAAGGGGAATAAATAAGGTTATTCAAAACTTGCATAAACAAGTTGTTCATTCCCCTTTTTATTATGAAATAGATTATTTAGTCACCCGATCCTTGTTCTTGAGAACTCTTCCATCCTTAACTTATAAGATTTATTCATTTGTCATCTCCATCTAGAATTCAACCTCTCATACAATTGGGAGTATGTACAAAAATTACATACCTGTTGCTTCTACTACAAATCTCAGGAAGTTAATAAGAAAATATTGTATTTTTGAGTTTGAAGAAGACACGAATTCCACCCATTAGCATGTACCATGGCCATTGAACCTAACGCATGCTATTACACCATTACCCAAGTTTAAGGATCATTTGCCTAAATTCTCATGTAATGACACGTGCACAGTAGATGAGAATCTTAATGTATTCTCGAATTTGTGTCATAACATAGGGGCCAATGACAATGGTACCTACATGCACCTCTCCATAAATTCCTTAGAAGAGAAAGTTGTGGCTAATTTCTTTGACCTACCACCCAAGGTCTTCTTTACTTGGGATGAGTTATTCTATTTGTTTAAATATTCTCATGAGAAACCACAAATATCCATAGATTGGATAAGATATTACAATAATCTCTCATATAACCGAGGAGAGACGATCAAAACCTTCAACTTGCATTTGACGAAGTTGTATAATTGGATTCCTGAGCTTATTAGGCTACATAACCAAGCTTCTCTGATGCATTATTACTACACTTTACTTCCCTCATACCATAACCACTTAGAGAAGAAGAATGTCAATGATTTCGGTTTGACCTTACAAACATGTTTAGAATATGAGGATCATTCCATGAGGATGGGTTTACTGCTTGTTTATCCAAACAAGCATGCACATATGAATGATTCCCTTCAATAAATGAAGAATATAAATAAAAGGGTGATTTCATTTAAAAGAAAAATAGTAGTCCATCTTGTATAATAAAAATTAGCACTCACTTCCCCTCAAGATCAACCTCAAAATGATCAACCCCGAACTCTTTTGATGCAGCCTTGGTGAAATTTATACGAGGACCATCATGATCCAAATACTTGTGAAATCATGAAAAGCACAAATTTTCTTTTGGCAAAAAAACAGATTGGGTTCTTAATGCCTTAGAATAGGTAGAAGATGGAGATTTATTGGTTGTTACTCTAGAAGTCAAGCACATAACATTAGAAATAAAAATAACGACTACACAAGAAATGTGTTTCTTTTGCTTAGAAATAGCTTGCAACTAATGTCGTTTAGAGTGTTTCTAAGAATACTTCCAATGCCTCTCAATAATAGTCATTCTCTTCTTTGTCTACTTTGGTCAATATGAATAACATTTTAAATGAGTTAGCCAAGGTTAGGGCTAATGCCACTTTGTTAGATCTGGATCGCACTCCTAAGCAAAGATAAAACAATAAGAAAATTTTAACTAAGGAGCCTCAACCCAAGAATACTTCCAAACCTTCAACCTCATCTACCAACTTGGTCTTGGAAAATGAAGAGAATTCAACAAAACTGAAGTCTTAGGACAATTTCTTCCCATCCTCCTAAAAACTCTCCATTTTATGTGTCAATGATTTTTTTTGATAAGATAGCACAATGTTGTCTTATTGATGGTGGGTGTGGACTAAATGATATGTTTAAGACGATTATGGAGGAGTTGGGATTGTCTTTCACCAATGAAAATCCAAGGAACATGCTATATTTTAACAAACAATAGAAATCTATGATCAAATAGGCGAAAAAATGTCAGTTTGGTGATGTGCACTCACCCTTAAATATGCACAAGTTGTAACATTCAAGTAATGGATGTTGGGGTGATTAATTATTCTATCATTCTAGGTAGGGATTGATAGGATTTAACTAGTGGTTACTATTTTATGGAAGGAACTCACATTATTATTCCAAAGGGTCCCAAGAATGTGATTGTCTATCGAGTGAATATGATTACTCCTTAAATTGAGAGCCTTCCTTAGTTTGTTATTGATTTGATCTTGGTATTTATTTCATCTTTACAAAAGAGGATATTGATTATTCAAATTTGGTTTCAACTAATGATTCCAATTATCATTTATGGAACATGCACTTTCAAGGTTCCTCTTCTAGCAATGTTAATGAAGGTGGAATTATTATCTTTGTGCTTTTGGGTAAGGTTCACTCCTTTTCGTTTAGGTCGAATTTTTATTGCACAAACAGTGTAACTGAATTTGAAGCATTATTATTTGGGTTGGAAAAGGAATTTAACTTGGTCTGCAAACATTTGACCACATTCAGTGAATCTAAATGAACTATAAACATGGTTAGATAATTTTATATACCTTCTAACAAGCAATTAAGGGAATATACTAAATTGGTATGGGAATTGATAGAGATATTTTCCTATTTCAAATTAACATATATCCATAGGGGGGTGAATTCAATTGTTGGTAACTTGGTTTCTTATGTAGCAAGACCTGATAGACAATTACTATCTATGAGACCTAATTGCACTATCATATCCCTTTACCTATCTTATGTCCTTGATAATGAGAAGTCTTGGCAGGTTTTCACCAATGATGAAAGAATAAGAGATTTCCTAACTGATGAACAAGATAATCCAACTAAAATCATAAATTTAGAGGAAAATAATTTTCCTAAAGGTTTAGCTCTTTTGGGAAATTCATTCTTTTTTGTTGATGCAAGGGTGTGAAATACACTAGTCAAGGAGGAATTAAAATGAAAAAATAGGGGACACCATACATATCAATTTTGGGTCAAAAGAAGAGACTAAAATAGTGCATGTCGGAGCAAATTGTTCATATTTTGAAAAAATAAAATTTACATCTCTCCTTCATGCATTTCATGATGCTTTTGCATGGTCATATGCATATTTGCATTGGTTTGACCTTGGCATTATTCAACACACAATTCTAATTAAATAATGACCATCCATGTCTATCAGAGACATAGACCAACCAATATTTCCCTTGAAGCCACTATTCAATTTTTTTTGTTAAATTGCTTGCTACTCATAATATTTCTAGTTAAGTATTCTGAATGGGTGGGGAATTTAGTTCGTGTTCGTAAGAAAAATGGAGACATTCAATTATGCATAGATTTCCATGCCCTTAACAAAGAAAGTGTGAAAGATAACTTTCCTCTTCTAAATATGGAATTATTCTTGCAACAAGTTTCAAGATATCAAATGATGTCTAGCCTCAATGAATTTGCTTGGTTATAACAAATTCATCTCAAGAAAGTGGACAAATATAAAACCACCTTTACCACAAGATGGGAAAATTTTTCTTATCAATGCGTGTTGTTTAAGCTTGTTAACACCGGAGATACCTTCCAAGGATCCATGCATGTGGCCTTTGATGATCAAATTGGGGTTATTATATAGATGTATCTTGATGATCTTACTGTTCACTCCAAGTTACGACTGGATCATTTTGATCATATTAAGAAATTTTTCTTGCACTATAGAAAGTATGGCATGCCACTTAATCCTATGAAGTCTATTTTTGGTGTTTCTTGTGAGTTTCTTGGGAACATTGATCAAACTTAGGTATTAGCATTGATCCTAAAAGGGTATGGGATATTCAGAATTTTCCTATTCCTTCTTGAAAAAAGGGAGTTCAATATTTTATGGGAATATTAATTTTGTTTGTAGGTTTATTCCTAACTTTGCTAGGATGGTTAAATCAATGCATAACCCGTTGAATGGTAACCGAGCAGTTTCTTGGAATCATGATGCTAAAAAATATTTTGTAGAAATTAACAAATATATCTCTTCTGCACTTGTGCTTGACAAGCCCGACTTTACAAAAGACATAATTATTTATACTAACTCTAATGAACAAGCCATCCCATCTATCGTCATTCAAAATGACGGGGAAGGTTTTGAGAAACCGATAGTATTTACTGGCCAAAGTATTTCAAATGCTTCCCTAAAGTTTACTTTAATTTGAAAACATGCCTATTCTATAGTTAAGGACATTGAAAAATTTATACATCATTTCCTTTGTAAGCATACATAAGTAAAAATTTCTTTTCCTATGGAAATGTTTTTTCTATCCCAAACATATCCTTTTGAAAAATTAGTACAATGGATTACTAAAATTAAAATGCATGATATTTCCATTTCCACAGCCCATGCCATTAATGTTGGGTCTTAATACCAATTAAAACAGGTTTTCAAATTGATTCATGTAGTTTAACACATTAAACATAAGATAATGGAACACAACACATTAACACGTTACATAGAAATTACCGTGGAAACCTCTCTCTTGGAGGAAAAACAAAAAACCAGTGAGATTTCACTCAATTATTAATCAAGAACTTAAACACATTTGTTTACAACCATTACTTAATAGAACACAAATCACACTTCATTACATGACCATGCTACACACTACTTTGTTACACAATCCATTACATCTTATTTATAGATGCAATAAAAACCAATTTTGGATTAATGACAATTCATAACTTCTTAACCACTTTCAGTTATTATGTTACAGTTGACTTGATTGGATCAACTTTGGTCGATTTCTCATTAATATTTAAATCGATCCATCAACGTCCCATCAACCAGTCTTTTTCCATTGAACAAACAACTATTTCGGTTGGTTGACTGACCATAATTCCCTCATCTATCACCTACAAATCTAGACAACTAATACCAATCGACTATCAACTTTGCCAGTTTATCCACATGCAAAGAATATAAAATTCCCAACATTCTCCCACTTGTTGTCTTCTTTGCATAAAATGGAGATTCAAAACTTTAGTTCACTTTAGCAAGGATGACAAGCCCATTGTTTCCCTACACCAGAAAATATTTTCTATTCTTACTGTCTTAATCAATGAGTCTGCAACATTCTTCACTTTGTCTACCTTTTCCAGTAACACTTTCTTTTTCTCCACCATCTCCCTCACAAATTGGTATTGAACATCAATGTGTTTCATTTTTGAATGATATGCTAGATTCTTTGCTAGGAAGATTGCACTCTAATTGTCATAATCCAACATAACAACATGTTGTCGAACCCAACATCTAAACACAACTTCTACAACCAACAAATTCCTTACATGCATGAGTAGATGCCATGTATTCAAACTCATAATCAACAATACGATAACATATTGCCTCCTATCCATCCAATTGTTTGCTCCACTAAATAACTTGAACACATATATGCTAGTCAACCATCTGTGGTTGATATCTTCATCCCAGTTAGAATCGACAAAACCATGTACATTTATTTCCTTGTTGTCCTCAAGTTTTCCTCCATAACAGATTGCATAATCCCTCATGTCATGTAGATACTTGAATACTCTGTTAACTACGGTCTAGTACCCTTTTCCATGCATCGACATGTACCTTCTCAATACTCTCACTGCATGGGAAATATCAGGTTTTGTACAAACCATACTACATTAGACTGCTTACAACACTAGCATAGGTCACATGTAACATGTACTCCTTTTCTTCTTGTGTCTTAGGGAACTATTCAACAGATAGTTTGACTCCCACAATAATATGGACCTTGACCGATCGATTCTACTGCATGTTAAAATTATTCAAAACTATCTCAACATATTTCCTTTGACTTAACCAGAGCCTTCTACCATGATCTATCTGAATTTCCATTTCAAGAATGAAATTTGTTGCTTTGATATCCTTCATGTCGAACTTGGAGGATAACTACAGTTTCACCTCTTTTATCATATCCATGTTATTCTTGAACAACAACATGTTGTCGACATATATGGAATGACAACCAACTTTCTTCCCAGACACACAGTGATCATCCAGAGTTCTCATAAACCCCACCCGTTAGATATACATGTCAAACATTTGATACCACATCTTGGGTGATTGTTTTAGAATGTCGAGAGATTTATTGAGCTTACAAACCAACTCCTTTTCTCCTTCCATTGTAAAACCTTCAGGATGCTTCATATAAATATCTTCTTCAAGATCACCATGAAGAAATGTTGTATTTACATCCATCTATTCTATCTCAAGATCAAATGTCATAGCTAGAAACACAAGCACCCTTATGGAAGTTATCTTAGCAACAAGTGAGAAAATTTCACTGAAATCGACTCCCTTGACTTGGGAATACCCTTTCACTACCAGTCAAACCTTGTACTTCTTGACTTTCTCTTATGCATTTAACGTTTTCTTGAACACCCACTTACTATCGATGGGTTACCTTCCATTTGGTAAGCCGACTGGATCCCATGTTTCATTCCTATTCAAGGAATCCATTTCTTCTTCCATAGCCCTTTTGTAGAATTTACCCTTTGTCGAGTCGATCGCTTCCTTACTGACTTGGGATCATCTTCTATGGAAGATAGCACAAAAGTAATGCAAAGGTCGGGTGGACTATACATGTTTGGTTGTTTCCTTTCTCGACCATACCTCCTTACACCTGGAGTTTATTGTTCCACCTCTTTGTTGGATTTAGTTGACTCAAATAAATCAAGACTTTCATCATTCATTTCAAACAATTGCTTTTCTGGTTTTTCTATTTTAACATCTTCATCCCTGGAAGTTCCTTCGAATTCTCTAAATATAACATATTGATTACAAACTTCCTTCCTTGTCACTGGTTTCCATAGCTTATACCCTTTCACTCCATCTTTGTATCTAATGAAGATGCACTTCTCCTACTTGTAGTCGATTTTAGTTCTTTTCTCCTTTTGGATATGCACAAAGGAATCACACCTAAATACTTTGATATGTAATATGAGTCTTCTTACTAGCCCATGCCTCATATGGAGTCTTATCAACTATATCCATTGATGGTGACCTATTCAACAGGTAACATGTTGTGTCGACTACCTATGCCCATAATTCTTGTGTGATTCCTAAACCACTGAGCATGTTTCTTGCTTTATCCATTGGCATTATGTTCATCCTTTCAACAACACCAATCTAATGAGGAATTTATGGAGTTCTATTTTTCCAAACTATATCGTGTTGTTTATAGAATTGGTCGAATGCTTTTCCACATAATTCTCCTCCATTATCAGTTCTTAGCACCTTGATCTTTTTACCAGTATGATTCTCCACAAGAGCTTTGAACTCTAGAAAATTCTCAAAAACCTCATATTTCTTCTTCAAAAAATACAATTATGTCATTTTAGAGAAATCATCTATGAAGAAATGTAATACTAAGATCCTCCTAGTGAAGGGAGAGATATAGGGTCAAACACATCACTATGTATTAATTCCAGTATTTCCTTAGCCCTAGTAGCACCAGACATGAACCTTACATGACTCAAATTACGATAAATACAATGTTCACAGAAGTCAACTTCTTCAGAAAAGTTAGGGAAACCTTCATCCATACCTTTACTATGCGTAGAACGAAGACCTTTTTCACCTATATGTTCCATCCACTGATGACATAGCATAGTCGAGTCGACTAGACAAGAAAATTTTCTGTTAGACTTAGTGCATTCCATATTAGAACTTTCGTCAGTTTCTATTCTTCCCAATAGCTTATACAAGGTCCTAGTCTAGAATCCTCTCATCAGTACCATCTCTCCTCGCACCATCTTCCACATATATTTATCAAATACAAACTGCACACCTATATTCCCAATCTTACTTACTAATACCAGGTTTCAGGACAAACCTGAGATGTGCATCACTCCTAGAAGTGTTCCTATTCTTTCATCGTTCAGCTTTAGTCGAAATTTTCCTTGTCAGACTATCTTGGTTGATGAGACATATCCTAGTAGTACATCACACCATTGATCTGATCATACTCATATAACCACTCTCTATGAGGTGTCATATGATATGATACACCAGAGTCGATCATCCAAGAGTTGCGATCCGACTGTGTACTTGAGGAGGCCAAATACACATCACCTTTCTCTTATTGCGAATACTTACCATCATTCGACTAACCTTCCTTAGAACCTTTTCATTTCTCAACTTCTATCAACTTACAATTTTGTCAATATTTACCAAATTTTCCACATCATGAGCATGTTTTCGTTGTTGGAATAGGGACACGAGTTTTAGATCTACCGATCGACTTTGATCTTCTACTAGAATTTTTTCCATTTCCTCTTCCTCCTGGTCGACCTCATATTGTCAAGGCATCATGGGTTGTACCTTCCATGTTCTTTAATCTCATCTCTCCTAACAAATGGGATGTGACCACATCAATGATATTCAATGTGGTACTATTACTTCCAATAGCCTTGATTAGGATATCCTAGGAATCTGGAAAAGAACCGACAGATTGATACATTTTCCCTCCTTGGTGATTTTAATATCCACAGACAACAATTGAATGATAATAGTGTTGAATGCGTTCATGTGCTCCATAACTGATTCACCTTCACCCATCCTAAGAAGATACAACTTCTTCCGAAGAAAAAACTTGTTAACCAAAGATTTTGACTAGTACAATTTCCCTAGATTTTCCCATAGCTTCTTTGTAGTGTCTTCTTCTCATACATTCAACAATTTAGAATTTTCTAAAGACAACTAAATTGTACTCCTAGACTTTCTGTCTATCTTCTTCCAGTATTCCTTTGACACACCTACTAGATTCATTCCTAGGTTGACTGCAATCCATTGCTATCAATAACTATGAATCAAAATTAAACTTCCAAAGCTCAAAATTTTGTCCATTAAACTTTTCAATTTCTATCCTCAACGCATTAGCCATTATAACTATGAATCAATGCTTCTAGAAGGCTCCCACTATAACATGTATTCCCTAGATCTAGGACCAAGCTAAAAACCTTAGCAACAAAGGCACCCTCTTGCAGCCAAATATAGCTCTAATACCAACTATTGGGTGTTAATAACGATTACAACATGTTTGCAAATTGATTCATATAGTTGAACACATTAAACATAAGACAATGGAACACAACACATTACACATAAATTACTCTGGAAACCTCTCTCATGGAGTAAAACCAACAAACCCGTGAGTTTTCACTTATCTATTAATCAAACACTCAAAATAGGTGTTTACAACCATGAATTGCTAGACAAAAAATCACACTTCATTACATGATCATTCTACACACTACTTCGTTACATAATGCATAGACATTATATCTTATTTATAGATGTGATACAACCAAAAAATCATTAATGGCGATCCATAAATTCCTAACCACTTTCAATATTGTGTTACAACCGACTTGATTGGGTCAACTTTGGTCAATTTCTTGTTGATATTTCAATCACTCTATTGACTTCCTATTTACCATTCATTTTCCTTCGATAAAAAAACTATTTCGGTCATTCGTCCGACCAGAATTCCACTATAAGTCGCCTACAAATCCAGTTGACTATCGAATTTTCCAACCGATCCAAATGCAAAGATTATAAAAATCCCAACAATTAAGGTGAAGGATTTATCCCTTCATATTCCTCAACATATTGAGTCAGATACTAGTCCTAGATAAGGTAATGATTCCCTATCAGCTTTATTCTACATCGAGAGCGATAATGTTGATATGATGGATCACCCTTGGTATAAAAAAATTGTGTATTACTTGAAGCATGACCACTTCCTTAGAAATATAGAAATTCACAAGCATAGAAGACTAAGTTTAAAAGCCTCAAAATACCTTATACTATTATGTTGCATCAATTAAAATATTGCTTGTAGAATACTAAATGTTTTGCATGGCATAGTTGTTGACATAATCCACATCAGTGGGAATTTTGTAGTAAGGATAATTTCCCACAAGATCCTTCGAACAGGGTATCACTGGCCTTCTATTTTCCAGGATTCTTAAAATTTGTGGGATCATATGATGCTTTCCAATACGAAACTAGGAGAGATAAATTATCGGTATTTCCTTTGAAATCTATAATTCCTTCTTTCCCTTTTGCTAAGTGGGATTTGGATTTCGTTGGAGCTATCAATCCTCCCTCCTCTTCTAGACATATACTCATCCTAGCTAATACTGATTATTTTACCAACTAGTTAGAGGTTTTACCTTTAAAGAATGCAATTGATGATCATGTAATCTCTTTCCTAGAGAACAATATATTTTCCATTTTTGTGCTACCGTTGGGAATCATTTTGTATAATGGACTTGCTTTTATCTCTAGGAAATTGACTCATTTCTGCACTAATTTTGGAGTAAAACATTCAATTTCATATTGATACTATCCTCAAGGAAATGGACAGGCTGAGTCCACCAACAAACAACTCATAAAGATACTGAAGGATATTATATAAGACAACCCTTGCAAATGCCACATATCACTACCTTATGCCTTATGGAAAGATCAAACCACATCTAGCATCGACATTGGGGAAACTCCTTTCCAATTACTGTATGGTCAAAATTCCATTATTTTAGTACAATTACAGGTAGATTCCTTTCATCTTTATTTTCAGTCATAGGAATTGAAAGAAGATGACTTTTAATAGATATTTCATACACCGCTTTCACCAGAAGAACATAAAAAACATGCTTTAGAAAAATTAGAGAAAATGCAATAGCCAGTTAAAAACTATGAAAAAAAGGACAAGGCATGAACATTTGAGATTGGCTAGAAAGTGTTTTTGTGGGATTCTACTCACTGTGGAAAATATAAGCACTCATAGTTTCAAAATTTGTGGTATGGACCATATGTTGTTGCCTCATTGCTGGGAAATAACTGTTATCTTCTAAAGGATTAAATTTATAGGATTTTGTCTTACACAAATGGATCTCATTTGATGTTGTATTATGACCTTGAATCAGGGTCCCATCTATCACAATGAATACAAGCATCGACTGTAGTTTTGATATGTAGTTTCATTGAGTTACTTGTTTACTTATGTTTGTTCATTAATTGGTTGATTTTATTTTGTTTAGTTTGATTTTCACTTGATATCATTGTTAATTTATTTCACATTTTTTTTATTATTTTATTTTCAAATTTAGATTTTCCCTTACAATTTGTTTGATTACCTTTTGTTTTTCTTATGGTTTTTCTTACATACAATTCCCAAGTTGGAACTATAATAAAGTTTGATGGATAAGAGTAAGTTACTTTCTTCATGATCAAATGGCTAATTTGAAACCCAATATGGATGCAAGTATGCTGACAATGACAAGTGATATCAACATCGATATTCTTCAAAGATAGATCTTGACGCAAATATCTTTGTCCACTATAAGAGGATTCTTGTCATTGGAACCTGTTCAGACTGTCCCTTTTTCTCTACTTATTCCTTTATCCATCCTCTTGAATTATAGTCATATTTAGCATTCTTTTCATCAAGATCATTGTTTGTTTCATTTTCCTTAATAATTGAGCTTGCCATCTTGACCCATTATTCAATTCAATGTGGAACACTTTATCTATATACCAAATATTTATGGGTTTGGCCTATTCCAAATATCCCTCCCAGTGGAGTCACCATTTATTGATTATCTAGATGGATATCGGTGGCCACCCATCTATTCCACTGGCTCAAAACAGTTTCCCATTTTTTCCAATTTTCTAGTAATTTTTCTACAGTTTTTCTAGTCCCAAATTTTCGGGGCCGTTTTGAGGCCCTAAACGACATTTTTTGGGAAACCTTGGTCTGTGTATCTCATGTTTTTTATGGTCCTCGGCGTAGTCCTTGGATAGATCTTTCCAACGGGCTACCGAGCACCTCAAATGGAGATCGTATGCAAAAGTTATGACCCCGAGAAGTTGACTGTTCAACCAACCACCTTGGGGCTGCAAACTTTGTGACGGTTCATCTTCTAGGGTTAGGTTTTGGATGTTTGGGATTCTTTCCCTCATGCTTATGATAAATAGTCCCTTTTGGGCTCTCTTTGTATTCATCTTGGCATGGATGAGCATAGCGGCCACATCTCTTCTCAGAGATAGCTACCACCATTCTAGCTATTGTATTTTACAGTCTGTTCTATTTCCGCTATTTAATAGAATATGTGGTTACTGTATCACTGTGTTCTTTGCAATATATCTCTTTATTTGGTTTTGTATATGCTATCTTTTGTTTCGTTCCCACATAAATCCGGATCAGTTGAACCTATAAATGTTGGAATATTCTCACCATCATTTTTGTATTTTGCATGCCTGCATGCATCTAGTCATCTGCATGCATTTGCATGCAAATGCATGCATCCATTCATCAGTATGGTAGTCTCCCAACACCTAGTCCTTATTTTTCAGCCCCCAGGAGCTTGTTTCTACTCAGTTTTATCCCTCCTAACCACTGATGCGCCGACCTTGTTTTCATCACTGGAGAACATGTGCGCCTTCTTCCACATATTTATGAGTTACTTCAGTTAGTTAGTTGGTTGATGACTCAGTTCTTTGATTCAGGGGATGATTGATCAGTTAACTGACTGAAGCACTTATATAGGCACCTACTGAGACTAGTTTGAGCTCTACTGACTACTGGAATCTCCTCGTGCGCCCACATTGGAGTCTCCTTCCCTACATCAGTGCCCATGCACTCAGTTAGACTCATTTGACTGACTAGTTGACCTTTATGATCACTGCCACTGGTTTGGATGATGTCTCCAATGCTATCCAAGCTACACACTAAGGATAATTTGAATGACCTTAGTGGCACTCGAATCTCATTCATTGTACTCAGTTATTATTCATTTTTACAGAGTGCCAGCTTATAGCTGATGTATGATACAACAATTTTTCTCCATTTTCTGTGTAATGAGTGATTATTGAATCAACATTTCTTCTTCTTCTTTCTGCACTACATGAGTAAATTCTAGTGATTTCTACTACTACTGAGTGATCCTATCTCTAAAATATTACATGGTATCCGAGCTGACATCAGCTATTCGAATTGCAGCAGCAGTAGTTGTAGCAATTCCTTGAGCAGCTGTATTTCATTGAGCACCAGAATCCTCTGAGTTTCCACAACAAATCCTGGTGCTATTGCCTTGAATTCACTGGAGTAATCCATTGGGGTATATCCAGGTGTGAAGGACTTAGTCACATGTTCTTCGTGTCCTAAGGCAATGTTCAATTCGAATTGCAGCGATTCTTCTTTTCATAATTCTCATTTGTTTTGCAAGAATCTCCCTCCCTTAGCTTCGAATTCTTCAGTATCATGGATCTCAAGTTGAACTCATTCAAATACTTCGAATGGAAGGCTAAAATGAACTTATTCTTGATGTCGAAGAGTCTTTCCAGAGTGGTGAATGGCTCTGCAATTGAGCCCACTAGTGCAGTAGATAAATCTAAGTACTTAGACAAGCTTGATGAAGCAGTAGGACTGTTGCTACTTAGAATTTCTAAATATTTTCACTTTCATGCTATCGATTTGAAGACTCCAAAGGAGGTTTGGGACAAGATAAAATCCCTCCTTGGACAGAAACATGATTTGAAGGGGCATAAACTAGAATATGATCTCATATCCATGAGCCCAAGCAGTTTCGAAACTATCACTGAGTTTCTCAACAAATTCAAGAACTTGATTTCATAGTTGAAGAGGTATGGGATTGAGAAGGAAGAAAAACAACTCATCCTTTCCATTTTGTCGAAGCTAGGCCCTTATTATTCAATGTTTGTTTTGACCTTCCAGTCAGCAATATTTTCCATTCCAAAATGGAAGTTCCCTTCACGTGAAGAATTCATCTAATCTCTAACTCTTGAGGAGGAGAAGCTAGTACACATGGGAGTGATAAAAAACAAGTTGGATTCAGCTCTTGCAGCCACTGAGATGAGAAGATCGAATGGGAAAGGGAAACAAAAATATTCTAATAGAAATTTGAATGATACAAATCAGAAGGAGGATCCCATATAGTTAGATGGAGCCTCGAATCCTAAGAAGGACAAGCACACTTAGAAGGGAAAATCAAAGTGCACATATTGTACTCGAGGATATCACCTTGATAGCTCATGTATGAAGAAGACCATAGATCTCATGGCTTCACTTCTTGAAAAAAATAATCTCCCAGTACCTGCATGTGCTAGAAAGAAAGAGAGTGAACCATCTGGATCTGAGAACAAAGAGAGATGCCATGCCCTCATGGTAGGTGCATCAACTCAATCCTCCTTTATCATAGATTGAGGAGCATCTAGGCATATGTCTTCCTCCAAGAATCTCTTCACTGGATTCGAAGATATTATTGGACCATCCATTATGTTGGGGAATGATTATGAGGTCTCCTCTGAGGGGATTGGTAGAATCAAACTAGATCATGGATACTACTCGGATGTACTCTATGTCCCCACTCTCACTACTAATCTACTTTCAGTATATCAGATGACCCATACTAGAGAGCCCAAGAGGGTGATCTTCTCACCAAATGAGGTCGAAATACAAGACATGGTATTAGGTTCTACCATTGCAAAAGGTGTTGCAAATCATAAGTCAAAACTGTATGAGTTCTCCCACTTCTTACCTCTCTCAAAGCAATCTACTCTTCACACTCATGCAAATGAAGAGAGTAGATTGTGGCATGAAAGATTTGGGAATCTTAACTATCAATACTTGCAAGACATGCATACTAAAGAGATGGTTGAAGGACTTCCCAAGATCAAGTTTGCTAAGGGAAACTGTCATGGTTGTTTGATTGGCAAGCATCCTGAGAAGAAATTTGAGAAGGGGAAGGCAAGGAGAGCCTCTCATCCTCTAGATATGATTCATAGTGATGTTGCAGGGCCATTTCCAGACCTATCTTTGAACAAGGAAAGATTTATTCTTACTTTTATTGATGATTATTCCAGATTTACATGGGTATACTTTCTCAGATTAAAGTCAAAAGTATTTGGATTCTTTAATTTTTTCAAGTCGTCTGCAGAAAATTTTTCAGATAGAAAGATCAAGGCCATTCGCATTGACAATGAAGGTGAGTACATCAAGGGTGACTTTCAAACCTTTTGTGTTGAAGAGGGTATTGAGATGCAACATATTGTTCCCTATATATCACAATAGAATGGTGTTGCTGAAAGGAAGAACAAAACATTGAAAGAAATGGCCACCTGCATGCTAAAGTCGAAAGGGTTGCACCCTAGTCTTTGGGCAGAAGCCATTAATTGTGCCTCCTATCTTCAGAACAAAGTTCCTCACAAAGGACTCAAATACATGAATCCTTTCGAAGCATGGATGGGATACAAACCTGATGTGTCTCATCTTAGAGTATTTGGATCCAGAGCATGGGCAAGGATTCTAGATAAGAAAGGGAGAGCCCTATATCCCCAAAGCATAGAGTGTATCATAGTGGTTTATGCATTGAATGAAAAGGCCTACAAGCTTCTTGACCCTTCTACTATGACCACATTTCTTGATAGGAGTGTACAGTTTGAGGAATCGCCTCTTCATGATGCTCATCTTGTTGAGCAAGAGATATTTCCTACTACATCTCCATTGCTTGATGAGCTCCAAGAGAGAAAATCTTCATCACATGACAGTTCAGATTCAGAGTATGAGAGTGATGATGATGAAGAGCGAATGCTAGATACAGATCCACAAGAAACCTGAAGATATAGCAACTAATTTAGAAGATGAGCGAATGGGAGATCTAGTTCCACAAGAACCTAATGATCTCTCAACTAATGATCCTCCTCTTCCGAGATGGGAAGTCACTACTCTTAGATCTGTCAGAGATCTTGTTGGTGATCCAACTAATCGACAAAGAACCAGATCAGATTATAAGAATGGAAGGTTTCATCCTTCTCACATTACTGATCCATTTCAGGTTGATCGATCCTTCTTGGAAAAGAAGGACACTTGCCTCCTTCCGAGGTGAGCGATGATATGCTACATTAGCATCCTTCAGTCTATTTTGAGGGAGGGCTTTCTTCCCACTGGGTTTTCCCTCTTTCCTCTTTTATTATTTAGATTGTTGTACGGGGTGACCTTTGGTATCAGTCACCAGGGCCCTACTTTTCAGTTTTCAGTTACTACCTCATAGTATAGCTTGCGGAGGGGTGTTGGAATATTCTCACCATCATTTTTGTATTTTGCATGCCTGCATGCAATTATGCATGCATCTAGTCATCTACATGCAAATGCATGCATCCACTCATTAGTATGGTGGTCTCCCATCACCTAATCCTTATTTTGCATCCCTTAGGATCCTGTTTCTTCTCAGTTTATCCCTCCTAGCCACTGATGCGCCCTTGTTTTCATTACTGGAGAACATGTGCGCATTCTTCCACCTATTTAGGAGTTAATTTAGTTATTTAGTTGGTTGATGACTCAGTTCCTTGATTCAGGGGATGATATATCAGTTAACTGACTGAAGCACTTAGATAGGAACCTACTTAGACTAGTTTGAGCTCTACTGACTACTTGTTGTGAGGAAAATGCACCTATAGTTCAGAGGAGAAACTACCAACTTACGGTGATAAAGATAGACTTACAAGCATTCTTGCAAGTACAACAAATAAATGAAGAGATTAGGGTTTAGATATGTAGGCACCTTATTGTTGGAGAGAACTTCCCGCAGGCATTTAGGAAGCTGCTAATTTTGGGAAGGATAACTAATTTTGGAGAGAAAGTACCAATTTTGGCGGTAAGACAAAGATATCGCCGTAGCACAAATTCCGGCGGGAATCCACGGCGATAGGTACAGAAAAGTCAAGCATGTGGTACAAAGAAGAGGCCGAAGGGAGAGCTCAACCACCGCAATAAAGGCGCCGGAGATGAAGAGAGGGTTCAGCTACCCTCATTAAAGAAGAAGGACCACAGTCAGCGTTGCTTGATCCAAGAAGAAGCGACGGGCCGATGCATTGAAGACTAAGGACTGCAGGAAGCGGCGACGAGACAGAAGGCGGCCATGGAAGTACAGCCAGTTGACTGTAAGTGGTTAGGGTTGAGTCACTGTTGGGGATAAGGCCCACAGTTTTGTAACTGCGATGAGACCTTCGGGCCATCTATATATAGTAGTCTTTTTATAGGATAAGGGGTTGGCCACATAGCGATAGAGACATCAGGTAGATGCTAGTCAAGTCTTTTGTTGTTGCAAGCCTGAACATCCCTGAGACGACAAGGGCCGACCTGTTGAGAGAGTGCAATCCGCAGGGATTGCGAGAGGAAGAGAGTGCACTGTAAAGGCAAGAAGAGAAAAGAGGTCTATAGAGAAGGGCTCCCACTGAGGTGGAGTTTCCCAGAAGACCCCTGTTGTAAAGAGTGGAGCGGAGCTGTGTTTATTCCCCTGAGTTGTAAGCAAGAACCGCAGTTCCCCTGGGCGTAGTCTTTGCCCTGGGAGTATCAATGTGCTTATCTAAGTAGCACTATTGTAATTGTGTAGCCATTGATCTCATTCACGTGTTTGTGCTATATATATGAATGCTTCAATCTGTTATAAGTAATGTACATGGTCGTCAGTTAACTTCTGAATGATGCATAACAATTGCGATAATCATAGCTAACCTCTTTGCGAACTAGATAATTGTTAAACAGAGGTTAATGTGCGAGTAAGAACTGAATATGAGGCATGAATGGTTTATTTAGACATTGCACAAAGTAATGTTCTACCTAGTTACGTGTTGCGAGATATCAAGGGTCGAGTTCATTAGCGAGGGTTAGGCTTGTAGGCTGAATGCTGTTGCTAAACTGCAGTACCAGGATAAGGATAGCTAAGACCACCTATTAACCCAGGAAGCGGTCAAAGTTCGCTTGCCGCAGGAACTAGAAGGGGAAGATATCGCACCACGATACCTTGGGTATCGCTAGACGGCTTCACATAGGGAAAGACTTATCGCATTCCCTGCATACCGCGATAAGACAGAGGCGTAGCCGGAGTAATGGAATGAGATAGATAGCTTCTGTGAAAGGGGTTAAGGAGGGTTTAACCACCCTGGATGCCTCGGAACTTGGCTGAGGACACTTGAGTCTTCTGCCTCCCATTAGAATCACTTCGGGTGAGACTTCAGGTTGCTTCTGCGACCTGTTGCCGAAAGGGCCAGTGAGCTAAGGGTTCTGTTGGTCTAAAAGATTACCGCCAACCCGGGTCTGTCCAGAGAGAAAGGATGAAAGATCAACAAATGGTTCCGTTGCCGGTTTGAACACATTGAGCTGATGTTCTGTTGGCATCCTACCAAGCAAGAACTTAACCAGTGGGTTGAGTCAAAAGAAAGAGAGTTTGCTGCAAAAGAAAACAAGAATCCTAGACTGAGCACTGAGGCTTGGCTACAGAAGCACATTTTTACAGATCTTCACGAGATATTCTTCGTAACTTATGCTATTGAGTTATATGGTTGGTTATCAAAGCTTGTTGACAACAGCGGTGTCAAGAAGAGTCGAGAAGTTGTCTGGACAGCAGAGCTGATTCCGACCTTGAAAGGTGTCGATAACCCCATCTCACGCGCAGTAGAATTCTGGCTTACGAGTCTGCTGGAAGGCTTCATCACAGAGTTCGCGGTTGATCAGAGAAAGAGTTTCAGCGCAGCAGAACGGTACTTCTTCAAGGGTTATCGCGGTAAGTACCTAAATTCTCTAAGTCTGTCCATTAAGCAATTACTATATGAAAAAGGAGTACTGGATATACTCTCAGATGAATAGTAGCATGATATTGTAATGTCAGTAGACTCTGAAAGTGATTACGAGTATCTTGGACATACACGTAGTGGTAAAAGATATAGAGTCAACGATTCATCTTCTTCTGAAGAAGACAGCTCAGATCACCCGAGACAGCAGAGTCAGAACCCTAGGACTCCTCAAAAGCCAGTCGGAACTCAGAATAATCCCGCAGGAACCCCGTCCAGTAGCTCTTATACAGCGAATACTACCGCTACACCCTCCACATCTACACAGCCGAGTGGTAGTCATACAGCAAACCAGAACCCACCATCTAGAAACAGAATGGGAGATGATATGAAGCTACCAACATTCAAAGGTACAGGGTCGGAGGACCCTGAGCAACACTGGTTCTTATGCGAAGCCATATGGACCATTAAGCAAATACAAGATGATAATGTCAAGCTTGTCCAGCTGGCCACCACATTTAGAGAAAGAGCATTAACTTGGTATATGAAGTATACCACTGGCCATAACAGAACGCTTGCACAGGTTAGAACTGCTATGATTAAAGAGTTTAAAAAACCTAAATCCAAGTCACAATGCATAGCAGAACTTAAAGATATTAAACAATTGCCTACGGAGACGGTTTGGGATTTTGACCAGAGATTCAAGACCCTCATTGATCAGGTAAGCTTTGAGCTTGCGCCTCAACAGCATAAAGAATGGTTTATCGCAGCAATATTACCACACATCAGACTTCCGCTAATGCAACAGAAATTAAATACACAAGATGAAGCATTAGAAATGGCAATGAAACTAGAGGCTTCACCTCTAGCAGAAACTAGCACCGGTATCACTAATCTGCAAAATCAGCTAGCTAACCTCACCTTACAGCTGCATGAAATTAAGAAAGGAAAGGAGGTTGCGCATGAAATTTGGTGTACTAAGTGTAAAGCGCAGGGACACAGTAAGGATAACTGCCCTGTCTTTGCTGACTATATCGCCAGTGGAGCTCCTAACCCGTTGATGCAGAACCAGGGGCCATGGTGCGAGATTTGTAGAACCAGAGGACACAGTCCTCAGGAATGCCCTCTCCTTCAGAAATATGTGCAGACACCAAAGAACCTATATTGCAACTTCTGTAAATCTGTGGGACATGACGAAAATAATTGTAGAGCTTATGAGTTAATGATAGAAAGGAAGCATGACCTCTACAGAGTTCAGTCAGAAGCATCCGGACCAGCAGTACGTGCACAAACTGATCCGAATCAGGGAGGCCGTGGAGGAAATTTCAGAGGCCGAGGACGCGGAGGAGGCTATGAACCTGGCCGTGGCCGTGGAACTATCACCTGTTATAACTGTGGAGGCACAGGACATTACGCTAGGGACTGTCAGAACCCTACTACAACGTGCAAGTATTGTAAATCTTATGACCACACAATAGAGGAATGTCCCATACTGATAGCTAAGATCAAGGACGCCAAGCCAGCAACCAATCAGACTATCCAGTTTATCGCTGCTGAGCAGAACGAAACCGAACCACGGGTCAATATTGTAACTCGCAGTGGTCACTCCACAAGCAACATATCGCAGGACGTGGAAAAAATGACAGGAACGCAGTGGGTGCGCAAAGCTCCAGGAAAACCTATCCCACTTGATCTACAGAAGAATAAGGAGGCATTTCAACAAACTAAGACTTCCTTTGCTGAACAAACACCGCCCAGATCACTATTATTACCATCTCAGGGTATACCACGGAAACCACCGCAGGATGTTAGTACTACGCAGATACCACAGGCTAGCACATCTGGAAGATGTGACGAAGAGGAATTGACCGGGAGTGTACAGTCCTTCTTGCAGAGTTGTTTGAAACTTCTAAGAAATGGGGAAAGCTGTAGAGGAACTTCAGAAAGTTATTGACCAATGTCAACAGAGCCCTTCTGTGAGCAATACACAGCGCACCATTCACCATATAATGGGCCATACAAGGACAGGAAGAGAGATGAGGCTCACAGCGCAGATCGGACTATTTGAAATGGATGAGGTTATCCTAGACTTAGGTTCAGAAGTAAATGTCTTGACTAAACAGACATGGGAACAGATGGGAAGTCCAAAACTAAGCAGATCCCCTATCCATCTCAGACTAGCTAATCAGCAGAGAATATCACCGATGGGTCGCCTATCGCATGTCCCAGTGGACATCGACGGAGTTCACACATATGCCGATTTTGAGATCATAGAAATTATTGGTGACACCAAACCCTATCCAGCTCTATTAGGTATCGATTGGGCTTTTGATAACAAGGCTGTTATCAACTTAAAGAAAAGGCAGATGACATTTGAAGATGCTCAAGTCCGGGTCATCGCACCATTAGACCCTTTACAGGGTCCTCGCTACATCGAGCCAATCAAAGCAGAAGAGGAGGTGCATAACATGGAAAATTTGTACCAAATGACTTCTAATCAGACAGATTACATTGATCCTATAGCTGATGGACATATCAGTTGGAGATGTGATAGTTCATGCACATCAGATTCAGATGTTGGCTTAGAGAATTGGCAAAATAGACTCCACGAAGTTTCTATCCGCAGATGCGCATTCATGACTAAATCACTGCGATGGATTGGGACAGAAAACAGGTATATTCCAACTTTTGATGGATTAGCAGATGTTAATGATTTTTTGCAGCAGTTTGAACAAGAGATTCCTCAAGAGCAGAGGATGGAGGTTTTTGACCTTGCAGTTCGAGCCACACCTGCAAGATGGTGGTACACACACAAGGAACATATCGCATCATGGTATGATTGTAAGAGATTGATGCGCATTAGATTCTCTAAAGAAAGAGACTCTACACAGCGGAAATATACAGGGGGAGAGTGATCCCAGAGTACACATTAGGAACTGTGAACAGAGTTGGCTAGAAATTCCAGCAGAAGAATGGGTTCATTTGTTTATCCACACACTGGATACAGTTCCACGGAATTGGTATACAGAAACAGAGCTAAGAAAAGGAACTATCTCATGGCCTACTATGATTGAAAACTTTTTTGGTCACGTTCAGTTTTGAATCTGAGCATCCAAGCATTGATCGGGCCTTGAAGACCATAAAGACTAAAATATTTGAGGATTGCCCATTACCAGCGGATTCGCAACCCGAGTGGGCTATCCAGATGGAACATGCACTAGAATGTTACAACTGCGCACAAGACTCAAGCGATGAGGATGAAGATCCTCGAAGTATCAATATCGCAGAAACAGAAGGTACACGTGAAGTTGAAGGCCCGCACTTAGAAATCCCAGCTGTAACAGAACCAATCAAGATTAGAAAGAGCAATATTGGCACAGAAACAGACCCTAAGTTTGCCTCTATTGGAGATTATTGGGATGATGAGACAATTGGCCAAATCACAGACCTATTACATGAGTATCAGGACCTATTTCCTACCAACTTTACAGAAATGAAGGGAATAGTGGGTGACCTCGGAGTCATGAGAATACCGCTTAAGGAGGACGCTAAGCCGGTTAAGCAACGTCCATACAGGTTGAATCCGCGGGTATAAAGCAAAAGTAAAAGATGAAATAGATAAGATGCTAGCAGCAGGCATCATCGAACCTGTTGAAGAAAGTGAGTGGGTTAGTCCCATGGTAGTACAAGAAAAGAAAACAAAAGGAGACATCAGGATCTGTGTCGACTTGCGCAAACTGAATGATGCATCGCTGCATGACCCATTTCCGACACCATTCACTGATGAAGTCTTAGACAATGTTGGAGGACAAGAAATCTATTCATTTACTGATGGCTTTTCAGGCTATCACCAGATAAGAATCCATCCAGACGACAGGCACAAGACCACATTTGCGACAGAATGGGGCTCCTTTCAGTATACGGTAATGCCCTTTGGTCTTAAGAATGCCCCAGCAATTTTTTCTAGAGTAGTTGTTGCTGTCTTTAAGGAATACATCCATCAATTCCTAGAAGTTTATTTTGATGATTGGACTGTATTTGGACTAGTCAAGAAGCACATAGGAAACCTGCGATTAATGTTTGAAAAATGTAGACAGCACCAGATTTCCCTTAACTTAAAAAAATGTATATTTTGTGCGCCTTTTGGCACGTTGTTGGGTCACATTGTGTGCAGACAAGGCTTGATGGTAGATCCTGCGAAGATCGCCATCATTGTCAATTTACCAGCACCTAACTCAGTAAAGCAGCTGAGAACTACACTTGGTCATACTGGGTATTACAGAAAGTTTATCAAAGGTTATGCCAAGATTACCGCACCAATGGAGAAATTATTAAAGAAGGATATCAAATTTCAGTGGAATGAGGAATGTCAGAAGAGTCTTGACGCTCTAAAAGAAAAAATGGTTACAGCACCTATTCTGGTATTTCCAGATTGGAACAAGCCTTTTCATGTTCATGTGGATGCATCTGGCATCGCACTGGGCATTATTCTCACGCAACCAGGCGAAGGGGGTATTGACCACCCTATCGCATATTCGAGCAGGAGACTATCGACAGCTGAGAAGAATTACACCACCACAGAGAGAGAAGGGTTAGCAATGGTGTATGCCTTACAGAAATTTCGGCACTATTTATTGGGTGCCCCGTTCAAGATGTTCACCGACCATTCTGCATTAAAGTACTTGGTCAATAAGCCAGTGTTAGGGGGAAGAATATGCAGATGGCTATTGTTGTTCCAGGAATATGATTTCGAAATCATTGTTAAGCCAGGAAGACTAAATGCAGGACCTGATCACCTGTCAAGGCTAGACTCAGGTGAAGAACCAAGTAATTTAGAGGACAACTTGCCTGATGCGCAATTGTTCTCCATTCAGGTCGCAGATGAATATTATGGAGACATAATTCAATTCCTTACTACAGGGTGGGGCACCACCTGAGTTTACCAAGCAACAAAAGAAACAATTAGTGGTGAAAGCAGCAGACTTCACCCTGATTGCAGGACACCTCTATAAGTTAGGACCAGATGAAATCTTGCGCAGATGCGTTATGCCCCACGAGAAACAGACCATTCTTAAGGAAGCACATTCGGGCATCGCAGGAGGCCATTTCGCAGGGAAGCCTACCGCTCAGAAGATCCTAGCAGCAGGACTATGGTGGCCTACATTACATAAAGACAGTAAAGAGTTTTGCAGATCATGCGATATCTGCCAAAGGACAGGAAAGCCCTCCAGAAGAGATGAAATGCCGTTGCGACCACAGATAACGCTACGCGCATTCGATAAGTGGGCCATAGACTTCGTGGGTCCTATTAACCCCCCAGGAAAACGAACTGGTGCGAGATATATAATTACAGCAACAGAATACCTCACCAGGTGGGCTGAGGCAAAAGCAGTCAGGAATTGTGATGCTGCTACAGCAGCACAATTTCTTTTTGAAAACATCATCACTAGATTTGGATGCCCCAGTGACTTTGATGAGTGATCAAGGCACACATTTTTTGAATAGCACCATAGAAGCCTTGACAGAGGAATTTGAAATACAGCACCATAAGAGTACACCTTACCACCCTCAAGCCAATGGTACGGGTGGAGGCTTTCAATAAGATATTAGAACATGCTCTTACAAAGATTTGTAACAGTCAAAGGGATGACTGGGACCTCAGAGTTAATGCTGTATTATGGGCTTACAGGACCACGTGTAAGAAACTAACAGGGCACACACCTTTCAGCCTGGTTTATGGACAAGAGGCTGTTATGCCTATGGAATACATCTTACCCAGTCTAAGGATTGCTCAGCTTACAGAGATGGCTGATTCTGATACTTTAGAGGAGAGATTGGCACAGCTGCTCAATCTGGAGGAAGACAGATTTATCGCAGGATTCCATCAAAAAGTGCAGAAAGCACGAGAAAAAGCTTGCATGATAGGCATATCAAGAACAAAATCTTTCAGCTTGGAGACTTGGTACTCCTTTATGACGAGTAAGTTTATAAAGTTCCCTGGAAAATTCAAAACTCATTGGTTAGGACCCTATCAAATCCGAGCAAATAACAGATGGAGGTGCTATACAGCTTTGTACTATGAGTGGGGAGTTTCTTCCTACCCTGATCAATGGCAGTCGGCTTAAGCTGTATCGCGAAGGGCCATGCCACCTCCTAGCCCTAGCCCAGGAAGGAAGCAAATGGTGCAGATGCTCAGTGTAGTTGAAATGAAGCATCGCACCCTAAGGAGTCTACACCGGGAAATGCTTCAGATAAGAATTCGGCAGCCAGTTTTCCTGGTGGTTGCGATAATTTTGATAAGAGGCGAGTTTTTGGCACTTTCCACTTCCAGACGATGCGATATCTTATCGCAGAGGACAGAAAACAGATTGATGCGATATCAAATTTTGAATTGATCAGAGGGCTAGTCACTTCGCCATCTGACAAGCATTAACTGCACGGCTGACAAGTATCTGTTGTACTAAGATTTGGCAGCAGTACGACGATTCTTCTAGATTTGGAAAATCCGATGCGACATCACTCCGGCGCACAGTTTCCCAGCGAAATTTCAAACGGTGTTTGCAATAAATAGGCGCGGGGTGCTGTCTTGTTTATGCATTAAATACCGCCAACGGGTCCAGTCACTGGTCCGTTGCCATTTGAAATTCCTCCTGATGATAAATACACGTTCTATTCAAAGCACGGGGCTACTTAGTCATTTTCACCAAAAGAGTTGAGCGCAGTTGAGCCGAGCCAAGCGTTATTCTTAGCAGAGTTCCGAACAGGGAAACTAGAAACAGTTGCAGACTCTGATTTGCATTAAGATTAGCAATCATAGGAAGTCCAGAGTACCACAGGGGAAGGCGCCTCGCGCCAGACGAGCCTCTCGAAGACGTGTTGCAGAGATTCCAAAGGGGTGGAATTGAGTGCGCTATGACTTCAGTTGTGGCGGAGAAAGGAAAGAAAATTGCTGCTGGCTCTTCGACCATACGCCAGTCGCCGAGAACCTTAGCTAATATGGAACGTAGCGAGACCCTGAATAGCACAGAGTCAGAAGAACCGGAGCAGGAACTTCCGGAAGAAGTTACAGTCACTACCATATACTTCCCACCGAGAGTAGAGAATGCGCCAGCGATCGTCCTTCCAAGAGACTTTAAATATGAACTCATACTCCCGCCGCTGGATAACCGAGTGAAGGAAGAAGGTAACTTGTGGGGGAATATGCATGCTGTTAAGTTTACTGATTATAATCTGAGAGATTATACGCTGTACCCACAATTCCGCCGCGATCGTTATATGACGATTCAGAGGAACCCAAGGACACAGCACGATGAGTTCGTCCCCATGGACCATGTAAGCCATTTAGTACCGTCAGGACTGCTCAATCTCCTGGAGATTCCACACTTTGGACGGGGCCCGGAGGTCAATGCTGTGGTGCGGACGCTACTTTCATGCGTGCATGGCGGTTACTTATGGTTGGGTAACCGAATAGATGTCAATGTTGACCTCATTCACCGCATTACCGGTCTGTCGAAGACTGGTTTCGACCCACAGATAAATATTGATGGCGCCACAAAGGATACCAGGCTCTCAACCAAGCAGGTTGCGGAGTATAAGCTGCAAAGAGGAGGTCGCGCCTACGATGTCAATTCAATACAGGATGACGCCTTGCGGTTTACTGTTAGTCTGTTGGCCGGAAAACTCCTTCTCAAGGTGAGGCCGAAGGAGGTCACAGGCTCAGTTATCCGCCTAGCGATCGAAGTCATAAACGGTAAACCTTACAACTGGAGTTTATTTTTGTTAAATAGTTTCTTTCAAGACTGTGCGCAGGCGCAGCAGGATCCACTTCACAGCTTCCACTTCTCGTGGCTGCTGATCCTTATGGCTTTCATTGGATGAAAAGAGCCGCCCAATTCGCAGTTTCCACAACTGCCGCCAGGGGCGTGCAGAGGGTCGAGGTACTCCAATCTTTGGGCGAGTAGTCACCCAGAGAAACACAAGAATAACGCAATGGTATTCCATGAATATTATACGCTATTGCTTGAATCCGTCGCAACGATTCCGCGTGTCGACTCGCCGGTCGTTGATCTTTATCAGTCCAAGCTGGAATTTAAAGTCGACAGGGATAAAACCTACATCAGACCCAAAGGATTCAGGAAACATAACGAATGGGCCCCCGGCCCATATCGCATGGAAATCCAGCAGGTCGAAGATACCATTAAGAACTGTTTCGACGAGGACATGAAACAAATGTATGATGATCTATCCTCTGGCCTAGTTCCAGTTGATCCCCCAGCTGAGGATCCAGAAGATGTTCAGGAGGTAGATCCTAAAGACAAAGAGAAAGAACCAATGGGTTCTAAGAGAAAGGCTATTGAAGGCCCTTCTCCGGTGCGAGCAAAGAAGAAGAGAACAAAGGCGGTTACTTCCGACGAACCGCAGGCACCAGTCATGACGGAGGATGAGTATGATCTCATCGCCAGCCGAATACAGGAGAAGATGCGGGATAAATTCGCTGCGATTCAGTCATCGCAGGATCGTATGCGCATCAGCCTCGACAACAAACTGCGAGAGTTGAAGGCAATCACTGAGAAGACTGCTTCCATGCAGATTCAGCCAGCTCCAACTACAGTCGCAGAAAGTTCGCAGCCCCCTTCGCAGAGCAGAGAAGAAAGCATTGCAAGGGACCGCACGAACATTGTTCGTATACCACCGGGAAGTATTAAGTTCCCTGTACCTATGGAAGTGCAGATGGTTCATCCTCTTGAGGTGAACCTACCAGAGGTACCTATGGATCAGTTGTACGAAATTTTCCAGCAGATAGGCACGGAGCTGAGGCACAGAGAACAAGTCACATATGAGCAAAATGTTTTGCTGTCTAACGACAATGTGCAGCTCATTGCGCAGCATGAGGCAGAGAGTGCCCAATTGACGCAATATGTTCAGCGAGAGCAGGATGTCTCTCTTGTTTTAAAGAATATCGCAGCAGAGCTTCCGCAGTGCGATATCAGGCCTGAGTTAGAAATAACTCAAAAGATCAGAAAAATAGCGGAAAGAGCAAAGGCTCTAGATGAAGAGAAGAGAAAGATGGAGGAAGAATACGAAGCAAGGATTGCTGCACTAGAAGCAAATAAGCCACCTACTCCAGAGGAGATCCAAGAAGCACGAGTGCAAGCTTTCAGAGTTGTACAGACACAGATGCACTGTCGGGTGGAAGCAGCAGAGGCCATCCTGGAGGATGCATCAAAGACATGGCTGGAGCTAGAGGAGCTCCCACAGAAAGCCGAGCTCGATCAGCACATTAAGCACTATGAAGATGCGATATCAAGAGCTGAAGAAGAGTACAAGGGCTTGAGTGCTCTTGCGAAGATAAGAAAGAAAGGAGAAATCACACAAATTCAGCAGCAGGTGCAGAAATACAGAGAACAACAGATCAACCTGGCTAACGAAGTTAGCCCGCATGAAAGCAAAATCGCACATCTGGTTGATGAACTGGAGCAAAAGGTGAAAAGCTTCACCTCAAGTAAAGGAGTCATTGAGGGCACAGAGGACTCCTTGGTAACCGCTGAGCTGCTCAGCGCAGCGCAGGAAGAAGTAACACACGTGGATGAAAGTATTAAAGCGCTTAAGGCACAATTCGCAGCAATCTCACGAGCAGCAAAGGATAAGCTTAGGCAGATGAATCAGGCTGTTGTTGCAAGTGGCTCGGGGACGAGCCACAAGTAAGTGTTAGGGGAGTTGTTGGAGAGAACTTCCGCAGCATTTAGGAAGCTGCTAATTTTGGGAAGGATAACTAATTTTGGAGAGAAAGTACCAATTTTGGCGGTAAGACAAAGATATCGCCGTAGCACAAATTCCGGCGGGAATCACGGCGATAGGTACAGAAAAGTCAAGCATGTGGTACAAAGAAGAGGCCGAAGGGAGAGCTCAACCACCGCAATAAAGGCGCCGGAGATGAAGAGAGGGTTCAGCTACCCTCATTAAAGAAGAAGGACCACAGTCAGCGTTGCTTGAACCAAGAAGAAGCGACGGGCCGATGCATTGAAGACTAAGGACTGCAGGAAGCGGCGACGAGACAGAAGGCGGCCATGGAAGTACAGCCAGTTGACTGTAAGTGGTTAGGGTTGAGTCACTGTTGGGATAAGGCCCACAGTTTTGTAACTGCGATGAGACCTTCGGGCCATCTATATATAGTAGTCTTTTTATAGGATAAGGGGTTGGCCACATAGCGATAGAGACATCAGGTAGATGCTAGTCAAGTCTTTTGTTGTTGCAAGCCTGAACATCCCTGAGACGACAAGGGCCGACCTGTTGAGAGAGTGCAATCCGCAGGGATTGCGAGAGGAAGAGAGTGCACTGTAAAGGCAAGAAGAGAAAAGAGGTCTATAGAGAAGGGCTCCCACTGAGGTGGAGTTTCCCAGAAGACCCCTGTTGTAAAGAGTGGAGCGGAGCTGTGTTTATTCCCCTGAGTTGTAAGCAAGAACCGCAGTTCCCCTGGGCGTAGTCTTTGCCCTGGGAGTATCAATGTGCTTATCTAAGTAGCACTATTGTAATTGTGTAGCCATTGATCTCATTCACGTGTTTGTGCTATATATATGAATGCTTCAATCTGTTATAAGTAATGTACATGGTCGTCAGTTAACTTCTGAATGATGCATAACAATTGCGATAATCATAGCTAACCTCTTTGCGAACTAGATAATTGTTAAACAGAGGTTAATGTGCGAGTAAGAACTGAATATGAGGCATGAATGGTTTATTTAGACATTGCACAAAGTAATGTTCTACCTAGTTACGTGTTGCGAGATATCAAGGGTCGAGTTCATTAGCGAGGGTTAGGCTTGTAGGCTGAATGCTGTTGCTAACTGCAGTACCAGGATAAGGATAGCTAAGACCACCTATTAACCCAGGAAGCGGTCAAAGTTCGCTTGCCGCAGGAACTAGAAGGGGAAGATATCGCACCTACGATACCTTGGGTATCGCTAGACGGCTTCACATAGGGAAAGACTTATCGCATTCCCTGCATACCGCGATAAGACAGAGGCGTAGCCGGAGTAATGGAATGAGATAGATAGCTTCTGTGAAAGGGGTTAAGGAGGGTTTAACCACCCTGGATGCCTCGGAACTTGGCTGAGGACACTTGAGTCTTCTGCCTCCCATTAGAATCACTTCGGGTGAGACTTCAGGTTGCTTCTGCGACCTGTTGCCGAAAGGGCCAGTGAGCTAAGGGTTCTGTTGGTCTAAAAGATTACCGCCAGCCCGGGTCTGTCCAGAGAGAAAGGATGAAAGATCAACACTTATTTAGAAGGTTGATCCTAGCTTGGCCTCCCTTGCCCTTCAATGCTTATCCAGTGTCACAATGCCCAGACCTGCAAAACAACTTGATACCTTTCTCAAACACATTTGACTACATATATAATACTGATATCCGTAATATAAAGAGACATCAAACTATAATCAAATCTAAGACACATTAATAGGTCATATTTGGAAAGAGAAGAAAGTTTGATCTTTATTAATGAATGAAAGCAATGACATATAGTTATACCTTCCTTCAAGCTTGGCACTTCACGAAACCTAGATTCAAGATCTCCTGCTTCCGTTCTCCAAGGAGTCCAGCCTCTAATCAACTGTGCTAGGGTTTACCAAAACTAAAGCACAAGAGAGGGGGATTAGGGTCTCCATTCCTCCAGCATAACTTTGTAATTGGGCTTGGTTTCCTCACATGGCCCTTCTACCCTCCTTATATAGTCAGTGAGGAAGAGGAAAAGAAGTTATAACCGTTCAAGAGGTTTCCCAACCAACTTAACTTACTCGAATTTTGATATTTTGACCAAAACAGGGGTGTACGCTACTCTACAGTAGACAAAGTCGCGTACACACGCTACTATTTCAACAGTGGAGTCGCGCTCAGAAGGGTTTGAGCGCTACTATTTCAACAGTGGAGTCGCGCTCATGTTAAAAAATGGCCAAAAACAGGCTTTTCTGCTAATTTTCAGGAGATGGTTTGGTCTGGAAAAATGTTCCTAAGGGTCATATACATCAAATGGGTCAAGAATGAGGTAATTTCAACCATTTTTAGTGTCCCAAATGACTCCTCCATCCACAAATTTCCTAATGTGTGACTGAACTTGATCTCAAGAAATGTCGTCATGCGACCAAGGGAAGCAAGTGTCGTCACGGACGGAGAGGTGTCATTTCAGGCTATAACACTACTGACAACTACTCATGCACCCACATTGGAGTCTCCTTCCCTACATCAGTGCCCATGCACTCAATTAGACTCATTTTATTGACTAGTTGACCTTTATGACCACTGCCACTGGTTTGAATGATGTCTCCAATGCTATCCAAGCTACACACTGAGGATAATTCGAATGACCCTAATGGAATTTGAATCTCATTCATTGTATTCAGTTATTATTCATTTTTACAGAGTGTCATCTTACATATGATGTATAATACAACAATTTTTCTCCATTTTCTATGTAATGAGTGATTATTGATTCAACATTTCTTCTTCTTTTTTCTGCACTACATGAGTAAATTCTAGTGAGGTCTGCTACTGATGAGTGATCATAGCTCTAAAATATTAGAATAAATGGTGCAACAAGTTTATATTTACAAAGTGTTGCAAATGTGCCTTACATTCTATGATCTATTGATTGTCTTTTTCATGAAGTGCTTTGATCCTTGTCATTGTTTTTACAATAAACTACAAAGAGAAGAGGGGACCTTACTTACAAAGTTAGGGAGTCATAAGGAGATGTTTTAATCATTCAAGTTTTTAGCTTCCATCATTTGTATAGGTTCATTTTTCATAAGGTGATTATGGGCATGAAGATGTGCTTTGATCCTTGTCATTTGTTTTAAAATAAAATCCAAAGAGAAGAGGGGACCTTACTTACAAAGTTAAGGAGTCATAAGGAGATGTTTTAATCATTCAAGTTGTTAGCTTCCATCACTGGTCTAGGTTCATTTTTCATAAGGTGATTATGGGCATGAAGATGTGCTTTGATCCTTGTCGTTTGTTTTACAATAAACTCCAAAGAGAAGAGGGGACCTTACTTACAAAGTTAAGGATTCATAAGAATATGTTTTAATCATTCAAGATGTTAGCTTCCATCATTGGTCTAGGTTCATTTTTCATAAGGTGATTATGGGCATGAAGATGGTTGGTATGTTAAAATGTTGGCATTCCTATTTCTTGCATTGTTTGGACACTTTTATAGTTGAGGTGATTATTATGTTAAATATACAACATCAAGAGACATTCTCCAAACCAATATTTTGTATCCAAGATTGATCCTCCTGTATAGAGGTGAGCACTTTGATTTCCTTCTGTGTAAAGGTTATTCCTCCAGTATAGAGATAATTGGTCAAAGTAATGATGTTGTAAATTCTTGTTGGACAAGGATCCAGACTTATGTGTCAAGTCATTATTCTCATGTTAACCTTCTGTATAAAGGTATCCATGAGATGGACCTCTCGTATATAGGTGGACCTTTCGTATAAAGGTCATGCTTTACTTATTAAAATCATTTAATGTTGTGTGATGTATTATTAACCATGATCACTAGATTGGTATTAAGTCTCCTTTAGAGATTGATCACCTCTAAAGTGAATTACTTTAGCATATGATCATTTGGTCCAGAATAATATAATATGATCACAACATCCGATAATTATTCCTTGTATAATGTAATGAGATGGATAATTAAATTTAGCACATATTGACCATGTAGTAAGAGATAAAGAAATAAAAGATAAATAATAGATATCAATAGAATTCAAAATTTCCCATGCAGACACTTCAACTAATTAAAGAGAACACAAATTGTTAAAGCTTTAGTTAAGTATCAATGTATGCATCAATCAATGCTTTAGTTAAAGCATCAGTTAAATATTTGCCTCACTTAATTAAAGAAATCACAGTGATCACTTCAAGTAAGTCAATCAACATGATTTCAATTAACTAATCAGTTAAAGAGAGTTAACTAAGTGACAACCAAGAAGATATAGTTAACTAAGTGTTATTGCATGATGACACTTATGTTAAACTACAAGATGACACATGAGTTGCGGCATTTGCATGTCGACACTGAATTTAGCCACCTAACTAAGTGGAAAATCTTTCAGTTAAGAGGCGAGTTCATCCTAAGTGACAACTCAGTGAGATAAATCACTTCATGAGAAGTGGGGTGCACTTTTGCATGCAAGATTGATACATCGAGTTTGAGGGCGAGTTCATCTTGAGTTAGATGATAAAAATAGAAGAGAAGAATGTTAAAATATGCTATATGGGATTGATGAATCTAGTGTGAAGTGGATTCTCTTCTCGTTTTAAGGAAAGGAACTTCTCTTTGTGTGCAGGATATTCTTATTGAAGCCAAGGTGCTTCTCCGATTGATCTCTCTTCTCTATTGCTTCTGTATCTTCACCAAGAGTGTTTGGTGATCTCTTATCTTCCGAAATCAATCTGATATGTTGTAAAAGAAAGCATTCTATGCTATCCATTATATTATACTGAGAATAATTGTTGTGGCTTTTGTTCTCATAGTTTTGAGGATCCCCAGGGTATATCTTGTGTTATGGTTGAATGAATTTCATGTGATTGAGCTGTCTCATTGTTTCAAGTTTCAACATCTAAAAGAATTAAAGATCAAATCTCAACCAAATATTAACATATTATAGTGTTATGAATTAGCTTCAACTAAAAAAATAATTCGATTATCCAAGCAAAAGAGAATGGAAATGTTCATGTGTTTAAAAGTTTGGTTATTTGTATTTTCAATCTTTGTTCAATATTATGGTTAAATATACTTAGTGCACTTTGTATTGCAAACCATAGACATGGAATGAATGAGATTGATTCGTGATTTGTTATTTTCCCACTTGGTGAACATGAATGAGATGGATAGGTGCATAACCTAGTGGAATGTGAAGTGTTTTACATGTGGGCGATTGATCATGGAAAAGTGATAATGCTAATCATTGTGAAAATTTCTAATCACTATTGAATTTCAATCACGACCTAGGTTTAATTTTGATTTAATGGAAGATCCTGCTTCCTTACATGGCCCATCCTTTCACCCTCCAACTAGGATTATCCTTCCTCCACTATCCCATTATCTTACTGCTCCATTCACCACCTTGATACTATCACATGGTCCTACTCCACTGCATTTACATTGTAGTTAATGTATGAAATGATGCCAACTCTGGAAAATCCTTGCCATTGATATTATGGTTGAAATGGCTTGCTCCATTTGGATGAACTTGGTTTTCTCACCACTGGCATTTGCAATTGCACTTATTTGCAATTGTTCCTCAAGCTTCAAGATTTTCTTTGCATTGGATTTCTCTATAAACATTCATGTGCCCAGTTTCAAAGAATTTTTTTTTTCAGTAGAGGGTTATGGAATTGTTTCAACATTCTTCATAAAGGCAATTTCGAGCCTCTCCTAGTGTTATTTTGAGCTTGAATGATAATTACGAGGTTATGCACATGTTTTTATAATTTTTGAGGTTGGCATACCCATCATGTTTTGTCAATTCTTTTAATCCTCCACTCCCATTCATTCAATTTTTGTTTTGCAAAGTATAGTTTAATATTTTCACCCACCTATTCATCGTGCATGTCAATAATTGACATGCTACTCCATTTCCAAATCTAGATAAAAACATATTTTATTTTGGAGCATCCTCACTTGAACTTAAGATGCTTTGTTCCACATGGAGTCTATCTTTATCTTTGTGGTTATTTATAGTTTGAATTTTTATCTTTCATTCTATTATACCTTTCATATCACCCCATCCTTGCATTGGATCCTAACATATATTTAATCCCTTTGTTTCCAAGCATTTCACATTTTAATGGTTTTGCAATTTGCATAAGCTACATATTCCTGAGAATTGATGTCATTCGTGATTGTTGAAATTGCAAAGTTCTATTTATGCAATTTTGTGAAAGAGGAATACGAAATGTAATCATGTTGGGTATATTCTTAAATAAGAGCATTTTCCCCTTTGTATTGCTCATATTTAATGGTCTTCGAAGGTAAAAAAACTTATAGCATGAAGTATATGTTACATCATGGGTGTGTTTTCCGAAAATATTGTGTTGTTTTCGGCAAGCAAAAGCCTCCATGAATATATGATAGTATAAGACTTACCTCTAGTTTTGATATTGCTTGCCTTGAAATTGTTTGGTAACGTTTACTTCATTTTGTGTTTATCCTTAATCATTCTCTTGTTATGCATATGCTAGTCTAAAAAATCTTATTCATCTAGTCTTGGTTGCTTCAATTAACCTAGTGTATTGATTTCATGGTTGCATTCTATTCATCTTCATTTGGGTAATGACAAGTGGGAACTTTTGATGAGTTTGCATGATTTTGTTGTTGATGCTAGATGATTTTTCTCAACAATGGTTTAAGGAGGATGGGGATAGGAAGATGAAATAGATATATTCATGTTTGTTAGGAGGGAATACGGATGAAGATTCGGTTCTATATGCATTTCAATGTCAATTTTGATGAATTCACCCAGTTGGCTTAGACTGGCCATTCATTCTTAGGCAACCTTGCCCAATTAATTCATCCCTCTCAGCTACCTCCTCAATATGATCTACAACCACATCCAAGTATTGTTGAAATTCCAGAGGCACATAATGATGGGTGGAAACCAAACAGTTTCTCGCCTCTAGTTGGGAATTGGTTGGGAATCCCTCATTCCTCACCAATCATTGTGTTAGGTTAGTCTTGACTTGGTTAAAGAGTGATTTAAGACAACCTGGATTCGGTTAATAATGGGTTTATTGTTGTTGGTTTACTGGCCCATGTTTTTGGGTAACCCATGGAATTTTCCCATGGTTTTAGCATGTGATGAAGCATATTTAAAGGCTTGAGTAACTCCATTGTAAAATGCCTAAAGTTGTTGATGTTGAGACTAATATATATCTAATTGGTGTTGGTTTTCCCTATATAGGGTTTGCAGGGTAAAATAACTTGGTCCTCTTATGTGCTTGTTTTTGTGCATATAATTTTTTCTAACATCTGGTATCATAGCCTAAAAAAATTGCATGTGTCAGGTTCATTATATGTTTCAACAATTCACCTTAGTCATCTTGTTATCAACTAGGGTTGGTAATCTTATGAGCTGTAATCACTGTTTGTGCAGGTAAACATAATTATTCTAATAATAAAAAACCAGTAACTATCCTACTGATCCTTAATTCCTAGAGTTTTATCCTACCCAAATGGAAAACTAAAACATGAAATCCTATTGACTAAACCCCTAATCCTGAGGAATATTTTGTACAAAATGAGATTTCAAAACTATAAAAGCTTTGTTATGACTTGAAGATGAAATTTTATACAAAATGGGATATTAAAAGTATAATAGTGATCCACACGTGGCCAGGAAGCATGAGGGGGACAACAATTCAACTGAATGAGTCGGCTCTGTTATGGCGGAAGCTTAAGAAATTGAATGCGCAAAGCAGGAATACACTACTCAGACAGAACAAAAATGTACCCAGATAATATGCAGGAATGCGAACTAATTTCTATTATTGACTTGATTCTATATTTTCTGTATATCACAATAGCTTACATGCTTATATAGAAAGTGCCGAGACGCTTGTGTGCTTTCCCATTACGCTCAGTTACAAAAGAAGTTAGAACAGTTCGGTAATTCAACCATTAGAGTCGACTGGAAGACAGAGAGACATGATATCGAAGTTCAACAGTCGCAAGTCTTAATATGGTGTTGTGCAAGTCACAGGTCGATGTTGTATGTTGACATCGTGAAACTATGAGGTCGTTGAACATGTCGAATTCATGTCGCAGTTTGACAACTTACAAAAGCTGTGTCGAAGTCGCGGAGTGTGTCGAAGCCATTTCGAAGTTGAAACTTGTTGGAGTTGTGTCGATGATGGCTTGTCGCAGTAGATTTCGGCATTCGACAACAATTCCAGCTGCGATATGGATCAAATAGATTTGTGATGGCCTGTGCATAGTATAGATGTGTAAAAATTTACAAATAAGTCAAGCGAACACTATGGGTGTAAACAAGTACCGAAAGTAGTATTGGACCGAAAATGAAAATACCAATGACTAAAAGAAAGGTTGAAAATGGGATAACAACTACTTCCACCTAACGTAAATGAACTCTAGATTTGAATAGATGAATGCAAACGTTCTTCTGAAGTGTTAACCTAAACATCCTAACTAACCCTAATCTAGGTGAGCATTGTTTCTCATAAAATGATATCTAGATATTTAAGTGGAGTATGCCAGCAAGATATGTAGGTGCTAATGAAATTGAACCTAAGATATTTATCAAAGAGAACATAGTATAAATCTATAAAGTAACCTATTACATTTACAAACCCAACAAAAATCATGAATTTAGCATGAAGACCTATAAAAAGATACAAAAACAAACTGTCTATGAATAATGTCCTAGAGTCTAATGCACATACTTATATATCATCTACTAGTTCCTTTTGAGACTACCTGTGGTCCTAAGATCATGCACTATTTATCATACTATGTTCAAATAACCCAAAGGAAAACAACATGTACTTCATAAAATAACTATCCTCTAAATTTTCTATAATTTCTATGATAATGAAGAATAAACAGGTACAGAACCAAAGTGAAATAGGACGTATAACGAAAACCAATGTTGACATGCCTAATGAATCTGAATGACCTAAAGGTAGTAGACTATAAACACATAGATGGAATTTCATACACACATTCACAAGAAGAAGATCGCATGCCAATTCATGGTACATATAGATTTGTCAATACAACCTATCTATAACTTCAAAATGAAAAGGTGTTCAAAAAATATAGAGTACAAGATTATATCTTTACTACTAAAAGTGGTGAAAGTACCTATAGTATTTATGCAGTTCAAAACTAAATAAACAACTAATTACATAATGTGAAAGCGATAGCAAACATGTACAAAAGTGAGCCTGCGTAGGGAATATAAAAAGATCAAAGTAATGTGATGAGCAACTAGACAAAAAAAAGAGTATAAAGAAACACTTCTCTAGGTCTGTGGGCCCTCCCATTTGGTGAAGGAGCTATGAAGAGTTATATCACAATAAATTAGTAGGAGGCAATAAACATCATGAAACCAAGTTGCATTATTGTAACTTCAGAATTACAGAGGTATCAAAAGTGTGACCAAAATTGCTAAGTTCAACAACATAACAATACAATGTCTATCTCCCTCTCCCAGTCATAGATTATACAGATATATAGATCTCCAGGTCTTTAAAAATAGTAAACAAGCGATACTAGTTACAATTGATGAGTCGAGAGTTCCATTAAGAGATGAATCATATGGAGATAAGATCACTGCAAGTATGAAACCACCCTATTTGAATGCAACTGGACCGTTACATTTATGGAAATCTTGTTCTGAGTGTATTTGTATCACATGACTGGGATCGATTCCTCTTGACATAATTACATCCTATGACAGCTGGAAGTCAGGTCCTTCTACTGAAAATGCATGCTTGTATTTTCTTGGAACTCCTTTGACTATGTTGAACAGTGCCAAAGTGAGTATTGAAATGAATATATTCTCAAAAGGTCTTCAACACAGGCATGGTTAATCCTAAAATAATTTCATTTCACTAAAACATGAAGAATTCATCAAAATATGACAAATTTTACCTCTTTTTGACCGTTGAAGGAGAATTGTGTGATAAGTACCAAACGAGTGACAAGTATGGCCAGATAATAAGAAATATACACATATGGAACAGGAAAAATGGGTCAAAAAGTAAGGTTGTAATGCTAAAAAGGGAGAAACATAGGAGGCTGGCATCTCCCCCAGGCTGAGGTTCTTGCATGTCCCTATGCAATAAAAAATAGGATAATGAAAGTTACACTCCAGTTGCTCTGACAAGAAGGTCTAAACCTGAGTTTTTAAGAGCCATTTCCTCATGTAATATCTTTTCTAAGTCTTCAATACCATCCATTTTGATCTGGTTTTCAGATCGAGTGCTGATAACTAAATGAGTTAAAACTTGATTCTCTACAGTGAGATTTTCAAGTTTAGGCTCTAAACAATGGAGTTTTTTTACTACATTATATGAAGTTTTCCACTGAGTAGTTATGTTCTCAATATCAAGTGCTTGGCACATGTTTTAGATTTTCAACTGTTCAATTTCCTGTCTTATCTCCTTTACATCACCTATTTTAGGCTTAATTTTGGGTGTAGGTACATCCCCTTTGTCCTCTTCATCGAAGCTGATATGGATGGGCTTAGACCGTTCTAAAAATACTAGTTTGGATTTTTTTTCTGGGTATAAAATCCTCCACCGAGACATACTTCTTGTCATCCTCCAAATTACAGGCTCTACAGATAATGACTGTTTCAATTTATACTGTGGTTTCACATCAACATCCCCTACAACTTTTATTTCATCAATATTGGAAGCATCTCCCAATTCTTTTGTAGATTCTGGGGCATTTACTGTGTTGGTAACCTTAGTTATCTGTTCTTTCAATCTCCTTTTTAAGACTCTGTTGTGGTCAATGTGTTTGCTGGCCACTTGCTTCATTGTCTTTGTTGAATGGAGGAGTTTTTTGTTACACTTCTGGAGTCGCTTAAACTTCATTCTCAACTTCACACTTTGAGTCTTTAAGAGATCATTCTCACTCTTAATATATCTATCAAGAATGGCATATTCTTTGACTTCCTTATTTAACTTACGATTATTCCTTTTGAGCTTGTCAATAAGAGAGTAGAGATCAGAGATAGCCTCTTGACGACTTTCCCTGGAGTGTTGATCTTCTGGTTTAGGAGAAGGTCTGTTCACAATCCCACCTTCTAAGTCTTCATCCTGCTGCCGAGCCACATCATATTCTATTATTTCATTCCTATATGCATTAATTTATGTCCCACCTCCAACTTCATTGAGGCGCCCTGGAGATATATGTTGTCTCTCAACACAGTCAACCAACCTCTCCTGGTTAATTCTATCTATGAATTCACAAGGTCTCCAGGAACTCTCTGGTTCCTCATCTAGAAAATTATCTAGAAGTTTGGAAACATATTGATTCTCCTGCATGCTATGGGTAATCATGTGAGGGACATATTCTGAATTGGAAGTCACGTTTGGCTCCATAGAAATTTTTCGGGGTTTGAGGATGAAACCCTTGGCTTCAAAGTCTGTATATTGGTTGGTATCATGTTCAGTATCTCCTGTGTTTTCCTTGTTCTTTTCTGGAGACTTATTTAATTTACCTCTATCTTCCTCTTCAATTACATTCTGTAAATTACCACCAGCTTCAACTCCCCTATGCTCTTCATATTGGATTAACGACTGCAACATTTCTTGTCTTTTAGGGGGGATTTTACTCATGGACCCTCTATTTGAACATTCTCCCTCTTCTACTTTCGTCCTCATTTTGAGGCCCTAACACGACCTTTTGATGTATCTTTAGGGTTTGGTGTAGTGTCAAGGAAGGAAACAAGGAAACCTTCCCAAGTTTCTTGGTGCTTTTGTAGCTCAACTTCAATTAGAATTCTGAATAAGCCATAGTGGTATAGACTTCCACCTAGATTTTTACGTTTTTTGCAAGCCTGAATAGACATCTTATATAGACTCTAAAGCAAGAAATAGGGAATTTTAAATGTTGAACTGATACAAAGTGCAGGAGGATCCAAATATGATAAAGGAGGACGTGTGCATACCTTCCTTTGCAGGTTAAATATTTATGTAAAATGACCAATAACTAGGCCCATTCATCCTTCAACCATGCCTGTGGAAATCCTTTTTCCCAATTGGCACCCTAATACTCGGCTTTGAGAAACCTATTACAAACTGTTATCTCAACGAGCTTGTTCTTGAACCACCACTCCCCTGTTATGGGAAGTTTGGTAACTTATGCTATTGAATTTTCAGAAACCTCTAACTCCAACGTTCCAATTCTATCCTTTTCCCAGACATTGAAAGTGAAAGCGAACTGGGCCGTAAATTCATCATGAAACCTATGAAACTGCGAGGAAAATTCGATCCACCCCCCTTTCTATAGAAAATGATTTGAGGATTGATAATCAGGTAGGTTTTCTAGTGCCTAAAGCGAGGGTGGTTCGTGAATTAAACACCCATGGTCACGAGGGATATACAAGGAAAAGAATAACAAGGTCGAAGAGGCAGAGTAGGTCACAGTGGGAATGTGTATGAAACTTTAAATGCTCTCCATAATAGAATAAGTAGCAATGACTGAGGTGTATGTGGATTATATAAGTAACCAAGGAAGTGACATCGACTACGGACATAGTAATGGTGTATCATTTAAATTCATAGGGTGTATGGTTACTTATGATGGGTACCATCAGGTGCCTCGTTATGAGAGCAGCGACACAATAATTGAAAGGAATGGGAAATATGAAAGTGGATTATACACAATTATGATGTACGTGGATAATATACAAGAGGAAATATAAACATAGGCTTTAAGTATATACTTGATTGGACAAAAGAGAGGTTTAGTTGTATACTTTAAACTTATTCCTCATGTAATAATGAATTAAAAATACTCTAAGAGAATTCATACCTGATCAGACTCACCCTTGTTTCAAATCTGAGTGCTTCGGTACCGAATTCTGTAATTGAAATGGCACCGTCAGGCATTCCGGTACCAGGCACCTACAGGTGTTTAGGTACCAGGCACCTACATGTGTTTTGGTACCAATTTTAGAAAAAATAGAAATTGATTTTTTGTTTTTACTGCCATGGATTTGGGGGTCTTATGAAGTCGTGTTTGGCAGTGGGAGTGAGGTAAGGATTAAAAGATAAGTATGCATTTTTGTGTCAACGTCACTTTAATGATGCCATGTAAAATAAATTAACTGCAATGGAACAAGGATAAGGAAATGGATAGTTAAGAAATTGGACTCCAATTTTTGAAATAAGATTGGGACTGAGCCTGGGAAAAAATAAATCTACGAAGTCACAGAGACCATTTTTGTCTTTGGAACACCATATTCAGTTCTTCCTTGTCCTATTTCCTCTTTATTATGAAAATACCAAAAATCCACTGAAAATATGCAACTGGAGTTAGAACACAAGCTGATGATCTTCACCATGAAACACACTAAGTCACATATATGACTATGTGAATGAATTTAGATGATGTCGAACATATACATAAATCATTGGATTACCAACCTTTAAGGAATGTTGTTAACCAATGCGAGGCAACTCACCATTGTTGTTAATGAGTGCTAAGGTGCCACAATACATCCCACAAAGTACGAATAAATGTGTTGATGTCGAGTCCCTTTGTGAGATATGATGAAATGATGGCAATGATGCATTCTTATTGTGATAAAAAAAGTACTTGCCATTGAGGTATGCAAGTCCCAGGGTATTGAAAAGAATCTCTAGCCTTGATCCTAGAGAAGGTGTTGTAGTCGATAGGACAAGGATTGTTAGAAGGAATGCCATAAGAATTCCTTCATCATCCAACATGATAAAAAATGAATTGATTTGAAGCATCATATACGAGAACCAACAACAATATACATAATTTCAATATGAACTTTGCATGCCAGTTTCCCGGTTTTCAAGCAAGTTCAGGCCTAATTGCCCTGGCATGATAGTTTTGCAACTAGACAAATTTTGTCTTTACTTTTATTTCTCTTCTTTTTTTTCCAGCCTTTTACATTTGTACATTTATGGACCTGCAATAAAACTCACATAGATGGGATAGAAGGATCGCCCCCCTAACAACTTCTATCTCAAGCTTTTGCAACATGTTATGAATAAAATCTTCTTTGGAAATGGGTTTATGATATACTTTAAGTATGTTCCCATTTACCACAAAGGAAACCCGACTATCATCAATGGTATTTATCTTTACTGAACAATTATCAAATACTGTATCAACTTCAGTTACCCGTCCGCTATGATGCGGGCGTCGAGATCCTACTGTCTTGCAGACAGAACACGGCCACCCACATCACTGACCACATTCATGAGTGGCATCGACGCCGAAGCCTCTGCAAAATCAAATTAGACGACCGTATCTTCCTAGATTGGTTTCTAAAATCCCTCCTCCCTCTCATTGCGAAGGATGTGGCATCCGAAAGACCCCAGTCTGAAGAAGAGGCCATCCTCAAAGCCCAACAATTTGATCTGATCTACGCCCAGTGTGGCTACCTGTATACCGTTTTACCTGACGCTCCCCGTGACGATTCCTCTTGGACTGACGCACCGGGGGCATCCCATGCTGCCAACGGCATCATTGGACAAGTTGCATCCCACAACCAACCATTTTCCATTGTGCGCAATAATAACGGCCCTGATCTTTCGCGGGCCACATCTCACTCTGGAGCTACAACTTCGTATGCTCCCATGGCCCACCCCCACCACACTAATGGACCCCCATGTCCACCACAGTGTTATGGTCATGCACCTTCAGCCTATCCACCTCTGGTTACACCCCCTAAATATTTCCATCAACAGGACACACATGCTCCTGTTTACTCACAAGCCCCAATGGCTTATTTCCCACCACAGGTAGTCCTTGCTGCACCACAACCTCCAATCGCTCAGACTTATCCTCCAAACAACAACAACGCTACCCCCGCCAACCAAAACCCTGATCGACCACCGAAACAGGGTAAGAACCCCAATTTACGAACAAACCACCCATGTTCCATATGCGGGGTATACGACCATTATACACACACTTGCCCCCATTTGGGGCGAGCACGCCAACTGTGGTCTGATGACGCCCAACGCCAAGGGCACGCGGCACAACCAGTGCCACCTCCTCAACCACAACCCATGGTGCTACAAAATCCTTTTCCCACACAAGGAGTGGTGAACACTCGTCTGTTGGATCCTCCTCAAGGAACCACAACACCACAACAACAAATCACATATGCTGCACACACAAACCAACCAACGGATTCAAATACTCATCATCTCCTTATGATGTCATCGTCCGACATGGATCTCCAAACGCGTCGAAACCCATACGCTCCCATTGCACCTACAAATGTTCTCCCTATGATTGAACAACCAGTTCAGAATGCACCTACATCGTTTGTCCCCACAGTCAGACCCGGATTATACTCAGATACACCAATGACCTCAACCTTCTAGGCCATTCCACCAACATCACCCGCGCCCGCGGTATCTGACCTATGTACCATTTCCCACAATGCACAAACAACCACAGTGCCTACACATATTGGCACAACGCCAATTCACACTATCCCATTCTTGTTCCCATTTGCCGGAGTGGTCAGTTCGCCAGTGATGGCTACACTCAACCTTCCTGGCTTAACATTAGGGATACCCGTATGGTACTTACCAGCTCCTAATCCCCCGCCGACACCAACTGTCATACTACAACCAATGCAACCCATTGTCACCACTAGTCAACCACCTCCCGGGGTCACAATCCCTTCGTCGTCAACGAATCCCCCTCCTCTTATCAAGCCCACTAGGGGCAGAGGTCCACAACCATACACTGTTGTACCACCTCCCAAGGCAGTTAAACCCCCCCCTGTGTTTCGTGCTCCTCCTAAATGCTCGTTATGTGGTGAGTTAGGCCATCCGACTCATCAATGTCCACAATTACCTGCATTACAGGAACACATGCAAATGCTTGACGATGACCCCAACATCCCGGTTGTCGAACTTAATCCAACCCCCAAGCCTCGTGATAAATCATTGCGCACAAACCATTCTTGTGCAATATGCAGAATCTATGGCCATTATTCACATCACTGCCCCAATCTCCCAGATTACAGAGCAGCCTTGTACAAGTTGAATAACATCGACCTAGAGATATCCCCTCTTCTCATTCAGGAAATTCATCCCCCGCCATCTTCCTCCTCGGAAGAAATTAACACCATTTACACGATTTCCACTGGATACCCCTCTGTCCGGTCGGCCCCTTCCGTTAATCCCTTTGACACACATGTTCAACTCTTTCAAATCAATGAGGAAACCACATGTCCACAACATGGAGGCATGCCCAAAACCTTGCCTACTCATCATCATCGTGATTCTCGTCGGAGATACTGGGGGCATCCACCCCACAAGGGGAATCCCCCATCATCATATCATCACTTCAGTATGCCACCACGGCCCACAGCCTCATGGTACACTCCACCGCCAACAGTTGCTCAATGCCCTATTGATCCCTCTCTGAGACAACATCTGCACCACATTGACACATCTAAGTTAGGGGGCATAATAGATTACCTCGACCCTGGGATAAGGGGCATGATCAATCATTTTGACCCTACCCCATCACATCTATCTCAGCACATCAATGAACCCATCGTTCAAACCAACACATATGTGATCCACAATCACAAACCCCATGCACATCGCATGGGGGCAGGTCATTAACCCTGCTCACTTTTTCATATGCATGATCTCAACCATTTTTGAGGTTACATATCACTTGTATATTTGATTTGATTTGGTACACCTAATATTCTTCCCCCACGGGTAATCATTTCTCCCCACCATTGCATCCTTGGCTTGGTGGGCTCACCTTTATTTACAACCATTTTTTAACTTAGTTATTTCCTTTGACCATTCCGGAGTCCTTATGACCTCCATTTTTCGCACCATGTGCACCGCCGGATTCATATTTCCGTGCCCGTGATGATGCTTGAGATCATTTCTCGCTCTCACTAGGACCAATATCAACATTGTGTCCCGACACCTTGTCACCTCGGTTTGCGTGCCACATCGGTCGTAGCCCATTTTTGATATACCTTATATCGCCGGATTCAGTTTTCCGCGCTCGTGATGATGCTTGAGATCATTTCTCGCTCTCACCTTTAGATTTTTCGGGCATTTTTTCCACACCCCCTTGTTACCTCGGTTTGCGTGCCACATCGACCGTTCTCCATTTCTGACAATCCTTATGTCACCGGATCCAGTTTTCCGCACAGATGACGATGCTTGAGACCTTTCCTCGCCCTCATCAATCCATTTTTGTTCGGTATATGTTTATCCCTTTTTCGGGTCGACCAACCCCTTTTACGAAAAAGGCACTTAGGGAGTTTCTGTTAAGCTCTTTTCTGACTCCTAAAACAATGAAAAGATCGCCGAGCAATCTTGCTTCCTTTCATGCTCGCTAAACGTATCTGAAAGGGCGTCTACCTGGTATAAGTTTACCCCTTTTCCGGACCTCGTAGACTAATTACGAAAAATGTATACTCTAGTCACATCGGCTAGAAGAGTTCTCCATCCGCATCATTTTATGCTTTTTCGGGACATGGAGACTAAACTACGAAAAAGAACACCAATAGAGTCCACTTACCGCTTTCAGACTCTCTAAACATGAAAGCAACCATGAGCATGCGCCGTCATGGGCTCACAAAATCCACAGGACCGTACCATTTCAGAGCACACTTTTGTCCCTTCTTGGAGCTCATTAAAACTACGAAGAAGGAATCAATGGTGCCTCTTGGCGCTACAACACATCATGTCTACTCACATAGCAGCTTCCCCATTTTGGTCGCCTTTGTTCAGAGTATTCTGCAGTATGTCACCCTGAAACTCCCTCGACAGCTACCATCAGCTTCACCCCCCCAGAGTCAGTACATACCCTTCAAGTCCCTAAAAGATGATCCCCACACCTACAAGTCAGTTCCCTACGCTGCCAGGTCAACCATGTCATCATGCTCTGAACAAAGGAAGTTTGAGTCTACCCATTTTTGACCCATTTATTTCCCGTTCCCACAAGTATGTCAGTCCTACCATCAGTACTACAACACTTCAGTTTTACACCTCGTGCTCCTATCAAGGAAACATCATTGCCTTGTTAGTTGCTGTTCTCCCTCTGTCGACGACAACCACATTTATTCCAGAGGATAGACCTAGAGGTCCCTGTGTCTTGGACTCGTCCCCATTTATGATGAGTACCTACGAATCATTTCGAGAAGAGTCCTCAGTGCCTCTCCAAATGGTTGTTTCTCACATGCTCGACTTCAACACCTTGATCGCATCGTTGAGACTCGCACAGGGCATTCGTCCGCTCAGTTATTAGTCGAAGACCCCGGATACCACCTGACTCCTCCACATTTGAGAGTCTACCTATGGATACAACCAGTTACATTTTTTCTATAGATATCCGGGTTGCGTATGGCGACAGTATTCAGATGTACCCCAGTTTTATACTCCCTCGAGTATACAGATACAAATACTTCCCAGAGATGGCTCACAGTCATTAAGTTCATACAGATGTTGAACACCTTCAGTTTCAGCAGTTCAACAGTTATTCCAGTGTATCAGTTATTGAGATCAGCCATGATCATGAGTATATCCCACAATAATGTCCCCTCTGGACCATTATGATGTACCAGTATATTTATTTACGTATTAGATCCCCCTTCTTGGGACTAATTGTTTTGTATATGTCTTGATACGAGCATGGGAATGCCCGCCTCGTCCTTCATCAGAGATTATACCTCATTCATACTGAGGCCATGTAATATTTTTTGTTTTTGCAGCTTCCAAGGGCCGTGGGTCCAGTCTCCAACCGGTCTCTTCTCTCCCCCTAAACCCCAGAAAAAAGGACAAAAGAACTATGATGTCTATCGGCCATACGATAAGCTCCTGCCCTCACACATCAGGGGGCAATCTGTTAACACCTAAAAAGTGCTCACTAGCTCATTCCCTTACTCACATGACCCATTTGTCCACTTTTCCACCATCTGAGCCTCTGAAACCAACAAAAGGTCACCAAAAGACCTTAGTACACCCCTTTTTCCATTAAAAAAGATTATTTTTCCAAGAAAATCATAAAAAACCCTCAAAAAGGGTCCAAATTCCCAAAAATATTAAAAAGGGAATTAAAATATTATTTTTATTCAAAAAAGGAAAAAGGAGGGAAAAGTACCTAAACCATGTTGGTCAATACCATTTGGTTTCCACAAAACCACAAATGGTATTTCCCACCACCAAAACCTATAAAAAGGTGGTAGGGGCTCCTCATTATCCATCCATCCATTATCTCATCCTTATGCTGCTGAAATCTCCCCTGAGCATTTTAGCCATTGCAAACCACATTGGAGAAGAGACCATTGGAGATTGGAGTTGCTCATCCTTGGAGCCATTCAACCTCACCATTAGAGGTATTGATTCCGCAAGCACTTGCTTGCACCATTCTTTCAATACAAATTCTTTATTTTATATGTTCTTGTTCTTGATTTTAAATTATTTTTGTTATTTGCTTAATATGATTGCTTAGATCCATGAATAGTCTTGTTTAATTAGTTTATTGTTATTTATTTCAATCGAAACTGCTGCTACTAGTTAGCAGGTGCCCATAGCACTAAGCCTGGTTGCAAAACCGGGCCAACATTTTTTGGCGACTCCGTTGGGGAAGTATGGAAGAAATGGCCGAAAAATCTAAAGGTGAGAGCGAGAAATGATCTCAAGCATCATCACGAGCGCGGAAAACTGAATCCGGTGATATAAGACACATTGAAAACGGAGAACGGTCGATGTGGCACGCAAACCAAGGCGACGAGGGGGCGTGGAAAAAATGCCCGAAAAATCTAAAGGTGAGATCCATTGCTGCTCTGAGATTTGGCCCCATAAACAGCCCGAAATTTTCAATTTTCGGGTTTGTTTCTCGGTTTCCGTGCACGGCTTCCGCCTCGCGGTTTTTTTTCCAGACAGTCGCGCGGTCCATCGCGACTTCTCTGCGTTTTTCCGCGCGGTCCATCGCGGCCTTTTGTCAGACAGTCGCGCGGTCCATCGCGTCTTTTCTGAGTTTTTCCGCGCTGCACACCGCGGCTTCGCGGCCAATTTCCGCGCTGCCCATCGCGACTGTGCGGTTTAAACCCGCGCGGTCCATCGCGACTGTGCGCCCGAAACCCGCGCGGTCCATCGCGACTGTGCGTCCAAAACCCGCGCGGCCCATCGCGGCTGTGCGTCCAAAACCCGCGCGGCCCATCGCGGCTGTGCGTTTAAAACCCGCGCGGCTAAATTTTTCATTCAGCCATCCCGATTTTGAAATTTTTTTTTACTGTACTTTCTGCCCATAGCACATTTTTTACAGTATTAAATTCTGCATATTTTACAGCTTTGAAAAAGTTTTTTACTATTTAAAAGTGCATATCTAGAAATCTTTTTAAGAATTTTCAAGAAAGTGAAAGAAAGACTCATTTTGCATTTTTTATCTAGATCCAAATTTTTTCTTGTTTACTTCTTTAAAATCTTGCCCTTAGCAATTTTCCTTGAAACGAAGAAATCCATTTATTTCTTTTAAAAAGAAGTCTATTATTTGCTTTCATAAATCTAAAAAATCCATTATTTTTTGAGTTATTTTTTGAAAAGCATTTAAATTCCTTTTAGTGAAAAGTCATAAATATTTGCTTTTTATTTTCGAAAAATCCTTTATTTTTTGAAAATTTCCTATAAAGCATCTAATTCTTTTCAATTTCAGTTTATAAAACCTCACGTGCACTCACACGATCACTTAATTGAACTAAGCCTTAAAACGTACCTTAATTTGAACACACTTTTAACCCCACTTGGGGAACACTAAAAGAATTCTTGTAGCTAGGTAGTATTGGGGGGATAGGTGTTCCAATAACACCCCTCAGTTCATACATCTGAGACATAGAAGTTGTCCAATTAGGGAGCTAAAATCTCTTAGTACTTTTTGGCGCGGTCACAACCGGTTTGTGGGAAGGCCTCTCCCTTAGGAGGGTTGAAGTCGCGAGGATGGTTCCGGAAGCCTGAGTGGAATACCGAAATCCATTCAGTAACCGAAGGGCTACCATTCGCAGTTCTCGGGATATCCCTGTATTGGGATATTGCGATCAAAGGACCAAACGGCAGATTTACCTTTTCTCGACGCGTCATGAACGGAGTATCCTAGTAGCCTGTCTTTAGGATTGATTACCCGGTGTCCCTCCCGGTAGGGGGATATCTAGCCGTTGTCTCAACATTCATATTGTCTGACTTGGATTTCATCACCTTGCAGAGGATATCGTCTATTTGAGTCACAATACTTTTAGATTAGGTGTTTGCTTGATTTCAACCTACCTGTGGTCTAGTTACACCTATTTTTTCTAGGAGCCGTTTGCATGTTGGTATTCTGACCAGTTGTTGCATTCCTCCACTTATTGTAGCACAGCTGCTAGAATAAGTGCCTTTTTGAGGATTGATTTTTTGGCCTGTGAGCCTTCTTTTTTCACTCCCCTTCTTGCACCCTTGGTTGCATAAGGGTTTTGAGTCTTTTATATATATATCACCACCTGATACTTAAACAAATTTTTTATACAACAACATATTCTCACCATTGAGAATTCTAGACGCTCCCGTCGTCTACAGGGCGAACTCCCAGAGTTTAGTCCACTTGGCTCTCCACGTCACGGACGCAGAGCATTATCCCTTGATTCGACACATCGTCAATCAATTAGACAGTCATCCGATTCTGACATACCCCACTTCACCTTTGATTTGGAGGTAGAATCCGAAAACCCCACAGAGTTACCACCAACCACCATTATGTCTGGAACACCATTTGATCCACTATTTACAACTACCATAGGTCAGACATCCACAGACCCTTCTGCTGTAGTACCATCCACGGCAGCAACCACCCCCCTGGGTATGCCCAATATGGGAAACACTCCACATTTAGGAATGCCCAACACAGGGCCATCTCCTGTTATAGGAATTCCCAACACAGGTCCACCACCTGTTATGGGCATGCCCAACATAGGGGTCACACCCCCTCTGGTTCCCACAAACCCTATCCTAGGAATCCCCACTGCTATTCCTAACCCAAGTGTAACCCATGTTGCACTTGGAGGCGCTGGCCCATACCAGACCACACCTATTGGAGGACACATACCTTCAATACCGAGCATACCCCTAGGTGCTACTGGACCCCTAGACAATGCCAACATTACTGGTTATGTCCCTGTCACTACGCCACACCCCTCGGCCAGTCTACCATTTCTAGCAAGTTTGAACTTGCCAGACTTGGCAAGACTAACTAATGATCCTATTCGACATGACCCCACTTGGCCTCCCATGCCCACCAAACTCCCCTCCGACGTCCCTAAGTTTGAGGGCAAGGCAGGTGAGGACCCCCAGAACCATATCATGTCTTTCCATCTATGGTGTTCCTCCAACTCCATAGTGGACGACTCTGTCCGCCTCCGTTTACTACAGCGCACCTTCACTGGCTCTGCGGCTAAGTGGTATATCGAGCAGCCCCATGGGACACATGCCACCTTTACCTCCCTTGCTTCGACCTTCCTGCAGTTCTTTCAGTTACCCGTCCGCTATGATGCGGGCATCGAGATCCTACTGTCTTGCAGACAGAACACGGCCACCCACATCACTGACCACATTCATGAGTGGCGTCGACGCCGAAGCCTCTGCAAAATCAAATTAGACGACCATATCTTCCTAGATTGGTTTCTAAAATCCCTCCTCCCTCTCATTGCGAAGGATGTGGCATCCGAAAGACCCCAGTCTGAAGAAGAGGCCATCCTCAAAGCCCAACAATTTGATCTGATCTACGCCCAGTGTGGCTACCTGTATACCATTTTACCTGACGCTCCCCGTGATGATTCCTCTTGGACTGACGCACCGGGGGCATCCCATGCCGCCAACGGCATCATTGGACAAGTTGCGTCCCACAACCAACCATTTTCCACTGTGCGCAATAATAACGGCCCTGATATTTCGCGGGCCACATCTCACTCTGGAGCTACAACTTCATATGCTCCCATGGCCCACCCCCACCACACTCATGGACCCCCATGTCCACCACAGTGTTATGGTCATGCACCTTCAGCCTATCCACCTCTGGTTGCACCCCCTACATATTTCCATCAACAGGCCACACATGCTCCTGTTTACTCACAAGCCCCAATGGCTTATTTCCCACCACAGGTAGTCCTTGCTGCACCACAACCTCCAATCGCTCAGACTTATCCTCCAAACAACAAAAACGCTACCCCCGCCAACCAAAACCCTGATCGACCACCGAAACAGGGTAAGAACCCCAATTTACGAACAAACCACCCATGTTCCATATGCGGGGTATACGACCATTATACACACACTTGCCCCCATTTGGGGCGAGCACGCCAACTGTGGTCTGATGACGCCCAACGCCAAGGGCACGCGGCACAACCAGTGCCACCTCCTCAACCACAACCCATGGTGCTACAAAATCCTTTTCCCACACAACGAGTGGTGAACACTCGTCTGTTGGATCCTCCTCAAGGAACCACAACACCACAACAACAAATCACATATGCTGCACACACAAACCAACCAACGGATTCAAATACTCATCATCTCCTTATGATGTCATCGTCCGACATGGATCTCCAAACGCGTCGAAACCCATACGCTCCCATTGCACCTACAAATGTTCTCCCTATGATTGAACAACCAGTTCAGAATGCACCTACATCGTTTGTCCCCACAGTCAGACCCGGATTATACTCAGATACACCAATGACCTCAACCTTCTAGGCCATTCCACCACCATCACCCGCGCCCGCGGTATCTGACCTATGTACCATTTCCCACAATGCATAAACACCCACAGTGCCTACACATATTGGCACAACGCCAATTCACACTATCCCATTCTTGTTCCCATTTGCCGGAGTGGTCAGTTCGCCAGTGATGGCTACACTCAACCTTCCTGGCTTAACATTAGGGATACCCGTATGGTACTTACCAGCTCCTAATCCCCCGCCGACACCAACTGTCATCCTAAAACCAATGCAACCCATTGTCACCACTAGTCAACCACCTGTTGGGGTCACAATCCCTTCGTCCTCAACGAATCCCCCTCCTCTTATCAATCCCACTGGGGGCAGAGGTCCACAACCATACACTGTTGTACCACCTCCCAAGGCAGTTAAACCCCCCCTGTGTTTCGTGCTCCTCCTAAATGCTCGTTATGTGGTGAGTTAGGCCATCCGACTCATCAATGTCCACAATTACCTGCATTACAGGAACACATGCAAATGCTTGACGATGACCCCAACATCCCGGTTGTCCAACTTAATCCAACCCCCAAGCCTCGTGATAAATCATTGCGCACAAACCATTCTTGTGCAATATGCGGAATCTATGGCCATTATTCACATCACTGCCCCGATCTCCCAGATTACAGAGCAGCCTTGTACAAGTTGAATAACATCGACCTAGAGATATCCCCTCTTCTCATTCAGGAAATTCATCCCCCGCCATCTTCCTCCTCGGAAGAAATTAACACCATTTACACGATTTCCACTGGATACCCCTCTGTCCGGTCGGCCCCTTCCGTTAATCCCTTTGACACACATGTTCAACTCTTTCAAATCGATGAGGAAACCACATGTCCACAACATGGAGGCAGGCCCAAAACCTTGCCTACTCATCATCATCGTGATTCTCGTCGGAGATACTGGGGGCATCCACCCCACAAGGGGAATCCCCCATCATCATATCATCACTTCAGTATGCCACCACGGCCCACAGCCTCATGGTACACTCCACCGCCAACAGTTGCTCAATGCCCTATTGATCCCTCTCTGAGACAACATCTGCACCACATTGACACATCTAAGTTAGGGGGCATAATAGATTACCTCGACCCTGGGATAAGGGGCATGATCAATCATTTTGACCCTACCCCATCACATCTATCTCAGCACGTCAATGAACCCATCGTTCAAACCAACACATATGTGATCCACAATCACAAACCCCATGCACATCGCATGGGGGCAGGTCATTAACCCTGCTCACTTTTTCATATGCATGATCTCAACCATTTTTGAGGTCACATATCACTTGTATATTTGATTTGATTTGGTACACCTAATATTCTTCCCCCACGGGTAATCATTTCTCCCCACCATTGCATCCTTGGCTTGGTGGGCTCACCTTTATTTACAACCATTTTTTAACTTAGTTATTTCCTTTGACCATTCCGGAGTCCTTATGACCTCCGTTTTTCGCACCATGTGCACCGCCGGATTCATATTTCCGTGCCCGTGATGATGCTTGAGATCATTTCTCGCTCTCACCAGGACCAATATCAACATTGTGTCCCGACACCTTGTCACCTCGGTTTGTGTGCCACATCGGTCGTAGCCCGTTTTTGATATACCTTATATCGCCGGATTCAGTTTTCCGCGCTCGTGATGATGCTTGAGATCATTTCTCACTCTCACCTTTAGATTTTTCGGGCATTTTTTCCACACCCCCTTGTTACCTCGGTTTACGTGCCACATCGACCGTTTTCCGTTTCTAACAATCCTTATGTCACCGGATCCAGTTTTCCACACAGATGACGATGCTTGAGACCTTTCCTCGCCCTCATCAATCCATTTTTGTTCGGTATATGTTTATCCCTTTTTCGGGCCGACCAACCCCTTTTACGAAAAAGGCACTTAGGGAGTTTCTGTTAAGCTCTTTTCTGACTCCTAAAACAATGAAAAGATCACCGAGCAATCTTGCTTCCTTTCATGCTCGCTAAACATATCTGAAAGGGCGTCTACCTGGTATAAGTTTACCCCTTTTCCGGACCTCGTAGACTAATTACGAAAAATGTATACTCTAGTCACATCGGCTAGAAGAGTTCTCCATCCGCATCATTTTATGCTTTTTCGGGACTTGGAGACTAAACTACGAAAAAGAACACCAATAGAGTCCACTTACCGCTTTCAGACTCTCTAAACATGAAAGAAACCATGAGCATGCGCCGTCATGGGCTCACAAAATCCACAGGACCGTACCATTTCAGAGCACACTTTTGTCCCTTCTTGGAGCTCATTAAAACTACGAAGAAGGAATCAATGGTGCCTCTTGGCGCTACAACACATCATGTCTACTCACATAGCAGCTTCCCCATTTTGGTCGCCTTTGTTCAGAGTATTCTGCAGTATGTCACCCTGAAACTCCCTCGACAGCTACCATCAGCTTCACCCCCCCAGAGTCAGTACATACCCTTCAAGTCCCTAAAAGATGATCCCCACACCTACAAGTCAGTTCCCTACGCTGCCAGGTCAACCATGTCATCATGCTCTAAACAAAGGAAGTTTGAGTCTACCCATTTTTGACCCATTTATTTCCCGTTCCCAAAAGTATGTCAGTCCTACCATCAGTACTACAACACTTCAGTTTTACAACTCGTGCTCCTATCAAGGAAACATCATTGCCTTGTTAGTTGCTATTCTCCCTCTGTCGACGACAACCACATTTATTCCAGAGGATAGACCTAGAGGTCCCTGTGTCTTGGACTCGTCCCCATTTATGATGAGTACCTACGAATCATTTCGAGAAGAGTCCTCAGTGCCTCTCCAAATGGTTGTTTCTCACATGCTCGACTTCAACACCTTGATCGCATCGTTGAGACTCGCACAGGGCATTCGTCCGCTCAGTTATTAGTCGAAGACCCCGGATACCACCTGACTCCTCCACATTTGAGAGTCTACCTATGGATACAACCAGTTACATTTTTTCTATAGATATCCGGGTTGCGTATGGCGACAGTATTCAGATGTACCCCAGTTTTATACTCCCTTGAGTATACAAATACAAATACTTCCCTGAGATGGCTCACAGTCATTAAGTTCATACAGATGTTGAACACCTTCAGTTTCAGCAGTTCAACAGTTATTCCAGTGTATCAGTTATTGAGATCAGCCATGATCATGAGTATATCCCACAATAATGTCCCCTCTGGACCATTATGATGTACCAGTATATTTCTTTACGTATTAGATCCCCCTTCTTGGGACTAATTGTTTTGTATATGTCTTGATACGAGCATGGGAATGCCCGCCTCGTCCTTCATCAGAGATTATACCTCATTCATACTGAGGCCATGTAATATTTTTTGTTTTTGCAGCTTCCAAGGGCCGTGGCTCCAGTCTCCAACCGGTCTCTTCTCTCCCCCTAAACCCCAGAAAAAAGGACAAAAGAACTATGATGTCTATCGGCCATACAATGAGCTCCTGCCCTCACACATCAGGGGGCAATCTGTTAACACCTAAAAAGTGCTCACTAGCTCATTCCCTTACTCACATGACCCATTTGTCCACTTTTCCACCATCTGAGCCTCTGAAACCAACAAAAGGTCACCAAAAGACCTTAGTACACCCCTTTTTCCATTAAAAAAGATTATTTTTCCAAGAAAATCATAAAAAACCCTAAAAAAGGGTCCAAATTCCCAAAAATATTAAAAAGGGAATTAAAATATTATTTTTATTCAAAAAAGGAAAAAGGAGGGAAAAGTACCTAAACCATGTTGGTCAATACCATTTGGTTTCCACAAAACCACAAATGGTATTTCCCACCACCAAAACCTATAAAAAGGTGGTAGGGGCTCCTCATTATCCATCCATCCATTATCTCATCCTTATGCTGCTGAAATCTCCCCTGAGCATTTTAGCCATTGCAAACCACATTGGAGAAGAGACCATTGGAGATTGGAGTTGCTCATCCTTGGAGCCATTCAACCTCACCATTAGAGGTATTGATTCCGCAAGCACTTGCTTGCACCATTCTTTCAATACAAATTCTTTATTTTATATGTTCTTGTTCTTGATTTTAAATTATTTTTGTTATTTGCTTAATATCATTGCTTAGATCCATGAATAGTCTTGTTTAATTAGTTTATTGTTATTTATTTCAATCGAAACTGCTGCTACTAGTTAGCAGGTGCCCATAGCACTAAGCCTGGTTGCAAAACCGGGCCAACACATACAAAATAGCTAAGAATTCTTTTTCAGTGGCAGTGTAGTTAGATTCAGTGGGTGTGATATTCTTCCTAATGAAATAAATGGCATATTACACTTGGTTTTCATTTTATCCAAGGAAATCTACTAAAGCAGAATTAGAAGCATCAGTATGAATATGAAAAGGAAGAGACCAATTACCCCCCCTAAGTATGGGTGCAACTGAAAACTTCTCTTTTAATGTATCAAAAGCAACTTGACAATGTGAATCCCAAGAAAAGACAACATATCTAGCAAGTAATTTGAACAATGGTGCAACTATCTTAGTGAAATGTTCAATGAACCTTCTATAGTAACCAACATGACCCAAGAAAATTTTTACCTCTTTTTATGACCGTGGAATTGCAATATTGGTCATTACCTCAATATTTGCTGGATCTACTCTAATTCATGAAGTAGAGATACGATGCCCAATAACTATGCCCTCAGTTACAATCATTTTACATTTTTCATGGCTAAGAGCTAAGTAAGTTTCTTGGCATCTGATCAAAAAAAATTCCAAGTTAGTAAGGGATTACTTAAAAGTATCACCATATGCGGTAAAATAATCCATATAAATTTCCACATAGTCATGCATCAAATCAAAAAAAAATCCTAGGACTCTTTGGAATGTGGCTGGAGCATTGCATAGGCCAAAAGGAAAAATGCGGTATGCATAAGTACCCCACGGGAAAGTGAAGGTAGTATTATCTTGATCCTCTGGTGCAATCTGAATTTGATTGTAGCCACTAAACCCATCTAGGAATGAGAAATGCTTTTTTCCAGCTTATGTGTCTAGTACTTAATCGATAAAGGGAAGAGGCAAGTAGTATTTTAGTGTATATTTTTTCATTTCTCTAAATTCCACACATATCCTCCACCTTCCATTCTTTTTAGGCACAATAACAAGTGGACAAACCCACTTACTATCAGAAATGGTGTAAATAAAGTTGGCAGTAAGCAATTTCTTCAATTCCTCTTTTACAATGTCTTTTAGAGCAGAATTCATTCGTATTTGTGGATGTATAACAGGTCTAGCATCCTGTTGTAAATATATGTGGTGTAAACATGTCTTAGGATGGATTACTTACACCTATGGATGACACTAAGGATAAAGCTGCATTTGTTGGATCAAAATTCTCTTGAAATTCTTTGCTGAAAATGTGTTCATATTCTGAAAACGATTCAGGATACTCAATAGTGTTAGTAGGAGAAAGGAATTGACTCAATATATTCTCCTCTATCTGTTCTTGTAGTCCCTTAGAGTGTTCAATGGTGAGTAGGGGATAAGCAGTCTCCTCATCTAGATAAGGGTTCTCTATCCATAATAATCGTTTTGGAGCAGGTTGTGTAGGTGGATAGAGGGTACATTTTTGTGTTGATCCCCCATTAGAGATATTCATTTCCCCAGGCCTGCAACTGATGAAAGCATAACTCTTATCCAACCAGGGTCCACCCGATATCACAGGATGACCATGCATATTAGTTTTTGGCTGAATGGCCACAAAATATGCGAGGTACTCCCAAGATGAAAGAGTCACAATATAATCATCCAAAACACTAGTAGGTATAAGTTTAGATCTATATGCCAATTCTAAAACTATTGGTGTTGGTCTAAGGCATTCTATGTGCACTGATTCCATGAGAGGAACAATCATAATGTTAATAGAATCTCTTAGATAAACTAAGGTGTTTTATATGGGGGTATCATTGATGTAAATGGTGACTATAGGATTCCCAGGGTCAATGTACTTCATAATTGTTTCCAACATCAAAGTGGATAATTGACCAATTACTTGAATGGAAGGGGGGTCTTTACGTTTTCTGCCTGGATTCTTGAGACATAATTCCCTAATATTTTTTGCGTAGATGGGTGTATCTCTAATAGATTTCAATAAGGGAATTATAACACAAACATTCCTCAATTCATCTTCTAAATAAAATTCTGGTTGGGCTACAGGTTTTTCTACAGTTAATCTCTCCGGATAGGGAGGCGTTCTAAGTTCATGTGGCTTTCCAGAAAGTAAAGGTAAGGAAGATTGAGGTAGTGGGGTCTCTTTTTCTAGATGATCATCATTGAGTGTTGAATTAGGGGTCTCCTCATCTTTTTCTTCCTCAATGATAACAACAGGTTTAATTTTATTCAAAACCTTCCCATACCTGATGTGGATGTCATGCAAAGGGATATGGGAAATCATATAAGTTGGGAAGGTATGGAGCCCAGCATTAAGAGCAGGTTGGGATCTATTATTTGGGTTAGTGATTGGATGAGATGGAAATGGTGTAGGATGAGGAGGAATAGGTTGATTTGGGGGCATTTAGAGTTGTGGAGGCTGAAAGATAGCAAGATGAGGTATATGTGGGTGAGTTTGTGGCATAGGATTAGGGAATTGTGGATAAGTAGTGTAGGGAGGTGGGAATGATTGAGGAGGGGAGTTTCCATGTATATTTTCTCTCCAACCTTGTTTCCAAGGTTGGTGGATTTTTAAGTCTACCATAGGTTAGGTACACCCCATTGTGATGGACGATTAGTATAAAAAGGAAGAAACTGTGCATAAGGATAGTAAATTATACCTTGAGGTCTTGGCTTCTATGTCCTCTTTTGTGCTGCTTGGTATGGAAGTTATGTTGCTTCACTAATCCCTTTATAAATAACTTGTAATCATGGGAGAGAGAGGCATCTTTCAGTGGCATGATTTTATGCACAGATAGCAAATATCTACACATTATTCAAATGACAACTTTTCAAAGGGTGTTTTTGTCTACACATTAAACATAAAATAGAAAAAGTAAAATTTTCTTCTTCTTGCCTTTTCTTAATTTGTAATGCATCTAATTGATTACTAAGAGTACTCAAAATGTTTGCTTTAAAATTTTCCAATAAATTTCCTATTTCTAACCTAGTGACTCCCACAACAGATTTCTTCCCTCTAGAAATAGGATCTCTAATGCCCCTACCTGTTTTAGCTCTACTCCTAGATTAATATTTACACAATTCCCAAATGTTTTCAAAAGAGTTTTGATAGATATCATGAGATTTAAAGTGTCCATATACTCCTCCTGAATTCCCTTTAAGAAAATAGTTTTGATGGATTCTTCATCTAGAGTACCATGTTTGGACTTTTGAAGGTTTGTTATACCTCAAAATGACCCACTGTGTACTATTGAGCGTCTTCATGTCATATCTCCATGAGGAACATGATTTTTTTTCCTCCTAGGTGTGTTAGGACCCTTCTTCATCATGTTGACATCTACTCCAACAACTTAAAGGTCAAAAAACCACTTCACCTAACCCATTTATCCACCTCCTAGAGATATTTTCGCGCCCTACTAGTGGTGCAAGATGCAAAAATACAACATTTTCATGCTTTGCATACCTATAGGGGTGCAAAAATTACAACATTTTTGCGCTATGCTTAGTTACAGGGGTGCAAAAATCCATGAATAGCCATTTTCCTTAGATCTTGGATCTTGGATCTTGGATCTCGAGGAGATTTTCATGGGACAAGGTATTCCTTCGAATCCTATCTCACATACCCTCCTTGGCATGATTGAGATCCTTTATCCACATCTTCCTCACTTATATCCATGATATCCTCTTAGTGGTTGGCCTCCCAAATCCTATAAGAAGAAGGACATCCATGAGCTAAGGGGGGTTGATCTTGGAGGCATAAAACCTATGATTCTAAGAGTCTTGCAAGGATATTGAAGGAAAGCTTTGTTAGGATATTTAGACACTTATGAGTTAGTTAAGATCAACTTGTGTAATATATCCATTAGGGATAGTGTGTTTCTTTAGTATGCATTAGTATGCATTTGTAAATACTTAATCCGACGGTCACGATATGTTTCCGACATAGAGTGATTCGACGGCTCAACTTCTCTTAGATCAAACCTAACCTTGATCCGTGGCTTAACACCCGATTGGTCCATGATCTCTATTTAAAGAGCATGGAGGGTCATTGTTTAGTTGATCGATTATGAGAATCTCATTTGTAACTTTCTTTCTTTGCATAATAAATTGTCCCATAGAAGGTATTTGGCCGGGGCCGTGGAGTGTTTCCCTCAAGAGGGTTTAAACCACGTCAAAACATCGGTGTGTTGATCTGTGATCTATTTGTGTGAAGTGGTTGCTCTTGTTGTTCGGTCCTTTGGTAGTACCCTGTGTACCCGAACATGGTATCAGAGATTTTATGAAGTGCCGCTTCCGGTTATGATCTAGATCTTGAACTGTTGTTGCCGAAACTCGAAAGGGTTTTTAGTTATGGTATTTCTGTGCATTTCTGGGCTGTGGGAGGTGTTCCATTGCGTTCGGAGCGTTGTTTCCATTGGGAAATAGTTTTCTTTTGATCGAAAACGGTTTCCGGTTGCTCCAGAAACGCGTATTTCATCAGATCTGAAGGTATAATGTTACAGTGACGCATTTTTTTATTTCGTTTTTTGAAAAGAAAAAATCTCATATTTCATCTTTTTTTTTTTGTTAGATTTTTTTTTTGGTTCGGATTGTTGCTTTCCCGTCTGCATATGCTCTTTGCCGTGCACCTTGAGCGATCTTGGCAAATCAGAAACAGAAAGGGAAAGGGTTTTTCTCGGCTGCGTATGCTCTTTGCCGTGCACCTTGCGCGATCTCGGCAAATCAGAAACAGAGAGAAAATGTATACTTTCTAGGCAAGCTAACAAGATCTAACTCCACAAGTGTGGAAAAGGTTTTTTTTTTCGATTTGTGGTCTGTTTTGTAGGAAAAAAAGGCAAACACGCAAACCGAGCAAGAAGAGTAAAAAAAAAAAAAAAAAGCCCCCTTCCTCATTCCCATATTTTACATACCTTTTAATCTAGCTCACTTGGTTCAAAGTTGCTTTATTCCTTAATAGGTCTTGAGTTCAAGTCTTAGGAAGTTACTTTTAAAAGAAAAAGTGCATGCAATTTCTATTTTCAAGTTACTTTATTGTAAAAGTGCATCTCACTTAAATAATAAAAAAAATAAAAATACAAGTGAGTCACTTAAGTTTTTTTTATTGTTGCACTATTTAAAAGTAATATTATTGTAAAAGTGAAATCACTTATTTTACAAAAGTGGTTCACTTCAAGCAACTTTTTTTTGTAAAGTGATTGTCAAAAGGTTCATTTTGGGAAGAGGGGGGTTCTTTTTTTTAGCTGGACATTCTCTAGCTGCCACGTCACTATTGGGGACATCTTCAACAGTTTCTTTGTTCAAGCATAACTTCATCATACAGAGTCAGTTTTCAGTGCCGTTTTTTTTTAAACCGCCTATTGTTTCGAGCTCTTCACATCTAGACTATTGGTTTCTACTTTTACAGCCATTAATTTACAAATATGGCCGCCCCTTGTGATATTCTACTTAATAGTTCCAACTATTTCTCATGGAAATCTCGTATGGAGGATGTTCTACGAAGTAGGGGACTTTTCATAATTACAACAGGGAAAGAAAAAGAACCCATTGATGATGATAAGAAAATAAAATGGGCAAATAGATGTGATGAAGCTCGTGGATTGATTAGGATGTCAATCTCTACTGATTTGCGATTCCACATATCTGGAATTGATGAACCTAATACTGCTTGGGACAAGTTGGAATCTGTGTTTGGTAAACACAATGAAATTCGAGGTCACCAACTTGAAAATGAGTTGATTTCTTTAAATCCAAGTGACTTTTCATGCATTCAAGATTATTTATCTAAGTACAAAACTCTTAAGCTCTTATGTGCAGAATGTAAGATTGAGAGGGAAGACAAACAATGCATTTATCATATTCTTTCCAAACTTGGACCTGCATATTCTATTTTTGTATCTACATTTTACTCCATGAAAGCATCCTTGAATGCAGCTAGCTATCAAGAGCCTAGTCTTGAATCCTTTTGTGATTCCCTGATTAGAGAACAAGATAAACTCATTCATCTTGGAATAATCAACAATGCAGATACATCTGGGAAAGTCTTATTGTCTCAACAGAAAGAAAAGTCCAAGCCTCCCAAGAAACAAAATTTTCGCAATAATAAGTCAAACAAGGGTCCCAAAACCTCTCAGTCAGCTCCTTCTTTAAAAAATGACAAAGGATCAAAGCAAAAGGGCAAGAAGACTGAGCGTCATTGCAACTATTGCGGGAAAGATAATCATGATGAATCTAAGTGTTTCAAGAAGATGGCAGCCTTGGAAGCAGCAAGGAAGAAGCACCACATCAGCCTAGATTCGCCTTCAGAATCTGCCTCTCATGGACATGCACTTTGTGCTTCTGGTTATTCTTATAATGCATCTTCTTCTTCTACTTCAAATGAATGGCTCATTGATTCTGGAGCATCTTATCATATGGCTAAGGATCAAGCCATCTTTTCTACTATGCATGAATGTAACACCAAACAAATATTTGTTGGTGATGATAGATCTCTAAGTGTTGTAGGAGCTGGAACAGTTCCAGTAGATAATGGTCATTTTAGTGATGTACTATGTGTTCCAAGAATTTCCTGCAATTTGTTATCAGTCTATCAGATCACTCATTCTGGTGAAGGTAAAACTGTGACCTTTACACCTCACCAAGTTGTAATCAAGGATTTTAAAGATCCTCAACAAGTCCTAGCTACCGGAATTGTTGATGATATTACCAGGTTGTACAAGTTTAACAACTTTGGGTCATCACCTTTCCCTTCAGTTTTTGTTGCTCATAGTGATAACTTGAGCAAACTTTGGCATGAGCGATTTGGTCACTTAAATTATCGCTCATTGCAACAACTATGTAAAGAAAATATGGTGACAGGTCTTCCGATGGTATCTTGCAGAGATGGTGTTTGTTCCGGTTGTGTACTCGGAAAACATCATCGAGACAGTTTTGACAAACGTGCCTCTTGGCACGCCTCGGTTCCCTTGGAGCTTGTGCATAGTGACTTGTGTGGTCCTCTTCCATCTGCTTCCTTTTCTGGTTTCAAGTATTTCTTAACTTTCATTGATGATTACACCAGACGCATTTAACATGTTCTTGGCCTACAAGGCCCTTGTTGAAAAACAATCTGGTCATCAAATTATTAAGTTAAGATCTGACAATGGAGGAGAATATGTTAACAAACAGTTCACTACTTTCTGCACTGAACAAGGCATCCAACAACAGCACACTGTTCCATATACACCACAACAAAATGGTGTAGCTGAGCGGAAGAACCGCACTTTAAAAGAAATGGCTAATTGTATGATCCAATCTAAGGGACTAAGTCTTCAATTTTGGGCTGAAGCCATAAATTGTGCAAATTACATAGTTAATCGCACCCCCACAAAAGCATTACAAGGCATAACACCGAAAGAAGCATGGAGTAAAATTAAACCTGATGTAAGTCACTTTCGTGTGTTTGGTAGTGAAGCATGGGCTCACATTCCGAATGAAAAACGGAAAGCATTGCAGCCTAAAAGTGAAAAGTGCATATTTGTTGGATATTCTGAAGATGTAAAAGGTTATAGACTTCTTCAACCACATTCTCATGCTATAATCATTAGAAGAGATGTTAAATTTGATGAAAATATCTTGGCCTGCGAGCCTAACTCGGCGAGTGTGCCATCTTTGGCCTGCGAGCCTGATTCGGCGTTTGTGCCTTCTTCTTCTTCTTCCAACTTTCTTGACAGGTTTCCAACTCCAGTTTCTGATGATGACAATGAGGATGAAAATCCACCTCCGCCTGCTCATGTTCCTCCATTTGCACCAGCACAAGTACTTCCTCGATGGGTCCGTTCAACATGTGAAGCCGCTGGTGATCTTGCCGGTGATCCTAGAGATCAACGTCGAACACATTCTCAGTTTCAGCGAGCCTTTTCTCTTTTGGCTCAAGTTTCCGAGAATCATGATCCAGAAACTTTTGCAGAAGCTTCAGGGAATCCAGATTGGGATGCAGCCATGGATGAAGAATATCGTTCCTTAATGGCGAACGATACTTGGGATCTTGTACCTCTTCCAAAAGGAAGAAAACTTGTCAGATGTAAATGGGTCTACAGAACTAAGTATGCATCAGATGGAAGTGTTGAAAGACTTAAGGCAAGGTTAGTTGCCAAAGGTTTTTCTCAAGTTGAAGGGATTGACTACAATGAAACCTTTGCTCCCGTCGCCAAAATGAACTCCATCCGCCTTGTTCTTTCCCTTTCAGCCTTACACAACTGGGAAGTCCATCAAATGGATGTCAAGTCTGCCTTCTTACATGGTGATTTACAGGAGGAAATTTACATGGAACAACCTCCTGGCTATGTTCAGAATAACTCTAGCCTTGTCTGTCGCCTTAAGAAATCCTTATATGGCCTTAAGCAAGCTCCTAGAGCTTGGTATGCCAAAATGGATAACTTTCTCCTTGACACTGGTTTTTCTAGATGCCATTCTGACCCCAATGTCTATACCAAGAAAGTAGGAAACCATCTCATCATACTTGTTCTATATGTTGATGACCTTATTCTTACTGGTAGTGACCCTAAGCTTATAACCCATGTGAAATCCAGTCTTAAACAAACTTTTGAAATGTCAGACTTAGGACATTTGCATTATTTTCTTGGTCTCCAAGTTCTGTAAACCAAATAAGGAATCTTTCTTTCTCAGTGTTAACACCCAAAAAGTGCTCACTAGCTCATTTCCCTATTCACATGACCCATTTGTCCACTTTTTCACCATCTGAGCCTCTGAAACCAACAAAAGGTCACCAAAAGACCTAAGTACACCCCTTTTTCCATTAAAAAAGATTATTTTTCCTAAAAAAGCATAAAAAACCCTCAAAAAGGGTCCAAATTCCCAAAAATATTAAAAAGGGAATAAAAATATTAATTTTATTCAAAAAAGGAAAAAGGAGGGAAAAGTACCTACACCATGTTGGTCAATACCATTTGGTTTCCACAAAACCACAAATGGTATTCCCCACCACCAAAACCTATAAAAAGGTGGTAGGGGCTCCTCATTTCACATCCATCCATTATCTCATCCTCATGCTGCCGAAATCTTCCTTGAGCATTTTGGCCATTGTAAGCAACCTTGGAGAAGGAGACCTCTTGGAGCTTGGAGCTATTCATCTTGGGAGTTGCTCAACATCAACCTTCACTATTGAGGGTATTATCGCAAGCACTTGCTTGCACCCCACTTTTCAATACAAATTCATTCTTTAATATTTTCTTGTTCTTATTTTTTAAATGTTTACACTATTTGCTTATATTCTTGCATAGATCCATGATTAGTTTAGTTTAGATTAGTTTCTTGTTTAATTCTATTGAAACTGCTGCTACTAGTTAGCAGGTGCCCATAGCACTAAGCCTGGTTGCAAAACCGGGCCAACACTCAGTCTAAGTATGCTTGTGACCTTCTTCGTCGCTTTCACATGGAAGATTGTACACCAGCCCCTTCTCCCTTTCAGTCTGGAGTCAAACTTTCTGCCATTTGTACTTCACCTGAAGTAGATGCCACCTTGTATCGTCAGCTTGTTGGTAGTCTTTTATACTTGACTCATTCCCGTCCTGACCTTTCCTTTGCCGTTGGTCGAGTTGCCCGTTATATGCAGACACCTCATGAAAGTCACTGGAAAGCAGCTAAAAGAATACTTCGATATATTCGAGGTACAATTCAGTTTGGGATTCATTACAGTACAGGGGGGAAACCTTTGTTGGTTGGTTTCACTGATTCAGATTGGGCCGGTGATCCTGATGATCGAAAGTCTACTGCAGGTTATGTTTTCAGTCTAGGATCTGGACCTATTGCTTGGGCTTGTAAGAAACAACAAGCTCTCGCGCTTTCTTCAGCAGAGGCAGAATATCGAGCAGTAGTTAATGCCAGTCAGGAAGCTTTATGGCTTCGACAGATCCTTTCAGAGTTTGGATTCGAGCAGCAGCAGCCTACTCCACTTTGGTGCGACAATCAAAGTGCCATCAAGCTTGCCAAAGATCCAGTTCTATATCGACGCAGCAAACACATTGAGCTACATATGCACTTCATCAGAAATCTTATTCATGATCGTGTTCTTGAAGTGCTCTTTTGCCCTACAGATGATCAAGTTGCAGACATCTTCACCAAGTCTCTTACAGAAGTGAAGTTTTCTAAATTTCGATCTATGTTAGGAGTTCAGAAACTTGTCATTAAGGGGGGATAGGCTCTAATGCCTCCTTCCTTCTCCTAATAGTGTCACTTTTGTAAATCCTTCAATCCTATCCCAAGTTGTTCTTAAGGGGGGATGTTAGGATATTTAGACACTTAGGAGTTAGTTAAGATCAACTTGTGTAATATATCCGTTAGGGATAGTGTGTTTCTTTAGTATGCATTAGTATGCATTTGTAAATACTTAATCCGACGGTCACGATATGTTTCCGACATAGAGTGATCCGACGGCTCAACTTCTCTTAGATCAAACCTAACCTTGATCTGTGGCTTAACACCCGATTGGTCCATGATCTCTATTTAAAGAGCATGGAGGGTCATTGTTTAGTTGATCGATTATGAGAAGCTCATTGGTAACTTTTTTTCTTTGCATAATAAATTGTCCCGTAGAAGCTATTTGGCCGGGGCCGTGGAGTGTTTCCCTCAAGAGGGTTTAAACCATGTCAAAACATCGGTGTGTTGATCTGTGATCTGTTTGTGTGAAGTGGTTGCTCTTGTTGTTCGGTCCTTTGGTAGTACCCTGTGTACCCGAACAAGCTTGGAGGATGATCATGTTGCAACAATGTAAGGTATAACATATTTTTGATGTACAAACTTTCATGGATTTCATATTAATATAACTTATCCTATTCTCCCATGTCTTTTCTTTTCATTGATATATGATATGATGTATTGGATCTTGTTGATGCACTTGTCTTTGGAGGCTTGTCTTCTATTTTAAGTTGTATATATTCAAATCTTGGACATCAATCTTGGAGCTGAAGCTTGGACAATCTCCAAATTAAAGGGTAAGAGATTTTCCTTTTTTCTCCACTTTCATCCCTTCCCAACTCAAAATAGAACATTCTCCTAAACCCATAAACCACCTAAGAGAAAAATATTTCAATGTAGCAGGAAACAAATTTAGTTTTTGAGCATCACTAATGTAATTATAAATTCTACACAAGATGTCAAATTAAAACAAGAATGCATCTGGATCCTTAGTTACCAGACCATGAAAGTGCGGTAAAACTGAGGGTGGGATAATTTTCATATTAAGCTTTTGTGTGAGGTATAAAATGGGAAAACCAAAAATTACCTCTCTCTCTTCATTACCTTTGTTGTTTCTTACATTTTCATCTCCTACATTTGACGCTCTTTCTTCATCCCCCATGTTTCTGAATAAATGAAATGAGTGTTATGAGATGGTGCCTAAACGAGACGAAGAAGGGGGTTCTATAGTCAAGCTTGCAATTTGTTTTTCTATGTTTACAGGTTCAATCTGAGACAATACAATATCCCTAGTATCCTTAAGAAATTTAAAATATGTTATGGTACTACTAACTGATTTTTTGTAGTGGTCAAACATCCCCTTCCTATCCTTGATTTACAATGGATTCAAATTATGAATTCTCCAACCTAGGAAGACTAATTTATGCTTTTCCCCCAACATGGATTTTTCCTCCTGTAGACTGCTCAGCTAGGTTAGTAAGAGGGTTTCTGGAACTACCAACGTACTTATCATACAAATTGTTTTTAACTGGAACTATAAATTTCAGCTTACCTCCAGGCTTACTCATAAGTAAAACACATAATGGTAAGGTTTTGGAAGGGCTCACCAAAGTGAATGCGTCGGGATAGAAACCCTTTCAAAATTTCTGAAGTAAGGGTGTCTTTGTGTCTTATTGTCCTTCCTCCACCTGTAAGAGTAGAAAAATCACAACTAACTAATAATTGTTCACCTTTCTACAACTCCCCAGCAACGAAGCTAAAAATGTCAGGTTCATTATATGTTTCAACAATTCACTTGAGTCATCTTGTTATCGACCAGGGTTGGAAATCTTATAAGATGTAATCATTGTCTATGCAAGTAAATAGAACTCTTCTAATAATAAAACAATCGATAACTATCCTACTGATCCTTAATTCCTGGAGGTTTATCCTACCCAAATGGAAAAGTAAAACCTGAAATCCTACTGACTAACCCCTAATCCCGAGGAAGTTTTTGTACAGAACAAGGTTTCATAGCTATAAAAGGTTTGTTATGACTTGAAGATGAAATTTTATACATAATGGGATATTAAAAGTGTAATAGCTTTGTGATGACTTGTGCATAGTATATATGTGTAAAAATTTACAAATAAGTCAAGCATACACTGTGGGTGTAAACACATACCGAAAGTAGTACTAAACTGAAAATGAAAAGACCAATGAGTAAAAGAAAGACTAAAAATGGGATAGCGACTACTTCCACCCTAACAAAAATGAAATCTAGAGTTGAATAGATGAATGGAAACGTTCGTATGGAGTGTTAACTTAAACATCCTAACTAATCCTAATCTAGGTGAGCATTATTTCTCATAAAATGATATCCATATCTTTAAGTGGAGTATGCCAGCAAGATATGCAGGTGCTAATGAATTTGAACCTAAGATTATAAAAGGGAACAAAGTATAAACATGTAAACTAACCTATTGCATTTACAAACCCAACATAAATCATGAATTTAGCATGAGGACCTATAAAAAGATACAAAACAAAAATGTATATGACTAATGTCCTAGAGTCTAATGCATATACTTATATATCATCTACTGATTCCTTTTGAGACTACTGAAGGGCCTGAGATCATGCACTTTTTTCAAACTATGTTCAAAGAACTGAAAGGAAAAAAACATTTACTTCATAAATAACTACTCCTCTAAACTTTCTATAATTTCTATGATAATGAAGAATAAACAGGCGCAAAACAAAAGTGAAATAGGACCTATAACGAAAACCAATGTTTTTTTTTTTGTAAGTAAGATGGACAAAATTCTATTAAAAAAGATCATAGAGTAAAAAAATATTACACAGAGCCCACCAAGGAGCTGGACAGACCAGAGGCACATCCTAGTGGAGACAGGATGGCCAACCCAAAATTACAAGTTATCATCGTCATAGAGGATCCCACAAAATAAACATCCCATGGAACCAGAGAGAGCTTATAAAACCATTAGAAAGCAACAACGAAAGCCAATTTGCATCGAGATGTCTGAGCCCAGAGAAAGAAGGGAGTCCAACCATACGTCTTCCAAAATGGGAAGCTTTCCATACTACAAAAATGACGAGCACTTATAGAGAAAGAATTCTTATTCATTGAATAGTCAGACCTCAAGGTCTCGTGCTCCTCGCTCCTTGTGGCAAGCGGGGGGTGGATGCTGAGGTCGTCCATTAGAGATTCCAGTGTGCATGTGTTCTCCATTTCGCTCTGCTGCAGAACTTTCATGCCCTCAATTATCTCTTTCATATGCTTAACTGTGTTCTCCTAAGCTTGAATTTCGCGGGCTAGGAGGATTCTGCATGCCCAATAAGGGTTAGCAGAAATATGGTAACACAGGTTTATCTCAACCTCATCTTGCAAGGAAATCTCCAGATGGGCAATCTGTCCTTCAATGGTGACCGGCGTTTCCTCAATATATAATTACACCCAATCAAAATGAAAAGGATTGGAATCCTCACGGGTGCTAGCATGAGCGTCAGAACCTTCCCCACTGTGTCTTCCCCTTCTCCTAGGGTTTCTACCAGATCCCCAACGACTAGACAGATGGGTGGGAGGAGCCATAATTTTCAAAAAGAAAGTGCCAGAGGAGGAGGAGAACCCACCTGCAATGTTAAGCCAACTAAAGTGAAAGTGAAACCAAAACAACATAACCGAAAATTCGGAAAGGAAAATGGCTTTAACGATGCGTATCTGGCTTCCCTCGTCATCCTTCGTGTATTTATAAACTGGGTCCCTGCATATGGAAATGGAATTCGTACCAGACCATAAATTCCCATTAGTTCCAATAATAACCCTTCTGTACTTGCCAGAGAACTCGCATGCCCGAAACGTGATAAGCCTGCGAAACTAGCTACTAACTGTACCATCCCAACCGCTGAGAACGAGGCTGCCATCACCTCTGGATTTTATCCTATTAAGGTAATAAAACTTACGCTGATCCTTCCCGTCCTCCTGGAGCGATAATAAAAATGAGTTATGCAGATGTGATCAGACATACACGTAAATGGAAGCTGTCGCTTAGCCATCTTAAATTCCACCTTGATAAATGACCTCCCTTTGGTACATAGCATCATTAGGAGCATGATCATTTCCACATGTCAGGGGATTGGCTGGAAGTGTCTCTTCCCCTCTTTCCCCATGTGTGTATTCATCCGCGTGTTGTAAGGTTTCTTCCCGGGGATCAAAGATCAACTTCTGCGATCTCCACGCAGCGACGTCGAGCCACGTGATCGCACATATCGGCTAAGGAGCCAACTTTGAAGGGAAAATGATCCATCACCCCCATGTTGGCCAGCTCATCAACCATTTTATTTCCATTACGCCGAACGTGTATAAAATTAATGGCTGGAGAAGTTTGCAGGATTTGCTGGAGCTGGTTTAGCTTGCACTCCCATCTCCAGTTGAGCGAGACCTTAGAAACTGCCACCCCTCTCTGGATGCATCCCACCATAGTTATTAGAATGTTGGAGTCCCCTTCCACTACCAAAGGTAATCACCTCTGCATTAATTCCCATCTGATACAATTTACCATGCCTTCTAGTTCTGCTATGTTATTGGTTGTTTCTCCCAGGTTGCCCCAGAAAACACCCAACACAGAGCCAGAGCTATTCCTTACCGCTCCCCCAAATCCAGTCGATCCTGAATGACCTTTTGCAGCTCCATTGAAGTTCAGTTTCAGAGTGCCAGCTGGACGATTTCTCCATGAGTCAGGACTTAGAGGTTTTGCTCTACTTTCAAGCCGAGCCACAGGTCCACGAGGTAAGCTGAAAATACCCCATGCATTCAGAATAATTATTTCAGTAGGATCAACATGTCCCAGTTTAGGGGGTAAATTTCTAATGAAAATGGTTTCCTTTAGGTGCATTTCAATTGTTAGCCAAATGGTCTCCATATTTCAATTGTCCCAGATCCAGTTTAGAAGTTCATTTTTTAACGGGTGGACCTGCCAATTTGCCAGGGTTAAATGCGGGCAACCATAAGTTCTGGCTGTCTTTCTGAATCTTTCCTCCCCCTGCACCAGAGAGATGAGGCCAACGGGCATTCATCCAGCAGATGGTTGATAGATTCACTATCAAGCAAGCATATACAACATCGTGAGGGCCTTGAGAAACCATTTTTCCATAGGTTTTCCCACATTAGTATACGATGGTGAAGCAACAACCACCCAAACGTGGCAATTTTAGGCCAGTGGTTGAGCCATAATTTTTTTCCATTTTTCCTCACAAGGCATTCTATCATAACCCTCCAAGAGGGCTACTGCTTCAGCACTGTTAAAGTTCCTAGTATTAAAGTAACCCCATCTGATTTTTTTCGGTCCTGTGGTCACAGGGATTTGGTGTTTGAGTAGTTCCCAATAAAAATTGTCCATATTTTCTTCCGGGGTTAGATTCTGCCACCATTGTATCGGTTTCCACTGTCTGAATTGATTTTACTCAGGTATCGTTTCCCAAAAGTCTCGAACTTTCTCCCATGGGATACTCTGTAAATACTGGACTAGCTCCTGGTTATCCTGCATCTCTATAATTTTAGGGAATTGCTGCCACACATTGTGCAAAAAGGATGCAGAATCTCCATATCTTATCTCCCAAAAACTATGCCGCTTGACTAACTACCGATTTTGTTGAGCCAACTTCCAAATGCACGAGCCGAGCTTATCATCCATGAAGCGAATAAGATCCTCCTTGGGCCAAATGGGTGCATATTTCTTGTGCCATAACTTCTCCCAAGGTTCCTCTCTATGTGTGATCCATCTCCACCATATTTTGGCCCCTAAAACTTTGTTAGTGCATAGAGGGTCCCTCAGACCAAGGCCACCAGCTCCTTTTGGAGTGCAAACAGTTTCCCATTTCACCAAGGCCCACTTGCTCGGGTCATGAGTACCACCCCACAGAAAATTCCTTTGAATATTATGAATTTTTTCAGAACAGCCTTGTGAGCATCCAACACCGAGAATAAATAGACCAACATCGCTTGGAGGACAGATTTTACCAAAATGAGCTAGCTAGGGAAGTTCAGGGCCCGGTGTGTCCATAGTTCCAATTTATTCTTTAGTTTGTCAAGCAGGTATTTGCAGGAGGTTTGACTAATTATGGATTCCGACAGGGGTGCCCCCAGGTATTTAGACGGAAGCTATCCTTCAGAAAATTCCAGAATTCTTAATATATTCATGCGATTAATTCTAGGAGTGTTGAAGAAATAAACCTTCGATTTTTCTTTATTAATCTCAAAGCCACTGCTTCTAAGGAAGATGTTTAGAATTCCCTTGATGTTTTTATCTTCATGCACCGAGGACGGTCCCATTAGCATGGTATCATCAACAAATTGCTGGTGGGTTTGGGGGGTCAACCCATCGCATAGATCAAGACCACAGATGGCATTACTATTCTGTGCGGCCCGCAGCATTCTGCCCATACCTTTTGCAATGATAATGAAGAGAAAAGGGGATAACGGGTCCCCATGTCTGATTCCATGGGATGCAGGAAAGGGTTGAGAGGTAGTATCATTAACCAAGATGGAGAAGAAGGGGGATGAGACTAATCTCATCACCCATTCAATCCACATATTACTAAAGCCGAAGGCTTTTAAAATCCATGCAAGGAAAGTCCAATTTAACTTATTATAAGCTTTCAATAAGTCTAGTTTGAGTAGCATACCTGGGATTTTCTCCTTCTTTACCGAATGGATGGTTTCATGCACTAAAATTATGCCATCCAAGATTTGGCAGCCTTCCACAAATCCATCTTGTTCCGGCGAAATGATCAAGGGAAGGAGTGGACAAAGCCGATTAGCTATAACCTTAGTTATGATTTCATAAATGACATTGCATAGGGATATAGGTCAAAATTTGCTAGGGTCCTCCATTCCCGTCTCCTTCGGAATGAGCATAATAAAGGTGGCATCAAGGGCTTTAAGGATGCCTCTAGTTTGTCAAGAATATTCTACAATGGCCAAAACCTACGATTTCAACCAGTCCCAGCGAGAGTGAAAAAAGTTGGTAGTGAATCCATCTGGTCCCAGGGCTTTGTCATCTACCATCTGTTTAACCACTTCATCAAGCTCTTCCATTCTAATATTCTCCATGAGGAGCTTATTATGTTCTTCCGTAACCAGACTCGGGATATGCCTGAGAACTTGCTCCCTTTCCATGCTTCTATTAATATTGGGTTCCTCAAGCATATCTTGAAAGTGGTCATTTAGGGTTTGCTCCAACTCAGGTTGAGTTTACACCATGCTGCCATCCTATTTTTTGAGCCTAACCACCCTATTCCCATGACGATGTTGAATGGCCGCTTTGTGAAAGAAATTAGTGTTCCTTTCCCCATCTTTCAACCAATGACTCCTGGATTTTTGCTTCCAAAGTATTTCTTCTTGATGATCTTTAAGGTTAAGTTCTTGCAGAATATTATGTTCTCTTTCTTTCAGCTCCGTTGAATAGCCATGCACCATAGCCACCGTTTGAACCTCTTGAAGTTTAAGATCAAGTAGCTTCTTAGCGTGGAAAATATTCCCGAAGGTTTCTTTATTCCATTTCTTGATTTTGCCTTTGAGGTATTTTAGCTTTTGTTGGAATTGGTACATCCTGGTTCCTATGACCGGGGGGCAAGACTGCCACCACTGTCTCATTTGATCAGGAAAATCGGGGTGAAGGAGCCAAAATTGTTTGAATCTAAACGGCCTTCGGAGGTTTTCCCCTAATCTTTTCCATTCTAGGCTTATCGGCCAATGATCAGATCCGGCCGAAGGGAGCACCACAGCTGTCAACTCCCCACCACCCATAATAATGGATTCAGACACCAGAAATTTGTCTAACCTAGATGATATGCTTCTGTCCCCTGCTCATTTTTTGTTCCAGGTATACAAGCCATTAGAAGTTTTAACATCGATCAATTCATAGTTTCAATAGCCTCCAAGAATTCCTCACTGTTGGGGTGCAAACAACGAAGTCCCCCCCTCTTTTCAGCCAAATTTTGAATCAAATTGAAGTCGCCTCCTATAATCCAGGGATGGGTATCAGTCTCTCTTTTGAGGCTCTACAGGGAGTTCAAGAAAGAGTTCTTAAGGTGTACAATTGACGGTCCATACACATTAGACAAGAATCCTCTTACACTGGTTCCTAAAACATGAAATGAGGCCGATAAGATGAATCTTGAGGCCATCCAGTCCATCAGACTAACCTCATTTGGATTCCAAAGGATGCCGATTCCTCCAGCCGTTCTGATGGCATCAATCACCATGGTTTCACACTTTTTCTAGACTTTCTTCCCTATGGATTTAAGGTCCGCTTCAGAACATTTAGTTTCCTAGAGGAAAACTATAGCGAGATTCTCTAATTCTATCTTCCGTCTTAGGAGACAAGTCTTCAAAAGGCTCTTACAGCCTCTGATGTTCCAGGATGTGATTTGCATCTTATAACCTGTTTGGGGTGGATGAAGCTAGGGCCACATCAATAGTAGGATACTGGCCTGAGGCTACCAGATTCCTTCCTATCATTTGGATTCTCTGCATATTACTGCGTCTCCCCCTTTTTTTGCCCCTACTTAACTTTTTTCCTTCGGATTCCTTAAGAGGTTCAGATTTTATACCCAGATACTTGTGATTCTTAGTTTTGATGATAGATTTCTCTAGGAGAGAGACTTGTTGTGGAGTAATTGAAGTCGTATCCTCCACTATGCATGCCACCTCCAGGATCTCCAGATCTAAGTCTCCCAACTCCATTTCATCTCCGCCTTCCTTTGGCGATGAGCCTTCTTCCCCCGTTTTGTCCATCGTCGGCTCCTTGGCAATAATCTCCATCACCTTTTCAGTGGGTGATTCAATTTCTTCCTCCCTATTCTCCTTAGATCCTTCTTGAGCTTCTTCTTCTGTTTGCAGAGCCTCATACCTGTTGTGGATCATGGTTTTCTTGTGTATCTCCGCCCCCTATGCCTTCTTTGCTTGTCATTTCTTGGTAGAAACGTTTTTGAAACCATCTTGATATTTACCTTCAACGTCTAGCTTCCCTCCAAACTATTTATTCAGAGGGAAGTCCTTGAATAAATGACCATGTTCATGGCATATCCGACAGCTGAACGGGATCTATTCATAATCGATAGCCTGGAACCAATCTTCATCCTCCCAAGTAATATCAATTCCTTTTGGGAGGTCTTGGGATATATCCATGTAGAGACAAATTCGGGCATCCGAGGTGTATCACATCTTCTTTGTTTGTTCCAGAACTTTGACGAATACCCCCAATTCATTGCCAATCTCCATAAGGATTTCCTCCTTCCAATATTCAGAAGGTAAAGAATAGAGTCTTATCCATACCGGGGAAATTGTTAAATTTTCTTTATCTGGGTTGAAGCATTCCTTCCAAGGACGAAGATACAACCCCGCAGAATTGAAGAAATAAGGTCCATTGTCAAATATCCTTGTGCGATCCTCCTCATTAAAGAAAATCATTGTGAAAAACCCTTTGGCCCCCAGTTGTAGATCATAATGTCCCTGGGGTTTCGAGGTTGTATTGATCCACCATACCAACTCTTTCTTAGCCTGCCAAATTCCATCGAATTTCCCAATTAGTGCATGTTCTTTCATATATTGTATATCAGTTCGGACTCTTTCCGATTTTATCTACAGTTTGGGGATCTTTTTTTCCTTTGGTAGGCATTGCCCAGGCTTTCTGGGTTCTGTCGGCCCCTGATCCAAATTGGCCACTCCGCTGGTCCCTGCTTCCGCACTCCCCTCCCCATGGACAGGGTCCTGTTTCAGATTAGTCTGTTTCCCTTTGTCCAACAATCTGGTTGAGGCCAAAGCCTCATCGCTAGTGGTCGCGCTCATGTCCCTTCGAGATCCGCACTTCGAGGAGGCCCTAGCGGCCACCACCATCCTTAACACCAAGCTTGAGGTACACAGTTCAGAAACCTTCAAAAACGTCGCTGCACCTTCCTCCTTCCATATCTCCAACCCACAAAACAATGTAGAACTCGAATTTACAATCATAACGAAAACCAATGTTAACATACCTAATCAAATTGAAATACCTCGAGGTAGTATACTATAAACACATAGATGGAATTTCATACACACTTTCACAAGAAGAAGATCACATGCCAATTCATGGTACTTATAGATTTATCAATCCAACCTATCTATAAGTTCAAATTGAAAAACGTTCGAAAATACATAGTACAGGATTATATCTTTACTACTAAAAGTGGTGAAATCACCTACAATATTTATGCATTTCAAAACTAAATAACCAAATAATTACAAAATGTGAAAGAGATAGAAAACATGTACAAAAGTGAGCCTACGTAGGGAATATAAATAGATCAAAGTAATGTGATGAGCAACTAGACAGAAAACATGGCATAAAGAAACACTTCCCTAGTTCGGCGGGCCCTCCCGTCTGGTGAAGGAGCTGTGAAGAGTTATATCACAGTAGACTAGTAGGAGGCACTAAACATCATGAAACAAACTTACATTATTGTAACTTTGGAATTACAAAGGTATCAAAAGTGTGACCAAAACTGATAATTTCAACAACATAACCGTACAATGTCTATCTCCCTCTCCCATTCATATATTATACATATATATAGATTTCTAGGTATTTAAAAATAGTAAACAAGTGCTACTAGTTACAATTGATCAGTCGAGAGTTCCATTAAGATATGAATCATATGGAGATAGGATCGCTGCAAGTATGCAACCTCCCTAATTGAATGAAATTGTACCTTTACATTTCTGGAACTATTTTTCTGAGTGTATTTCTATCACATGACTGGGATCGATTCCTCTTGATGTAATTGCATCCTATGATAGCTGGAATTCAGGTCCTTCTACTGAAGTTGCATGCTTGTATTTTCTTGGAAATCCTTTGACTATGTTGAACAGTGCCGAAGTGAGTGCTGAAATGGATATCTTCTCAAAAGGTATTCAACATAGGCATGATTAATCCTAAAATAATTTCAATTCACTAAAACATGAATAATTCATTCAAAATATAACAAATTTTACCTCTTTTTGACTGTTGAAGGAGAATTGTGTGATAAATATTGAAAGAGTGACAAGTATGGCCAGATAACAAGAAATATAGAAATATGGAAGAGGAAAAAAGGGTCAAAAAGTAAGGTTGTGATGCTAAAATGGGAGCAAAATAGGAGGATGACAGCATGCATAGGGTTTTATGTGAGTGGGAGATGTATAAATGACATGAGGTTTAACCAAGATCGATATTGAGAAGTTTGATTGTAAGAAATTATCCCTTTGGAAGATGAAGGTGGATGGCTCAACTATGGTATATCTTCTGAATGAGTTTGATAAGTGAATCAAAAAAATACTCTCAGATGATGTAAAAGTGGAGGATGAGGATAAATAAATCATTTTACTTTGTTTCCTCCTAGATTCCTAGGATAATATGGCGGTGACCATCACCAACTCATCATTAGGGAATCTAAAATTTGATGATGTGGTAGTTGTTTGAAAAGTTGAGGTGAAAATTGTCTCTAGATCCCTCTACCAATGAATTTCTATTTGTGAGAGGGCGATCTAGTGAAAGGAGTCAACAAAGGAGATCATAGCCCACATCCAAGTCCAAAGGATGCAAGAAAGGGAAGTGCTGGAATTGTGGGAAACTAGGGCACTCGAGGAAGGACTATTGGTATCTGAAGGAGGAAAAGAAGGATGAAAATCTAGATCAACCATCTACTGAATATAGTAAAAAATATTTAGAAGATACAACAACAAGATACGACAACATGCGAGGATTTTTGTCTCAGTAAAATGTAATGACCCTTTTTTTAAAATTTTATTAAAATGCCCAATTTTCCACTTTTTCCCCAATTTCGATCTTTGACTAGTTTTGATGCCTAGGTCCCAAATTTGCCCCAAATGATACCAAATATTCTGAGAAGGTATGTGACTTATATTACGACTTGAATATGATGTTCAGGTATGATATATGGCCACCAAAATACTTCTGCAAACTCTCTTAAGATTCTGGACCAAGTATGTAATTTTACTAGCAATTTGGGGTTCAAATCCCCTTGGGGTAAGTACTGAAAATGGCTTCCCAAATGCCTCCAAACCCACTCAAATTTCTGAAAAGAGGTAGAGTATTTCTTAAGGATGTTATTAAGGTCCCAAATGCACCATTAATTAGTTATTAATTATGTTCAAACCCTCTCCCAAACAACAACAAAAACCACTAATTTGACCCTTGGGGAAATGGCACCAAATCTTCTCCAAATGCAAATAAACTGAGTATAATGACTTCAAATGCTAAATTTCTGAATATGTAACTTTTAATACACATCAATGGAAGTCCATTAATCACAAATATATCAGAGAAACATTCTTTTATTCGAAATCATCAGCATTATAATGACATACATCAATGTAGTGGGGAAATGGTCATTGTTTGCTCATTAATCAACCACTTGGTATTTAGACCTGAAAATTTATAGAGATGAAGAACAGAGTATTTAATTCATATTATAAAATAAATGGGGCATTAGAATCTCCCCCAAATAGTACAATATCTCACCAAAAATGCCCTCCCTCAAGGAGCAAGAATATGCCATCAAAACTATAAATGGTTGAGAGTGTGAGCTCCACTAGAAGAAACCATGATCTTCCCTGTAGCTTACACCTGCAAATAAAGACTCCATTAAATCTCCAAATGAAAGGTCTGAATTTCCTTTCCAATTACCAACTTGGATGGGAATATTTCACCCTCGAAATTGGCTAAGGCAAGAAACTAGTCATCCACTAGCTCTCCCTCTTCACGAATGCAATTGCAAATTTCTCAAATGATCAAAACATGCCTTAATTATTTGTTCTTGACATTTATAAAGTTTCCAATCTCTCTATGGGTCGAATTCCTTCCAAGAGATGCATTCCAACTCAAGTTGGGAAGAGATTACAAAGGATGCCACTTGTACAACAATTCCTAGTCTCCCACTTCCACCAAATCACATGTGGAAGCATCTTAGATTCCCTAACTCCCTTGAGATCCCTCTTGGAGGATATTTTTATCCCTGACATTTCATATATGCCATATGTCATCCTTCAGGTTTGATTTGTGTCATAGGTGTCATAGCATCTTCATCATTGTTGCCATAGAGCTAGGGAATCTAGCCCAAGTGTCTCACTAACGCAAAATTGTCTCTTCCTCTTCCATGGGAGTTACTCTTTAAAAATTCAAATTCCTTAGCTCATTAGCTTCCATATGAAACCTTACCAACCTCCAAATACGTTTCCTTACCCATAGATTCAAATTGGATGATGTGCATGCCAAGTGTGTGGAGGGAATCTAGCCACCTAAGGACTCCATAAGCCTCCAATTGTTTTCATGACCAAGTGACACATTGATTTTCACTTGTATATATTTATTTAGCTCCTTTATTAAATATTTATTCCATTCTAATGTTCAAACATCATTTATTATCCCCCTTATTCCAAATCCCAAAGCTTCCACCCCCAATGTAGGAAACTAGTAATTTTCCTCCTTGGCAATTATTAGACCCTTAGCATCAATTTGATAAACTCTTATGAATATGGCCAATGGGCTTAGGCCATTGTGACCCAATGCAAAATTTGGGACATGACAAATACACCCTTCCCAATATTGCTTTTCCTCAAGCAATTTCAAACATGGGTGTTGAAGAACCTGCTTTCTGTATATATCTTTGAAGTTGCCATTGAATTGCCCAACCTTGAGTCTTTGAGATTCCATGAATATTTTAGAGAGGAACCAACATGCTTACTATTGCACTACTCTAATTAAAATCACTTTATTAAGTGTGAAATCCATCTCCCCTACTTCTTGTTTCCCCCAAAAAATTGAAACCAAGGAGACAAAAATTATTCCAAGGTCCCATTACTTGTATTGTACTTCAACAGTTTGGAGTGCTCTCCAACTCAGACCATCAGGTAAGAGAGTTCCTGGATCCCATTTTCTTGTATGCATTCTTCCAAACATCATGAGTACAAAATATATATCATCAAAGTACATAACAACATAATGAAAATGTACATCAAGAAGATGCTTCATCAAAGAATCATGAAAGTGCTTATACCTCCAAGTAAGTAGACCACCATTTTCCAGGTGCATACGAGCATCAAGTGAACAATCAAATCTGCTCTAATGACATAGGTGAGTATCCCATGTCCTATAATGTTGCTCCAAAAATATGTAAGATGCATCAAAACGATCATCCTTGTGTTCTTTCATCCAAGTAGTTAATGAAGTTTCTCCAACATTAATTGAACTAAGCAAGGAGCAATGAAAGTCACGAGTGTTCATGTGACTCAAGTGAACATCATAAGTGTATCCATGAAGATATGTATCATCATAAGTTAAAAAAATATGCTGCTGAAAATGTAAATAATGAGGTTCTCTATTCATGTCATCTTCAAAAGGAGAGGTAGGAGTTTCATACCCCTCATGTGGCACCATTAGAAACAAACCTTTCACCCAATTTTCATCCCCAATTGATGTGGCTGAAAACGAAGTAGGGGGTGAGGAATTATGAACCAACCTTAAATATTTACAACTCTTACCCATCGAAATATTTAATTCATCTTCTCCATAATTGGCTGGTCCAACTATTGTGAGATCATGTGCCTCCTCCAAGGCTTTGCAACTCTCTCCATGAGGCAACTCATAATCCCTCTGAACAAAGACAAGTGCTTGTCCTTCTTCTTGTTTGAGTGTAGAATCTTCAAGCACCTGCATATCAACATGTACCCCATGTTCCACCATTACATGAGGTTCCTCCTTTGTGACAAAAATTCTTTCATCCATTGCCTTCTTTTCCTCGAAAGGAGAACCACTGCTCCCTCCTATTTCCAATTTGATCCCCAGTTGGTTAGCCATCAATTCGAATCCTTTAATCATTTGATGTTCATATATCTGATTCCCATTGAAATTTCATCAAAAAATGGTTTAATGGATGCAATAAATTCATACTTATGTTATGAGTTTCCCCTTTCATCCCTAGTCATGATTTCTTCAAAAATTTGCTCTTCTTCTCCTACTACTTCCTCTTCAACAAAAACCTCTTCAACTATAGGTTTTGAGGGTGGTGGATTATTTGTTTGGATCCTTGTAAATACCATAAGGTTCCAAGATCATGCTCTGATACCACTGTAATGATGTTTTTTTAATTTTTTTTATTAAAATGCCCAATTTTCCATTTTTTCCCCAATTTCGATCTTTGACTAGTTTTGATGGCTAGGTCCCAAATTTGCCCCAAATGATCCCAAATATTCTGAGAAGGTATGTGAATGATATTCAGACTTGAATATGATGTTCAGGTATGATATATGTCCACCAAAAGACTTCTGCAAACTCTCTTAAGATTCTGGACCAAGTATGTAATTTTACTAGCAATTTGGGGTTCAAATTCCCTTGGGGTAAGTATTGAAAATGGCTTCCCAAATTCCTCCAAACCCACTCGAATTTATGAAAAGAGGTAGGGGATGTCTTAAGAATTTTATTAAGGTCCCAAATGCACCATTAATTAGTTATTAAGTCTTTTCCAATCCTCTCCCAAACAACAACAAAAACCACTAATTCAACCCTTGGGGAAATGGCACCAAATCTTTCCCAAATGAAAATAAAATGAGTATAATGACTTCAAATGCTAAAGTGCTGAATATGAAACTTTTAATACACATCAATTTCAGTCCATTAATCACAAATATATCAGATAAACATTCTTTTATTTGAAATCATCAGCATTATAATGGCATACATCAATGTAGTGGGGAAATGGTCATTGTTTACTCATTAATGATCATTTTTACATACAACCACTTGGTATTTCGACCTGAAACTTTCTGGAGATGAAGAATACAGTATTTACGTCATAGTATTAAATAAATGGGGCATTATAATCTCCCAAAAAGAGTACAATATCTCACCAAAAACGCCCTCCCTCAAGGAGCAAGAATATGCCATCAAAACTAGAAAAGGTTGAGAGAGTGAGCTGCACTAGAAGAAACCATGAGCTTCCCTATAGCTTACACATACAAATAAAGACTCCATTAAATATCCAAATTAAATTTCTGAATGGCCTTTCCAATTACCAACTTGGATGGGAATCTTTCACCCTCGAAATTGGCTAAGGCAAGAAACTAGTCATACACTAGCTCTCCCTCTTCACAAATGCAATTGCAAAATTTTCAAATGATCAAAATCTGCCTTCATTCTTTGTTCTTGAAATTTATAAATTTTCCAAGCTCTCTATGGGTCGAATTCCTTCCAATAGATGATTTCCAACTCAAGTTGGGAAGAGATTCCAAAGGATGCCACTTGTACAACAATTCCTAGTCTCCCACTTCCACCAAATCACATGTGGAAGCATCTTACCTGCCCTAACTCCCTTGAGCACCCTCTTGGAGGATATTTTTATCTCTGAAATGTCATATATGTCATATTTCATCCTTCAGGTCTTATTTGTGTGATAGGCATCATAGCATCTTCATCATTGTTGTCATAGAGCTAGGGAATCTAGCCCAAGTGTCTCACTAGCTCCAAATTGTCTCTTCCTATTCCATGGGAGTTACTCATCTTTAAAAATTTTACTTCCTTAGATCATTAGCTTCCATATGAAACCTTACCAACCTCCAAATACGTTTCCTTACCCATATATTCGAATTGGATGATGTGCATGCCAAGTGTGTGGAGGGAATCTAGCCACCTAAGGACTCCATAAGCCTCCAATTGTATTCATGACCAAATGCCACATTGATTTTCAATTGTATATATTTATTTAGATCCTTTATTAAATATTTATTCCATTCTAATGTTCAAACATAATTTATTATCCCCCTTATTCCAAATCCCAAAGCTTCCACCCCCAACCTAGGAAACTAGTAATTTTCCTCCTTGGCAATTATTGGACCCTTAGCATCAATTTGATAAACTCTTATGAATATGGCCAATGGGCTTAGGCCATTGTGACCCAATGCAAAATTTGGGACATGAAAAAAAATATATATTTTTATATGCTTGGGTTTTTTACTTAGGTGCATGTTTCCACATGTCTCCACATAGATAATTATTTGCCAAATATCAACCGTACAGTGGTGGAATGGCCTACTTGAGAGATGATCATCCTTTGGAAATTGTGGGATGAGGGGACATTAAGATTAAGATGGATGATGGAAGAGAAATGAAAATGTGTGATGTACAACATGTACCAGATATAAATAATAAATTTCTCTCAATAAAGTCGATAGATAAGTTGGGCTAATATACTATAGTTGGTGACAACCGATGCAAATTTACCAAATGATCCCTTGTCATAGAAAAAGGAGAAGATTATGGGACCCTTTATCATTTATGTGGTGATACAATGAAAAATCATGCATTAACTGTAGACTTAGGGAATTGTTTGGATACAATGATGTTTTGGCATCAATGACTTCGAAATATGAGTGAAAAAGGTTTAAAAAATATGCATGATTGAGAGATAATTTCTTGGATTAAGTCTTGTGATTTAGACTTGTGTGAGCACTATATTTTTTGTAAACATAAGAGAGTTCTGTTTACTTTGATATTTCGTAAAAGTTGTGATCTTTTACAACTTATTCATTCTGATATATTTGTCCCAATCCCCAATCTCCCTATAAATGGTGCTAGATATTTGATGACTTTTATAGATGATTATTCTAGAAGAGTGTAGGTGTATGTTTTGAAAGTGAGAAAACTTTGAGAAATTTAAAGAGTTCAAGGCATGAGTAGAGAAAAGTTCGGGAAAGTCTTTTTATGTCTAAGATATGAGAATGGAGTAAAATAATGCTCCAAGGAATTTGATAAATTTTGTATGCAGGAAGGAATTAAGCACCATAATACTGCTCCATACACCCCACAACAAAATGGTGTGGTTGAGTGGATGAATTGCATAATAATGGAATGTGCAATAACAATTATCATACATATGAGTTGGGTAATGTATTATGGGCATAGGATATAAATACAACTGTGTATATAATCAACAAATCACCTACAACTATGTTGAATGGATAGATTCCAAAAGAGGTTTCGTGTGGTAGATAGTCGAGTATTCTCATTTGTGTATCCTTGGTTGTGATGAATTTACTCATGTTCCTAAAGAGAAATGGTCCAATCTTGACCCAAATTCAAGGAAATGTGTTTTTCTTGGCTATGATAATAAATTAAAGGGATATATATTGTGGTATCCTACTCAACACAAGGTAATTGTTAGCCGAGATGTTATTTTTAATGAAGAATCTATGCAAAGGAAGTAGGTACAACAGGCACATGAGATTGTATCAGTTGAATTAGAAATGAGTGAAGATAAAAGGAAGATTTTGATTAGAATGAAGAACAACAAGTTTAGTAGCCATAATTTAGAATATCTACACCTCCCAAGAGATATCTATAAATGTATTCTTCTGATTTTCAATCTTCTTTTTCTTTGTTTACTGATTATGGTGAACCTAGTTCATTTCACGAAGCTAGAGAATATGAGAATGAATATAAATGGAGGAATGCCATGGATAAGAAACCAAAGAATTACCCAAGAATGAAACATGGGAACTTGTGGATCTCCCACCAAGAAGAAAGGTTCCTGAAAATAAGTGAGTGTATAAAGTAAATAAGAACAATGATGGGTTGTTGGAACGTTATAAAGCTCGCTCAGTAGAAAAACGATATGTGTAAAGGACAGGTATATATTTTAATAAAATATTATCCCTAGTTGTGAATCTTACAATTGTAAGGGTTTTGCTTGCACTTGTAGAAACACAAGATTTAGAGTTGGAGAAAATGGATGTAAAAACAACTTTCCTTTATGGTGATCTTGATGAAGAAATTGATATGGATCAACTTGAGGGATATTAAAGAAAGATGCAAAAAGAATTTGGTTTGTAGACTCAAGAAATTTCTATATAGATTGAAACTAGCACCAGTGATGTGGTACATAAAATTGACACCTTCATAAAGAGTCAATGTTTCAATAGAATCGAACTTGACCATTGTGCATATTATAAGGGGTTTGATGATGGTAGTTTTATTATTTGTTTTTGTATGTTGATGATATGTTTGTTGAAGAACCTAGGATGAATAATATCATTGATCTCAAGGAATAGCTGGATAGGACATTTGAAATGAAGGATTTAGGAGCACGAAATCAAATTCTAGGGATGAAGATACATTAGGATAAAACAAGTAGGAAGATCTGGTTAAGTAAATATTCATATATAGGAAAGATTCTGCAATGGTTCAATTTGAAGAATGAAAAACCAATTAGCACCCCACTTTATGCACACTTCAAGTTATCTTCTGAACAAAATCCTAGAAAAAAATAAGACGAAACAAATGTGTCTCATGTATTGTATTCATCAATAGTAGGGAGCCTCATGTTCTCCATGGTGAGCACCATCCCAAATATTGCTCAAGAAATGGGATTTGTTAGCCAATTCATGGTGAATCCTGGTAAGGAGAATTAGAATGTTGTGAAGTTGCAACCATTGGTGGCTTTATCAACCACTAAAGCAGAATATGTGGCGACAAATGAAGCCAATAAAGAGGCAATATAGATAGAGTGACTGATGGATCAATTCAAGATGATTTGCATTGCAACAATCAAAGTGCTATTCACTTATTGAAGAATATGAAATTTTATGATTACACAAAGCATATTAATATTAAGTACCATTTCATAAAGAAAGTGGTAGAAGAAGGTAGGATTTTGTTGGGGAAAATTGGTATTGATAAGAATATTGCATATATGCATATGAAGTTGCTTAGGACAAAGAAGTTTGAATGGTGCAAAAATTCTTTGGGATTGCTGAAAATGTGATGAAGGAAGCATTGGGCAATGGCATGTGGCTGGAAAACATTGGAAAGGAACTTCCTATATATTGACTTCAAGCAGAATAATATTAGGAGATGACGTGAATATCTAGATCTCTAATATTTCTATTGTAGAGTTATCGACTAGGACCATGGGTGATTCACATGTTCCATGCACATGGGTAGGGTCCCCAAAGAACCAATTCCTCATATATATTATATAAAAGGGGAGTGACCCCTTGGCATTGTAAGAGAAGAGAGAGAGAGAAGAAATCATTGCAAGTTTTTTGTTGAGTAATAATAAAATATCAAAGCTACCATTTCCCAATGGTTTTACCTACATACAGTAGGGTTTCCATGTAAATATCATGTTCTATTGTTATTGTTGTTTGATTCTATTTTTTATATTTTCCTAACACAGTGCAGAAAGTTCCTAGCCTTGTATCATCTAAAAAATCTTATTATCTTCCACTTAAAGATCCAATTGATTTGGAATACCATCAAAATGAGTCTCCTGGACTAAATTATGGCAAGGAGAAAACAATACTTGAAGTAAATGATGTTTTTGTAGGAAAGGGGTCTAAAATTCAAAGGGAAACATAATGTGAAAGGGACTAATTCAAAGCATAGCCTCATGTCTAGCTTACCTTTTCATTTGTTGATATTCATCCTGAAATATCAATGTCTTATGTTAAGCCTAGGGTTTCACATGTTTCTGGGCCTTGTTAAGATGCAACATGTTGCTATATTTTGAAGACAATGGAAATTTTATAAGTAATAAATTTGGATTGTTAAAAAATCTTATTATTTTGAGGTGAGCAGAGTTTTTGGTTTAGTGTATTTGCATTTTGAAAAAATGTAATAAAATAATCGATGTTGAATATATATTGGTTTATTTAGTTAGTTGGATCAACATGTTTTTGATAATGGATGATTGCTCTTTTAGTATATGGGTATTGTGTTGATTGATGAGGTGGTAAAATATTATTAGATATAATATACCTTCATAGGTATCAAAGTGATAAGGAGTTAAGGATGGCATTGGGATTCATTTCCTCGTTTGACCATTAATATGGTTTAAAGGAGGGTTCCTCTTTCTTTCTAAGGGTATTATTTTTCTCAATATGATATTGATGCACCTACGTTTCCCTTTGCATTGCTTGAATATTCCATATATCATAATAAGTAGAAATTACCAAGAATAGGTGGTGGTATTGTAATTGTTTTTTATTCTAGGGTTATAAAAGAATGTCAAGACTCAAAAGAAAAAAGGGTTCAAATTCATGATACATAGTTCCATTAAGTGGCAAGGATTGGAGAGCTGAGATCTAAGTTTATTTATTGAGAAAGTAGCAGCCAATGCTTAGAGGGGTTTATTACCTTTTTGCATTTTCATGTCGGATATTTAGTCCTTTATTCTCTCCATTTGACTACAGTTGTGCAGTATTGGAAATTCCTGTTGTGGTTTTAGGATAATTCTTGGTCCATGTTTTTGCATAAACTGGAAAGAACTATTGACAATTGAGGGATATGTATGAAAATCAAAAGAATATAATAAAATAATTGGCAAATTCTGCAAATTAAATGTTTTGCATATTCTTATTTTTGTGGAGATAGAGATGGATGAAAGTCTACTACATGATATACTTTAGCTCGTGGTGGAGTTATAATATAGACATCTAAGTTGTAGCAAATGGTGGCCTTATCAACCACTAAAGAAAAATATGTTGATGTATATGTAACTTCGGAATGTATTTCACCCATGTATTTCATATATGTATTGTGTACTCCTATAGAGATGGCATTATTCCTCTATATGGAAGTGTTTGTATTCCTATAGAGATGTTATTATTCCTCTATACGGAAGTGTCGTCATTTATATTGTAAGTGTCATAACTTTCACTTGATGGGTTATTAGACAACCTTGTTGGGGTCGGCCCTGTATAAGTCATGTGGGTCGAAGGGTTATTAGACCACCCTATTGGGGGTCATCCATGTGGGTCAAAGGGTTATTAGACCACCAAGTGTGGGGTCGGCCCAGATTAAGTTAACCATGGGTTAAGCTAGACATGTAGGCCCCATTAGTTTATTGGGAAGGATAGAACAAGCATAAATAGAGATCGGGAGATCTCTATTTGATAATTCATTCACACACTTCTCTCATTCAGAAAGTGGCACACTTATGAGGAGGAGGCTCTGCTGCTAGGAGAAGACTATCTATTGTATTTTGGTTGTATCATTGCTCTATCTATCTCTGAGGAAGTTATTGGAGTTTTTCACCTTTATGGTTTTCCCCAAGTAAACTATGTGTCTCTTATGTGCTTGCATTATTGTGTCCATGATTGATATGTTGTACATGTTGTTCCCTCAGTTAAGATCCTAGATCAGATTGAAGTAAATTCTGAAAATTTAACATGGTATCAGAGCTAGCCTGAAAGAAGGCATGATATGGAATGTATGACACTTGTTGCACTTATGATGCTAGGGATTGATATAGAAAAAACCATTCATCGTAGCACTTTCGCTATAAATCCATTTCAGAAAATTTTTCGGATCTGAAACTTTTACAGGTTGAATATCAGATCCCCATGTACCTTGTGTACAAAGGACAACTTCTAATTCGTTGTACTTTGTTATTTATGATCTGTACAATATAGGGTTTCTGCCTCTTCCAGATCTCAGTCATGAACATGTGACCTTGGAATAAAGGTCATAACTTGGTCTAGGAAGCTCCAAATGAAATTTTGTAAAAAGTGACAGGTAGTACACAGACTGTACTATCTCAAGAAACATTTTCAGAGGTCGAAGTTGAACCAATGACACGTGTCACTCCATACAAGTTCGCTCTCCTGGTTTATCCCATAAACACGTCACGTTGCGACACTTGGCATAACTCTCTCTCAAAGAATCCAATTGAGGTCAGACCTATCAGGATGGAAAGATGATAGGTTGGGATATCTCAGGAAAATGTTTCAGACCCTGTGGATTGAAAAGTTTGGAGTTACACCAGAAACAATCAGGTACATATTTCTATCATAACATAATTATTTTTTAGCACCTTCATTCATGGCTTCCGAAATTTAGTGTTTCTGAGAAAGTTGGAATTTTTGTAATCGGAGACTACGGATGAATGCCACTCATCAAAATAGAAATTTAGAGACCAAGTTCAGAATTTTTGGTTGGGCAGAAGACTGAGTTTAATCAGACCCTAGTTCGGGACTTTGATTGGAAAAGTGGAAAATTAGGGCTTCTGCAAAAATGGGAATTTTTGAAATCTGTGACCACGACTGAATCTCCTCAGAAAAATAGAAGCTTAGAGATTTGGATCAAACCTTTTGATTGGGAAGAAGAGTGGGCTTCATCAAACCCTAGTTAGGGGTCACGTCTAGTGAATCCGAAAGTTTCAAAGGCAAAATTGAGGAGTGAAACTTTGTAGTTTTCAAATTCTGAATATACCAGCTTGATCAGCTCATCAAGACGCATATTTCTATCCTTTCGGAATTTTGAAATTCAAAGTTTGAATTTTTGGGGTTTCTCTAACAAACCCTAATCCAACTCCAGGTCCAGTTCTTGCAAATCAAGTGGATTGGGTTAATCCTAGAAGAAGATGGATTGGTCACCTACATAAGTGAAGAAGTTCCTATTTTAGAGGGAGATGAGGTGAAGGCCTTCCATAAGAAGATTATAAGCAATCTTGATAGGTATGGCTTACAGGTATGTTTCGAATTCTGTTCATGGTTAAGTTTATAATATGTTTCTCTTCATATCATTATAGTACAATCTTGATTAATTACTAGACTTGTCGTATCACCTTAATAGAAGATATTCATTGATTAAGGTTTTGACACTTATGATTGTACTAATGCATTGTGATGTTGTATGAGGTTTATGTTGTTCGCTAACATAAAAGGTACACCAAGAAAGAATAATCATGTTCTAGTTCAAGAACATATGGTCATGATGACATGAAGACAAACATTCATCCATTGTCATGGATCACATAGAAGATATACTTACGAGGTATGTATAACTTGGTTCTACAATGGTTAACTTATGAGACATGCAGGTTACTAGCACACGTCATTGAAGAGAACCAGAAGACATTATGCGGGTATGTTAGACATAACTAGCTAGCATGCTAATCCAGGTATGTTTTTCCTATATCAAGCTAGAATCCTACCTTGTGTTAGGATCTTATACTGTTGTGTTGTTGATAATGATTATTCATGAAGTCATAGGTTTGAATAGTCATGGTTGTATACATATTATGTTTCCTACCATAATTGATGATATGACTAACCAGAAGAATCATGACTAACCAGTTGTATACTCTTCTGATTACTCCAACCTTTAGGAAGTCTATGTGGAGAAGCCACTTGGTTCTAAGACACATGCCAAGGAGTCATATATGTACAGAACTTGGTATGGTAGGATAGACAGCTTTCTATCCAGTTTGTGCTTTACCAAGAGTAAAGCGGATTCCAACCTTAACTACAAGGTTGAGGAAGGCAATTCAGTGATACTACTTTTGTATATGGATGACCTGTTTATTACAAGTGAAGATAGATTGATTGCTGACACGCAGCGGAAGCTTGCTTCTGAGTTCGATATGAAGGACTTACGGATGATGCACTATTTCCTAGGTATGGAGGTGTGGCAGAGTACAGATGGGATCTTCCTTGGACAAGGGAAGTATACTGTAGATATCCTGAAGAGGTTCGGGATGATGGATTGCAAGGCCATGGCCACACCTATGGAATCGAACATGAAGCTTCTGTGTGATGCTTCATCTGAGCCGGTTAATATCACTATGTATCGTCAGATGATTGGGTCCTTGATGTACCTGATGAACATGAGACTAGATATTTGCTTTTCGGTGAACACATTGAGCCAGTTCTTGACGGATCCGAGGAGTGTTCACTTGGTTGTTGTAAATCATATTATGAGGTACCTGAAGGGTACAGTTGATTATGGGCTCAAGTATGATGCGAATCAAAAGTATAACCTGCAGGGTTATGTTGATTCAGATTGGGCAGGCAGTGCTGTAGATAGGGATCAGGTGTGATCTCTTAGTTTAGTAGGAAGCAGTCCTGCGTAGCACTAAGTACATCCGAAGCAGAGTATGTTGTGACAGATGAGTAGGTTGCAGTTGTATTGACCAAGCTGTTGGCCAGAGTGCAGTTTGAGTACTTCAGAGAGAGGCTTGGTGCACTTTAGATCGAGATTCCTTCCAAAGGGAAGTGATGAGTCCGGAAGATGCATATGCACATGAGATTTTCTGACATGGTTGATGTGTTCTCCCTTAGTCGTGATGTAATTGCCGAGCCATTTTTCACATGGTGGTAGATGTGTTCTCCCATGGTGAAAAAGTAAGGGCTGGAGCCTTCCTCAAATGGTGGTAGATGTGTTCTCCCATGTCGATGGTGCAAGTGCTAGATGATGTGCATCTGGGCTATGCTTCGTGGATGATGAGATGATGAGATGATTTGAAGAGGACGATGCTATGATGATTAGGAGGATCATGGATGATGAGCATCAGGACAATGCTCCAGTTACTACTTTGTATATGTATATGCATCATGTTGGATGCTTGTTATGATCAGTTGGATCATTGCATCATGATGGATGCTTGTTATGATCAGTTGGATCATTGCATAATTTTGGATGCTTGTTATGATCAGTTGGATCATTTATGTATATATGCATCATGTTGGATGTTGGATATGATCAGTTGAATCATTTATGTATGTATGCATCATGTTGGATGCTTGGACCATGTATCTGTATATGTATCAGGTGGATACTGAGATCATGTATGTTGATATGTATTAGGTGGATACATTGTGTGGATCATGTATCTGTGTATGTATCAGGTGGATACATTGTATGATCAGGTAGCTCATGGATGATGATATGTATCAGGTAGATACTGTGTATGCATCAGGTGGATTCATTGTATGATTAGGATGATCACGATTACGAGCTTTAGAATGTTGCTCTAGATGACATGCATTAGGATGATGCAGTGTTGATGATCAGGATGATCATGTGTACATCAGGATGATGTATGGTGAGTATCAGGTTGATACTTTGTGGCTGTGGAACAGGTTGTGCAGATAAGCATATAATTTGGCCCTGGGAGGTTTGCAGATAGTCTTGCAAGGTTTTTCCTATGGCATGTAATGTGGCCTTGGGATATCTGGAAAACGCTCTTTCAAGGTTTTGCTTTGGAAGGACATATAATCTGGCCCTGGGAGATCTGCAGATAATCTTGCAAGGTTTTTCCTATGGCATATAATTTGGCCTTGGGATATTTGGCAGATGCTCTTTCGAGGTTTTGTCCTATGGCATATAATTCGGCCCTGAGAGATCCGATAGGTTGAGTTGTGTGCTTGTAATAAGTCCCGGGATGCTCTTGCAAGGTTTTGCCATAACCACATGTAATATGGCCCTGGGAGATCTGATAGGTTGGGCTGTGTGCCCGTAATAAGTCCTGGGATTCTCTTGCAAGGTTTTGTGGTAGGTGTCACATGTAATAAGTCCTGAAGATCTGGACAGGATGAAAAAAGGCCTTAGATGCTCTTTAGGGTTCTTGCTAGTCAAGAGACTCTTTTAAGTTTTGTGATGGTCACATATAATATGTCCCTGGGAGATACGACAAGTAGGGTTGTGTGCTCGTAACAGCTTGGATGCTCTTGCAAGGTTTTGTGATGCATGTAATAAGTGCTGAGATTTCCATAGTATGGCCAGTGATGATGAAGAATTGCAGGTGGTGGGCCTACATCCAGTATGAAAAAGGACTGGATCTGTAGAACTTCCTATGACGAGTAGATTCAGAGATTGATTGAGATAGCAGCAGCAGTGACGATGATGATCCAGAGAAGAAGACTTGTGCTAGCAGACCTGTGTTGAGAAATACCTTCCTAGTTAAGAGGGAGTGTTGATGTATATGTAACTTCGGAATGTATTTCACCCATGTATTTCATATATGTATTTTGTACTCCTATAGAGATGGCATTATTCCTCTATACGGAAGTGTTTGTATTCCTATAGAGATGTTATTATTCCTCTATACGGAAGTGTCATCATTTATATTGTAAGTGTCGTAACTTATACTTGATGGGTTATTAGACCACCTTGTTAGGGTCATCTCTGTATAAGTCATGTGGGTCAAACGGTTATTAGACCACCCTATTGGGGGTCGACCATGTGGGTCAAAGGGTTATTAGACCACCAAGTGTGGGGTCGGCCCGGATTAAGTTAACCATGGGTTAAGCTATACATGTAGGCCCCATTAGTTTATTGGGCAGGATAGAACAAGTATAAATAGAGATCGGGAGATCTCTATTTGATCATTCATTCACACACTTCTCTCATTCAGAAAGTGGCACACTATGAGGAGGAGGCTCTGCTACTAGGAGAAGACTATCTCTTGTATTCTGGTTGTATCATTGCTCTATCTATCTCTGAGGAAGTTATTGGGGTTTTTCACCTTTATGGTTTTGCCCAAGTAAACTCTGTGTCTCTTGTGTGCTTGCATTATTGTGTCCATGATTGATATGTTGTACATGTTGTTCTCTCAGTTAAGATCCTAGATCAAATTGAAGTAAATTCTGAAAATTTAACAAAATATGTTGCAAATATTGAGGCTAGGGAAATATGGATAGAGTGACTCATGGATGACTTCAAGGTGATGTATGGGAAGATCACTTTGCATTGCGATAGCCAAAGTGTTATTCACTTAGTGAATAATACACCATTTCACGATTGCATGAAGCATACTGATATTAAGTACTAGTTCATAAGGAAAGTGGTGGAAGAAGGTAAGAACCTATTGGAGAAAATTGATATTGATGAGAATACTACAGATATGATTACAAGCCCAATCTGAATAAGGAATTTTGAATGATGCAAAAATTCTATGGGATTTTTAAAATGTGATGAAGGAAACATTGGGCTATGGCACGTGAGTGGAAAGCCTAGGCAAGGAACTTATTGTATATTGACTTCAAGTGGGAGAATGTTAGGAGGTGAAGCCAATATCCATATTTCTGAAATTTTCCTATATGTACATGAACATCCCCTTGCATGATTCATATGCACCACGAGGTTCAACTATCCCCCCCTTGCTCATGTTTCCAGGGAAGAATCCCATAAGTAAAAAAATTTAAGATCCTTCTGGTGTATTCTAATTTCTTCTAGAACCCTCATAAGTATTGTATAAAAGGGAAGTGACCCCTGACATTGTATCACATGAGAAGAAAGAATTGTAAGTTTTTGGATAGTAATATTAAAAGATTGAAGTTTCCATTACCTTTTGGTTTTACCTATGCACAATAGGGTTTCTAGGTAAATATCATGTTCTATTTTTATTGTTTTTTTTTTTAATATTTTTCTAATAAATACCTTGAGGCTATCCTAGAGGGGTTTATCGAGACATAGATAAACTGTTGTATGGGGTCGTGAATCATGGTTGGAATCACCTATATGAGAAGATAATTTCTATCTGCTTATGGGCACCTATGAAGTGACAATTTACCATGCAAAAGATAGTTGTAGCTTCCATACATTTTTGGGACCTGAGAGGGGGAATTCCCCTCATATCACTAGTATTAATAGCGATGAGGATAGTGACACAATGGAGGATTCCAAGGATCATTCCATGGATGATGATGAGTAGAAAATATTATTGAAATACACCCATGCTTAGGACATGGGATAGTTTGACTATGTATCACATATATTTTGGACTAAGCTATGAGCTCTTTGATATAAACATCCCTTAATATTTTTTTGTTTGATGATATACATACATATGCAAATGCATTTTATATACATACATATGCAAATGCATTTTATATACATGATCCCTTTATTATGATGCAATGTGATGTATTCTCTTATATTTTATTTATGTACATGTGGATGCATTTTATGGTTAATATGGTCATATATACACAAGCATGCTTTATTTCCTTATTATTGATGAATGATATGTCAATCTAGAATTTTATTTGTAGTACAATCGATGAAACTATTGAGACTCTATTGGGAAAAATAATTGCTTATTTTACTTCACATAAATTATCAGCTAGGGTTAGTAAATTGATGAGGTATCATGCAAAGTATATGTAGAATCATGACTCAATTGGTCACTCTAACTAGACACACTGAATAAGATACTTGAAATAAATCCCAGACAAATTGAATGAATTCACTACGTGTATATCGACAATCACCCTTCAAGTTTTGATAATTATGAATTAGGATCTTGTTTAATATTATCACAATGTTCAGATAAGAAATCTAGTCTTTGGTGTTAAAATACACAAACAACAAATATATTGTACTAAAACCCTCTAGATAGTGATCAATAGACTGTGTGGAATTACCCAGTATATCCCAGTAACTAGCTATTGAATCAACAATGACCTTTTACCAACTACTGGAATTGTCAAGATGTCTAGAAAACAATCAATATTTGTTTGTTGTCGCAAAGAGATGGTCTGAACATATTGTTCATAAAAGTAAATCAAGTAGAGGAATGATCATAGTTCTAGGACTCGTTTCATTTAGATTCTCATATGGACTTATTAGGTTTATGACCTTTCAACTACTGGAACACACCAAGGGATCCCTCACACTTTAGGAAATGTAAATTAGGGAAATACGAATTGTAGGAAATGTAAATGAACACTAAACGAAATGAAAAACTAACAAAAGGAAATGAAAAGAAGGGAACCATATACCAAAGAGAGGTGAACCTTCATCTCTTGGCATACGCTACCAAGAAAGACAATAGCAATTAGTTTTGTAGCAGCAATAAGCCCTTTATTCCAACATAAAAAATGATTGCAATGATTACAATGAGGAACCTCTCCTTCAACTTATCCTCTCACATCTAACTTCTAATATCTATCTTATAACATTGTAGCTCAATGATATGCTCTCATATTTGTACATAAATTTCAAAGGATAAGAGGTTACATGAGGATAAGATCATATCCAAAACAAGTGGATCTCATAACAATTAAATCTTGAATACATGTGGATTTCTTCATAAAATCTTGGATTTAGTCTTAAGATGGTTTGGAGAGGTTATTGAGATCATAATCCATGAGATACACATGCCCAAATTTGTGGAGAGGAGATGCACCTTGGTCAAACCAATTGACTACTGGAATTGTAGACTTGCTACCAGCCACCAGACTGGCAAGTTCCTATAACTCTGAAAATGACAAGTGACTTGTTGAAACTCTAGAAATAAGTTTGGAAACACAATTTCTATCCTAAGTAATCATCATAACATGGGAATTTAACCATTTTAGTGCATGCATGCCACATGAAGCTCATATAGGATAGAAATGGAAAATTATGTGAATATGGGTGATGAAATGGACGAGGATGAGAGGATAGAGTGAGCGAAAAATGACTAAATGGCATCGTAAAATATGTCATTTTCAAGGACCAACATCTCCCCCACACTCAAATTGTTGCACGTCCTCATGCAACAAAGATACATAGGAAGTAGCGTACAGGTATGATATTCAATCATTTTGCATGATATGATTGTTGTTTTGTTTGGCAATGAAAGGATGAAAAATATATAAGAGTTTGCATTCTAATTAAATTAGGTTGCAGAAATGATATAATCTTGTTCTTGGTGATATATTTCATGTAAAAAATAGGGAAGATTAGGATGATAACTTTGTACTGAATCCGACAACCACATAAGTAATATAAGTCATGAATGAACAAAGGTCTATTTTACACTTGGATTCTTCAAAGTTATCGATGCCAAAGAGAAACGGTTGATGATAGGATGGACATAATGAACAAAGGATATTGGATAGACTATGAAGAGAATATTAAAATAGTGTATGAAGGGATGAGGGATATGAAAAGGCTTCAAGGGTTCAATATATGAAAATACCAAGTTAGATGACTACCTAGAAATAAAAACTACTTACCCAACTTTACCTCCTCATGGTGTATGATAATCTGAGAGACAAATGCTTTGGCTGAATTCTAGCTCACTTGATATGTGCTGATCTAAGAGAAAAATTCTGAACTCTGGATGCATGATGTGAAAAGAAGGATGCTGAAAATCAAATTAAAAGAGATGGTACCATAAGAATGGAAGTTCTGCTGATAAGTGGTGGAAATGAATTCATTGATACTGTTGCTGCCTATAGATGTGTATGATACTCTATCTTGCTTGATGACTGTTGATCAAACCTAAAGATACGAAGGAAGGATGAACTTTTGTTGCATACAATGGAGGCTGCTAGAACTCTAAAGATAGTATGCTAATGGTGATTATCACTGGATACTTGAATATTTGGACCAAAAGTGTATTTTGTCGTTGCTCTAAATACTATGACAATATCAAACATAGCACCTTATGTTGTCACATTAATCTCTTCCATTGTTGCTTGAAGATTATTGATGTCTCTATATTTTCTCAACAAACAACAATCACAACCTAAATAATGTCACGCCCCTCCCGTCATCCCGACCCACAGAGGGAGCATGAATGCAACATGGGGTGTCTAATTCTCCCCCACAGCCATAAGACATAATTCACAATTAAAAATCAATGCCTAATTAAATCATACAGTGGAATAATTAAAACATTTTAACACACAGATAAAGTAGAGTGCATCATCATGTTTCTCCCAGCTTTAAGGGTGAAACAACATGCAAATAATTAATCCCCTTCTCATGCTATGCACAGGATTTAGTTGATTAACTCAAGATAATCATTTCATTTAATTAAAAAAAAATCACTAATTAACACATTGCAGAATACAAAATGGACATAATTCAAACCACAGAGAATACTTATCTTTAAGATGAACGGTCCAAACAACTGGCTATGTGAGAGAAACGTTCCACCCAACCATAGGTCCCTGTCCATCCTATATTATTTTAGCTGAGAGACCACCCCTGAGATGGGATGTGTATCCACTAAGGAGGAAATAAACAGGTTCACTCACACCCATGGTTTCACACAAACAGTCATGCTAATCCAACACACAGTTGGGCTTATCAATCATTTCCAACCTATGTTCTACTTTCTTCTCTATCATCCATGCTTGGATTTTCTTAGTTCTATGGCCAAATGAGTTTGTCCCATAATTGAAATTTCGGGCTATGAAATCGAGGTTTTCCTATGTATTTCTAGGCATCTAACACTATCAAATTCGCCCCAAGGTTCAGATCTCTAGATTCCTCATTGGATTTCACTGCCTACACAAGTTTCTAGGCATTTTTGGCACTTCAAAATGTGGCTTTTCTCAAAGTTGTGATTTATGGTTTTTCTCACTGTTGGGCATGTGTAATGGATGAAAACTAAAGCTTAGATTTTCAACAATGGAATGCGAATGAGGAAGCATGAATTCCCATGAGGTAGAGTGACTTGTGGGTCATGGAAACAGAGCCCATACCTTGCCATACGAATTTTTGGGTTTCCCATGCTCCATTGAAGCCATGGACTGATTTCTTCAACTACTTCCTTACAACATAATTAAATGTCAGCAAGAAAGTCAAATGGGTTCCCAAGATGACATTTGGAAGCATATGGTTCAACCCCACAATCCCCCTCACCACTCCCCAGTGGATACACATGGTCCCCTCTTATTAGTTGCTTCCATAGCCAGTTTTTGGTATTTTATTTCAATATTAATATTTACATCATTTTACAATGTTCCATGGCTTAATAGCACATGGATAACGAAATACCAAATACTTTCCTTTTAAATAAAATCTGAGCATACGCTAGCAGGGCCTTGGCCTTGAGCCCTAGCCCTAGGGAAAACATACATCGCATGTATACAATATTTACACTAAAAGCCAATATATCCTAAGGGTCAAAATGGGGGTATTACAATCCCCTCCCCCTTAGAATAACACCGTCCTTGGTGTTACAATACTTAGGAATACACATACAGTTTACACTTGTCCAAAATTTTCAAAAATTTTGCAGGTCTGCCCTGCATTCTATCCTTTACTTTGAACTTTCAGGACCAAGTCCTTTGGCTTCCACCAGCTGCTCCTGCTAGTTTTGATCTTCCATCTCATCCACAAGTTTGAAACCTTTAGGGCTACTATCCTTCTCGTTGTTCATTTTTGGGCAGTTGCAGAAGAGATGATTTCCTCCACATTCCCAACATTTCAGTGGTCGCCTCATCTTTTCTTGCTCAATTTCTTTTGAATATTTCCACTTGGAAAGTTTCTTAGTGGACTGATTGGATGAATGCATCCTCATTGATCCATTTTCCTTTCCTCGGCTGGTTGTTTCCAAGATTCTTTTTACCTGTCTTTGCAGACAAACAGAGTCATGCAAAACCTTATGGTTAATCTCATTGAACATGGGAAACATAGAAGCGAGTAGAGACTAGATGCTTTGATACCAGAGCATCCCATGCATTTGAGTGGTTGACTATTAGAGATAGGAGACGCCCATTGACAGGTCATGACTCAAGGGCAAGGAGATTTCTTCCTGGAACTATGAACATTATTATTTATGTGTAGTGTGTTTTTACTGCTGTGCCTGTCACATTGTGTATGCACAAGCATACAAAGCAAAAAAAATTGCTTTGCGTGCTTGTTAGCATACACAATAATTTTTTGTTGTTGTGTATGCTAACAAGCACACACAACAAATTTGTTTGATGTGTCTGCTTGTTAGCATACAAAGTAATTTTGTTTTTCCGTGTATGCTAACAAGCATACACATCAATTTTTTTTGTTGTGTCTGCTTGTTAGCATACACCAATTTTTTTTGCATCCTAGGACTGATTACGTGCCAAGCACAACCTGCAAGATCTCCCAGGGAGATATTATATGCGAACAAGCAAAACCTCGAAAGAGCATCCCAGGATTGATTACGTGCCAAGCACAACCTTCAAGATCTCCGAGGGAGCGATTATATGCGAACAAGCAAAACCTCGAAAGAGAATCCCAGGACTAATTACGAGCTACTACTCAACCTATATGATCTCCCAGGTAGTGATTATATGCTACTACACAACCTACAATATATCCACGGCCACGGAGAATCATACGGATGCTCATGATCATACGGAGCATCATGCGGATGCTCATCACATCACTTACAACCACAACCATGGGAGGACCCACATGCCACCATGCTTGGAAGGGCTCCTGCATCTGTGTCCCGTCACTTCCTCCTGGAAGTATCTTCAATCTGAAGAACAACAAGCCTCTCTCTGAAGTACTCAAACTTCACCCTGGCTAGTGGCTTGGTCAACACATCTACTATTTGTTCGTACATCACAACATACAGGAGCTTCACTGCTCCTCTCTGCACCATATCTCTGATATAGTGATACTTGATCTCGATGAGCTTCGAATTGTCATGGAACATCAGGTTCTCAGACAACTTCACACTACTCTGGTTGTCACAGAAGATACAAGTAGAATCCAACTGGAAATCAAACAAATCAGATAGTAGCTTCCTTATCCATACTTCCTCACAACTAGCCGAACAAGCTGCTACATACTCTGCTTCAGCTGTACTCAGTTCTACGTAGGACTGCTTCCTGCTAAACCAAGTGATCACCCCAGATCCCATACTGAAGCAGCACCAAGAAGTGCTCTTCCTATCTGTAGCACTGCCTACCCAATCTGAATCAACATAACCCTCTAGGTTAACCTTTTGATTCACATCATACTTGAGCCCATAATCAACCGTACCCTTGAAGTACCTCAGAATATGCTTTACAGCAATCAAGTGAACATGTCTAGGATCCGTCAGGAACTGGCTCAATGTGTTCACAGCAAAGCAAATATCTGGTCTTGTGTTTGTCGGGTACATCAAGGACCCAATCATCTAACAATACATCATGGAATCAATCGACTCTAATGAAGCATCAATCAATAGCTTCAGGTTCGATGCCATAGGTGTGGCCATGGCCTTGCAGTCCATCGTCCCGAACTGCTTCAGGATCTCTACTGCATACTTCCCTTGTCCAAGGAAGATTCCATCTGTTGAGCCCAAAATTGGCCCCTTTTAATCATCCTCGATCACCTTTTATTCCCCTGTCCTACACCATTTAGCATGCTAATCAGACCTATTGTCCTCACTTTATTCTCCCAAGCTGCCAAGGTATGACTGATTATTCCTCTATCTTATTAATGCTTATGATTGTGATAATTAAGGTTGTTTATCTCTCAATTGTGCTAACATGTTATGATTTATGAAGGTAGTTTGAGATAAGTGGACTGCAGGAAGGTGGGGCTGAACAAGTCTTGAAAGGAGGGATGTTCGCTGCTTAAAAGGGATCCTCGGGGCTTCGATCATCAATTAAGGCACATGGTTCTAATGTAACATCCTAGATGGAGCTGTGACAGGGCAGCTATAACAGAATGTGCTATAATTGGGGATCTTTAAGTTATTTGCTGCTCGAGTATAATTGTGATCTGGAAAGATCGCCACTCCTAGGCCAATCAACAGCTTTCTCACGTTTTTCTATGTCTTTACTATGCCACGTTTGTAACAGCTTGTATTATTTTGGGGCGCCTGAAGATTAGAGATCTTCATGGCTGCCCGTTAATAGGATCGGATGTTATGATCTGCATGTATAAATATGGGGAGCTGTCTCGACCCAGGGGGTTTAACAACGGAGAATTTATTCATTGTATTAGCACATTGTATTAGCAGTAAAAGCAAACTGTGTAATCATTCTTCTGTTAATATAAGGAGTTACCTCTGAGTTAAAGGAACTTTACGTTGTTCAGCCATCATCTCTGTGTGAAGGCTGGGCCCGTCTTCCACAGAGATTGCTGAGTTAAATTAGGACTCTTCAATTTATTGTTGTGTGATGTTTTGTTGATGATATCTCCTTTGTACGCAGCAGTAGCAAGTGTGGTGTGGATTTCCAGTATAATTAGGATTGCATTTCTTGGAGGTTGGTAAATGGTACAGAGTGACAGTCGTCTGAATAGGAAACTTTCTTTATGCAATTTATGTGATAGTCGTACACAGCCTTGTTCATCTTCCAGTTTAAGTTGTGATCCCATGAGCCCTTGCAATTTATATTTCCTGTTATGATTGTTGATTTTCATTCCTGTAATTCAATCTCTTAGAGCAGCTGAACTCAATCCTTTGCAATTGAATTTCTAGATTAATATTCAGTTTATGCTTACGGTTTTCAAGAGTGATCAGATTGAAGAAGTGAGTTACTTGTTCTAGGATGTGAAGAGGATTTCTTTTTATCTGCAATTGTCTTTGAATCTTACATCATTTCTTATGATGCATGGTAGAAAGGAATTGAAATTGTAGCATTTAGAAGGCAATTCGGATTACACAGATTCTTGGGATGAACATAGTTTTTAGAGGATAAAAGTATTCAATTATAGTGATTTGGTGTTTAAGCATAGATTGTGCATTTATCCTTTGAAATAAAAGACTTTCTCGGGTTGACAATAAATCTCGTATGCTCTGTATGTTGGAATAATCTATCTGCATATTGGGTGCTCGACATTTTGGTGTCGTTGCCGGGGAAGGATAAAAATTAAACACTAATCATTTGCATCTGGTAATTGTTTCTAGTCAGTCTTTTCTTTGCTGAAATGATTCGGTTCGCATGAATACGAGGAGGGTAAAACGCGATCACCTCCCAACTCCCAAAACCCCACAAAATACTAACAGTGCAGGTGGCTCGGGCCGCGGTCGAGGACCACCATTGGGCAGAAGAACATTCATTGACGATCTTGTTGACAGAACTGATTCATCCACTAGGGCTTGTCATCAAGAAAATCCTATTAGAAGAAGCCCTACTGATCTTGGGGCGCCAGCGTCAGGATCCACGGTGGAGAATACACGAGCAGCCGTGACTCCCTCGTATATCCCTACTGAGGAAGGCATAGTTGACACAGCTGTTACAACTGAACCTACTGTTACAACTGAGGAAGACACAGCTATTACAACTGGATCTGCTGGTAGAGGTCCGATCTGCCACATTTACGGGAAGGTTGTAACTGAAGAAGAGTGGACGCAGTTCCACCAGAAGTCTGCTGATCAGGAACAAAACAAGGACGAAGAAAAAAATGAGGAAAAGAATGCAGGAACGAATGAAGAGGAGAAAACAGAAGAGGAGATGAGTAACAGACACGAGTCCGACGAGGAAGAAGCAATGGTGGAAAACTATCATCATGAAAATCACTCCCTGCCTGAGGGAACGACGGCTACACTGCAATTTCCAATTTGGTAGCTAGAAGGGATAGCCCCTATGAAAAACATCTCACCATCATTGTTTCCTCGCTTCCATGGAAGGGCGGCAGAAGATCCAGATGAATTCCTTTTTGAATTCAATATCCTTTGTCGCAGCTATGATTATGTCACCGATGCCCAAAAGATAAAATGTTTTCCCGCCACCTTGAAGGACAACGCATTACACTGGTTCATGAGCCTTGGGGGTGGAACCGTTGCTAATTGGGATAAGATGAAACAAGTGTTCCTGGAGAAATATCAGGAATATTGCAACACCAAGGACAAAAGAGAGGAATTATTCAAAATGGTGCAGAAGGAGGATGAAAGTCTGGAGGATTTTGTAGAAAGGATGCTGTACAATGTGCAAAGAGCCGGGCAATCGCACATGGGGCTGGACGTGCTCAAGATAATTTTGCTTCGTGGGATCAGGGATGATTGTTTAGATATGTTAAACCTGCTAGGAAAGGGAGATATCTCCAAAGAACCTTTTGGGAAGATTGTGGAATTATGTAAGAGATACTCTAGGGGGTCTTCCAGGAACAATAAGCAGGACAAACGGGATAAGCTGGAACGTGATGTCTTCGACAGAACTCAGAAATCGTCCAACAGAGGAGCTACCCGTGCAGAGATAGGAAATCTCCTTGAAAATTTTAAAACAGAAATGATGAGCTCCATCTCTTCGGAGATTGATATCCTAAAGGAAAAACAAAAACAGGCAGTGGAGGATCTCACACTAGGTGTGTTTTGTCCCCAATGTAGAAAGAATCATCAGCTTAAAGAATGACCACTTGACAAGGTAGAAGTATGTCAGCTGTGTGAGCTGAACCATGACATGAAAGAATGCCACTCACTTCCTCAAGTGAAGGCTGGCCTGCAGGCATCAACTCCAAAAGTGGAATCAGCCTATTTCATTGCATAGAAGAAACCTTGGGAGCCTCGAAATCAAGGTATGCCTCTGGACTTGTTTCCATTTTTGAATAATATGAGCAATTGGAATAATAACATGAAAAATGTGAATACAAAATTCCATTGAAATTATGCTCAGTGGAATCCTTCCCAACCTGCAATGCAAAATTATAACTCATGGAGTCCCTGGACACATCCACCACATCAACCTACGTCGTGGTCTCCTGGATGGAGGAACTTCCATCTTGGGAACCAGTTTCCTCAACCACCTCCACCTCAACAGTCACCATATTCTCCTCCATACCCTCAATTTCCTCAATATCTTCAATACCCACCTCAGCAGTCGCAGCTGCAGCTGCAGAATAATTCTGTCCCTAATATACCAATACGGCCTCAGCTGCCTGCCCAACCCAATCCTAACTCGAATAATAAAACAGTCCATCAATTGGAAACTGTCAATATTCCGGCCTACTCCCTTTCCCCTGTACCTTGTAATGATATTCGTCTACGATCTGGGAAAATAGTAGAACCCGTAATTACCGAAGATGTTCCACCTTCTGTGCATAAAGAAGGAGGGAGTTCACAGCATCCATCTGATACAGTTCCTATCACTGAAGATGCTGAGCATCCCTTAGATGGGACGGCTAAAACATCAAATGAGAAATCAGACAATACGCAGCCTACCCAGCTGATAAGGCAACCACCATACCCCGAGAGACTAATGCTACCAAAAGTAGGAGGGAAAACTTATTTTAACCTCCTAGGAGAGTTAAGGAATCTTTATGTCAAAATCCCCCTTCTTCAAGCTCTTCAAGACGTGCCTATTTATGCTAGAACCGTTCGGGACCTGTGTACTAAGAAACCAGGGAGGAAACACAGAGATCCTCCCACTGTTCACGTCATAGGGAATTTATCTGCTTTGATAACAGGAAAAACCCCTGTGACCAAGTATGACGACCCTGGCAATCCTACTGTCACTGTACATATAGGACAAACACAGATACCCAATGTGCTAGTCGACTTAGGAGCAGCGATCAATGTCATAACAATTGAGACTGTAAAGAAGCTTGGACTCGCTAATTTTAGACCGACCCCTACCATTTTAGAATTGGCAGACAGATCCACCATTAGACCTGAAGGGATTCTGAACGACCTTGTCATCTCAGTAGATTCATGGGAGTACCCTGCTGACTTTTTGATATTACAACCAAAATCACAGTTGGGAGGACACCCATTGATCCTGGGGAGGCCTTGGTTGGCCACAGCTGACGTTTGCATCAGCTGTCGATTAGGGTCCATGACTATATATGATGGTACGGAGACTAAAAACCTCACCCTGTATCCTCCAGCTCGGCCAAGTCTAGAGGCTGAAACTTCCCTTTGGATAGAGCAGGAGGAGGAGGAGGATGTTCAGCCACTATTAATTATAGGGAAGGCCTTAACTTTTAAAAATGAAACAGAAGATGATGCTATTAGTAATTTTATTAGTGAACCTGCTTCAGTGGATAAAGAGGTCTATCAAATCCTGAACATTACCCTTGGTAAGGAAGAACAAGAAAATCTTACGGAAGAAGCACTAGTTGGTGACACAAACATAATCCCGGTTTTGAAAAATTCAAAAAGTATTCCTACTGAGGTAGAGCCTGGAAGGACTTTGAATATCAACCCTGGTCTCTCCTTAAAGGAGTAGAGGCACCTAATCAGTCTCTTGAAGGAACATAAGGGGGCATTTGCCTGGGAGTATACAGACATGAGAGGTATTCCCTCTAATCTGTGCACCCACCATATTTATATTAAAAATGACTCCCGGCCTGTGTGTCAACCCCAATGACGCATGAACCCCAATCTGAGGGATATAGTGAAGGAGGAAATCCAGAAAATTTTGGAAGCAGGATTTATATATCCTATTTCAGATAGTGAGTGGGTTTCCCCACTCGTAATTGTGCCCAAGAAAAATGGTAAATGGAGAGTTTGTGTTGATTATAGGGAACTGAACAAAGCTACGCAAAAGGATCATTTCCCTTTTCCCTTTATTGACCAAGTACTTGATACCCTATCGGGGAAGAAGTTCTTCTCCTTCTTAGATGGGTTCAGCGGGTACAACCAAATTCAGATTGCTCCTGAGGACCAGGATAAGACCACCTTCACTTGCCCCTGGGGAACGTTTGCCTACAGAGTGCTCCCCTTTGGTTTATGCAATGCATCAGCAACGTTCCAAAGAGTTGTAATTGGCATATTCTCTGAATTAGTTAATGATAGTATGGAAGTCTTTATGGACGATTTTACTCCCTATGGCAAAGATTTTGAGGAAGCACTGGAAAATTTAAAGAAGGTTTTAATTCGCTGTGAACAGACTCGCCTCTCATTAAGCACTGAAAAATGCCATATGATGATGAGTGAGGGGGTGGTATTAGGGCATTTCATCTCTACTAATGGTATTCAGGTGGATCCTTCAAAAATTAAGGTGATAAAAAATATACCGACTCCTTCAACTCAGAAAGAGGTGCGAAGTTTTCTGGGACATGCTGGATATTACCGGAGTTTTATAGAAAACTTCTCCAAACTTGCTTTTCCTTTGTTTTCTTTGTTAATGAAGGATGCACAGTTTGTGTGGAGTGAAGCATGCTAGACATCGTTTGATAAGCTTAAGGAGAAGCTGTCCACAAATCCTATCCTAAGGGGACCTAATTGGACCCTACCCTTCCATATTTCCTCAGATGCTTCTGATACTGCCATTGGAGCAGTATTAGGACAACAGGATGGTCAAGTACCTTATGCCATCTATTATGTTAGTAAAAACTTAACCCCTGCTGAACTTAATTATACTGTTACCAAAAAATAATTCCTTGCTATTGTTTAATCTATTAATAAATTTCGGCATTACATTACTGGGTATCCTACATTTGTGCACACTGACCACTCTGCCATTAAATATTTAATGAACAAACCTGTCACCAATGCCAGAGTGACTACGTGGCTCTTATTATTGCAGGAATTTGATATTACCATTATAGATAAACCTGGAAAAGAAAATGTTGTTGCTGATTTTTTATCTCGTTTTACTAACAGTGATGATAGTTTGCCTGTTTAGGACTCTTTTCCAGATGAACATCTATTCGCACTTTCAGCTCATTCCCCCTGGTATGCAGACATTGCTAATTATTTGGTTACAGGAAAGCTCCCGCCACACATGTCTAAATGAGAAAAGAGAAAAATTATCCAGCAAAGTGCCAGGTATTGTTGGATCAGTGGTCATCTCTTCTACACAGGGCCCGATCTTGAGATTAGGAGATGTGTAAGGGAAGATGAGATCTTTCACATACTGAAGGCCTGTCATGATGGGCCTTGTGGGGGACAATTTGAAGACAAAAGAACAGGGCATAAAGCGTTGTGGATGGGCTACTATTGGTCGACTCTGTTCAGGGATGCTAAAAGGTATGTTCAGTCCTGTGACAGCTGCCAAAGGATGGGCCAGCCTAATAAAACAGATCAGATGCCTCTACAACCTCAAATAGTAGTTGAACCATTCGATAGATGGGCACTGGATTTTGTTGGCCCTATCAGCCCTCCTTCCAGACAGAAAGTTTACATTCTGGTCTGTACTGATTATATGGCCAAGTGGGTAGAGGCTGTAGATTTGGATAAGGCTAATGACCAGGCGGTGATTGATTTCCTGTACAGTGAAATATTTACCCGCTTTGGGGTACCAAAGGAAGTAGTTACCGATGGGGGGCCGCAATTCAACTCACACCAATTTGAATCCTTGCTCCGAAAGTATGATGTGCAGCATAGGGTGGCTTCACCTTACCACCCCTAGGCCAATGGTCAGGTGGAAAGTACTAATAAAGTTATTGAAGCAATCCTTACTAAAACAGTTAAGAGCCATCGAAAGGATTGGGCTGACAGGCTTCCGGAAGCACTGTGGGCATATCACACAACTTGGCGCAACACTACAGGGTTCTCTCCCTATGATCTAGTGTATGGAAAGAGTGCCATCTTTCCAATTGAGTTTGAGATCAAAACCCTGAAAACAACCACCAAAATGAATCTGGATCTAACTGAAGCCCAGAAGAGAAGATTGAATCAAGTAAATGAATTGGATGAGAAACGGTTAGCTGCAGTAGACCAGACTGTATTGCTTCAGCAACAGAGATCCAACTGGCATGACCGATTTATTAAAAAGAAAATCTTCCGTGAGGGAGATTAGGTGTTACTATATGACTCCAAGTTCAAAAGGGATTTTTAAAGGTAAGTTACGTACAAGGTGGCTGGGTCCATATTTGGTCGACAAGGTATTTGACAACGGCACTGTCCGTCTGGTGACCATCGATGAAAATCGTATTCCATTACTTGCTAATGGCCACAGATTGCGACTATATCATAAGCCTATTTCGAAAGATGCATTCATTTCACAAATTGCCGCCGATCCAGATTATTAGCTGGCACCAGAGCAGGAATTTATCTCTGCCCTTGCCAATCCTTAAACTGAAAATCACATTTTGAATTACTGTACATAAATAATTTTCTTTCTTTTCTGTTGTAGCGTATAATTGTTTTTTTTCCCTTTGCATTTGATCTTTTCGTTTGCTGTTGTTTTTCAAAAATTTCCAAGGAAGCGCCATGAGAACAACCAGATTGGGCCTATCAAACGAGAGTCGTCCTGTGCCATCCTGTTCTGTATTTCCCTTTTTCCTTTAAAAATATAAAAGTATAAAAATATAAAAAAAAATAAAAAAATAAAAAAATCCCGGTAGCTGCAACATCTTTTCCGGTAGCTGCGACATATTTTCCGGCAGCTGCAATATCTTTTCCAGCAGCTATGAAAATCTTTTCCAGCGGCTGCAACATCATATTTCCCAACGGCTGCAACAACTTTTCCCTGCAGTCGTGAACCATTTCCCAGTGGCTACAACATCATTTCCCAGCGGCTGCGATATCGTTTTCCCGGTGGCCATAAAACATTTCCCAGCAGCCGTGAACAACTTTCCTAGCGGCTGCAACATCATATTTCCAAGCGGCTGCAACAAATTTTCCCAGCAGCCGTGAACCATTTCCCAGAGGCTGCAACATCATTTCCCAGCGGATGCGATATCGTTTTCCCGGTGGCCGTAAAACATTTCTCAGCAGCCGTGAACAACTTTCCTAGCGGCTGCAACATCATATTTCCCAGCGGCTGCAACAACTTTTCCCGACAGACGTGAACCATTTCCCAGCGGCTACAACATCATTTCCCAGCGGCTGCGATATCAATTTTCCCAGTGGCCGTAAACCCTTTTTATTGGCAGCTGTGAACCATTTCCCGGCAGCTGCAACAACTTTCCCAGCGGCTACAACATCTTTTAACGGCAGCCGTGAACTATTTCCCAGCGGCTGCAATATCGTTTCCCGGTAGCCGTAAAATCGTTTTCCCGGTTGCCATAAACCCCTTTTCCCGACAGCCGTGAACCATTTTCCGGCGGCTGCAACATATTTTCCCGCGGCTGCAACATATTTCCCGGTGACTGCGACGTATCTCCCGGCACCGTAAAAATTTTCCCTGGCAGCCGTGACTCTTTTAATCCGATGGCCGTAAATCCTTTTACCGGCTGCCGTGAACCATTTTCCGGTGGCTGCAACATATTTTCCGGCGGCTGCAACATATTTCCCGGCGACTGCGACATATCTCCCGGTGCCGTAAAACTTTTCCCTGACAGCCGTAATTTTTCCCGATCCCGTAAATCCTCTTCCCGGTGGCCGTGAACCTTTCCTGGTGGCTGCAACATCTTTTTCGTCGGCCGTGATATCATTTCTGGAAACTTGCATTGGTAACTCCTGTGTTAACGGAATAATTGCTCGAAACCTGCTAAACTATGGCTCTGATTCATCCTAGTTGTGCCGGCGAACACATCATTCCGACCGCGAGGACGCGATGGTTTGTGTTTCACTGGCAGAAGGAATTATTGCATCATCCTGGTCATTATGATCATATTTATCACTGTGCATAAGTTTGGTTCCGCAACGTCACCAATCGCACTCTCCACCATTCTCCGCAGGATATCTGAAGCACAGTCTCATGAGGTATGGCTTTCATTTATCACGTGATTAAGTGTTGATATAATTGAACAATATCAGTTGTACCTTTATACATATCACCATTATGCCTAATTAGACCTTTCCCTCGTACAACGTAAACACTAATAACTGCCACCTTCCCCAATTCGGAATGGAAATTTTGAACATTTTTCTGTGCTCAACTTTCCAAATTTGCCCATTTCCTCAACATCTCCGCTCAACGAGTCGTACTTCCTCTGTGCTGCAACTTCCATTCTCGGATTCAGTCATCTATGGGATAACAACTTCAGCTTGCAGCCAGGACCATGGGGATTCCAGTTCGTCATGAACCTTTGAATACACAAGAACTCAGGAAAAATCTTCAAGTTCTTGCCATCTTTCAAGCCGCTGGCTGGCTCGAATTCTTTGAGCGACTAGATGGATTCAATCGGGAAGCAGCCTTGCAATTTTCTTTAAACCTCACCAAAACTCACTCCACGGTGTGGGGGCTACGCATAGAAGTCTCCGAGGCCATTATATCCGAGGTTACTGCCATTCCGCAGGTGGGAAGGGCATGGTTTAACCGACGAGTCCCCACGACGACTGCACGGGAAGCATTTTTACTGGAGGGGGAGCAAGTTCAATCATGCAGAAGAGGGATTGCACTGCACTCATTGTCGCGGGAATGGGACCAGGTTGCTGTCTTTCTCAAGAAGTACATCACTTGTGAAGGTAGATATCAAACTGTTTATAACTTTGAACTCCCTTTACTTTCTCATCTCCGCCATGGCATTTTATTGAACATTCCATATTATCTACTACATGACTTGCGTCATATGGAGGCATTTGTCCAGTCTGCTAAGCACCCACTTTCCTCCCTCACCCACCATGGCCTTATCAAATTAATAATTGTAAGAACCCTTGCCCAACATCATATAACCTGGGAGCAATTCACAGCTCGAGCTCAGCAACCCGCTCCCTTGCGGGTTGTCCCATTACAGCAGGTACGCGTTCCACCACAACAGGAGGACTGGAGTCCCTCCACTGAAGTTGGGGGGGAGGATGAAATTGAAGAAGGACAGCAACCGGGGGCACAAGTAGAGCCATTTGGGGGGGATGAAACTATATTAGAAGAAGAGCAACTGGGGGCACAAGCAGAGCCATTTGGGGGGGATGAAACTGCATTAGAAGAAGAGCAACCGGGGGCACAAGCAGAGCCATTTGGGGGGGATGAAATTGCATTCGGAGAAGAACAATTGGGGGCTCAAGCAGAGCCGTTGGAGGAGGGTGTAGATAAAAATACTGTGGAAAACCTAGATAACAGGGCAGCTCCAACAACAGAATGTGAAATTGGAGCAGCATTAAATGCTGTGACAATTGAACCTGAAGGTGACAGAGCCAGGGCAATAGAAGAAAACATTGAGCTGGTAACTATTGAATCCTCACCTGAGTGGGTAGGAGGAGCTTTAATTGAAGAAGAACAACATGAGGAGCAAGAAAACATTCCTTCGACCTCAACTGTGAATCCCTATATACCAGCTCCACAAAAGAAAACACCACAAAGGAAAAGAAAGAGATCAATCAATGAATTTAACATAACCTCACCGATCAGAAAGAAAAGAACTAGATCAACTACAGTAGTAGAGGCATCCAGAAAAAGATGGGAAACCTTAGAGGCACAGGTTGAGCCCCCTATCCTTGTACCGAGACCAATGGATTCCCCACAAAGGTCAGTTGAGGAAGAACCCAGAATTGAAGGACTTATGGCTGCGAACACACTGTTAAAAGAGGACCTCCAAGTACTTCGAAGGGAATTGGAAACCTGGAAGGAAACCTGCAGAAAACTAGGTGAAAGGAAACTGTATACATTGGTAGAGGATGCAGACTAATTGGAGGAATCAAACTCTACTGAGCCTGGGAAGGAAGATGAACGAGTAATCTGTCCCACCTGTGGAGAAATCTTTAAGGAGGCAGGCCACAAGATTATACTTCGTACCTGCTCAGCACAACAACCCACGCCCACAATAGAGGAAGCTGCAGAAAAAGAAGATGCTGCCACACAAGAACCAACATCTTTAACCATCCTTGCTGAAGCTGCCACCAATCCTATGACAGAAGAGCTAAGGGATGAAATCATGTATGATGATGGGGATAAAGAATATACTATAACCCCAGAATGCTCCCACGAAACAGATATTATAGAGTAGATGGGAGAAGAACCTGGAATGGAGGACACTCTGGAGCTTAATAAAGAATATACTGTAACCCTAGAGTGCTCCCATGACACAAAGATTATAGAGCAGATGGGAGAAGAACCTGGAATGGAGGACACTATGAATCTTAATGAAGAATTTTATACTGTAACCCCAGAATGCTCCCACGACACAGATATTTTAGAATCTGAGCCACAAAGACAAGACATTGATAAACTTGAACAGGGTACTGTAACACAAGAACCAGCAACCCTGAGTAAACTTGTCCAATTGGCCGAGAAGATGGGAGAAGAACCTGGGATAGAAGACACTCTGGAGTTTAATGAAGAACTCTGGGTTGTAACCCCAGATGGTTCCCATGACACAGAACTCATAGGAGAAGAATTGAAACAATAGGAGGATGAAGAGGCAAGCCAGGATGTTGCTACATAAGAACCAACATCCTTGAAGGCTACAGCAGGAACTCTTGAATTTAAATTAGGAGATTGTAAGTTTTAAACCTTAACAGTGAAGTACAAACTTATATGATTCTTAAGCATTAACAGAAAATACACAATGGCACACACATTACACAGAGATTTTCACCTGGAAACCCTTAACCGAGAAAAAACCAGCAAAACTTAGAGCCGCATAGCTCCTTTTTCATTATTTGTTTTATTTAACCATGTACAATACAATAAATGGTATTCCGCAGCATCTAAAACCCTAATTCATTTACCCGAAATTAGGTTACAACCCTAATCCCTTTTACCGGGATTAGATAGAGTACAATGGGTCAAAAATTGCGAAAAAGCAAAAAGCAACCCAAAAAATTTTGCGCTCTGCGCGGACTCCGAGGGCCTAACGGCCCCCTTCGTGTCGTTTCGGAACCTAACGGTCCGAAACGAAGGGGGTGGGCCCTGTCGGGATACCCCCCCCTCCGGACGCGCCCGGCGTAGGCGAATCACTAGTGCCGTAGGGATCGTGTTGTACACGCAGCGACCATGTGAAGAGATATAACATACCCAACATTCTCCCACTTGTTGTTCTCTTCACATACAGGATAAATTTATGACTTCAACAATTCAGGGCAACAATGCCCATGTTCTCTTTACACCAAGAGAACTTCTGAGTACTCACAGACTTTGTCAAAGAGTCTGCAACATTTACCAAAGTGTCAACCTTCTCCAGCAACACTTTGTTTTGTTCAACCATGTCTCTGACGAAATGGTACTGCACATCAATGTGCTTTGTCCTCGAGTGATAAGCACGGTTCTTTGCCAGAAATATTGCACTTGAGCTATCACAGCCAATTTTTACTGCATTCTGAACAAAACCAATACCTGAACACAATCTTTGCAACCATACAGCTTCCTTACTTGCATGGGTAGCTGCCATGTATTCAGCTTCTGTAGTTGAGAGTGCAACTACAGCTTGTCTTCTACTCATCCAACTGATTTCTCCTCCAAATAGATTAAAAACGTAGCCACTTGTAGATCTTCTGTGATCAAGATCTCCAGCCCAGTCAGCATCAGCAAATCCTTGTATATCTATCTCTCTGTTTAGACCGGGTCTTCCTTGGTAGCAGATTGCAAAATCTGTAGTGCCACGCAAATACCTGAAGACCCTCTTTACTGCAGTCCAATGTTCCTTTCCTGGTTTTGACATGTATCTACTTAAAACTCCCACTGCATGGGCTATATCTGGTCTAGTACAGACCATGGCATACATTAGACTGCCAACTGCACTAGCATAGGGAACATGAGACATGTCCTCTACCTCTTCTTGTGTCATGGGACACTGTTCTGCAGATAACCTTACACCTACAGGAATGGGCACCTTCACTGGTTTGCTTTCCTGCATATTAAATCTCTTCAATATCGTTTCAACATATTTATTCTGATTTAACCAGAGTTTCCTGGTTTCACGATCTCTTTTTATTTCCATGCCCAAAATGAAATTTGCAGCACCAAGATCTTTCATGTCAAATTCAGATGACAGCTGATTCTTGACATCCTTGATGATTTGCTTGTTGTTTCCAATTAGCAACATATCATCAACAGACAATATTACATAAATAAAATGATCACCAGTTAGCTTAAAATAAACACAGTGATCAGCTTTGCTTCTTGAGAAACCAAGTCCGAGTATATAAGTATCAAATTTTTGATACCACATTCTGGGAGATTGTTTCAATCCGTAGAGATATTTTTTCAGCTTACAAACAAGCTCCTTTCTTCCTTTCACCACAAACCATTCTGGTTGCTTCATATAGATCTCTTCATTAAGATTTCCATGTAGGAAAGCCGTCTTTACATCCATCTGTTCTACTTCAAGGTCAAAAGCAGCAGAAATAGATAGAAGAAATCTAATAGAAGTCAATTTTGCAACAGGTGAAAAAATCTCACCAAAATCGATGCCCTCAATTTGGGAGTAACCTTTCGCAACTAGTCGAGCCTTGTACTTCTCCACTTTACCTGCTGCATTTAACTTCTTCTTGAATACCCATTTGCTTCCAATAGGATTTCTTCCTTCTGGCAACTCAACCAGATCCCATGCCTCATTTTTGTCCAAGGCATCCATTTCTTCTATCATGGCCTTCTTCCATAGTTTACTATCTTCTGAATCCATTGCCTCTTTAGCAGTTCTAGGATCATCATCAGTAATAGATAACACAAAATTAGAACGAAAATCAGGGGGACTGTACCTTTCAACTTGCCTTCTTTCTCGGTCAGATCTCCTCAATACCGGAGTCTGTGGATCCGCCTCTTCATCTGATTCAGACGATTCTGCCTCCTCATCTGATTCAGACGAATCTGGTTCCTCAAAAGAGTCACCTCTTTCATCCTTGATATCAAAGTGTAGCTTCTCTAAATCCTTTTCCTTTGGTACATCCTCAATCTTGGAAGTGCTTTCAACTTCTCTGAAGATCACATCTCGACTGTAAACTGTTTTCCTTTTTACTGGGTTCCACAGCTTGTAACCTTTCACTCCATCCTTGTAACCAATGAAGATACATTTTTCCGCTTTATTATCCAACTTGCTCCTTTTCTCCTTTGGAACATGTACAAAAGCATCACACCCAAACACTCTGAGATGAGAGAGAGAGGGTTTCTTACCAGTCCAAACCTCATGAGGTGTCTTGTCAACCAACGCTGATGTGGGTGTCCTATTCACTAGGTAACACGCAGTGTCAACAGCTTCTGCCCAGAATTGTTGTGCTAGCCCTGCACCACTGAGCATACTCCTTGCCTTTTCCATCAATGTCCTGTTCATCCTTTCTGCAACCCCATTCTGTTGAGGTGTGTATGGAGTAGTCTTTTGCCTTGCTATTCCACACGTTTTACAGAACTCCTCAAATACACTTTCACAGAATTCTCCACCGTTATCTGTTCTGAGTACTTTTATTTTCTTCTCAGTTTGATTCTCTACAAGAGCCTTAAATTCTTTGAATCTATTAAAAACCTCAGATTTCTTACGCAGGAAATAAATCCAAGTTTTCCTTGAGAAATCATCTATAAATGAAACATAATACACAGATTTACCAAGTGATGGAACAGGCACAGGTCCAAAAACATCACTGTGTATTAACTCTAAGATTCCTTTAGCTCTTACAACACCAGATGAGAATCTTACTCGATTCTGTTTACCATATAAGCAATGTTCACAGAAATCAAAATCTAATGTGAAATCAGACATGCCTTCAGCCATACTTTTACCTTGTAATAGTCGAAGACCCTTCTCTCCAATATGTCCCAGCCTTGGATGCCATAGAGATGTCTTCTCACTAGAGACAGTAAGGACTCTGTCTCCTTCATTTTTACCCTCAGGAACAATAGTACTGTTACATCCATTTTTGAAGGTGCTTCCCAACAACTTGTATAGAGTTCCAATCCGAACTCCCCTCATCAGCACCAGTGATTCTCAAACCATCTTGCATGTGTTCTTTTCAAATAATGTTTTCACACCTGCATCATCCATTTTACTTACAGATATAAGGTTTCTAGCCAGCTTTGGAATGTGCAGAACCCCGGGAAGAGTTTTAACCCTTCCATCTTTGAGCAGTAGCTTGATCTTTCCTCGACCTATGATTTTCGCCACCGAGTTGTCTCCCAGAAATACATCTCCTCCATCATACTTTTCGTATTCAGAAAACCACTCCCTGTGAGGAGTCATATGATAAGACGCACCTGAGTCAATCAACCACGAATCATGCTCTGCATGTGTACTTGAAGATGCCAGATACACATCTCCTCCTTCCTCTGTAGATTCTTTCCCATCTTCGGATGGAGCATCATTGGTCCTCTACTTTTATCAGTATTTTTGGATTTACAATCCTTCTTGTAATGCACAGCTTTACCGCACTTCCAGCATTTTCTTACAGAAGGTCCTGGAGATTTAGATCTCCCTCTAGATTTAGATCTACCACCTGAAGACTTATTTTTAGATCTGTCTCCAGAGTGACCTCTTAAAAATAAGGCATCCTTGGCTGAACTATCTATGGATCTCCGCCTCATTTCCTCCGATAGTAGGGATGCAACCACATCATCGAAGTTTAGCGTGGTTGCATTACTCCCAATATCTATAACCAGATTATCCCATGAATCTGGCAAAGAGCACAACAGACTAATACATTTTTCATCATCAGCAATTGTAATACCAACAGATGTCAACTGACTTACCAGAGTATTGAAGGCATTTAGATGCTCTGAAACAGAGTCTCCATCAGTCATCCTCAGAAGGTACAATTTCTTTCGCAGAAATAACTTATTTACCAGGGATTTTGACTGATATAGACTTCCCAGTTTATCCCATAGCTTCTTTGCACTGTCTTCTCCAGATACATTCACCAATACCGAATCTGCAAGGCAAAGACGAATGGTTCTCCTCGCTTTTCTTTCCAGCTTTTCCCATTCTTCTTTTACCGCACCAGAGGGCATGGTACCTGGATCTACTGCGATCCACTGTGCTCTATCTACCAGAAGATCTTCCATCTTGAGCTTCCATAGCTCAAAGCTCTGACCATTAAATTTCTCAATCTCGAATCTAGAACTGCTCGCCATTCTTTAAAGAAAAAATAAATCACTGCTGCAAAGCTCCCACTGAAACCAGGTTTATCACAAATCCAAGATCGAGCCAAACCCTTGGAAACAAAGGCGTCCCTCTGAACCCAAAAAATGCTCTGATACCAAATGTAAGTTTTAAACCTTAACAGTGAAGTACAAACTTATATGATTCTTAAGCATTAACAGAAAATACACAATGGGGGGTGGGCCCTGTCGGGCTACCCCCCCCTCTAAACCCCCCCCTCCGGACGCGCCCGACGCAGGCGAATCACTAGTGCCGTAGGGATCGTGTTGTACACGCAGCGACCATGTGAAGAGATATAACATACCCAACAGAGATAACCCTGGAATGGATATCATTCTCGATACGCAGTGGAGTGAGGATGAACAGGTACAGACACAATCCTCAGGTGACACTGAAATATTGGAGGAGGAGCTGCACAATGAGAAAGATATCCAATCTCAGCAGCAGAAGGACAAAGAAGACACTGTTACACAAGAACCAGTGTCTCTAAAAGTAATGAAGGTAGCTGGTGAAGAGAGTCTAAAGGATGTTGTTGTTACACAAGAACCGGAAACTCTCATATTAGACTTAGATGTGTTGGAAGACACCGTCCCACAAGAACCAGTGCTTCTACCTCCTAGAGATGTCATTGATTTGGACTCAGATTAGGATTTCCTTTTAAATCCTCCCCAGGCACAGCATATAATGAGATTGCAGGAAGAAGTGGTTTCCACTTGCAGCAACTACATTTCCAGACACCAGCAGGTATCATTGGAAGGGAGTAAGCACAGATGGAAGGATGCCTCCTCTGCACTTAGAAGCTGAGATCCTTACTATTTCAAGAATTTCAAGCAGGCACTTTCCAGAGTCAAGGGCTATGTGGGAAGTATGAGGGAGAGTGGATTTAATTGGTTGGGTTTGAAATTCAATTTTCCCCATCATTTGGTGGCTAGCAAAACCATATAATATGGGTTTTTCCTTGACTGGGCAGAAGAGCAGTGATGTTGGAAAGTATTAGGTTACTCACAGAGGCTTTTTAAAAGACAGATGAGGTGCCTGAGTTTCCTACAACTTTTCCTCCCTCCATGAACAGAGCTCAGTACAGGGCTCAGATTTCGAATGATGTAGGTTGTTGCATGAGGACATGCAACAGGATAGTTGTGGGGAGATGTTGAGCCCAAAATTGGCCCCTTTTAATCATCCTCAATCACCTTTTCTTCCCCTGTCCTACACCATTTAGCATGATAATCAGACCTGTTGTCCTCACTTTATTCTCCTAAGCTTCCAAGGTATGATTGATTATTGCTCTATCTTATTAATGCTTATGATTGTGATAATTAAGGCTGTTTATCTCTCAATTGTGCTAACATGTTATGATTTATGAAGGTAGTTTGAGATAAGTGGACTGCAGGAAGGTGGGGCTGAACAAGTCTTGAAAGGAGGGATGTTCGCTGCTTAAAAAGGATCCTCGGGGCTTCGATCATCAATTAAGGCACATGGTTCTAATGTAACATCCTAGATGGAGCTGTGACAGGGCAGCTGTAACAGAATGTGCTATAATTGGGGATCTTTAAGTTATTTTCTACTCGAGTATAATTGTGATCTGGAAAGATCGCCACTCCTGGGCCAATCAAAAGCTTTCTGACGTTTTTCTATGTCTTTACTATGCCACGTTGGTAACAGCTTGTATTATTTTGGGGCGCCTGAAGATCAGATATCTTCATGGCTGCCCGTTAATAGGATCGAATGTTATGATCTGCATGTATAAATATGGGGAGATGTCTCGACCCAGGGGGTTGAACAACGGAGAATTTATTCATTGTATTAGCACATTGTATTAGCAGTAAAAGCAAACTGTGTAATCATTCTTCTGTTAATATAAGGAGTTACCTATGAGTTAAAGGAAATTTACGTTGTTCAACCAGCATCTCTGTGTGAAGGCTGGGCCCGTCTTCCACAGAGATTACTGAGTTAAATTAGGACTCTTCAATTTATTGTTGTGTGATGTTTTGTTGATGATATCTCCTTTGTACGCAGCAGTAGCAAGTGTGGTGTGGATTTCCAGTATAATTAGGATTGCATTTCTTGGAGGTTGGTAAATGGTACAGAGTGACAGTTGACTGAATAGGAAACTTTATTTATGCAATTTATGCGACAGTTGTACACAGCCTTGTTCATCTTGCAGTTTAAGTTGTGATCCCATGAGCCCTTGCAATTTATCTTTCCTGTTATGATTGTTGATTTTCATTCCTGTAATTCAATCTCTTAGAGCAGCTAAACTCAATCCTTTGCAATTGAATTTCTAGATTAATATTCAGTTTATGCTTATGGTTTTCAAGAGTGATCAGATTGAAGAAGTGAGTTACTTGTTCTAGGATGTGAAGAGGATTTATTTTTATCTGCAATTGTCTTTGAATCTTACATCATTTCTTATGATGCATGGTAGAAACGAATTGAAATTGTAGCATTTAGAAGGCAATTCGGATTACACAGATTCTTGGGATGAACATAGTTTTTAGAGGATAAAAGTATTCAATTATAGTGATTTGGTGTTTAAGCATAGATTGTGCATTTATCCTTTGAAATAAAAGACTTTCTCAGGTTGACAATAAATCTCGTATGCTCTGTATGTTGGAATAATCTATCTGCATATTGGGTGCTCGACACCATTTACACTCTACCACACCTCCATATCTAGAAAGTAATGCATCATACCCAAGTCCTTCATATCGAACTCAGAATCAAGCTTCCTCTTTGTATAAACAATCAATCCATCCTCACCTATCACAAACAGGTCAACTACATACAGTAGGAGTATCACTGGATTGCCTTCCTCAACCTTGTAGTAAAGGTTGGAATCCACTTTACTCTTGGTAAAGCCCAAACTAGTTAGGAAGCTGTCAATCGTGCCGTACCACATCCCGGGTTCTTGTTTCAAACTGTACAAGGATTTCTTCAAGTTGCACACATATGAATCCCTCTCATGTGTCTCAAAACCGAGTGGCTACTCCACATACACTTCCTCTTCGACTACACAATTCAAGAAATCTGTCTTGACATCCATTTGGTGTATCTTCCACTTCATTACTGCATCCAGAGAAAGTACTATTTTGATGGAAGTGTATCTGGCTACAAATACAAAATTTTCTTCATAATCTATCCCTTCCTTCTAGGAGAAGCTGCCAACCACAAACCTTTCCTTGTATTTCTCTATGCTACCATCTGTAGCATGCTTGATCTTGTAGATACATTTGGAACTCACAACAGACTTCCCTACTGGTCTCATGACCACATCCTAGACATCATTCTTCATGATTGACTGGCATTCCTTGACCATGGCATCCTTCCATTACTGTATCCCTGATCCTGGGAACTTTAGATTCTTCAATATCTTCAATAGGTAGTTTTTCTTGAACTTCATCGCTGGAACAAATGTCGTTGTCCTACTTTTGTAGGTGATTGTACACGATCTTTCCTACAAGTCAAATTCAATTGCATGATTAAAACTTTCTCATAGTTTTCAGAACAAAATCTTACACATAAGGACATATGTCATAAATTCATGCAATTATCTTAGCCAATGCTTCAATACAACATTTATCCATATCCTGTAACTTTCTAGATGCCTTCCATCTCTACCAGAACATTGTTAAGAGTGTGCAGTACTCCCAATATCTCAGCAAAGAGGTTTCAATCTAGATAAGTAGCAAGGGAGTGTTGTACAGTACCATAGGCCACTTACCCATTACAATATTAGTAGTATCTTGTTCATTAATGCAACTTTTCTAAAATGCATAATATACATCCTACAGAAAATAACAATTCAAATACTACAGGAAATAACATCATTTAAGTAATCATATATACAGGAAATAACAATTCAAATACTTATCTTTGTTTGGTTGTTGGGTGGACTCCCTCTCAATCTTTGCTTCCTTGCAGGAACTATTGGATTCTCTAATAGTGTGCACCTTAACCAATGCTGAAAAAGGATGAGAGGTTCTTCCATAGATTATTTGTCTTCTGGAGTCCAACTCTGCAGTAGCTTCTTCTGCTCCTTTCATGTAAAATTGAAATTCATCTTTAGCTTCACCTTATGAGGTGGAACCTATGTAGCTGGTTAACTTCATTACAATACATATTCTTCATCACTTGAAGAATCTTCCCTAGTTCTCTTCCTTGAAGGTTCGTCATCCTCTGCAGTGTGAGCATGATGTCTTCTCTTATTGTTCTTCTTCTTGTGGGAGCTGCTTTTGTTCCTGGGACAATATCTAGAATAGTTTCCCTTCTCATCAAAAGTATAACATCGAATGTGAGAAAGATCTCTCATGGATTCTCCAAATTTCTCCCTGCGATTCTGGTGGTGGTGTTTACCCTTCTTGTGATGAGGATGCTCCCTCTTGTGGTTATTCTTCCTGGTGTGTGCCGTGAGAGCCTAGTTTTCATTATCCATCTTCTCTTCTCGAGCTTCAATTCAAGCTTCTTCATGTGAGCATTCCTCCCACAGCTTACTGAATGTGATGAGCTTCTTTCTAGCACAAATTACTTAAAGGAATTCCATGACCTAGGAAGACCATTCAAGGTAGTCATCACAATTTCACCATTCTCTATATCTTCTCCCACAGCTTCAAGTTGTTCTTTTATCCGAGAGACCCTTGTCAAGTAGGACTACATGGTCTCTGCATTTTGTATCTTGACATTCTTCAATTGATTCCTCAAAGTCATCTTCTGATTTATGTTCGTTCCTTCAAACAGCTTGGTCAAGGAATCAAACATCTCCTTGGGTGTCTTTAGAGAAGACACATGTGGTATGAGATGGTCTTTGATAGAATCTGCAATGATTCTCTTGGCCTTGACCAAGTTCTTCTTATGTAAGGCCTTAGCCTCATCTCCCTCTGGAACTGGAACTTCTTCACTTATGTAGGTGTCCAATTCATTCTCTTCTAGGATGAACCCAATCATATACTTCCATGCTCGAAAGCTATCATCCCCTTCAATCTTATCCTCAAGCTTGGTGTGGTGATGCATATTTTAAAGAGTACCTCAAATGGAAATAGAAAAGTTTTAGGTCTTACCACTTTGATTTGCTGAAATTGGATCTGGAGTTGGCTAGGGTTTGACAGAGAAACCCTAAAAATCCAAACTTGGAATTTCAAACTTCTGTCTAGATAGGGAGATGCATTTTACTGAGGCGAGCAAGATGGTGTGCTCATATTTTGAAAACTTAAAAAATTAACCCTTCAAAAATTACCTACGAATTTTGGATCTACAACTTCTGTCAAATTCTGGTTTTCTGGTTTTTCTGGTCCAAAACCTGAACCAGGGTTTGATAGATCCCGAGGTTCTACCCAACCAAAAAATTCGATCTTGGTCTCTAGATTTTGATTTTGTTGAGAAGAGAAATCCTGTGCTGAGAGTAATCCAAAATTTCACTTCTATCAAAAGTCCTAATTTCCCGCAGCAGTGACAAGCCAAAAATGAAAATTCTCAGAATCTAATTATGTTTTGACAGAAAGGTATGCCATATTGTTTCTGGTGCATATCTGAAATTTCAGATCCTTAGGGTTTGAAACTTTGACCTGTGGTAGAATGACCTGCCATCTTTCCAACCCCACAGATCTGAGCTTCAATGGATTCTCCATGAGATATGCTAAGTGTCGCAACATGACCTGTTTATGAGATGAAACAACATAGCGAACTTGTACGGAGTTGCACGTGTCACTATTTCAACTTCAGCCTCTGAAACTCGGACTTGTGAAACTACAATCAGTTCCCTAACTGTCACTCTTTACGGAATTCCATTTGGAGATTCCTAGCCCGATATATGACCTTTATTCCTAGGTCACCTGTTTAGGGATGCATTCTGGAAGAGGTAGAAACCCTAACTTGTGCGGATCATATCTCACAAAGTACAACAAATATGAGGCTGAAGTGTTTACACAGGGTACATCCATGTCGGATATTTGGCCTGTAAAAATTTCAGATCCTGAACCTTCGCCAAAACGGATTTATAGCGAAAGTTCCACGATGACTAGTTTTTACTAAACCAAGCCCTAACTTCCAATTTGTCACAAGTGAAACAAGTGTTGTAAATTTCATACAATGCCTTCCTTCAGGCTAGCTCTGATACCATGTTATTTTTTCATCATTTAATTCAATATGATCTAGGTTCTTAAATGACACAACAACATGTACAACATATCAAACACAAGAGACAAGAGACACAAAGCATTTCACCGGGGAAAACTAAGAAGGTGGAAAACCCCACAACTTCCTTAGAGATAGAATAAGCACCAATACAAAGATCACAAAGATGAAACCCCAAAATATAGATGTCTCCAACAACTACTCCTCCTCCACTTGTGCGCACTCCTCTCTCTCAACTATGCGAGTTGGATGTGTGAGTGAATGAGCAAATAGAGTGGTGCAACCACTCTATTTATACTTTAACTTGACGTGCCTTTTACCCTAACTAGGCCGACCCCTTAGGGTAGTATAATAACCCTTCCACTTAACTCATACTAGGCCGACCCCTCTAAACTAGTCCAATAACCCATCAAATATGATTTACGACACTTACAATAAAACTTGCGACACTTGCAAATACAAATGACGACACTTCTGATCGGAGGAATAAGACATCTCCGTTGGGGATAAAAATAAAGTACAAATACAATATACAAGTGAATACATTCCGAATTTACGAATACATCAACACATGCTAACAAGCAGACACAACAAAAAAAATTGTTGTGTGTTCTTGTCAGCAATACACAACATTTAATACCCCTACCCTGCTTAGTAATTATTGGTCGCCATGTAAATATTGTGTTTGTGCAATGTGTGTTGATCCTAGTGTGGATATCAAGCCCAAAACCCCACCAGTGAATGCTGAAGGTTTATTTTCATAGGCAAGTTTTCGACAGTGAGACTATGCATGTGTTATTAAGCCATCAAATTTTGTAACTGATGTGAAATTTTAATATTTCAATTAAATACCTAGAACTGGATAAGTGAGGCAAATAATGAGAAGGGAGAGAAGGTATCCACTAGGGAGAGGTGAGGGGGTCGTGGGATGGTGACCCATGCTGCCACTTGGGCACGAGTAACTGATTTGATTCCCTGTACGAGTATGGATTCGGTTACAAAATGTGGAGAAGGAAAGCCTGCGGAGGATATTCGCAGGGGATAAAAACAACGCTGAGATATGAATCGAGGGTTCCTCCATTTTGTTCGTGGTTGGTTGTTTGTAGAAAGGGGGAAGAATTCATTCTGTTGGGGGGGAGACCCTGAAACCGAGAGGAGACGAAGTAGTGAAGGGGAGTGCCATAGGAATTCTACACGTATGCTTTATCCTTGGGTAGATCCCTGAAGTTGAGTTCAAAGGTGGACTACAGGATGTGAATAGCTTGAGGAAGCTGTGTGAAGTCTAGAATCTACAAGTAGAGAGTCGAGTTTCTAGATAGAGCTCAGTTTGAAACCCTGGAATGAACTAGATTTTTTAGTAAGATTTAAAAGATCAGGTTTAGGGTTGGAATGCTTGATAAACCCAATGAAGACTACGATCTCGTAGAACTAGCAGTCGGACCTTCTTATGCCTACATTGAATAACACTGGAAGGGAAGGGGCCTTGAGGGACTGTGTAGAAGAGAAGAGGACCTACCTTGTGTTGGGTGAGGTGGATAATGTGGGTGCCTTATCTGCTGAGTGATTGAGATGTCTGTAGCTCTGTGGTTGAGGTTACTGGCTTAGCAATGTCCTCCTTGCTTCCCTGTATTCTTGGTAAGCCCAACTGCAGGTTGGCTTAGCATGTGTACGCTTGATAAACCCAACTGCAGGTTGGCTTAGCATGAGTATGTTTATGGGATTGCTTGATAAACCCAACTATAGGTTGGCTTAGCAATGAAGTGGACCTTGACTGTTAGAGAAACTACCTAGTCCTCCTTAGTCGATACATAGCCCAACTCAGGGGTGGTTTCTCAACTGAAAGAGTGTAGGCTGGACAGAGACCTAACGTTGGGTGGAACGTTGCTCTCACTTAGCCAGTTGCAGGGAAACTTCAAGAGACAAAGATAAGTGTTTTGTGGAATGAATGATGTTATTTCATGTGTGATTATTATGTTGTTTTACTTAAGATGGTTGAATGGATTTAATATGAATGTGAACAATAGGCAGACCATGTGTAATCCTTAGTGGAAGGATGAGTGCTGGTTAAATGCTGCACTCCGTAGCATGAGTTTAATGCATTGCTAATATTACATGTGTTAGATGTATCATTAGCCTTAACTTCTTTTATTATGTGTTTTTTTATGAGATGATGAAACTTGTAATTTATTGCTTAATCTCAAGTAATCATGGGGATGGTGAAGTGGCTAGCAGTATTCTTAGACTGCTCCGTGAGACAGAGGAAAGATCGGTTAGGGCAGGGGATAGGTAGAGACCTGTTAAAAGTTGGAAGGCACCTTAGAAGGTTTATGGACAAAACTTCAGAGAATAAAAGGAGGATCTTAGATGCCTCAGTGTTATAGGTCAAACTTGCACCTCTCTGTTGGTGATCACCCTGAGCTGCTGATCACACAAACGGACAACTTGGATGGAGGAGCATGTTGACCTTGGATGATATGACAACTCATTCCATTTCCTAACATTACTGGAAAAACACACAAAATATCATTTTGAGATATGAGCGCTACTCTACTCAAAGAGACTAGCGCCCATACGCTACTCCACTGTATAATAGTAGCGCCCATATCCAAGTATACGCTACTCCAGTGTAGCATAGTAGCGCTCACAATTCAAAATCGATTGAGCGCTAGTTGTTAAACACTAGGGTAGCACCCTATACGCTACTCCACTGAAGAAGAGTCGCGTACATCTTAAAAGATGATTAAAAAATAAATTAATTCATCGAGGAGGATTAGTTGATGGCAGTTTTCTAACTCCCCCAACTTCCTCCATAACTACATTTCGACCTGAACTGCTTCTTTGATCCTATAAATACCAAGAAGGTTAAAGGAGAAGGGTTGGAAATTGGAGATAGTAAGATTGATTAATGGAAAAACTTTGAAGAAACTTGCATTGGAGGAGTTGTTGCTGAAGACATCCAAGCCAGAGCCCAGAATCTAGTTGCAGGAGCCTGCTTCATTATCAGGTATACTTGTACATCATTCTACTTTTGACAAATAAATGTTGAAGTGTTTTTCTTGTTCCAATTTGAATGTGTTATGAAATGGCATCTTAAGTTGGATTTATTTTGGTCAATGCTGAATGTTAAACATTGCTTTTGTTTCTTTCAAGCTTTATTTATTGCCCAAAATGTTTTGATAAAGGTATTGTTATTGCAGGTTTGTTGAAGGAAAGGTGGATTTAGAAGTTGAACACGAGATCGGGTCAAGACTAGGATCAGACTTCGATTAAAAGGTATGTTCCCAAGATCTACAAATTCTTTCTTTTTGTAAATGCCTCTGTAATAACATCAATACACTTACCTGTCACCCCAACCAAGTTGATAGCATTAGTTTCCTTGCTATAGGGTAGAAATGCCCGCCAACAGACTGGCGACTCCGCTGGGGAAATAGAGTTTTTTGGCTTTAGGAAACCTCGTTCTTGTGTGTCTTCTCAGATTGTTTTGACTTCTTTGATGTGTCAAGAAACTTCTTAGGTATCCCTTGCCTGTTTCTTGCGTGCTTTCATCAGTTTTTGATACCTTCCAAAGTCAGTTTTCAAGCCTTTGAGATATGAGCGCTACTTTGCTATATATACAGTAGCGCCCATACGCTACTGTGCTATATATACAGTAGCGCCCATTTCAGTAGGGGCGCGAGTTGCTCTACTACACAGTAGAGTACACTTTCTGTAGCATTCCTTTTTGGCTTGCTTGTGTTTTAAACCTTTTGGTGATTTGCTGACTGTGCTGTGGGATCCCTTTCATGGTTGCATGAGTTTTTTAACTGTTGTTTAAGTCATAAGAACCTTCTCTTGAAGTTTTTCCCATCTTTTAAACCGCTTGTTGACCTTTGGAACTTTTGGGACTTTTTGTTGGATTTTTGGAAGACTAGGGAATGTTTGGTGTTGAGCATTTCCATCTTTTTAGACCCTGACTACTCATTGCTAGTTTACCAACCTGCGTACTCCTGTATCTGCTGTTTGTGGTGACGTTGTCTGCTCTCTACTACTCCCATCCTTTGTTTTAGGGTTTGGTCCTTGGTAGAGACTCTAGGGTGTCTTCTTTTTTGTCAAGTTTCATTCTTCCTAGACTCATTGTCTTCTACTGGTTACAAGTGCTTTTAAACAGTTGTAGGCTAGTTCATTTTCTCAGTTTCTTTGTGTTACTAAGGAAGCTTGCTTGTCTAGTTGTGCTTGGCTTTGTGGTCTTGCTAGGGCTAGATACTTTAGGTCAGTCCTTTGGTGTTTTTCTCCTTTGTTTTCTCCCACTTGGTGTCCAAGTTTAGAGGCTTTTTCTTTGTAAAAAACCTGTAGATCAAGTATTTTTCGAGCTAGGGTTTCGACAGCTATAGGCCTAAGAACGTTTAGCCATACTTACACACATTGCACATAAAGTTTTATTTGGCTTTCCATTTTTGCATAGTTCTTTTTCGTTTATTGAAAAAGAAAAAACATTTGGTATTTTAAGCTTAAATAGAACTTGTTTTTGTTATTACAAGATAACTTAGTACATTTTGTATAATTTCAAAAAAGAAAACAAAAATTTTTAATAGGTTTGCTTAGATTTTCAGTTTTGGAAAGAAGTAGATAAAAAAAATGAAAAGAGCTTTGTTGTAGGAAAGTTTGAATTATATTTTCACTTTTGTTTTATTGTTATAACCACGCTCACACACCCACTACCCTTTTTGAGTAATAAAAGCCCTAAAATTTACTAATAAAATTAAATAGAAACATTTTTTTTTTAGGGTACACTACACCAACTAGTTTTGGTTAGGATCTTGGGTTTAAATCACCTTAAACCACCCAAGATCACACATTGCGCAAAAATCGTAGTGAGACTATCATAGGTAAACCCACCTCACTCAAAATTTGCCTGGGATCTATGCAGTAGGTCATTGCGAGATCAGTTTGTGGGAATACTCCTCCTACTTGTTGTTCGAGCATACGCTAGGATCGGATTGCGTATTGGGGACTCTTTCAAGTTTCGGGCTTAGCTACCCTGCCCACGCTTTCTGATTCAAACGGTGCCTATTCCCCCAGGAATTTTCGGTGTTGTGGTATCCATAGTATCAGACTCTAGGTTCATACACAGGTGACAACAGAGGGTATATCTGCTGTACCTAAGACAGACGTGGGAGGAAACCCCTTGCAGGTCTTTGGGAGGGCGGTTGGGTGATTCCAGCGCTTGCACCCTTAGTCATTGTATTGTGTACCCCGGGTAACTGTCTTTCTTCCTTCGTTGATCTGTTCTGGGCCCTCATCATCCCAGACTCTTCTCCGGAAGGCACCTTTGTTTGACTGGTTTGTATACTTAGGAATTTTTTTAGTTGGTGTGTTGTTTGCCCCCTAGTTGTAGAGACCACTAGGTTCTAGTCTGTTATTTTATATTTATAATCACGGAGAATCAACAACTCCGTAGATCGAGAAGGATTCAAAACCTTCCACCAATTAGGACAGAACCTATACAACCAGCCAGACGACAGCGAGTAAACCCCGGTATTTCTTCAGAAATTACCTCTGAAATAGAATTGCTTGAAGAAATCCTTGTAACAGAAAACCTTGAAATTGAGGTTCCTGAGGAACCACTACCAGGTACCACAGATCAGCAACACTTTAGTATTGTTGAGGTGGAAGATCTTACTTCCGCAGAGTATAGCACTCCTTTCAATCCTCCCTTAACCAATACTAGAATTCCGCTTATGTCACCTGTTGGTTTCCAGCAGCCCCTTTTCAGTGCAGGTCTTTCCTTTCCAAGACATCTGATGTCTAACTCAGGAGGTGAACAGGGGGTTCCCCAAACTCCCACTTTAGGTATGAACACCAGTACAGTTAACCCTTCTTTTACTGCTACACCTAGTCAGGCACAAACCACATCTATGCCGACTCCATCTTTCAGTTTCAACACTAGTACATTAGGTATGCCTAGTTTTACAACAATGGCATCTATTCCTACACCTACTGTTGGACCTAGTAGTACGGCCAACTGTGCAACACCTTCTGCTTCCCAACCGTTATATCAGATTCCTAGTACTTGGGTTTCCACACCTGTGGTAGGACCAAGTGCTTCTACAAACATGACAGTCATGGGTACCATGACTGCACCGTCCACATCAGCTTCTACTGGTTTCAATACCTTTGTAGGCCCTAACTTGAATCAAGGTAACATGCCTGCAGGTAACACCCCTTTTTCCTTATTCTTAGGGGGAGGGGGTAATATCTTTAACCAACAATATGGCGGGGCTAACACCCAGCCACAGTGGACGAACCCACAAAGCACTAATCCACTCTCGTATGGGTGGGGAAATTTTAATAACTCTTTCGTACAACAACAACAGCTGGCAGGGGGCAACCCCTACCAACAAATACCCGGGGGTAACCCCTACCAATAGTTAACTGGGGGAAACCCCTATCAACAGATGGTAGGTGGCAACTCCTACCAACACATGGTCGGGGGAAACCCTTATCACCAGATGGCTGGGGGCAACCCCTACCAACAATTCATGGGACAAACAATGGGTGGTTCCCCTTATCAAGCATCATCTTACCGGCCTCGTCTACCTTTTCTGGAAACTTTGAATTTGCCAGACCTTTCTAAACTGACAAATGATCCTGTGTGTCATAATGCCACGTGGCCATTAGTTCCCACCAAATTACCTTCGGATATTCCAAAATTCGAAGGCAAAACAGGTGAAGATCCTGGTGACCATGTCACTACCTTCCACCTTTGGTGTTCTTCCAATTATTTAAACGAGGATTCCATCAGATTGAGATTGTTCCAAAGGACCTTAACTGGTCCTGCAGCCAAATGGTACATTGAGTTACCTGCGGCTACTTTCTCTAGCTTTGGGGATCTAGCAACCATCTTTTTGAACCATTTCCATTTTCCTTTTCGGTATGATGCCGGAACAGAACTTTTGTCTACTTTTAGACAAAACAAAGCCACTCACTTATCTGACCACATTTAGGAGTGGCGAAGACGAAAGAGGCTCATTAAGGCCAACATACCTCCGGAGTTCCTGCTTGAGTGGTACTTGAAATCACTCCTTCCTTATATTTCTAAGGAAGTAGCGACATCTGGAGTATCCAATGAAGAAGAAGCCATCTTAAGGACTCAACAGTTAGACCTTGTATATGCACAATCTGGTTTACTGTACGAGATTATACCTGACGCACCGAGAACAAACACTGATCTGAGTAGACCCAAACCTGGACCACATGCTGACGGCATAGTGGGTTCAGTTAACTCTGCAGCCTTCGAAGCACTGACCAAACAGGTCCAAGCCTTAACTATCAAACATTCGACTGCAGATATTTCTTCCGTCACAACCTCTCCTTCTACTTCTGAGCCTGTCAATCAGGTTCAGAACAATCAAAAGGGCCCTCGGCAGCCCAACAACAAAAAGAAGGGCAAGAAAGGAGAGGGGAACCAACAAAAGCCCCAAAAAGACAATGCCGAAGAGGGTAACAAAGAGGAAAAGAAGGTTAAGTTCCCTTGTAAACTTTGCAAGCAGAACCACCTTACTCATCAATGCCCTCTACTTGAAGAAGCCCAGAAGCTTTTAAGAAAAAAGAAGCCCACCGTCCTGAAAGATCCATTTCCTAAAGGGCAAGGCTCAACTTCTGGCACCTCCAAAACTGGGGGCACTTCGCACGCTTCGGTTGATCAAACATTTATAAACATGGTTAATTCAAATGCACTTTTGCAAACTAGAGCTAGGAACTATACCCCGGAAGCGCAGAAAAAGGATAAGGAGATTCCTGAATCCTCCATTCCACTCCACATACCTGTGGACCCAATGCCCAAGATTCCGAAAGGTGTCTTGAAGAGGGCTTCGCACAATCCCAACACACGGGCTGCTTCTAACTATAATGTGGTTGAAGATTTAGCCCGGACCCCTTGTGCTATGTCTACTCTAGAAGTCTTGCAGAGTTGTCCTTTACAACGAAATGCACTTCTGGCAGCTATTGGGAGTATGGAGTCCTCCAACATGTCTGCGCGATTTGATATGACTGATGTCAAATACCGGTTTCCATATCACGTTGCCCTTCAAATTGAGGTCGTTCATGGTCCAATGACCATCAGACGAGCTATAGTAGATGAGGGAGCGTCGACTTGCGTAATATCGATTTCCTGTTGGAAAGCTTTAGGTTCTCCTGAGTTAGCCCCTTCCAACACACTGCTTACTGCATTTGATGGCAGAAATTTCCATCCACATGGAGTTTTGCCATCATTTGTTGTCACTTTGGCCGGTAAGACAGTCGTTGTTGAGGTAGAAGTTCTGGACGCTCCGCTTGATTACAATATGTTATTGGGAAGGAGTTGGACGTATGCCATGCAAGCTATTGCATCAGAAGTTTTTCGAGTGGTCATGTTCCCATTTGAAGGTAAGATCGTTACAGTCGATCAACTTTCTTTCACTCAAGGAAAACACCAGACTTCTTCGGAAATCACAGTTCCTTTGATTGATCAAACCACCCCAGTTGGCGAGAGTTTAGGAGCAGGACTTTTCGGATCACTAATTGGCACTTTTGACCTACCCGCTCCTACTTTATTTGTGGGTACTGAGGGATGTTCATCGTCTGAAACTCCTATGGTTAGTTCAACACCTGATTCCGAGTTTCTCCCAGCTAATACAAATCCCTCCGTGCCTACCCCTATTGTAGAAATTACCCACTTGGATTCTCATCAAACTACAACAGAACATATGTCGACTCAATTGGTGTCTGTCGAGTCAAACATAGATTGTGCCACTACTCAGACACCTGACCCGATCCATTCTCTCGATAGTTCAGAAATCACTTTATCTTCTGACAAGGAAATGTTAGAAGCCTTGAACGACCCGGACCATCCTCGTGAACATATAGATCGCGCGTCTTTCTTGTTTCCTTTTCTTAACTTGTTAGAGAGAGGTGAATTTTGTTCACCACCCGATGAAAATACTGGTCTCACTCCTTCACAAGTTGCTATTGTTGAAGCAAATAGAGTACATACCTCGCTGGTGAACATCTTCACTGGGGTCAACGGAAATATTTTCTTTGAGACGGGATGTTATCTCGATGAGATCATCCCATATACCAATATTTTCTGTGATTTCCATAACACCTTTGCCCAACCTCCTGAGGAGGATCCAGGCATTGACCCTACCTGAAGAAGTACTACACCGAGGATGAAGTACTTTTTCTTGTAACATAGATGTATATTTTTGTAAAGCTAGTTTTGTTATGCTCGTTAGGTGATCTTATGTGTGTTTCATTTCGTGTACCAGATGTCAACCGCACATTTCTTAGTATTTTCTGATGGCGCCAGTCGCCACACCTGTCAGTTGGCTGCAGCAGCTTGGGTCATTTACTCACCCACTGACCAACTTGTCTCTTCGGGGGGGGTTTGTTTGGGACCTACCACGAATAATGTAGCTGAATACAGTGCAGTTATAGAACTTCTCCGAGATGCTCTTAGTCATGGCATTTCGTACCTGGAGGTAAGGCTTGACTCACAATTAATTGTATTTCAGTTAACAGGTGTCTATCATATTAGAGATCCAGGATTGCTATGTCAGTTTCTACGAGTTAGACTTTTGGAAAGACAATTTCATTCTATTAGATATGAACACATTCCGAGAAGTTTAAACACTTTAGCTGATTCATTAGCAAACTATGTGTTAGACTAGCATTTGCATCATACATTATAAACAACATTACACACATAAAATTAAAATGCATACACATGTAAATAACCGATACTGTATATAACTGGTACTGTATAAAAAATTATGAGTTTTGGATCATGAGTTCATCAAGTCAAGTCATAAAAGTACAAAAACTGGGCATGGTAGCCTCAAAAATATATACATATAATGTTTTCTTCTCCTATGGAGAAGGAGGGACCTCCTCATCATCTACCACATTGCGATAGCATATCACTAGTCTAGCAACCCGCCGCAGCACCCTAAGCCATGCTGGGGGCACCCCAACAACATCTTCCTGCATGTCAACAGGTATCTGGTCCATGCGGCATGCATGAATCTCATGAGTCAACCGACTCATTTTCCTCTCAAGGGTTCCCAACATAGCATCCGCTGCGGTAATATCAACTGGCCTCACATAAATGGTAGGATGGCCCTCAAGACGAACAGGCCCAACATCTGCATTTGACACTTGATTAGAACTCCAAAACTCATTCATAAAAATCAAATACTTGAAAATTTTTGAAAAAATTGAATAAATTCTCAAAATTTAAAACATACCAATATCTCACCAGGCTCCACCTGGCGGAAGCACCAACTCTGGATCGTGACGGAAATCCAATCCAGCATAGGGAAACTGCTCAAAAGCGGGTACTTGCCTCTCCCACCACCCCCAGAAGTCATCAGTGTGGTAACAATAGTGACTTTCCCCACCACCCTGGCAGAGGAAAATGTCACCCCACGGGGGTTAACCTGTGGTAGAGACATCCCCAAACTAATAGCAGGCATCCTCTCGAAGAAGAAAGTACACAAAATACTTCCGTACCCAAAATTCTTCATTGTGCCGGATTTGCAACCTGTCAATTGAGACTTCATGTTTGCCAACAAGCTAGTACTCCAATCATAAACATGGCCGTGCAAGCACTGTACACCAATATGCATTGATTTCCTGGAAGCTAAATGTTGTGATGAACTACCGGCTACTCGGTTGATCATGCTCACTATCACTTTCAAAGGGAGACCATCAATAGTCGTAATCAGGACTTGGCTTCCCAATTTTTCTGCTCCGACAACACAGTATGTATTCACATATTCTTGCACTAATCGTGCACCCAAACGAGAAGACCCTTTCAGATTGATTACGTCTCCTCTCCTTGAGAGACCAGTAATAAAGTATATGTCCTCAATGGTAAGCTCAAGAGTTTTCCCGCAGATGATGAAGGTATTAGTATCCACATCCCAATACTGAATCAGTCTTCGAAACAGTTTGTTTAGTGCCCGCATGTTTATGGTTCGATAAAATTTCAACAAACCGCATCTTCGGAGCGCATGGAGGGTAGCCGGGTCTTGCATGGCTAACCTATCCATGTCTTCATGCTCCCTTTCGCTCCATTGTAAGACCATCCTGCACAAAAACCCCAAAAATTTTGAGTCTCGGCGCTTGTAGGTAGCTTTGCAAGTATGTACGCTACTGTGTATACTACATAGTAGCGTGTAGGCACTACTCTGTTTGAGCAAAGTAGCGCCCATTGCGTTTGTACGCTACTCTTGTGTATACACAGTAGCTTCCGCGCATAAACGCTTGTGAGCATCACGTTGCAAAGCTATTTTTGCTCAAAAATTGAAAAATAAACCATTGAAATGCAAGATAGGTGGATTTCAACTTACTTGGTGTAGAAGTGTGACGATTGGATGCTCGGTTCGATCGCAAAGGAGATTTCAAACTTGCAAAATGTTGCCCCAATTTTTTGCCCTACAAACAAATTGAAAATTGATTTTTAAACAATGAAATTATATATAAATTGGATTTTGATTTTTACCCATATTTGTTAATTTTCCATAGTTTCAAAACTTTAAAAAACCCTAATTAATCAATTGAAACACACAATACGGTATAACACTGATCCAAGTTCAATTTTCATCTAATTGTTGTCGGATTCGTCTCCTAAGCTCAAATTTCTTGATGATAGACCTTGTCAGTTAGCTAAACATTCCAAATTCATATATCATTTAAGATTTTTGCCGCATCGACTAATATTTTGTTGAAGACCTAGTTTTGGCAGGGCATGAAGCTACGATCCTAGAAGCTGACCTTTAAGTCATTTTAAGCTCTTGTTTGGACTATTTAAACCTAAACAAGATAGCCGAGCAAACTTGTCCTCTTCGAGCTCGTTAAATTATCCGAAGGCTCATCCATTCAGGTATAGAATTACCCCTTTTCCGGGCCTCAGTGGATTAACTACGGAAAAGGTATACTCCTGTATGTGCTAGAAGAGTTCTCCTTTCATTGTTTTATACTTTTTCGGGGGAGGAGAATAACTGTACGAAAAAGGACCTCTTGGAGTCTCTCTTTAGGTTTTTCAGACTCTCTAAACATGAAAATACCAAGCGAGCATTCACCTACTCGGGCTCGATGTGAAATCCACGAGAGGGTAAGTAGAGGACTGTTTAAGTTTTTCAACTCTATAAACAAGAAAACACCGCCGAGCACAGACCAATCCGGGCTCGATATAAAATCCACGGATAGGTTAAAAGAGGATTGTTTAAGTTTTTCAGACTCTATAAACAGGAAAACACCAGTGAGCATTAATCTACTTGGGCTCGATACTAAAATCCACGAGCAGATATATGGAGTTATTGTTTAAGTTTTTCAGACTCCTTAAAATTGAAAACACCGGCGAGCAAGAACAGATCTTGGCTCGATATTAAAATCCAGAGATCAGTACATATAGAGTAATCTTCTATCTCTTCTTCGAACTCTATAAATTATGAAGAAGGCACTGAGTCTTCCTCCCATGGGCTCGTTAAATTTTTTACATGGTTGGACCTATTGAGTTTTCATTCTTTCTTGGACTCATTAAAACAACAAGAAGGGTATTCTTTTATCTAAAAAGAATAAGGAACGGGAAAGACATATCATATCTTCATTGTCAAAGGCAGTTTTCAGTCAAGTTCTATCCTTGAACACAACACCTACTTGAGTCTATCTTGTCGGTTGGGTTTAGTTTTTGGCCTCAGGGTGAACCTTTCCTCCGAGTTATTTACTCCCCTGGTTGGTTATTCTTCCAACCATATGGAGGGTCTGTTAATGTCTCTTACATTTCAGACTTATTTACCCCATTATGTCAGAAATTGCCTGAGTCACTTTTTGTCGTGCTCCATGTTCAAGGATATACCCTGTGTCGGCCATTCTGTAGTTTACCTTGACCTCATGTGTCGGCCTTCCTAGTGTCAGTCTTGTTACATATTATTCCATATCAACTCTTACCAGTTGAGTGTTCCTCGAGTTGGATGATGGAGGATGCCTTAAGGCCTCCCTTCCAACGGACTTCTTCCCATTGACACCAAATCATTATTATGGGATTGAAGTTTAGAGTTTCGGTTAGTACCTTGGAGATTGCAGTCACCAGTGGCAATTTTCCTCGCTGTTGAATGATGAGAATACATCAATGTCTCTTCTTCGACAGGATTCCCAAGTGTTCGAATCCAAGTCCATCTATTCACATTTGGTGAATTGTACTTGGTACCTTGGACCCCATCATCATTATCGGTGGAAGTCCTCGCGTTTGTTAACAGTATACATCAATGACCGGTAATCAAACGATACCCCCCATGTTCGACTATCAGCTCATCTATTCACATGGTTAGGGTTTGTACCTAGGGTTGTTGTGGGATGAAGACCTTGGGACTTTGATGACATTACCTCATTTTGTTATCACCCAAGTTGCGCAAGACTGAGCCTCACTTATATTCGGCTCTCCATGAGACATAGATCCAGTTTGTTGTTATGGCCATGATCTCTCAGTTTGACATGGATCCACGCTTGTATTTCAAGTGGCCATGCTTTATATACATCTCCTTGTTATGTATCGGAGATCATGTTTTATCACACTACACATCTATAAGATGTCAAAGATGTAATTGCTCGCTGACCTTGATCTTTGTTGCAGGTTTCTTGTGACTTGTTTTTTGCGGTTCTGTGCTCCTCCTCTGGCTTTGGATTATAATGTAGTTCGGCCATCATTTCCCTCTGACCTCACACATTAGAGGGCATCTGTTTAGGTCAAACTTACACCTCTCCATCCGTGATCACCCTGAGCTGCTGATCACACAAACGGACAACTTGGATGGAGGAGCATGTTGACCTTGGATGATATGACAACTCATTCCATTTCCTAACATTACTAGAAAAACACACAAAATATCATTTTGAGATATGAGCGCTACTCTATTCAAAGAGACTAGCACCCATACGCTACTCCACTGTATAATAGTAGCGCCCATATCCAAGTATACGCTACTCCAGTGTAACATAGTAGCGCTCACAATTCAAAATTGATTGAGCGCTAGTTGTTAAACACTAGGGTAGCGCCCTATACGCTACTCCACTGAAGAAGAGTCGCGTACATCTTAAAAGATGATTAAAAAATAAATTAATTCATCGAGGAGGATTAGTTGATGGCAGTTTTCTAACTCCCCCAACTTCCTCCATAACTACATTTCGACCTGAACTGCTTCTTTGATCCTATAAATACCAAGAAGGTTAAAGGAGAAGGGTTGGAAATTGGAGATAGTAAGATTGATTAATGGAAAAACTTTGAATAAACTTGCATTGGAGGAGTTGTTGCTGAAGATATCCAAGCCAGAGCAGAGCCAGAGCCCAGAATCTAGTTGCAGGAGCCTGCTTCATTATCAGGTATACTTGTACATCATTCTACTTTTGACAAATAAAGGTTGAAGTGTTTTTCTTGTTCCAATTTGAATGTGTTATGAAATGGCATCTTAAGTTGGATTTATTTTGGTCAATGCTGAATGTTAAACATTGCTTTTGTTTCTTTCAAGCTTTATTTATTGCCCAAATTTTTTTGAGAAAGGTATTGTTATTGCAGGTTTGCTGAAGGAAAGGTGGATTTAGAAGCTGAACACGAGATCGGGTCAAGACTAGGATTAGACTTCGATTAAAAGGTATGTTCCCAAGATCTACAACTTCTTTCTTTTTGTAAATGCCTCTGTAATAGCATCAATACACTTACCTGTCACCCCAACCAAGTTGATAGCATTAGTTTCCTTGCTATAGGGTAGAAATGCCCGCCAACACTCAGTAGGGTAGGGTATTTTACCATTGGATAGCGCTCTCCAAGATCTTTCCAACGGTACCAACCTTGCCTCATTTGGATCCCATATGAGGAAGTTATGCCTCTTAGAATTTTACATTTGTAAACTGCAGGAACATAGAAGTTGGACTTCCACAACCCCGACTTCTGCAATGAAGATTGCGGATTGCGGAAGGGGGGAATTTCTTTTCCAGAAGGTTGAAGTTGGACTTCCACAAATCCAAATTCCGCAATGTAGATTGCATATTCCGGAAGGGGAAGTTTTCCGAAAGATCGGAGTTGGACTTCTGCAATTCCGACTTCCGCGATGCGGATTGCGGATTGCAAAAAGGGAAGTGTTGTCTTCAAGAAGATATCAGCATTATACACAGAAGAATAACCAAGAAAAAGAAGTGGATTGAATGCATTCAATCATTTGTATTGATCTTCTCATAGTTATTTTATACAAAAAGAATATGGTTGGAGCGGTTATACCGCTTCCAACCATCCATTAATTAAGGTTTAACAATGACAATTAAGGCCCCAAAGGGTCCTCTCAACATCTCCTCCACCAACAAATCCTTTCTTTGTCCCAAATAAAACAGGAACAACCATGAACTGTGATTTCTTTATCCTTTGTCAGCAATTTGGTAGCAGTCAATCGAGCCTCACCCTTTCTCCTTCCTGATGGAATTCATCTTCATCGGTCCAGGAACTGCGAGGGCTTCCATGCTCTACCTTTACACCATCTCACCAACTGTCTTCAAAATTATGAAATGACACTGAATAGATGTTTTTGTATTTCAGCACTGGGGGGCTTGATCAATTTAAGTGTTCTTTTGTCATTATTAAGCGTGAAGCTCTTTTTTCTGTGTGTTGTAAGATGGCATATGTTTGAATGTGGTATTCGTCAATAGATTATGCCGTGAGAGTTAAAAAATGCATGCAATATTTGGTGATGCCTACTCATGTGCATGATTTTGGTCGTGGCGAGCTTCTATGGACCCGACTGACTCGACTTGACTGAAAATGGTCGACAAGAAACCAACTTAATTTACATAGAATGGAGGGGATCGCCTGCCTCGAAAGACTCACGTTTAACCCCCTAATTACTAAAAAGCATTAAAGTGAGTCACTTACAGATATTTGTTACTCAAGTGACTCAATAAAGACTTTAACCGACGTGACTTCCATAATAAAGACTCAGCCAAAATCGCCGACCAAATGGAGCATCGACCATAACAACTTCGACCATTTTGTAGTGTCAACCATATGAAGTATCTACTCAAAGTGCAAGACCAACCATGTTACATGATATTTTTAAGTAATGTAAAATTGACCCCCCTCTTTCCGAAGGGTTGAAGTTTGGCTTCCGCAATTCCGACTTCTACAAATGCGGATTGCGGATTGCAGAAGGGGAAGTTTCCTAAAGGAATAAATTGGATTTCTGCGATTCTAATTTCCGCAATGCATATTGTGGATTGCGGAAAGGCGGGATGGGGATTGTGGAAAGACGTAATTGCGGATTGTGGAAAGACGCAATTGTGGATTGCGAAAAGACTCACTACAGATTGCGGATTGCGGGAAGACGTCACAATGTAGATTTCGGATTGTGGAAAGGTGCAATTGCGGACTGCGGATTGCAAAGGTGAGTTGCGGATCCGAGTTCAGTGCGGGTGTGTGTAGTTTTGGAGGTAAAACAAAAAAGAAAAAAGTAATGTAGGATCTTAAATGGATTCTAAAGGCCACAAGGGAGGTTTGGGGATGTTACAGAGTGGTATCAGAGCTTCAATTACTGCACTAGGGCTGTTAGGTCCGAACCGTGGAAGGAATCACATGCCAGGAAATGCCCATGGCACTATTTTAACCTGACATAACTCTTGTTTATTAACTATTTAATGAGTAATTTCCAGATTGTATGGATGATTCAAGTTCTATGCTGTCTAATAAAAAATTATATCATGCATAGTGATTGCAACAAGTTACAATTGAATCGAACATCAAAACCGTGTGTCAGAAATCAAGAATGGTGACTGTTAATGATGTGCAAGATCCCTACAAGCCTGAAGAAGACGTGCTGGGGGAAAACGTGCAGGAAGAGCACGCTGAAACAATGCTTAATAGAAGAAGGGAGCAGGTGACTCCTCAGGACTTGGTTGAGATCATGGTAAGATTTAATGAGAGGTTGATAAAGGCATAAGAAGAGCAACACCATCTCAATGCGACCATTCTGCAGATCCTCACTAACATGCATTAGAAAGTAAACATGGGGTCCAATCCAAGTAGTATAGGACGATAAGAAAAGAAATTTGGTTAGTCACTCTGGAGGCCATTCCAGGAAAAGGACTCCAAGCCATAGAAGGAGTTCTATGAGAAGAAGGCACATAAATTCCTCTTTGGGATCTCCTTCCAACATATTAGAACACTCCAGGGAATCTCAAAGAAGTCCAAGGTACACTTACGACAAGATTAAGAGAGGAAGGAACTTTAGGGGGATTCCACATGGAGAATTTAGGAAAGCAAGATCTCCTACCTTTGATGAGGAAAGCAAGGCAGGCCAGGAGGCAAAGTCATGGCTACTTGGAATGAAAAAATACTTCAAAATGCATGATTATTCAGAAAGTGAGAAGGCTAGGGTTTTTATTTACAATCTGAATGGCAGAGCTTCCATGTGGTGGGAACACCTCATGAAAATGAAGAGAACCAGTGAAAGAAGGACCAGATGGGAGCGGTTTAAAAGATACTTCAAGGAGAAATACCTATCAGCCAGGTATTATGACAACAAGAGAAAGGAGTTCAATGAACTCAGGTTGGGGAAAAATTCCATGGAAGAGAATGTTCATAAATTCTTGGAATTGTTAAGGTATGTAGACTACATCAAGAATGAAAGGGTGAAGAGTCAATGTTTCCTTGGAAGTCTACCACATAACTACAGGGACAAGATTGAGTTTGTCCATCCACCAAGTTTGGATGAAGCCATTAGAATGGCCATGCTCTGTCATGAGTAGAATAAATTAAGGACAGATACTCCACCGGCATGGAAAGGAAATCCAAAAGGAGGATTGGAACCAAGGATAAGTGGCTTCAAGCCACCTTTCAAGAATCAGTCTAGAAACTTTCCACATGGACAAAAAGGAGGAAGTGGGTTCAAACCAGCTTTAACAACAGAGAAAACATCAAAAGGACCACTTCAGTGTTGGGGATGTGGAGACAACCATATTCTTAGAGATTTCCCAAATCGAAGAGGGAATCCCCAAATCTTGCACAACTTGGGAGAAGCAACCACAGTAGAAGATATGGCCATGTTAGAACATTATTACACCTAGGTACATTAATCATTTATGAAATGATGGTTAATTAGTACCAAATAGCTTAATAATTGCATCCCCAAGTTGGTTAGTGGGTAAATGGCTATTTAGCTTGAACCAGTTGGCAATGTGGACAAAAATGAGCATTGTGCCAAGTCAAACTAGCTGTTTGGTGTGCCCTCCTAGTCATTTATTGCTTCCTACATTCCTAGGGCACTCTTATCCCTTGTTTTGTGGGATTCTCTTTGACCAAGGGTGCACATGCTCAGAATGTGCCTCTTTTGCCCATTTTTAGCCAATTCTAGTTGCCTAACCTCTAACCAACCAGATTCTCCACAAGTGTGAGGTCACATGGGCCTGTCCAGTCATTCCCAACGTTCACATAGCAGTTTTGAACCAGTTTGGGATGGTTTGGGATATTTTGGTCAACCTAGGGGGGTTTGAGCTATTTCTAAGCTAGATTAGTGTGAACACTCCAGATGGATTCGAATTGTTCCTATTTGTATAAAAGGAGGTTCTTAACCTATTTTGAGGTTGGAATGTTAATAATATTTACATTATTCACCCATTTCATGTGTTCTTGTTCTTCATTTTACAGATTTATGCCTATTCTTGTAAATGTGTTGCAATCTTTTCACTAGTGAGGAATCCATAGTGGCTAGGTTCTGTTGTGAATTAGATTTTACATGCTATCAAAGATCTTGGAGCTACCATTCGAACTAGCAAGACTGTTTTAGTGGCTTTCCAGAAGTAGTGGAGAAACCACAGAATTCCTGAGGCCATTGCATTGATTCCATTGGAGAAATCTAGTGGCTCTTCTCAGGTGTGATGCTCTCCCGAATGCACCCACTATCAAACAGGGTTCGAATCTATTAGTGTAGATCCCTCTTGAGTGATTTGAGAGTTGTTTGCAGGTATTGAAGATCAACATTGTCAGCAAGTGAGTGAGCAGCAGAGAATAATGGAGCCATCTCACCCAAATGTGCTTACTCCCTTCAACTATTTCGATTGGAAGGCATAAATGGTGATTTTGCTGAGATCTAAGGGTCTCTGCAGGATTATGATGGGCACTGAGGTGGAGCTAAACTCATCTGTGGAGAAATCCAAGTTTTTTAACAGAATGGATGAGGCATTTGGCCTCCTTTGTCTCAGCATTTCAAGAGACCTCCTGTTTCATGTAGAAATTCTAGCTATTCCAAATGAAGTTTGGCTCAATCTTGAGTCCTTGTTTGGAAATACTGATGAGATGAGAGGCCACCAGCTCGAAAATGAGCTTGTCTCACTGATCCCAGGGAATTTCGATTCCATCCAGGACTTCTTCACCAAGTTCAAGAGCTTGGTCTTGCAGATTCGACAATGTGGCATAGAGAAGAAAGAAGAATAGTTGGTGTTGTCCATTCTCTCCAAACTAGGTTCTGAATACTCAATTTTTGTGTCTTCCTTCAACTCCACAAGGCTCACAGTTAGAGGTTGGAAGATGCCACCTTTGGCTGATTTCATGGAGATGCTAACTCAAGAGAAAGACAAGCTGGTCTTGATGGGCACCATCAAGCAAAAAGACCAAGTTCTTGCAGTTGGAGATTCGAAAAATGGAAGAGGCAAGCAAAAACCAAGGGGGCCGAAACCTCAAGAGAAGAAGAAGAAGGATGAGAAGCCCAAATCTACTGATGGGGTTTTGAATCCTACCAGGAACAAGGGAAAGAAGGCTGAGAAGAAAAAATGCAGCTATTGTCAAAGGGGTTTTCACCCAGAGAGTTCATGCATGAAGAAAACCATAGACATGATGACCCATCTCCTACAGAAAAACAATATTCCTCTTCCTGAAAGTTCCAAGAAGAAGGAGAGTGTTTCTGAAGACAAGGAGAGCTTCCATGCTTTGGTGGCTTGTACATCTCAGTCATCCTTGTTCATAATTGATTCAGGTGCCTCAAGGAACATGGCTTCTTCAAGAGATTCGTTCTCTAATATTGCACCTTGCAGTGGTCCCTCCATTCGCATGGGAGATGACTCAGAAATCCCTGCTCATGGCATTGGGAAAATCTCTATGGAGAATGGGTTCTTCTTCAATGTGTTGTATGTACCAAATATTGCAGCAAACTTGCTCTCTGTATATCAAATGACACATACTGGAGCAGCAAATAAAGTTGTCTTCACTTAGAATGATGTGGAGATATTAGAAATTTCCACTGGAAAAATTGTTGCAATGGGTGTTGCAGACCATGATATGAATATGTACAAATTCTCACATTTTCTTGGGTTCTCTTCCTCAAATGCTCTTCTGTCACATGGAAATGAAGTCAACAAGATATGGCATGAGATATTTTGGCATCTGAACTACAGATATCTCCAAGCATTGAGCAAAGAGGAGATGGTTGAAGGGCTGCCACAAATCAGAATTTCCAATGGCACTTGCAAAGGGTGCATTGTTGGGAAACATGCTGAAAATAAGTATGAGAAAGGGAAGGCAAGGAGAGCTACTGAACCTCTTGGTTTAGTACATTCTGATCTGATTGATCCACTCCCCACTCCCCCCTATGGCTGCAGCAAATATGTGCTCACCTTCATCGATGACTACTCAAGGTACTGCTGGTTATTTTTCCTTAAGCAAAAATATGAAGTCTTTGAATGTTTCAAAATTTTCAAGAGTATGGTTGAGAACTTCAGTGGGAAGGCCAGGAAGGTTTTGAGGATTGATAATGGAAAGGAGTATGTCAATAATAATCTGCAGCATCTCTGTCAAGAGCATGGCATTCAGATGCAACACTCAGTGCCCTACACACCACAACAAAATGGTGTTGCAGAGCACAAAAATAGAGCACTGAAAGAGATGGCAACTTGCATGATGCAAGCAAAGGATTTGTCTCCTAAACTGTGGGCTGAAGCTATGAATTGTGATGCATATGTTCAGAACAGAGCACCACACAAAGAATTGCAAGGAATTACTCCATTTGAAGCATGGATGGGCCACAAACCCAATGTTTCACATTTCAGAATTTTTGGCTCAAGGGCTTGGGCCAGAATTCCACCGGAGAAGAGAAAGGCCTTGCAGCCCAAAATCAAGGAGTTAATCATGGTTGGGTCTGTAGAGGATGCCAAGGGATACAATCTCTTTGATCCATCCACTCTCAAAACCTTCATCGAAAGAAGTGTCCAATTTGAAGAAGAAGAGTTTTTACAAGCTAGTGAACAAGGTGATGGGGAATGCACATATCCTCTTCTTGATGATGATGTAAGTAGTGGTTCTTCTTCTGATATTTCTGATTCTAATATTTATGAAGATGATTTTGATATGGAATTTTATCATGACCCTCCCTCAAGGCCCAAGTGGGCAGAGAAAACAATACAAGCTGCTGGAGAGCTTACGGGTGATCCCCAAGATGCTAGGAAAACTAGATCTCAGTTTCACAATTCCTTTGCATGTGATAATTCTGATCTGAGTAATGCATGCTATTTAATGGTTGGATCTGATCTAAATTCATATTCAAAAGCATCTACAGACCCAAGGTGGCAATCAGCCATGCAAGAAGAGATGAACTCACTCCATGAGAACAAAACTTGGGATTTGGTCCCTCTTCCTCCCAAGAGGAAACTAGTGCAATGCAAATGGGTTTATAGAACCAAAGTTGGATCTGATGGCTCTGATCTGAAGTATAAGGCCAGGTTGGTGGCTAAGGGTTACTCTCAGGTCCAAGGAGTGGACTATACAGAGACATTTGCACCGGTGGCGAAGATGGACTCCATAAGACTAGTTTTGGCCATTGGGGCTTCCAAGCGATGGCAGGTTCATCACATGGATGTAAAGAGTGCCTTTATTCATGGAGATATGAATAAGGAGATATATATGCAGCAGCCTGAAGGTTTTATTTCTGATCATACACTTGTTTTCAGGTTGAACAAGCCACTCTATGGGCTCAAGCAAGCTCCTAGAGCATGGTATGCAAAAATGGACAATTTTCTGCTATCTTTGGGGTTTGAGAGGTGTAAGTCTGATCCAAATGTGTATATGCAGCAGAATGGTGATCTGATATTGATCATAGTACTATATGTAGATGATCTTTTGATAACAGGTAGCAGAACCAAAGAATTGGGCTCATTAAAAGCTTCATTACACAGTGCATTTGCAATGACTGATCTAGGCTTGTTGAGACAATTTATAGGCTTGGAAATTGAGCAAACTGTGAATGGAATTTCTGTCTCCCAAGCAAGGTATGCTTCATATTTTCTGCATAAGTTTAATATGGATGAATGTAAACCAACAAAGTTCCCATTCCTATCCGTAGTTAAGCTAAATGAGTGGGGTTCTTCTCCACTAGTTGATAGCTCGTTGTATAGACAGCTTGTTGGAAGCTTGCGATATCTTACTCATTCTAGACCAAATTTGTCATATGCTATTGGGGCTGTTTCTAGGCACATGCAAGAGCCTCATGAGGTTCATTGGAAGGAAACCAAGAGGATCCTCCATTATGTTCAGGGTACTAAGCACTTTGGTATCCATTATGCTGCTGGTTCATCTCTTGAACTAGTAGGATTTACTGATTCCGATTGGGCTGGTGATTGTATTGATCGGAAATCAACTTCCGGTTATGTTTTTATGCTTGCACATGGACCTATTTGTTGTTCAAGCAAGAAAAAAAATACTATTTCCTTATCTTCAGCTGAGGCTGAGTATAGGGGAGCAGTAAATGCAGCCACACAATGTGTTTGGTTGCAAGGTATTCTTGCAGAATTCGGGATTGTTTTTTATTTACCCACTATTCTTTGGTGTGATAATCAAAGTACACTCAAGATTTCTGCTAATCCAGTTCAGAGGAAAAGGACCAATCACATAGAGATACACATGCATTACATTCGGGGTTTGGTGCATGACCAGACCATAGCATTGCAGTTTTTCCCTTCAAGTGAGCAAACTGTTGATATTTTCACCAAGTGTTTTACCGAGAAGACCTTCACTTACGTCAGATCTTTGCTTGGGGTGAGTGATGCATGGTGATGATTGGTGTATTCTGATATATGCCACATGTCCAAGTTAGAGGGGAGGTTTTATTTCCCATGTGGTTTTCCTCCTTACCTTGGTTACATGGACAAATAATTTTTTATGATGTAAAAGGTGAGTTGAGCCTAGTTGCCAAAGCCTTATTTTGATATTTCACTAAGTCTAGCTTAAGGGGGGGTGTTAGAACATTATTAAACCTAGGTACATTAATCATTTATGAAATAATGGTTAATTAGTACCAAACAGCTTAATAACTGCATCCCCAAGTTGGTTAGTGGGTAAATGGTCATTTAGCTTGAACCAATTGGCAATGTGGACAAAACTGAGCATTGTGCCAAGTCAAACTAGCTGTTTGGTGTGCCCTCCCAGTCATTTATTGCTTCCTAAATGCCTAGGGCACTCTTATCCCTTGTTTTGTGGGATTCGCTTTGACCAAAGGTGCACATGCTCAGAATGTGGACAAACTTGCCTCTTTTGCCCATTTTTAGCCAGTTCTAGCTGCCTAACCTCTAACCAACTAGATTCTCCACATGTGTGAGGTCACATGGGCCTGTCCAGTCATTCCCAACGTTCACATAGCGTTTTCGAACTAGTTTGGGATGGTTTGGGATATTTTGGTCAACCTAGGGGGGTTTGAGCTATTTCTAAGCTAGATCAATGTGAACACTCCAGATGGATTCGAATTGTTCTTATTTGTATAAAAAGAGGTTCTTAACCTATTTTGAGATTGGACTGGTAATAATATTTACATTATTCACCCATTTCATGTGTTCTTGTTCTTCATTTTACAGATTTATGCCTATTCTTGTAAATGTGTTGCAATCTTTTCACTAGTGAGGAATCCATAGTAGCTAGGTTTTGCTGTGAATTAGATTTTATAGGCCAAAGCCACACCTCAAATCTATGCAGCATTGGATGATCACCAGGAAGACCACCAATTAGCAGTGGTTGAAGTTGAAGGTAAGATTGTTAAGAAATATATTTTTGTTTTAATTGACCCAAGATCCACTCATAGTTATGTGTCCCCTAAAGTGGTTGAAAGTTGTTCAATTGGTAAAGTGAAACATAGTAAATCTTGGTTAGTTCAACTAGCGACTGGGACTAAGAGAAAGGTGAGTGAAGTAGTGGTGGAATGTCCCATAGAACTGAATGGACTTCCCACCAAGGTAAAATTGAATGTACTACCCTTGGGATCTTATGATGCCTTGATAGGCATGGACTGGTTGGAGAAGCATAGAGTCAAACTTGACTTCTACAAGAAGGTACTTGAGTGTATTGATGATGAAGGAAGACCAAGGTTAGTTAAAGGAATTCCAAAACAAGTTTCAGTAACACATATTTCAAACTTACAGCTGAGAAAGTTCTATAAAAAGGGTTGTCAATTATATGTTGTGCATATATTAGACTTGATAGAATATAAAGGGACAAAGTTACAGGACTTTCAGCTATTGCATGATTTCCAGGATGTTTTTCTAGATGAAGTGCTAGGACTACCACCCAAGATGGACATTGATTTCTCCATTAACATTGCTCCAAGAGCAGCATCAAGCTCCAAAGCCCCTTATAGAATGAGCACACCTGAGATAATAGAATTAAAGATGCAACTGCAAGAATTAATGGACAAAGAATATATCAGACTGATTGTATCTCCTTGGGGTGCACCTGTGTTGTTTGTTAAGAAGAAGGATGGGAATTTAAGGTTATGTATAGATTATAGGCATCTAAACAAGGTAACAATCAAGTACAAGTATCCATTTCCAAAAATTGATGACTTCTTTGATCAGATGAAGGAAGATAAAGTATTTTCCAAGATTGACTTGAGGTCTAGCTACCATCAAGTGAGGATAAAGGATGAAGACATTCACAAAACAACTTTCTGAACTAGATATGGACACTATGAGTTCACTGTGGTGCCATTTGGTATCACCAACGCACCTACTACTTTCATGTGTCTTATGAACAGTGTCTTCAGCAAATATTTGGATAAGTTTGTAATTGTATTCTTGGATGACATTCTGGTGTATTCAAGGAATGAAGAAGAGCATACTAAACATTTGAGAATGGTACTACAAGGCCTTAGATAACAACGGTTGTATGCAAAGCTAAGTAAGTGTGACTTCTATCAGCAGAAGGTACAGTATTTGGGTCGTATTATTTCAATAGAAAGTATTGCGGTAGATCTAGAGAAGATTGAGGCCATAATGGATTGGCCTACCCTGAGAATGTTGCAGATGTAAGATCCTTTATGGGCATTGCAGGTTACTACAGGAGGTTCATTGAAATTTTCTCCAAGACTGCTCACCCAATTACCTCATTACAAAGGAAGGAAGTCAAATTTATATGGTCTGAGAAGTGTGAAAGGAGTTTCCATAAGTTAAATGAATTACTCACCAGTGATCCTGTTTTAAATATTGCAGATCCAAGCAAAGACTTTGTGGTGTGCACAGATTCCTGCATGGAAGGATTGGGTGGAGTACTCATGCAAGAAGGATTTGTAATTAGCTATGAGTCAAGGAAGTTGAAAGATCATGAAAGGAACTATGACACACATGACTTAGAACTAGTATCCATAGTGCATGCTCTCAAGAAATGGAGGCATTATCTTTTGGGAAGAATATTTGAACTTAGGACAGACCACATGAGTTTAAAATATGTATTTGACTAGCCAAATCTAAATGCCAGACAAACTAGATGGATGGAATTTCTCTGTGAGTGTTATTTGGAGATTAAGCATGTCAAAGGAAAGGAGAATAAGGTTGCTAATGCGCTCAGCAAGAAATTTCATGTTGCAGCAATAAGTGTTTGTAAATCATATATGAAAGAAAGGATCATTGAAGTCCAAGCTAATGATGAAGCTTACCTACAAATCAAAGACAAGTTACAGCAGGTCAAGGTGGATAACAAGTGTGAAGAATATCAGATTGGAGAAGATGATGTCCTTATGTACCAAGATGTTAGACTGTACATTCCAAAATGTGCATAATTAAAAGATCTTGTGTAGGGCGAGATACACTAAAATCCATATTCTGGTCACCTAGGGTATCAAAAATCTATAACCGGAGCAAGGAAACAATAATTTTGGCCTGGGATGAAGAAGGACATACAAGAGTATATTGCTAGATGTAAAAAGTGTCATCACATCAAGGAAGGGCATCAACATCTAGCAGGATTGTTGCAGTCGCTACCCTTTCCCAAATGGAAGTGGTGTTGCCGAACAATCCACTCGACCAGAGGCAAGCCGGATCTCCCTAGCTCAATGCGAGTCTAGAACAAATAGAATAGACTACAAACACATTTCCTAGATCTACTTAAGGATCAAGTACTAGATGTATTACCTCTTTGATTTCGCTATCCTTTCTCCTGAATGTTACTCTACGTCCCGAGGTCATCAGATCCAAGCTGCAAGACCTGTTAAGACACAGAAAAGGGAAACAAGTAAAGAGCATCTATACAATAAGAGATCTATGTAAACAGTTAAGCATGTAAACAACACAACATCATTACACATTAAGAATGATATTGGTGGAAAGCATTTATATTACTACAAATAGAGGAGTACATGATAGAGATATAGAACTACAACCAATGAATTAACATAGTAGCCCTTCTCCACACAAGCCAATTGCCAAGCCCTTCCAAGGAAGCATGAATTCTCCAAGAGGTGAGTGAAGGTGTTCCGAGAGAGATTTCACCAACAATGTAGATACCATAGTCTTCCTCCCTTTGGTATGGGAGTGAGCCTCACATATATAGGACTAAGTGGATGAGGTTATGGATAGGATAGGATGAGGATGGTAGGAGAGAGATAGGGGATCTTCCCAACAGGCTAGGGGTTGAGTACCAGCTCTCCAAGAGATTAGGGATAAGCCCCCAAATGGGCAAGCTTCGAGAAAGATCTCGAAATGGCTATTTTTTCCCATTAACAGACCTCATCGCACCCTGCTATGCAGCAACCTACGACATCATATGTTGCTAGTGTGCAACCTGCGACAACCTCTCAAAAGGGTGTACAAACTGAGTACAAATCCTCCAAATGAGCACTTGGTCCAGATGAATTCAGGGATTTATACACCAAATCATGATGATGGGTAGATTTTAGGTGTAACAGAATGCCCCCCAAAGCATGAAGCTGTTAAGGATGTACAAGTGAAGTGCTTTGATAGAAATAATGGAAAAAGACTTGTCGGATGAAAGACGCTACTACAGTGCAACTAACTCTGAACTGACAATCTCATATGTAGTACAACATGGCTACCGACTAATACATTGCAGATCCATGAGAGTAATGACCGACTGAACACAATCATGGCTACTAGACACAAGCGTAGATCCATGATGAGATGATAACATAGCCACGACCAGTACAAAAGTGGATCTGTGTAATATGAATCAATACAAACTCCATCGCAACCTGGGTAAAACATGACTCCCCAGGTTCTTCAAGTTGAACCCGCAATGATACAAATCTATCCATGTGATTACAAATGTCTTGACGTCGAACATCGTAGAAACCACTTGATTACCGGTCATTGATGTAAACCGTTAACAAGTGCGAGGGAGATCACTATTAATGTCAATGATTCCCAAGGTATCACAGTACATATCATCAAGCGTGAATAAATGAGTTGACGTCGAACGCAAGATGAAATCTTTCAATCAAGAGTCAATGATGTAAACTCATGATGAAAGCGAGGTAACCTACGATTGAGGCATGCAGGACCAAGGTACTTGACTGGTTTCTAGATTCAATCCTTGGATGATGAGTTGAAGTCGACAAGGATGAATCCGTCGAAGGAGGGCCATAATGAATCCCCCATCGATCGACATGAAACACGAAAAAAGATGTGTAGAGTGGATCGAATGGTACAATAACATGTGAGACTGACTCAAAGTAACAACGACATGACGACGTGTGCACTGACTGGAAATGATGAGTAACGAATGTGTTCTTGAACATGGTCATGGCATGACTTGGCAATATTGACATGAGAATGACTCAGAGGAGTAACAAGACTTAGAAAGTAAGCAGGGACTCATAGACAAACAAATGACCCAAGTATCGGTATGCAAATGCATATGAGTGCCATGTTCAAGAACGACTATATATTGCCACTAAGGTATGTAACACAAACTCTTTCCTTTTTCCCCATCATGAATGATGAGTACCTCATGTGTTTTTTAATGAGCTTGATGAGGGTAACCAGATGCTCGGTATAGGTCATCTCATAGATGAGTCCAATCCCAAATATTTTTTGAACCTAGGATAGGAGGGGTTCATCCCATGGCGGGCCCTTCAATGTGAAAATTTAACAAGTCCATAGAAGGAAAACTCGGTTGTCATTTCATATTTAGAGAGTTTGAAAAGAACTAAAGAAGACTCACAGTCATTTTTCGTAAACTTAGCCTCATCGCCTGAAAAAGGGTAAAACAACGCGGTAGAGGACTCTTCTAGTCATGATTGGATGGAGTATTCCTTTTTCGTAACTAGTGCCCCCTGGTCTGAAAAAGGGGTAAACTATCACCAGGAATATGGGTCAGGCGTCCAGCCTGATTGCACTTTTCGACTTGTACCGAAAGCTTAGAGGCCTCATATTTTTGTACTTACTGAAAGCTATGATGATTCAGATTTTTGTAGAGACTCACTAAAAGCCATCATGCTTCAGATTTTGTACCAGCACTACTTTTGAGCGATTATATATATATATATATACATTATCGGCGGTTTATACATTATGTGTTCTTCAAATGATTAGTGATGTGATCTTGTTTACATGTTTGCTTCTTGTACATTATATTTACATGTTGTGAATGCTTTTACAGATTATTATGTATGTGCAATGTACCAATCCAGAATGAAATTGGCCATGGAGTCAGCAACTGTGTTTAACTCTCGTGGAATGTGCAGGTATTGAATAGATTCAAATGACCTTTCCAGGAGACGTACTCGTCTGAAGAGACGGAGTAAGATGGGATCACGGATGGCGTATATCCGGTTTAGATGAGAAACCACTAATTGAGAATCCATGTGGATGACAACATGGTTAATACCCAAGGAAATGGCATCAGCTAGAGTTTCGATCACTGCCTGACATTTTGCGGCATTGTTGGTTGCAAACCCTAGGCAACTTCCTCCTGAGCTAATGAGCTCAGCTGTTGGGGAATATAGTACCCAGGCTGCCGAAGCAAGGTGAAGGGTATGCCGGCTGGCACCGTTCACGAATTCATACCACGTTTCCATATGCACATGCAGACAGAACATGGTATGAGAAGCGGAAACAAGATCGAAAGACACTCGAAAAGAAATGCGTCTCACCACACAAAAACACAAAAAAATGCCATGTACAGTATATACAAGCAAGTCTATGCATGAGAGATCAAGCGTAGTATCTCTTCAGGTAAATCCCATTGCGGGGTTCACCCAAAGAGATTCCATCATAATCTTCAAGCTCATAGGCAACTTTTTCCAACACACGTTTTATGACGTAGGGTCCATGCCACATGGACTCGAACTTCCCAGCTCCTAGCTTATTGTGCTTCTGGTCATAAGTTAGGACCAGATCACCCTCGTTAAAGATATGAGGTTCAACCAACTTATCGTATTGGGCCTTGATGCATTTCTTGTGTGCTTCATTAGTGAGAGCAACTTCACGGCGAGAATCGTCAAGTTGGGCTAGGTGTAAGAGACATTCTTCCTCAGCAGTAGTGTTAGGAAGAAGTTCAACCATGAGCTGTAAATATGGGATATCACACTCTATCGACAAAACAACCTCCAATCCATATACCAATTGGAAGGGAGTGAAGCCTATGGCAGTTTTAACGGTAGTTCGGTAGGCCCATAACGATGAAAAGAGAACATTATGCCAGTTGGAATTTTGTGTCCCTACCATCCTCTGGATCATAGTTTTCAAGACCTTGTTAATTGCCTCGACCTGTCCATTGGATTGCGGGTAGTAGGGTGTCGAGTTTTCATGGCTAAAAACCCAACTTGTCGTTCAATTCATCAACCATATGATTCTGAAAGTGAGAACCATGATCAGTAACTATGGCCTACGGAACTCCAAACCGCGCTATCACATGATTAAACATGAAGAGTGTGGTGGTTTTGCCATCGTTTTGGTATGTAGGCATAGCCTCGGCCCACTTTGTGAAGTAATCCACAGCTACGATGATGTAACTATGCCCCCCGACAGAGGTAGGCTTACAGTGCATAAAATCGATGCCCCATTTTGCAAATGGGCCAATGGCAATAACCTGATGTAGTGGGGCAGGATGAGTTCGCTTCTTCGTATGGAAGTGTTGGCAAGGAGGACATTTTTTAAAGGCCTCAATACAATATTTGAAGATAGTAGGCCAGTAATATCCTGCATGCAAAATATTCTGGGCTGTAGCCATCCCAGAGAGATGACTGCCACACACCCTAGCGTGACAGTCATTCAGAATGCGTTCAACATCATCATGAGTGAGACAACGTCGAAGGATTGAATCGATGCCACGACAATACACAGTATAACTGATGATTAAGTAATACTTTACATGGTGACGAACCTTACGACGATCATCACGGGAAAGTTGAGGATCGAAGCGTTGGGTTTGAAGATACAACAGAATATCTCCATACCAGGGGTCAGTCGTACTGATGAGAAACAATGATTCATCCGGAAATGAATCATTGTGCTCAACTTCTGCATTAGGACGGGGAAGTTCGCAAATAAGCTCGAAAAACACCAAAGACTTCTTAGATTTGGCTTTCTCGAAAAGAAGATCGAATTCTTGCAGTATCACAATCCAGCATGAATACTTGCCCCCAAGCACCTGACGTGTCAGTACGTGGTACATGGGGTTCGAGTCGGCAATGATAGTGGTGGTGCGGAGCAAGATGTAATGACGGAACTTCTGGACGACAATGACTGCTGCAAAAGCAAGTTTTTCAACATGTGAGTATCTAGTTTTGGCGTTAGCTAGACCCTTACTTGCATAGTATATCACATGTTCCTGAGCATTTTGATCCTCCTGTACCAAAAACATGGCGATAGTGGTAGCAGAAGCGGCGAGATATAAGATGTAATCTCAATAATAATTAGGCAGTTGGAGCACAGGGGCATGCGTGATGGCATGTTTGATACTGTCAAAAGACTTTTGAGCTTGGTTATCCCAAATGAACGGGATGTCCTTCTTAAGTAGTTTCATGTAGCCCTTATTTTTCTCCGCAAAATTGCACACAAAACGTCTGAGGTAAGTTGCCTTCCCTTGGATACTTTGAAGTTCTGTAACATCAGTCAAGGGTTGTAGGTTGATGATGGCCTCCACCTCTAAGGGATCAATACGAATCCCATCCTTCGAAACGATGAAATTAAGAGGTGTCCTGACTCAATGCAAAAGATACACTTGTGAGGATTCAGACATATATTATACCATCTGCATCTGAGGAATATGGCCGTCAGATGATCAGTGTGGAACTCACACTGCTTCGAATGGGAAGGGAGATCATCCAAGTAGGGTTCCACAAAGTCCTTAATATCATGGAAGGCATACAACATAGCCCGCTGAAACATGGCGCCAACATTTTTAAGGCCAAATGGGAGCTTGCGATAAGCGAATGTACCCCATGGGCAAATGAAAGCCGTCTTATGTTGGTCGGATGGGTTGATCTCAATTTGGTTGTAACCACAAAATCCATCCATGAATGAGAAGATTATGCTTCCGGCATAGTTGTCGATGATCTGGTCGATGAAGTGGGTCGGGTAGTTGTCTTTTGGACAAGCCCAACTAAGGTCCTGATAATCAACATAGACGTGAATGGTGCCCTACTTTTTGTTCACAAGAACGACGTTTGAGACCCAATCCGTCAATGGGACATGATAAATAAAGCCATCCTTTAAGAGCTTTTCAATTTTTTCCTTTATTGCCGCAGTCTTCTGGGGGTGTACTAGTCGCAATTTTTGACGTACAGGTTTGATGTCGGGATAGGTTTTTATTTCATGATAAAAAATCGCGGGGTCTATCCCAGGCATCTCCTCATAGGACCAAGCAAAAATGTCTTGAAATTGCTTGAACAAGGCCGTGCTAATAGCGATTTCTTCAGGGGAACACTTATGGCCTATGCGAATGTGTTCCACTATACCTGGTTTCACGGAGATGTCTACCTTAGTAGTTGGATCGATGTTAGCCAAGTTTCCCTCTGTGTCTGTAAGACATGTAAGGATGGGTAAATGCGGGGATGGGTAGATATCCGGTGAAAAGAGGGTATGAATGTTGTCTTCTACGTACTTCCATGGAGGAAGAAAATATGACCTATGATGAAGATCATCCCATGGACCATCGTCTAGATTCATTACTTCCATGATGGACTTGTTTGAATGAAAAGTCCGAAGTAAGAGATCGGGTAGAGAGGGTGTCCGTCATGGAGAATAGGAAGGAAGGTCCATGGATAGACAGTCCTTCGGCGCTGTTTGGATAGCCTCATAAATACATTCAGCGGGTGAAAGAGGCATCGTGTCTCCAAATAGGTGTGTTGTGTCTTCATTCGGTACAAGCGAAGCATCGTTTGAGTGAGATAAAACCTCAGTGGATATCATGCTCACCATGGCAACATTATTAGGGGGGTCTATGGCTGGAAAAATGCCCATGAGAGATGAATATTTCAATAGGCCAACCCCTACACTCTCATACTATTTTGATGTCTGTCCAATGGAAGGAACATGGTCACCAGGATGAGTAGTGGCGTCCGATGTACAAAAATCTAACTGGTCGATAGTAACAATTTGGCCTTGGTGGGGGAATTGTACTATGCAGAAGACTGAAGAGGCTACCGCCTGCATGGTATAAAACCAATTGTGACCCAGCAAGAGATTATAATCTAACGGGGCCGAGACCACTTCCACGTTAATGGTTATGGTCTTTCCGCTCAACTCAACTGCAAGAGCTTGTAAGATCCCATGAGGTTGAAAGCCACACTCGTCGAATGCTTTCAACATGGTAGGAGAACGAGTCAATTCAGGGGAGCCAATGGCTCTCCAACAAGCGATGGACATGACAGAAGTAGAGTCTCCTTCATCCAAAAGAGTATGACGGACAATCTTTCCACCAAGGTTCATAGTAACTTGGAATGCGATCTGGTGGGAGAGCCTCGGCTTAAGGTTGTCAAGACGAAACATAATGGTGTTTGAGGAATCCAGGTCGACTCCACCAATAGCTGCAAGGAGATTTCTGCGTTGATTGGGACAATTTTGCAAAACTTCTAGCATGGACATGGCGCAAGGAGCTTGGGACAAGTCTTCTACGATATTGTAATTTTGTGCCGCACGAGCATTGGGATTGAAAACAACTTTTCGGATCGTACTCTTGAGCGGATGCAATATCAAATCTAAAGAGGGTCTCCCGATGGTGAGAGAAGTTGATGGTACAGTGACATCAGGTAAAGAGTCGGAAGCTTTTTTAGTATTACTTTCGGCGATTTCCTTCGAAGGGCCCTATTCGTAAGATTGCGAGCGAGTAGTTAAATTGATCGCCTTGTTATGCAACATGAGAACATGCGCGGTATTGGATGGTTCCCCCTGGGATGGGGGGGTTTGAGCAATCATCTACTTATTTTGAGCAGGAAACGGATCGTTGAGGACTGTGGGATTTGGTTTACCCCTAAGAAACTTCTGAACTTCGTCTCTATGGGGACACTCTTTGGAGAAATGGTATTCTCCACACAGAAAGAAAGGATACTTCAGTTTCCTTTTCTGCTTAGTATCTTCGGGAGTGCTCTTCGTTTCCTGTTGGGTAGAAGACTTCTTGGGTTTCCCCTTGTTCTTATTTTTGCCATTAAACTTCTGGGATGAAGCTGATTGAACAGAATTCACCTCTTCAGTTACAGTAGGAGAAGTGGACTTGGCGGTGTTGTGTCCAACCGGAGTTGGGTTGGATGATCCAACAGTGCTAGTAGCAGGCTGGGTGGTAAGGGAACCAATGATTCCATCAGCTTGGGGTCCCTTATGTGGTTGCATGAGATCGTCAACATCCTGGGTTGCATCAAGAAAAATATTGAACAGAGTGCCAGACTGGGTATAGACTAGGTCTAACAGGTGAGCACTTGCGATGGCTTGTTCTTCGGTGACAACACCTCACATGGAAACATCTTTTGCTATGATAGGAAGGAGTGACTTTGTAAACCAGTCTGCTAGGAGCTGATCTGGAATGGGAGCTTTAATGAGATGTTGTATCCTTCGCCATTCGTGGATATGATCCGAAATGTGAGTGGTGGTATTCTGACGGAGCGAGGTTAAAAGCTCGGTACCAGTCTCATACCGTATAGGCAGTTGGAAATGCGTCAAAAAGTTCATAGCAAGGGAGCTAAACTCGAGAAAAGAGTGTGGTGGAAACTCAATGTACTACTTGGCAGCTGAACCGGTGAGAGTCCTTTGGAACAATCTAAGATGAATTTAATCGTCCATTAAGGAATTAGATGAACACCATAAATGGTATGTCATCACGTGGTTCTTACCCAGCTTGCCGTAAAACTTGGGGATATCAGATGGAAGTTTCACCGGAATCGGTGGCTAGTTAGATCCATGGTAAATGGGATTGTTGGTTAAACGAGAGAGGTTAGGTAGGTCCAAAGTAGCCAAAAAGGGCAGCTGTGGATTAGGCGGCGCGTATTGATAATACGGATATGGCGTGTAAGGACTAACTTGACCGTAAGGTGTATTAGGATAAAACTGATCGTAGGGGGGTGTACTGCCCGGACCGTAAGGAGGTCCGCCACCATAAGGTGTTTCATTCCAATAGGGTGGGGGTGGAGGTCTGTTTCCACCACCGGGAGGAGGTGGGGTTCCATAACCGTAATAAGGTGGTCCGCCACTGCCTCCACCTGGAGGAGGTGGTGGACCACTTCCGCTGCCAGATGGATGGGGGCCCCCACCACCGCTTCCGTTTCCGGAAGGATGAGAGTTTCCACCACCACCAGGGTAATTAGGTCCTCCACCGCCTCCACCTGGAGGGGAAGGTGGACCACCACCGCCACCTAAAGGTAAATGTCCTCCTCCACCATGATAAGGTGGTCCGCCACCTCCTCCACCTGGAGGAGCTGGTGGACCATTCCCACCACCACCTGAGGGGTGAGGGGCATTATAGGTAAAATGAGGTGGGCCTCTGCCAATGTTAGGTGGGGGCCCACCGCCTCCAATAGGAGGCAGGGGAGGACCGATCTGGGCCCAGGGGTGGTGGTATTTGAGGGATAGTCGGTTGGGGTCCATGTTGCAACACAGGTGGTTTCCCCCATAGAGTGTAAGGATTCCCACGATAAGGTATCCCGTATGGTGCGTTTATGGGATTAGGTTGTCCCGGGGTAGGGTTAACGGAACCTGGATACGCTTGACTCCATGAGTTTTGGGTTACATTTGACAGCCCTCCAACATGAGATAATCCCATGTTGGACGGTCTAGCAGGTTGGGTAGGTCCAACGGAAGGCCCATTGGGGACTCCACCAAAGTTCTGATTAGGAAACGGGGGTTTCCCCCCAACCACAATAGGCTGACCACTATTCAAAGGTTGAACCAACGTGGGTTGTTGACTAGCTACCATGGTAACAACATTACCAATAAGATAATCCGTAGGAATGGAGTACCCTCCCCTCGAATTTTGGGGTGGGGGAGGAACTGGTAAAGTAACCGTGGTAGTGACAGGTGTGTTGGACTGTTTTCCTTCCATCGGTTGGTTCACTTGAGGTGCAGGAATGGATTCCTACGAGGGTTGACCAGTCTCATTAGTGGTCACGCGATGGGGTGCTTCAGGTGATCCAAAAGATATAGAATGAACTGGGATGGGTTGGTAAGGGGGTAATGGTGGGTCTTCAAACTGTCGTTGGAGACTTGACTGCTGACACTCTTCAGCTATGAAACGAAAGTGATCCAATTGGTCACGAAAGTAGGCTAAAGTTTCTTCCGGAGTAGTCTCACTGGGTGAGGATGAGATGGCAAAATGAGCCACTGCATGGTCTCTAGAAGATGTCCAATAAGTTGCTGAAGGACCAACAGCTACAGTGGGGTCGTCCTGGGGTTGGTTTATCCATTCCAATGATCCAGGTTATCCCAGGATGATGGGAGGAAGGTTTTGAGAAGTGGGGGTGTGAGCTTCCTCATCCCGCGTGGGATGAGAGGCAGGTGAATCTGGTGGAAACAAATGTCCGCCAATATTCAAGATGGGGCTCCCTACTTAAGTAACTACGACCGCGTTATGCTGATCCATTCTTACCCTCGAAATAACCCTCGGATTAAGGGAAAATTTGGGTGGCAAGTTCAAGATCCTACGGGCCTTCTCTAGGGAAAATCTGCCAGAGTATCAGAAAAATCAGCCAAAAAAGGCCGAAACAACATTTCTCCTAAGGGTATACTAAAAGAAAAGCAGTCCAAGAAAACCTACTCAAACTAAGGCAAGAAGCAAACTTATGTGAAAGAGTGGATTCAAAAGTTTGGAACCTCACAGGATTATCAAGGCATCGCAAACCACAATATACTATAGGGTCCAACAGTATGATGTGACAAGGAGGATTGGGACCGTACCCTTGCTTGCATACTTGACTACCTGGACAGGACGTGCATGCTAATCTCCCCGAGTGCTATTCTTGGTGTATTGCTTTGCCAAGACATCCAAATGGTTAACTTGGTTGGTTTCAGGAATCCTAATGGTGTCTCCCGATATACACAAGGTACGTGGGAGCTCAGATCCGTAGTGGTGCTGTCTAATGCACAGTTGTTGGCACGAGACCTTCCGATATACGTGTCGAGTACGTGATACACCCTTCGATATATGCCAAGTACGTATTATGGTACTTGGTGGGTACGTGAAGGATCTCGATATACCGATGTACGTGGAAGACTAAAATACCCCCGGACTACAGTGCTGGAAAGTAACGACAGCTGCCACGCTTAACGACGCCGGAACACATCTCTAACTTACACACAAGTTACTAAAAATTTTACCTAATTCTACCATTTATTTTATCTTGGACGGTTAGGTGAATGCATGAGGTGAGTACATAATCAGAAATAGAATGCAAGTCCTAGCTACATGCACGAAATATTCTTTTCTTTCGATGAATTCTACCTATGGTAAGGAGAAAGCTTTTTCCAATGGTATTGCCAAACAAACTCAATGCAACACACTTCCCAATGCACAAATTTGATAATGAAAGTACTCTTTTCTTTTTCAACGAAACACACAAACATATGCAACACTACTATCCAAATCAAAGTATTTTTTCTCTTTTCTTTTCTTTTTCAAATAAAAAAAACACTAAGTAATGAGATGAGAGGATTCCGAAATGGAAATGCAAGCTTTTCACTTTCTTTTTTCAATGATCTAAAGGCAACAAAAATAAAAAATGCACTTATCTTTCCCTAGCATGAAAACAACTTTTGAAAGAAAACGAAATGTACTAGAGCTTTTCAAGAAGATGAATAACTCATAATTCAAGAAAAACACAATCAATCATATTCCCATTCATCTTTTCCAAAACATTCCAATGCACAATGATCTTTCTTCAATAACCTTTTGAGAAATTACGGGAAAGAAGCACTTTTAATTTTTTCAATGGATGTATCAAAGCAATAAACTTGAAAACAACTTTGCTTTCAGATCTAAATGAATGAAAAGAAAACGTTACTTGTGGCACTCATACACTCAGAAAACTCAAGAAAAGACAAGCACTCAACCAAGCAGAAATGACACACTTAACTCAAAATCAAGCAGTAGCAAGCAAACTAAGCAAGCAAAGCTCAAAACAAAAGTGGATGAGGTCTGGAAGCTGATCCAATGCAATGATCAGATCAGGGATGGAAGTAAGGGAATGCAAGAGTGAAAAGGATGAAGGTGAAGGAGAAAAAAGTGTCCAACACTACCAATCTCAAACTCATTCAAAGCGAAACCCAAAGTCAATACAAACAAACCAAAATCTCAATACACAAATCAAAATGGGATCTCTGGCTGAATGATGCAGCACAGGAAGAGTTCATACACCAAACCAAGGCTCAGACTATCAGATGAGGGAATGAATGCCCATATGTCAAGTTTTGACAGATCGGCACACTCTGTCTTTGCAGACAGTGTGACGTCACAGGACACCTATATGAGAGGTGCGATGGTGTCGCAGTTCACTAATGCACAGGCCGCGACGAGTTCGCTCTATTTTCACTGCCCAGGTGCGATAAATGAGTTCTATATTAAAAAATGAATCATATCTCTCAAAAATGAACCACCAATAGACTTGAAACTGAGTTGTACAAACTCAAAGGAAGAAGATCAGGGTCTTCAACGTGAAGATCTGACAATGGAATCAATCCTAAGAAGGAAAATGGAAAAAATGGCAACAAGGCTTGTGACAAGTAATCAACTGAAAATGACTCAGATTAACGATCACTAAACAATAATACTCCCCAGTATGGTCGCCATATTTGTTACCGGACAATCCACTCGACCAGAGGCGAGCCAGATCTCCCTAGCTCAATGCGAGTCTAGAACAAATAGAACAGACCACAAACATGTTTCCTAGATCTACTTAAGGATCAAGTACTAGATGTCTTACCTCTTTGATTTCACTATCCTTTCTCCCGAATGTTATTCTGCGTCCCGAGGTCATCAGATCCAAGATGCAAGACCTGTTAAGACACAGAAAAGGGAAACGAGTAAAGATCATCTATACAATAAGAGATCTATGTAAACAGTTAAGCAAGTAAACAACACAACATCATTACACATTAAGAACGATATTGGTGGAAAGCATTTATATTACTGCAAATAGAGGAGTACATGATAGAGATATATAATTACAACCAATGACTTAACGTAGTAGCCCTTCTCCACACAAGCCAATTGCCAAGCCCTTCCAAGGAAGCATGAATTCTCCAAGAGGTGAGTGAAGGTGTTCCAAGAAAGATTTCACCAGCATGTAGATACCATAGTCTTCCTCCCTTTGGTATGGGAGTGAGCCTCACATATATAGGACTAAGTGGATGAGGTTATGGATAGGATAGGATGAGAGATGGTAGGAGAGAAATAGGGGATGTTCCCAATAGGATAGGGGTCGAGTACCAGCTCTCCAAGAGATCAGGGATAAGCCCCAAAATGGGCAAGCTTCGAGAAAGATCTCGAAATGGCTATTTTTTCCCATTAACAGACCTCGTCACACCCTGCTATGGAGCAACTTGCGATATCGCATGTTGCTAGTGTGCAACCTGTGACGACCTCTCAAAAGGGTGTACAAACTGAGTACAAATCCTCCCAATGAGCACTTGGTCCATATGACTTCAAGGATGTATACACCAAATCATGATGATGGGTAGATTTTAGGTGTAACAAGTGGCAAGTAATCTCTATGGACTTTATAATAGGTTTTCCCATGAATGTGAAGAAACATGATTCCATTATGGTAGTAGTGGACAAGCTATCAAAATTATATCACTTTATTCCAGTTAATTCCACTCACAAGGCCAATGACATTGCAAATATCTTCATGAGAGATATATTCAAGTTGCATGGATTTCCCAAGGCCATAATTTCAGACAGAGATACAAAATTAACTTCTAATTTTTGGAAAAGGTTATTTCAAGAGTTGGGGAATAAGTTGAATTTTAGTACAGCTTATCATCCTCAAACATATGGTTAGACCAAAAGAGTAAACCAGATTCTTGAATACATGTTAAGAATGTATGTGATGGATAACCCATCCAAGTGGGAAGACTACCTACACTTGGTAGAATTCGCTTACAACAATGGGTAGCATGCATCGTTGAAGATGAGCCCTTTTGAAATTTTATATGGTAGAGGATGCAGAACTCCAGTGAATTGGAACAACCCAGTGAACAGGGTAGTGCTTGGACCAAAAATGATTGAAGAGATGGAACAAGAAGTTGTTAAGATCAAGCAGAATTTGAAGGCAGCTCAGGACAGACAGAAGGGTTATGCATATTTGAAGAGGGTACACAAAAAATTCCAGATTCAGGATCATGTTTACTTGAGAGTGAGACCAAGGAAGAGCTCCATGAAGTTGGGAAGTTGTGCCAAGTTGGCACCTAGATATTGTGTACCATTTGAAGTCCTTGATAGAATAGTACCAGTTTCATATAGGATTGCATTACCTGCTAACATGAAAGATCATAATGTTTTCCATGTCTCTTTTCTTAAGAAATATGTACATGACCCTAATCACATCATTGATTGGCATGTGATACAGGTAGAACCAGATGGAGAATTCCAAATGGAGCCTATATGCATCTTCGACAAGAAGGTTACCTTACTCTGGAGGCAAGCCATCAGACAGATAAACATGCAATGGAAGCACCTTAGTATGGAAGAGGCAACCTAGGAGCTAGAGGATGCCATGAAGGAGGCATTCCCATTTTTGTTCCGTTTTGAGAACACCGAGGAAGGTGTTGTTCTAAGGAGGAGGGAGTTGTAATACCCCTAACCTACCTTAGTAATTATTGGTCACAATTTAAATATTGTGTTTGTGCAATGTGTGTTCATCCTAGTGTCCAGCTCAAGGCCAAGGCCCCACTAGTGGATGCTTAAGGTTTATTTTCATAGGAAAGTATTCGACAGTGAGACTATGCATGTGCTATTAAGCCATGAAAATTTGTAACTGATGTAAATGTTTAATGTTGCAATGAAAAACCCATAACTAGCTAAGTGAGGAAACTAATGAGAAGGGGGCGAAGGTATCCACTAGGGAGAGGTGATGGGGTCATGGGATGGTGACCCATGCTGCCCCTTGGGTAGGAGTAACCGATTTGATTCCCTGTATGAGTACGGATTTGATTACAGAATGTGGAGAAAGAAAGCCTGCAAAGGAGATTCACAGGGGATAAAAACGACGCTGAGATATGACTCAGGGGTTCCTCCATTTTGTTCATGGTTGGTTGTTCGTAGAAAGGGGGAAGAGTTAATTATCTTGGGGGGGGTGGAGACCTTGAAACAAAGAGGAGCTGAAGTAGTGAAGGGGAATGCCATAGGAATTCCATGCATATGCATTATCCTTGGGTAGATCCCTGAAGATGAGTTCGAAGGAATACTACTGGATGTGAATAGCTTGAGGAAGTTGTGTGAAGTCCAGAATCCACAAGCAAAGAGTCGAGTTGCGGGACAGAGCTCAGTCCGAAACCATGGAAGAACCAACTTGTTTAGTAATATGTAAAAGATCAGGTTTAGGGTTGGAATGCTTGATAAACACAGTGAACACTATGATCTCATAGAACTAGCAGTCAGACCTTCTTATGCCTACCCTGAATAACACTAGAAGGGAAGGAGCCCTGAGGGACTGTGTAGCAGAGAAGAGGACCTTCCTTGTGTTGGGTGAGGTGGATAATGTGAGTGCCTTATCTGTTGAGTGATTGAGATGTGTGTAGCTCTGTGGTTGAGCTCATTGGCTTAGCGATATCCTCCCTGCTTCCCTGTATGATTGATAAACCCAACTGCAGGTTGGCTTAGCATGTGTATGCTTGATATTTACCCAACTTCAGGGTGGATTAGCATGAATATGTTTCCAGGATTTCTTGATAAACCCAACTATAGGTTGCTTAGCACTAAAGTGGACCTTAACTATTAGAGAACCTACATAGCCCTCCTTAGTGGATACATAGCCCAGCTCGAGGGTTGTCTCTCAGCTGAAAGAGTATAGGATGGATAAAGACCTAAGGTTTTGTGGAATGACTGATGTTATTTCATGTGTTATTATAATGATGTTTTAATTAATATGGTTGAATCAATGTAATATGAATGTGAACAATAGGCAGACCATGTGTAAGCCTGAGTGGAGGGCTGAGTGATGGTTAAATGATGCATTCAGTAGCATGAGTTTAATGCATTGCTAATATTACATGTGTTAGATGTATCATTAGCCTTAAATTCTATTATTATGTGTTTTGTTATGAGATGCTGAACTTTGTAATAGATTGCATAATCTCACGTAATCATGGGGATGGTGATGTGGCTAGCGGTATTCTTAGACCTCTCTATGAGATAGAGGAAAGATGGGTTAGGGCAGGGGATAGGTAGAGACCTGTTAAAGGTTGGAAGGCCCCTTAGAAGGTTTATAGAAAAAAATTTAGAGAATAAAAGGAGGAGGTTAGATACCTTAGTAGGGCCGGGTATTTTACCATTAGATAGATATCTCCAAGAGCTTTCCAATGGTACCAACCTTGCCTCATTTGGACCCCGGATGAGGAAGTTTGTGCCTCTTAGAAGTTTACAATGGTAAACTACAGGAATAGAGAAGTTGGACTTCCGCAACCCTGACTTTCGCAATGCAGATTGTGGATTGCGGAAGGGGGGGAGTTCTTTTCCGCAAGGTTGAAGTTGGACTTCTGCAACTCCGACTTCCACAATGTGGATTGTGGATTGCGGAAGGGGAAGTTTTCCAAAAGATCGGAGTTGCACTTCCGCAATGCGGATTGCGGATTACTAAAAGGGAAGCTTTCCGAAAGTTTGAAGTTTGGCTTCCGCAATTTCGACTTCCGCAAATGCATATTGCGAATTGCGCAAGGGGAAGTTTCCTGAAGGACGAAGTTGGATTTCTGCCAATCCGATTTCCGCACTGCGTATTGCGGAAAGGCGGGATGTAGATTGCGGATTGAAGAAATATGCAATTGCGGATTGCGGAAAGATGCAACTGCAAATTGCGGAATGACGTAATTAGAGATTTTGGAAAGATGCACTGCAGATTACAGATTGCGAGAAGACGCAATGCATATTTCGGATTGCGGAAAGACACAATTGTGGACTGTGGATCGCAAAGGTGAGTTGTGGATCCAAGTCCAGTGCAGTTGTGTGTAGGTTTGGAGGTAAAAGAAGAAAACAAAATTAATGTAGGATCTTCGATGGCCTCTGAAGGCCATAAGGGAGGTCCGAGGATGTTACACAACAATTTTATTTATTTTCTTTTCTGTGTATGCTAACAAGCACACATCAAATTTTTTTGAAAATTTGTTGTATGTGCTTGTTATCATACACAACAATTTTATTTGCTATGTATGCTAACAAGCACACACAAATTTTTTTTTTGTTGTGTTTTCTTGTTACCATACACAACAAAAAAAATTGTTGTGTATTGCTTATATAAATATTATAATTTATAAGTTATAAGTTATAACTTTGTAAGTTAATTTGTCAATCGTGATTCGTCGCTTATCAGCATCACTTAGTTCAAGTTGTCAGTGACACTGTGCGATGTGCAGTGGAAGGTTTACATACAAAACTAACAATGTCCTCATGTCAACCAATTCAGTCTAGGGGAGGGAGAGGAACTGGAAACAATGACCCTCAGCCTCAACAAAATCAAAATGTGCAGCAACAACCATTACCAACATACCCTATTGACTCTCCCCTGTGGAAGTATGTGACCAAGATTGGGTCAAAATAAAAAAAATAAAAACAAAGTTGGTGGTAGATTCTTGTGGAACTAAAACTATTACTTGGAATTTTCATCATAAACCTTGTACCTTGCAATAATCCCTAAAGTCCTATTGATCAAACTTGTGAGGAATATGAGAAATTGAAAGTTTTTCCCTTCAGACAACTGGTTTTGCAACAATGTCGCAGGTTGCTGAAAGAAAACTTGTGACACTTTCTCTTCTTGCAGGTTATTCTCCAGCAACATGTGAAAATTTCACATCTATCCTGTTATGCAAGCTGCGAAACATCAATATGTCACAATGTGCTAGTGAGTAGGGTGCGACACTGCTCTTTAGAATGGAAAAAGAGAAGCTTCGAGGAGATTCTAGATAAAATCCCTTGTGGATGGATATCCCCTCCTAGTAGGGTGGATCTCAACCAACTCCTAACCTATTGGGATCTTTCCCTATCCTTCTCCTCTTATCTCTCATATTCCCCTTATCCTCTTTGTCCTATAAAAACAAGCTTAGGCCCATGGGAGAGGGGGAGGAGCCTACTATAGCTAGATGTTGGAGTAATTGTGCTAGAGGGTATAATATTTTTTGATCATCCTCTTGGAGCAAGGTGATAGAATTAACAAAAAAGGATCGTCGAGTGGAAGCTTGCAACGTCAAGGTGCTTGGTTGTAACGTTTCTCTCTTTTATTCAATAATACAACAATACATTTTCTTGTAATAATTTTTCATTAATATTGTTGTTTTCCTCCTTGATTGTTAACATAAGTTCTTGTAGGTTGCAGTTATCTTGTTCTCTCTTCTTGTCAACTCTTTTACAGGTTTCCCATTCAGCTCTTGCACATAATGGTAGATTTGGGAGTTAAAGTGAGTCCAATATTTGAATCATACAGGTTAGACTTCTTTTACTTGCATCCTTCATTATAAAGAACTTAGTGAAAGCTGTGTGTTTTGTGTCTTTTTGTTCGTGATCTAAACCATTTAGACTAGGGACTTCCACCTTTTTTCGCATTGGTATAATGTCCATCATACTGTTTTGGATGAAGGATCCTCCACATCGATCATGTATTTATCATGTTCGAGATCCATTGGTTTTCCTGAGGTTAATTGATCCCCAACCACACACAAAGCTTTTGACGGCCGCATTTTTCAACCATATGGACTATTACCATTGTTAGCCATGGAACTTGGGGGAAAGTCTATTTCCACTCATGTGGAAGTAGTAGATGTGCCCTTGGATTACAAATTGTTATTGGGTCGTAACTAGTTTTATGTGATTACTGTTGTTGCATCCTCATTATTTCTCTTGGTGCAATTTCCCCATTAAGGGAAGATTGTCACTATTGACTAGCTCTTTTTCTGTACACCCAATATCCATGACAACTCTGCATATAATGTTCCTCTGTTAGGTCATTCCGAACCTCAATACAAGGATGTTGGAGTCATACTTCTGTAGGACTCTTCACTTATGGGAGTCTTCCCTTTACCCACACCTGACCCTCCATCAATAATTTCCACGGTTAATATGATTTCAACTGTGGTGCAAGAATCCCACACATCAGATGACCCATGGGTAGTACCTAGTCCATATCAATTTGATTCCATTGGTGATTCGATGCCACTTAGTCCCACTAAAGCAGCATATGATTCCATTCAATCCACCTCTGATGACCCACTCCTTGATGAACAACATATGGTAGCATCGAACCAATACTCTCTACTGTCCTGGATGGACTCATCCACCCCTTCTATGGGATATCTTTTGAACAATTTTCCATCAGACTAGTCTATAATGGAAGTTATGAGTCTAGAAAAATTGCCATGCGAAGATAACCACCATCATTCATCTTTCCTCCTCGACCAGGATAAGGTAGAAAACAACATTAAATCTATGGTTCCACCCGTTGTAATTGACAATCCACAGTCTCCCATTTTGACTTAGGGCATAGTCTCTGAAGGGAATTTGGGAAACGTTACACCCACCATGTCAATTGATATATTGGTGAAACCCAGTGTCATGGAAAATATCCACCTTGGCAAAACTTGTTCCTCGAAAGAGGCTAAAATCTACAAAACATTGTTTCAGGAATTCCACAATGTATTCGCATGGAGCTATGAACATATGCCTAGGATTGATCCATCTATCGTCGTTCATGAGATCAAAACCTACCCAGGAGAAAAACCTATTAGGTAGAAGCTCTGCTCAGTACATCCCCACAAGACCACTACCATCCAGGCATAAGTTGAAAAATTATTGAAGGCTAGATTCATTTATCCTGTGTCGTTAATTGAATGGTCATCTAATATTATCCCAGCATTGAAGAAACATGGTACTATTATAGCATGTGTTGATTATAGGGACTTGAATAAGGCTTGTCCAAAGCACAATTACCCTACCCTCTTCATTGACCAGATCATCGATAACTACGTTAGAAGTGTCATCTTTTCATTCATGGATGGATTTTTCAACTATAATCAGATCAAAATCCCCCCATCCGATCAACACAAGATGTATTTCTTTTTTCCATGGGGAACATATGCTTATCAAAAGTTACCCTTTGTCCTTAAGAATGTTGGGGCTACCTTCCAACAGGCTATGGCCTATGCTTTTCACGATATCAAGAATATTGTAGACCCCTATTGATGATATACCCACTCATTCTACTTGTCGGGAAGACCATCCGAATCACCTTAGAGCTATTTTCCTTCAGTGTCATCATTACAATATTCACTTGAATCCACACAAGTGTGTTTTTTGCATTGAAGCTGACAGATTCCTAAGCTTCATAATGTCCAAAGATGGGATTAGGATTGATCTACTCAAGGTGGAGGCTATCTTAGCCTTAGCTTCCCCTATAGACATTCCAAAACTTCAAAGTTTGCAAGGGAAGGAAAAATTTCTATGCTGGTTTCTTTGTAATTTCGTCGAGATTACTCAGGGCTACATGAGACTACTGAAAAAGGATGTCCCTTTTGTTTTGGATGATCAAGCTTAATGGTCCTTCGACAACCTTAACGGAGCCTTGACAAATGCACCCGTGCTGCAACCTCCTAATTACACAATGGGATATATTTTGTATCTTACCGCGTCCACTTTCACCATTGGAATGGTGCTAGTGCAAGAGGATGACAATGGCCAGGAACATGTGATCTATTACTTAAGTAAGAGTCTCGCCGACTCCGAAATCCAATACTCACATGTTGAGAAGTTAGCTTTGGAAGTCATCCTCTCTGTCCATAGGTTCTATCACTATATTATGCTCTGCAAGGAAATGATTATCATGGATTCCAAACCCATGTACCACATCTTGACCCATTGGGTACTAAGGGAAAAGTAATCTCATTAGATTGTGGTCCTTCAAGAGTTTGATTTAGAGTTTGTGAAGTCCAAGTTGAAAAAGTCCTTGATCTTTGGTGAGCTCATGTGTGACCTTCCCCATACAGATGCATAATTTGATCCCAATGACTCTCTTCCCAGTGAGTCTTTGTTTCTCATCAGTACGTCTGATCCTTCATATGGAGATATCAATTTTATCTCCAAACCCAATGTTTTCGGCTTGAACTATATCGTGATCACCGTCGTTCTATTCGCCATCATGTGAAATATTACCTTATTGTTGGTGACACATTATATTGTCGTGGTATTGATTCTATCTTACAATGATGTCTAACCCATGAGGAATCTGAACATGTACTGAATGAATGCCATTCTGGAGCTTGTGGCGATCATCTCTATGGGATGGATACAACCCAGAAGATATTACACGTTGGATACTTTTGGCCTTCCATATTCAAGGATTGCATGGAACCAATAAAAAATGAACTCCCTGTCAATTGTTTTACCCAAAAATACACTCCCACCTAGCTCCACTCCATCCAGTCGTTGTCGTCGACCCCTTTGCAAAATAGGGCATGGATTTTATGCATTGTAAGCCTACCTCAGCTAGGGGGCATGGATACGTCATCATTGTCATTGACTACTTCACAAAATGGGATGAGGATATTCCTACATATGCCAAAGATGGAAAAAATGACTGCACTATTCATCTTTAACCACATTATCACCAGGTTCAAAGTTCCTTATGCCATATTTACTGATTATGGTTCCCAATTTAGGAACCATATGATGGTTGAACTCAATGTCAGACTTATTTTTCATCATGAAAAATCTTCTCCATACTTTCCCCAAGCAAATGGAAAAGTAGAGGCCATTAACAAGGTCTTGAAAAGAATGATCCAATGGATGGTAGGAACGCACAAATCCAATTGGCACCTAAAGTTATTTTTGGATCTTTGGGATTATAAGACTTCAGTAAAAAATGTGACTAGTTTCACACCTTCTCAATTGGTGTATGGACTAGAAGTTCTTTTACTTATTGAATGCAAGATTCCATCATTTAAACTAGCCATCGAACTTCTACCCAACACGGCTGCTGAGGAAGAACAGTTCCTCTATTTGACCAAACTAGGTGAAACTCACCACGATGTTTCTATCGCCAATGAGAATTACCAAAAGTGATTCAAAGCTCAATATGACAAATCCGTTCAAGCTGACGCCTTTAATGAAGGTGATCTGGTCCTTACTTATGATCAAAAGCATGAGAAGTTGGGGGCAGGAAGGTTTGAATCCATGTGGCATGGTCCCTACACCGTCACATTTGTACTAGATAAAGGGGCCTATGAGCTAGTAGACTATGATGGGATACCTTTAGGAGAGCCCCAAAATGGGATCTAACTTAAGAAGTACTATGCCTAGGTATATCTTACATGTGTACTTTGTACATTTTATGCATAGAGTGTTCTCTAGTGTGGTGTGAATTTTTGCTTTTGTGTGTTAGGATCTTTTGTCATCTATGAATGCTTATACCATGTTTTGCTTGCATGCATAGATGGCAATGTATTCCGGATTTGTGGATGGCGCCAGCTGACAAACCCAAAACCTCGCCTCAGCAGCGTGAGTAATTTATTCCCCTGCCAATGAATTAGTGAGATCAAGTGGATTTTTCCTAGGTCCCGCAACCAATAATATCGTTGAGTATCATGCAGTGATTGGATTATTGACTGACACTTCCACCAATGGCGTAAGCCATATTATTGTTTACCTTGATTCTCAACTTGTGGTTTCTTAGTTAAACTGTGTTTATACCATTCATGATCCTATACTACTTCATTTGTTTTGGAGGGTACGTCTTCTTTAAAGATCATTTGAATTCATTCAGTATCAACATATCCCAAGAAGCATGAATACAATTGTTGACTCATTAGCCAATTTCATTTTAAATTGGTACATTGCGCATTCGTAGACATTTTATCAAGGAGTGTATAAATAAAAAGTACATCATGTAAATAATCAACACATAAAATAAGTAGTCCAAAAGATCCATGTACATACATCCACCATAGACACGTCATGTAATAAAGCCAATATAAGCAGCTTTTATATTAAGAGTGACAAAAATAGTTTTACAAAAAGTCCTGGGACAAAAAATGAAGCTCATGAGATTTCAGATATCACTATATGTAGATGAAAAAAAATCTAACCACGATTCTTGTGGTAGCATACAATGGCCTGAGCCACTCGGAGTAGTGGACGACCGATACGTCCAGAGACCCCTATAGTACAGAACTAGTAGCGATGTGGAAGCTCATCCACGAAGATGTCTGGGATGTCAACAATGAGCCTCTCTAGGTTCTCCCCAATCTCCTACAACTCCTCTACCGCCTCACATTCTCGAGCCATCATGGATTTCTTCTCTCCCCGCCTCTAGATGGGAGATTATCTGAGTGGAATAGTAGGTTTAATATTTGCACCAGTGAAACATAAAGTATCAGCACACCAAAAAAATAAAATATTCGAAAAATACATAAAAATTAAAATATATCAAAAATCCCTTTTTACCTATGTCGCTCCAGTGTTCCCCCTCTAGAATCACTAAGTCCGGATCCCCTTAGAAGTATGTACCTGCATAGGCATAGTACTCTATCATGAGAAACTGCCCACATAACCACCTGAAAAGGCCCTTGCATAGGATATAATGGGCCCTCCACCATGGCGAGACATCAGCTCCACCCACAACCTCATATGCGACTCTCATTCATATGGACTCCCGATATAAATGTTATGTAGATGAAAGTGAGGGACTCTCTCCAGGAAAAAGGAAACCAAAATAGAGCCATAACCAAACTGTTTTAGCTGGACTGTCCTACATTTGGTCAGTTGGTCTTTTAGGTTTTCCAAAATACCTTCACACTAGTTGAAGACTGTTGGAACCAGGCATTCTAATGCGTATAAAATCTGAGCCCTGGTTTCCTGATGCACGGTTTTGCTTCCTGCAACTCCTGTAATCATGAATAGGATGGTTTTTAGTGTAATATCCCTCACATGTTTAATCGGTATCTTCGTGCTAACCTTTCAAGTGTCGGGTTTGCAACATTCCTGAATTAGTGAGTTTGTTTCTTATTCCCCTCCCCTAGTTCAAGAGAGGGAAACCAGGCTTCCTCATCTAGAAATCCTAGTAAGGAAGTAAATGTCTTCCATTTCCAATGTGAGGGTATAAACCCCAACCTGGAAATGTTGGTCATCCACATCCCACATTCTCACTATATGTTCCAGTAATGGAACCTGAGTCCTCATGCATGGAATAAGGAAGAACTTGGATAACCCACATTCACGGAGGGCCAGCATGGTATTGGTATCATTGGACGCTCGAACATCATCCTCTTCATGCTCTCTTTCTCTCCATTCAATCATCTTGATGGTTAAATCCTGCATGAAAACCAAAAATAGGAAGGTTAGGACACATTCATCCAAGAAATTCCATGTTAAGCTACTTGCATTTTTTTTTTGGTTTTAACCCGCTAGTGTCGCAGTCTGCATTCACTTATAGTGCAAAAATGTCACACTTTTCCCTATAGGGATCTGCAACACTGCCAAATGTCGCAGTTCCCAAATGGGAGAATTGCGACACTGTGGGCACATTTTTAACCCTAAAAATCAATACAAAAATTTCCTAAACCTATTTCAAAGCAAAAAATTTGACCATGGAAATGAAGGGAAAATGAAAAAGAGTTACCTGAAACTGATGGCACTGGAAATGGTTTCCTAGAACGCCCGAAATCTCCATCACAAGATTCAACCAAAGAGGGGTTTTTTCTCTCCTTGCAAATGGTAAAAATAGAATTAGTATTACCCTTTTTATAATTTTGGAATATAATATTTTATTATTTTACCATTTTTTCTATTTTTGGTCAAGTTACCATTAATATTTTTGGTTGAACACATTTCTAACATCGATTGTGGATATTGCAGGTCAAAATTAGCCATGTTGTCTATGACCGACTCTTTGTTCTTTATCATGCTCATAAATACTTGAGAATAAGTCACCGAGTACACTTTTATCGCTTTTTCGAGCTCGTTAAAGCTATTTACGAAAAAGGAACCCCTTGGAGTTTTCTTTAAGCTCTTTTCAGACTCAAAATAGGAAAATATTTCCAAGAGATCTTGATTCTTTCACGCTTGTAAAATTATTTGAAAGGTCATCTATTCAATTTTAGTTTACCCCTTTTTCGGATTGAGTTGTATTATTTACTAAAAAGGAATACCTTAGTTGACTATTGATTAAGAGAGTTCTTCTAGGTATTATTTTATACTTTTTCGGGCATAGGGACTAACATTTACAAAAACTTTCATCTTGGAGTCTTCTTTAAGTGATTTTTAGACTCTTGAAACATGAAAAAACACAGAGTTTTCCTTCTTTGGACTCGTAAAACTACACATCGCAGGACCCTTTTTGGGAATCAAACCCCTCCCCTTCATCAGGTTCGTAAAACATGTGAGGTTGTACTCATTTTTTTAATGATATTTATCGAGCATTTGTTACCCTCTTCCAGCTCATTAAAAAGAAAATAGGTACTCATCCATCATGATGGGAAAAATAAGGGAAAGGGAATGTATTTAAGTCTGTATTTATGGCATCTTGTCGTTATCCTTGAACATGGCACCTGTTTCAATCTTGGTGAAATAGATGGTTAGTTAGGTTGTCTTTGAGTCATACAAATTCCATGAATCATTTTACTCCTTTGGGCCATCTGAAGAATGCCTCGGTCATGTTGCATTACGTCTTGGTCTTTTTCTCATTGATTCAATGCTGCCAAGTCATTTGTTGTGCCATTAAATGTTCAAGAGAAGTATTTTACCAGAGTCAACCCTTTGCAGTCATTAAGACTTCTATTATGTTGGTCATCTCTGAATTAACCTCTTCTATTGTCAGCCTTACCTCTTTTGTGTCAGTTCATACTCATTTAATCTACCAATTCACATTGTTTTCCTGAGTTAGTTTCGTGTCGATGACATGGGATACATCATGGCCCTCCTTCAATGAGTTTATTCCTGTTGACATTGACACATTATCCGGGAATCAAAATTAGAAACCAATTAGTACCTTGGAGCCTACATGCCTCAATGGTAGGTTTCCTCTCTTCCAACGATATTTTTACATCATTGAACTCTAATCGGATGATTCCACGGGTGTTTGACTTCAACTCTATTCACATTCATTGGAATGTACTAAGATACCTTGGGAATCATTGTCATTATTGGTGATTTCCATCGCACTTGTTCAGGGTGTATATCATTGACAGGTAATCAAGTGGTTTCTACCATGTTCGATGCCAACTCCTTTATTCACATGGCTAGGGTGGTATCATTTCAGTTTAGGGTTCAAGACCATAGGGATTATCATTATGTACTTTACCCAAGTTGGGATGGATTTTTCTGAGTAGGTTCCCACATGGACATCATGTTGGTGACCTCATGCATATACTATCACAAAGATCCACTTTTTAATTGGTCGTTGCCACTATTACATATGGACGGATTGTTCCATGAAATTTTTCCACGTTTTCAACATTCGTGGGTCAAAAAAATGATTTTTAAATTTTTTTTTCAGGGTGGAAAAAACGTGGCAATATCCACGATTTTTAAAGTTCCATGAACATTCGTCCCTATATCGATGAACTTTTTAGGTTTCACCTTTCGTGGAAACAAGAATGAAAGTCGGGCTATATAAACTTCACACTTTCACCATAATTTTCACATTTTCTTTTCTTGCGGCACATTGAGCATGGATTTTGGACTTGCAGGGTGATTGTATGAGCTTGGATATTCTGCATAGGTCTGATATTGAACTTTCAAGGTTAGTAATGTGTAATTTTTTGTCTGTATTTTTATAAGGGTTAGATTTTAATATTGTTTATAAGTAATGAGGCTTAGGTCATGTTAATTTGTTTTTTTCCTTTCTAATATTTTTTTCAAGAACTTGCTATCATTTTCATTTAACTTGCTATATTTTTTTCAAGAACTTGTTTTTTTTGGCTTAGGTCATGTTAACTTGCTTTTTTTCCTTTCTACCCACAAAATTTCATTATAAAACGGTTGTGGCAAGGAAATTCATGGAAATGCTATTTTAAGTCCAACATACTTCTAGCTTAAGAATTGCATCACCTTGTCAAATCTAGATTCTAGTTAAATAGTTTAGGGTAACAAGTTGATTTTCATGGTAAATAACATTCATTCTAGTACTAAAGTCATTTTTTTTTAATTAAATTAAGTAGTACTTTTCTTGCTTGTGATTAATATTGTGTTTGTGATGCTTTTTTTTGTTATAAGAAATTTGTGATGCTTCTTAAGCTATGCAACATATTCAAGAAGCTTATGAGAACATATTCACGAGAGTTCACTAATAGCCCATCCCTATTTCATCTACAAGATAAAAATCTATAATGCATAAAGGTTCTTGTTCAAATACTACATCTCCAAGTTAGGCCACTTGAACCCATTCTCTTACCAATTCTCTTTGTCATCCTAAGTTATGAAACACTATAAGTGACATAATCTCTTCTCCTAGTTCTAATGCGTACCACATTGATGTGTCCTACTAAGCTAGGGATTATAACTACAATATTCGTTAAGAGCCTACCCTCTTTGGTGGTCAAACTATATGAGGTCTTCAAACTATACAAGTAGTTATCAATTTTCCAATATTTTTGGTTCCTTAACATTTGAGATTTACCATTTTTTTTAGTAACCAACCATTCTCAATTGACTTTCTCACAACCAACTTACCATCTTTCCATTCATATTAACTTTAGTCTTCATGTTTTTCTTTATAAATATAGAAAATATTGGATTATAGTATACTATATTCAGAAAATGTACTTATAATATCTAATGTAATTGATAAGTTATTGTTTTGTATGGTGTAGGTAAGACAATTACTTGTACGGCCACTACAAGGATTTGCCACTATGAATGAAAATGCAAGGAAGCTTGCTCAGTTTAGAGCTGCATTAGAGGCGAGAGGAGATGGAAAATGTTATTGTCCTTGCTTTGATTGTAGGGGCTTGCAAAAAAGAAGACTTTTAATAGAAACAACTGAAAGACATTGTAGGGAGAAGGGGCACGCCGAAGGGGGTTATGAATATTGTCCCCTGGTAAGACTATTTTTGGGGTTCAATTTTTAATATATTCACTGTAATATTCATCATGTCTGCATAAATTTTAGTAAAATGTCTTTTTTTTTACTATATGTTCTATACAAACTAATTTTTCTATGTTGTTTGTAAATTTATAGACAATGCCCCCAAAATGTCGCGTTCCAGGGAGTTATTTCCCAAGTACTAGCAAAAATACTCATTCAGTACAGCCTGAAGAACTTCTACATCAGAATCTTGAAGATGATCAAGTAGTTATTTCTGATGATATAATGGATGTAGATAACATTAGTGACACAAATGAGGAAGATGAGATACATAGATTTATCCAAGACACATTTGCTCCAATGGATGAGGACAACCAGGATGATAGTGATGATGTTGATCCTCTACTTGAGAAGTCATGTCAACCTTTTTATGAAGTCTTGTTGGCCCGATTTTATGACCGAGGTCAACGAAGGAGAGATAACCCACACAGGTCGCTTACAAGAGCTTCCGATGTGTTTGAAATAACTAACTCTCACAGGAATAAAGGCCCTGCTTCCTGTAAGATGTGCTCTCAAAATAGAGAGTCTCTCAAACCACCTATCTAAATGCCTAAAACTGCAATTGAAATCTTAAAATGCAAATTAATCTAATCTATGATGCAATTAAAAAAAACTGAAACAGAAAATTTAGTAGCTCCTAAACTGTAAACAACAGTTTAGTAGCTCCTAAACATTCTGGAAATTTCGACTGCTAAAATAAAACCTAATTCTGATTTTTTAACCCTATTCTATCCTAACTATCCTGATCAGGAGCAAGTTTAAAAGAATAATTTCTGATCCGTAAAGAGTATGATTTAATAGCTGGCTTATCTAAACAAGGTTAAATAAGCAGTCATTTTGAATAAGAACGACAATCATTTCAAAGATAAATAATAGAGAACACTAATTATTCAACTTCAAATAAATTGTTTATGCAATCAGAAACCTGTGAATATTTCAAACAATCTATATAATAATCCAAACACAAAAGTGAGCCAAAAAGATTATATTTGGTTCATAATCAACTATGCAAAAGAAAATTCTTACATACAATCCACTGATCATGACTGATTATCTAAAAATAATCACTGAGCATCCCTGGTTCTCAGTTACATGCTTGTAAAAGTTACAAAGTATGAAAACTAACTCTAGGAAAGCTGGTTGGGCAACAATGCCTCCTTCTTGTATATTAAAGAATACTGCAAAGAAGAATACAGAGTGGAGAGAAGAAGTTCTTCCATTCTGGTGAGTCTCTATTCCCCCCCCCTAAGACAGTCGATACTATGCTGCTTAAATAAGCTATGTGATGAATCACATTTCCATTAGAAGAACATACTTCCTCCTTTTCAGTCGCATTAAGTTCTCTTAATAGTTGGCTTCTCATAAATATGTACACGCATCATCTGTCGAATCTACAAAACGAACTTTTCTTCATTCTGAGTGATATGATAAGGATGAACACCGATCATTCTATCCTGCCTCCTTTTCTGAAAATTGAGGCACGTAGACAAACTGTAACTGAGCTTTGCTTCTTTAGTGGAACTCCTCCACGATCTCTGCTTTCATTTGATGAGCTGGTTCATAGTTTCTGCAACGGTTTCATTGTATGTTTACCATTTTCGCTTTCACCTTGTAATGACAGATAATAATAAGTAATCTGGAGAAAAGCCGTGAGAATAACCATTATTAAGATTGCTCAATTTTGATGCTTTGTAAACAAAATCTAAACCAAGCTTAATCTAGCTCATATGTTAAAATAAAATGCAAGAAAATTAAATTCATGAAGTATCCATTTAAAATATAAAATCCACCACAATCCCGCATTGTTAACAAAATAGTAGGAGGCTGGGGATCTTGAGCAAGTAATTTTCCGGAACTTCATTTTATGCGAACGATTGAGATTATCTCAATGATTCTGCCAAATCACAATAACGTTCCTTCTCTTTTCTTCGATGATGTTATCCTCATTGATATCATAACCTCCACGGCTTAGCATCCCTGCAAACCTGCAAAAGTTATATCAATCAGTGTTCATTTACGAAGGTGGAATGTTGTTAAAATTCTAGTAATGTAAACTGTAAATAGTGAAAAGATAGAAAATCCCCCTTCCCGTATGCAGAATACCATCTCTGATCCAAAAAAACCTTTCTTCAAAGGAGCTGATGTAACTTGAATGACAGTTGGCTCATTTTTTAGGGCATTCCCAGTGAATACCTGAATGATTCAACTGCCATTGCGTAATAATAAAGTGGCATTCAGGGGTGGCAGGTGCGGGTGGGATCTTGTTGGATCCCGGAGGACAAGTGGAACAAAGATTTGCCTAGGGACTAGGCTATAGAACCAACAATGAAGCTGAGTGGATGGCCCTTCTTCAGGGTCTTCAACTTATTTGAGACAAAAAGCTCCGGAAGGTTTTAATATTTGGCGACTCCAGGCATGTCATCTATAAGCTGATCAATGGGTATCCCACTGGAGCTATTAAATGTTGCCGGTTGTACAAAAAAGCTAAGCTTCTCATGTCCCAATCCTTCGAAGTTTTTCACATTCTTCGACATAATAACAAGGAAGTGGATAACATGGCTAATGTAGGCACCAGTCTCCCCCAAGGCCACTACAGCCAGGATGGAAATCTTCCCTACCTCAAATTCATTCCATGACAAGATGTTATAAAATTCTTCCCCGCATTCTCTTCATGTGATGTTTCAATGTGAAGTCTCTACCCTTAAACAAAAAAATTGGATGTCTTCTAGGCTTACTCCCTTCTCCCCTCCTTTCTCTCTTCCCCCTCGTCCTTCTCCTTGGTACAATTCCTTCTCATGAAGACAGTTTGGTTCAGGTTTTGGGCTGCCTATGCACTGGTTGGAAGAGAGGCGCAGTGGGAACGTTGTCTTGCACAGATAGACTTGGGGTTTCTGTTTTGCAACAGGAAATTGCAGTGCTCAGGCGTGTTATAAGTGACTCGTGGGTGGAGAACCAGGACTGTATTGTTTACCCTTTGAATAGTCAGTTTTCCTGTATAGTAATTACGGCCGATTCTGGAGGTATGGCTCACGCTGGTGATAATGCTGGGTTGCTCGACATTAAGAAGAACCTGCGCACGCTGTATGAGATAACAACAATTAGGGTTATGGACAATAAAGAAATGGCCAAGGAAATCAAAAGCATGAGTGAAACGGTGAGCTACACTTCGGTTCAGGTTAGCAACCATGATGCCCGTATAGATGATAACGAGAGCAACCTACATGAGCTGCTGGGCAAGGTGGACAAAATTCAGGAAGACCTTGAGAAGCTCATCACCATGAACCAGGGAAGCAGGGTTAACGGAGTAAATGAAGCAGCTGATCATCCCATGGAAGAAGAATCGGTAGTGCAGCCCAGGGCTCTCAAAGGCAACCCTTAACTTATGTCTCTTGGCTATTCTGTTTTAATTTTGTATGGGTAATGTTTCTTTGCATATTTCTATGTAACCAGTTTGTGAGGGTATATACTACCCGAAACAATAGCAATTTTGGAACGATCATATGCACTGTTTTATGGAAAACTTTCAGGGCAAGCAAATTGTGCAGCAATTTTGATCTGCCGGCATTATATATTTTGCTTCCTCTGTAATGAATGGCTGTGCACAGCCTGTTAATATATTTCTCCTTTTCTGTTTATGTTAAAAAAAATAAATAAAGTGGCATTCATAACCCCTTCGTGGCAGCCCATTAGATCTATTGCTGAAGTCTAATAGCGGATTTTCTGTGAGAGCATCCTTTAATGTAAGAGTCTCGAATCTTCGACACCTGCCAAATATTATATGCCGTCATTATGAAATATTATATAAGAGCTCTACCTCAATACGAAGGAAGCAAATATTATATAGAGATCATGGAAATTTTAAAATGTGAAGAATATTCATGTACAAAAAGTATGAATACAAATGCCTAAAAAGAAAGGATATAAATAAATAATAGGTGAAGACAAAATTTAATAACATCCTTTAAGACATTTACATGGCATTTGAGTCACCAACATAAACTGAGATGACGGCATTATTCAAAATTCTTGAAAAATAAGATAAACTAAAATTATGAAATTTGAAATTTTGGTTTATGCCCATTAAACAATGTAGTATGTTGGATTATAAATTACTTTATTGCAGATTGAATTTTCAAGAAAATGATATCCCTTTTTTTAAAATAGTTTACCTTTTGAATGGGAAGAGTAATTTGGGTATGTTTTCACCTTTTCATATGAACCTTTAATATTAAGGGTATGTTCTTGGTTATTGTATCAAAGTTAAATATATACTTACGAATTAATCATTAAATTTTTTTTTAAGTATATATGATTAGAGAATGATAATAATAAATTAAGTTTAGCTTTTTCATAAATGGTATCATTGTAATGACTTCAAGAACTTATTAAAATAATTATATGGAAAATGAATAAAGAATATTATAAGATATTTCCATATATAAACATGCAATAACCCAAAAATGACCCTAAATAAATAACAAGATTCATTATGCTTTGTGAGAAATAACGGCTAGCTTCAAAACGAAAGCAATGTCCTCAATCGACAAAACTTCAAATAAGAGCATGGTATCATGATTAAAAAAACCTGGAAACCAAGTCAAAGAGAAAGCAATTGATTCTCTTAAAGAAAAGAGACCATGAAATCTCCTATCAAACCAAGCAAGATAAAATAAAAGAAAACCAAAAACTAAGTATTTACAAAATTCTAATGGGGCTCCCGTTATTTTGTAAAAAATTAAAGGGAGTTGTTGGGGTGCCAACAAGTCTCAAAAAAAAATCTTTTATCTGCTATATTGTTGTTAGTGAACTTGAAGGTTTTGAATGGATTATCAAACACCTGTATGACACAGATACTAAGGTATGTAATTTGTTTTTTATTTTATTTTTGTTTGCATATTCACAATATCTATATATAGAAAGGGTTGAATTTTTTCCTATATTGTTGCTATTGTAATCTAATGTGTAAAGTTTGGATGCAATATTGATGATTAATATTGTTTTCATTGATTTATTCTTTTGAATTTTGTAGATTGTTAGATGAATTTCTATTACAACCTTCAAATATTTTACCATGCACATATCGAGGGATATATGTCATTATGAAAGAATTTGGTATGGAGTATCAAGCTATTGATGCATGTCCTAATGATCATATCATATACTACGGACAATATGCATTAGAAAATGAATGCCCACAATGTCAAACAAGTAGGTATCGAACCGATAAAGTGACAAAAAAGGTGCCTCAAAAAGTTCTTCGTTATATTCCGATAATCCCACGTTTCCAGTGGTTGTTCAACTGTCAAAGTATAGCACAGTTTATGGATTTCCATGCAAAGAACAGAATTCGCGACGATGTTCTTCAAATGCCTGCAGATAGTTCTACATTCAGTTACATCGAAGAAAAGTGGCCAATTTTTAAAGAAGATCCTCATTGTTAACACCAAAAATGACCCCCAAAGCTGAAAGAGGGTAATCTCGGGTAACCACCAACCAATCTTTGGGTTACGCTTTTGATCAAACATAAACAGAGAGGGCTCTCTCTATGACCTTGTGAAACAACTGGAATAATCAAGATTGTCAATATTGAAAAAGGAACACCAACATTCACGGCTAAGATATTCAATTACAACAATTATACAGAAGATAAGATTTCTCTTTTGGAACGAAGAAAAAAGGATTCAGGAACCACCTGGTTGAAAACACATGAATTTCATTTGGGCGATGGAGTCACCTTTAACAAGTTCTGGAAAGCAGTATTCACAAAGATTCTACAAACGCATTCACAAGGGCGAGGTAGCAAGCAACTAGTAGTCAAAGAGCTTTAATTTGTGGAACAGAAGAGAAAAGAAACATTCCATAAATGTAAGGCATCTAACAAGGATGAATCCTACATCAACTTTAGCAAAATATATTTGGTGAAATACTTGGAATAAGCTAAGCAGAGCATAATCTCTATGAATTCTACTTAACTGTTACCTTGATCCAAGCATGAAGGAAATAATGAAGAATGGAATAACAAAGAGAGAAACACATTTGCACATGGAAAAAAGGAATGTATAGACTACTAGACCGATTACACAAGAATCCTTGTCAAAACACAGGTTTCAGCTCTGCAAATTCTATTAAATAGAACTCCAAGAAAAAAATATTAGAAACTGATCATCAAAACACAAATAGTTTTTTTCATAAGATTTCCAACCCTTGTGCCTTCGATTACAAATGTATATATAGATGTCTTCGAGCTCTAGGATCGGTTCCTCCAAAACAGAAAACAGTTACAACCATATGCCATCTCGTCAAAAATTGGTTTGCCATAACTATTTTCAAACAAAAATAGGTAGAGCTATCCTAACTATCTTTTACATTTGCCGGTATTATTACTGAATGGAATTTGACATCATATTAAAGTAAACATAGTAAGTATAAAAGTTCCAGCTGGCTATCCACTTAGCCACCTCAAAAAATATTACATATGAGTCATGCCTCAAACAGACAGATTAAGATAAGAAACAGAATATTATAGACAGAGGATTTTTTTTAACCGTGGGTTCACAAATGACCTTGCGACTCAAAGAAATCTTCCACTTTCAATGAGCTGTCGGCCTTTGATGCGCCCTATGGTAGGATGGGTGTCGTTTCCTTAGTGGAGAGCACAAAATCATGAACTATTTCTGCACCCGGTTGGCCATTCTGTTTGATTTCGTGTTTCTCCTTCTTCGTTCTTTGCCGGTTTCCTTTGGACACTTGTCGTTCATCGGGCTACTTATCTTCGTTGATAGAACTGGATTCTATGAGGTCAAAAACCATAACAGGTGGAGGAGTATAATTTTCCTCCAGCTCATCCTACACCTGTTCTCGCATGAATACCACTTCACATTTTAGCCTTTTCCTCATGAGCCAATAGTAACCGAGAAGATGGTCGAACCGCCAGGTGCACCATCTTTCTGTTGTACCAACTATAGATAAAAGATGTGAAAACCTTATCCATAATGGTCGTGATGATGAAAACGGCTTCCGCATGCTCAGCGACGTCATCCCAGATTGACGCCGTAGCCAATGATGATGCAAAAAATGCCTTCCATCATATTGGTAATCCTCTAGGATATCATTCGGCTTTGCGGGTCCTTCCTTCTGACGTCTCTCATGTGACAACACTTGATCTCATGTTTTCTTCACACGCTCTGAAAGACGTGGGTCACATTACCTCTATCATCTTCCGAGCCAACCTCCAATCTATGCAAGGGACTTTTTTCCTTTTCACTCCTCATTTACAAACTTTCTTTGGTCTCCTCCTGTTTGCCAACTTCTCAGTCATAAGCATCTAGCACCTTTGTGATGCATATAATCCTTTGAAAACTTCAATCTTCATCTTAGTAACGTTGGGATTTAGATCTTCTCCACCTGCTTGTTCCAACCCTTCCCCTTTATCCGAAAACTAGGCCAGAAGCTATTAATACCAGGGAAAAATGTCACCTATGGAGGGATACCTTTAGCTAGAAATTCTACCATGTCGAGGTTTAATCTCGACCCACCCATGTTTTCGGATAGACCAACCACTACTTTGTACGTTCGGGAAGTTGTGGAAATTATCCCTAATACCCAGGTTAGGCCCGTGGTAGGGAATTACAAAGGCCCAATGACTTTTGGATGAACTTTGGCCAAACAAGGCAGCCACTGTTATTCCTGAGATGACCTCTAGGCCCACAAGGCCGAGGTTTTGAGGGATAGCTTCTTCGCAGGCCATTATAGCATGGACCGAAACAGATACAGGGTCTTCTGGAGACTTCCTTGCTAGGGCGTGACTGCACAGCTTTAACGTTTTGACCTAACTGCATAGCGACCGGCCATCGAACTCATGTACTGGCGCTAAAACATCACTTTTTTGGAAAAAACCCCTTACATTCAGACATGCCTTGAAAAGGGTCAATCACGGGCTATCGGGTAACTGTGTAAAAAATACTACCATCCCTGTCCTCTAGGGCATTCCTAACTCTACTTGTGCTCATGATGGAACCTTCTTCCATGATTCTACTGAATTATCTATTTTACTGACAAGTCTCAATCGGAAGGGCCTACTTGTTTCCAGCAAATCCTCTGAAATGCTTCTGTCGAAAGCCCCATTGCCCTCGCTGTCTCCCACCCGCCAAGAAGCTTTTGTACCTTGATATTTTTCCAAAAGAACAAATGTCTACAACACCTGTTGAGGGTTTTATATACAAATATTCTTTACTTAACCATCGGTCTTATTTGCCACTTGTCCGACGATCCCAGCTGCTGATTTTTTCACGTGTGATTTTTGGTCGTCGGATCTAGACCTTTATTAAATCTTCTGATGTGATGTTTTATGCTTTCCTTCCGTCAAATCCCAGGTAGGACCCACTCTATGTCATTCCACTGTTACCACGTTCCCATGGAGCATCATTGATGTTTTCCTAGAGTGGTTTTAGATACCACTTCCCTTCCCCGCGATCACCTGTGGCATTTACACCTGTCCAACGGTTTTATCCATCGCCACCACCTTGTTAGGTATCTGTCATGCTACTTCTCGACGAAACTAAGCTTGGACTGTAGATCTTGTTCCGCTTTACACTTGCGGTGGAGATGAGTGGAATATTTAATGTTCAACCTTTCCCCAACGACGGGTCCCACTATCCATTCTTTCATGCATCTTCCTTCATCTCCACACCATCGATCTGGGCTACCCACTTTCCGCAGCGTGGATCACTTTATGACTCTACCACTCTGGTATCTCGCGCCCTTGTGGTGGTTTTGTTTACCGCTCTTCTTCCCACGACGAGCCCTCCAGCTGCCATCTATCCAGTGGTATCATCCGTCACTACCACCCTTTGGGTTATCCATCATGCGGATTCTCGATGAGATGAATCTTGGGCCGTGGATCTGGCTCCACTTTGCATCTACGGGGGTTTTCTTGTCGAGACTTAGTCCTTATAATACTTTAGGATGTTGGACTTAGGACTTGGGGTTATTTATTCACTTAGAAGGCTCCTTCACATACTTCTTTGTGAATTTCTTATAGGGTACTCCCTCTTAGGCTTTTATATATTAATTTTCCCTATTCTGGCCCTCAACCATGGAGGAAGACTGGGGCTTTAAGCCTTTATCAGGTATGTTTCTCCAACCCTACTCATTTCCACAGGGGCTTCACTAGAAGGAAATATAATACCACGTTCATTCATATTGCGGTATTAAATATTCATGAAAACCTAAAAATTATATTGCTTATATATTAAGGGGCAAGGGGTAATTTTTATTTAATGTAGCAATACAAAAATACTTTGGGGTCTTTTTTATATGTGAGAGCTGACAATTATCCACCAAATGGAGATGATGGGATCACAGTCGGATGAGAAATCGAGTTGAGGCAAGGCTCGGGGTTACCAGTACGCAAGGAAATCGCATATTGAGGCATGCTTGAGGCCAAGGGGTTTCATGGTGAAGTGGCTTTACAGTCGATCATAGCTGAGAGACAGTGGTCATTGATAGCCAATTGTTACCAACAACACTCAGCCAGTTGTTACCAATAGCCTTGGGAGGCTCTAAGCCTCCAGGGCCTGTTTTAAGCCCTCGATAGGCCTTGGGGGCTTGAATACCCAACCACTCATGCCTATTATAGGCCTTGGGAGGTTTAGTCAGCCTCCTAGAGCTTGTTACAGGCCCTGGGGGCTTGGATACCTAGCCCACAATAGGCTTAGTCAGCGATTGGAGAACTGTAACATGCAATCTAAATGTTGTACTATGTCCGTTCACTCTAGTGACATACAAGAAGTGATCTCCTATCTCTTCATTAGACCATTAAATGTTGCAAATCATAATGATATGTGGTTGAGTAATTGCATTGTGGGTGAAGTAATGTGCATCCATAATATACATCGAAAGAAGCAAGGTGCATTGTAGAATGCATGTGGGGTCATAAGAGGGGTATCATATCAATATACTAGGTAGAAATATAAAGGGGTATAAAAAATGTTAATGAAAAAATTGATAAATACAATATCTAGTGAAAATAGGGGTTTTTTTAAATTGGGAAGGCATATTGGGAGGGGGTTAAAAAAATTGATTTTGGAAGGTATTTTCCAATATTTAGTGAAATTAGGGGTATTGTTTCATATTCCAAGAATGAACGTGCTATGATAGCGGTTTATTGAGTGAAGCCCCCGTGCTCCTTTCACACTTGATATTTATGAGGTGTAAAAATCAGGTGTTAACAACTGGCTCGAACTCGGGGATGCTATCCTCCCTACGAGGTAGCAAAGAACTCCATAGACTAATTTCCTGATCCATTGGGTAGTTTTCCTTATGGCCTTAGACTGAAAAATTTTCTCAGAACCTGACGCTGGGAACTGTGCTTCCTTCGCTTCCAGGTAGAATACTTAAAGAAAAACGAACAAGACAACAAAAATTGCATGGCCTCCCCTTTCAGACCTTAGGGCCTTCACTTCGGGCTTCAAATCTTTCTGGTTTGCCATTAAACCTTCAAACAACTAAAAAAAGGAAAAATATGTACAAGTTATGGTACTTGAATTACCTAGCTCATCTAGGACAGATAATGCTTTAAAAATCTACCATTGACTGGTCCTCCCAACCAGGCAGACCCATCTTGCTCTTCCAGTATAAAAGAGTTGGTTCCTCTGGGTGCAGCAATGATGTATGGACCCATCCACATGTGATCAAATTTACCGTGTCTGTCTTCTCTTGGGAAGTCCCATTTCAGAACCAGGTCATTCACCTAAAATTTGTCTTCCTTGGTCTTCTTATCAAATGCCTCCTTCATCTTTTCCTGGTGTCCTTGTACTCTGTCATAGGCTTTATTTCTCAACTCATTTAACTTAGTTATCTGGTTCACTCTCCTTTGCATATGATTCGGTTCTTCTTCTAAACCTTGCAGCAACCTCATAACTGGTAACCCCAAAGAAGTTGGAAAAACCACTTCAGCTCTGTACACCAACTGGAATGGAGACATTCCAATGGCCCTTTTGGTGCTTATTCTATCATCCCATAGGGCATACTTCAGCTTAGTGTGCCATGCCCTCTTATTCTCTTCCAATAATTTCTTTATGATCTTTACTAAGCTTTTATTGGAGGATTCTGCTAGACCATTTCCTTGGGGGTAATAGGCTATAGAGTGGTTCAGACTGATGTGATATTTGTGGCAGAAATTAACCATCTTCTTAGAACAAAATGCAGGCACAATATCAGTCACAATCCTTTTGGGGCAACCAAACCTAGATAGGATATTATCCTCCAAAAAGTCCATAACAACATTTTCTGTTGCATTCTTGGTAGGTATAGCTTCTATCCACTTAGTGAAGTAATCCGTGGCTGTTAATATCCACCTGTGCTACCCAGAAGAATTAGGGTTTATCTCCCCAATGAAATCCAGTCCCCATTTTTGAAAAGGAGCTTCTATTATGACTGGGTGAAGGGGCAGTGATACAACTTTCCTCTTTCCTTAAAAAATTTGACATTGGTGACATGTTACTGTTTCTTTATACACATCTGTGAACATGGTGGGCCAATAGAGACCAGCCCTCAGGATCTTGTTCACTGTGACCTTCCAAGAATGGTGACCACCACAACCCCCCTTATGAAATTCTCTCTTAGTATGTTTGGTTTCGTCCTCTAACAGGCAATTTAGAAGTACACCCCCAGGATCCTTCCAATATAAGAACTGATTCATGAGACAGTATTTTGCGGCCTTTAATTTTACAGCTCTGGCTCGGCTCTTACTTAATCTTGCTGGAGCTTGTAGATTTTGCAATACATAAACACTGTCAGAATACCAGGGAGATGCAGAAAATTTGGGCTTTATTTGTAATCCTATGTCCATCTGACATAGAGAGTCTTGCAAAAAAATTAGTTGCAAAGAATCATAGTTAGCCATGGGGGGTTCACTCAATGAACTTGTTACATAGCACGACCGTTCATAGGATATTAAAGAATATCCCTAATTTCACTAAATATTGGAAAAATCCTCCTAAAATTGTATTGTTGAACCCCCCTCCCAATATACCTTTCCAATTAAGAAAACCCCAACTTTCACCAAATATTGCACGTATCTATTTTTATCAACCCATTTTTAATATCCCCTTTATATCATATTATCAAGTTGTAACAAAAAGGAGCCCTTACGCATCTTAGTATAAGCAAACAACATAATGGGGAGGCCTCCTCTGAAGCAAAAACAAAATCTTATACATCTGAAACAGTGGATGGATGAGCAAGGAATGAAAAGCTCGTGCGATATTTCAAATTGGAATGAGAGTAATGATAAATGGATAGGCTAGAAAGTTCTTAACACTCATTAAAAATTGATGCCTCTTTTGAATGAGCTACACATAGCCTTGGACGGTTGTGCTCCTAGTAACAAAAGAGAGTATTCAAGGGGCTGCATTAAGCAAGGGTACTCCGTAAAAGAAGGATACAATTCAGAACTACAAAATCTTCCTCTTCCTCGGAATTCCAGGATGTGGAAGTATGTGTTGAATCCAAATGGCATTTCCAAAGTTAATATAATCAATTCCATATTCTAGTGCATGACAAACTATTAACTACTAATATTTATAGCGGAGAGGACTTTCGAGCCCTTCTAGAGTATCGAACATAAAGGAAATTTTCAAATAAAACCTCTTCTTAAAAGAGTTTGGAATATTCTCCCCTAGTATCTTTGCTTGAATGTGTGGTTATCTAGGAATGACACTATTTTTCAAGAGTAGTGTGACAACCCTCAAAGAATAGCCATAAAATATCGCAGGCTATTAAAAGATTACCTTCAAACTAAGAAGGCTTTAAATCAGAATATGCAATAGTTAGATAAAAATGAAAGGGACTAGTTAAGGGATATGTTGGAACCACCCTCTTTGCAAAAAAAAGTCATCATATCTCAAGTAGACAAGAAATGGAAATTGAAGCTGTTCAATGATGAGTTCCAAAATGGGTAAATTATGTAAATAAAAAGCATCATGTTATTTGATGGAGCCTCAAAGGGATACCCAGGGGCTATAGGTGCAAGAGGGATACTTTTGGATCCCAGTGGGAAATAAGAACTACACTACAAATGAGAACTGGGAAAAAACACAAACAATCAAGCAGAAGCTACTGCTCTTTATCAAGGCCTCTTACAAGCTTGTCTTCTAGTATTAGAATGCCTCGAAGTGTTTGGAGACTCATAAATTATAATCAATTTGGTTCATGGTGTCACCTCTCTCAAATACATCACTCTCACTAGATGGATTGACAGAATAAATTATGAGATCAAGAACCTCAACACCCTCAATTTCTTCCATGTTCTTCATCATCAAAACCAGAAAGGTGATGAAAGGGAAAACAATGCCACTCGAAGTAATGAAGGGTATCTCAAAATAAATGAGACCATCTCATTAAGCCATATACTGTGATCCTTCTTTGAATAAAACATCCAACAATCAAATTGACATGTACAAATGGATAAGAGGCAGAGCACAATATATTTAGCATAAGTAGGAGTCCTGAAGCCTAAATTCTTGATCTAAAGGTAATAATGTTGGTCCATATTATTCACCACACCTTTGGGAATCATTCAGAGTTAAATGTAAAGGTAAGCTCCATCACTTCATGGCACATTAAACACAAGTTGGAACGAGGATTAATAAAGTGTAATATTAATAAATAATTATAATTATGATGTTGTCAATTTTCGGTAGCTCGTTTGGTTAAGGTGTGGGTCTCATCATGGTTTCTTAAGCCAAAGGCCAAATTAGAGAAATTCTAGCAAACAAATAACTATAATGTTAAAACCATCAATTTTATTTTATAATAAACATTTATTAATTATAATTAACATATATTAATTTTAAAATTGTTTTATTTAATTTTATTGTTTATAATTAAAAAATTTGTTTATATTTAACAGATTTTATTTAATTTTATATTATTGTGGAATTCAATGTTGCATCCGAATTTAAAACTTTAATTGAGTTTTAGATCATTTTGATATATTTAAAATTAAACAAAATTCCTGATCAAATTTGAAACAAACGTAATAAATTCAAATTTAAACAAAATAATACAATTAAGATCTTACTATTATACAAAATCCTATAAGCATAGTAATATTATAAATGAAATTTGAATCATTAAAAAAACTGTGCTCATCCCTAAAATTTAATACATGCTATTATGACGAAAAAAATTATTTTTTTCAAAACTAACTTATTCAAACTTCAAACAAAGTATTATGCTGAAAATGAAAAAGCCTCTGATGTAGGGAAGGATAGCAATGAACTCGATGAGAACGTAGGAAGGATAACAATTAGACTCGGAAATTGGAGCATAGACGTAGTTCTACTTTTTTCGAGTTCTCTCTCTGTCTCTATTAAATTCACATTTTAATTTCCATTTACAAGCCTGATATGAGATATTTGAAGTCTGAACTATCGATTCAATAACATTATCGTGGGTATCCTTAATTTTATGGCTATTTTATGACAATCCCATGCAGGCCTGCAAGAGGCATATGGTTGGATGGCAGAGCGATCACCCAATGCGTACAACTCATGGAAATGCCAATGATCCTCTTGGGCCTTATCCTCCTGCTAATGATCCTCCTGGGCCATTATGTTTACAAACCTCTAAATAAATAGTAGAAAAATGTTGTGTATCCCAAACTATTTTCATATGTAAAAGAAATTCCAACTCCTACAGGGCACAATATTTCAGACAAATTTCCCCAATTTCCATTATATACCTGAAAACTTCTCAGTAGGGGCACTTAGCATTTCCAACGAACTATTTTTAGCCGGCAAGAAGTAGCTCTCCCTCTATAAAGAATAGTTGGAAGTGAATTCGGGTTTATATCCGCCCCCTATAAGGTATGGTATCATTTCCAATGGATCGAGAAATATATCTAGACTATCACAGGGTTTATTTGGAAGATATATTGACCCACTTTTTTTATTGGGTTGTAAAGGTATCTGTCCCTTTTAGGAGAGGTATAGGAAAAATGGGATCTTAGCCTTGTAGCCTTTAAGGAACTGGGTTTCGCCTTTGAGGAACTGGGAAACCGGGACCTCCTGATCTGGCAATATCTCGACTTCCTAAACTCTCTTTGTGTGCTCTTCTCATATCTAGATTGTGGGAAAAGGAACTTTTAAACTACAAACTTAACTACATGTGTTCTCCAAATAGTATCTTCCCGCATACAACACTATTATTTGATGGAACGGATAACCAAATTAAATATGGGTAAATGCTAACCATTTCAGATAGTCAGAAAGGAAAGTATTGGTTGCAAAATATTGGCTAACTAGAAGACATGCTTCTTTACAATAAGTTCTCATATATTTATTATACAAGTCAATGATAAAGAACAATAATAACTGTTGAAAGCAATGTAGGGCTTAAATAAAATCCAAAACAATAGCCTATTTTTTTACAAGTGGTTTTAACAAAGGTCTAAAACCGAAAACAAGAAAGGAAACCTAAAGACCCTATTATACATTATATAAATCCTAGTGGAACTATATAACAACCCTACAGCTGAATTTTTAAGAGCAGACTACGATTTTTCATATAGAACACAGAGAAAAAAAGAATTCACTTACCCGGGAAGTTGCTCCTTTTGTATGCGGAGAACCCAAGAGCGCCCAAGTTGAATCTGCGTTTCCAATAAACAGTGAAGACATTAACACTGTCATATCCAAATATTATCATGGACACAAATTCTTTACAAAAAAAGATTAGGTTTTATATTATGAATTAAGAAGTATTTGCGTTGGATTCAAGTTGACCTACCAATAGAACTCGTGAATATGACTGGACGCGAGTTGTGTTGTATCTACAAAGGCTGCCGAAGGGAGATATGGATATGGAAGGATATGACCATGGTTGGCTTCAAACTCCAGCCAAACCTATGTAACAAATAAATACAAATGAGTTAGCTTGACGAGGTATCATGTGAACCATACTGAATAATATATCTAGAGACAAAAAACTTATTGCAAAACTATTACCTGCGAGAGAGTGTTCTTTTCTGTATTTTGCAAGTTAAAATCATCAGTTCACGAATAATTTCATAAATTAAAAACATGAACCTCAGTCCTCCTCCATCCTAAAATCCATGCAGAGGAAACCACACCAAGGTCGTGGTATCAACTACTGAGCATTCACTTACTTAACTACAAAATTTGTGTTGATGTATGGCTATTCCTCATCTAACAACCACTCAGATTCGGCCACCAATCGCGGAGGTTCTTTGGTCGATCGGCTAGCAACTATATGTTCTGGTCAATCAACATAAATATTTGGTTTCATTCAAACATTCGTAAGGTGAACATAATCTATACTCATAAATAATTCACACCCAAACAGGGATTCACAATTCTTGAAATTTCTAGTTGTTGACAGTCTCTTTAATAAGCTAAAGGAGCGAAGGATGGATACGCAGATCCGAGATCTTTTAACTTAAACAAAAACCCACAGAGATAAACTATTGATCGAACAAGGATTCGTGAGTCCTGTTTACGTCTGTGAGGTACAGGTTCTTTAATAAATCACATGTGACAAAATAAAATAAATAAATAAATAAAAATAGACACACAGACTTTACTCAGGCCTTAATTACGAAACAGGATGTATCTCAACTATGGCTATGCAGCGGTTCTCAGGGTTATCAGAGAACATGGGCTAACTGTAACAGACTCTACGTTTCACTAGAGTTGTGATGTCACAAATAATCAAATAAACAATCAGGGAAGAACAGAGATCGGACTGCTACAATCGGTCTCAAAGATAGGAAGTATCCAATCTGAGGTTACAATGAAGACGTAGTTGATGATCCCAAGGAATAACTGCAATGGAGGTCTGCAAAACAACATTAAAATAACGCAGAGGTCGCGGGTTCCAAACTCCAAGAAAACTTGCTAACCCTAAGTTTTAGCAGCGTGTCAGCCTCACACTCTAACTCCAAAACGTGAAAGTGAATATTGAGAAACCCTCCAGCATTACTTACAACGAAAATTTAGGGTTTATCATTCAACGACCCAGATCTATTGTGATCGACGAGCGAGAAGGTGACAGCCTGATGCTTTGAGAATCGGGAAACCATAACATAAATACCTCATTTATTGTAATAGCTACGACAATGCCAAACGCTGCATGCCAAGGAGTCAATCCCATGTACAGTTCGGAGGAGAGCTGCTTGTTCACTACACATAGTTCGATTTCGTGAGTCACATTTTAACCAGGCTTCACGTGGTTTGACAACGTGGATAGAAAGCATTACACTCCACTAAAAAGTTGGTTTAGAACCATTAATGTTTGGACGAGACACCATCAACCTGTCAGATCGATGTAGCAATGACATTAATAACCGTCACTTCCTTACTAGTGTCGTATTTAATGCTTGGTGTAATGTCGTTCATTATCAATACATAGAGTAAGGTCAGGATTGCATTGTATATCGCTTCATCGCTATGGTATTAACCATCGAATGCATGATTACATAAATCAAAAGTTTGTATTGGTAATAATCGCATGCATATAAGATTTAGATAGTTAGAACTTAGGTTAGAAAATAGTATCGGTACATTGTAATATTATTATTACAATAAACCATATAAAAGTTGTTTATTATAATAATGCACCAATATCACATTAGAATGGTTCACCCTATAGTTAAAAAGGGTCCACACTTATATTGTATTATGTTCTTAAATAAAATATGATTTTGACTTTATAAATATCAAGACTATATCCATATCTATATAAATTATAAATGGAGAAAGTAGAAGCTACCATAGTTATCTTAAATAAAATACCAAGCATTGAAATAGTAAGTGAAACTTGATGTTATAATAAAGGAATAAAGTTCAAATTGAATTTGTCCATCAATCATTTCACCTGGTAGTAAAAGGTTTCATGAATTGGAAAATATTGGCAAAATCATATTAGCAATTCATTCTTCAAATCTAGTAATTAATCTTAAGATTTTTAAGCATAGATATTTCTACCAAGATAATGTACTTTTGAACCCTGTTTAAATATTATTAACTTCTGCAACTTGTATTTTTTTTTGAAATAATACATTTAGAACTTGGATAGAATTCCATACCTGAAACAAGGAGGTACTTATAATTTCTTTAACCAAATAAGACGACTAATTGGAAAATATAAATACTCTTAAACATTGTTTTGTCATTGTTATCCTTACCTGCGAATATTCGCAAGAAGGACAAGTAAAAATGCTTTAGCTAATTAGCTAATTAAGTCTCGGGGCACCTCGCAAGAACCCTTTCATCACCATCCCGAAATTAAAACTGTCAGTACCTTGTCAAGGAGAACTCTGTCTTATATTGTTTTGAAATTTCAGTTATTACAACTACAAACAAATTAGTGTCATAATCATTTTTATGGAGGTAAGACATATCACTGTCTTAAAGCATCATTAGTTAAAAGGACATAGTAGTTAAATTGTTATATACATTAATGACTTTATTATTTAATACTGCCTTAACAAGCATTTATTACTTCCGTAATCACAATTTTAACATTTAATGCTGGTATAATTTTTTATAAAATTTTTATGAAATTATCGGGATGTTACATTGCTCAAGGACAATAATCCAAAGAGACTTCCATCGATATTATCATTGGTGCACTATTATCAAATTTATTCAAAACTTAGGATCATAAGCAATATCAAATAAAAATGGAAGGTCCTTAAGCCTTAGGTGGGTATTAATTGAGAGCGTGATTTGGACGTATGAATCCATCCCACAATATTTATATTACTATGTCAAATAAAAAAAAACCCTTGACCCCTTAATACGGGGTAATATATTTTTGAGGTTTTTAAGAGTATTCAACCCCCCAATATGAATGGACGTGATATGATATTGCCTCACTAGTGAACCCCCCGTGTAGTTAGCTTTGGTCATCAATTTTGCTAACCCTTGCCCCTATATAAGTTTGGTAGGCTTTATTTCCAGGTCGTATTCTAGTAGCACAGTGATCCATTTTGCTCTTCTTCCTTTAGGATCAGCCTCGGTGAGGATACCTTTTACTACACTATTTGGGACATGGGCAATGATATGTGAATGGAGAATATAGACCCTGAAATCTTTCAATGACTTAATTAAAGCATAAGCCTGTTTCTCCATGATATCATATTTTAATTTTACATCTCTCAATACTCTGCTGAAAAAAGCAATTGGCTATTCAACATTCTGATCATTCTTCTACAGCAACACTCCTGATACTGTATGATCAGAAGCATAAGAAAAAATTAGGAAATATTTAGAAAAATCGGGGCTTACTAATACAGGGGCTTCAGAAATAGAATTTTTTATTCCCTTGAAAGAATCTCTTGTTTCCTCCGTCCACTTTATCTGTTTTTCCTTTCTTAGCATGTTGGTAATGCTCATCATAATCTCAATAAAGCTAGTATGAACCTTCTCAAAAAACCCACTTGTCCAATAAAATATTGCACCTCCTTTTTACTTCTGGGCTCTCCAACTTTCTAGATTGCACTAACCCTCTCATGGTCAATCTTAATACCTCCCTTAGAAATAATATGTCCCAGGAGCTTAGCCTCTTCTAAAGCAAAGTGGGATTTCTTTGGGTTGAGGGAGATACCATATTTTATGCACTTCTTAAAAACCTATTCTAGGTGTTTGAGATGTTCGTGATCAGACTTTGAGTATATTGTTATATCGTCCATGTACACCACCAGAAACTTATCTTTTTCTTCAGCAAAGGCAATGTCCATCGCTCTCTAGAAGGTAGCTCCAACGTTCATCAATCCAAAAGGAATATTAGCATACATGAAAGTGCCCCATGGTGTGGTGAAAGTAGTCTTTTCTTGATCTTCTGGACTGACTTTGATTTGATTATACCCTGAGAATCCATCCATTGTAGAAATCCTTTCTGGCCCCACTACCTTCTGCAGGATGTGCTCCATTTTGGGTAGAGGGTAATTTTCCTTTAAGGATGCTCTGTTCAAATTTCTGAAGTCTATACAGATTCTAATTTCTCCATTCTTTTTTCTTACAGGAACTAGGCTAGCCACCCATTGAGAGAATCTCAAAGTGACAATAATCTTTGCGTTGAACAGCCTCTTGATCTCCTTTTCTACCACCAGTACCAACCAGGGATTTATTCTTCTCAACTTCTGTTTGAAAGGTTTTTCTCTAGGCCGAATTGGGATGGAATGATGGATTATTGAGGTATCATACTCTTTTAACTCTTCATAGCTCCAAGCAAAGGCAGCAACATATTTTTTCATCAGATCAACATACTGCTTTTTCCTCCTAGTCTCCAATTTTTTAGACAACTTTACTATCTGAGGTTCCCCAACAGAACCCAAATTCTGATCTTCTACTGTATCATTGGGAGGTTCAAATTTGGGATTCTTTGCCTCCCAAAGTATTCTTCCAACCCCTATTTCCCTTCTCTTCGCCGTCTGATTGCTCTTGGTCCACTAGACCTTCTACATTCTCATTCTTTGTATCAATCTAAACATTAGAAAACTCATGAGACAGTTCTAAAAACCGCCTAATTTGTAGGTCATCTTCAAACACTTGCCAGTACTTGGAATTGTTTGGGATGGATGGTCTGTTTATCACTTCGACCTCGTATTTTTCTTGGGAAAAAATGGGTGTTTTAAAACCAACTACAGTAGTGGCCAAGGAGTTGGCCACTTGATTGTCACATCTTGGGATTGCCCAGATCTTATGTTCATCGAAAAAATTTCCAAACGTGTCCCAAACTTCGTTTCTATAAGCTCTCATTCTGGGGTGCTTCGCCTGATAGCTATCGTTCACCTGATTCACCACTAGTTCTGAATCTCCAAATACGTGTACTCTCCTGGCTCCTAGATCTTTTAGAGCTATCAGTCCTAATAGTAGAGCTTCATATTCAGCCACATTGTTTGTGCACTCAAAAGTCAATTTATAGGATAGGGCTCTAGATTATTGGTCTGGAGGTATGATCCAAACCCCAGCTCTAGCTCCATTTTTGCTTAGTGAACCATCAAAGTACATCTTCCACAATCCTTCTTCATTTTTTTGCCTCTCTGATGCCTTATGCCTTACTGCAAACTCTTTGCCTTCCTCTACTTCATGAAAAAATGGGGGTCTAGGATCAGTATGTGGACCATCATTGAAAAGGATAGAGCAACCCATGTCTATGTCCACAGCGAATATAGGGTGATTCTCAGGCTTGTCATCACTACTGACTACATAAGCCATCCTTTTTTCTCTGTATAACTTCCTATTGCTTCCGAATAGTGGTATGGTAGCATAAGATAAATCCATCTGCATGGTTCCCTTTAGCTTCTTTACCCAGGATCTTGATAACAGCATCCTGAACTTAGCAGGTAAATTAGCTACCACTATGTCCACCATGACACTCTTTGCTGGAATCTGGGTGACGGTTACCACCACATCTTTAATCAGCCCCAAACATGGTACCCTTCTGGAATCAAAAGAATATAGGTATTTGTAGGGTCTAGTGACCTCTAACCCCAATAAGTCTACTACCGACTTTAGCATCAAGTTATCCGAAGCTCCAGAATATATCAAGGCATTGTGTAATAACTTGTTGTGGATATTCAGGCTCAAATAGAAGGGAGGGACTTCTTCATCATCTAGTTCCTCCATTTTGGAACCAAAGATTATAGTGGGGGCATCATCTGTCACTTCCAACATATCTTGTGTATTTCCAGCCTGCCCCTTTACTAGGCTATTTATCTCTTCCCTATATTTGTTAACTCTCAATAGTTCATTCAGGGGGATAGAGATCTTTACCTTAGACAGTTCAGCCTTCAAGATGAATATTGGCGCCAGCTTCCTTGCTTCAGTTACTTCTGGTTTCCTATCCTCTTTAGAATGCTTCCCCCCATATTCTGAGACTTTCTGTACAGGATCCACTGGTTGTTTCCCCTTCAGTTTATCTATATTATATTGAGTCTTAGGGGGTTGACTCTGGACAGACTACCCTTCAGTTATTGGTATTTCTCTATTTCTCAACCTCATTTTTCTCTGGATGTCGTCTACAACATTCATTTAACCCATTTGATATTGTTCAGAATCGAACTCTGCGGCCTTATCAGCATTCCCCTTGGTGAAAAAATCGTGCTCCTTTTTAGTCAAATGGACTGTGTGTTCAAGGGTATCAAAGAGATGTATCTGGTCCGTAGCAGGTTTTTCAGGTCCTTCTTCGTCTACCAAATTCTCAGGAAAAGGAGGTCTTATTTAATGATCTTCTTGGTTTCTTGGATTTCTTGGAGGGGGCGGCCTTCTAAAATTAGGGTTCCTTATTTTATTTTCAGGCTGTTCCCTAGCAGGAGGCTTATTCTCTATGGCTAACCTATCCAAAAATTTCTCCATAGTTGTCATCATGGTATCGAATTTAGCATCACTAGAAGAGGCTTAGTTTTCTTGCTTCTTCTTATCTGCCTCAGTTTTGCCTTTCATTTTCCCAGACGCCATCATGTTTGCTTCAACCTCCAAGGCATTCTTCAGCATGGCAGGCAATGAGGCTGATTTTATTTCTCTTAATGTGCATGAGAAGTCTTCATCAAATGCATCAACATAGTGGAGTTTTGCAGCACCCATCGAGGGTTTTAGATCATCAGGAATAGAATTATAGGCTTTCATGAACCTGGCAGAAAACTCATGGATTGATTCAAAACCACCTTTCTTTAAGTGATTGTACTGGGACAAGACTATAGCAGGGCTGCCCATGGTTTCCCATCTTTCTAGAAATAATACTTTAAAAGCTACAAAATCGGCTATGGATGCATTAGGTAGCTGTATGAACCATTTCTTAGGTTCTCCAAATAGGCTTTGAGCAAACAATCTCATTTTAGCATCATCGTGGTCCACTTCCTCTAGGTCTAAAAAATATTCAAATCTATCAACATGTTGTTTGGCTGACCAGTCTCCCTCTCCATTATAAGAGACAATTCTCTGGGCGTAATTCTGAGGGAGGTCATTCAAGGAAACAGGTAGGACCAAAGGTGCATATCTAGCAGCCATGGGTCTAGGTGAATTCGGAACTTGTGGGGGAATATTCTAACCAGGATCACTGGCTGGGATTGCAGCGAGGGCTTGGGGGGTCTAAGAATTGGGTTTATCACCTTCAAAGTTTTCAAGATTCTTAGAATCAAACCACACAGGATCTAAAAGGTAAGATCTAAAATTATTCAGAGGTTCTCCTCCTAGGATTAGGTATGACTTTGATTTTGTTCTTGACAAAGGTTTACTAATATCAATCTCTATATCCAATTCTTGAAAAACATATGCACCTTCTAAGAAAGAAACAGTCTCAATGCTAGGAGCACTAGCCCAATCTTTCATAGTCTTTCGTCTAAGTAGACTTTCAGGGTTATCCACTCCTAATAGGATTTCAGGGAAAGGATTACCTCTCGTATGAATCTTTCTCAAGGCCAGGATGCCCTTTGGAATTTGCTCAGTAGTATGTTTTGGCATACTGATATTTCTCCAGTGTATTCTTCTTGAATTGTCTGATCTTTGTGAGTGGAGTCACCAGGGAAAAATTCTTTAACCTTCTTGAAACTGCAGAACCCTCTGTTTTCCCATAGGGATTTCTCTTATTCTTTGAAATTCAGACATATATATCGTTCTCTCAGGGATTGATAAAAACAATCGTGTTCCCCGGCAATGGCACCAATTTGTTAACACCAAAACTGACCCCCAAGGCTGAAAGAGGGTAATCTCGGGTAACCACCAACCAATCTTTGGTTTACGCTTCTGATCAAACATAAACAGAGAGGGATCTCTCTACGACCTCGTGAAACAACTGGAATAATCAAGATTGTCAATAATGAAAAAGGAACACCAACATTCATGGCTAAGATACTCAATTACAAAAATTATATAGAAGATCATATTTCTATTTTGGAACGAAGAAAAAAGGATTCAGGAACCATTTGGTTGAAAACACATGACTTTCATTTGGGTGATGGAGTCACCTTTAACAAGTTCTGGAAAGCAATATTCACAAAGATTCTACAAATGCATTCACAAGGGCAAGGTAGCAAGCAGCTAGTAGTCAAAGAGCTTTAATTTGTGGAACAAAAGAGAAAAGAAACAGTCCATCAATGTAAGGCATCTAACAAGGATGAATCCTACATCAACTTTAGCACAATATATTTGGTGAAATACTTGGAATAAGCTTAACAGAGAATAATCTCTATGAATTCTACTTAATTGTTACCCTAATCCAAGCATGAAGGAAATAACACAGAATGGAATAACAAAGAGAGAAACACATTTTCTCATGGAAAAAAGGAATGTACAGACTACCAGACCGATTACACAAGAATCCTTGTCAAAATGCAGGTTTCAGCTCTGCAATTTCTATTAAACAGAACTCCAAGAAAAAAGTCTTACAAACTGATCATCAAAACAACAATAATGTTTTTCATAAGATTTCCAACCCTTGTGCCTTCGATTACAAATGTATATATAGATGTCTTCGAGCTCTAGGCTCGGCTCCTCCAAAACAGAAAATAGTTACAACCATATGCCATCTCGTCAAAAATTGGTTTGCCATAACTGTTTTCAAACAAAAAATAGGTCGAGCTATCCTAACTATCTTTTACATTTGCCGGTATTATTACTGAATGGAATTTGACATCATAGTAAAGTAAACATAGTAATTATAAAAGTTCCAGCTGGCTATCCACTTAGCCGCCTCAAAAAATATTACATATGAGTCATTCCTTAAACAGACTGATTAAGATAAGGAACGGAATATTATAGACAGAGGATTGTTTTTAACCCTGGGTTCGCAAATGACCTTGCGAGTCAAAGAAATCTTCCACTTTCAATGAGTTGTTGGCCTTTCATGCGCCCTCTGGAAAGATAGGTGTCATTTCCTTAGTGGAGAGCACAAAATCGTGAACTATTTCTGCACCTGGTTGGCCGCTCTATTTGATTTCGTGTTTCTCCTTCTTCGTTCTTTGTCGGTTTCTTTTGGACACTTGTCGTTCATTAGGCTGCTCGTCTTCATTGACAGAACTGGATTCTATGAGGTCAAATACCACAAGAGGTGGAGGTGTAGAATTTTCCTCCATCTCATCCCACACCTATTCTGGAATGAATACCACTTCACATTTCATCCTTTTCTCCATGAGCCAATAGTAACCGAGAAGATGGTCGAACCGCCAGGTGCACCATCTTTCTGTTGTACCAATTGTAGATAAAAGACGTGAAAACCTTATCCATAACGGCCGTGATGATGACGGTAGCTTCCACATGCTCAGTGACGTTGTCCTAGATTGACGACGTAGCCAATGATGATGTAAAAAGTGCCTTCCATAATACCAGTAATCCTCTAGGATATCATTTGGATTTGCAGGTCCTTCCTTCTGACGTCTCTCGTGTGACAACACTTGATCTCATGTTTTCTTCACATGCTCTGAAAGATGCGGGTCACATTGCCTCTATCATCCTCTGAGCCAACCTCCAATCTACGCAAGGGACTTTTTTCCTTTTCGCTCTTCCTTTATAAACTTTCTCTGGTCTCCTCCTGTTTTCCAACTTCTTAGTCATAAGCATCCAACACCTTTGTGATGCATATAATCCTTTGAAAAATTCAGTCTTCATCTTAGTAAGGTTGGGATTTAGATCTTCTCCGCCTACTTGTTCCAAGCCTTCCCCTTTATCTGAAAACTAGGCCATAAGCTATAAATACTAGGGAAAAATGTCACCTGTGGAGGGATACCTTTAGCCATAAATTCTACCATGTCGAGGTTTAATCTCGACCCACCCATGTTTTCGGACAGACCAACCACTACTTTGGATGTTCGAAAAGTTGTGGAAATTATCCCTAATACCCAGGTCGGGCCCGTGGCGGGGAATTACAAAGGCCCAACGAATTTTGGATGAACTTTGGCCAAACAAGGCATCCCCTATTATTCCTGAGATGACCTCCGGGCCCACAAGGCCGAGGTTTTGAGGGATAGCGTCTTCGTAGGCCATTATAGCCCAGACCGAAACAGATACATGGTCTTCCGAAGACTTCCCTGCTAGAGCACAACCGCACGTATTTCACATTTCAACCTAACTTCCTAGCGACCGGCCATCGAACTCATGTACCGGCGCTAGAACATCACTTTTATGATAAAAAACCCTTTCGTTCAGACAAGCCTCGGAAAGGGTCAATCACGGGCAGTCAGGTAACTGTTTCAAAAATATTACCATCCATGTCCTCCAGGGAATTCCTAACTCTACTTGTGCTCACGGCGGAACCTTCTTCCATGATTCTACTGAATTATCTATTTTACTAACAAGTCTCAGTCGGAAGGGCCTACCTATTGCCAGCAAATCCTCTGGAATGCTTCTGTCGAAATCCCCATCGCCCTCACCGTCTCCCACCCACCGAGAAGCTTCTGGACCTTGACAGTTTTCCAAATGAACAAATGTCTACAACAACCACTGAGGGTTATATATATAAATCTTCTTTACTTAACCATCGGTCTTATCCGCCACTTGTCTGATGCTCTCGGCTGCTGATTTTTCACGTGTGATTTTCAGTTGTCGGATCTAGACCTTTATTTAATCTTCTGATGTGACTTTTTATGCTTTCCCTCTGTCAGATCCCAGGTAGGACCCACTCTATGTCATTCCACTGTTACCACGTTCCCATGGCGCATCATCGATGTTTTCCCAGAGTGGTGTCAGATACCACTTCCCTTCCCCGCGATCACCTATGGCATTGACACCTGTCCAACGGTTTTATCAATCGCGACCACCTTCTTAGGTATCTATCATGCCACTTCTCGACGAGACTAAGCTTGGACCATAGATCTTGTTCCGCTTTACACCTACGGTGGAGATGAGCAACATATTTAATGTTCAACCTTTCCCCAATGATGGGTCCCACTATCTGTTCTTTCGTGCATCTTCCTTCATCTCCGCACCATCGATCTGGGCTACCCACTTTCCGCAGCGTGGATCACTTTATGACTCTACCACCCCACTATCTCATGCCCTTGTGGTGGTTTTGTTTACCGGTCTTGTTCCTGCGACGAGCCCTCTAGCTACCATCTGTCCAGCGGTATCATCCGTTGCTACAACCCTTTTTGTTTATCCGTTGAAAATAAATGAGGTAAGTAATGTTTTACTTCGAAAATGTACTTGGTCTGTGGTCTGTAGCGGAACTTATTGACATATATTATGTTTTTCCCGCAAATATTATATATGCCTTAACATATTGTTTTATTGCATCATTTTTAGGTGGCTTTCATCAAAAGAAATCCATAAAGAAGATATAAGGAACTGGAAGAGAGAAATTCCCCGACTAATGTGTGAAATCCAACAGTATCTACCTCCATCATTTTTCAATGCACAAGAACACTACCTCATACACCAAGTTGAGGAGATTGAATTATGTGGACCAGTACACACAAGGTCAATGTGGATGGTGGAGAGGGATTTGAAGTCACTGAAGGATTTTGTTAGACAAAGAGCGTGTCCCGAGGGTTCTATGGTTGAAGGATATATGGGATATCAATGCATGGTGTACATTAGTGAATATCTACCTAAATTAGTAGAAAATATGAATGTGCCTCGCATTTTGCATCTCGAATCCATCAACAAATTTGAAGGGGAGGTCCTACTACGAAGAGGTACATTTAGGACTGTGAAAGGTAATTATTATTATACGTTGTTGAATTAATATGTTACACATTTATTCTTTCCAATTTTTTATTATCATACTGTTTTTAACTCTTTTTAATAATTATGCATTTTCAACTATATTAAACCGATGTTCCTTTAATGATGATCTAATTAAATATGAAATTGAATTGTTTTTTTATCCTATAGTTGGTCGAGTGTGGGATGCTTTACATTTATACATTGCAAACAACCTTGATTGGATGGAGCATTGGATAAAAGATTGTGAAAAATTCTTCGGTAGGTTATCATGGGAAGGGGTCAGTAACAAGATTAAAACAGCTCATTGTCTTCGACATCAGATTCCTGACCTTACGTCGCAAAGGGAAGTTGATTTATCCTATGGTGTAAAATATAAAAGGCAAGTAATTTTTTTACCCACATTTTTTCTAGTTACTTCGATCCATTTTTACAATTATTACATTTCGTTTGTTTAAGTTTTCAAATATATTTACTAACTCCTATATGATGTTTATTAATTCATAATGTATTTTTAACCTGTTGTCAATGTTGCAGCTCAAACATCACAAGGCTATGTTGTGTAATGGTCGTAAATTTCGTATCAAAAAGTTGGATGATAACAGGAAAACCTCAGATTGTGGGATAACTGCAGTCTTTAAGGTCACCAATGTTTCCTCCAGAAGTGATAGACATCCAGAAGAAATTGAGAATAGGTACTATGGGCATTTGAAGGACATTGTTGAGTGTGATTTTAATTCCTTTAAAATAGTTTTGTTTGAGGTGAAGTGGTACAGGCTATGGATGCATGAACGTGATCCTGAAAGAACTATTATTGAGCATGCTAATGGATTTACCATGGTTAATACAAGGGCATTTGAACCGGGTACAGATCCTTATGTTCTTCCAAGTCAATGTGAGCAAGTCTACTACTCTGAGGTACTAGGTAAAGCAAGTTGGTCATACATTGTCCGATACGATACAAGAGGAAGACCAGTAAAGTATAATCATGTACTAGATGATGAAGATAATCATGAAGAAGAAGAGGATGATGATGATTCAGATCAAGCTGCAGTCGATGTGTTAGATGAATAAGTTGAAGGCTGCAGTCCATGATATGTTATTATTGTATTATGGATCTACGCTTGTATTCTAGTGGCTATGATCTATCTTCAGTCATTATTTGGTACAGATCAACAATGTATGTCGGTGGCCGTATCCTAGGTCAGTACTGTCATGGATCTGCAATGTATTGGTTGGAAGCCATGCTATGAGTCATATATGTTTCAGAGTTGAAATTTTTTGTATTGCAATAATTCCATGTTACTTGTTGTCAGGTTTCCATCTGATGATTCTTTTCCTCAACCTTCATTTGTCAAAGTGTTTAAGCTATCCTTTCACTCTAGTTTCACACTTTGGGGGGGAATCCGTTACATGGAATTTTTGTCATAAACCTTGTACCTTGCCATAATCCATAAATTCCTATTGATAAAACTTGTGAGGAAGATGAGAACTTGAAATTTTTTCCCTTCAGAAAACTTGTTTTGAAACAGTGTCATAGGTTGTTGAAAGACAACCTGCAACACTTTTGCTTGTCGCAGGTTTCTCTCCAACAACATGTGAGAATTTCACATCTATCGTGTTATGGAATATGTGAAACCTCAATATGTCGCAATGTGCTAGTGAGAAGGGTGCAACACTACTTGTTAGAATGGAAAAAGAGAAGCTTCAAAGAGCTTCTATATAGAAGCCCTCCTGGATGGATATCCCCTCCTATTAGGGTGGATCTCAGTCGAATCCTAACTTGTTGGGATATTTCCCTCTCCTTCTCCTCTTATCTCTCATATTCCCCTTATCCTCTTTGTCCTATAAAAACAAGCTCAGGTCCATGGGTGAGGGGGAGGATCCTACTATAGCTAGATGTTGGAGTAATTGTGGTAGAGAGTCTAATCTTTGTTCATCATCCTCTTGGAGCAAGGTGATGGAATTAAGGAAAGGCATCATCGAGTGGAAGTTTGCAATGTCAACGTGCTTGGTTGTAACTTTTCTCTCTTTTATTCGATAATACAACTATCCTGAAGTGACATATGATGACATTCAATCCACCTTCGATGACCCACTCCCTAATGACCAACATATGGTGGCATCATAAAGATACTCTCTACCGTCCTTGATGCACTCATCCACCCCTTCCATGGATTATATTTTGAACACTTTTCCATCAGATGAGTCTATAATGGAAGTTACGATTCTAGAAAATTTTCCATGCGAAGATAACCACCATCGTTCATCTTTCCTCCTCGACCAGGATAAGGTAGAAAACAACATTAAATCCGTGGTTCCACCTGATGTAATAGACAATCCATAGTCTCCCATTTTTACTCAGGGCATAGTCGCTAAAGGGAATTTGGGAAAATTTACACCCAACATGTTAATCGATATATTGGTGAAACCCAGTGTCGTGGAAAATATCCACCTTGGCGAAACTTGTTCCTCGAAAGAGGTCAAAATATACAAGGCCTTGTTTCAGGAATTCCACGACGTATTTGCATGGAGCTATGAAGAAATGCCTAGGATTGATCTATCTATCATCGTTCATGAGATCAAAACCTACTTAGGAGCAAAACCTATCAGGTAGAAGATCCTCCCAGTACATCCCGCAATACTGCTACCATCTAGGTGTTAATTTTTGAGCATTAATTCAACATACTCTAGGATCTTTACTGAGAGAATAACATGTATAGCATATCAAGCATATCAATCACAACAAGAAATCATATGAGACAATAGACACACAGAGTTTCCTCGGGGAAAACCATAAAGGTGAAAAACCCTAATAACTTCCTCAGAGATAGATAGAGCAATGATACAAAACCCAAGCATAAGATATAGTCTCGTAGAAGCAGCTTCTCCTCCTCCACTAGTGCGCCACTCTCCAATGAGAGTACAAGTGAGAAAGTGAATGATCAAATAGAGTGCCTCCCGCACTCTATTTATACATCACTTGACTTTCCTAATAACCTTACTAGGTCGGCCTCAACTTAATCACATAATATAATGCTGACAGGTCCGACCCCCAATAGGGTGGTCTAATAACCCTTTGACCCACATGACTTATACAGGGCCGACCCCATCAAGGTGGTCTAATGACCCATCAAGTATAAGTTACAACACTTACAATATAAATGATGACACTTCCGTATAGAGGAATAATAACATCTCTATAGGAATACAATATACATATATGAAATACATTATGAAGTTACAAATACATCAACACTCCCTCTTAACTAGGAAAGTATTTCTCGACATAGATCTGCTAGCACAAGTCTTCTTCTTTGGATCATTTTCACTGGATCATCGCCATCAAATCATCATCATCGTTTTTGCTGCTGCTATCTCAATCAATATTTGATCTACTCGTCATAGGAAGTTCTACAGAGCTAGTCCTTTTTCATACTGGATATAGGCCCACCACCTGTAGGTCTTCATCATCACTGGCCATACTGTGGAATCCTCAGGACTTATTATGGGCACATAGCCCAACCTATCGGATCTCCCAGGTCTTACATGTGGTCATGGAACAACCTCGAAAGAGCATCTCAGGACTTATTACGAGCATAGATCCCAACTTATCGGATCTCCCAGGTCACATTACATGCCATAGGAAAAGCCCTCGAAAGAGCATCCTAGGACTTATTACGGGCACACAGCCCAACCTATCCGATCTCCTAGGTCTTACATGTCCTCCCAAGCACAACATATCCACAGCCACACAGTATCATCTTGATACTCATGATTGTACTGATCATAACATCGCTCACGAAGCACAACCCAGATGCACATCACACATCACTTACATTCATTGGCATGGGAAGACACACTTCAACCATCCGTGAAAAGATCAACACTTATATCTGCACCATGGGAAGACACACTTCAACCATGCGAGAATGGCATCACACTTATATCCATAGCCATGGGAAGACACACTTCAACCATGCTAGGAATGGCATAGCACTTATATCGCATCCATGGGAAGACACACTTCAACCATGCATGAATGGCATAACTCTTACATCAGCAAACATGGGAAGAGACACTTCAACCATGTCAGAATGGCCCCAACGCTTATATCGCAGCCATGGGAAGACACATTGCAACCATGCTCGAATGGCCCCAACACTTATATCACAGCCATGGGAAGACACACTTCAACCATGCTCGAATGGCCCCAACACTTATATCGCAGCCATGGGAAGACATACTTCAACCATGCTCGAATGGCCCATGTGCATTTGTGTCTTCAGAACTCATCACACATAATCCAACTGATTATGTAATGTATCCACCTGATACATATCATCACATATGATCATCCTGATCATCATCATAGCATCATCCTGATGCATATCATCTGGAGCAAAATCCCGAAGCTCGTCATCCATGATCATCCTGATCATACAATGCATCCACCTGAAGCATACATAGTATCTACCTAATATATATCATCATACATGATATACTTGATCATACAATGTATCCACCTGATACATAAATAAATACATGATCCACCTGATCATATAATGTATCGACCTGATACATATCAACATACATGATCCACCTAATCACACAATGTATCCACCTGATACATATACAAATACATCATCCAACTAATCATAACAAGCATCCAACATGATGCATATACATATGATCCAACTGATCATAACAAGCATCCAACATGATGCATATACAGAGCAGTAACTGGAGCATCGACCTAATGCTTATCATACAGCGCTTACATCCACAACCATGGGAAGGATCTTCCTCTCACCATGCTTGGAATGGCTCCTGCAAATGTGTCCATCACTTCTTCCTCGAAGTGTCTTTAATCTAAAGAACACCAAGCCTCTCTCTGAAATATTCAAACTTCACTTTGGCTAGTGGTTTCGTCAATACATCTGCAACCTGCTCATCCATCGCAACATATAGGAGATTCAGTGCTCCTCTCTACACCATATCCCTTATATAGTGATATTTGATCTCAATGTGCTTCGACCTATCGTGGAATACCGGGTTCTCAGACAGCTTCACACAACTCTGGTTGTTACAAAAAAATACCAATATCCTCCAACAGGAGATCAAATAGCTCAAACAGTAGCTTCCGGAGCCATACTGCCTCACAACTAGCCGAACAAGCTACAACATACTGTGCTTCGGCTGTACTCAATGCTACACAAGACTGCTTCCTACTAAACCAAGAGATCACACTTGATCCCATACTGAAGCAGCACCTAGAAGTGCTCTTCCTATCTACAGCACTACCTGCCCAGTTCAAATCAACATAACCCTATAGGTTAAACTTTTGATTCGCATCATACTTGAGCCCATAATCAATTGTACCCTTCAGGTACCTCAGAATATGCTTTACAGCAACCAGGTGAACACCTCTCGGATCCGTTAGGAACTGGCTCAATGTGTTCACTGCAAATCAAATATCGGGTCTCGTGTTCGTTAGGTACATCAAGGACCCAATCATTTGACGATACACCGTGACATCAACCAGATCAGATGAAGCATCACATAGAAGCTTTAGTTTCGATGCCATAGGTGTGGCCATGGCCTTGCAGTCCATCATCCCGAACCGCTTCAGGATCTCTACTGCATACTTCCCTTGTCCAAGGAAGATCCCATCTGAACTCTGCCACACCTCCATGCCTAGGAAATAATGCATTATCCCCAAGTCCTTCATCTCGAACTCGGCAACAAGATTCCTCTTCGTGTCAGCAATCAATCTATCCTCACCAAGTCCTAGGAGCTTGCTTCAAGCCATACAAGGCTTTCTTCAGTTTGCACACATGAGTCCCTCTTTCTGGGAGAAGCCACGAGCTACAAACCTTGTTTTGTATTTCTCCATGCTACCATCTATAGCATGCTTGATCTTATAGATCCACTTGGAAGTCACAACAAACTTCCCTTCAGGTCTTGGGACCACTTCCCAAACATCATTCTTCATGATCGACTGGTATTCCTCGATCATGGCATTCTTCCAGAATCCTGGGAACTTCAGATTCTTCAATATCTTCAATAGATAGCTTTGTTGTTGGAACAAATGTTGTAGTCCTTCTTTTGTAGGTGATGGTATATGATCTTTCCTACAAGACAAGTTAAATTGCATGATTAGAAAACATCTCATAGTTTTCAAAACAAATTCTTACACATAAAGAAATATGTCATACAGTCATGCATTTAATTTAGCCAATGCTTTAATACAACATTTATCCATATCCTGTAACTTTCTAGATTCCTTCCAATCTCTACCAAAACATTGTTAAGAGTGTGCACAACTCCCAACATGTCAGCAAATAGATTTCATTCTAGATAGGTAGCAATGGAATGTTGTACAGTGCCATAGGCCACTTACCCATTACATGCATATTAGTAGTATATTGTTCATTAATGCAATTATTCTAATATGCATAATACACAACCTAATTCTAGGAACATAAGTATATACATCTTTGTATAGTATTATTTAAACAATCAAATATACAAGAAATGACAATTCAAATACTTATCTTTGTTTGTTTGATGGGTGGACTCCCTCTCAATCTTTGTTTCCTTGTAGGAACTACTGGAGTGTGATCCCTCTTTATCTTTGATTCTTGAACTTATATCCATCCTCAATCACTATGCATGCTTACTAGTATCATCATTGTGTTATCCTTGAGATCTCATACATAATCATACATTTATTAGTATAATCTTAATACTATCAAAACACAATAATCTTAAGCATGTATAGTCATGATCATTTCAAACACAGATAGTAAGCATTAGTATTCAAGGTTTATATAGGACTTTTCTGTTTAGTCATATCATTAATCAAAGTAAGGAACATAACATGCATAAACCCTAGATTACTCAAACTTTTAACTTCATGAGTAATCATTATCAATCATACAAAAGTATAAGATCCTTTGATATAGGAAAAACATACTTGGTCATCATATTTGCTAGTTATGTCTAGCAATGTTTTCTTGTTCTCTTCAATGACCTACATAGCTCATAATTTAACCATTGTAGAACCAAATTATACATACCTCTATGTGATCCATGAATATGGATGAGTCTTTGTCTTCATGTCATCATGGTCTTGATCTAGAGCTTGATTTGAACCTTTCATGTTAGTGGATAACATTCTCCTCATACAACACCACAGTGCATTAGTACAAACATAATACAATCATAAGTGTCAGAGCCCTAATCAATAAACGTCTTCTATCATGCATTCATTCTTTTACTAGGGTGATAAGACAAGTCTAAAATTAAACAAGATTTTTACTAAACTCGATAACATGAGGACAATCATATTATAAACTTAATCATGAACATATTTCAAAACATACCTGTATGTCATACCTGTCAGATTGCTTGTAGTACTAGTTGTCGTTCTTCCTTTTGTTCGTAGGAATATCTAAGGAAAAGTGTCCTCTTCTTGGTATGTGCTGTGAGAGCTTGATCTTCATTCCCCATCTTCTCTTCTCAAGCTACAATCTGAGCTTCTTCCTGTGATCATTCTTCCCACAGCTTATTGAAAGAGATAAGTTTCTTCCTAGCACAAATTCCTTGGATGAAGGAATCCCATGACCTAGGAAGGCCATTAAGAGTGGTCATTACCACTTCTCCATTCTCTATAACTTCTCCCATAGCTTCAGGTTGTTCTTTTATCTGGGAGAACCTTGATAAATAAGACTACATAGTCTCTGCATTCTAGAACTTGATATTCTTCAATTGATTCCTCAAGGTCATCTTCCGATTTATATTCTTCCCTTCAAATAGCTTGGTCAAGGAATCAAACATCTCCTTAGGTGTCTTCAGAGATGACACATGTGGCATGAGATGGTTTTTCATAGAATCAACAATGATCCTTTTAGCCTTGACTAAGTTCCTCTTATGTAAGGCCTTAGTCTCTTCTCCCTCTGGGACAGGAACCCCTTCACTTATGTAGGTGTCCAACTCACTCTCTTCTAGAATTAACCCAATCCTATACTTCCATGCTCGGAAGTTATCAGCCCCTTCAAACTTATCCTCAAGCTTGGTGTGGTGAGAACTTCAAATGAAATAGAAAATATTTAGGTCTTACCACTTGATTTGCAGAAATCTGGATCTGGAGCTGGATTAGGGTTTGTCAGAGAAACCCTAAAAATTCAAACTTTGAATTTCAAACTTCTGAAAAGATAGAAAGATGTGCCTTGACGAGCTGATCAAGCTGCTATACTCAGAATTTGAAAGCTACAAAGTTTCACCCCTCAAATTTGCTTTTCAAACTTTCAGATTCACTAGGGAGGACCCTGAATTAGGGTTTGATTTTCCCGGAGCTTCATCCATCCAAAAAGTTCGATCTTGATCTCTAAACTTTGATTTTTTAGAGGAGCTTCCAGCCATGGTCTCAGATTTTAGAAATTCCAACTTTTGCAGAAGCCCTAATTTTCCTCTTCACTAAATAGGACCCCAATAGGACCCCAAACTAAGGTTGATTTTCCCGGAGCTTCACCCAACCAAAAAGTTCGATCCAAATCTCTAAACATCGATTTTTCAGAGGAGCTTCCATCCATGGTCTCAGATTTCAGAAATTCCAACTTTTGCAGAAGTCCTAATTTTCGGCTTCACTAGACAGGACCCCAAACTAGGGTTTGATTTTCCCGGAGCTTCACCCAACCAAAAAGTTCGATCCAAATCTCTAAACTTCAACATTTCCAAGGTGCTTCCAGCCATGGTCTCAGATTTCATAAATTCCTATTTTTGTGGAAACCCTAATTTTTAGGGCCAAACATGAAAGTGCCCAGAATTGAATTCTGATTGGACAAAAAGATGTGCCTTACTGAGGAGAGTCAATCTACCCTACTACCATTCCAAAATATGTGGAGAGAAACCCAAAAATAAGAAGCCCTATCTTCTGCAACTGCATAGTGTCTTCTTCTTAGGTTAGCTCTAATACCATGTTAATTTTTTAGCATTAATTCAACATACTCTAGGATCTTTATTGAGAGAATAACATGGACATCATATCAAGCATATCAATCACAACAAGCAATCACATGAGACAATAGACACACAGAGTTTCCTTGGGGAAAACCATAAAGGTGAAAAACCCTAATAACTTCCTCAGAGATAGATAGAGCAATGATACAAAACCCAAGCATAAGAGATAGTCTCATAGCAGCAGCTTCTCCTCCTCCACTAGTGTGCCACTCTCCAATGAGAGTATGAGTGAGAAAGTGAATGATCAAATAGAGTGCCTCCCGCACTCTATTTATACATCACTGGACTTGCCTAATAACCTTACTAGGTCAGCCTCAACTTAATCACATAATATAATGCTATCAGGGCCGATCCCCAATAAGGTGGTCTAATAACCCTTTGACCCACATGACTTATACAGGGTCGACCCCATCAAGGTGGTCTAATGACCCATCAAGTATAAGTTACGACACTTACAATATAAATGACAACACTTCCGTATAGAGGAATAATAACATCTCTATAGGAATACAATATACATATATGAAATACATTCTGAAGTTACAAATACATCAACACCAGGAAGAAGTTGAAAAATTATGAAGGCTAGATTCATTTATCCCATGCCCTTAACTGAATGGGTCTCTAATATTGTCCCAGTATTGAAGAAACATTGTACTATTAGAGTATGTGTTGATTATAGGGACTTGAATAAGGCTTGTCCAAATGACAATTAACCTACCCCCTTCATCGACCAGATCATTGATAACTGCATTGGAAGCGTCATATTTTCTTTCATGGATGGATTTTCCAGCTATAATCAGATCGAGATCCTCCCATCCAATTAGCACAAGACGGCTTTCATTTTTCCATGGGGAACATTTTCTTATCGAAAGTTACCCTTTGGCCTTAATAATGATGGGGCTATCTTCAAATGGGCTATGGCCTACGCCTTTCACGATATCAAGCATATTGTGGACTAATATGGCTAATAGGCCATTGGTGAACATTATTGTCATGTCTCCTATAGGCCCATACTTCTTGAGGGAAACAAATGCTTCAGGTGAGGATAAGAATGTTGAATGGATTGTTGAAAAAAATTCAGAATCAATCCAGTATGTGGGGCCTTTAAATATTGTGCAAGTTATCACAGATAATGCACCTTCATGCAAAGCAGCTAGGGCAATTATTGAGGGAAGTATGGCCATATTTTTTGGACAATTTGTATGTTCCATAGTTTAAATATTTCTTTTAAATCCATTATTACTGAAGTTGAATGGATGAAAAAACTACGTGAAGAAGAAAGATAGATTCATATTTTTATCACTAACCACCAACATGCACAAGCTAGGTACATGGAATTTTCTAGACTCTGACTTTTTAAGGTTGCATAAACCATATTTGCATCACATTATATCATGATCAAGTGGTTAGTAGAAATGAGGGACACTTTTTCCTATATGGTTGTTAGTACATGGTGGCAGACATGGAAACAAAGCAATAATGAAAAAGAAATGCGGGTTAGAGGTATGATTCTTGATGAGGCTTGGTGGGTTCAAGCTGAGCTTTTTGTTTACATAATGGATCCACTTGTTGATTTGATAGGACTTTGTGATACAAATGTTCCTATGTTGGGTGACATCTATGAGGGAACTGACTGTATGTTTGATAGAATTAAACAACTTCTTGAACAAAATGACCCTCTTTTGTTTAGTGCCATAAAGGAAATCATCATTAGTAGATGGAAAAAATACAATACCAATCTACATGCTTTAGCCTATGCCTTAAATCCAAAGTACTATGATGACGCCTAATTGCCTAAATTTGGGGGTAGGAGGAAGGACCCACACAAAGACAAAGAGGTGGCCAATAGTTTTACAACATCTATTTCAAATATTTACTATGATTAGATGGATCTTGCAGAGCTAAAGAACCAGTTTACTTCATTCATCATAGGGAGTGGTGCATTTGGAAATGTAAATGCACTAGCTGATAGAGGAAATATGACACCTATTGCATGGTGGGGATATTATGGTGCCCAATACCTAGAGTTACAAACCCTTGCATCTATATTTATTTCATAGGTTTGTAGTTCTTCATCAGTAGAGAGAAACTGGAGCACTTATGGGTTCATCCATTCGGTCAAGAGAATCATGCTTCAATAAACAAAGACAAAAGATCTTGTGTACATTCACTCAAATATTCACCTCATCTCTTGATCGATGCCAAATTATAGCGATGGTCCTTGGAAGCTATGAGATATGAATCCCAAGGATGTATATTTAGATACCCCTAGCTGCTTGATGGCCAACCTCTCTTTAGATGATTCTACAGATCCTTTTGTTGTCGGGGATTTAGATGAGGCATCCATGCCTCGGACTAGATTATCATTTAAATAAACAAATTCGCCTCTACAGGATTTGAATTTCCTTGACAACCAGAACTGGGAAATAAGGGTATACAAAATCCTAAATCTTTTACATCATAGCGAAGAGCCTCTCCAGAAGTATATGAGATCTCTGTACAAAAGAAAAATGCCCAGCAAAAACAAAACACCCAAAAACCTTTGTTACTCTGCATAGGTGTAAAACCTAGACTCTAGCTTCCTTTTAAACTAAATACATTAGGAAAATTCTCCCACCAGCAAGAAAGAGATTCTGAAGGAACACGAGCTTACAATAAGGTAGATTAACACCCAGGACATGCAAATCCCAGTGCTCGATCCCCTGCACATACAACAAACAACCAAATCGAATTCCTTAAGTCACTAGTAAAAGTTAAATATAATAAACACCCAATACAACAGAGATAGTAATATGTTAGTAAATTTATTACCTAATCATTGTAGTTTAAACCATGGTGCCTCCAACAGGAAAATACAACCATTCCTCAAACCTAGCGATTGCAGCTGGAAGTAATACTCATTTCCCTTCCAATCTCACCAAGTTTTACACAGTGATACTCTGAACCAACAAAAGTAAATTTCACCCAAACCAACAAGCAATTGTTCATACCCATACCTGAGTTCTGTCAAGGAAGCATAGAGGAGAATCCCAAGGATTCCCACTCCTCCAAACCCTCGGCAACACATATGAACTAACATCACAAGTGAGACACTACACTGAAACGACCAAGAAGGCACTTAGCCTATGTGGAGCTAAGAGAAACGTTCCCAACACATGGCAGAATTAAATGCCTTACCAAAATTCCAGTGCTCCTTTAGAGACTAGATCTTTGTTTGGAAGGAGTTAAGGTGTAGTCATTTAGCATAAGATAAAGTTCAAAACTTTAGTGTATAAGTATAGTTCGAGCCACCATAGTTTTTGTAGAATTTCTTCCTTGAAAATTATCACATAGGGTTCATTCTTATACTATTTAGTACCTAGGATTTAACATATCAAAGAGGGTTCATCACATAGAATATCACCATGATAGTCACCAACTCTCTTAGGATTTTTTACAAATTTAGGAACAACTCTAGCTTTATCCTTGGAGCTAGCACTCTTTGGAATGAGCTAAGTCTTTAGAACCTGTAAGAGTTAGACAATTCAATGCATTAGCTTCCATAGCTAAGTAAACTCATCTCCTTCAAAGTTCTCTTTCCCACTAGAAAAAAGAATAGAATTAAAAGAGATGCTCGCAATATCCAAAACAAACTTCAAAAAAATCAATCATGAAATCAACAGCTACTGGATTAGAAAGAATTATTATAACTAACTGACAAAGAAAACATCCAGAATACATATTCTAAACCACTGATTTTCACTAACTCACTTCTTAGTGCTGAAGTTAATTTAAAAAGAACCATTTTGACCGATTCCAAACATCTAGATACCCATACAAAAAAGATATTGAAAGTGTATTTTTAGGGACATTACAAGTGGTATAAGAGCCAGGTTCAAACAATCGAGACCTTTTGAGCTTACTACTTGAAGGAAATCCGCTGCATAAAATATTTAAGAATTTTACTTATGATTTTTAAAGCTAAGAAGATCTTGTTTACTACACATTGCCTGAATCCAGAAACTATAAGAGAACATAATCATGGACACAATGAGAAAATGCTTTAAATAAAAGCCCTATGTTCTATGATTAAAGTGAGTTCCAAGTAAATGATAAGATTTAATTTTTTAGTAGGATAACTGTGAATCCAAGTACAGATTGATATGTTTACCTCTTGTATGACCGTGAAGTCATGAGGTATGCATGCATAAAAGTAGTAGTTATCTTCTATATAGAAATTTAGAGACAAACATCAAGGAACAATAAGCGTGAGTACCGAAAAAATATGTAAAAATGATAGAGTGAATCTACAAAAATAGTATGGTATAAGTGACTATACTTAAGAAGCATGACGTAAGTCAATTATAAGGAATATTTTAAACCTAGAATAAAAGTCATGATTAATAATGGCATGAAAAGGGTTCCAAAACTTAGCAATACTAGTTAGATGCATCGTAGGTGCATTGGTCATTAGTATTTGAAAGAATGCTTGAGATTATTATCACATGTGTTGCGTCATAAATTGTGAGTGCTAAAGAATCATAAATGAGCTTCGAGACTCGAATATGTGATAAACAAGTGGTCGGAAATGTCTGCATAGGAAAAGTATGCAATCTTTTGGTAAAGATAGAAATATTTACTTTCTTGTATGAGTAGAAAGTTAGAGCATTCAATTATCATATGTTATAGAGGGTTATAGGCAAATAAACATTTAAGGATGTTTGATTGCATGAAAAGCAACGTGATGGAGTATGAATAAAAATACTATAAACAAACATGATTACTTGAGAGGTTTATAAACCATGAAAATATATGTTCACGCTATTTGTAACTTGTAAAATTATGCTATAAGGTTAAGTATATAGTGAACTCCATGAAAAGATGTTATTGAAAAACTTTGTGTTTAAATATGTCTGTACAAAGGACATAAAGGCAGTAGTAGTACTAAAATGTATAATATGCATATTTATAAGAAAATAAGGATAAAAAAAAAATTTATGATAGTTCAAAGTTTATCAAAGATACATGCAAACCTAGTTTTTCCTAGGCTTGCCAAAAAATAAGTAATGCATTAGAATTATGCATGAGAATATTTGGTTGCAACGAGATTTTTATATACAATCAAGATAGAAACTTGATATATTTTATGTTTTCTTTATGATGAACATAATATTATGATATAAATAACTCCTGGAAAGAGATTGTAAGTTAAGCATGTAGGTGCATGCGGGTACAAGAGACTTCACCAAGCATTGTGAATGGAAAGTAATACATGAGGTATTTTCTAAAATAAATTGTATGACTGTTTGAAACAGGTAGCATGATGTTTATTTACAGTTAGACTAATGATAGTCAACTGTATGAATAATTTAATATATTTATAAGAAGTTGAATAGGAAACAAGATGATAAATTTGAAACCCTATTATGAGAAATGTTAATGGCATATGTATAGCAATTGACTTAAGAAATTAAGGATTGTTGAAATGATTGATACATGTTTTTTTTCTACAAGATACTAGAAGTGTCATGTTTTGTTTAAAATGATGTTTAGCATATTTAAAATGATCTGATGTTGAGTCGAGAGGAATATGGAGAATCATGGTTATTTACCTTTTAAAAACCGTGGGGACGCCCAAGTTGTATACACATCCTAAAGAGCACGGGTAGGAGATGCACCTAAAAGTATATAATAAAGTGAAAGGGTATCGTCCTCGTGTTGGATGGGCATGTTGCAACCACGAGTTATGTGGTGGCCTAGGGAACCTCGGAGCACACATAAACAGTCTTGGACTGCACCATAGTATGAGACCACAATCCTTGTAAATTTATTTGTGTATGACCGCTGGAATAGGCCCGAGATGAATTACCATGGGCACATCTTATGCTCACGCGTTGAACTACCTATATATGTATATTTTAGTACTATTACAAATATGAGTTTTCAAATTCTGATTATGTTCATGTTATGCTTACATTGTGTGTTCAATTTATTTTACAAGATCTACAAAAGGGATAATAAACAGACCTTGTAACTACTCTACATTAGTAATAAAGATAGAAAACATATTTTGTGTTGAGTGAATACACGAGGGCTCACCTAGATTGATAAATATTCGTTGGTGTTGAGCAGTAAAAAGCTCTGGAGACTTGTTGAGTGAGTGTTGAGTAGTAAAATCTATGGAGCACTTAGACTCATTGCGATTAACTGATGTTGAGATAGAATCTCTGGAGCATCAGTAATCTCTTAAATACTATTAAACTAGATTGACAAATCTTATGTAATGTTATGCTCGGGAACACCTAGATTGACAACCCTAGAACTAAAAAACATTTTATTTTGAGAAAAACACTGATCTAATTTTATTATAAAGTTTTTATGACCAAGGTGGTAAAGGATGATTGTAATTAACTATTTTTATTTTAACAAATTGAAAAGTGGAGACACTCATCCATAGGGTACTGTTGAAGAGTGTTCACTCACCCACTAGGGAGAATGAAACTGTTTAGGAGGCAAGGAGACAAGTGGCAGCATCTGGAATCACTTACTAGCTGTTGCAGGAGGCAACTACCCTATATTTATGGTCATAACTCTCCAAGGGTCGAGGAGCTAAGAAAGTGGCTCAATAAATGATATAACTGACCAAAGACCTAGGAAAGCTATGAAAGCCATCGAATTGAGCAGGAGGCTCACGATTACTCTTTCCCTTGGACTGGTTGGAAAACTATGACAGTTTAAGCACACAAGGAAATTCAATGAGGGGTAGCTAACTAATGATTTCCAGAGTGGTTATGTCCATCAGTTGAGTACAAAGTAAGGAAGGATGGCAGGTCTGAAGGACTGTTGAGTCTTTGCAAAGGAAGGTCTCCTACTCCTATTCAGTGTCTTAATCCTGGTGGTTCAGTGAATGGGCTCATGGGTCCCAAGCATTCCGCTGAGTGCTTAAGGAATTAGGTTGGGAGGAACGGTCTCCTGTGGATATTTTCCCAACTTTTTTGTTCAGGTTTCTTCTATTTCTCACTCTAATTGTTATTATTTTTGATGAAATGGTTTATAATTACAATGATCTTTGAATTAGGATTGACTGGTTAAAAATGAAAATAATTACCTCTGTATTTTTCCTTCCACCTGAAGGTGGTGTACTCTAGTACAGGGCAGAATTTAAGAATATATGTAATTATAGATGCATAGATAAGAATTGGTATTATTTCATTTTCAGGATTTATATCAAATATTCTTTCCAAAACAGCTGATCCCTTGAGATCTATTAAATATCGATGAAATGAAATATTTAGTTCAGGATTTAAAAACCAGTTATATTTCAGTTTTCCATTTCCCTAACCCCTATGTTAACCATTCAGAGAACCTTTCCGTGTCCTAGGGAAGGTTGGATTTTCTTGCATTCTTAACCTTTAAAGGACAAACAAAATTATGTTTAGGTATTTCCAAAATACGGAGGCTTTAAACACAACCAATTTCTTTTAAAAAGAACAAGTATTTTCAGATAACAACAAACAAGCAGAGCCATCACATACAACTCATGACAGGTAAGCATACACACTGTTGTAGACATTAGTTCAACATTTAAACTTTGTTAGGTCCATTCAGGCAGATGCCCTCACATCCAAACATAAAACCAAGATTATGGCATTTTTAAAACCCTAGAAAATCAAAAGTTTTACAACCTAAGCTAGAAGGAAGGACTGTCGAATAACCTTTTCCATAAACAAGTTTACAATCACAATTTGTAGAAAAGGAGTTTCGAACAAAGATAGCTAAACATCGAAATAAACTAGCTTCTATCATTTTAGAGTAATGCTATACATCTCAGGCTCAGGATCGAGTCCCCACACGTTCCCATCAAATAAGCTACATCCAAATGATGATTTCTCTACTAAAGAGCATAACCTTTCGAAATCAGAAGTTCTGACTTCTTAAGCCTCCTCTACCAAATCTTATGACAACACTAAGCAACTGCACATTTCATCCATATAACCTTTTTAACATAGTCCATATTATACAGTTTATCATCATATAGGAAACTAGAAGTTTTCAACTACCATGAACGAAAGCCGAGCAATCGAAACTCTTCCAAGGCCAAAATAATGGCATTTAAATGTCCATCTTAAACAATCCAAGAATGATACAAGTTTATTTCACAATGAAACCAATCATTTAAGGACTAAGACTAAACCGCACTAATCAACTGAGTTCGTATGAACAACCCCAACCAAAATGTATGTTAAAACATTTACAAAGACGTGAACCCCAACATAACTACCAAAGGATGTGATAGGTCTATACATCTAACTCACCCCAGAATTGTCAAAGTAAGGACTGTCACCCTTAAAAACCATGTTACCGGGTTGCAAACACTGAGATCTCTCATGGAGGATCGAGGGATTACCAGGGTTGAGTTCCCTTCTTCTTTTCATCCAATCCTCTCCTCCTTCCTTAATACCTGGAGCTTGCTGCCACAAGAAAACCAAGAACCGGTCAGTAACTAGTTTTAGTTGCGTGCAAACAACAACAACAACAAAAGCGAAGAGTTGACAGGTTATGAATACATTACCTGGTAGGAGTTTCCAAAGCTTTCACGAACATGCCGAGGCCAAAGCTAAAGGTTGAAGCCAAGGCCAAGGTCCTAGCCCACTAAGAACCAGAGCGTCGGAGGAGACATACCTCAACTTTCCAAATATGAAAATTGACAAGAAACACATAAATAAGGGAGTTAGGGTTCAAAGGAGCCATGTGGCTGAGAACATTGATGTGATTCAGACAGTCCAGACAATTGTAGTTAAGACCTCGAGATTCTACTCACACCCACAACCAATTCGAAACCATGCGAAGATCACCACAATTAAATTTTTCAGTCATCATAAATGCCAAGACCCGTGCATTGAATTGAAAAGACTTTGTCCATCATTCCCCCCTCGTAAGCATTGTGGGTCTTGCAAACCCTAGCTAGAGCCCAATACATGGATTTAGCTTAATACCTTATCCCGCTGCAAAAAAAATCATTTGAGTGTTTAGGTGTGTGGACCTTAGGATAGGAGTCTTAGCAATGCTATTATAGTTTTGCCCATCGACATTCACTTTCTATGATAATGAACTCATAAAAATATTAATAAGTGTATTGACCCTTGTGATATTTTCGTCATGCATGTAGTATCAAATTCATGTTTCAAGGGCACTTAATATATCTCTTAGAACCTTTAGAATTTCAAACAGGGTTAGTACCTTTAGGGTACCTAGACTGAGACTTGACAATCACAACATCTTCTAAGCCTGCATAAACTAAACTGAAGATCGATAAGAAATCATACCATAAATGTATCAATCCCTTACTCCGTCGACGGATCTGTTCAAAGTATCAAGTGCAGCATTATCTTTGCAAGCTAAGTAAGCCCCGGGATCTCTTCTCAAAGAACCCCTATATCGAAAGAAACATAAGCACGATAGTTGACATCAAAACACTTGAACATGCGTAATTAGGACATTTAAGATATAATTTACTTTTCAGTCGTGCATCCCAATTTTTTTTTTTTTAAATTTTAATTCTTTTTTTTCGGAGATATTACAAGTGGTATCAGAGCCAGGTTTCAAACTCTAGGCCTGAAAGAAGGCTCAATTCACTCATCCAACTCAGAAACAGAAAAATAGAATTATAACTTGTGTTGAATTGTTTGTTACAGCATATCATAATTTTTTATTCTTAATAGGAAATGGAAGGGGCAGAAGGATCTACTGAGACTAGGCCACATCGTGGTCATGGACCTGGATTTATAAATGATTATAACATCTAGGCAGAATTAGAAAACGCTAATCCAATTGAATTATTAAAATCTGTGAGAGAATTGAGAACAGAACTATAGTTAGGAAAGGCAGAAAATGAAAGAATATTAAGAGCACAAGAGGAACTAAACCACAAACTATTAAGCAAGATTAGTAACGAAGAACAAAAACAAAGAAGAAAACTTAAAACTGAAACGGAAGATAAAATATCTACACATAAGAACAGGGAAGGAGAAAATATAATTTTAAGCCACAAAGCAAAAAATATAAAAGCTCTAGCGATAGTAGTGATAATGATTACCAACATAAAAAGAAAATAAATAAACCTTATGAAGAAATATTTGGATAATTTAAAAAGATAAAACCTCCAACATTTGATGGAGAAGTTGAGAAGGGTGAAGAAGCCGAAGCATGGCTATCTGGAATGAAGAAGTACTTCCAGATTTACAATTATTCTGATAAACTAAAAGCTAAAATGGCTATCTATAACTTGATTGGAAAAGCAGACATATGGTGGCAGGATGTTAAAAGAGTAAAAAGTATCAAAGAGAAGAATGTAACCTGGAATACCTTTAAAAGATATTTCAAAAAGAAGTTTCTATCTGAACAATATTTTGAAGAAAAGTCTAAAGAATGTTATGACTTAAAATTGGGCTCAATGAGCATGAAGGAACTGAGTAGTAAATTTCTAAGTCTGTTAAGGTATGTGCCGTATATAGTTGAGGAGAAGCCTAAAATACATAGGTTTCTAACGTGTTTGCCATACCATATTAAGGACCGAATTGAATACAATAATCCTAAAACTCTCGAGGAATCAATGAGAAAAGCTAACTTTTGTTATGAATAAGAGAAGAGGAAGGATAAAATATCGAATTGGAAAGATAAAAAGACAAACTATTATGAACAACGAAGAAGGAATTTTAATAATAACCGTAAGTTTGGTAATTCATGGAATTTTTCTAAGCCAAATTTTAAAGGAAATGCATGACATAAATTTTCAACAGTAAGGCCTTTTGCACAGCCAAATTTATCTAATACAAGGTCTAATGTTCAGTCAAATGCACCATCAATAAAGAACAAAGAAGTTACTAATGTACCGATAAAATCTGCTAAACAAAAAGCACCAGTAAAGTGTTGGGAATGCCAAGGACCACATTATGCAAACAACTGTCCCAACAGAAGGAGAAACCTCAGCAATGTGCATGCAGTACAAGTGGAACCAACCATTGGAGATTTGGAAAATGAAGTGCACAGGATCAATGCAGCATTGGATAACCGACAGGAAGATCATCAAACATCTATGGTCGAAGTAGAAGGTATGATCTCAGATAAACCTATCTCTATTCTAATTGATCCGAGTGCCGGTTTAAGTTATGTTTCGCCTACCATAGTAGAAAAATGTAAATTGTATGTTGAGAAATTTGAAAATCCTTGGTTAGTTCAGTTAGATACCGAAACAAAAACAAGGGTGAATAATTTTGTAAATGAATGTGAGCTATTGATGAATCAATCTAAGACTCAGGTAAAATTAAATGTATTACCTTTAGGGTCCTATGATGTTCTGATTGGTATGGATTGTCTAGAAAGACATAAAGTAGTATTGAATTGCTTTGAAAAGACTTTTACATATATAAATGTTGAAGGACAAATTGTTTCAATAAAAGGTATACCGAGAAAGGTTTTTTGTTAGGAAGATTTCTGCATTACAATTAAAAAGAGCAGCACGAAAAGGATGCAAGATGTTTGCTGTAAATGTAATCAATGAAGAATGAACAACTAAGGAAGATAAAATCAGACTTGAAGATATACCGGTCCTAAAGGACTTTTCAGATGTATTCCCGAAAGAAATTCCAGGATTACCTCCGAAAAGAGACTTGGACTTCACCATTAAAGCTCATCTCATATCAACATTACAAGCTCATCATATTTATATACTTATCCTCATTTGTAGACTTTTGTATTTTACCAGCATAGATCCAAATCCTAGGCTCTATCAAGCACTGAGAGGGATCAAATCTCCCTTATATTTACTTTTTACTTTGTATTATTCTTTTTTGTTTATGGCCGACATAATATTTATTACTTTTTGCTTTGTATTATTATTTTTGGTTTACTTTGTATTATTTTGTTACTCCACAAACACTCAACAAACGTTACAAGATCTCCCTCATATTTACTTTTTACTTTGTATTATTCTTTTTTGTTTACTTTGTATTATTTTGTTACTCCACAAACACTCGACAAAAGTTACAAGATCTCTCTCATATTTAATTTTTACTTTGTATGATTCTTTTTATTACTTTTTACTTCGTATTATTCTTTTTTGTTTACTTTGTATTATTTTGTTACTCGACAAACACTCGACACATGTTACAAGATCTCCCTCATACTGGGTTGTAGAGTGCCTCTCAGCGCAATGATGGGATAAGACCTATGGGATTATGAAATTTTTTAATGATGCCTTGAGGTAAGGTCAATGTTAATAATTCGATCATAAGTGACTAAAATGATCCCCAAAGGATAGTCTTTGGTTTTGGCTACATTTATTAATTATTTCTCATCATTACAATGATAACCATGATTTTTAATTAAATCAATACTATCTTGCATTATGAAATCTTGGTATAATGATATATAGTCATGGAACATTACGTGGTGGTAACCGATAACTTATACTTTGAAGATTTGAAACTTTGGTTATACCTTGGCATCGCGTTGATATGAGAATGTGTCGGTTAACATTGAAAATATCATGGGGATTAAAGGTTTGATATCTGCCTAACCAAATTGTTCTGCCATCTGTTGATTCACACGAGGCAAATATCATGTCCAACTATCACCCGCTTGTCATTTTTCTAAGAGGCATTATTGCACTGTAAGCCTTTTGTGAGTTCTGATAACCCTTACCAATTCAAAGACATCATGATCCTGCATTCCATGACTGCGCATGAGTGTTTACGGTACCGTGGTGAAATGAAGTCGGTTGGGGTTTTTATAAACCTGCACGGGCCAAAGATGGACTTGTTTCGTTTCTCAGTTAAGGTTTTGAAGATCTCTAAGGTTTGTGTAATTGTTACTATGGCTCCCGTCTCTAGATTTGATCTCATTGGTGATGAATACTTAGACACTACTCCAAAATGTCATAAATTGGTGGAACATGAAGGATGGTTAGGGTTTTTGTAGAGGTTCTCTGGTTTTAATTTAATGGTTTCTAGGGCATTCGCAAGTTCATTCGATGGTGTGAAAGCACAGGTAGGGGATATTGTGTTGGAGTTGTCAGAGGAATTCAACTCTCAGGCTATAGGTTTGCCAATGGTAGGAGAACGTTGGTATAAGGGTAAGCATTTGAAGAGTGATGACTTGAAGGAGTTTTTGACTCCAGCTAACCGGTGAATTGAATATAATTCTGGTTTCCCGTCTCGGCTACTGAAGAAGAAGTGGCGTGCTATGCTTGGGCTTGTTATCAGGTATGTCACCTGTGAAGGTCGACTTTCTCAAACACAGTTTTATCATCTTCGGCTATTAATGGTTTTTAAAGAGCATCTCCTGAATATGCTGTATTACTTCCTCAATATCTTGCAGAAGATGGCCTGCACTTATCAGGGTAATGTGGGAGATAAGGAACATAGTTTGTTTCATCATGGGATTATTAAGATACTTGTTTCTTACCGATTGGGAGAGCTGGGAGATTATTGGGAATGGTTTCTCGCCCGTAATGATTTTGGGGAAAATGATGAGTGGCCCCAACGGAGGTCCAAAACTCGGCGAAGACATAACAAGATAGAAGTAGATGAGCCTGAGTTAGAAGAACTTGGTCCTCAAAATGATCCAGACAATGAGATACTTGAGCCGGTCAAATCCCAAGTGATGGTGGCCCTAAGGTCGAGTCTGAGATAAACCCTGAGATACCCCATGATGACCCTCGGCCTCAAACAATTCATCCCGTGGTTATCCCACCCTATCCAAATGACGGCCTTCTACATCCACAGATAAACGTCAATCATAAACTAACCGAAGAAGAAATTAGTAGGGTGTTGAGTGATCAGGAAATTCACCAAACCACTCATAGCATGGCTACCGCGCTCCTTGCGAGTAGTTATTTAGTTGCAGGGGATGCCCCTGTGGTTGAACTAAGTGATTCTGTCGAGTCTCGGCCAAATCAAACCCCAATTGGTCCTACGATCCTAGATCTCAAGTATGTATCGGCTTCTGAACATGAAGGCATGAGTGTTCAACGATCAAACCCAATGCCCAACATAGAGCAAGAAGTCAATTAGGAGCTATGTACAGGGATGGGAGATGTTGAAGGTCCAAACATAGAACCAGCACAACAACCCGTTCAAATACCCTTTGCTCAAGTCATATCGTCTTTGGAAACCAATCTGAAAGAAGCTCAAGTTGTTAATGCATTCGCCATGGAAGAAATTGCTAGCTTGAAAGCTGACTTGGCTACCTGGGTCGATAAATGGAATCTCTTAAAAGAAAAGAAGCTCAAGTATAAAGCTTATGGTAAGAACCTTTTGTCAAAGAATAAAAAATTAACCAAAGAAAACAGAATTTCAAAGATGAGGGCTGTGAGTTTTAAGGCCAAATTGAATGAAGCTAGGAGAGTTGTTCCGGTTCAAGTCTCTATTGAATCATCTCCAAAATATTGATGCTTTTAAAGATAGGATTCATTTTGGTTTTGTGGTTTTGCTTGAATGTACAGGTGATACGAAAATCAGTTACTACAGGTTAGCAAACACATTCATATTTTACCTTCATACAAAGTTGTTTTATAAGGATACCTGCAGAATTAAAATTCTACAGACATCCTATTTGTTATACATTTTTATTTATCATTCGTTTGTATTTTTTCATGATTTTCTAACTGATGTTGTTTGTAAATTCCAGGTGTCGTGGAATATATGAGCTGGAGATTGATCCTGTTGTTGCATTTTTGGAATTCGTTTCGCTAAAGTTTACCTGTCCTAGATGCTATGAATGTGCAACCGATTTCCTTTACATTGCTGGCATCGCATTTCGACTTTTGTACATCGACAGTTGATGATATGATCAATGCAAGGATATCTCATGCCTAGAAATAATGATGTTGTATTTTATCCAGTGAGTTGGTGGTCACCTTTTACATTATTCCATCCCAGGTGTCACTAAATGGCATGCTCAAAATTATGATAGGAACAATATTGAGAGGTATATTTGTTATTGTATATTCGGATAGGGATCCACATGGTTCCATGAAGATAGGACTATTAGGAAGTTAGGATTTTGATGTTTTTTAATATAAACAATTTCAAAACTTGGAACAAGGGTTCGATTTCTAATACGATGGAGAGTCGACATTATACAACATTACTCTATTTTGTTTACATAGATTTTCTCTGAACTTCTTCCGAGGATTATCAAGTGTGCTAGGATACTAAAACCCTAGCTAAGTTTTAGATATCTGTACTGTGTGGTTTATCTCTCTTATGTTATCTTGATCTTCATATATAAATATCTTCATATTATATATGGAATGCTTTACAGGAAATTCGAATGTTTATACTCATCTGAAAAATAATTGGTTTGTCCTCATATTGATGTTAAAGAACTTTTTCATGATGTCAATGGTTTATGAATCAACTTTTGTAAATATCCGACTTGTAGTTTGACCTTGTTTCAATTGCAAATTAGTTTTGATTATACTTTCATGTTTAAGAACAATATATCTTGTTAGTTAATTTTGACTCTAGTTTGGAATTCATGTATACAATTACTTTACAATAGATTTGTTTTATCCATTGTGAGGTAATTTAAATTCACTTTTTATAGTTGGGTATTTTCTTACCAATCTGTAACTAGCGAATACTTTCTTTGTTTCGAACTTCTAGTCAAATAAATCAATCTATGCTCTTGGTCGAGATAGCCAGCTAACATTTTAGATAGATTATTAGCAATTACCTTATCATAGGATAACAATAGGAGCTGCCAACGTTTGATATTTAGTTTTAGTTAGTCCTTAGGATTAGATAATTGTTATTTTAAGATTCCCATAGTTGTTAGTAAATAGACTCTATTTGAGATATATTCACCTTGAGAGACTCTCTATCTTCGAGAGCACAACACACAGGCAGCAGGGCCTAAATCCTGTGAGAAACAGTTACTCCAAACACATATAAGACTATACTAAGTTGAGTGTGTGGACTATTTTTGTCTAAGTTGGCCTAAGACAGTTCTTCTGGCCAATAGAACCCAAAGGATATTTTCTAGTGGAACCAGACTATATCCTCGATAGGATAGAAATTTCACTTCAGAATCGCACCTTTCGATAGGTAAAGGTGGAATGGAAGCACCTTATTCCAGAGGAAGCAACTTGGGAATTGGAGAGTCATATGCGAGCAGCATACCCAATTCTGTTCCAGGAAGACTCAAAAGACCCTTAAGAAACATCCAGGACAATGTTGAGCTTAAGAGGGGGTGTTTGTAACAACCCTAGAAGTGAAAAAGATTTTATTTTAAGAAAAACATTGATCTAATTTTATTATATAATTTTTTTATGACCAAGGTGGTCAAGGATGACTGTAATTAACTATTTTTATTTTTAATAAATTGAAAAGTGGAGACACTCATCCATAGGGGACTGTTGAACAGTGTTCACTGACCCAGTAGGGAAAATAAAACTATTTAGGAGGAAAGGAGACAAGTGGCAGCATCTGGAATCACTTACTAGTTGTTGCAGGAGGCAACTACCCTATATTTATGGTCATAAATCTCCAAGGGTGGAGGAGCTGAGCAAGTGGCTCAATAAATGATATAATTGACCAAAGACCTAGGTAAGCTATGAAAGCCATCGAATTGAGCAGGAGGCTCATGATTACTCTTTCCCTTGGGATAGCTGGAAAACTATGATAGTTTAAGCATATAAGGAAATTCGATGAGGGGTAGCTAACTAATGATTTCCAGAGTGAGTCTGTTAATCGATTGAGTACAAAGTAAGGAAGGATGGAAGGTCTCAAGGAATGATAAGTCTTTGCAAAGGAAGGTCTCTTACTCCTATTCGGTTTCTTCATCCTGGTGGTTCAGTGAATGGGATCAGGAGTCCCAAGCATTCTACTGAGTGCTTGAGGAATTAGGTTGGGAGGAATGGTCGCCTATGGATGTTTTCCCAGCTTTGTTGTTCAGGTTTCTTCTATTTCTCACTCTACTTTTTATTATTATTGATGAAATGGTTTATAATTAAACTGATCTTTGAATTAGGATTGACTGGTTAAAAATGAAAATAATTACCTCTGTATTTTTCCTTCCACCTAAAGGTGGTGTACTCTAGTACAGGGAAGAATTTAAGAATAGATATAATTACAGATGCACAGATAAGCATTGGTATTATTTCATTTTCAGGATTTATATCAAACATTCTTTCCAAAATAGCTGATCACTTGAAATTTGTTAAATATCGATGAAATGAAATACTCAGTTTAGGATTTAAAAACCAGTTATATTTCAGTTTTCCTTTGCCCTAACCCCTATGTTTCCTTTGCCCTAACCCCTACGTTAACCATTCAGAGGACCTTTATGTGTCCTAGGGAAGGTTGTATTTTCTTGCATTCTTAACCTTTAAAGGACAAACAAATTTTTGTTTAGGTATTCCCAAAATACGAAGGCTTTAAACACAACTAATTTCTTTTAAAAAGAACAAGTATTTTCATATAACAACAAACAAGCAGAGCCATCACATACAACTCATGACAGGTACGCATACACACTATTGTAGACAATAGTTCAACATTTGAACTTTTTTAGGTCCATGTGCAGGTGGATTCCCTCACATCCAAACATAAAACCAAGAGCATGGCATTTTTAAAACCCTAGAAAATCAAAAGTTTTACAACCTAAGCTAGAAGGAAGGACTGTCGAATAACCTTTTCCATAAACAAGTTTACAATCACAATTTGTAGAAAAGGAGTTTCGAACAAAGATAGCTAAACATCGAAATAAACTAGCTTCTATCATTTTAGAGTAATGCTATACATCTCAGGCTCAGGATCGAGTCCCCACACGTTCCCATCAAATAAGCTACATCCAAATGATGATTTCTCTACTAAAGAGCGTAACCTTTCGAAATCAGAAGTTCTGACTTCTTAAGCCTCCTCTACCAAATCTTATGACAACACTAAGCAACTGCACATTTCATCCATATAACCTTTTTAACATAGTCCATATTATACAATTTATCATCATATAGGAAACTAGAAGTTTTCAACTACCATGAATGAAAGCCGAGCAATCGAAACTCTTCCACGGCCAAAAATTACACAGTTAAATAAACAAGCAAGCACTATAAGTTCTTGGCATTCACCATTTTCTTTTCCCAAACAGGCCGAGGGGACCATCAACAAAATTAACCAACCATCGAAACATGGCATTTAAATGTCCATCTTAAACAATCCAATAATGATACAAGTGTATTTCACAACGAAACCAATCATTTAAGGACTGAGACTAAACCGCACTAATCAACCGAGTTCATATGAACAAACCCAACCAAAATGAATGTTAAAACTTTTACAAAGACGTGAAACCCATCATAACTACCAAAGGCTGCGACAGGTCTATACATCTAAGTCACCCCAGAATGGTCAAAGTAAGGACTGTCACCCTTAAAAACCATGTTACAGTGGGTTGCAAACACCGAGATCTCCCATGGACGACCAGGGGATTACCAGGGTCAAGTTCCCTTCTTCTTTTCATCCAACCCTCTCCTCCTTCCTTGATACCTGGAGCTTGCTACCACAAGAAAACCAAGAACCGGTCAAAAACTAGTTTTAGTTGCGTGCAAACAACGAAAAAAAAAAACTGAAGTGTTGACAGGTTACAAATACATTTCGTGGCAGGAGTTTCCAAAGATTTCATAAACATGCCAAGGCTAAAGCTAAAGGCCGAAGCCGAAGTCAAGGGCCAAGCCCACCAAGAACCAGAGAGCCGGAGGAGACAGACCTCAACTTTCCAAATAGAAAAATTGACGAGAAACACATCGATAAGGGAGTTAGGGTTCGAAGGAGCCATGTGGCCGAGAACATTAATTTGATTCAGACAGTCTAGACAGTTGCAGTTAAGACCTCGAGATTCTACTTACACCCACAACCAATTCAAAACCATGCGAAGATCACCACAATCAAATTGTCCAGTCATCATAAATGCCAAGACCTGTGCATTGAATTGAAAAGAATTTGTCAATCCTTCCCCCCTCATAAGCATTGTGGGGATTGCAAACCCTAGATAGGGCCTGATACATGGACTTAGCTTAGTACCTTAGCCTGCTACAAAAAAAATCATTTGAGTGTTTAGGTGTGTGGACCTTAGGATAGGAGTTTTAACAATGCTATTATAGTTTTTCCCATCGACATTCACCTTCTAGGATAATGAACTCATAAAAAGATTAATAAGTGTATTGACCCTTGTGATATTTTTGTCATGCACGTAGTATCAAATTCATGTTTCAAGGGTGCTGTTGGCAGGTGGTTTGATGGGGAAATGTCGCGATACCGCCGACGCTGCAACACATCGGACGAGGGCGCGAAAGGAGTATTTTGTGTTAAAGAATACCGCAGTTGGCGGGTTTTGGGTCACTTGGACCACATTGTCTGCTTAGTGATTCAGTGTACCACGGTTTGCGGGTTTTTGGGGTCATTTGGACCGAGTCAGTTAGATATTGGGTTAATTGTCCATAATGTCGGTTAGGAAGTCAGTTGTAAGTGGACAAATATTGTAATGGCAGAAGCCTATAAATACATGAAAGTTGTAAGTGTTAGATATAGGCGAGCATAGAGGAAGAAGGACGATTATGTACGGAGATTTGTGTTTTGCTTCTGGTATATGACCACGACAGTAATATAATGATGATGTTTCAGTACTATCTTTGTGAAATGTTGCAATATATGAATGTTGTTTGATGCAATGTCTACTTACTGTTGCTGTGATGATAAAATGTTGTGATTAAGTAATATGTTCTATGTCAAATATGATGATAAATGCTATGATTAAGTAACATGTTATAACTCCTTGCCGAATGTTTAAAATTTTTGTTTAAGTATCGCAATAGAGTTAGTCCGTGCAGCCACAACTCTCCTCCTCCCTTGGCGGAAGCATGGTTCCGTCTACTCTTCCTAGACGCCTCAGGTGAGACCTCATCCATTCTGCGGGTGTTGTTGGGTGGGCTCAAACCTACCCAGGCTGGTGCCCAGGGATACTGCAGTATGTGTCAACGGTGAGGTGAACCCCTGTCGATCGAGGTCACATTGGTCAACAAATGGTTTCATTGCCGGGACCATGTGCAGAGTGAAAGGAGGTCATGTTGTGGCACTCGACGAAGCCGGAGATACAGAGTTGGTTTGATCAAAAGTTGTAGGAGTTCGCTGAAGAAGAAAGCTGGAACACGCGACTGATAGTAGATCACTGGCTGGGAAGATATATTCACAACGGTCTGCACAAATGGTTTTTCTGTGAATTCTCAGTTATTCTATACGAATGGTTATCGAAGCTGACCTTCCAGAAGAGGAACTTCCAGGGTCGTGAGCCGATGGATTGGACCCTGGAGTTGATTAAGGAGCTGTAGGAAGTCGATAATAAGGCATCATGAGCTGTCGAAGTTTGGCTTGATAGCATCTTGGAGGGATATATCACTGAATTTGTGGTCGACATGAAGAAATACTATAATGAAGCCAAAAGATACTTCTTCTGAGGACCAAGGGGAAGGTTTCTGCTGTCGATTAAGATGCTAATCTATGAAAAGGGTATATTAAAGATGCATCTTGATCAGTAGACAACCTAGTGGGCAGAGGTCGTGGGTACCACAACTGCTGGGGGGCGGTATATGGAATGGTAAGGGGTATATGGGTGCAGACCATGAGGATACTGTGAGTGAAGCTAAGGAAGAAGGTGGTATTACAAGAGGAGGACGAGGTTTCGATAGGAGAAGAGGCAGAGGATGGGAGAAGGTCCTGCTACGATCGAACCGCAAAACCGCAAAGGAAGACCACACAGGACAAAGAAACCTCATAGTCCTGATAGGGATGACCAGGCTACACTCAGGATAGAGGCAGGACCAAACCTCGGCACCAACGTACCCACACCTCCGCTCACTGACTCTCAAACAACAAGAAATACTACTTCAACACCGCCAAGTTCGTCAATTCCGCAGAAGTTAATTGGTAGTAGCACAATGACAGGAGGAAGGAAGCCCATAATGGCGAGCGATGATGCTAAGTTACCGTTGTTCAACAGAAGTGCGAAAGACAACCCAGAATAGTATTGGTTTTTGTGTGAAGCGGTCTGGACCATGAAACAGATCACTGATGCCAATGCTAAGAAAGGATAGTTAGCCACGACTCTTCGAGGTCGTGCATTAGATTGGTTCATGAAGCTTATTCTAGTTCCTACGGGGGCCCCAGAGAAGACACTGGATGAGATTTGGGATGGGATGATTGCTGAATTTAGATGGCCTAAGTCGGAGGCCCAATATATTACTAAATTGAAGGAAATTAAGCAGTATCCCAATGAGATGGTATGGGATTTCGACCAGCGATTCAAAACGCTGATGGAAAAGGTTATTTTTTATATGAGCACTGTCCAACATAAAGAATGGTTCATTGTGGCACTACTACCCCACATTCGGCTGCCACTGATGCAGCAAAACATATCGACTCCTAGTGAAGCTCTAGAGATTGCAATGCGATTGGAGGTGTCACCGATTGGAGACAATGCAACCAGGATGTCGCAGATACATATGCAGCTCGCCAACCTGACTATACAGTTGCAAGATTTGAAGAAGAACAAGGAACAACGCGATGAAGTATGGTGTACACATGATGCCAAGGAGAAGGGAATACAAAGGATAATTGCTCCGATTTCCATAATTATTTGGTGTCAAGTGTGCCAAACCCGTTGAATGGCGATAGTATGCCATGGTGTCGCATTTGTCAGGTGTTTGGGCACAGTCACGATAATTTCCAATATATGCAAAAAATGGTCACAACCCCGCGAAATATTTACTGCACATTCTACAAGTCGGTGGGTCACGATAACAAAAATTGTCGTGCATATGGGTTGCTACAGGAGAGGATGTGTGATGCATTCTACGTCAAGGACGATCAGCACGCTGTGCAACAACCACAACTGCAACCGCAGGTAGCCCAGCCGCTACCGTAAATGCAGTTTGCACCATAACAATAGCAACCGCAACAGTTCACGCCGCAATACACTCTGATGTAGATGACCCCCCCACAGCCACAGTACGTACAAAAACTGTAGTATGTACCATAAGGGAAAGGGATACCACCATCACCAATGCAACAATAGTTTAACCAACCTCAGTACCAACAGCAGGGCAGCTATTGAGGAGGATACAGGGGCGGATGCGGTGGTGGATTTGGTCATGGAGGAGGAGGCCGAGGAGGTCCTGGACCTATGCAATGTTACCACTGTGTGGTATGGGGGCATTATTAGCACGACTACCCACTGCTATAGAATCAGTGTACATTTTGTTTTGGTAATGATCATACGGTTGAGAATTGTCCACAGTTGATTGCATGATGGCGAGCTATGAATGCTCCGCAGCTACAGAATTAGGCCCAGCCACAACAACCAGTATAGAACTGGGTCAAGAAACCAGTACAGAACTATCCCCCACGACCACCACCGAACGTCAATCAAAATGTCAATCAACCGGGGAATCTACAGCAAAACCAGACGCAGGGTGCAAATATTGCGACCATTTCTACCGAACTGCGACCACAAGATGCTTCAGTAGCTGTTGTCACTCGTGGAGGCAAGACGAATGGAGAAGATGGTTTGTGACCAATGATTCGGTTGGCTGGTCAGAAGACAGTACCCTTCGACATTGATATGGAGTGAGAGACATTCCTGGAGGCACGTCGCACTTTGGAGAAAGACTGCGATAAGGCTGTTGTTTGCGATATGCCGCCTATCTTTGATACTACATCAGACGCTGACCGGCCACGACCATCGGGGACATTGCAAAAGTTCCTTGAAAGTTGTCTATCATTGGCCCAAGACACGGCTGCCCTAGTTGAGATCAAGGGATGGTTGCAGTGATTTCCAAAAGGATGGCAGGAGTCGGTAGTCAACTCCCTACAGCGACGGAAGACTGGCAAGGAGATGCACATGAATATTCAAATTGGTGAATATGATGTTGACTCTATGATTCTTAACCTTGGTTTGGATGTTAACATATTAACTAAGCAGGCGTGGTAGAAGATGGGGAGTCCCCCATTGAGTTGGTCTCCTGTGCAGCTCCAGTTGGTTAACCATGTGAAGGTAACACCCATTGGGCGAGTTCTGCGACTCATGATTGATATTGAGGGCATGAAGACTTATGCTGACTTTGATGTTATTGAAGTGGTTGTGGGAGGAAGCTCTTATCCGGCGCTCTTGGGGATCGGATGGGATAACGATAGTGGAGTTGTCATCAACTTCAAGAAGCACATGATGACCTTTGAGAATCGTGATTTTAGGGTCATAGCCCCGTTGGATCCGGCTGAAGGACGTCGATACGTTGAACCTGTAAGAGATGATGATCCCACTGGATGGAACCATACATTCAATATTTTTGAAGATTATATTCATCCTACTGTCCACGGTGAGTTGGAGTGGTGCAGCGAGAGCTCTGCGTCTTCTGACTTTGATGATGCCTTGGAACATTGGCAGAACTGAATGCATGAAGTACCATTCCAGAAATGTGGCTTAATTATGAAATCCTTATGTCATATTGCGACAAAAATGATCACATTGCCTGTCTATGAGGGGTTTCTTGGCCTAACCACCATTTTAGCAGAATTCGAAGACCATGTCTCAGAACCACAACGATTGCTGGCATTGGACGAAGCACTGAAGGCTGCTCTAGCTCGCTAGTGGGCGACACATAATAAATTCATTAGAGGTTGGCCACAATGTTGAAGGTTGATGATGGTTCGGTTCGACGATACTGAGGATTATCACATTGGCAAGTATGATGGCCGGACCGATCCCAGTGATCATCTGATGGAATGCAAAAGCTTATGGGTAGCATGACCCAGAGATGAGTGGGTCCATGCTTATTTCCATACTTTGGATGAGATACCGCACTTGTGGTACACCACAGCCGAGTTGCACCGAGACATTACAACATGGGGGGAGTTGACGATCTGTTTCACTCATACGTTCACTTTTGTGGATGCCAACCCTGATGTCCATAATGCCTTGTATCTCATCCGCGACATGGTACTTCAGGTTGTTCCGGCAGCCTACCCTGTCAACCCACACACACATTGTCAGATGCAGTCTCTAATGGAATGCTTCAACATCATTGGTCGGCCAAAGGACAATGATGATCCCTGGAATATTAACATTCCCAAATTTGAAGGAAGTCATGATGTGGTCCCACCCGCTGCACCAAGTAATCCGTTCAGTCAACCATAGCAGCTTCGTAAGACGAATATCGGCACCGAGGCTACTCCCAAGTTTGCCAATGTTGGGGGTTATTGGGATGATGAGATGATGAGTAAGGTTACTGAGTTACTTCATGAGTTTCAAGATGTGTTTCCCATTAAGTTTTCCAAAATGAAGAGAATCTTGGGTGATTTAGGAGAGATGAAGATTCCATTGAAACCAGATGAAGATTCCATTGAAACCAGATGCTAAGCCAGTCTGACAGTGACCTTATCGGTTGAATCCACGACATAAAGAAAAGGTCAAGACGAAACTTGATTGCATGTTGGATGCTGGTATTATCGAACCCGTGGAAGAGTTCGAATGGATCAGTCCTATGGTGGTGCAGGACAAGAAAATAGGTGAATTGTTCATTTGCGTCGACTTACGAAAGTTGAACGATGCCTGCTTGCATGACCCTTTTCCGACCCCGTTTACTGATGAAGTACTTGAAGGAGTGGGTGGCTAGGAGATGTACTCTTTCACTAATGGATTCTGTGGCTACCATCAGATTCGCATTTCCAAGGAAGATCACCATAAGACAACTTTCGTTACTGAATGGGGTTGCTTTCAGTACATGGTAATGCCGTTTGGTTTGAAGAATGCACCTGCGATATTCTCCCGGGTTGTTGTTGCCACATTCAAAGATTTTATTCAAAAATTTTTACAGGTATATATGGATGACTGGACTGTTTATGGATTGATTCGTGATCATATGGCCAATCTGCAGTTAATGTTTGAACGATGCCGACAGCACTAGATATCACTAAACTTGAAGAAATGTATTTTCTGTGCACCGTTTGGGATATTGATGGGTCATATCGTGTGTAAGCAGGGATTGCTAGTTGATCCAGCCAAAATTGCGCTCATTTTGGGGTTACAACCGCCAACCACCGTTAAGTAGTTCCACGCGACATGGGTTCATACGGGATATTATCACAAGTTCATCAGGGGTTATGCTGCAATTACTGCCCCTATGGAAAAATTGTTGAAGAAGGACGCGACATTCCAATGGAGCCCAAAATGTCAGGATAAATTCGAAACGCTAAAAATGAAGATGGCATCGGCCTCAATTTTGGTCTTTCCGGACTGGAGTAACGAATTCCATGTCCACGCTGATGCTTCATTGATTGCATTAGGGGTTGTGTTGGCTCAACCAAGAGAAGGCGACCTTGATCACACCATTTATTTTTCTAGTCAGAAGCTGTCCTCTGCAGAATGCAATTACACTACCACAAAATGAGAAGGTCTGGCCATGGTTTATGCACTGCAGAAATTCAGGCATTATTTGTTGGGTGGCCTCTTTAAAATGTTTACTGATCATTCTGCATTAAAATACTTGGTCAATAATCCTGTGCTGGGGGGGAAGATCTATCGTTGGCTACTTTTGTTCCAGGAGTTTGATTTTGAAGTCATTGTGAAATCGGGACGGTTGAATGCTAGACAAGATCATTTGTCACGGATTGACACAGGGGAGGAACCGACTAATATCGAAGATGGTTTTCTAGATGCCCAACTATTCCACGTTTCCACCGCCGATCAATACTTTGATGACATCCTTTAGTTTCTGGTGACCGGCACTGCACCCGCTGACTTTACCACTACTCAGAAGAAGCAGTTGGTTATCAAGGCTGCTGACTTTCAGCTAATCGCGGGAGAGTTGTATAAATTGGGTGCTAATGGATATTGCGCAGATGTGTCTTGCCACATGAGCAAGCGTAGATATTGACTGAGGCACATGGTGGAGTAGCGGGAGGACATTATGCCAGTCGGGCGACTGCCCATAAGGTACTGCGTGCAGGACTTTGGTGGCCCACATTACATAATGATGTGACAGACTATGCACGGTCTTGCGATGTTTGTCAGCGAACTAGCAAGCCGTCCAAATGCGACGAGATGTAGCTGCTACCACAAGTTACACTTCAACCGTTCAAGAAATGGGCTGTCGATTTTTTCAGACTGATCACTCCTTAGGGAAACGCACAGGTGCGCGGTATATTGTCACGACGATAGAGTACTTGACCCGATGGGCTGAGGCAACACCCGTAGTTGATTTCTCTGTTGCAATGGCTGCTAGATTTTTGTTTGATCACATTATCACTCATTTCGGTTGCCCCAAGATATTGCCGAGTGATCAAGGAAACCACTTTCTTAATCGCACTATCAGTACATTGACGGAGGAGTTGCAGATACAACATAAGAAAAGTACACCCTATCACCCACAGGCGAATGGAATGGTGGAGGCGTTTAACAAGGTGTTGGAGCATGCATTAACAAAGGTGTTCAATGGGAATCACGACGAATGGGATCTAAAAATCCCAGCAGTGTTGTGGGCCTATCGCACCACATGTAAAAGGTTGACTGGTCAGACACCTTTTAAGCTGGTATATGGGAAGGAAGCAATTATGCCTATGGAGTACATTGTTCCAAGTCTATGAATTGCAGCTGTTACGAGCATGGATGATGTTGCAACATTAGATGAATGTCTAGTGCAATTGGTAGAGCTGGAAGAGGATCGATTTATTGTTGGCTTTCACCAAGGGGTGGAGAAGGATCGCCATAAGGCATGGCATGATCGCCACATCAAAAGTAAACAGTTTCAGCAAGGTGACTTGGTGTTATTATATGATAGCAAGTTTATGAAACATCCAGGAAAATTGCAGATGCATTGGCTGGGTCCATATCACGTCAATAGTATTACTTCAGGTGGAGTGGTTCAGTTGCAGCGGTTGGATGGGGCGATGCTCCCCAAGCTGGTAAATGGTCATATGTTGAAGCCCTATCAATCAGGCTTGGAGCAGTGCGATGTCTACGTCACACGGGGAAAAAAAGTGTGTTGCAGGTTGCTTGGTGGCAGATGGTGCACCAACAGACGAAGGTATGCGAAAGCAGGGAGGCTTGTACCGCACGATTGGAGCAGTCGGAGACACATGGAAGCCTTGCGACCCGGTCAAATCAGTAATAAATGCCAACATGTTAGACAGCTAATTAACAACGTTGTTCGAATGATGGGCATTAATGGCGGATCCGACCGATTGGTGGACAGGATCGATGATGGATTTGCTTCATTAATACAGGATTTGGTTGTGTTAATGCATGATTTAGTTATGATTACGGAAAATTTGGGTAGATGCTATAAGTATGGTTTAGTGTCGGGCAGAAGACACCGAGGAATTCGTAAGACATATTGTTGTGGAGCGCTGCAGTGATCTGAGCCAATTGTTGTTAAGTATATAACGAGGAGTGGTGAGGTATGCTAGGTGAATTGGAGACAGTGGACATCAGCAGTGAAGTGGAGGCTCCATTCATTCTGGTTGCTATAGAACGAGAAGCTGTGTCCTCGGACACTATTGATCTTGGAGCCGAGGTTGCCAACATGCCGGTGGGAGCATCAAGTGTTGCTAAGAAGCTCCGAGGAAGTCATCCTTTTGAATCTCCGCAAAATAAGAGGTTACTTCGGTCTTCCATGGCTAGCGAAGCTTTGGAGCAGGTGGGGCAGTCCAGTCACACCGTTCATCCATCTTCCCAATGGCTAGGACAAACAGCTAATAATATCCTTGGTTACATCTCTCATGTTTGTCCGGATGCCCCCCCACATAAGATAAACCCAAAATAGAAATTCAGTGTGAAGATGCCCCCACTCCCGACTAGGATGAAGTGCTCGGTGGATATTGGGCTGGCACTGATGCGCCGGCACTGATGCGCCTGCGTGACAAGGACCACGACATGGTGGCCCAACTTGAAATTGCATCAACACCATATGTGCCTGAGACACGCAATTCATCGGTTCCAGAGATACACGACTAAGCACGATGACTGCGACAGGTCGGCTTGTTAGGGCTAATTAACATGCCCCATTTTGGGCGCCTAGTCAAAGTTGGTGCTTGTGTAAAACAGCTCTTGTCATGCTTCCATGGAGGTTCGTTGTGGTTGGACAGAAAATTCCCAGTCACTGTTGACTTGATTTCTTTCATTACCGACTTGCCCAAGAATGGCGTTGATCCGGAGCAGTTTATCCAAGGAAAAGCAAATGATAAGAAGCAGGCGCATCAGTTGGCACAAAAGTATGAATTGGAATTGGATGGGCGTGGGTATCGCACCAATAGCTACAATAATCATGCGGGTACTCACGGGCATTAAGATCCCGTCATGTAAAGTGATTAGGGGAGGTCACCCTAACCAATGTAATTCGGGAATAGTTGCTTGTGCAGAACAATGTATGGAAGGAGTCCAGATGAACTAGTCCTTATATCTCTTGAATCAACTAATGGAGGATGTCGCAGATGTCCAAGTGGGTAGAGGCGCTTTCTCCTATAGTTGGTTGTTGCTGCTAATTGCTCTAGTTGCATGGAAAGAGCCCGACACCTACCAAGGTATGGACTGCCTGGCTACAGCGGAATGACGAGGGGCACGGTATCAGAATCTATGGTATGTATGAGAGCCCGAGCACATCCGGAAGTGCTAATTGCAGTTTTGGCTATATTCAGAAATTCTTTGTGACGCAACAACATAGGTCCCGCGAATATCCGAAGATACTGTGGCATGATTCACACCTGTCATGGCATTTTCAATACGACCAAGTGTTATACATATACAAGCTCGCTGTGATATTGAGCAACAATGGTTGCATATGAGGTATAAAGTGACAGTGGCAGATTTGGAGGCTATTGTGAATGAGTGGCTGGAGGCTTGGCAACAGCCCATGAGTTCAGTAGAAATTGATGCTGGAGGTCCGCTGGTGGGTCCTCCAGATCGAGTATCGGCCCAAGATTAATAGAGTCGTCATGATTCTGATCATGAGTCGACCAGAACACCAACTGCGGATGATAGTGACCACACTCTTGAGGAAAACTGATCAAAATGGAACCATGAACATGCGATGATCAATGGGATGTCTTTACCAGTGGAGGTGCAGTTGGGCCGGTTAATCACAGCCCTTAACCATGCTGCCACATCGGCTGCTGACAAGACTTTTGTCGAAGTGAAAGATGGATTCTCTGCGCTTGCTGCTCGAATAGATTCTTTGTGTAATGCAGTGTTACAAAAGGAACCCGACAATGTACCCATGCAGGAGACTGTCACAATCCGCACCACGCCCTCGGTTCAGAATATCACCATTCCCCCGACTGCGATTGTGACCAACAATGAGGCTTTGCAAAATGTGTTGCAATCAATTGCCCAAGTGACTGTCAATGTTAATGAACTACTGGCAATGGCACTGGTGACAATGTAGAGGGTCGCCTCCCAGGAAATGGCAGATCGAATGCATGAAATCAGCAAGAGTTTTCAACACTTGCATGCAAGCGAGGTAGCTACAACCACCAAGATTGATGAGCTTACAACCAGGGCTACTATAGTGCGGAAAGTAGTGGATGACCTTGAAGCCGACCTTAAGCAGGAGCGATCTGAGAAGGGCCGTGCACTAGAAGCACTTAAAAAGGATCAAGACTTTCTTATCATAGAAATTACCCGGTTGTGGAATTACAGCGTGAAGTTAGAGACAGTGATTTGTGATGCATGCCAACATACGCCAGAGCCCATTCCCGAGACCGATGTGCTCGAACGGGTGCAGTGACTAGGAACTGTCATTGTTCAGTTGCGACAGGAGAATGACCTGTTGAAGGCTCAGCTGAAACCAGGTACACCTCAGGCCAAGGTGGATGAACAAAGATAGGCACTTGAGGAAGTTTCCACCCAGATGGAGGAGCTGGAAACACAGGAAACCAGGCTCACCGCCGAAACGGTACAGTTTTGGGGATGCATCGTTCACAATGATCAAGTTGAATAGCTCACTAAAATCTGGTAGGAAGTGGAGGGCTAGGTGGTCACATTAAAGGCCACGATGAGAACCCTACAACCAATGGAGCAAGTTGCTAAGTCGCGTGATCTGAAGGACTTGCAACAACAGGTTTCCAAGGAAGACGAATGATAGAAGATACGTACGGCCTAGTCGGAAGAATTCCAGGACACTGGCGGGAAACTGATGGTACAGGCCAGTGAAGCACTACATGCAATACAGAAGTATCGATACCAGGTCATGGACAAGCTTGTCGATCACCCATCAGCCGAAGATGTGATCAACAGTCAGGCAGTAGCTACGGATGCTGAGGAGCTGGTGCGGAATGTCGAACAACCGTATGCAGACTTCAAGGAAATGACCACGACGTGCACTATGTCCAATAGTTGATGTGGCTTGAGGGCGAGCCACAAGATTGTCTTGGGGGCCTGTTGGTAAGCAGTTTGATGGAGAAATGTTGCAGTACCGCCAACGTTGCGACACATCGGATGAGGGTGCGAAAGGAGTATTTTGTGTCAAAGAATATCGAAGGTTGATGATGGTTCGGTTCGGCGATACTGAGGATTATCACACTATCAAGTATGATGGCTGAACCGATCGCAGTGATCATGTGATGGAATGCCAATGCTTATGGGTAGCGCGACCCAGAGATGAGTGGGTCCATGCTTTTGTCCATACTTTGGATGAGATACTGCGCTTGTGGTACACCGCAGCCAAGTTGCACCGAGACATTACAATATGGGGGGAGTTGACAATCTATTTCACCCATATGTTCACTTTTACAGATGCCAACCCTGATGTCCATAACGCCCTGTAGCTCATCCTCGACGTGGTACTTCAGGTTGTTTCGGTGGCCTACCGTGTCGACCCGCACACACATTGTCAAATGAAGTCTCTCATGGAATGCTTCAACATTAGTGTTGGGCCAGAGGACGATGATGATCCCCAGAATATTAAGATTCCTGAATTTGAAGGAAGTCGCAATGTGGTCCCACCTGCTGCACCAAGTAATCCGTTCAGTCAACCATAGCAAATCCGCAAGATGAATATTGGCACCGAGGCTACTCCCAAGTTTGCCAATGTTGGGGATTATTGGGATGATGAGATGATGAGTAAGGTTACTGAGTTAATTCATGAGTTTCAAGATGTGTTTCCCATGAAGTTTTCCGAAATGAAGAGATTCTTGGGTGATTTAGGAGAGATGAAGATTCCATTGAAACCAGATGCTAAGCCAGTCCGATAGCAACCTTATCGGTTCAATCTGCGACATAAAGAAAAGGTCAAGGCAAAACTTGATCGCATGTTGGATGCTGGTATTATCGAACCCGTGGAAAAGTTTGAATGGATCAGTCCTATGGTGGTGCAGAACAAGAAAATAGGTGAAGTGTGCATTTGCGTCGACTTACGAAAGTTGAACGATGCCTGCTTGCATGACCCTTTTACGAACCCGTTTACTGATGAAGTACTTGAAGGAGTTGGTGGCCAGGAGATGTACTCTTTCACTCATGGATTCTCTAGCTACCATAAGATTTACATTGCCAAGGAAGATCACCATAAGACAACTTTCATTACTGAATGGGGTTGCTTTCAATACACGATAATGTCGTTTGGTTTGAAGAATGCACCTGCGATATTCTCCCGGGTCATTGTTGCCGCATTCAAATATTTTATTCAAAAGTTTTTACAGGTATATATAGATGACTGGACTGTTTATGGATTGATTTGTGATCATCTGGCCAATCTGCAGTTAATGCTTGAACAATGATGACAGCACCAGATATCGCTGAACTTGAAGAAATGTATTTTCTGTGCACCGTTTGCAATATTGTTGGGTCATATCGTGTGTAAGCAAGGATTGCTGGTCGATCCAGCCAAAATTGTGCTCATTTTGGGGTTGCAACCGCCAACCACCGAGCAGTTGCGAGCGACATTGGGTCATACGGGATATTATCGCAAGTTCATCAGGGGTTATGCTGCAATTACTGCCCCTGTGGAAAAATTGTTGAAGAAGAGCGTGGCATTCCAATGGAGCCCGGAATGTCAGGATAACTTCGAAATGCTCAAAATGAAGATGGCATTGGCCCCAATTTTGGTCTTTCCGGACTGGAGTAAGGAATTCCATGTCCATGTTGATGCTTCATTGATTGCATTAGGGGTTCTGTTGGCTCAACCTGGAGAAGGCGACCTTGATCATCCCATTACTTTTTCCAGTCGGAAGCTATCCTCTGCAGAACGCAATTACACTACCACAAAATGAGAAGGTCTGGCCATGGTTTATGCGCTGCAGAAATTCAGGCATTATTTGTTGTGTGGCCACTTTAAAATGTTTACTGATCATTCTGCATTAAAATACTTGGTCAATAAGCCTATGTCGGGGGGGAATATTTGTCGTTGGCTACTTTTGTTCCAGGAGTTTGATTTTGAAGTCATTGTGAAACTAGAATGGTTGAATGCTGGACCAAATCATTTGTCACAGATTGACACAGGGGGGGGAACAGACTAATATCGAAGATGGTTTGCTGGATGCCCAACTATTCCACGTTGCCGTCGCTGATCAATATTTTGATGACATCCTTCAGTTTCTGGTGACCGGCACCACACCCGCTGACTTTACCACTACTCAAAAGAAGCAGTTGGTTGTCAAGGCTGCTGACTTTCAGCTAATCGTGGGAGAGTTGTATAAATTGGGCTCTGATGAGATATTGCGTAGATGTGTCTTGCCACATGAGCAAGCGCAAATATTGACTGAGGCACATGGTGGAGTAGTGGGAGGACATTATGGTGGTTGGGAAACTGCCCGGAAGGTATTGCATGCAGGACTTTGGTGGCCGACATTACATAATGATGTGACAGATTATGCATGGTCTTGCGATGTTTGTCAGCAAACTGGCAAGCCATCTAGACACGACAAGATGTCGCTGCTACCACAAGTTACACTTCAACCGTTTGAGAAATGGGCTGTCGATTTTGTCGGACCGATCACTCCACCAGGGAAATGCACATGTGCGCGATATATTGTCACGGCGACAGAGTACTTGACCTGATGGGCTGAGGCAGCACCCATAGTTGATTGCTCTACTGCATCGGCTGCTAGATTTTTGTTTGATCACATTATCACTCGTTTCGGCTGCCCCAAGATATTTCCAAGTGATCAAGGCAACCACTTTCTTAATCGCACTATCGGCTCATTGACGGAGAAGTTGCAGATACAACATAAGAAAAGTACACCCTATCACCCACAAGTGAATGCAATGGTGGAGGCATTTAACAAGGTGTTGGAGCATACGTTGACAAAGGTGTGCAATGCGAACCGCGACGACTGGGATGTGAAAATCCCAGCAGTGTTGTGGGCCTATCGCACCACATGTAAAAGGTTGAATGGTCAAACACCTTTTAAGCTGGTATATGGGAAGGAAGCAATTATGCCTATGGAGTACATTGTTCCAAGTCTACGAATTGCGGCTGTTATGAGCATGGATGATGTTGCAGCATTAGATGAACATCTAGCAGAATTGGTAGAGCTGGAAGAGGATCGATTTATTGTTGGCTTTCACCAAGGGGTGAAGAAGGATCGCCAGAAGGCATGGCATGATCACCACATCAAAAGTAAATAGTTTCATTAAGGCGACTTGGTGTTGTTATACGGTAGCAAGTTTATGAAACATCCAGGAAAATTGCAGATGCATTGGCTGGGTCCATATCACGTCAATAGTATTACTTCAGGTGGAGCGGTTCAGTTGCAGTGGTTGGATGGGGCGATGCTCCCTAAGCTGGTAAATGGTCACAGGTTGAAGCCCTATCAATCGGGCTTGGAGCAGTGCGATGTCTGAGTCGCACAGGGAAAAAAAAAGTGTGTTGCAGGTTGCTTGGTGGTAGATGGCACACCAACAAATGAAGGTATGCGAAAGCAGGGAGGCTTGTACTGCACGTTTGGAGCATTCGAAGACACATGGCAGCTTTGCGACCTGATCAAATCAGTAATAAATTCCAATAGGTTAGACAGTTAATTATCGGCGTTGTTCGAATGATGGGCATTAATGGTGGATCCGGCCGATCGACAGACATGATCGACGGCGAATTTGCTTCATTAATACAGGATTTGGTTGAGTTAATGCATGATTTAGTCATGATTACGACAGATTTGGGTAGATGCTATAAGTATGGTTTAGCGTCGGGTAGAAGACACCGAGGAATTAGTAAGACGTATTGTTGTGGAGCGTTGCAGTGACTTGAGCTAGTTGTTGTTAAGTATATAATGAGGAGTGGTGAGGTATGCCATGCGAATTGGAGACAGTGGACATTAGCAGTGAACTAGAGTCTCGATTCATTCCGGTTGCTATAGAACGAGAAGATGTGTCCTCTGACACTATTGATCTTGGAGCCGAGGTTTCCAACATGTGGGAGCATCAAGTGTTGCTAAGAAGCGCTGAGGAAGTCAGCCTTCTGAATCTCCACAGAATAAGAGGTTGCTTCGGTCTGTAGTGGCTGGCAAAGATCTGGAGCAGGTGGGGCAGTCCAGTCGCACCGTTCATCCATCTTCCCAATGGCTAGGACAGACATCTAGTAATATCCTTGGTTACATCCCTCCTATTCGTCCGGATGCCTCCCCGCGTAAGATAAACCTAAAACAAAAATTTAGTGTGAAGATGCCCCCACTCCCGACTAGGATGAAGTGCTTGGTGGATATTGGGTCGGCGCTGATGTGCCTGCGCTACGAGGACCACAACATGGTGGCCCAACCTGAAATTGCATCAGCACCATATGTGCCTAAGACATGCAATTCATCGGTTCCAGAGATACACGACTGGGCATAAGGACTGCGACAGGCCGGCTTGTTAGGGATAATTAACATGCTGCATTTTGGGTGCCTAGTGGAATTTGGTGCTTGTGTAAAACAACTCTTCTCATGATTCCATGGGGGTTCGTTCTGGTTGGACAGAGAAGTCCCAGTCACTGTTGACTTGATTTCTTTCATTACCGGCTTTCCCAAGAATGGCGTTGATCCAGCGCAGTTTATCCAAGGAAAAGAAAATGAGAAGAAGTGGGCACATCGGTTGGCACAAAAGTATGAATTGGAATCGGATGGGCGTGGGTATCGCACCAGTAGCTACAATAATCAGGCGGTACTCACGGGCATTAAGATCCTGTCCTATAAAGTGATTAGGGGAGGTCGCCCTAACCAACGTAATTCGGGAATAGTTGCTTGTGCAGAACAATGTGCAAAAGGAGTCCAGATGAACTAGTCCCTATATCTCTTGAATCAACTAATGGAGGATGTCGCAGATGTCCAAGTGGGTAGAGGGTCTTTCTCCTATAGTTGGTTGTTGCTGCTGATCATGCTAGTTGCATGGAAAGAGCTCGACACCTACTAGGGTATGGACTGCCTGGCTGTAGCGGAACGACGAGAGGCACGTTATCAAAATCTATGGTATGTACGAGAGCCCAAGTGCATCCGGGAGTGCCAATTGCAGTTTTGGTTGTATTCGAAAATGCTTTGTGACGCAACAACACAGGTCCCGCAAATATCCAAAGATACTGTGGCATGATTCACACCTATCATGGCATTTTCAACATGACCAAGTGTTATACATATACAAGATCGCCGTGATATTGAGCAACAATGGTTGCAGACGAGGTATAAAGTGACAGCGGCAGATTTGGAGGCTATTGTGAATGAGTGGCCGGAGGCTTGTTGACAGCCCATGAGTTCAGTAGAAATTGATGCTGGAGGTTCGTTGGTGGTTCCTGCGGATCGAGTATCGGCCCAGGATCAGCAGAGTTGTCATGATTCTTATCACGAGTCGACTAGAAAACCAACTGCAAATGATAGCGACCGCACTCTTGAGGAAAATCGATCAAAATGGCACCACAAGCATGTGACGATGAATGGGATTTCTTTACCAGTGGAGGCGCAGTTGGAATGGTTAATCACAGCCCTTAACCATGCCACCACATCAGCTGCTGACAAGATTTATGTCAAAGCGAAAGAGGGATTCTCTGCGCTTGCTGCTCGAATGGATTCTTTGTGTAATGCAGTGTTACAAAAGGAACCTGGTAATGTACCCATGTAGGAGATGGTCACAATCTGCACCACGACCCGGGTTCATAATATCACCATTCCCCTGACTGCAGTTGTGACCAATAATGAGGCTTTGCAAAATGTGTTGCAGTCGATTGCCGAGGTGAATGTCAATGTTAATGAGCTACCAGCAATGGCACTGGCGACAATGCAGAGGGTCGCCTCCCAGGAAATGGTGGATCAAATGCATGAAATCAACAAGAGCTTTCAACACTTGCACGCAAGTGAGGCAGCTGCAACCGCCGAGATTGATTAGATTACAAGTAGGGATGCTGTAGTACGGAAAGCAGTGGATGATCTTGAAGCTGACCTTAAGAAGGAGCGGGCTAAGAAGGGTCGCGGACTAGAAGCACTTAAAAGGATCAAGACTTTCTTATCATAGAAAAGACCTGGTTATGGAATTACAGCGTGAAGTTAGAGATGGTGATTTGTGATGCATGCCAGCATACGTCGGAGCCCATTCCCGAGATCGATGTGCTCGAACGGGTGTAGCGACTAGGAACTGTCATTGTTCAGTTGCGACAAGAGAGTGACCTATTGAAGGCTTAGTTGAAACTAGGTACACCTCAGGCCGAGGTGGATGAACGAAGATGGGCACTTGAGGAAGTTGCCACCCAGATGGAGGAGCTAGAAACATAGGAAACCAGGCTCACTGTCGAAATGGTATAGTTTTGGGGATGCATCGTTCACGATGAACAAGTTGAACAGCTCACTAAAATCTGACAGGAAGCAGAGGTCCAGGTGGCCACATTAAAGGCTGTGATGAGAACCCTGCAACCAATGGAGCAAGTTGCTAAGTCGCGTGAGCTGAAGGACTTGCAACAACAAGTTTCCAAGGAAGATGAACGACAGAAGATACGTGCGGCCCAGTTGGAAGAATTCTAGGACACTGGAGGGAAGTTGATGGTACAGGCCAGTGAAGCACTACAAGCAGTACAGAAGTATCGACAGCAAGTCATGGACAAGCTTGTCGATCACCCATCAGCCGAAGATGTGATCAGCAGTCAGGCAGCAGCTAAGGATGCTCAAGAGCTGGTGCGGAATGTCGAACAGTTGTATGCAGACTTCAAGGAAATGACCACGATGTGCACCATGTCCAGCAGTTGATGTGGCTCGAGGGTGAGCCACAAGATTGTGTTGGGGGCCTGTTGGTAGGCAGTTTGATGAGGAAATGTCGCGGTACCACCGACGTTGCGACACATCGGATGAGGGCACGAAAGGAGTATTTTGTGTTATAGAATACTGCAGTTGGTGGGTTTTGGGTCACTTGGACCACATTGTCTACTTAGTGAGTCATTGTACCGCGGTTTGTGGGTTTTTGGGGTCATTTGGACTGAGTCAGTTAGATATTGGGTTAATTGTCTATAGTGTCGGTTAGGAAGTCAGTTGTAAGTGGACAAATATTGTAATGGCAAAAGCCTATAAATACATGAGAGTTGTAAGTGTTAGATATAGGCGAGCATAGAGGAAGAAGAACGATTGTGTACAAAGATCTGTGTTTTGCTTCTGGTATATGACCGCGATAGTAATATAATGATGATTTTTCGGTACTATGTTTGTGCAATGTTGCAATATATGGATGTTGTTTGATGCAATGTTTGCTTACTATTGCTGTGATGATAAAATGTTGTGATTAAGTAATATGTTCTATGTCAAATGTGATGATAAATGCTACGATTAAGTAACATGTTATAACTCCTTACCGAATGTTTAAAATTTTTGTTTAAGTATCGCAATAGAGTTAGTCCGTGCAGCCACAACTCTCCTCCTCCCTCAACGGAAACATGGTTTCGTCTGCTCTTCCTGGATGCCTCGGGTGAGACCTCATCCACTCTGCGTGTGTTGCTGGGTGGGCTCAAACCTACTTAGGCCGGTGCCCAGGGAGACTGCGGTATGTGTCGACAGTGAGGCAAACCCCTATCGACTAAGGTCACATTGGTCAATAGGCACTTCATATATCTCTTAGAACCTTTAGAATTTCAAACAGGATTAGTACCTTTAGGGTACCTAGACTGATACTTGACAATCATAGCATCTTCTAATCCTGCGTAAACTAAACTGAAGATCGATAATAAATCATACCATAAATGTCGAAATCCCTTACTCCATCAACGGATCTATTCAAAGTATCAAGTGCAGCGTTAGCTTTGCAATCTAAGTAAGCCCCGGGATCTCTTCTCAAAGAACCCCTATATCGAAAGAAACATAATTACTACAGTTGACATCAAAACACTTGAACATGCGTAATTAGGGCATTTAAGATATAATTTACTTTGTCTTGCATCCCCCAAAAAAAATTATTTTCGAAATTTTAGTTCTTTTTTTTCGGAGATGTTACAATGCTTTGGCACACCAAGAGTTGTTTTGATCCGGATTTATGTGGGAACGAAACAAAAGATAGCATATACAGAATCATATACAAAGATATATTGCAAATAACACAGTGATACAGTAAACACGTATTCTATTAAATAGCGGAAATAGAACAGACTGTAAAATACAATAGCTAGAATGGTTGTAGCTATCTCTGAGAAGAGATGTGGCCGCTATGCTCATTCGTGCCAAGATGAATACAAAGAGAGGCCGAAAGGGCCTATTTATCATAAGCATGAGGGAAAGAATCCCAATCATCCAAAAACCTAACCCTAGAAGATGAACCGTCATAAAGTTTGCGGCCCCAAGGTGGTTAGTTGAACAGTCAACTTCCCGGGGTCATAACTTTTGCATACGATCTCCGTTTAGGGCGCTCGGTAGCCCGTTGGAAAGGTCTATCCGAGATTTACAACTTTCGAATGGGCCCAAATGCATGCCGGAGGCAGCCATTTGGTCCCCCGAATCGCCAAAAAATGTCGTTTAGGGCCTCAAAATGGCTCCGGAAGTTCAGGACCCGAAAAACTGCTAAAAATAGTAAATTACCAAAGTTGCCAGAACACTGTTTTGAGCCAGTTGGAAGAGGTGGGCTGCCACCGATATCCACCTGGATCATGTTTATGCTCATGTTATGCACATTTATGCTTAGATTATGTATATGTTATGTTATGTCCATGCATAGTTCATGTTATGAGCATTGATGTGATTTGTTTTTTAAAAAAAGTAAGTAGAGAATTACTAAGGGTACTTGGAAAAGAAGTGCCATGTCAAGAATTTTGAAAATATTATCTTAGATCATGATCATGTATGAATGACAGATGTGCAGGTACATGTAATTACAAAGTAAAGCTTTGTAATAAGATCGAACTCTAAAAAGAGTTGCCATGAAAAGGAAACAACATGATGTTGCAAAGGAAAATTATTGCTTATGTTCTAATTGATTTTTGGAAAAATCACATGTATGAATGTGTTTTATGATGAAATGCTAGAAACAACTTGTGTTATTTGTGAAAAGTATAGGTATGAAAAGAAAGAAACATCAAGGACATCTAAAAATATGTCAAAGTGAGAAATATAGCTAAATAGGTCACATGGGAGAATGAAAACCACGATGAAAGAGGCTTACCCCGCCTTATTTTGGGGTTTCATTTAGAGTCCCTAACACCGGGACGGTGTTATTCTAAGTGGGAAGGACATAATATCCCGATACTTTGACTTTTATTATGTGTTGAGCGTAAGATTTGGAGCATATGGATAACCTTTTATTATGTGTTGAGCGTAAGCTCTGGAGTACATGGATGAATCTTATTATGTGTTGAGCATAAGCTCTGGAGCACATGGATGACTTTTATTATGTGTTGAGCGTAATCTCTAGAGCACATGGATGACTTTTATTTTTTGTTGAGCGTAAGCCTGGAGCACATGGATGAATTTTATTATGTGTTGGGCATAAGCCCTGGAGCACATGGGTTACTATATTATGTGTTGAGCGTAAGATCTAGAGCACATAGATAAACTTATAAGATAAATTAATAAGTGTTGCGCATAATCCCTAGAACACACCAACCATTATAGATGTTGAGCATAAGCTCTAGAGCATCGGATCCTTGACCATTGTTTCCCTAGGTGTATCTAGTATGCATCCTAGAATTAGTGTTAAGCATAATCTCTGGAATAGCACTAGAGTAACTCTCACTTAAAAGTGTTGAGAATAAGCTCTGAATAACACTAGAGTTACTTCACTTAAAAGTGTTGAGCATAAGCTCTGAATAGCACTAGAGTTACTTCACTTAAAAGTGTTGAGCATGAAAAACTCTGAATAGCACAAAAAATAATCACATTACTAATGTTGAGCACAGAACTCTGGAGCATTAGTAATCATATTTTTTCTACTGATTAAATGAATCACCTTTTCTTTATCTTTAAGAATGACCGGTACTACCACTCAAATAGGGACTGAGCATGCAAAGGGATTAGAACGACCGATTAGTTGACAAGCTAAATCACCTAGACAATAAGATAATTAAAAAAATCATATGATTAAAAATAAACTAAGAGTCGAACATAAATATAAATTATTAAAAGATAAATAAACTAAGAGTTCAACTACAATTATATATATATATATATATATATATATATATATATTAAAAATGTAAATAACTCAGAGTTCAATTATAGTTATATAATTAAAAGAGAAATAACTAAGAGCTATATATATTTATATTATATATATTTTTTATTAATTAAAATGTAACTAAGAGTTAAAAGTATATGTTTTAAAATAAATACACTAAGAGTCTTTTATAACTTTAAATGATGAAACTATCAAGTCAAGTAAATTGAACCATCTCAAGTCCAAAACCCTAGGTTTCACTCCTCACCAAAATACTTATAAATAGAAGAACAATACAATAGATGGGTGTCCAGAAATAAGATTGGAGAAACCAAATATTACATCCTGGAGTACATATTGAGTCCTTAGTAAGAAAGATAACAACAAACTCCTAGGCCTTCTAGTCTCATTGCATGCTTGATTTGGCTCGGGGGTGATCTGTCAAACGAACCAGGAATGGTTAGAGATCTATGTTTGGGAGGAACGTGGCAGTTCCGAAGTTAGTCAGTCAAATCAAAACAGCACTGATAAGTATTTTCTATTATGATTTGTATTAATCTATATATGTACATTGCATCTCAAAAGAATTTCCTACACAATATGTTTTTATTATGAGTTTTATTATCTATATCTATACTTTGCATTCCAAAAAGAATTCCATAGGTAGTATTTTTCATTATGACTCATGAAATAAATCGTTGTAGCATTCTAGATATAAATATCATTCTGCAAATTTTATCAGTTATTACTTTTATTAAATATGTGGTCATTGACAGAATCATACATTAAATTATTTTCAAACAAAACAAAACTCTGTTATTTTCACTCAAACATAGTTTTGCCAACCAAAAACTTAACATGTTGATTTTTCCAAGCTTAAAGACACAGAACCCTAAGTATAGAACTCAATGCACCTAGTCATCAAAAGGAAACATGATGCTCATACATTAAAATCTCATAACATTTAGTTCAAACCATTACGGCTACAACAGACCGAGGGTTTGTACAGTTTCTTTTTAACCTAGAATATTTCCAACTTTTAAACCAACAAAATTAGTCACAAGTCATAACCAACGAAGGGTTTATCCCAGAGATTGTAGACATCCAATCAAAGATCGAAATCAGCAACAAATTCACTCTAGCAGAGCTTTGATTTTGACAGAGCTCAACCACACTATGATAGACATTAACGATAGACGAGTATGACCGTGCAGAGGCATACATATTTTAAAATATTAAACCATTATCCAAAACCCTAGTCAAATAATTGTTTGAAATAGATCATCTCATAGAGATTCAAATAGTGTGCCCATCTTACGAGATAGAATCGTTTATTATCCAAACCAAAAGTATTACAACATAGAAAATCCAAAGTATAGTTTAAAACGTAGAGCTTTAAACCAATTACACATGCTCGAAGGAAAAAGAGAAGAATTATCCCACTTATAGTCTTACGCATAACATTATCATTTAAATAAACAAATTCACCTCTGCAGGCTTTGACTTTCCTTGACAACCAGAACTGGGAAATAAGGGTATATAAAATCCTAAATCTTTTACATCATAGCGAAGAGCTTCTCGAGAAGGATATGAGAGCTTTGTATAAAGAAAAACACCCAGCAAAAACAAAACACCCAATAACCCTTGTTACTCCACATAGGTGTAAACCCCAGACTCTAGCTTCCTTTTAAACTAAACACGGTAGGACCATTCTCCCACCAGCAAGAACGAGATTCTGAAGGAATGCGAGCTTACCATAAGGTAGAGCAACGCCCAGGACACACAACTCCCAGCGCTCGATCCCCTGCACCTACAAAAAACAACAAAATCGAATTCCTTAAGTCACTAGTAAACGTTCAATATAATAAACACCTAATACAATAGAGATAGTAACATGTTTGTAAATTTATTACCTGAGCATTCTAGTTTTAGCCATGGCGCCTCCAACAGGAAAATACAATCATTCCTCAAACCCAGCGATTGCAGCTAGAAGCAATACTCATTTCCCTTTCAATCTCACCAAGTTTTACATAGCGATACTTTGAACCAGCGAAAGTAAATTTCACCCAAACTAGCAAGCAATTTTTCATACCCATAAGTGAGTTATGTCAAGGAAGCACATAGGAGAAGCCCAAGGCTTCCCACTCCTCCAAACCCTTAGTAGCACATATGAACTAACATCACAAGTGAGCCACTACACTGAAACGACCAAGAAGGCACTTAGCCTCGGTGGAACCAAGAGAAACGTGCCCATCACATGGCATACTTAAATGCCTTACCAAACTTCTAGCACCCCTTTAGAGACTAGACCTTCGTTTGGAAGGAGTTAAGGTGTAGTCGTTTAGCATAGGGTAAAGTTCAAACCTTTAGCGTAGAAGTATAGGTCGAGTCACCATAGTTTTTGTAGAATTTATTCCTTGAAAATTATCACATAGGGTTCATTCTTATAGTATTTAGTACCTAGGATTTAACACATCAGACAGGGTTTATCACATAGAATATCACTCACAAGCTCTCTTAGGACCTTTTACAAATTTAGGAACAACTCCAGCTTTATCCTTGGGGCTAACACTCTTTGGAATGAGCTAAGTCTTTAGAACCTGTAAGAGTTAGACAGTTCAATGCATTAGCTTCCATAGCTAAGTAAACTAAGCTCCTTCAAAGTTCTCTTTCTCACTAGAAAAGAAAATAGAATTAAAAGAGACACTCACAATATCCAAACCAAACTTACAAAACAACCAAACATGAAATCAACAACTACTAGATTAAAAAGAATTATTATAACTAGCTGACAAAGAAAACATCCAGAATACATATTCTAAACCATCGATTTTCAGTGACTCACTTCTCAGTGTTGAAGCTAATTTAAAAAGTGAAGGTTGGAGGCAGAAATAAAACAAAGATAATGCGGAATGAGCTATGGCTCTTCAATCTTTATTCATAAACGGAGGTCAACTGATGTAATGCAAACAATAATGTAATGTGTATTTAAACACTTATGGAAAACCCTAAAAGCTCTAACCTAGCTTTTGCATGCATGCAAAGCATGCTATTGCATTTATTAACTAAACTTCTAAATAGTAACTCAAGTAAAAGCTAAAGCTAACTGACGTAATTACTATTTCTATCACTCCCTCTTAATTACTACTGCTGACTACTGCAGCTTTTACAATGCCTAAATTATTTCTATGAATTTCAAAAATATATTTTGCCAATGGCTTTGTGAATATGTCAACCAATTGGTTAATCGATTTACAATGCTCAACACGAACTTTACAATTGTTCACAAGCTCTCTTATGAAGTGATATCTAGTATCAATGTGTTTGCTTTTCTAGTGAAAAACATGGTTCTTGGATAGAGCGATTGTTGAGTTGTTGTCACAATAAACTGTGGTTGGTCCTTCTTGTTTATGTTGAAGACCTTCTAAAACTTTGCGTAGCCAGACTGCTTGACATGCTGCTGATGTCGCTGCTACATACTCTGCTTCTACCGATGAAAGTGTCACAATGGGATGCTTCTTGGATGTCCATTAAATCACCCCTGATCCAAGATGAAAAACAGGACCGGAAGTGCTCTTCCTGTCATCCAAACTTCCTGCAAAATCACTGTCAGTGAAACCTGTCAAAACATCATACTCAGTGCTTGAGTATAAATTCCATAGCTTGAAGTCCCTGCAACATATCGTAAGATCCTTTTGCCAACTTGCCAATGCGAGTCTTTGGGAGACTCCATGAACCTTGAAATCAAGCTGACAGCAAACATAATATCAGGTCTCGTAGCTATGAGGTACATGAGACTTCCTACAAGTCTCTTATACAATGTTGGATCTACATTGCGACTGCAATCTTCTTCGCTCAACTTAGTACCTATTGCCACTGGTGTAGGTGTTGTTTTGCAATTAAGCATTCTGAATCGCTTAAGAGCTTCATTAGCATATTTATTTTGAGAGATAAATATACCATTTTCTGACTGTTCTACTTCTAGGCTAAGAAAGAACCTCAACAATCCAAGGTCTGTCATCTCAAACTCTTTCTTCATAGCTGCCTTGAACTCATCTACTGAGAGGTCACCTGTAAAAATAATATCATCAACATACAAACAAACTATTAAAATCTGTCCTTGTTGATTTACCTTTGTGTAAAGTGTTGGTTCGCTGCTACTTCTGCTAAAACCATTTTTGATCAGATAAGAATCAATTCTGCTATACCAAGCTCTTGGAGCTTGCTTGAGCCCATATAGAGCTTTCTTCAACTTGTAAACTTTGTCTTCATGTTCTTTTATTTCATACCCATGTGGCTGCTCCACATAAATTTCTTCTTCAAGAATTCCATTCAAGAATGCCGACTTGACATCCATCTAGTACACTTTCCATTTATTATGTGCTGCAATTGCTAGGACTGCTCTTACTGTGTCCAATCTTGCCATTGGTGCAAAAGTTTCTCCAAAATCAATTCCTGGTTGTTGCGAGAAACCCTTTGCTACTAACCTTGCCTTGTACCTATCAATCTCACCTTTTTCATTGAGTTTGGTTTTATAAACCCACTTCACACCAATGGGTTTCTTATTCTTTGGCATGTCAACTAGATCCCATGTATCATTTCTCTCAATGGAATCTATCGCTTCGTCCATAGCATTTACCCAATGCTCTTGTTTTACAACCTCTTCATAAAACATAGGTTCACTAGCAATAAAAACATAATTGGTATTTGCATCGAATTCATCATAAATATCTGTCAATCTTCTAGTCTTTTTATTACTGTGATTAGATTCATTACCTGACTGCGGACTTGATGCTTCACCTTGAGCTGAGTTTCTAGGTGTTCTTTTTGGAGTATTTGCTACTGGATCTTGTTGTCCAATCAGCTACTCATCTTCTCCATATTTTGGTTGGGGTATTGCAGCTCCCATACCCTTGTCTATGGTTCCATTCCATGACTCTTCCTCCTTGAACAAAACATCTCTGCTCAGAATAACCTTTTTGGTAATAGGGTTATACAGCTTGTAGGCTTTAGTTTGTTCACCATATCCAAGAAATATACATTTCTCACTCCTGTTGTCTTGCTTTTTTCTTAGTTGTTTAGGAACATGAGCATAAGCAACACAACCAAATACTCTGAAATGAGAAACATTACAAGTCATACCTGACCATGCTTTCTTTGGTACTTTATTCTTCACAATTTTGGTGGGAGATATGTTCATCACATGAACAACACAAGCCACTGCGTCTCCCCAAAATTCATGGGACACATTTCTTCCTTTCAGCATGCTCCTTGCCATATTCATGATGGTTCTGTTCTTGCATTCTGCAATACCATTCTGCTGAGGAGTATATCTTGTAGTGAATTGCCTCTTGATTCCATGATGCTTGAGGTAATCATGAAATTCCTTTAATTCATACTCTCCCCCTCCATCAGATCTCAATACTTTGAGTTGATAACCACTCTGTTTTTCAACCAAAGCCCTAAATTCCTTGAACTTGCCAAAAGTTTCAGCCTTCTGACGAAGAAATACACCCATGTTTTTCTACTGAAATCATCAATAAATGTAAGGAAATAATAGCTTCCACCAATTGATTGAGTTTACATTGGTCCAACCAGATCAGTATGAATAAGTTCTAAAGGTGCAAGTGCCCTTCGAGACATACCTTTAGGAAAGCTATCTCTATGCTGCTTTGCAATGATGCAACACTCACAACTGCTTTCTGGCTCCTTCATAGGGGGAAATCCCTTTACCATCTCTTTATGCTGCAAAAGCTTGAGACCACCAAAGTGAAGATGTCCATATCTAAAATGCCATAACCAATAACCATCCATGCAAGTTGCTTTTTGAGCAAAAAAGGTTACCTTGCTACTGCAATTCATGACTAGTGGATACATCCCATTCCTAGTCACTTGTATTTTGATGATCAAATGTCGATTTGGGTCATAAATTTCATAGTCTGATCCATCAAAGACAAGTTTGTACTTCTTTTCAGTGAGTTTCCCAAGGCTAAGCAGATTATGCTTCAATCCTGGAGCATAATAGACATCTGAGATTGTCTTTCGTTGGCCTTGTTTGGTCAGAATGTTGACCACTCCTTTTCCAAGAACTAGAACTACCTCATCTGTGCCAACTTTGACCTCTGTCCTCACTGATTCATCTAGGTCTGCAATTAGACCTCTGTCACCTATCATATGGTTACTGCAGCCACTATCTAAAAGCCAAAGTCCCTTTGGGCTTTCGTTTGCAGCATGACATGTAAGAAATAACATATCATCTTTATCCTCAGAGGTATTAGTTACATTAGCATTATGATTTGCTTGATCAGCCTTTTTCTTTTTGCATTCATGAGCATAATGCCCAAATTTATTGCAATAATAACACTGAATATTAGATTTATCTGACTTTTTTTGTCGTAGTTTCCGCCTTCATGGTTATGATGGTGATCTTGATCTCCATTGCCATTACTTCGGCCACTTTTGGCTCGTCCTCTTGATCCTCCTCTGCCTCTGCCTCGTCCTCTTCCTCTTGAGAATGAGACATGTGCTTTGAAAGCATTCTCTTGAGAGGATTCTTCATTCCTTTTGAGTCTAGATTCGAACAAAAGTAAAGATCTGGTCAACTCGTCTATAGAGAGAGTACTTAGATCTTTTGCTTCTTCAATCACTGAAACTTTCGACTCAAATTTGTGGGGTAGGGATCTCAAAACCTTTTCAACCACCCTTTGATCTCCAATATTTTCACCATAGATATTCAGCTGATTAACAATCCCCATGACTTTGGTCATGAAAGAGTCTACAGAGTCTGATTCTTTCATCTTCAGATCTTCAAAGTCTCTTCTTAGGTTTTGGAGTGTTGCTGTTTGAACCTTACCAGCACCTTGATAATTAGTCGCCAAGGTATCCCATGCTGCTTTGGCATGTAAAGATGTTGATATCTTTGGAAATACGTTGTTATCCAAAGCGTTCATTATGAAATGCAGTGCCTTTGCATCCTTCTTCCTGTGCGCTCGCAGGACATCCTTCTCTGCGTTTGAAAGGGCTTGAAAAGCTACATCATCTGCAGGTTCGGAATAGCCATACACGACATATTCCTATGCATCTTCTGACCTGAGATAAACCGTCATCCTCGTGGCCCAGACATCATAGTCATTTTTCCCTGTAAGAGGAGAAATCTAAGATTGATTGCTGCTAGAAGCCATAGATGCTGCAGTGTCTTTCACTGGCTCTATTCAAAATAATCTCCCTTCCTCTTTAAAAAAAAAAATAATAATAATTCTCCGTCTTAAACAAGATTTGAAAAATATCTTCTTCTCTTGTAAAAAGAAAAAATTCTTACTCAATAACTGCGTGAAAGTCAAAAAACAATCACATAAAGTAAAAACCTTTTTGCATTTGTCCAAAAATGTCGCCTTGTTCCAATTACCGCTCTTTGTCCTAGGGAGAGGCTGCAGTGAAATCTCAATTTTTTTACCTCGTATCTCCCCAAACTACCGCGCTTTAGACTATACTGTGGGCATGATAGTTCCAAAAGTACCACTCTGTGGACTATAGGGAGGGCGCAGTACTCCAATTTTTTTTTTTTTAATAATTTCTCCAAAAAACTTCTATGAAAATTCTTCAAAAAAAACTTACAAATTCTTCAAAGCTACGGCTTTGGCTTCTCCAGAAATTGATGCTACCAAAGGTTGGAGGCAAAAATAAAACAAAGATAATGCGGAATGAGCTACGGCTCTTCAATCTTTATTCATAAACAGAGATCAACTGATGTAATACAAACAATAATGTAATGTGTATTTAAACACTTATGGAAAACCCTAAAAGCTCTAACCTAGCTTTTGCATGCATGCAAAGCATGTTGTTGCATTTATTAACTGAACTTCTAAATAGTAACTCAAGTAAAAGCTAAGGCTAACTGAAGTAATTACTATTTCTAACAAAAAGAACCATTTTGACTGATTCCAAACATCTAGAAACCCATACAAAAAAAAATTTAAGAGTGTATTTTTAAGTACATTACAATATTTGATCCCTCTCCATGCTAAATATATCTAGCTTTAAAATGAAATCAAAATAATTTAGGGTCAGTGCAAGCTAATGAGGGTCACTTTTAGCACGTTAGATGCAATAGAAAACTGAAAAAGCAGGCATCCCTCAACTTACTTGGATTTTTTGATCTACTTACGCAAAATATCTTGCATTGAGTAAAAAAGATGAAATGTAGGAAATTGAATCACGTTTCTGAATATATAACTTTTATGTATTGAAAATTTGCATAGTTATGTCAAGTTTCATTTTTCCTAATAGACACTTTTTATTTTTCAGGAAAATGATAAGGTATATGTTTTTGTGGGTAGAGCCTTTGAGGGCCTAAATGATGGAATCAAGCTACAAAAATTGGCATGCATGTAGAGAACACATAGCACTTGTGCGCCATTATTTTTCGAAAATTAAATTAGTAATTTTATAATTTTTTTATAATTGTCTAAGTGATCAAACCTCGAAAATAGTACCTCTTTTGTGGGTAGAGCCTTTGAAGGTCTTAATGCAAAAATCTTGAAATGGGTTTTTCATAGAACGTGGAGGTTAGTGTCCTCTTGTGCACCATACAATTTTTTTTTGAAATGATTGAGAATTGAAAAAGTTATGGAAGAAACACTAACAGTGTATTTCACGAGTTAAGGAGGTAGGACAGAAAAGAAATTGAAAGAAAATAGGAAAAATTAATATTTCAAAATAAAAGTTACATATTTGGAATCTGCAGAAAAAATGCTATTTGTGTCCAAGATTTCATCAAAAATGACTCTGTGTAGCATATTGTAACGAGTGGCTAAGCACAGGCTTCTCCAGAAACTGGAAGAAATACCCAATTAGCTTTGGTTTTTCATTAACATAGCACAGGTTTGGAATTACCGAAGCAAACTCCAAAGCATACACATAGGATTATTGTTGACATGTGAGCATGTGACTCGACCTGTTTAAATTCAAAAATATTGCCGCGCTTTTAGATGTAAATAACGCGTACGCGTTATATAACTACATAACGCGTGCGCGTTATATAAATACTTAACGCGTACGCGTTATATAACTACATAACACGTACGCGTTATATAGTTACAAAACGTGCTCGCGTTGTTCAAATCATAAAATACATGTTTAATACTTGAGAAAGAGGGGGTGTGGAAGTCAAGGGAATTTTTGTTTAATATTTGAGAAGGGGTGGGGAAGGGTCAAGGGAATCTATGGTTAATATTTAATAGGGGTGGGAAAGGGTCAAGGGCTTAGAAGGATGTTGGAAGCTTGAGTGGGGAGAGATGAAGGGAATGAGAACATGATGGGATACAGGGGGTGAAGGGAAGTGGAGCTTGAGAGCACTATTAGGAGTAGAATAGGTTATGAAGAGGTATAGGGTTAGAAGTTGAAAGTGAGACTTGAGTGACAAGGGGGAATGCATGGAGGCAAGGGGGATGTGAGAGAGAAATAAAGAATACAAGGGGGGGAGAGACATAGAGCGAGGGAGGGAGAGGGACAATGGGGAGGAATGGATTTGGAGGGAGTGAGAGATAGATGGGGATAGAACGAAATAAGAGATAGGAAGGGAGGGACAGAAAGTGTTGGTGGGAGACATGCAGAGAGTTGTGGCGATGGAGAGAGAGGGAGTGATGGAGAGATTGGGATAGGTTGAGGGAAAGATGAGGGAGGGATAGAAGGTGAGAGACAGGCGATGAGAGAGGGAGGGAGAGAAGGTAGGGTGAGGAATGGAGGGAGAAAGTTGGATATAGATATGGATGGAGGGGGGATGGGTTTGAGAATGGAAAGTGACATAATGTGTGTGTATGTGTGTGTGTTTGAGAGAGAGAGATTGATGGTTGGGGAGAGAGATACTAGAGGGAGTTGTGAGCATCATATTCTCCATCAGCATCATATTCTTCATCATCATCATCTTCATGACCATCATCGTCATCATCAACATCTTCATCATCATCACCATCATCATCATCATCATCATATTCCTCATCAAATCAACATCTCCATCATCATTATCATCATATTCTGAACATCATCATGATCATCATCTAAACATCACCATCACCATCATCGTCAACATCTTCATCATCATCACCATCACCATCATCATCAAAATCTTCATCGTCATCACCATCACCATCACCATCACCATATTCATCATCATTGTCATCTCTAGGTTCCCCATCAACATCAACATCTCCATCATCATCATCTTCATCATCATCATCATCTTCATCACCATCATCATCATCATCAACATCTTCATCATCATCACCATCATCTTCCTTGAATCAGATCAACATATCCATCATGTCACCATCATCTTCTTCATCATCATCATCATCATCTAAACATCACCATCACCATCACCATCATCATCATCATCTTCATCATCATTACCATCACCATCATCATCAACATCTTCATTGTCATCACCACCACCATCATCATCATTGGCATTTGTAGGTTCCTCATCAACATCTCCATCATCATCATCATCTTCTCCATCATCATCATCTTCATCACCATCATCATCAGCATCAACATCTTCATCATCATCATCTTCATCGTCATCAGGTCAACATCTCCATCATCATCATCTTCTTCATCATCTTCACCATCATCATCATCATCATCATCTTCATCGCCATCTCCATCATCTTCAACATCTCCATCATCATCACCATCACCATCATCATCATCTTCATGACCATAAACATCTTCATCATCATTGTCATCTCCCCCTTCCTCATCAACATCTCCATCATCATCATCATCATCATCACCATCTGAACATCACCATCACCATCATCGTCAACATCTTCATCATCATCATCATCAGCAACAGCAGCATCAGCATCATCATCAAAATCTTCATCGTCATCACCATCACCATCTTCATCATCATTGTCATCTCTAGGTTCCCCATCAACACATCTCCATCATTGTCATCTTCTTCATCATCATCATCTTCATCACCATCATCATCATCATCTTCTTCATCATCATCATCTTCATCACCATCATCATCGTCATCAACATCTTCATCATCATCACCATCATCATCATCATCATCTTCCTCGTCAGATCAACATCTCCATCATGTCACCATCATCTTCATCTTCATCATCATCATCATCATCATCATCATTACCAGCACCATCATCATCAACATCTTCATCATCATCACCATCATCATTGGCATCTGTAGGTTCCTCATCAACATCTCCATCATCGTCATCATTGGCATCTGCAGGTTCCTCATCAACATATCCATCATCGTCATTTTCTCCATCATCATCACCATCATCACCATCATGATCTTCTGAACATCATCATGATCATCATCTAAACATCACCATCACCATCATCGTCAACATTTTCATCATCATCGCCATCAGCATCATCATCAAAATCTTCATCATCATCACCATCACCATCTTCATCATCATTGTCATCTCTAGGTTCCCCATCAACACATCTCCATCATCATCATCTTCTTCATCATCATCATCTTCATCACCGTCATCAGCATCATCAACATCTTCATCATCATCACCATCATCATCATCATCATCTTCCTCATCAGATCAACATCTCCATCATGTCACCATCATCTTCATCTTCATCATCATCTTCATCTTCATCATCATCATCATCATTACCAGCACCATCATCATCAACATCTTCATCGTCATCACCATCATCATTGGAATCTGTAGGTTCCTCATCAACATCTCCATCATCATCATCATTGGCATCTGCAGGTTCCTCATCAACATATCCATCATTGTCATTTTCTCCATCATCATCACCATCATCACCATCATGATCTTCTGAACATCATCATGATCATCATCTAAACATCACCATCACCATCATCGTCAACATCTTCATCATCATCGCCATCAGCATCATCATCAAAATCTTCATCGTCATCACCATCACCATCACCATCACCATCTTCATCATCATTGTCATATCTAGGTTCCCCATCAACACAACATCTCCATCATCATCATCTTCTTCATCATCATCATCTTCATCTCCATCATCGTCCTCATCAACATCTTCATCATCATCACCATCATCACCATCATCATCATCATCTTCCTCATCAGATCAACATCTCCATCATGTCACCATCATCTTCATCATCATCATCATCACCATCATCATCAACATCTTCATCAACATCTTCATCATCATCACCATCATCTTCATCAACATTATCATCTTTATCATCTTCATCTGCATCATGATCATCTTCATTGTCATCACCCTCCTCCTCCTCATCATCTTTATCATCTTCATCTACATCATGATCATCTTCATTGTCATCGCCCTCCTCCTCCTCATCATCTTGTGCACTTATGCACGTAGGGATTAATGTTTAGAAGAGAGTCTAAAGGCCTTTATGGGGGAGGGGCTCTAGGAACAAGGTAAGACAGAGAGGGCAGGGGGGAGGGATAAAGGTGTAGAGGGTTAGTGATTAAGGGAGAAGAAGGGAGAGAGTGCTATAGGGAGGGATAATGACGAAGATAAAGAGAAGGTGGAGAGATGGAGAGTGGGGTGGTAGAGACATGGCTAGAGTAAGGGAGAGAAAGAAACATGTAGGGAGGGATGTAAGGAGAATGAGGGACAGATATTTAGAAAGAGATAGGGGGTATCTAGGGATTATTGGGAGAGAGCTAGGGGGTATTAAACCATACAAAACATTTGTTTTGTATGCAACCATATAAATTATTAGTTTTCTTTGATTTTGTTCGTTGCCCTAGCCGTGCACCTAACCTATTTATTGTGCTTGACTATATCACGTTCGCGTTTTTTCACTACATATCGCACATGCATTTTGTACTTCTATAACGCGTGCGCGTTTTGTAACTCCAGAAATAATGGACTGTTGCTGTCCGAGAGCAACTTCACTCTGTTCGAACGAAAACAGCAATCCCGCGATTTTTCGAACAGCACGAGCCCGCGTTTGAAAATTTTCACATTCTACACCAACTCCATCATTTTTTTTATGTAGGTGCAGCATTGAGGACATCTTTCATGGTTGCTCACAGTGGTGTTGGATTATATGGCCATATTTGAAGAAAATAATTAGCAAGCTTGAAGAATCTCCAATTGAAGAACACCAAAGATAAGGCCTTTGAAAGATTCATTTTGCCTATATTTGAGGAGCACACAAGATAAGATATCAAGCTTCAAGGCCAACAAGGAAGAACTTCCATTTGCTTATTATTGAAGAGCTTGTAATTGAGGAGCAACAAAAACAAACTATATTGAATTGATCATTGTGGTGATGGGGAATGCACGTAACCGAGTAAACAAATCAACAAGGAAGAAGAGACCTCAAGAAGTCATTGAAGAAGAGAAAGAAAAGAAAAGAATATACATGATGAATCGGAGGCTTTCTTTGGAAACTAATCCAAATCCAATTGTAGAGGATACCATGGTTCATCCTATTAATCCACGACAAGAGGGACCTTCAATTTCCACAATAGTTGTTGAACAAGCACCCCATGGAAGTAATCAAGAAGCAAAACGTAGGTGCTCATTAGGGGATGTTTCAATTCCCACTTCAAGTCAAAGTGATAAGTTACCATCTCAAGATGAAGCTCACGAAGAAACACCCAATTTGCTATCCGGATGTGGTTATACAAGCAATGAAGTTAGAGAGGCGTTGGACATTTTTCCTACTGTTGAAGAAGAGAATGTTATCCACACCATCGATGAGGATGTTGGACTTCCACAAGGGGATGTTGGACTTCCACAGACCATGGATGAGGATGTTGGACTTCCACCACCCAACTACCAGGAAGAGAATGAAGGACACCAAGCTACTACTAAAATGCCAGAGCATCTTGGTGATGCGCTACATGGTACAATTCCAACCCCCTTACCTCCATTAGCAAGCACACGTCGAAGAACTCCGAAGCATATACAAGTTGATGAAAGACTTATGAATTCCATTGAAGGTATGCTATCTAAACGTAGTATTGCTTATCAAACTCAACAAATACTTGATAAATATTTTGTTTCTAAATGTGATGGAGATAAATGTAGATTATTTTTATCATTGTTAAAATCTAGGAGCATGAATGTTGTTAGGAAAAAGTTAGGGATAAAGATGATAAAGAATTCTGAACCAAGTTCTCATATAGTTAAAAGCCTAGTAGATGCATTTGGTAAAATTGGTAAGAACACACGTTCAAAGGACCGCAATGCTGCTCGTCGTGTGTTGTCACAATCAATTGCAGATAAGAACACCAAGGCCCTTCGTATTCTCAGGCCTACATCCGAACTAGTTAATTTGAATGTAAAAACCCTCCGTAGGTATTCTATTAGAAGAGAACACCTTGACACAACAGATCAGACAGATTCTTGGGACTTTGTTGGTCGGTTGCCACGTCGTGACATGAAGCTAGTTGATGCAGTAAAGGGACTAGTGCACAGTTTTTGGCATGATCACACAAGGCCTTCTTCAAACCGAAAGGATGTACTAAAACTAAGAAGGGGTTCAAAGAATCGTGAACCACATACTAAGCATCTTCTTGATATAACACAGACAGAGCTTTACGAGAAATTTAAGATTGAGCATAGACAATTGAACTTGGGGCAAAGATATTTTGAGAAATGTAAGCCATGGTATGTTAGAATAAATACTCTTCGTAACACTTGTTGTTGTAGATACCATGTAGAATATGAATATTACTATGAAGCATTTTTGTACATTCGTCGTGTGTTGCATACTAACATTGTGCAGGATTGCTCCATGACAATACCACCGACTTCATCAAAAGAATTCATTCATAGCATCATGTGCAATAGGCCCGAGGGGCAAACATACTATGAAAAATCTTGTTTGGATGGAACATGCTCCAATTGTGCTGGAATGGCATTATTGAGCCAATGTATGCACGAGAATGGAGACAGTGAATTTGGGAAAATGGTTACAGACATGAAAAGTTTCAAATATATCAACTATGAAATAGTCCCAGGGAAAGAAAGCAAAAAAATACAATTGGTGACATCTCAGGTATGCATTTATATCTATAAAATTATGTTGTAACGATTACATTTCAATCCTTACTTACAACAAAAAACTGACATTGAGATCATTTTGTGTCACCAGGTACAAGTTAGTGACTTCATCAAGGAATTTATTGAAAAGACACATCAATATGTTCAGCATGTCCACGTGGCACGATGGCAGGATGAGAAGTTTAGAATATGCAGAGATACATTTCCCCTTGGTACTATACTTTCAGTTGTTGATTTTGCCGAGAGCTACACTCTGCAACCTCAAAATGAGATCCAAAGTCAGTATTATCACTCTGAGCAGGTTTCCTTGATGGTCCATATCACATATAGGCATGGCCCAAATAGCACTGAAGAACAAAGAGAAATTCTAAAGGAATATCACTTCTACATAAGTGATGATAGGTGCCACGACTTCCACTATGTACGTCATTGCTTCATCATGTTCTATGATCACTTGAAGGGAAGGAACATACAGATGGACCGACACTGGATTTGGTCTGATGGGTGTGCTGGTCAGTTCAAAAATGCACGCATATTTCAGTGGTTGTGTTCATTGCATAAAAACTACAAAGTGCCACATATGTGGAACTATTTGGAGACTGGGCATGGTAAAGGAGAGCATGATGGAGCCGGAGCATGTGTCAAAACAGCCCTACGAAGAGAGGAATTGAAAGTATCTACAGAATCTACTATTCTAAATGCTCAATCTATAGTCAGGTGGTGCACGTCAGTAATGGGAGAGGAATCAACTATGCAAGTAGAATCCACAAGAAAGAGACATGTGGAGAGATTTTTTTGGGAGGTGGTAGACATAGATCGTTCACATGCATGGGAATGCAAGACTGTGCCTGGGACTCGTGGCTTTCATTCGGTTTGAAGCTCTGATAACCCAGTATTTGAAATTTGGACCAGAAAACTCGCTTGTTTTTGCCTGCCTTGTTGTGATGGTGACTGGGATGGGTGTGAATCATTGGATTGGGTTGATGGATGGGATCGCATATCACTTCCACTTGATCAGCGTGCAATTGTTGAGTTAACTCCGTTGGAAGAAGACCAATCATCTATTTCTGCAGATTTTGATCATGTCTCAGACCTTGTACAACCCGGTATGATGCATTTCCTTAACATTTTTTGTTTGTTTACGTAGTCTTCAAATGCACATTAATGGCCTTGTATCGCACGAAAAATATTTTGATCATATACCTACAATCATATAATGCAGGGCACATATACGCAGTGGTTGCCTCAAAAGATAATGAATGGGGTGATGAATACTGGTTGGCACGCTGTATAGATGGAAAGCAAACCCTCATTGTGTCCATGACTGACGATGAAAACAACCACTTTCCAACTGGGTCTATGGTTGTTAAAGGTGAATACTTGACACGGGACAACAATGGAAGAAAGAAGGGTGGATATGTTTACAGGGATTACAAACCAGGTGCAAGTGTGTATCACTTTACCAACTTAATCATTGGCACAAACCTTCAGGTACGAACAATGCCTAGTCGAAATACATTGAAGGTACGCTACTTCTTACCGGATACAGAGCACGAGAGACTAATGGAGACCATCAGTATAAGAGATGATCCGGAGGGCTTGGTTGTATGATAATAGGTGGGATCTAGCATGATGAGGTACGTTACATACTTTTAATACTATACTATTTATACTATTTGTAATTGAATATTGATATATGCTCAATTTTCACATGTATGTTTCATATGAATATGTCAATTTTGCGTTCTTGATATGCCAAATTTACGTTTACGTTGTTTATAAATATGCCAAAAGTTCTCTTGTATGTCAAGTTTATGAATATGCCATTTTTTACATATGATCAATAAACCCTAAAATTATATTATGTTCATCATGTTGGTTATTGGCTTCACCCAACAAAATTAATTCAATTCATGCTCACTATATTAAACAATACACTTATATTAAATTTAATTCATGTCTTGTTAAATATTTCATAATGAATTAGCTATTTGAGAGCACCACCTTAGACCAAGCCATCATAATCAACATCTTCATCATCATCACCATCATCATCATCATGGACCTGCAAAACCCTATTTTCCAAAGTGTCTAGGCAAGTTCGGGTTAGGAACACTAGCCATACCCGCCCAGTGGATGATTTTCCAAAGTTGACCCCCGTGTGCAAAAATTGCACACTCCCACACTGAGCAAAACCCTAGTTTCCAAGATGGACCTGCAAGGTGACACATGGGCCACCGGGTAGGAGGGGAGGGGCACCCCTGGCACTATCTCGGTGTGTTGAATCCAACGGAGTCGATGGTTCGTCGATCCGAGCCACGGTCTTCATTCTATGGCTCGTCCCGTCTCACTACCAGAAGGCCTTCAGGGACACCTGCTGGATACCTACCGGGGGCATAGAACTCCAACCATGCAACAAAACCGGGTTTCGGGGAGTCCTACAGGTGTGTCTAGACAGGTTCGGGCTAGGAACACTAGCCATACTTGCCCAGTGGATGATTTTCCAAAGTTGACCCTGGTGTGCAAAAATTGCACACTCCCACACTGAGCAAAACCCTAGTTTACGAAATGAATGCACAATGAAGCAACTAGGCCATGGGGAGACGAGGGAGAGGCCCCCCTAGAGGTAATCGAACGCCAGGAGACCAATGGAGTTGACGGTTCGTCGGTTCGACGTCCGGTTTCCGATTTATGTCGAGTTGCAAGTCGCATGAAAATGCCGTTCAAGGACACTTGGTGAATTTCCGTCTGGGAGCCAAAAAGCAAATGAAGCAGGAAAATTGCGTGCCGTTGGCTCCTGCAAGTGTGTGTGGGCAATGCCGACGTGGGAACACTGCCGGGAGCCATAAATCCATGATAGTAAATTAATTCATGACAAAAAAAACTGAATTATTCCTTTCAATGGATGTGGTTTTCAATTTCCTATGTTGTTAGGTCAATTTGGCACATTATTTGAAAGAAATTGTCGACATTAATGATGATCACAACAAGTGTGTTTGTTAAAACCTTGTGAAATAGAGCATCAAAAGACCTACATTGTAGGCCATATAATTGTGTTTGTTTACCTTTTGCTTGATGGACCATGCACAATAAGTAATAAAATAATTTTTGAAGTAGGTCATTTCATTTTTCTGATTTTTTCTTTGGTGGTGTTGAAAAAGACCATTGTTCTTATTGATGGGATTTCATGTGCTTATGATTCTTTGGATAATCTGGACACATACAAGGACACCATTATTAGACTAATTCATTATGAACAATTTAATATGAGTAATCTACATAAATGAATTGAAAAATTAACAAAAATAACAAACAACCCATATACCTTGGAATATAACACAAGAGTGACCATGTTAGGCAATCTTACTTATCTACTTACCTATGGTCATTTAAGTAGACCATTTGGATCATGTCTATTACTAATGATCTCCATTAACTTTTCATGTTCACAATGAGGCTTGAAGTATCATACCTTTGATGGGTGCTTCCTTGGCATTGTTTGTAGTTTGAGGTTTGTATCGAAAACTAAGTTTGTAAAGTGGTATATAGATTCACCTAGTCTAATCTTGAAATACATAACCAACCTTCTTCCATGTTTGGTCATCCAGTGTTAGATATTATCCTTTAATAACCATCAAATTGATTACAAGTTGATCACCATTGTCATCTATTAGTGAGACATGAGGGTTTGGTTCGCCTTTAAGGAACATGCCAACAAATAGTGAGTGCCCCATTCATTATCTTTCAAGGAAACCATTGCATATATGTTCATTTTTAACATCAGTTCCAACGTGTGAGTCCACTAAATAGACAAAATGTAATGTATTCATGCTAGTTGATAAGATTTAATCTCATATTCACTAAACTTGGTTGTACAAGATTTGAGACATGATCATAATGTGGTGAAATGGTTGATTAGTCCTCATCCAACTAGGATAATTCAATATTTATACCTAGAATAATGGGGAGTGATAGAATATCACATCTATGAACCTAGTCCATGGATTCACAATCATCGCATTCACTGCTACTACATTAGCCACATAAGTAATACAATTTTCTTGTCCATATTTCTACTATAACATTGTTTGAGTTTCAAACTAAATGAAATCCACAAATTCCATGCATTATTCTATGTGATTGATCTACATCAACCACCTCCCAAAAATATCTTTGCACATGTCCTTTCCTTATTGAGTCCTCTTCTCGTCTTCTTGTTCCATCTACAATTATTGAAGAACACCATTCAACAATAGATTTTGTGTAACTAATGAGAGAATTTCTCGTAAACTTCCATTTTTACCTGCAGAATGTAATTTTTATGCACACAACATCTCAATCATGATCCCCTTTCCCACACTCAGTTTCAAAAGTCCTGTAAAGGCAACCTTTACATTTACATTTGCATTAACATGACAACCAAGTCTCAAAAATGAGATTGATGGTGTTTATTCTCATGCAATGTTTACAGTTAGGATTAAGACAACTGTTTTTTCCAGGTGGAATTTATGAATGCATGTTGCATGTACAACAACTAAGAAACATGTAGCCGGATGTGCTTTGTAATTATAAACACGTTAAGTGTCATTATAAACTGAAGTATTAATCCATTAATCCACTAAACAGAAATATAAATCTATGGAATTATAAATGGAGATATTAATCCAAAAGGAAGCCAATGTTGGCCTTGCCAATCTTTTCTTCCCAATGCAAACGAAATATTAGATTCCATTTTGCTATGTTTCCATCTAAAATATATTTGAAAAAAAACATATATTTGGATTATATGGAAATCCTTCTTACCTTTGACATTGTTTGGGATCTGCAGGATGGGAATGAAGTATTTTTTAGGGATTAAGAGGAGTATTCAATTACGCAAACTTATGAATGCCTATTGTGACAAGCAATCCATTGATTTCAACTCCATCACATTTCTATTTGATGGATGATGTTTGCAAGGTGAGCAAATTTAACCCACCAATGCGAGATTGCATGCAATTACACTGAGCAAAACCCTAGTTTACGAAATGAATGCACAATGAAGCCACTGGGCCATGGGGAGACGAGGGAGAGGGCCCCCTAGAGGTAATCGTACGCCAGGAGACCAACGGAGTCGACGGTTCGTCGGTCCGACGTCCGGTTTCCGAGTTATGTCGAGTTGCAAGTCGCATGAAAATGTCGTTCAGGGACACTTGGTGAATTTCCGTCCGGGAGCCAAAAAGCAAACGGAGCAGGAAGATTGCGTGTCGTTGGCTCCTGCAAGTGTGTGTGGGAAATGGCGACGTGGGAACACTGCCAACACTGGCTCGGGGGAGGTTTTTGCAGAGTTGACCCACCAATGCGAGATTGCATGCAATTACACTGAGCAAAACCCTAGTTTACGAAATGAATGCACAATGAAGCCACTGGGCCATGGGGAGACAAGGGAGAGGGCCCCCTAGAGGTAATCGCACGCCAGGAGACCAACGGAGTCGACGGTTCGTCGGTCCGACGTCCGGTTTCCGAGTTATGTCGAGTTGCAAGTCGCATGAAAATGTCGTTCAGGGACACATGGTGAATTTCCGTCCGGGAGCCAAAAAGAAAACGGAGCAGGAAGATTGCATGCCGTTGGCTCCTGCAAGTGTGTGTTGGCAATTCCGACATGGGAACACTGCCAACACTGGCTCGGGGGAGGTTTTTGCAGAGTTGACCCACCAATGCAAGATTGCATGCAATTACACTGAGCAAAACCCTAGTTTACGAAATGAATGCACAATGAAGCCACTGGCCCATGGGGAGACAAGGGAGAGGGCCCCCTAGAGGTAATCGCACGCCAGGAGACCAACAGAGTCGACGGTTCGTCGGTCCGACGTCCGATTTCCGAGTTATGTCGAGTTGCAAGTCGCATGAAAATGTCGTTCAGGGACACTTGGTGAATTTCCGTCCGGGAGCCAAAAAGAAAACGGAGCAGGAAGATTGCGTGCCGTTGGCTCCTGCAAGTGTGTGTGGGCAATGCCAACGTGGGAACACTTCCAACACTGGCTCGGGGGAGGTTTTTGCAGAGTTGACCCACCAATGCGAGATTGCATGCAATTAAATTGAGCAAAACCCTAGTTTACGAAATGAATGCACAATGAAGCCGCTGGGCCATGGGGAGACGAGGGAGAGGGCCCCCTAGAGGTAATCACACGCCAGGAGACCAATGGAGTCGATGGTTCGTTGGTCCGACGTCCGGTTTCCGAGTTATGTCGAGTTGCAAGTCGCATGAAAATGTCGTTCAGGGACACTTGGTGAATTTCCGCCCATTTTATAATTTAAGCCACTTTTAAATATTTGAACTTCCATATTATTTTTGAAAGAGTATAATATTTCAAAACTCCTAAAGAGACAAAAACACATGATCAAAACTCCTAAGGCTGCAATTTAGAGTAGCAATAATGGGGGTGATGGAGTTGAATTTGATCCTATGGAAGATAATGATACTAATATTATTGAGAATAAAGGGATAATAGGTTGATCCATAACACCTTTGTTTGCATGGATGAGGATGCACCTATGTATGAGACCTATGATAATATTCATGATGTACATCTTATTGATAAGGCACACAAAGGCCTCTACAAGAGATCAAAGATGAGTCACTTTGTCTACTAATTTGATGTTGATAAAATTGAAGGTATTGAATGACATTTCAAACAATGGTATGACAAAGATCCTAATGTATACACAAGGTTAATATATAAGGTGCCCCATAAGGTTCTTTGTCATATCCCTATAATTCTAGGTTTTTGATGATTGTTTAGGTTAAAAAACATAGCACATTATATGGATTATCATGTACAAAGATAAGTGAAGATGGTATTATATGAGTGGCTACAAATGGTTCTCAATTTACGATCATCAAGGAAATATTACCCATTTTTAAAGAAGAACCTCATAATGTTAGACTTTCATTGGTAGTTGATGGCAATGGGTGTGCATGAGTGAGTTCATTGAAACCTTGAAAACATTGTATTGCATTTAGTTTGATTAAATTACACGAGCAAGAACTTTGACATAACTTGTAATGATCATCCAAAATCACAAATTTTAATTAGATACCAATTAGTGCATGCATGTAGTGAATTCGTTGAAACCTTTGAATATAATAGTTTGTTCTTTTGACATAGTGCATTCATGAGTAATAGATAATCCACACAAATCAACACATTAGATTGACACAAGTACATGTATCCAAAAGTACATATATATCCAAAAGTATCCAAAAGTGCATGTCTCCAAAAGTACATGTATATCCAAAAGTCTCCAAAAGTGCATGTCTCCAAAAGTACATGTATATCCAAAAGTATCCAAAAGTACATGTATCCAATGAAGTCAATGTACATGTCTCCAAAAGTACATGCACAATAAAGTCAATGTACATGTCTCCAAAACTGAATGTATCGAAAAGTACATATATATACAAAAGTATCCAAAAGCACATGTGTCCAAAACTATCCAAAACTATCAAAACTCAAGCTTTCTCTTGTTCTTTCCCGACGTTGATCCTCTAGGCACATCCCTAGGATCAATGTGCATCCCTGGATCCTGCAAATTAAATATCAATTGTTAAATTCAACTAACTATGTACACTAATACATTAGCTCAACAATTATCAACTGGTGCATGGAAAGTGCATGAAACACTTGGTCACTGAAGGACATCTCACCTCAACTGACAAAGGAGATTACGTTGCTTGTGTAGCAGATGGAGCCGTCGGTTGAACATCCAAGATGGTCGAACCAGGGGGGCCAGGCACTGCTCCTGCTGGTGGTGGCTACAATGAAAAAATGTTGAAATAGTTAGAAATGCATGAATAAACAATAGGTCCAATAATAATAAACTATGTAAAGATAATGTTGAAATAGTTACATACCTGTGTGTGATCAGTCGCCACTGCAGATGCAGCACTAACTGTTGCATCAACCATCGATGCGAGGTTCTCAGTAGACAACTCGGGTTCCTAATGTAGTAAACATGCAATTCAAACATTAACAAAAATGATTTATGCACTGGATTTAAAGTTAAACAACAAATATCATCGAAGGATATACATTACCATGGTGTGAGTAAGCCCATGGTCGTGGGTAGCTGGAGTCTTTCTAGGAGTAGAACGCCTCACATACACACGACCCTTGTTCACGAATGGCCTGGAGGGAGATACAAATCCAGGCAATGGGCCAGATGTCTCGGATGGTGCCTACAGTCAGCAAGTGTTCATGTAGTTAGACATGCATGATTCAACAAACAAACATGTATTTAAAAAATGTCATTTTTAATTGTTTACCTGGAGCCCAGATGTTTCAGGGGACGGTATGACCATGGGTACTACCTCCACATTACCTTGCCCCAGTGAAGGATCTGCCATTTGCAAGTTTAATAATTGTAAATATTAGACCGTAGATAGCATTAATGAACTAAAATGTAAAGTATGTGGAAATTAACAAATTAACAAGTATTAAAAAACTGAAATTTTAAAATGTTTACCTCGGTGTGAGATATGGCAATAGGTGGTATATAAGATGGGCCTACCGAATGGGTAGCATCATGCCCCCCTGTAGAGTCTGGAACATCCGGCTCTGGGGCGTCACTTCCGGCATAAAGCATCAACTGCAAGTTCACAAAATTAATATATTAGCTCAAACTATATATATGTGTACAAAGACGAAAATAAATGAAGAATTTATTACAATTAACCATCAACATACCTCTCTCAAAAACCCACTGAAGGCAACATCTGAGGCAATACCATAGCAGGGACGACCACATGATGTGCACTCGTGAGGATCAGTACTAGGATGGGGAATAGTCGATGGTCCTGCACTAGTGGATGGTCCTGATGGTCATGCACTAGTGGATGGTCCTGATGGTCTTGCACTAGCTGATGGTCCTGCATGGTGACGAGCTGGTGTATGTACTACACCAGGGACAGATGTCCCTTCCTCACCCATATGTTGAACCATCGTGCCATGGCGAACAACCGCCCGTGCCAAACTCAAAAATGCATCCCGTGTCTGCGGAATAATGCGATGTGTTGGTGGGACATCTGGCCCAGGCAACTGCCTGCGAGGTGTAGGGATAGGGAAATCCTGGTCTCGAAGCCTGGCATTGGGTCGGTTTTGGGGCATCCCCCCACCGATCCCCTGAAACTGTAAGATGTCAAAATAGTTAACGTGTTTATGCAACACGAACTCTGCGTACATCTTTCGAAGGAAATATAAGGGAATTTCCTTGTTGTTGTGTGGTGGCATATCAAAAACCATGTACCATCTGTCCATCCAGTTATCAACAAATGGTTGAAACGTGCACCACTCAATGGATATATGCGGCTTGCTTGCATTTGGGATTTCCCCCGTCCGAGGGTCCCTAAACAATGCAAATATAAGCTCTTTGGATATTTTCAACTTTTTTACTGCATTGTAATCTAGCCCATCTGCATATTGTTGTCTTTTTCTTTCTCTGTAAGATGCAATATCATATAGGACATTCGTAGATTGTGAAATGGTGTCCACAATTGCATCCAAGGTTGATGCAAGTGAACGGCGAATCCTGTCACTACCACTAAAAGCTGCACTTATGCCCCTCAATTGGGCAAGCTCAATCAATATCTCGGCATTGGTATCCATAGCCGCAACTGCAATAAAGACATTAATACAAAAATCGTTAGAAACATATACATGGTATATAATGACGTCTCTTCAAAATTGAACATGTATTAAATCAAACTCACATAAGCAATTTAATGGCATTCACTTACATACACTTAAAACTTAAAATTAAACATTTGACAATTAAAAAGTAAGTTAGTCAGATTGGTAGAGAGGAGGAGGAGGAGGATCAGGGCAGTGATGAGTTTGTTGATTCAGGCATGGAGGAGGAGGATCAGGGCAATGATGAGTTTGCATCTATGTGTCTCAATGTCTCATTGTGATTTGTGATTGTGAATGACAAATGTGTTGTGATTTGTGAATGATCTAATTTCTATTGAATATTTCATATTTGTAATTGTAAATGTAATTTCTATTGAATATTTGTAATTGTAAATGTTAAATTTTATTGGATCTATATGTCTATATTTTTAAATTTTAATATATTTTAAAAATATATTAATTCCGGGGGTCACCGTGTCCTACGTGTCACAATTCCGGGGGTCACCATGTCTAGTGGGGACCAGGGATCAAATTTGAAGGGTGGCGTCCCATTTCACTATGAAGGGCTATGAGATATTGAACACTATTGAAGGGCTATGAGAAATTTATTAATATTTATTCTATGTGTATATATGGATGTGTTCATGTTGCATGGATTGGATTCTAGGTTAACCGAGGCCTTTTTAGAGCAAAGAATGGGGTAATTACTATTTGGGAACAAGTTTTTTATCAAATGTAAATTGCGGTGATAGAAGATATTGAGGGTGCCACATGTTGTGGAGAAAGTAGTATTGATTCCTATGACGTAATAGGGAGTTCAAAAAGTCTAGTTTCAAGTATTGTCATGCATAGCTCGACTGATTTTTCTCGCGCTAGGGTTGTAGCAACTGTTATGGCCATTACTGTTAAAAGGATTGATGGGGTGGAATCCCGTGAAACGATGAGTTCTTTTGTTAAGACGTAGATTCAGTGAAATTTGGTGGGAGTCTTATGTTCATTTTATGCACAAAATTCGATTACTTGATTTTGTTGCATTGTTAACTCTCCTTCTAGTCATAGCTACAATCTCTTATATAATTGTGAAGGTTATCAATCCACTCAATATATTAAAGTTGTAGTAGGCCAAAATCATCAACATATTTATTGTACTCACAAATGTTGACATTCCAATTTCTATGTAGAGCGCCCATTAACATTAGATTGTATGGGACATGTTTTTGAGGCATGATGTCATTATCTCATAACAACAAGCTTTTTATCCATAAATATGTCATCTACAAGCCAACGGAATTGTTCCTAATCCTTTATAAAACTTTGTCATAATTATATCAATACCAACATCCCTACCTATTGACTTAGCTTAGAAGATATTACACCTTCGGATAACCAAACCTGATTCCAAGGTTGGTAATCATAAATGTAAAAGCATCATCATAAGGAAATAGCATGTTGTGTTGAGGAAATTCCTTTTTTTCCATTTCCTTCTCAGGATAATATTTGGTTGTGGATCATTTAAAATGTATAATTTATTTTAATATTGGGAAGCTAAATTCAAATTCATTAATATATTAATATGATTTGATTTTTTTATTAATAATAAGTTATTCTTTTCATTTGAAAATGTAATAGTACATCAAAATTTCAATGTTTACTGACGTAGTAAAGTTGAGAGGCTTTATTTTTCAGTGGATATAGCAGACCTGTAAATTCATAGGATGTCAAAAATCTAGTCAGCCTTGAAGTTGAGCTCCTCAAAGAAAACGAATTTCTTTAAATATGTTTATGGCAGGCTGGCATTGCCAGCTTCGCTCCGCAAACTATCCTGGAGGACTGGAGGAGATAGGGTAGGTGGAACTTGGAAGTAGCTCAACCACAGTGGAAAAGGGGTATAAGAAACAGCTTGTTTCTATTCATGCAATATTATATATTGATGGTCGGAGCCATGGAAGCATGGAATTCGAACATTGACTTGATACAACAAAGAAAACAAAAGGTGGAACTCGGGAGCTGCAGGATTGACTTGATACAACAAAGAAAACACAGGGTGTGAGGCTGATGGCGTAGACGGTAGGATTAACTTGATACAACAAAGAAAACACAGGGCTATAGGTAGGGGCCATGGGCAGGAGCAACAACCTGCAACATTACAAGAAGTTTATGGATTGTGGATTTTGTCTGAAATGCCAAATTCCCGGGGGCACATTAACATAATATATTATACATTGAATACTCAATTAACTCACGGAGTCAGCATTCATGAATTGGTATGTGATAACTTGTAACTTGGTAAGCCCGCTAGCAATAACACGTATGAGCCACCTTCCAGGTTTAATAATTTTGTTGATGCCATTAAATGTGTTAAACACGTAAGCGCTCGCTACAAACACGAGAACTTCGAAGCGTTCAAGCCATGGGCTACTTAGTGTAAGCCCGTCCACGTAAGTTGCTCAATGATATTATTAGAGGCCCAATGGTCCATGATCTATGGATGATCGAACACGTGGATATTGGAGAGTAACCGAGTCCCACTCCCAAGTCACCTAGCTAGTAGCCGCATTCCCAATTTCCCACTAAAAATTGTTGATGGGTGAAATTTGAAGCTACCCTTCTGTTGCAATTTTAAACAGTAGTGGTTAATTTAATTATTGAAGGGCTTACCATGAAATTAAATTTTTTTTGCATAGTAAAATTTGAAGTGGCCTTCTATGACGTGTGGGTAAAATTTGAAGTGGCCTGAAGGCTTCAAATTTGAAGCGTGGTGGGGACACTCGTGTCCCATGTCCTCGTGTCGGGTGACTTAGATGAATACATTGTAGAAAGGGGGGAGTTTTATTTTTTTCAATTTTTGGTTGGATTATGAATTTTTGAGTTTTTGAAAAGGGTTTCATTTTAATTATTCACTAATCTTGGTTGATGGAGGTGTGAATTTAATTAGAAATTGAGTTATTCCCAATTTTATCAATATTACAAAACTAGGTTGTTTTAAACAATAAAAAAATAGTAATTTGGGTCAAAAAATCACAAAAAAATGGTATGGGTGAATGAATTACCTGATTAGATGACAATCCACCGGTGAATTTGTCTCCCCTCCAGCTAAATCGAGTAACACGGATACTTGAGTGGGCCACAAACCGTCCTCGTCCAGGGTCAATTTCGCCTCTATTCGCATTTCTGATGCGTGAGTGTCGCGGGTGGTCGGCAATCGTCAAGACTGTGTATTTAAATTCATTTTTAGTTTTACATATCGCGTACGCGATTTGTAACTACATAACGCGTACGCGTTTTGTAACTACATAACGCGTACGCGTTATTGTTACCTAGCCTACATGTCCGATGACATGTTAGGCTCGGGTCTTACCATGGCACGTGCTAAATATCAGAAACGCGTTATGTTTTAGGTATCAGGAACGAGATTTGAAAAAAATAGCATTGCATCTAAAGTGACCCTCATCTTCTTGCACACACCCTTTAATATTTTTTTGTTTAAGATGACATTATTATTAATTTTTTTTATGAGAATAGCATGTTACATAACTTTATGTGTTACAACATCTCCTCAATATTAGGTTGCTAGGGTGTAAAGCACCTAGCTACTCTCAATACAATTAATATATATTCCTTAAATTTGATGCATTTCAAATTCAACCATATATATTCTAATGTATATTCTAGTCTATACCGTATTTATGACAGAGTGAATATTGTTTGTCAATATATTTATTTGAAGCCATAAAATATGACATGAAAATGCTAGGCTGTCACAGAGTTAGGACTGTTATATCAGGTGTACGTCATCACGAGGTAGAGATGAAATTTCATAACCAAATACGATCAAAATATTAATATCATGGAGATGCTAAAAACATTTAATAATGCGTAACATCAAAATTGCAAAGCAACCCTGTTTCCAAAATCCAATCCTGCCAGTACTGGATGCATAAGCAACCCCAAAATATTCACTCATTTAAAAAAAAAGACGGAATGATTCTGATCAGTGGAGTGCAATTAATTAGGCGTAGCGCATTGTTCCTCTTCGACCTTTTTGACTTGGAAAAGGTGATGGAGTTTGGCGTGGGACAAGCACTTCATAAAAAATGGAATGTCTTGTAATGACTTGACGGATGCACTGTCGATATTCTATTGACCCCTCACCCAACTGAAGGATATGTAATGGAATGTCCCGAAGCAAAGAAGGAGACAAATTTTACTATTCTTACATGAAGAGGACTTGACTGTTCACTTAATGTTTAGACGAATTGATTGACGAGACACAGTTGCAGTAACTTGGACAGCCAGAGTGAACTGTTCGAACTTCTTTTATTTCATCACCTGGAGTATACATATGCAGTATATTCGAGATTAGTTTATTCTATTATAGTAATTGTATACTAGCATAGCTACTTTACATGGATAGATCACAAGTTAAGTGTCACGAATAAGTTATTAGTTACTTGTTCTTTATGTTTAGTTGTAATCACTTCTATGCCTCCCTTACTGTTACTGTAATGTTTCATGCATGAGCTAGAGTTATATTCCATGCATCAGCTATCAGCGATTTTTTATATTTCTTTTTTTTATAATTGTTTATTTTTAATTTTGAATGACACCAATAAAATCAATCTCCATAGTACACTTGTCCCATCCTCCTTCAATCTAGGGAAAGCATAGATGATAGTCCACCCCAAATTCTAAGATATAAACACCTATTAGTATAATGAGGGTTGTTATTGGAAATTAGTAATGAAACTTTATGATCAACTTGAAAGATTCTTCCATCTAATATCCTTGGCTCAAATTTAAAGCATCACATCAAAAAATCCAAATCCCTTGTTAATAAAAAAAAAAAGCACATGCACAAAAATCTTAATACCTTAATCAACTTACAAATCAAGAAATGTGAAGCTTAAATCTTTTATCTTGAAAGTATTATTTGCATTAGCATGATTGATTAAGGCTTTTCTTCCCACTTAGGATAGGGCCATCGTTGCGCACAAGAATCTTAATACCTTAATCAACTCACAAATCAAGAAATGTGAAGCTTAAATATTTTTATTTTCAAAGTATTATTTACATTAGCATGATTGATTAAGGCTTCTCTTTCCACTTAGGGTATGGCCATCTTTGCACACAAGATGTATAAAAGTGTACTCATTGATAAGAATCAAATACAAAAATTATCAAAAAAACATTTATTTTCTAGTCAAATTTCAGGTAGAAGATTAGGAATGTCAGTGTAATTCTATAAGAGTTTTAAGGACATAATTCCTCCCATGATCTCAAAAGCTACTTACAACTTTAAAAATCCTGAAACAGCCTATTAAATGACAATAATAAAAAGTTCCAAACCATTTTAAATAACCCATAGCCCAACTGAATGATATCTGCCGAGACTTTTTGTACCCATTTAATGAGATTATCATCATTTACAATAATGATTCGTACACTCTCGTTGTCATACAGTAAAAAAGAAGTACCTAATTTTCACCAGTAAAGTTCTTAGACTCGGTGAAAGGTGGGCATCATGCCACTTCTTTTTGTGGTTCTCTATGAAGAAGTTGGACTCAGTGGGTATCATTCCACTTCTTTATTTTGTGTTGTACCATTTATCTTTATTGAAGGCAATTGGTGATTTATTTTAAATGTTATTGTCTCAACCTTTATCCTTATGCCTCCTTCAAATATAGATTAGGGTTTCAAATATAGATTAGGGTTTCAATGTCATTCACTTTACCTATTCAATTTGTAGTCATTGATGCAATAATTAAGTTCTCTTGAATATCTCCTTTTAATGCAGGGGTTTCAAGATCTTCCCATATAAAGCAAGGAATAATCCTGGCCGCGACTTTCCCTGTCAGTCTCTTACAGTTTAGCAGGGGAAGGAATAATCCTGGCCTCAACTTTCCCTGTCAGTCTCATACAGTTTAGCATGGGAAGATAAGATTATAATGTCCAGTTCAGTATGGAAAGGCCCGTTCTTACAACGTCCGACTTGATGGCAGGAAAAGTTCATGGTAGGAAAAGATGAAAAAACGAAAAAGACAAATTCAATTATGCTTTATTCAAGTATACTGCTTGCTTACATGCAGTGTATACACTTCACTTCAGCTTTAATTTTTTTTTAATTTTAACTTTTGATATATATATATATGAAGTGGCAAATTCAATGAAGTATAAACTTTTTTCAATTTGTTTTGTATTGGTCAAAAAAATCTCTGAAGATATGTCTCCCAAAAATGAAAATACAATCCAGGCAAAACCTAAATATGATGGTATTATATATTGTTTTCATGGATTAGATCTTTGAGACTGATTGTATATTAAAATAACCTGGAAAGCTTGATCGATCGATCCAAAGCATACAATATTAAGTATCAGTTGCCTGGGTTAATAGTTATTCAAATTATAGTGCCATGGAATTTCAAAATATGCGGTTTATGCTTTGATTTATAATTGAATTCTGATATAAACAATGTAGAATTTTCCAATTTGAATGCGTACAATCTGTAGTTTGACTTTAATGAGATCAAAGCAGATTTTCACTTCAAAGACCAGTGGTTGTATTTCGTTACAATAAACCACCTTGTTTTTTTATCGACTATTTGCGTGTTTCCATTTAAAGTTTTTATATTTCTTATATCCAAGGATGCATTTACGTGCATGCATGGTGGTTTCTGCGAGGCAATGTATTTGACGTAAGGCGATTATAAAACGGGATTTAAAAGCGGCAGTTTATAGGAGAAACAAGTAGGCAAACGGAAATTTCAACCAAAAACACCGTTCTTGGCAATTTTCCATTTCTTCCCAAATCGTCAATCGTCAACCTTCCAGCTGCCTATTTCTATCACGTAAATCTTCAACCTTCAACCTTTTTAGCAGTTGTTTTTGGCATTTTCATGATGTAAGCTTATTTAAATCTTAATTACACCCATAGGTGTTTAGATATGATTTGAGATTTTGGAGTTCGTTGAGTGGATCAATAAGATTTTGGAGTTCCTTGAGTGGATCAATAAGATTAACTGGAGTGTAACAAGTGCATCTTGGGGATTCTTTTCATGGCCACTGTACCTTGTTATGCTCAAATGCATCGTGATTAAGGTTTAAATAAGATTTAGTTAAGTTGTGTTAAGAAAATGGGTATGTTTATTATTGAATAGTATTTCTTTTTATGTTTATATTAATTAGTTTAATGTTTATGTTACTTCAGATATTATCTGAGATTTTGGATTTCCTTGAGCGGATCAACAAGATTAACCTGAGTGTAACAAGTGTACAATCCAGATTAATTTCATGGTCGTCGTATTTTGTTATGCTTAAATGTATCTTGATTAAGATTTAAATAAGTTTCAGTTAAGTGGTGCTTAAAAAAATGATATGTTTATTAAATATTATTTGTTTTATGTTTATATTAATTAGTTTATTGTTTATGCTAGTTTAATGTTTGTATTAATTAACTTGTGACCTATCGGTGTTCACAGACCACAAATTAAGTGGTTGTGTTAGTGTTTAGTTTTTGTTTAACAACTAGTCATCTCCACAAATCTAAGTGGTTGGCTACGCATATGGGTTTTCACCAACCACTTTACTTGTGGTTGTGCTAGTTAATATGCATTTAAGCATAACTAGATACGATGACCATGAAATGAATCTCGAATGTACACTTGTTACACTCGGGTTAATCTTTTTAATCCAATCAAGGAAGTCCAAAATCTATACAACTAGCACAACCACAAGTAAAGTGGCTGGTGAACACTAACACAACCACTTAATTTGTGGCTGGTGAACACCAATAGGTCACAAGTTAATTAATACAAACGTTAAACTAACATAGACATTAAACTAATTAATATAAACATAAAACAAGTACTATTTAATAAACATATCATTTTTCTAACCACCACTTAACTAAAGCTTATTTAAATCTTAATCAAGATGCATTTAAGCATAAAAAGATAGGACGACCATGAAATTAATCTCAATTGTATCCGATAATATCTAAACACCTATCGGTGTAATTAAACTAATTAATATAAACATCAAAGTAACATAAACATTAAACTAATTAATATAAACATAAAAAGAAATACTATTTAATAAACATACCCATTTTCTTAACGACAACTTAACTAAATCTTATTTAAATCTTAATCATGATGCATTTGAGCATAACAAGATACGACGACCATGAAATGAATCTCCACGGTACACTTGTTACACTCGAATCTTGTTGATCCACTCAGGGAAGTCCAAAATATTAGATAATATCTAAACACCTATGCATGTAACCAGAACAGCCACAAGTAAAGTAGCCGGTGAGCACCGATAGGAATAGCCAACCACTTAGTTTTGTGGATATTTCTTGTCCTTGGACAAAGGATAAACATTAAACTAATTAATATAAACATAAAACAAATACTATTTAATAAACATACCCCTTTTCTTAACCACTGTTTAATTGAAGCTAATTTAAATCTTAATCAAGATGCATTTGAGCATAACAAGATACAATGACCATGAAATGAATCCCCGCTATACACTTGTTACATTCAGGTTAATCTTGTTGATCCACTCAAGGAAGTCCAAAATCTCAAATAATATTTAAACACCTATCGATGTAATTAGTAGTTTAATCATGGCTAAACTCCCACATCCTAGAGAAACAAAAAAATCCAAATTTACCACTATCATGAACATGTTAGAAATGTGTAAACTGCTCTAGTTCCAACTTAATTGCACTATTCCTCCGGGATTTGAGGATCTCCCAATCAATCCAAAATCTCAAACAAATCAAACTATAAAATTCTGGTTTACTGAACTCTCGTTAGAATATTCAAAATAAATGTGGTTAAAATATTCAGAATAAGTGTGCTTTGATAACTGAATTTTGGTTAAAGTAGTCATAATATTTGTGTTTTGTTCAAGAATGTGGATAACGTTTGGAGCTAAGTAGTCATAATATTTGGACGAAGGCAATGTACAAGTCACACATTACCATCAACTCAGGCCTCCTGAAATGTGGAAGATGAACATCTACTAGTGCTTTTTCATCCTTCATATCATATGTATTTTGGACGTTTTGTTTCTGTCAGAATGTGGATTGGATCCATTTTAATGTGGCTTTTGTTAAAATGTTATTTTCGACATCATGGTAACATTAGATATTATGCTTTGCAGTAAACAATTGTATAGGTTTTATGTCTTTGATAGAACTTAATGTATGTCTTCGACTTCTTTATCCTAAGGATAAGTTGCATTGTAAATTCCTTTAATTCACACTTATGAATAACAAGAACAATGAATTTTTTTTCAATTGAAAAAAAAAAACGTTTGGAGCTACCATGTACCAGTGAATTATTGGCAATCAATAATCAATAAACATTGAGAAGTGAGGAGTACTCTTTGATTGCAAGATATATTGTGTGTTTTAGTTGCTTTCATCATGACATGGAGCATTAGATAGATTTGTCGGTGAAGCTTTTTGTTTTCAAGGTTTCGTGTAAAATCCCTAGTCGTACAAATTAATTGCGTGGACATTTGTTACAAATCTTTAACACATGAGATTTGTCATGGTACATACTTACAAAGATATTGTATTTAATAAAGCATTACACGATAGGAATTGTTTATTAAATATATATATAACCACAAAGTAGACCGTAGAGTATGAAGAATACAAAATGTACTTTGGAAATAATAAATGAGATTGATTGTTTGGTTTTTATACAATCCATAACGGAAAGGTGATAAAAAAGCACCACTCAGACTCCCCCATCGGGTAGTGTGTCTGGTGCTTATTGATAGGAAAATATATTTTAATATTATTTTTGGTAAAAATTATAAAATGTTTGATGTATTTAAATAAAACTTTGAAGTGTATATATTGAATAGTTTTTTATAAATAAAATATTAATATATTTATGGGGTAGTTTGTTTTCTCATGGTAGAAGCATTCGAGAACTGATTTGATTTTTTTGTATTCTATATATTTTTGCTATATAAGAAATCATCTTATTTATATATATTTATACATAAAACAAATATTATAATTGAATATATTTAAGTAAAACTTTGAACAAATATTATAGTAAACTATTTGAATGTATTTAAGTAAAACTTTAAAGTGTATATATATTGATTACTTCGTTTCTATTTAAATGTATTTAAGCGCAACTTTAAAGTGTATATATATTGATTAGTTTGTTTACAATTGTTTATAATGAATATGTTTTTTCATCAAATTTAATAAATATTAATTTTTTATTTATAAATTGAAAATTTAAGAATACGTAATTTTTTATTTTTTCTTCATTAAATATATATATGACAATAAGTTAAAACTACATTTACATACAATATATTTAATTATTTACTTTTTATCATTACAAAATTGTTATAAAAATTAAAATTGCATATCTATAATATTTTATTTTTATTTTGTAAAGCTTTATAAAAATTATGCTAATCAAATTATAAAATTAAAATGCATTTTCTTTTTAAAACAAATAATTGATATGAAATCAAATATATAACTAAAGGTTTTTATAAGGTAAGCTAATTAAATAACATGTTAGTGAAGTGTTTAAAGTGAAAAGAGAGCCAAATTAGTTTCAAGTGAAAAGAGAGCCAAATTAAAGGGAACATAACATTTACACCGAAAAGAAGTAGCCATGATGTTAACACTCCTTCAATGTGGCTTCCACGTCCTTTTCTAAGTTAGAGCATTGGATATTTTTGCATAATATTTTTTTATATCTTTTTAATTTATTTTGGTCAAAGTAATGTAATCTAATCCAAAGGAGTATGTTTATTTAAAATATGAGCATAGATTTATTTTAAATGGAGAAAATAATTTTTTACTTAATGTATACAAAATTTAAGATAAAAAAAACTCCACATAAATAAATACATATAATAATAAAATCTAATAAAATCATTTTATAGTTATCACTTTAACTAAAAATAAATAAACAATAATTATTCAAATTAATAAAATAAACTTATAAATTCAATAATTTATATTTTTATATCATATTTATTGCTTCACTTACATAATATTTCTTTACATCTTTTTTTTTTGAAAAAATGTTTCTTCACATCTTTATATCACATATATTATTACACTATTTGATATATGCTATCTTTCCAAAATATTAAACAAACAATATATCAAGCAAAGTTTATGCAAACAAAAAAACATTCAAATTATGTATTACATATTTATGTCATACTCTTTGTTGTACTACTTATACATAATGCTTCTTCACATTTCATATCACCTTTTTTACTACACTATTTGATATATGATGTTTTTCCATAATATTAAACAAACAATAGTGTTAATATATTTTGGATTACGTCTTATAAAATTTTGTTAAAAGATATTATAAATTGATGGGAACTTTAACCATGAAACTTTACATTAAAAGGTTTTGGTGTATTTTAAGATAATCTTGAGAAAAATGAAATAAATTAAGTTAGAATTTTCATTTATAACAAAAATATAAACTCATTTAAATAAGATAGATCAAACTCAATGGATCAAAATTAAAATATTTCATTTTTACATAGATAGATCTATGCTGATTGGTTTTTTTAAATTTTGTGTAAAATTTAAGATTTGTTGATATGTGTTAAGGAATAGTTTTATTTCATTTTTTAGTTTTTAAATGATATCATTTCTTCAAATTGACTTGTAAAGCATCTCACTACTCTAAATCTAATTAATTTAACATAATACATGGTTCATAGTCCATTTTTTAAGTTTAAAAAGATGATAAAATTTGGCAACAAGTTGTGTGGGATTGACTAGATTTGATGCATTGTTGTTACTCTATTAACTCCACCAAACTAAAGGATAAATGATGGAATGTCATGAAGTAAAGGAGACAAGTTGTATTATTCTACATTACGAGAATGAATTAATGTTTAGTCAAATTGATTTGATAGACTCAAAATAGTCATAATAGCTAGGAAAGATATAATGCATTGTTTGTAATTCATTTATTGCATATCTATAGATGCAATACACTGTAGCTAATTCTGCCATGTAGTCTCACAAAGTGGTGATTTGGACCATTTTCCAATATATATTTTCAACCATTTTTGCCTAAAATATAGTAAGAATGGTTGGAATCATAGATATAAGTTGTTCAGATTGAACAATTTGGATACAACAGGGAAAATCATGATCTAACCAAAAATTAAATTACTAAATTTCATCAATAATAATTAAAAAATCAAAATTTAATATTTAAATAACTCAAATAAAAAATAAAATAGTTCTAACACAAAACCATCAAAACATTAATCTCCAACAAACATCAAGATTAAAATCTTAATTTCAAAATATTATAGGTGGTGCTTAATTAAGATATCCCTTCAACTTAGGGTAGGTCCATCTTTCTACAAAAGCGTTATATATATAAAAGTAATCATTGAGAAGAATTCAAGATATGTCCAAACACTATAGCTTGGGGGTTTTGACAAATGTTAGTTTGTACCCATTTATTATAAACCTTGAAATGTTGTCAATTATTTACAATAATGATTAGTTCACCCCATTATCATAGAGTCAAAAAGATGTACCTTATTTTAAGTGTCAAGTCCTTAAGACTCATATCACATGGGGTCATGGGCATCATGCCACTTCTTTATGTGGTCCTCCAAGTGTGAAGACTTTGGACTTAGTGGACATCATGCCACTTTATTGGGTACAATTTTGTACAATTTGCGTTTTATTTAAGGCTTGTTTTTATTGGCCACTACCTCAACCTTTATCCTTGTGCCCCACTCAAATCAAGATTCAACTCAATCGCCATTTCCAAAGTTCTACTTGTGTCTCGTTTGAATCGAGAGTCAAGTCACTTCAATTCCTATGTTTTAATGTCTATCTCGATTTGCATGACTACACCTTTTCTATGAACCAAACAGAAATGGGTTAAATCTTTCGTGGTCAACAAAGTTGTTCTATATGCCTAGATGGCATAAAGTAAACTCTCTCCTTAGTGCCTCGAGTGGATTTACATTTTAGTAGGCATGGATTCAATTTGTATATCTATCACTCTACCATATGCACATAGTGGATCTAGAATGATGGAGATGGTTTGACATGAGGTAGGATTGTTTTCCCAAGGTGCATACCTTTTTTTAAAAGGTGAGAATAGTAGCTAGGATTTTGACTTATGTAGTGTTGCACAAAGCCATTGCACAAAGCCATTATACAAATTATGATAACTAAGTCACAATAGGTAGTGAGAACCTCAAATTATGATGAATAGTAGTGATAAGGTAGTAGGTGGTAGTGAGATTTTATAAATAGAAGGATTTTGACTTATGTAGTGTTGCACAAAGCCATCATACAAATTATGACAACTAAGTCACAATAGGTAGTGAGAACCTCAAATTATGATGAATAGTAGTGATAAGGTAGTAGGTGGTAGTGAGATTTTATAAATAGAAACTTGGCCAAGTAGATTACAATTAAAGAAGTATATTAAAATTTAATAAATGATTTAAGGAAAATTGCAAACTCAAATATAAGGAAATATAGAGATGAAAGAGATAATACATAATGGTGTAACAATTTGCTCAAATGTGGATTTAGCTATAAAGTACAAAAGAATGAGTTATAAGTGTAGTATCGATCGAAGTGATTGCAATTATCAACTAAATGTAGTAGCAGAGTTTGATGATGTGATTAGATCAATAAAAATATATTTAATTATAAAGGAATATTATATGATATTTTTTTTTATCACTACATGATTACATGGTGATTTATAGATGGAGTGTCTATATATTCACACAAGAGATTTGTTGGGCCCTAGTTGCATGTGAAGGAATTCATGGTATTTTGTTAATTGTAATGGTTATTTATGACTTAATGGGACAATAGTTTTTAATGTATTAATGGTAAAAACATGGGGTTTTGTAAATTGAACCAATGAAGCATTTATTGCCCATCTCCATTGCACATTATATAATATTTTTTTTGGGTTATTGATGATCATGCTATGTCTTTTATCTTGATTTGTAACCCCTCTAAGCATTAGAGAGTTCTTGGTGCATGAGGGAGTTAGAGGCATATGAAATTAGTTGGGTTTTCATAAGTAAAAAATATCTATATATTATCTTATTCCTTTGATCCAAAATGGATCAATATATAAAATGTCACCTACTTGGAGATTTTGGGGTCTAAATATTGGATTAATTGGCTTGTAGGCCCATTTTATGGGCATGAATCATTTTGTAGATTTGGGGTCCAAAACCATCCGAGGCCTATTTGAGGGTCTAAATTGATTTTTTTGGGGTCAAACAATCCAAATATTGTTCAATGGGCCACGGCATGATTCTAAACTCCAAGAACTTTCCAACGGTCCAAAGTTTGCCTCAATTAGAGTCTGTATGAAAAAGTTGTGCCTCTTGCAAGTTGATATATCCAGTTGACCACCATGGTACCGAGTGGATTCCACGTCATCTCTCATTTTTCACACATGTGGAGCTAGTAATGTGTGGACCTTCAAGAAAATTCTAGAAGGACCAAAACCCTAACCCTAATCGAGAGTTGAGGCATGCAAAAACCTTAAAATTAATGCTAGACAACTATCGGGCTATGTTAAATATCATGTCACTAGAAGGAGATCGGAAGCCATTCTTTTGATGTATTGTATTGTTCCATAGTTGAGCAACAACACAGAAATAGGTTTTAGAGTAGAACAGAGGAGATAGGAGATCCCGTAGTAGTCATTCTGGATGCATAGTCATATGTAACTCCATAGAGATTATCATTTCCTTTGTATTTTCATTTTGATATGAAGAGCAAGTCATAGTCCTCATTTGTGATTGGGTTTTTCCCCATAGTGGGTTTTCCCACAGTATATCTTGTGTTATTGTATGGATTGTGCTCTTATTTGCTCTAGTTTTTCTTTCAGTTCCATTGTATTAAGTACATGGAAATTTTAAGGATCCGTAATTTTCTTAAAGTGTAGAAACCTTGGAAAATCTTACTAATTATTAAATTTCCAATCATAAAGTGTTGGACAGTATTTTCTTAAAAAAATCAAAATTTTAAGAGTTTTATATAGTTTTTGGACAATCTTGGCGATTTTTAGAGTAAGAAAATTGTATGCCATGGAATTTGGGTGAATCAATTTAGGAAAAAATGAAATCTGACAATTTGTTTTTGGAAAAAAATGTCAAAAATTAGTCCATGGACTAAATTTCACCCCTAATTTTTTCTCTAATTCAGTATTTTATGAAATTAAATTAGCACGATGAACCAAGTTGTAACATCCATTGCGATGAACTGATCCATTGGAATATCCACAACAATTTAAGAATGATCCTTTAAATAATTCTACAATAACAAAAGCAGGCTAAAAAACTATTTTAAATGATAGTAAATGTCATAAGGTATAATTGACTATAATCATTACACAACATCAATATAATCCTCCTTGACTTATGAATACAATGACTAGCCATAATAGGTAGAAAATGGTTAAACCTAAAGAACAATTCTTAATATTTTAAAAAAATAAAAGAAAAGGAATACATATTTATGGAATCAAGAGCCCACTCATCAAATAATCTTTTCCAACAAAATGAAGTAAAAGATTAAGAATGAAGCCCGAGCTTATATTTTACATTTTTATTCAATCGAAAGAGAAACCAATAAAATAAATAATCCTCCACCAAATAATCTTTTCCAACAAAATGAAAAATGAAGTAAAAGGTAGAAAATGGTTAAACCTAAAGAACAATTCTTAATATTTTAAAAAAATAAAAGAAAAGGAATACATATTTAAGGAATCAAGAGCCCACTCATCAAATAATCTTTTCCAACAAAATGAAGTAAAAGACTAAGAATGAAGCCCGAGCTTATATTTTACATTTTTATTCAATCGAAAGAGAACCCAATAAAATAAATAATCCTCCACCAAATAATCTTTTCCAACAAAATGAAAAATGAAGTAAAAGATGAAGAATGAAGCCCGAGCTTATATTTTACATTTTTATTCAATCGAAAAGAAACCCAATAAAATAAATAATCCCAGAGAATTAGGTAAAATACTTGGGAAATGTAACACCATTTTTCAAGATTCAACACTAGTGATACTTATAAGATTCAACACCAGTGATACTTATAAGGAAAGAGTATTCTCACATATGCAAAATAAAAATTAAATGTTTGGTTTAATAATTATTAAGCTATAATGCAATAACCTCAAGGAAGAGCACGAGTGATACTAGATTATAAGGAAAAATTATGGATCCTATAGACTTTGCATGGACTATCGAGCACTAAATAAATTATCATTAAGATAAGTTTCCCATTATATCCATGGATAAATTATGTAATGAGTTTCATGGGGTAAATATTTCCACGAGATTGATCTAAAATCAGGTTATCACCAAATCCAAATACTACAGGAGGAAATTCAAAAAAATTGCAAGGTATGTATGAATTCTATGTCATGCCTGGAATATCCAATGCCCTCGCAAACTTCTAAATAGTTGATAACGAATGACTTATTCTTTCCATACTCGCATATGTTTGTAATGGTATTCCTTGAGGCAATAAAAAATGCAGTTTTTAATGCAGTTTTTATTTCAATAATGTAGAGAGAGTGTTGAAACTATTACATAATAATTTTTATTCAAAAAACAAATGAACAAAATACAATTTTGGAAATGAAGAAATAAAATTAGATTGTATTAATAGAAAAAGTTAAGGTAAATTCAAAGAAAAATGTCTCCATAAATGTTTAGCTTAGTCCCCAAGCCATCATGTTTATATGTGGATTCCTAAATCTTACATAGTATTACAAAGGACTCATGAAAAACATATTATACCAATTGACATTTTTTTTTATGGAATGGATTGAAGGTTGATAACCAAAGGTATCTGTTTGAATGTGACATAATGCCAAATTTTCAAATTTATCAAATTTCTCGGTATCCTTCAACCCTTTCATATTTTGTATCAAACATGGTCCTCAAGAATCTATGAATTTTATTAAAAGTATTCTTATCTCAAAGGAGAAGGGTACCATATTTTAAATTATAGAACAATTACTTAAATATGCTCACTTAATTGGAGTATAATCAAAAGATAAACTTAGTCAATGGTCAATAGATATGTGAAAAATCAGTTATGTGATTGACACCATGGATTTCCTAAATTCATTGTTAATGATAGGGATCCCAAATTCATTATCAACTTTTCAAAGGAATTGTTACACCAAGTGGAAATCACATTGACCATGAGAACCTTATACCCTATGAAATGAATAAAGATTCATTTACTAACAAATATCTAACATAATAAGGCCATAGAATATAAATAATAATTTAGATAAGTATGAATGAATAAATGAGATGATACAATGCCATGTGACAATTTACTTATACGCAATGACTAGTCACCATGGTTGATAGGTCATGCTCTTTAATTAGGATGTGTATTTTCATTAATTATTATTATTATTATTATTTCTTGATGTCTATTTATATATATTTATATTCACTACATTGTCTTCCCCTTTGGAAATGTTTTTCCCGAAGCTTATTGAAAATACTTTATCTCTTGTTCTGACATGTAACTCCTTTTTATGATCCTCTATTCTTGTAGTTGTAATAGTTGACGTAGAAGATGGTATAAGCTATGAAGCATTGAGCATAATTGTCTTACTATGAATGGGTCAAACCAACCAAATTCAATTTTCATAAAAATTGTGTGGCAATGACTTTTGTGATTTGAAAAATGATAAGATTCCACATTTTGAATTCTCTTCAACATAGTAAGATCTTCAGTTAGCTTCTCATATTGTTTTTTAATCTTTGATTAGTTCGTTGAATAATATGATGTCTTCTATAATTGAGTTGGCGATAAAGAATCTTTGTATATTATATCTTATTTTTGGAATCTTCATCTTTTGATACTTTTGGTGAATTGTTGGCTGATAAGATTCAATATAATCCCTTTTTGTTTGACTACACAAGATAATTCCAAAAGACCGAACACTTAGAGCAGCCACTCAAACGACAGATCACATATCAACACATCGATGTTTTCACATGGTTTAAACCCTCGAAAGGGAAACACACCATGGCCCCATCCAAATAGCTACTTGAGGCAGTTTAGTATGCAAAAGAAAGAAAGTTACAATGAGCTTATCATAATTGATCAACTAGCAAGCGACCCTCCATGCTCTTTAAAAAGATATCATGGAGCAATTGGGCGCTAAGCCACAGATCAAAGGTAGTTATGACCTAAGAGAATTTGAACCGTCGGATCACTCTATGTCTAGAACATATCGTGACCACCAGATTAGATATTTACAAATGCATACTAAAGAAACACACTTTTCCTAATAGATATATTATAACAAGTTGATCTTAACTAACTCCTAAGTGTCTAAATATCCTAACATGCCCCCTTAAGAACAACTTGGGATAGGATTGAAGGATTTACAAAAGTGACACTATTAGGTGAAGGAAGGAGGAGTTAGAGCCTATCCCCCTTCAATGACAAGTTCCTGAAATCCTAACACAGATTGAGGTTTTAGAAAACTTAGCTTCTGTAAGAGATTTGGTGAAGATGTCTGCAACTTGATCATCTGTAGGGAAAAATAGCACTTCAAGAACGCGATCATGAACAAGCTTTCTTATGAAGTGCATATGTAGCTCAATGTGCTTGTTGCATTGATGTTGAACTGGATATTTAGTGAGGTTGATGGCACTTTGATTGTCACACCAAAGGGGAGTCAGATGTTGTTGCTGGAATCCAAACTATGAAAGGATCTGTCGAAGCCATAAAGCTTCTTGACTGGAAGTTTGGCATTAACTGTTGCACGATACTCTACTTCTGCTGAAGAGAGAGCAAGAGTTTGTTGTTTCTTACAATCCCATGTGACAGGTCCAGAACCCAAACTGAAAACATAACCTGTAGTAGAATTTCGATCATTAGGATCACTGGCCCAATCTAAATCAGTGAAACCAACCAATAAAGGAGTCCCCCCTGAACTATAATGAATCCCAAACTGAATTGTACCCTGAATATATCGAAGTATTCTTTTTTCTGCTTTCTAATGACTTTCATGGGGCGTTTGCATATAGCGGGAAACATGACCAATGGCAAAGGAAACATCAGGATGGGTATGAGTCAAGTATAAGAGACTACCAACAAGATGAAGATATAGGGTGGCATCAACTTCGAGTGAAGTGCAAGTGGCATAAATTTTGACTCCATACTGGAAGGGAGAGGGGGTTTATTTACAATCTTCCATGTAAAAGTGATGAAGAAGGTCAGAAGCATACTTAGAATGAGAAAGAAAGATTCCTTCTTTGGTTTGCAAGACTTAAAGGCCAAGAAAATAATGCAAATGTCCTAAGTCAGTCATTTCAAATTTTTGCATAAGACTGGATTTCACATGGGTTAAAAGCTTAGAGTCGCTACCAATAAGAATAATATCATCAACACAAAGAACAAGGATGATGAGATTGTTTCCTACTTTATTGGTATAGAAATTAGGGTCAGAATGACATCTAGAAAAACTAGAAAGCTATCCATTTTGGCATACCAAGCTCGAGGGGCTTGCTTAAGGCCATATAAGGATTTTTTAAGGTGACAGATAAGGATAGAGTCATTCTGAACATAGCCAGGAGGTTGTTCCATTTGAATTCCTCCTACAAATCACCATGTTAAAATGCAGACTTGACATCCATTTGATGGACCTCCCATTTATGTAAAGCTACAAGGGAAAGAACAAGGTGGATGAAGTTCATTTTTCATCCAGAATATGAGCCCATGCTTCACTACCAAACACACAGAAGTGACTTACATCTAGTTTAATTTTACTCCATGCTTCTTTCGATGTGATATCTTGTAAAGCTTTAGTGGGGGTGCGATTAACTATGTAATTTGCACAATTTATGGCTTCATCCCAAAATTGAAGATTTAGTCCCTTAGCTTGAACCATACAATTATCCATTTCTTTTAAAGTGTGGTTCTTCCGTTCAGCTACACCATTTTGCTGTGGTGTATATGGAACAATATGTTGTTGTTGGATTCCTTGTTTAGTGCAGAAAGTAGTGAACATGTTGTTGAAATATTCTCCACCATTATCATATCTTAACTTTAGAATTTGATGACCAGATTGTTTTTTAACAAGGGCTTTGTAAGCCAAGAACATGTGAAATACTTCGCTCTTAAGTTTTAGGAAATAAACCCAAGTGCATCTAGAGTAATAATCAATGAAAGTTAAGAAATATTTGAAACCATAAAAGGAAGCAAATGGAAGAGGACCACACAAGTCACTATGCACAAGCTCTAAGGGGGATGAGGCATGCTAAGAGGCATGTTTGTCAAAATTGTCCCAATGATGTTTTTCGAGTACAAAACTAGAACAAACACCATCCCTGCAAGATACCATCAAAAGACCTAACACCATATTTTCCTTACATAGTTGTTGCAGTGAGCAACAAAAACTGAGGGAAAAGGTGATGACACAAAGTTGTTAAACTTGTACAACTTGGTAATATCATCAACAATTCCAGTGGCTAGGAAATGCTTAGGATCTTTAAAATCCTTGATTACAAATTGGTGAGGTGTAAGGGCATGTGCAAGCTAATGAGGGTCACTTTTGGTGCGTTAGATGCAATAAAAAATTGAAAAATCAGGCATCCATCAACTTACGTGGTTTTTTTGAGATACTTACACAAGATATCTTGCATCAAGTAAAAAATATGAAACGTGGGAAATTGAGTCACGTTTCCGAATATATAAGTTTTAAATAATGAAAATTTACATAACTATGTCAAATTTCGTTTTTTCTACCAGTCACTTTTTATTTTTTTTGGCAAATGATAAGGTATATGTTTTTGTGGGTGCGGCCTTTCACTGCCTAAATCACGGTTTCGGGATACAAAATCTGGTATACATGTATAGAACCCGTAGCACTAGTGCAACACTTTTTTTCCAAAATTAAATGTTTAATTAATTTTTTTTTTTTAATTATGTAAGTGATAACACCTTGAGAACGGTACGTCAAATGTGGGTGCAGCCTTTGAAGGTCTTAATGCAGTCATTTCGACCTAAATTTTTTATAGCATGTAGAGGTCGGTGTCTACTAGTGCAGCATACAATTTTTTTTTTTAAATGGTTGTGAAATGAAAAAGTTACGGAATAAACACTAACAATATGTTTTTTGACTTAAGGAGTGATGACACAAGAAAATTAGGAAATAAATATAAAATCTCAATATTTTTTTTAAAAAAATTACATATTTGGAATCTGCATAAAAAATTCTATCTATGTCTAAAATTTTGTCAATAATGGTAATGTATGTCATGCGGTAGAGAGTGGTGAAAAACAAGCTTACTGAGAAAAATGGTGGAAATATCTAATTAGTTATGGTTTGGTAAATTCCACAACACAAGTTTGGTAAATCCGAACCAACCACATAGGACTGTGGATGACACGCGGGCGCGGGAGGAGTGGGTGATAAGGAGATCAGGAACACGTGCGCGTTATGTTTAAATTCAAATAACGCGTGCACGTTATAGTTAAATTCATTTTTTTTGTTTTCACGCCTAATGTTATACTAAACACGAGCGCGTTTTGTATATACAAAACGCGCTCGCATTATATATATACATAATGCGCGTGCGTTATTATCTTCACAAATTTATATTTTTAAGTGTTTGACGAAGATAAAGGGGGCAAGAGAAAGATGACGATGATGAAGATTAGCCTGCAACTATTGCATTAAATAACTTCATTTAGTGATGGGTCTAATTTGATTGCCATAGAATTAGATAGCTTCATTTAGCCACAGGCCTAATTTGACTGCCATAGAGTAACCATCAATGACCGCATGAGATAGCTTCACTGACTCCATTAAAATTCAATTGGACCGAGTCCTAAAAAGACCAAAATACTCCACTCAACCCGCTTAAATGAGTTTGAGAAATAATACCCCTCTAACTCTATCGGGTTAGTTTCGACGGTTAAAAATTTCAGGTGGGTAAGCCATAAAAGGTTGATCGATCTCTAGTCCACCTATAAAGTTGAATCAGATGGTTCGAAACCAAAATCAGAATATGCATTGGTTCTAAAACCAAAGTAAGCAGTTTAAGTATAACTCTTACCTGAAGTAGATTGTCCAGTGACCATAATTCCTGTCAGACTAAGTGGCAAGTGCAGACAAGACTGAGAGAAACTAACATCAACTCCAAGAGAAAAAGGTGAAGAGGGTGAACTTGTTCATATTTGCATAGCTGGGCATTTTTCTTTGATATTAGTTATTGTTTTTTTTTTTTAAAGTTTTGAAGAGCAGCTTGAGTTCCTAGTAATGTTTATATCATTTTGTTTTCAAACAGAAACCACCCATGGAGAGTGGAGATGCTACACTGGCTGAGTGTCATATTTGTTAGGAAGAGGACAACAAAGGAAATATGGAGAATCCATGTGCCTGTTCTGGCACCTCGAAGGTAGAGGTTTATGGTTTAGGGGACATATAAGAATGAAAGGTTTATCTTTATTGAGTGTTTATTATTGAATTCTTCATCCCAATTTGTGTTTCACTCTCCACAATATGCTCAGAGTAATGTCTAGAGTGTCGGTACCATAGAAAAGGAGCTTCCATATGTGAAGTGTGCTATCAGGTTCATGGTTTTTTTATTTCTCAATTTTTTTATTTTTGAATTAAACGTAATTAATTTTTCATTCATCCATTTTGGTTTTAGAACTTGAAAAATCTAGCATTTCCTAATTTATAGATGATTAGTGTTTTAAGTTGATGGTATTATTTAAATCGGTCTTTTTCCTAAGCCTTTCACACTGCTTGCAATCTAAAATTCCAATTCTATCTCTCTGCTACTCCCCCTAGCCCAAAACCCCCTACTCTCTATCTCTCTCCCCTCCTCTCCCTAGCCCTTACTAACCCGGGCTCTCTCGGTCTCTATCTCTTCCCTACACCTCCACCTACCTCTAACCACACCTCCCATCTCTCTTTCTCACTCCCTACAACTAACACCCTCTCGTCTCTCTCTCTCTCCCTCATCCCCCCCAACCATTACTAACCCCCTCTCTCCATCTCTCTCTCTCTCTCTCTCTCTCTCTCTAACCCCCTCCTAGCCTCTTACCCCTTACTAATCCCCCCTCTCTCACTTTCACTCTCTCTTCCTTGCTGCTACACCTCTCTTTCTCTCTCTCTCTCCCTCTCTCTCTCTCTCTCTCTCTCGCCCCCTCTCGCTCTCTCCTAATCCCCCTTCCCCTACCACTACATGATGATGATGAGGAGGATGATGAAGATGGAGATGACAACGATGATGATGATGATGACGACGACGATGATGATGATGATGATGATGATGATGATAAAGGGGGTGAGAGAAAGAAGATGATGATGAAGATGAAGATGAAGATGATGGCGATGAAGATGATGATGGTGATGATGAAGATGAAGACGACGATGATGATGGTGATGATGATGATGATTAAGATGACGATGATGATGATGATGATGAATATCACGATGAAGATGATGATGATGAGGAAGATGGTGATGATGATGATGATGAAGATGATGATGATGATGATGATGAAGATGAAGATAATGATGATGATGTCGATGATCATGATGATGATGATGAAGATAGAGATGACAACAACGACGATCATGATGATGATGATGAAGATGACGATGATGATGATGATGAAGATGAAGATTACGATGATGAAGATGAGGATGATGATGGCGATGATGATGATGATGATGAAGATGACGATGATGATGATGAAGATGGATATGACGATGATGATGATGATGATGATGATTATTGGACCGATATATCGATGATGTGCAAGCAGGATCGACCAACTGGCTGGTCCGGGTCCTAAAAAGATCGAAATACTCCACTCAACTATAGGGGGACCTCTCCCTCGTGTTCTCATGGCCCAGTGACTTCATTGTGCATTCATTTCGTAAACTAGGGTTTTGCTCAATTTCCTTCAATGCAATCTCGCATTGGTGGGTCAACTCTGCAAAACCCTCCACCGAGCCAGTGTTGGTAGTGTTCCCACATTGAAATTTCCCATACACACTTGCAGGAGCCAATGGCACGCAATCTTGATGCTCCGTTTCCTTTTTTGCTCCTGGACTGAAAGTCACCAACTGTCGCTGAACGACATTTTCATGTGACTTGCAAATCAACATAACTTGGAAACCGGAGGTCGAATCGATGAACCATCGACTCCGGTGGTCTCCTAGCGTGTGATTACCTCTAGGGGTCCCTCTCTGTCACGTCCCCATTTTGACCCCCTTTGCATTAAATCGTAAATGATGTAAATATTGTAACTTAATCATGGTGAGGAGCTCAAGGCCAAGGCCCCACCATTGATTTAGCATTTTATGTACCGAAAATCAAAGGGATAGATGCATATGGTTCTTGTGCTAGAAGGGCACGATGTAAATAAGACATCATGTAAATATGAATTTAATGAAAGATACCCACAACCAGCTACGCAATGTAACAAAGAGATGGGGGCATGATCTTTACAAGGAATAGGGAGGGAAAATAACCAAACCCTTGAGCCATGGTGTTAAGCCATTTCATTGAGGAAACCCATGAACTCTCAACTACCCATTTGGTCTCATGCACCCAATCTTTTAATTCTTCCAAGAATTGGTTGAGGCAATTAATGCCTTGGGATGGGAGAGGTATGGCTGTCAATTTTTGTGTATGGGCAAGACAGCAACCTGGGAAATCGAGTTTTGGCTTGCTGGGCAAGAAAACCCCCACGAAATTGGCCCAAAGCCATTCTTCACCCATGGCCATTCTTCCTCTCACGCAGACTGAGCTTACTGGAGTTGATCCTCACGTTTTTCACCATAACCCTGCGTTTTCCCATGTCCAGGAACTCATTTTTGGTATTGTGTAGTAGCTGGGAAAGGAGGGACGCGATTTTGGGCTGAGGGAGAGGTCGTTTTTGCCCTTGGGGCGTTTTTCTAAAATGGGTTTCTCTCCCAGTTGAATTTACCCAGTTTGCCAATTCGTTTTGAGTCTACCCACATTTTTCTGAAGCTCAAGAAACCCCATCTCGTGCATTCCACTGTGGAAACATTTTTCTCATGCCAGCACTTACACTTTTGCTGTTATATGCATCCCTCTCCTAGCAACCTCAGAAACCCAACTGCTGGTTGGTATGGCTGATTCTGGTGTATCTATGGTTATGTGAGACCCTGTTGTCCCCTAGTTCCTTATGGAGATCATGCTCAGCTCGGGGGTGGCAGTGGTGCTGAGAGATTAAGGAGCACACTGGCCTACGGTTGGGTGGAACGTTGCAGAAGCGTAGCTGGTTGCTCAGGGATTACTTGGGTTAAGATAAGTATTCTCATTTGCTAATTTGATATTGTTTAGATTGATGAACGGCATGAATATATTGAATGTATAATGAATGAGTAATTGTAATTACTTCTGTTGTGTATAAGTAAATACTTATGCATCCTCATATGTCTTGAATGCTTATGAAATAAGTTTATGGGGGCTAGATGCCCGGTTTGGGATCACGATCCTCTCCATTGCACTAGTATAATGGGAGGGGACGTGACACTCTCCCTCGTCTTCTCATGGCCCAATGAATTCATTGTGCCTTCATTTCGTAAACTAGGGTTTTGCTTAGTTTCCTTCAATGCAATCTCGCATTGGTGGGTCAACTCTGCAAAACCCTCCACCGAGCCAGTGTTGGTAGTGTTCCCATGTCGGCATTTCCTATACACACTTGTAGGAGCCAATGACACGCAATCATGCTACTCCGTTTTCTTTTTCGCTCCCGGAATGAAAGTCAACAAGTGTCCTTGAACGACATTTTCATGCGACTTGCAACTCGACATAAATAAAAAATCGGAGATCAGATCGACGAACCGTCGACACCGTTGGTCTCCTGGCATGCGATTACCTCTAGGGGGACCTGTCCCTCATCTTATCATGGCCCAGTGACTTCATTATGCATTCATTTCATAAACTAGGGTTTTGCTCAGTTTCCTTCAATGTAATCTCACGTTGGTGGGTCAACTCTGCAAAACCCTCCACCGAGCCAGTGTTGGTAGTGTTCCCACGTCGGTATTTCCCATACACACTTGCAGGAGCCAACGACACGCAATCTTGCTGCTTCGTTTGATTTTTCGCTCCCAGACCGAAAGCCACCAAGTGTCCCTGAATGACATTTTCATGTGACTTGCAACTCGACATAACTCGACAACCAGAGGTTGGATCGACGAATCGTCGACTCTGTTGGTCTCCTAGAGTACGATTACCTCTAGGGGGCCCTCTCCCTTGTCTTCTCATGGCCCAGTGACTTCATTGTGCATTCATTTCATAAACTAGGGTTTTGCTCAGTTTCATTCAATGCAATCTCGCATTGGTGGGTCAACTCTGTAAAACCCTCCACCGAGCCAGTGTTGGTATGTTCCCACATCGAAATTTCCCATACACACTTGCAGGAGCCAACAACACGCAATCTTGCCGCTCCATTTGCTTTTTCGCTCCCGGACCGAAAGTCAGCAAGTGTACCTTAACGACATTTTCATGCGACTTGCAACTCCACATAACTCGGAAACTAGAGTTCGAATCGATGAACCGTCGACTCCAGTGGTCTCCTAGCATGTCATTACCTCTAGGGGCCCCTCTCCCTCATCTTCTCATGCCCCAGTGACTTCATTGTGCATTCATTTCGTAAACTAGAGTTTTGCTCAGTTTCCTTCAATGCAATCTCGCATTGGTGGGTCAACTCTACAAAACCCTCCACCGAGCCAGTGCTGATAGTGTTCCCACATCGGAATTTCCTATACACACTTGCAGGAGCCAACAGAACTCAATCTTGTTGCTCTATTTTCTTTTTCACTCCCAGACCGAAAGTCACCAAGTGTCCCTGAACGACAATTTCATGCAACTTGCAAGTCGACATAACTTAGAAACCAGAGGCCAGATCGACGAACCGTTGAATCCATTGGTCTCCTGGCGTGTGATTACCTCTAGGGGGCCCTCTCCCTCATCTTCTCATGGCCCAATGACTTCTATGTGCATTCATTTCGTAAACTAGGGTTTTGCTCAGTTTCCTTCAATGCACTCTCGCATTGGTGGGTCAACTCTGCAAAACCCTCCACCGAGCCAGTATTGTTAGTGTTCCCATGTTGGCATTGCCCATACACACTTGTAGGAGCCAACGACACCCAATCTTGCTGCTCCGTTTTCTTTTTCGCTCCCAAACCAAAAGTCACCAAGTGTCCCTGAACGACATTTTCATGCGACTTGCAACTCGGCATAAATCCGCAACTGGAGGTCGGATCGATGAACCGTCGACTCCATTGGTCTCCTGGCGTGTGATTACCTCTAGGGGGGCCTCTCCCTTGTCTTCTCATGGCCCAGTGACTTCATTGTGCATTCATTTCGTAAACTAGGGTTTTGCTCAGTTTCCTTCAATGCAATCTCGCATTGGTGGGTCAACTCTGCAAAACCCTCCACCGAGCCAGTGTTGGTAGTGTTCCCACATCAGCATTGCCCATACACACTTGCAGGAGCCAATGACACACAATCTTGTTGCTCTATTTTCTTTTTTGCTCCTAGACCAAAAGTCACCAAGTGTCCCTGAACGACATTTTCATGCGACTTGCAACTCGACATAACTCAGAAACCGGAGGTCGGATCGATGAACCATCGACTTCATTGGTCTCCTTGCATGCGATTACCTCTAGGGGAGCCTCTCTCTCGTCTTCTCATGGCCCAATGAATTCTTTGTGCATTCATTTCGTAAACCAGGGTTTCAACCAGATGCCTAAGCTACACTTACAAATTACAAACCAACCAAGGTTTCATGAACTACATACCACATAATAAAACTAGGATAGGCATGGAAAGGATATTTTTGCTTGAGAATACTCTTAATGGGGGGAAAGCTTTTCACATTAAGAAAGTACAACGGGGATAAAATTTTAATTGAATTCAATACCTAGGGATTGTATTATACTATGTTTCAATTCCTAAAGAGTCTGATATGGCCATGCCTTCTCATACTTGAGACAAAGATGGAGAACAAAGCTTCCACATCGATGCATCTATTAGGAACCACTTTGTTGAAGTATGCAGCCAATAGAAATGCAACGTAAAATGAAAAACCTCAGTAAATGACCCACAAAGCAAGAGACTCTGAGTCATATTTGAATTCGCTGAAACCTAAAATGCATACCTATCACACTGCAAGATACTCATTCATTACATATTGTTTTTTTTTTCTCATTTTAAAAGTTTCACATGGCCCAGGTATCACCTTGTAGGTACATTTTGGAAACTAGGGTTTTGCTCAGTAAGGGAGTGTGCAATTTTTGCACACGGGGGTCAACTTGGAAAAATCATCCACCGGGCACTTATGGCTAGTGTTCCTGGCTGGAGCCTTCCTAGACAAACTTGCAGGACTCCCCGAAACCCAGTTTTTTTGCACGAATGTCATTCTATGCCCCCAGTAGGTATCCAGCAGGTGTCCCCGAAGGCCTTTTGGATACGAGACGGAATGAGCCATAGAATGAAAACCATGGCTCGGATCGACAAACATCGACCCTATTGGATTTAGGACGTTGGGATAGTGCTAGGGGTTCCCCTATCCTCCGGTCCCATGGCTCAGGTGTCACCTTGTAGGTACATTTTGGAAACGAGGGTTTTGCTCAGTAAGGGAGTGTGCAATTTTTGCACACGAGGGTCAACTTCGCAAAATTATCCACCGGGAACTTATGGCTAGCGCTCCCAGATGGATCCTTCCTAAACACACTTGTAGGACTCCCCGAAACTCGATTTTGTTGCACGACCGTCATTCTATGCACCTGGTAGGTATCCAGCAGGTGTACCTAAAGGACTTTTGGATGTGAGACGGAACGAGCAATAAAATGGGGACCGTGGCTCAAATCGACAAACCGTCGAATCTGTTGGATTCAAGACGTCGGGATAGTGCTTGGGGTTCCCTTATCCTCTGGTCCCATGGCTCAGGTGTCACCTTGTAGGTACATTTTGGAAACTAGGGTTTTAGAGAGTAAGGGAGTGTGCAATTTTTGCACACGGGGGTCAACTTCACAAAATAATCCACCGGGAACTTATGGATAGCGCTCCTGGCTGGAGCCTTCCTAGACACACTTGCATGACTCCCCAAAACCCGATTTTGTTGCATGGCCATCATTCTATGCCCCCGGTAGGTATCCAACAGGTGTCCCTGAAGGCCTTTTGGATGCAAGACGGAACAAGCCATAGAATGACGACCGTGGCTCGGATCGACAAACCATCAACTCCGTTGGATTCCGGGCATCGGGATAGTTCTAGGGGTGCCCCTATCCTTTAGTCCCATGGCTTGGGTGTCATCTTGTAGGTCCATTTTGGAAACTAGGGTTTTGCTCAATAAGGGAGTGTGCAATTTTTGCACATGGGAGTCAACTTCGCAAAATCATCCACCAGGAACTTATGGATAGTGTTCCCAGCTAGAGACTTCCTAGACACACTTGCAGAACTCTCCAAAACCCAGTTTTGTTGCATGACCGTCATTCTAGGCCCACAGTAGGTATCCAACAGGTGTCCTTGAAGGGCTTTTGGATGCGAGACAGAACGAGCCATAAAATGATGACCGTGGCTCGGATTGACAAACCGTCGACTCCGTTGGAATCTGGACATTGAGATAGTGCTAGGGTGCCCCTCTCCTCTGGTCCCATAGCCCAGGTGTCATCTCGTAGGTCCATTTTTTAAACTAGGGTTTTTCTCAGCAAGGGAGTGTGCAATTTTTTCACACGGGGGTCAACTTTGAAATTTTTCTATTTTGATTCTAGAACTAGACATTCAAAGAGTGGCAATCAAACCTACCACAATCCACCCTTGGTATATTTCTATGTCCTTACTGTGCCACATCATTTAACAAATCCTTAGTGTTCCACTAGAATTGGACATGGGTATGATGACATGACCAAGGTCAAGAAGTTGTTGACATGGAAAATGGACATGGTACAATGGCAAGATGTTGGAAAAGATAATGGACAAGTTTGAATACATTAATTAGTATGATGGTGACATGGTTTGATAATGTGGATGATGCATTGATGACAAAATCTTGATGACAAAGCATCGATGACATACTGGCAAGTAGCAAGCATGGAGAACTTAAAGACAAGCAAGCATGATAAGCCAACATTGATGAAAAGGCACATTTGTGGGCATTGGAGCCATTGGAACACCTAATGGGCCAAATGACCCATTCTGTGGTCATTTGTAGCTTAATGGGGTCATGAAGCTCGCACAAATTTTGAGGAAGCCTTCAAACATTCTCATGACTAATGAAGTCTTTGTCTTGGTGAAATTGGGCCCTTGGACATTTGGTGGTGTTTTTGGTCTTGCAACCTTTACATGCTACATATTGTGGTCATGATGTTGTTGAAGCGCACAAGATTTGAAGAAGCCTATGAACATGATAAGCCCTAACTCATTATGGTAAATCCATTATACCTTTAAAGAACTTGAATGATGGCATGGCATATTGTAGCTTGGTGCACATGACTTATTTTGATGACATAGATCCCTTCTTTGAACCCTTGAAATTTGGTGTGGAAGCCCAAACTTGTGACAATGTGGGAATGCATATGAAATTAAAAATAAATAAATACAGAATAAATTGAAGCAAGGTCAGCTCCAAATCACAATGAACAACCATTACATCATCATTCGTATCAATCAAGAACATTCAATTTTAAATAAATTTTCATATGAGGATAACCACCCCTTTTACAAACATAGGACCATGAACATCTTATTTTCCTTCATCAAAACAACATTATCAAGGAATTGTTGGTTGTGGAGCTAGATCTTCCAGTCTCATAGATGATGATTCAGCCAAGTTTGAACCCCAAGTTTGGTTATGATCCTGGCCCGATCCTCAGGGGGTTCGGGGGGCCAATGGGCCCCTGAGAAAGGGGGTTTGGGGGCGAATCCCCCGAGAAATGTTTTTGGGGTTGTTTTCGCCAACAGTTTTCGGGCCCATGGTTTTGGGTAACCCGTGGTATTTTCCCGTTGTATCTCCCTTATAAAAGAAATACATTGTAATACGGCTAGGGTTGATGTGTTAGGTTTTATGCATTGTAAAGATCTCTGAGATCAAGAAGAGAGACTGTGAGACAGTGAAGAGAAAGTGTAGCGGTTGTGCTACAGATTGTATCCCTTCACTTTGCTAGACGGAATAATAATAAGGACTGGAAACTTCAGTGTGGACGTAGCCCATCTTGGGTGAACCACGATATATCTGTGTCTCTCTTGTAATGTGTATGTGTGATTATATTTGCATTTCTGTTTATTGTTATTGCTATGCGATCCTGTTTTTCTAACATGAATATCATTAAACTAGTTAGGTATTTCATTTTCCATGGATTCTGTATGATTACTTTTGCATTATAACGAGTGGAAAATGGATGCACACATGAGGATGCACAAGATGAGTAATCCAATAACATGAGGATGCACACACACATAGGCTGATGGTTGTAGGTGTTGATTGTATCAAGATGAATAATCCAAAGATGAACCCTTGGAGTTCACAAAAAACACAATTTTGGTTTAGATATCAAATTAGCATGCATCTGCTAAGTTCATTGAACTGTTGAAAGATATATTAGTTTTTTCCATTAAGATAATGTTTTCATAACAAAATGGTGAGATGTTACTTGATCAATGCAATAAATGTAAGAGAATAAATATTGCTTAAAATGTAATTATATAAATTTCAATAGTATAATTTATCAATTTGTGGAAGAGATAAATCATCAGTCGCACAAGTGGAAACTCAAGAGAAAATATGGAATATATTGTATCATGCATTGGTAGTCGAATGTTTGTAATACAAAATATGGAAAAGTAGCCGGCTCTCAAATGACCCGTCAATGTACATGTATCCCTAAGTACAACAATATGTACATGTACATGTCAAAATAGATATAAACAAGACTATGCAACATCAAAAATCAATCTTTCACTTGTTTTTCCCCGACTTTCCTCTATCGACCATTTCCCTGGGATCGCTCTGCATCTCAGGAGTCTGCAAAACAAAAGTCATTATTTTTATCAAATAACTGCACTAATACCCTACCATTAACAAACTTAAAAAATTAACTTATGGCCAAATTATTTATGACAAGCACTCACCAAATCCTCATGGGGTATAGATGTGAGTGGTGTGCTCATGGAAGGCCTCTCTATAGTTGTGCTCTGCAAATAAAATATCATATCTCAATTAATTCAACAATTCAACATTGATCAACATGTTTGGGTAAATTGAATAAAAAAACTTGGTCATTAATGAACATCTCACCACAAGAGGAAACTTGGTCAGAACCATGGATTGAGCAGAGGGACCGGGCACTTCTGTCGCTAATGGATGCAATCACCAAATGGGGAAATACTTAGACATGCATGAATAAACAATATAGTAACATGGTTAAATATTGTGCATTGTGATTGTTGAAATGGTTACCTTTGTATGACTTGTGCCTATTGCAGATGCGGCACTAACTGCAACATCAATGACCCTTGTTAGGTGAGGGGTAGATGGATCTCTCATGTGTCTACTATAGAGGACATACACACCCTTTCTAGGACTACGAGGATATCCAACTGCTAATAGTCTATGAAGTATAGAGGCCGGTGGCTACAATCACCAATACTGACGTATTTAGAAATGCATTAGTCAATGAAATACCATGTATTAAAAAAATGACAATGGTGAAATACATACCGATGTACTGCATACATCAATCAAATCTAAGAAACGTTCTGCCACTTGTAGAACCTCTATGGGTTGTGTAGCGCTTGTCTCCCCATTAGGGGGGACATCACTAGATGGAATCATTTCCATCTGATGGGGATCTACAAACTACAATTTATAAAATTGTAAATATTAGATCGTGTAGCATAATTTAAGTAACATGTGATAACAAACTAACATGTATTTAAATAATGTCATGTTGAAATAGTTACCTCAGCATGAGTTGCTGTCGCTGAAGGTATGACAACATCTTGTAACTCAGAAGGTTCTGCTACATGAGCCTCTTGCCCCTCATGCCCTTCTGGTAGCAACTACAAGTTTTAAAATCATTAAAAATATTAGCAATCTATATATGTGTACATAGTAAAAAAAAAAAATTTACAAATGGGACTAAATCGTTAATTGGATTTAATCATGTATTAAAATAATTTCATGTTGAAATAGTTACCTCGGCGTGAGATGTTGTCACTAAAAGTATGACAACATCATCATCATCGGGCGGTGCTGCTGCATGAGCCTCTTGCCCCTCTTGCCCCTTAGGTCCTTCTAGTGCTGGTGCATGAGCCTGTGGACTATGCTCTGCATCATCGGTGGAAAGGTCTTCAACCTCATGCCCTTCTTGTAGCAACTACAAGTTTTCAAATCATCAAAAATATTAGCAATATATATATATGTGTATAGTAAGGAAAAATAATTTACAAATGACACTAAATTATTAACCACTTACTTACCTGTGTAAAGTATCCAATAAAGGTATCATATGTTTGGGCAGGACCAAAGCAAGGATGGCCGCATACTATGCATGGGTGCGACTCTCGACTGTGGTCATGATGTAAAGGTCCAGGGCCACTACTAGATGATACTCCACCACTGGAAGGTGGTGGTTCTACCCCACCTACAGGTGGTGGCTCCACTCCACCCATAGATGGTGGCTCTGATGGCCCCGCTCGGTACATACCTTGAAGATACGTGCTATGGCGAACAACTGCCTGTGCCAATAGTAGGAAGGACTCCCGTGTCTCTAGGACCAACTGATGTGCAGGAGACACATCTGGCCTGGGTAGCTTCCTACGAGGTGGAGCTATTGGGCGATTGGGATCTATATGCCTCACATTGGGACGTTGCTAAGGCATCCCCATCCCAATGCCCTGGTACTCCAAGATATCAAAATAGTTAACATGCTTCCCCATCACAAATTCTGCGTACATATTTCTCAAAAAATATAGGGGCATTTCCCTGTTGTTGTGTGATGGTGCATCAAACACCATGTACCATCGGTCGATCTAGATATCTATGAATGGTTGATATGTACACCACTCGATAGAAATGTTCCTTCAGGATTTCACTCGTCCGTGGATGTCTAAAGAGGGAAAATATATGTTGTTTTGAGATTTTCAACTTCTTGACTTCTTTGTAGCTAAGTCCATCTTGATATTGTTTCCTCTTTCTTTCTCTGAATGTGGCAATATATTCCAGTTCACCATCAGACCTACTAAATGTCTCTATCATTGCATCCAAATTGGATGCAAGCATAAGATGTCTATCATCAACAATAGTAATTGAGGCTCAAATTTCTCTGAGCATCTGAATTTCTCTTTGGATGTCTGAGTGTGCATCCATGGTCATCATTGCAATCAAAAAATAAAAAAGTAAATAATTTAAAAACATATACATGTGCTATAATGACATCTCTCAAAAATGAAAAATGTACAAACTTTGTGCAAGAATGAATACATTGCAAACATAAATATCGTCTCAAGCATACATTACAAACATAAATATCATTTCATATGACCATTGCAGGAATACATTATGGGTCCTTGTGGGCATAAGGGTGGAGACCATGTAGGCATAAAGACCATGATGATGTGGCAAATATATGTATTTTTATTGGTTAAGGATGGGTAAGACAAGAAAAAAGACAAGGTGATGGGAATTGGCACACCTAATGAGCCAAATGACCCATACTGTGGTCATTTGGAGTTGGTCCTAATACCCTGGACAGGGATGACTTGGAGATAACAAGTGACATGAACAAAGAAGCATGAAGTGAACAAAGAAGCTTGAAGTTGACACTTGGCAAGGAGATTGGGGGCATCTGCGGGCATCCAGGAATGAAGCTAATGGACATGCGAACATGTGGACAAGGTGACATGCGGGTATCTTGAAGATGCATATGCGAGCATGTTTGTGGAAGTCGCGGGCATCCTGGAGGCAAAAGAAAATGGTGATGATGTGGGTATGAAGGCCACGTTTAGGTGGGAAAAATAAAGTCTAAATAAATATATACATATATATATTTATAATTTATGAGGTGTTTATGGAAATCAAATTAAAATTTGATTTTAATATTGACAAGTCAGCTTCCTATTTGATGAGGAAATTACGGAGACAAAATTAAAAAATTATAAAGATTATATCTTGTGTCTCTTGTGCAATGTGTTCATGTGTTTACTTGATGAATGGCATGTGATTGGTACATAGTTCATGGATGAATATGATATTGAAGTGAGCCATTGTGTCTAACAGGGTGGATGTAAAATCCATTAAGGGATTGATAGTAGGGAGGTATTTAAGATATGTTAATTAACAAATTTTATAATTTTTAGTTTTGGTATTTTATTTACAAAGATTTCTAGCTTAGGGAAACATCAAAATTTATATTTTTAATGATAAAATGAGGCAAGGATTTGGATTCTTACCTTTCCAATCCTCCGTACAAGATGAAATTCCCCTCGTTGAGCTTGCAAATCTCCCACGTTGAGCTTCTCCAATGCGTTTTTGGCAAGATGAAACGGTCAAGCATTCGGGTTTTGAAGACATAGTGGGTAAATTTACAATCCGTGCGGTCCGTGAACTATTTTTTTTGTTTATATTAAGCAAAATGCGCGCGCGTTTTGTATTACTATAACGCGTGCACGTTTTGGGCTCCTAGCTTACATGTCAATTAACATGGCAGGGTCGGAGTCCGCCCATGCCTAGTTTTAAGTAATGCTCGCGCGTTTTGGTTTTTCACAATTCTCACCCATTTTGCGAATGCACAATTGCACCAAAAGGGTCCCTCAACTTCGTGCGAGGGCCCGTAAACGTTACAGTTTTACCTTCACTAGAATGAGTGATTCAATAGACTGACAACAAATTGCGGGAAATTCTTGGAACACGTAGTACATCACTAAATTGTCCATTATCTATCGGAACTGTTCCAAATCCTACAACACTAAGAGATCTATCATCCCCAACAAATATTTTTTTGGTGTTACATTCATGTATAGTAGAAAATATGGCTTTATCCTAGCCATATGATAAGATGCTCCATAATCAATGAGACACTCATTCAAAGTAGAAGGAGAAGATGCATTATGGGAAAAACCAGAAGCACAAAGCGCATGTTTGTGAGATGAAGACTCTAAAGATGAATCAAGGATGATGTGGTGCTTCTTCATTGCTTCTTGCAAGGCTACCATATTCTTGAAACATTTAGATTCATCATGATTATCTTTCCCGCAAAAGTTGCAATGACACTTAGTATTCTTACCTTTTGGTTTGTTTCCTTTGTCATTATTTGAAGAATAAGCTAGCTGAGAGGGTTTGGGACCCTTGTTTGGCTTATTATCGCAAATATTTTGCTTCTTGAGATGCTTGGACTTCTCTTTTTGTTGTGCCAACAAGGATTTTCCAAATGTATCTGCATTGCTAATCGTTCCAAGATGTATGAGCTTATCCTGCTCTCTAATCAAATAATCACAAAATGATTCAAGAGTAGGTTCTTTATAGCTAGTTGGATCCAATTATTCTTTCATGGAGTAAAATGTAGACACAAAAACATAATATGCAGGTCCAAGTTTGGAAAGAATATTATAAATGCATTGCTTGGCTTCTCTTTTATTTTTTCATTATGCACATAAGATTCTAAGAGTTTTGTACTTAGATAGATAATCTTGAATACACGAAAAATCAAATGGATTTAAGGAAATCAAGTCATTTTCTAGTTGGTGACCTCGAATCTCATTGTGTTTACCAAACACAGATTCCAATTTTTCCCAAGCTTGATTTGGTTCATCAATTCCAGATATGTGGAATCGTAAATTAATAGAGATTGACATCCCAATAAATTCACGGGCTTCATCACATTTTGTTGGCCCATTTTATTTTCTTATCAAGATCAGTGGGCTTTGTAGGAAATCCTCCATACGAGATTTCCATGAGAAATAGTTGGAACTAGTAAGTAGAATATTATATGGGGTAGTCATACTATAAAATAAAGGTCGTAAAAATAGAAACCAATACTCTAGTTGCAAAGATATCGAAAAGCCAGGTTGTTTAAAAAAACTGACACTGAAAAATTACTCCGAATGAGGAAGTTATGCTTGATTGAAAAAATGGTTGCAAGTGATACCAACAGATACGAGGTAGGAAAATTATTGACCCAATAGAAAAAAAAAAGACCCCCCATCTTCCAAAGCTTAACCTTTTAAACTCACTTTACAATAATGTTGCTTTATGTGAACCACTTTTGTAAAGTAAGTGGAGTTTCACGTTTACAATAATGTTACTTTAAATATTACATGCAAAAAACTAAAAGACTTTACCTGGCTCACTTTTATAATTTAAGGGAGATGCACTTTTACAATAAAGTAACTGAAAAATATAAATTACATGCAATTTTAGAAAAATAACAACAAAAAGACTTGAACTCAAGGCCTCTTATTAAATAAAGAAATTTTTAACCAAGTGAGCTAATATTAAAAGGTACATAAAAGATGGAAAGGAGTAAGGGTTTTTGTTTTACTCTTTTGTCTTGAACTTCGTGCTTACCAGAAAAAAAGACCTTTTCTTTTTTTTTTTGCAAATCACTTCACATAAACCAAAACCAAAACAAAAACAAAAAAAATATGCCTCAAATTTGGGTTTAGATCTCGTTAGCTTTCCCATATTGTATATGTTTTCTCACTGTTTCTAATTTGTCGTGGTCGCACGAAGTGCATGGCAAAGAGAATATGCAGTAAAGAAAACCCCTTTTCTTTTTTTTCTTTTTTTTTCCAAGATCGCACAAGGTACAGGGAAAATAGCATACACAGAAAGATAAGGTAACAACCCGAAACTAAAAAAATACTAGATCTAAAAAGAAAATGATAAAATTATTTTAAATATAAAAAAAAATCAATGTAACAATATACCTCCAGATACCTCTAGATCTGATGAAATGAAAGTATCTTGGGAAAACAAAATCCTTTCTTGATGAAATGAAAAATTGTTCTCCACTAGAAATGACACTCCGGACACATTGAGACACCTATCATAGCACAAAAATGCACAGAAATTTCAGAACCGTAAACCCTTTCATAGATTCGACAACATCGGTTCAAGATATAGATCACCAACAAAAGCAACTCTTTAGAAAGGATCTGATATCATGTTCAGCTACACAGGATAATTCCAAAATACCAAACACCTAGAGCATCCACTCACACAACAGATCACAGATCAACACACTAATGTTTTCACATGGTGTAAACCCTCGAAAGGGAAACACTCCATGGACCCATCCAGATAGCTACTTGAGGCAGTTTATTATGGAAAAGAAAGAAAGTTACAAATGAGCTTCTCATAATCGATCAACTAGCAAGTGACCCTCCATGCTCTTTAAATAGATATCATGGACCAATCGAGTGTTAAGCCACATATCAAAGGTAGTTATGATCTAAGAGAAGTTGAACCCTCGGATCACTCTATGTCTATAGCATATCGTGACCATCGGATTAGATATTTATAAATGCATACTAAAGAAACACACTTTTCCTAACAAATATATTATAACAATTTGATCTTAATTAACTCCTAAGTGTCTAAATATCCTAACATTTTTTATTTTGATGTTGATAGGATCTGTATTGGTTCCTTTGTTTGAGGTCTATATTTTTACATATAATGACTTCTATATTTCAACATGGTTAGTCATGATTTATTTATCGATCACTGATTTTGTGCTAGTAAGTTCCTCTAGCTTTTATTTTTTGTGACATTTTTTCACTTTTTAATTTGCACGATGAAGTTTTTAATACGATTCTTAAGGCAATAAATTTGTTCATCTTTATTAATGATAACCCTTTCAACTCATTTTTGCATCTTTTATATTACCTTTTAATTACCTTAAAATATCACGTTTAAGATATGTTAATTATCTTAAAATATCACGTTTAAGATATGTTTAAAATCTTATGAGGAGGAAGATACTGAATCTAACTTCAGAGTAACATCTTGTAATGTTATTTTTTTTCTTGCATGAAAATACCAAAAACAACTTTATTTTAGTTTAAGAATAAGCCCCCAATGTTTCCTTAACTATACTTGAATGTCAATACATTTGAAAAGGGGTTGACTAATAATATACACTCATAAACTATGTCTTTGTACACTAAACTAAATATTGATAATACTAATGAGCAATTATAAGTAGCTAACACCTTGTGATAATCAATATAAATTTTATACTTAGATCACGTATATTTGTAATGCAGGTATGTTATCCATGATGTCTACACAATCATGTATATTTATAATGCAGGTATGCTACCCATGATGTCTACACAATATCAAAAGAAAAAGCAGCACATTATGTGAATACATAATGTGAAAGCATTGATATCTCGAGGCTTATTAGATATAATTAAGTTTTTGGAAATCCTCAATCATGATTTAATGTTGGGGTCTTTGAGATCTTTGTATATATTACAAAAATACATTCTTTGTACCCTATGTGTACCCTATTACATGTATTACTTCTTTTACATATCTTATTAAAAAACTGATGACACTTAAAATTTGTGAGTTTTAAAATTTTTATATTGTATAATACTTCTCTGTATCTTTCTATATAAATGAAACAATAATCCTAGTCACAATTTAGCATTGGAAAATTGTAATGTCTATATGGATAGGAAAACCTATTCTTACCATATTTAATTTCATAGTAAAAATTAAAAAATAATAATTGATAAAATAAATTTAAATATATTTGATAAATAAATTGAAATAGTATAAAATAATTTACAACTATAAAAATATACATTATATATATCATATTTAAATTATATAATTTTTTAATTTATTTATTTTATATATTCAAAGATATCAAATTCATTGAAATATAAATATTTATTGATATTCATAGAATCAAAGAATTTATTAACATTCTCAAGTTTGGAGAGACTACTATCAACAAACTATAACTATTATAATAAATAAAACAGGCTTTTTGACTAGATACTCATGCTACCAACCAATCCACCAAAATGGGAACACACCTGCAGTTAGAGAAGGCCTAACATACACAACCAATTAAGGAGACATTACATATTAGGCTAAAAAAAAATAGAGCCTTCAAAAATTAGTTCTCCTTCCAAAAATTCCTTATAAAAAAAGCATTCCTTCATTAGTATCCACAACCTTCTTGGACATATAATTTACTTCACTATTGTATATTCTATGAGAAATGGAAAATCCAGAGAAATCCTTTAACAAACTTTATATTCTTTAACACTAGGCATCCAAGTTTAATACCAAACTTGATATTCTTTAACACTAGGCATCCAAGTTTAATACCCGAAGATTGTATATGTGCTCTCTTATATAATAATTATCTAATTTATTAATTCAAAAATAATTCAAAAAATTACTAAAATTATAAATTCAATAATATATATGTTTATATCATATTTATTAATACATACATAACACATTTTCAATATTCAAAATAAATAACTTTCGTGTTTTAAGTTGATGAAATTTGATAATTAAATGGTTCTTCCTAAAATATTTTGTTCATCAAATACCATTAGATGTGTTGGTCCTTAACTTGCCACCCCAATTATTTTTGTTTCTCTTATTCTTGTGTAAGTTTGGGTTGCCCTTCCTTTTATTCTTACCCTACAATTACTGTCAACTGGTCTCTTCAATGTTTAGTCTAGATTTATTCTTTGCAGAGTAGGCTAAAATGTTTTATGTTTTCAACCATCTTTCCCAATTTTTGGGTTGAAATCATGTTGAAATTTAAAAAATTATGAGCGAAGAGGAGCTGCGTTAAACGAATTTGAAACTCGATGTTTCGATCCCTACTCTGGGATCATCATCACGAAACGTCCAGTTTCAAATTCGTTTAATGCAGCTCCTCTTTGCTCATAATTGCTCTTGCATAATGACTGCTTTCAAACATTTAAAAAATTGTTGGAATTGTACATATAAGTTGTTGGAATTGCATTGGAAGATGTTAAATCTATTTTAATAATAAAAAATAGAAGGTAAATAATAAAAAATCATGATTTCAATAAAGATTTTATGACGAGATTCTAACAAAATCAACAAAAACGACTACAAAACATAGAATGCTTTAGCCAACTCCATTCTTTACCATGCATACTTGTATTAAGGCATCCCTCCCCATTAGGGTAGAACAATCTGTGTACATAAGATTTTTTTATAGAGTAGGATAAATTTGTAACAATCTTTTATTCATTTTATTCTTGGTAGGAATTTGGTGATGAGATAGTTTAAATTACCTATTAATTTGAACTTTTGATTAAGATTGGTTTAAAATAGTGGAAACTTTAAGTTTTTGTGATGCATGGACTTGAATAGTAATAAATTCCTTATCAACTTAATTTTTTATTTAAAGAAATTATTGTAAATTTAATTTATTCCCCATATATATATATAAAATGAAAGTTCGGTTGAAAAAAAAATATATAAAATGAAAGTAACCATTAAAAAGAAGTAAGGTGGATGAGATAATCCACATTGATGATAGGTACAAACAATATGGCTTATGGGTTTTGACGAATCGTAGTTTGTACCCATTCATTAGAAACTTGTTAATGCTTTGTAATCATTTACGATAATTATTAGTACACTCTCCTCGTGATAAAGGAAAATTAAGTACCTAACTTTCTAGTGTGAAGTCCTTAAACTTATGTCACATGTGGGAATCTTGCCACTTATTTATGTGGACCTCAAGAATGAGGACTTTGGATTTGGAATCTTGCCACTTATTTATGTGGACCTCAAGAATGAGGACTTTGGATTTAGTGGACATTCCTCAAGTATGAAGACTTTGGGCATAGTGGGACACCGTGCCACTTCTCTTTGTGATGTACAATTTGCCTCATAATTAAGGCAATTTGTATAAATCAAGATTCAACTCACTTTCCTATCCCAAAGTTTTATGTCTATCTTGATTGGTTACACCTTTTCTATAAACCAAATGGAGAAAAGTGTGCCCTTCAAAGTAGTTTTATATCATTAAGTGAACTCACATGACAATTCCAAAGTAAGTTCCCTATCTGCCTCGTTTAAATCAAGATTCAACTCACTTGCCTTTCCCAAAGTTTTATGTCTATCTTGATTGGCTACACCTTTTCTATAAACCAAATAGAAAAGTGTGGTCTTCAAAGTAGTTATATATCATTAAGTAACATTTCCCCTCAGTGCCTCTATTGGGATTTACATTTTATATAAGTATGGATTCGATTTGTATATGCATCACTATCCCTATTCATTTGTTTACAGATAATATTCACGCAATGGATCTAAAATGATGGAGATGATTGGACCGAGGTAGTATTGATTGCCCTAGGTACACACTTCCTTTAATAGGTAAGAATAATGGTTAGGATTATGACTTATTTTAGTTGGACATAGTGACTACATAAATTATGATGCCTATGCACAATGGGTAAATAGGGAGTGATCTATTCTCAATAGAAACTCAATCAATTATAGATTATAAGGAAAAGGAAATTATAAATTAAAATTTTAGAAGCATTCTAAGGGAAAATGCACACTAAAGCACACAAGGAAATAGAGATATCAAGATACAAAGAGATAATTTAAAGAAATGTAATAATTTTCTTAAATGTTTTAGTATAAAAAAATGAGCTATAAGAATATGTAATGCCCCTAGGCTCACTGTAGACTTTGAGGGAACTTATCCAGTGACCTAGTTGAATAAACTCTAATAAAATGGTCATTTGAATAATTGAAATGTTTTGATAATTGAGAAACGCATGATGATTTGCATAATGACGAAATGAACGACACTTATAGAAATGGATATTTTGCTGAAAATAATGAATGAATGCATGCTCTGCTTATCGATTAGCTATTTTATGAGATATATGATGTGAATGAACAAAATGCATGCTCTACTTAACGATTAGCTTATTTATGAAATATATGACGTGAATGAACGGAATCCATGTTTTTCTTAATGATTAGCAGATCTACGAAATGAATGAGGTTATGATTATGGACTGATATACATGATGTAATTTGATGAATTATGATGAGCAATACTACTGATGGGTACTTGAGAATATGTGCAGCAGTAGGTAATTATCATAACCAACTGACTCACAAAGGAAATAAATGGGTTGTAGAGTACAAAGAAATCACACACGGAAGAATCACAATGATGTTGACTTCCTATAGAATCCACGCACGAGTTAAAAATCCCTTATCTGCTTACTCGGGGAAGCATGAAGTCGTGCGAAGTGGACCATGAAGGAATTGGTCACATATGACGTTGGGGGTGTGCAATAAGAACAAACTTAATCCTCAGCACCGTTAGTCTCCAATAGAGTGTAGACGGATGATTGAAGGCAACGAATCCTAAATCACTAAATGAAGTTCCTGCAAATCAGATGAAACGAGAGCATTGACGAAAAGACCCGACGATGTGGTACCTAAATGATAAAGAGAAAACAATGAACGAAAGGACCTGACAATGTGGTACCTAGATCGTAAAAATAAATCGACGGTTGAAAGTACCCAACGATGTAGTACCTAGACTCATGACGAAAACGAATGAGGAATGCTTATGCATTAAACATATAGGTTTGCATTTAGTCTATTTGCACTTGAAATGAATATTAGTAATTAAATAATGGGGAATAATTGTTTTAGGAGAAAATAATAGACTAGACATTACCATCTAGTCAACTCCACTTGCACCCACAAAATAGAGATTCAAATTTGAACATCAATGGACATACTTGAGTAATTTAAGGAATGTATATGCACTCTCACGAGAGAGAGACACATGGCTGGGTGAGGTAATTATAATTAAATAATTAAGAAAATAGGAATTTTTGCATGAAGCGACATGTGTCGTAGAGGATTTTCGTATTTAAGGAAGAAAAGAGGAAAGGGAAGGGACCCTATTTTTGGATGGCTACCGTAATGGTAACAAGACATTGATTTGATTCTATTTTGAGTTTTGCAAGGGATCTTGGTGAGGGGGAAACTCATTTCTGGATCCTTGGTATTTGTGTGTGAGCTCTATGGCCCCATTGCTCAGGGGTCTGGGACGAAGAAGATTACTGCAGGAATTGGTAGGGATGTCAACTGAGGGGTCAGTTGGATATTTGGACTTTTACGGCAAGGAGTAGCTGTTCGACGAATCTGAAGCGGAAGGGTCTACCTATAACCATCGAATTCAAGTTCGAATATTGTTGTATATTATTTATAATATTTTTTCGTGCCATTATCTGGTTTCTGCTGGCAAAAGGGTTTTCTGTGTCGTTGAGATATGAAATTCATTTATAATAATTTTCCGTGCAATTATCTGGTTTCTGCTGGAAAAATGGTTTTTTTTGTCGTTGAGATATGAACTTCATTTATAATAATTTTCTGTGCAATTATCTAGTTTCCGCTAGAAAAGGGGTTTTATGTGTCGTTAAGATATGAAATTCATTTATAATAATTTTCTGTGAAATTATTTGGTTTCTACTGGAAAAAGGGTTTTCTGTGTCATTGAGATATGAAATTCATTTATAATAATTTTCCGTGCAATTATCTAGTGTCTGCTGGAAAAAGGGTTTTCTTTTTCGTTGAGATGAACTTCATTTATAATAATTTTCCATGCAATTATTTGGTTTCTGTTGGAAATATTGTTAACATGAATTTCAAGAACCATGTACATAACTTAGTTGTCACGATTTCGAATGACCCATGTCGAATATTAGGATGGATAATACTTGGATTCGATATCCCTTACCACGATTTGGTAAGGGAGGGATATCATTACTGTTGGTAGTATGGATGCTTAATCTAGGAACGATTTCAAACCATTACGCTACTGTGGTTGTTCTACTTTAGATCCTAGAATCTGTCAAATTAGTAAAACAAATCCAATCCCTGATCTGTATTGAAACAGATCTTAAACCGAGGTAAAATCGTAAACTAAATCTGATCTGGTTTAGTATGGGTTTTGACTTTTCTAACTCTGTGAGAATCGATTTATATCATATCCGACTCTGACTGAGATAAACCCACCAAACCTATCTTATTAGAACCAACATTGCTTACACTCAAACTCCACTTGAGATGGGGCACGAAAGATATTTTGTGGGTAGATAATTCTCCTAGAATTCTCGAAGAGATCTTCCACTTGCGTAAGTTAGTTAACACACTACCTGTAATGAAAGTGAATTTAGCAGTGGCATACATGGGTTTCTTTACATTTTTATGTTTAATTATTCATTAATATCCACATGTATTTCTTATCTCTGTCAATGTGGAAATATCATTAGATAATCATTGTGGAAGCTTGGGCATAATCATTAATTCTTTCTATTGTCTTTCATATTAGGCACTTGAATAATATGAAAGTCAATTATTGAATATTGATATAACTTTAGATAGATAATTATGAATATTACCTCATCTTTTCAAATATAAATGAGTAAGGGAATATGGTACCATATTATGGCCATAGTGTAAATGTTTTGTATGTGAGTTATGAGCACGGGAATTAAGATTTCTTATCATAATTGATGACTCAATTAAGACTATGTTTGTATGATGTTTATTAATCTAGTAGGGAAAGGATAGTGTGATGCAATTGTAAATGTATTTTAAATTAATGAATTATTTTATAAGTCTGGAACCTTCCTACATATGTATCGATGAAAATGCTAACTATAAAAGTAGATGTATAAGAATTCTATGCTCTTGATATGTAATTGAATGTTATGATAATTCCCAAAGTATTGGTTATAAATATTAGTGACATCACCTATGTTATATAATCAAACAACTTGGTTAAGAAAAATTCAAGAATTCTAAACCTAAATAAATAAATTACTTCCTTGTAGAAGTAAGGTCCCTACATTTGGTATTCGAGCCGGTTGAGCCTCGATCGAACCAGTAAAATTGAATATAACTTCCGCAACGACCAAAGATGGAATAGAATAAAAGTTTATGTTTAAGTACTTTCATGAAATGACGAAAGTTAATGAACCTTTATGTGGAAATAAAAATCAAGTTATGGATCATCATGGACGAAGGAGGAGAGGGAGAGATGGGAAAGGGAAAGGTGTGTGCTTTCCACCTGCATCGAATCCCATGATTACCCCGCCACAACAAGAGGAGCAGGATATCATTCATGTTGGGGAAGTAGTTGCTATGATGAGGAACTTCCAACGTATGTCGGAAGCACTGATTTTTAGGTTGGATAGAGAGAATGGTAACTCACAAGCGACAATAGTATCGCATAATCCACCACCGATTAATGTACACCATGAGTTGGAAAATATTAGATTTCCAGAGTTTTGGGGTTCCATTGAGGGAACCGAAACCAAAGCATGGTTGGAAAACATGGAAAATTGTTTTTCTCAAGAGGATTTCAATGCTGTCAAAATGGCCTCTGGAAGTATCCAAAGAGTGGGTCTCAAATTAGAATATTGTGAGGTAGACTTAGAGGTATGCTCTACTAAAGTGTCATTTTATGCTACAGAGTTGGGAACTTATGATCTATTCCTAGGAATAGATTAGCTAGAGCAACATTCAACAGTAATGGATTTCCGAAGTAAGGAGTTAAACTTTTATGATGATGAAGGTTACAAGAGAGAACTGACGAGAAAGAAAATGAAAGTTTCCTTAAGGATGATTTCAACCATGCAACTAAGGAAAAGTATGAGGAAGGGATGTAAACTTTATGTAGTAATATCTATGAACTAGGAGGGGGATAAAGTGGTAGTAATCAACCACCCTCTATTTTAGGAATACATGGATGTATTTCCGGAAGCACTACCTGGTATACTGCTGCAGCGTGAAATAGATTTCACTATTGAACTGAAGCCAGGGAGAGAACCTATAGCAAGAAATCCTTACCGAATGTCGGTACCGGAATTGAAAGAATTACAAATACAACTTCATGATTTAATAGATTTGGGTTTGATTAGACCTAGCATATCTCCATAGGGAGCACCAGTGATTTTTGTCAAGAATAAATACGGATCATGGCGTTTGTGCATTGATTACCATCGATTAAACAAGGAAACTATTAGAAATAAATACCCTCTACCCAGGATTGATGACCTTTTTTATCAATGAAAGGTGCAACATTATTCTCGAAGATAGATCTAAGATCGGGATATCACCAGTTGAGAATTAAAGAAGAATATATTCCTAAGATTGCATTCAAGATGAGATTTGGACACTACAAGTTTGTAGTAGTACCTTTTGGATTGGCAAATGTACCAAACGTATTTATGAACTTAATGAATGGTGTATTTCATCAACACCTAGACAAGTCTGTGCAAGTATTTCTGGACGACATTTTGATATATTCTAAAACACCGGAAGAACATGAGTAACACTTGAGAATAGTGCTACAATGCTTAAGAGAGAACCATTTATACGGGAAGTTATCCAAGTGTTCGTTCTTTCAGAAGGAGATTCATTACCTTGGCCACAATATTTTCAGTGAAGGGATTGTAGTAGATCCTGCAAAGATAGTGTAATGCCCCAAGACTGATGTAGACTTTAAGGGAACTTGTCAAGTGACCGGGTTGAATGAAAATTTAATAAAAATGACCCTTTGATTATATACTTTGAATAATTGAAGAACACCCGAGTATTTGCATGGCGAAAAATTGATAAATGAAAACAATGAATTTAATGGAAAATTGTGGAAATGGATATTTTATCTGTATAAATGAATGATAGCTTAACGACTAGCTATTTTATGTCAAATATGATGTGTATACCTGAATATGCTTCTTAATGATTAGCTATGTCATCAAAAATAAGATGTGAATGAAAGAAATGCATAATTTACTTTGTGAATAATAGAATGACGAAATATATGATGTTATGAATAAATTATGGTTGCTTAAACGATTAGCCATTTATAAAATGAATTACGATGTTTATGAACCGATTATGATGCTTAACGACTAGTGGGTTATGAAATAAATTATGATGAATGAGAATAGATCTATTAATGTGTGTGCTTTAAGCATGTGTGTAGCGAAAGGTGAAACGGTTCACCAACGGACTCACAAAGAAAATAAATGGCCGTAGATTATGAATAAATCACACATAAAAGAACAACAACGGTGTCAAATTCCTACAGAATTCCACGCACAAGTTGAAAAGCACCTATCCGCTTACTCGGGGAAGCATGAAGTCGTGTGAAGTGGACCATGACGAAGTCGGTAACGTACGATTTGGGGGGCGTGTAGTAAGAAAGAACTTACTCCTCAACGCCATTAGTCTCCAATAAAGTGTAGACAGATGATTAAAGGTAACGGATTCTAAATCCCTACATGAAGTTCCCACAAATCAGATGCAACAAAGAAGTATCGATGGAAGGACCCAACGATGTGGTACCTTGTCGATAAATGGAAAGAATGGACGAATGGACCCGACGATGTGGCACCATGTCAACGAAAAGAGAATGAGGTACGAATGGACCCAACGATGCAGTACCTAGACCCTAGATGAAGACAATTGATGAACATTATGCATTAAACATATAAATTGCATTTAGGCCATTTGCACATAAAAAATATTTTTGTAATTAAAATAATAGAGGATATTGTTTTAGGAGAAAATGGTATGCTAAAATTGAGCATTTAGTTAACCCCACTTGCACCCACAAAAATAGAAACTAGATTGAACATTAGGGGGACATACTTGAGTAAATATAGGAAGGTAGGTGCACTCTCTTAGAAATCTGACACATGGCTAGGTGAGCTAAATTGTATTTGAATAATTAAAAATTAGGCATTTTTGCATGAAGCGACATGTGTCGCAATGAATTTTCGTATTTAAGGAAGACATGAGGAAGGGGAAAGGGACCCCTATGGCTGGATGGTTATCGTAATGAGTGTAAGTCATTGATTTGATTCTATTAGAGTTTGGCCAGAGATTTTGGTGGGGGGGAAGCCCACTTCTGGATCTCTATTTTTTGTGTGTGAACTCTATGACCCCAAAGCTTGGGGGTGGCTATACGATTGATTGCATAATCCTACAGTTGGGTGGCGAAATTAACGATTGCTTCGCCTATGGTTAAATGATCTTTTGTTGGAGGGATCTAACAGGTGAGCAGATGACAAGGGACAAGCTGGATCAGTTGACGACGACTACTCCTTCGACAACGGGATTGACCAACAAATGACAAGTTTAAGGTTCCACTTGTATTTTCTAAAGGTAAATTTATTTTTGTGTAATTTAGTTTTCTATCATTGATATGGGTGAATCTGTTTTATATTATGTTGAAGTGTTTCATATTAGTTTTAGGGATGACCCCAAAAACGGGGCTCCTTACAGATAGAACCAATTTGGGAATGGCCAACACCCACCAATGTACTTGAGGTATGAAGTTTTATGGGACTTGCGGGGTAATATAGACACTTTGTAGAAGGTTTGTCCAAAGTGGCAGGACCCATAAAGGAATTACAAAAGAAAAACTGACCCTCTATTTGGACGGAGAAATGTGAAAAGGATTTCATTAGACTTAAAGAACTTTTGACAATGGAACCAATCTTAAGAGTCCCGGATATGGACCAATATTTTCTAATTTTTATGGATGCATCGAAGGATGAAAATGGGTGTGTATTGATGCAAGAAGGGAGACTGATTCTTACACTTGCCGAAGGCTTCGGCCACACAAAGAGAACTATGCAACCCATAATATGGAAATGAAAATAGTGATTCATGCCTTAAGGTTACAACAAAACTATTTATTCGGAAGGAAATTTGAATTAAAGACAGACCATTGTGGGTTACAACACATATTTTTGGCTCTATATATGTTCTTTAAGTACTCCAAGATAGACCCAGGTTCTACGCGGTTCAGGGAACCAACAAAACCCATTTTCACCGGCCCATTCGGCAACAGTTTGCGAGAAGATTGAGGTCTCACCCAAGGCGAAGTTATGGGGAGGTTGCAGAATCAGGTTTCCACAACTGGGTGATGCACTCTTCAACATGTTAGAAGCATGCTATAAGACTCATGCTACGAACTGGGGGGGCTACGTGGTAGATACTTATGATATCGCACATCCAAGGACCGCGCGGTTCAGAATAGCCGCTTAATAATAGGATAGCGCAATTGAAGACTGCGCTTCCTCGTCAACACTTACACTACTTCAACGTAATTCACTTAGTGTAAAATTATACATTCACATGCATCTAAACTGTAAACCTTGCAACTTAGAAAATACGATGAGCTGCAATTACTCTATGCACTTCCGGTGCTGCGATCAGGGAATCACACTATACAGACTTCGCTAGCTTAAGTGTTTACCCAATCAACTTATGCATTCATCTTACTTAGAAATACTTGCACATTCAACATATTATGCATACAAGTTCAACACTTATCATATTATTCTTATCATTCATTCTTCAGGGGAATGTACATGAAAGCAAAGATATATTTACTCATAAACAAGAATTTAACCATTTGACAAAAGAAAATGCACATTCAATCACATAACACAATGAATTAACATGGTTCACCCACAGGATGGGAGCTACGTCCACAGGAACTGTTGATTATATTATCAATGGGAATTGTTCAACAGTTCCAGTCTGCGCACTCATTTGCAGGCTCTCTTCTCTCTCCATTAGGTCTCTACACACACAACTGCAGAGCCGTTTTACAATGAGTCTCTCAATAGAGACCAATATTCAACAATACTCTCAATCTCATCTAGCAATTAACCCTTTCCTTTACAAAATATGGCATTTTATAGACCGTTCCTTTAGGTCACGTATTTACATTCATGATGGGATAAAAAACCCTAAGGTTCCCCAAAACTAGTGTGGTTACCCCGCTAACCAGGACTGTTAGGATCTAATAGCGAATCGTCGTCATTGCCATCCTTCTGCTCGTGGTCATGCTTCTTTCATCCCCTCTATTGAGTGCATGCAAATAGGTTTCTTTCATCCCACCGTTCCTTCTCTAACGTCTTTGTGCAGCCGGTTCAGGTAGTGTTGCCTTTGCTCATGCGAACGGTTGTTTTCTTTCTTCACCACTCCTTACCCGATTGCTAGGAATCACATAGTATCTTAACCAAAATAGACCGCTAATCAGTCTCACCGGAATTTATACCGTTTTCCATCCAAATTTTTTGCCTTGCTGGATCTTCGCAGATCTGGCACCTCGCGGCACTGTATCTCCACAGCAAAGTAACTTCGTGGCACTGGCTCTCTTACTCTGCTGATGTTGCACTGCACTGTATCCTCGCAACTCCCAAAACTGACTTATCCAAAATTGGCTTACTTGGGACAGGCCCAAGAAGCCCCTAACACTTACATGTGGCTCGTCCCTGAGCCACTTGCCATAGGTTCACTACGCTGCGCTTCTCTGGATGATCTATCTTTGCAGTGAATTCTTGATAAGTTGTGGCTAGATTCGCAACTGTGTCTTTAACGTCTTGTTCAACTGCCTTAACAATTTCCAACACATCTGGTGTTAGATCTTCCTGAGTCTTCTCTTGCATTGTTTCTATGATTCTCGAAGTTCTACCAGTTTCTCCTCAATCTCTTGCGAGATAGCATGAGCTTCTTCCTGCAGGGGCTGTGACTTTTCCCCTATTTCAGACTTTTTTTCTCTTAACACTTGAAGTTCCCTCTTTAGGTCTTTGAATTCCACAAATCGACAGAGTCTCTCTCTTGGCTATAGATTCTTCATCTCTGCGTTTAGAGCATCTAGCACTGCTTGTTTTCCTTGTAAGCTGGTTTTGACCTACAACAGCTGAGGGTCCTCTTGCAGTGTAGTCCAAGCTCTAGTCGCTTCATCCAACAAGCTCTGACACTTAGCTTTTTCACAGGATATGTTTTCTACGGCAGCTTTCACTTCTGCTGCTCTAAGTTGTGTCTGACTTGGTGGTGTCTTCAAGAGATTCTGTGCTTCCAAGGTTGCAAGATTCTCTTTATAGTCTATCTCCATGTCCTCCATTTCAGCTTTAAAATCACGCACTAGTGAGCCAATCTTAAGGATAGTGTCTACAAGCTCTGGTTGCTCATCGCACTCTAGTATCATTGTGCAGACCGAAGCAACAGTCTGCTCTATTCTTCTTTGTTGTTCATGTTCGCTTTCCATTGCCTTAGCCTTCTTTGCACTTGCTTCCTGCAACTGTCTATAGTTTGCTTGTAAGTCCTGGTGTTGGTTCAGAATGACCATATCTCTATCATGTATGTCCTCCACAATGTGCAGGTGTAGATTATGTAGGCCCTCGAGGGGTAGCATCGTGGTATCAATATACACATGCTCTATTCTCTGCGTGCTCGAAGCTAATTCATTACGCGGTAAAATTACACTTAGTGGGTCAATGCGGACGATGCACGGTCTTGGTGCCATGGTTAAAGCCAAGGGATTTTTCTTCTGTTGAGGTGTGGCACTAGATCTTCCTTCTGAGTCAGAATCACAAACCAAGTCTTTTTGGACTTGTTCCATATTTGCTGCTATGTCTTGCAGTGTTGAGAGATTATGCTTGAGACTTGCTTGAATTTCCTCATTTTTACTATCTTTAGGGAAAGCACATCTTCCCGAAATGAGCTGACCCTTCCCACGATGATCTCATAATCATCATCATGTAACTGCGCTTCGGATGGTTCCTTTGTTGCTTTCTGCTACTTTTTCTGTACTTTGTCCTGCACAAAGCTTCCTGTGAAGAACCTGCAAAAATTAATTAATGAAAATACACGGGATAACATAAATAATATAACTCGGAATCACTTTATTGATCGCAGGCTACTTCGAGGGGACAACCTCCATTGAGCAAGATCAATACAAATAGCTTCACGGTGCCTTCATTGGCCTCAACAAAAACTTATATACTATGTCTAGGTGGAAATACTATGGGTCAAAACAATGGGCCAGTAGAAACTATAGATCAACAAATACTATGGGACAACTTACAAAGCATATGCCTCCAACAAAAATAATACAAACTATGGATCAACAAATACTGCGGGATGAATTACAAAGCATATGCGTCCAACAACAATATACTAACAAACTAAAGAGAAGGGATGACATGGGTTCCTAACATCCCCTCCCCCTTAGAAAAAGCTTTGTCCTCAAAGCTTTAGATGTGGAAATTGTTGCTGAATCTGAAGGAGTGGTTTCCATGTAGCATCCTCTGGTTGCATTCCATGCCACTAAATTAATACCTCTGTGATAGAGGGAGAATGAAGCTGACGAGTGCGCTTATTGAGGACGGCCTCTGGCTCCAAAAGGATGGATCCTTCATTATCCAGTTCGGGTAAAATAGTTTGTCCTGTGATGTTGGTGCCAAGAACTTTCTTCAGACAAGAGACATGAAATACTGGATGAATGCGGGAAGAAGGAAGAAGTTCCAATTTATAAGCAACGTACCCAATCTTTTGAAGAATCCTATATGGCCCATAGAACTTTGGAGTGAGCATATGACGCCCTTTGAGTTTCAGGGAGGATTGCTTGTAAGGCTGAAGACGAAGAAAAACCATATCACTTGCTTGAAAAGTGCACTAAGAACGGTGTTGATCGGCTTGTTGCTTCATGCAATTTATTGCAATGTGAATATTTTCCTGCAAAATGAAAAGAATCTGATCGCGGTTTCGAAGGATCGTGTCAACTTCCTGAACTAGTGAAGTGTTGGGGGTGTATGGAAGAAGAACTGGTGATGGATGACCATAAACTGTTTCATATGGAGTCATTTAGAGGCAGTGTGGTAAGAGGTATTGTACCACCATTCAGCGAGAGGGAGCCACTTTTCCCACTAATGTTGTTGTTCATAGGTGAAGCAATGAAGGTAAGTTTCCAATCATTTGTTGATAATTTCAGCCTAACCATCTGTTTGTCGGTGATACCCTAAAATCATCTTCAATTTGGTGCCAGTGTGGAGAAATAGTTCTGTCCAAAAATGAATGGTGAAAGTCACATCACGACCCGAGACAATGGAAGAAGGGATTCCATGAAGATGAAAGATCTATTCAAGGAAACTTTGAGCGACTGAAAAGGCTGTATAGGGATGGATGGGAGCGCAAAAATGACTATATTTGGAGAGGCGATCAACCACAACCAAAATCACTGTATTCCCTCCAGAATTAGGGATCCCTTCAATGAAATCCATAGAAATATCTGCCCAAACCCATGTAGGTATGGGAAAGGGTTCGAGCAATCCTGAAAGGAGTGTCGTTTCATCCTTATTGCACTGGCAGGTATCACATTCATCCACCATCTATTGAATTGTCCTTTTCATTCCCTACCAAAATAAGTTACGCCGTGCCCGCTCATATGTTTTGAGGAACCCAGAGTGCGCTCTCGATGGAGGAGCATGGTGTTCATAGAATACAATCTGTTGAAGATCTGTGCTCTGGGGAATCACCAATCGACCCTTGTATCTTAGGGAAGCACCATCCCAAGAGTAATGTGGTACAACATAAGGGATGTTATCCAAGCGTTGGATGATTTGCGATAATGAAGAGTCATTGACATAACCTTATTGAACAGATTGCAACCAATTTGGAACATGCATAGAAATAGATGAAAGAGAACCTTGGTCATCAAATGTGCGAGAAAGAGCATCCACCACAATATTATCCTTACCCTTCTTGTAAGTGATCTCATAGTCATAACCAATGAGTTTTCTAACCCATTTCTGTTGTGTTGGGGAGGATACACATTGTTCCAGGAAATATTTCAGACTTGTTGATCAGTCTTGATGCAGAAATGATTCCCTAATAGGTATGGTTACCACTTTTGTACTACATGCAAAATAGCCATCATTTCCTTCTCATATGTAGAGGCAGCTAAATTCTTACCTGAAAGGGCTTTGCTGGTGAATGCAATGGGGTGTTCATCTTGAAGGATAACAACACCAAGTCCTTTTCCGCAAGCATCACTCTCAATATTCAAGGGATTGGAAAAATCGGGCATAGCTAGAACAGGTGTAGTACACATAGCTTGTTTCAGTTTGTCAAATGCACACTCAGTAGCATGTGTCCATTTAAAAGAATCCTTTTTCAATAGAGCATTTAAGGGATCTACAATCTTCCCATAATCCTTGACAAACTTGCGGTAGTAGCCAGTCAACCCCAAAAAACCATGAAGGCTCTTGAGTGTCTGAGGATGCGGCCAATTGTTCATGGCAGTGATTTTGGAAGGATCCACGTGAACCCCTTGTGCTGAGATAATGTTCCCAAGATACTCGAATTCCTTCTGTCCAAAAGCACATTTACACTGTTTGGCATGGAGATAATGGTCTGAGAAAAGTTGCATTACAAGATCCAGATGCTGGAGATGTTCAACCCATGTTTTACTGTAGATGAGGATATCATCAAAGAATACCATAATGAATTTCCGCAAGTAGGATGAAAGATTTTATTCATCAAGGCCTGGAATGTGGAAGGAGCATTAGTGATGCCAAAGGTCATGACCAAAAACTCATAGTGGCCATCATGTGTGTGGAAAGTTGTTTTAGGGATATCATCCTCATGAACCTGAATTTGATGATACCCAGAACGAAGATCCAACTTGGAGAAAAATTGAGCACCATGAAGCTCATCGACAATAGGAATCGGAAATGTATCCTTGATGGTGAGGTGATTAAGTGCTCAAAATTCAATGCAGAGGCGCCATGACCCATCTTTTTTGCGGACAAGAACAACCGGTGAGGAAAAGGAACTAGTGCTTGGGCGAATAATACCTTGCTTCAGTAAGTCCCGAATGAGCATTTCAATCTCTATTTTTTTGTCAAATGGGTAGCGATAGGGCCTGATGTTGGGAGGAATGCTTCTAGGAAGGAGTTGAATATGATGGTCCTCTGGCCTTGAAGGTGGCAATCCCACTAGTTCAGCAAAGACACCTGTATATCGATCCAGAATTTGTTGTAGATTCAAAGGAGTAGTGGAGACCACTGATGGTTGCATATGAATGGAATGGATCTAAGCAATGACACCATGTGAATTCTTCTTAAGGATTTTTTCTATGCTATGTGAACTGATGATGCTGAGAGACCCTGGTTGTAAGCATTTCAATGTGTGTTTTTTTCCATTAGGGGAAAATTGCATCCAAAGTTCAACAAAATCGCATAAGATGGGGCCAAGTGTGCGTAGCCATTGAACACCCAAAACCACATCACATCCGCCTAAGGTCAAGGAAAACATGTCAGAGCGCAGGTTATAATCTCCCATAGAGATACGCCCATTACGACACTTCCCTTTGCAAGGTAAGGTGCCCCCATTGGAAACCATGACTTCAAAGTTGGAGCAAGGATGGATAAAAAAATCAACCTGTTTGGCAATTCGAGGGTCAATGAAAGTATGAGTCCTACTAGAATCAATGAGTATTGTAAGAGGAAGCTTCTTGAAGTAACCCCTGACCTGCATTGTTTGGGGGGTGGTGATTCTAGCTAAAGCATGGAGAGATATCTCTAGCGGGTCGTCCTGAGATGGAGGGTCAATAGGGGGCTCCTGAATGTCGACCTAAGCATCCATTGTATTTTGAGCTTCTTCACCAATTTCAAAGGCAGGCAGAGAATCCACATTCAAGAGATAAAGATTTTGCTAAACACATCTATTCCCCCAAGTGAATTTCTCATCACAATTATAACAAATCCCTTTTTCTCTGCGTGCCTGTATCTCAGTTTCAGACAAATTCTTGATAGGATTTGGGCAAGGAACTGGCGGGATGGGAGGTCGTTGAGAACCCATATTTCAGAAGGGAACAAAAGAGGGTTTGGAGCATTGTTGAGATGCAATCTTGTCTTCTGCCAAATTAGCCAACCCCAGGGCTTCCATCATTGTGTTGGGACATGAAATTTTGACCTCAGAGCGGATTGCATCCTTCAGACCACTGATAAAACAACTCCAGTAGATGTCATTAGGAAATCCTTCGGTGTGGTTGGCTAGTTTCTCAAATTCGGTTTGATACTCTATCATAGTGCCAATTTGGCGAAGTTTAGTGAGGGCTCCTGTGAAGTCATCAAAAGCACTAGGAACAAATCATTGCAGAAGGAGCTAGCAAAAATCTGTCCATTTTGGCACTTCATGAGCCTTGATGTACCAATGGTACCATTGAAGAGCTTCCTATTCCAAATGAAAGGATGCAAGTGGAACTTTGTTGACATCAAAAGTATTATGCAGACTAAAATACTGTTATGCACAATAGATCCATCCAGTCGTATCAGTACCATTGAAGCAAGGAAAATGAAGCTTCAGACCACAGAAATTGCTGGAAGAAGAGAACCCATTGTCTGATAAAAAGTCAGACTGTCGTTTGTTGTTCATGGTTGAATGCTCAAGGTGGAGGCCGAGAAATTTTTCATCCAGATCCTAGATTTTGGCTTGGATGGCTGCAAGTGCTTCCTCCATGGTTTTTTCTCCTACGCGGGTGACAACCATAATCAGGGGTTTTTTGTTTGTTTGAGTGGGTAGAAAAACAAAAACAAAAACCATTTTAGTAAAGGAAAATATGGATTTGAGAAAAAATATGATGGGTAATTTGGGTTTGACTAGGTTTTGGACACTATTGAATGGATAGGGAAGCAGAAAATGAGGATTTCAGAATCAGGGTGAAATAATGAGAAAATTTGGCAAAGAGGGACAAAGAAGCAGAAATAGGAAAGGAAATTTGTGGTAAAATTTGAAGGCGATTGGGTGAAAATTGAAGAAGTTATGGGAAACCCTCAAAATAGACAAATGTGAGATTTTTGGATTTGGGAAGGGGAATTTGGGATAGGGTCCTCAGACAAGGGTGTTAGGGATGTTTCAAGGGAAACAAAGTGAAAACAAGGGAGATATGGCGAAAAACAGAATTTTATGGACCCCAAGTATGCTCGGCTTCCTAACAGTTTAGTGGATTCACTTGAACACCAATGATGTTTGACGACTTGCGTATTGGGGCAGTACACCTCACTCCACGGCTTAGATAAAACTGATAACCGCTTTGCCACAAACGATAGCTCTTGGTTTACCTCACGTGTGGGAACTAGTCAATCAGGTAGGGGTCATTTCCCTTTTCACTGGCAGGTCCTCTCAATGGGCCAGCTACTTCGGGGTTCCTGTGGTAGTCCTCACAATGCGTTTTAGGGAATATGCCCAAGTACTTCCCACAGCTAAGTGGATAGGGATTATTCCCAGATCTGAACCTGCAACAAATGCGAAAAAAAAAATTTGGCAGAAATTTCACCCAACGAGCCCAAGAAAGTGCTCTGATACTAGATGTGAAGAACCTAGAACAATTAATTAATGAAAATACACGAGATAGCAGAAATAACAGAACTCAGAATCACTTTATTGATCGCAGGCTACTTCGAGGGGGAAACCTCCTTTGAGCAATCTCAATACAAATAACTTCACGGTGCCTTCATTGGCCTCAACACAAACTTATATACTAAGTCTAGGAGCCAATACTATGGGTCAAAACCATGGGCCAATACAAACTATGGAGCAAGATATACTACGGGACGACTTGCAAAGCATATGCGTCCAACAACAATAATATAAACTATGGATCAACAAATACTACGGGACGACTTACAAAGCATATGCGTCCAACAACAATATACTAACAAAGTAAAGAGAAGGGTTGACATGGGTTCCTAACACTTCCAGGCTCGTTCCTTTTTCCTGTTGGTGACACTTCAATGATCATTGTAGGTAATGGATTACTTTCATCTGAGTCACTGTCGATGACCATCGGTCCTTCGACCTTCCATTCATCTAGCTATTCCTTCATGATGAGGTCAATACTTGCTTCGTCCAGGTGATAGTTCCCTTGGAACCATTCTGGGTTATTTTTCTGTGCCTTTGTTGAAATATAAATGGAATCCATGTCAGCTCAAAAATTTAAAGTGCGGATATACTTAGATGTTACCTATTTGGAGGTGCGCAGTGTTTGAACAATGACATCGCACAGCTGCTCGTAGTGTGTGAGGAATACTTCATTTGAGGCACGTTGTCGGTCTGGTAGCATATTTTCCTAGAGATTTGCATATATGGGTCCTCGGCAATCATTGATGTTAGAAGTGAGACCAACATAATGCCTTGGATCCTTCCATCCCACAAAGGGAATCAAAACCATTGACCAACTATAATGAAAAGCAGTGCCACTGATCTTGGTGCCGTGGACATCATTCAGAAACTCGTTTAGCAAATATTGACACTAGTTGAATCTGACTCCCTGCGCTGCCTTCACACCGAGGTGAATTGCTCCTACTGGTACTTCTGTTGTTCATGCCTTCTGCAAGATTTTTCCTGCGAGCAGTTGTACTACAAAGATCATAGCATCATCTTTTAAGTCATTTGTGAAAAATCCTCTTTTGGCTTTGGGAATCTGGTATTCCTCCTTCATCTGCGTGACGATCTCCTTATCTTTGGTTTTGGCAGCAAAGAAATTTTTAGGGTCGTCGCCTCGCTTGCTTAGACCCCTGATCCTATGGATCAGGTCTATGTTGAGGTCAAAATTTTTGTCCATCCAAAGGTAATCTTGGCATGTGCGCGATATCAGTGTGTGCACCACCGCATTCAATTCCAGACTCCAATCGAAGTGTGGAAGTTGCAGCAGGTTTAGAAGTCCCGATTCCACAACTTTAGACAACCAGCTCTGTGCTACCAGCAGCGGGTTGTTTTTCACATCCATTATCCAACACATATATATGTATGGTTGAAACTGTGGGTATTTCTGCTCGTATGGATATTTTTGTTGTTGCAGCAAGTCATAATCCTCGAACTTGCAATCTGCGAGCTTGCCCAACAAGTTTTCTTGTGGCTTGACATGTCGGGATATTAGCAGAAGTGGTATTTCATACTTGGCATTTCTATCAAGCTTTACGGCTGGTGCATCTGGTGCATGCAAAGAAATATACTCTGGAGTTAAGTATAATGGAATCTCTTTGTCCTCTGGTGGAACTTCTCGTAGCTTGGATCCCATTACCTCCGTCTTTACTTTCTCGGCTATGGGTTCCTTACCCTTGCTTTTCATTGGTATTGAATGTGGTGGTGAGCGACGTGAACCATGGCCTTCTTCTGTAACAACCTTCTTGGCAGGGGTTCTCATAAACCCTTCAATGACAGTTTGTTTAAAATCCCTCACAGCCTGCTCGACTGTGGAATTGTTAGACATTCACTGGAACTTACTTTGTATACTCACGAAATTGCTTAGCACTCACTGTAAATAGACTGGAATTATGGCTTGCAGAAAAATTTGAGAGTTTCAGTAACGATTGCGAGTTTAGTGTTGGTGATATTTATAGGCGCAGTTAGGCTTAGTCGTGCCCATAAACATCTAGATAAGAATTAAGTGTCATTCCCATTGGCCAAATCCAACGAGGATTTCGGTCCTTTCCTTTATTAATTGCTTCAGAACGACTAATTTTGTGTTAAATGCTCAAACAGTTGTCGGCAAAATCACTGTATAACAGCTAGTTTTCAGCTCTAATGGCTATTTTGAGGTGTTGCGTAGAAATGCGTGGACGAATTTTCATTACTCCTGGCGTGGTTCACTACGCGGTGCATTTGTATTCTTTCTTTTGATCCACGCAACTACCTTTTTAACTTCGCAACTGTGTGGTTCTACTTCTCTTTTCTTTTCTCTCTCTTTTTTTTTCATCTACTCTATGCAGATACATTTTCATTGAGTGATCGGCGACGTAGGACTATCCTGATAGGTTTTTATTCTACTTCAATTAACCAATCCTGGTAGGTTGTCTCCAACTAATGTCGCTAGTTGAGCTGCGCCACTGTTAGTAACATGCATAACAATATATGGGCCAAGCCAATGCATTTTAAATTTGCTAGGAAATTTCATGAACTTGCTATCATACAGGAGGACAAGGTCTCCTACCTGGAATATTTTTTGCTTGATATGGTGATCATGCCATGATTTTTCTCTGTCCTTCTGCACTTGCTGGGGAAAGTCTGCAATGAAGCAATCCTCCTCCAATCCAACCAAGTGTAGAAGCCTTTCTTGCAATGTCTCTTCATCTGGCATGTCTGTGAATGATGCAATTCTTAAGCTTGGTACAATGTACTCCATAGGCATCACAACTTCCTGTCCATAGACCAATCTGAAGGGTGTATGGCCTGTTAGTTTCTTACAAGCTGTTCTGTAAGCCCATAAAACAGCTGGAATGCACCGATCCCAATCATCTCTGTTTGTGTTGCATAGTTTTGTCAGCGCATTCTCCAACACTTTGTTAAATGCCTCAACAGTTCCATTTTCCTGTGGATGATATGGCGTTCTCTTCTGATGATGGATATGAAATTATTCAGTCAGGGATGCAATTGTCTTATTCAAAAAGTGAGTTCCTTGATCACTAATTAAAATATTTGGGCATCCAAATATGGCAAGGATTTTCTTGAAGATGAACTGTGTGGTAGTAACTGCACTACAGTCCTTCACTAGTTTAGCTTATGCCCATCTGGTGAGATAATCCATCGTGGTGATAATGTATCTCGCACGAGTTCTCTTTCCTGGTGGGTTAATCGGTCCCACGAACTAAATAGCCCATTTTTCAAACGCTTGTAGTGTCAATTGTGGTTTCAATGGCATTTCATCTCTACGCAATGGCTTTCCTGTTCTCTGGGAAACATCACAACTCTGGAAATGTTCCTTCAAATCTTTATGTAGTGTTGGCCACCATATCCCTGCTCTTAATATCTTCTGCGCAGTAGCTCTTCCTGCGTAGTGACTTCCAGAGACACCTGAGTGTGCCTTAGCAAAAATAAACGACTTCTCATGCTCTAGCACACATCTGCGCAACACTTCATCTAGTCCCAATTTGTATAACTGACCTGCTATGATAGTGAAGTCTGCGGCTTTAACTACCAGCTGCTTCTTCTACTGCATAGTGAACTCTGTGGGTGCCAATCCTGTAGTCAAGAAGTCTACAATGGCATTGTAATACTCATCTGCGATCTGTATGGAAAATAATTGTGCATCAGGCATATTATATTCAAGATTAGTGGTTTCTTCACCTGACTCAATCCTTGAAAGATGGTCAGGTCCTAGGTTCAGTCTATCAGGCTTAACAATGATCTCAAAGTCATATTCTTGAAAGAGTAGAAGCCATCTTCATATTCTCCCCCTTAACACTAGCTTATTGGCCAAGTACTTCAGAGTTGAATGGTCAGTGTACATGGAGAAGTGCACACCCAACAAATAGTGCCTGAATTTCTATAGTGTGTAGACCATAGCTAGACCCTCTCTTTCTGTGGTCATGTAGTTCTTTTCGGTTGAAGATAGCTTTCCGCTTGAAAAAGCAATGGGATGATCAATGCCCCCTTCACCTGGTTGAGCTAGCACAATTCCCAATGATATAGATGAAGCATCAACATGTACATGCTGTTCTGTAAGCCCATAAAACAGCTGGAATGCACCGATCCCAATCATCTCTGTTTGTGTTGCATAGTTTTGTCAGCGCATTTTCCAACACTTTGTTAAATGCCTCAATAGTTCCATTTTCCTGTGGATGATATGGCGTTCTCTTCTGATGATGGATATGAAATTATTCAGTGAGGGATGCAATTGTCTTATTCAAAAAGTGAGTTCCTTGATCACTAATTAAAATATTTGGGCATCCAAATATGGTAAGGATGTTCTTGAAGATGAACTGTGTGGTAGTAACTGCACTACAGTCCTTCACTAGTTTAGCTTATGCCCATCTGGTGAGATAATCCATCATGGTGATAATGTATCTCGCACGAGTTCTCTTTCCTGGTGGGTTAATCGGTCCCACGAAATAAATAGCCCATTTGTCAAACGCTTGTAGTGTCAATTGTGGTTTCAATGGCATTTCATCTCTACGCAATGGCTTTCCTGTTCTCTGGGAAACATCACAACTCTGGAAATGTTCCTTCAAATCTTTGTGTAGTGTTGGCCACCATAGCCCTGCTCTTAATATCTTCTGCGCAGTAGCTCTTCCTGCGTAGTGACTTCCAGAGACACCTGAGTGTGCCTTAGCAAAAATAAACGGCTTCTCATGCTCTAGCACACATCTGCGCAACACTTCATCTAGTCCCAATTTGTATAACTGGCCTGCTATGATAGTGAAGTCTGCGGCTTTAACTACCAGCTGCTTCTTCTACTGCATAGTGAACTCTGTGGGTGCCAATCCTGTAGTCAAGAAGTCTACAATGGCCTTGTAATACTCATCTGCGATCTGTATGGAAAATAATTGTGCATCAGGCATATTATATTCAAGATTAGTGGTTTCTTCACCTGACTCAATCCTTGAAAGATGGTCAGGTCCTAGGTTCAGTCTATCAGGCTTAACAATGATCTCAAAGTCATATTCTTGAAAGAGTAGAAGCCATCTTCATATTCTCCCCCTTAACACTAGCTTATTGGCCAAGTACTTCAGAGTTGAATGGTCAGTGTACATGGAGAAGTGCACACCCAACAAATAGTGCCTGAATTTCTATAGTGTGTAGACCATAGCTAGATCCTCTCTTTCTGTGGTCGTGTAGTTCTTTTCGGCTGAAGATAGATTTCCGCTTGAAAAAGCAATGGGCTGATCAATGCCCCCTTCACCTGGTTGAGCTAGCACAATTCCCAATGCTACAGATGAAGCATCAACATGTACATGGAATGGCTTATTCCAATCTGGGAATACTAGGATAGGCGCAATTACCATTTTCTCCTTTAATGTGTCTAGTCCCTTCTCGCAGTCTGCATTCCAGATGAACTGCGCTTCTTTCTTCAAAAGTTTCTCCATTGGCGCGATTATCTGCACATAAACCCTGATGAAATTTCTGTAATACCCTGTATGTCCTAGTGTTGTGTGAAGTTGCTTTACTGAGTTCGGTGTAGGAATATTCACAATGACTGCGATCTTTGCAGGATCAACCATCATACCTTTCTTGCACACAATGTGTCCTAGTAGTATACCATATGGTACATAGAAAATACATTTCATCAAATTCAAGGAGATTTGATGTTTCCTATACTTAGCTAACATCATTCTTAGGTTCTCGTAATGGTTCTTCAATAAACCAAACACAGTCCAATCATCAAAATAAACTTCTAAGAACTTATGGATAAATTCCTTGAATGCAGCTACAACAACTCTGGAAAAATAGCAGGTGCATTCTTCAACCCAAATGGCATAACTGTATACTGATATGAGCCCCATTCAGTAGCAAAAGTGGTCTTATGCCTATCTGCTGAGTCAATTCTAATATGGTGGTAGCCAGAGAATCCATTAGTGAATGAGTAGGCCTCATTTCCTCCAACATTGTCCAATACTTCATCTATAAATGGGGTAGGAAATGGGTCATGTAGCGAAGCATCATTCAACTTTCTCAGATCTACACAGATTCCGATCTCACCTTTAGTCTTTTTATCCTGGATAACCATAGGGATTATCCACTATGATTCTTCCACTAGATTAATGATCCCTGCATCGATTATCTTATCGAGTTCTGCCTTAACTCGTTCTTTGTATCTGGGATTTAGTCTATAAGGACTCTATCTGAAACGCTTTGCACTTGGCTTGAGAGGTATCGTCATCACTCCCAAGTTGCCCAAAATTCCTTTCATTTCGGTGAACTTCGTTGGAAATAAATCATGATATTCATGTGGAAGGTCTGCGATCTGCATGACCGTTTCATCATCCCAGTAGTCCCCAATAGATGCAACTTTGGCTCTTCGCTCATGCCAATATTAAACTTTTTTGTTTTGACAGGGCCGCTCATATCTGGAATTTCTAATGGAGGTCCTTCTACATGGCACACTTCTTCTGACTCAGGTATATTGACATTGCACGGATCCTCCTCATCACTTTCCTCTGCATCTTCTTTATCTTCAGCAAGGTTATAACATTCAAGGGCATGTCCTGTCATTCTTGCCCATTCTGGCTGTAGCTTCACAGGTACCGTTACGTCTTCAAATATCTTATCTATGATGGTCTCTAATGCCTCGTTTGTACTTGGGAATTCTTCTTTGAATATCCTTTCTTTGATAACCTACATATCCTCATTTATGCTTATATAGTCATCTTCAAAGCTGAAGGTTCTCTGGAAATTCGCAGTTAAAATAGACCAATCTGTGGTTCCTCTACGAAGCTTGGTATCTGTGTACCAATTCTTTGGAATCTACTCTAGTGTGTGCACAAATAGATGAACCCATTATGTCTATGGTCTGTTTATCCATGCTTGTGAACAAGTCTCTATGTGATCTCTCAAATCTGTTTGTCCATTATACTTTACCATGGTCAGTGCAGCTTTCTCTGCAAATATGATTTGCATCATGTGTTTGCACTGTTACCATGTGATCAAGGTCTCCTTATGTGCGGCCCACCATCTGGCAGGTGTAGCGCGCAGTCCTATATCCAATGTTGGTATCCAATGTTGAGTTGAAATTGATACAGTATACTCTTACAAAAATGTATAGACGTTAGTTGAACCATCATAAGTGGGGATTGGAATTACCTCTGTTCCAATCCAGTGCAATGATTTGGTGATCTGCGTGCATATTCTTGCAGATACTTCGTGCAGTCGGCCTTGCCAATTCTCCAGTCCTGCATCAGATCCTGATACGCAAGAGCTATCGCAGCACCAACTAAGTGTTCCATCAGCTATAGGATTGATGTAGTCGACGTGGTTTGCTGTCATATTATAGATGCGATCAAGGTCATGAGTTGTACATTCTTCTCTGATCTGCTCAGTGTATCTCGGTCCTTGCAAAGGGTCCAAGGGCGTGATGACCCTGATACTTCCCCTTAAAAATATCATCTATTTTTTCTTAAAGTTGATGATCGCGAGGTTATCCATCGCCCAATCTATCCCTAATAGTGTAGGATAAGGTTGACTGTCATCTACAATTTCAATAACCTCAAAGTCTGCATGACTTCGCACTCCATCGATGTAAACAAGAACATTCGCTAACCTTCCAAAAGGTATGACCTTCTATTGATTTTCTAGTCTCAATTGTATGGGTGACCATGACAACTTTGGTTTCCCCATCTGTTCCCATGTCTTCTTAGTCAAGACATTTACTTCAGATCCTATATCAAGGATGATCTCATCCATCTCCTAGTCTCCAATCTGCATGTTCATTCACATTTGTATTCCATTTCTTTTGTACCCCTTGATATGGTGAACCACTTTGTTTGCTTAATTGGCTAGATTGTACTTCTCATAATGACTTAACAAGATCTGTAATTCTGCTAAGGAATTTTCATGCTTTAATATCTTTAGGCAGTTTTGTAACAACTGCACAACAAGACTTATCGCGTTTGTCGCATTTCGTGTGTGGTCATATGAGGCTGGCATATCTTTTATCGGTGAAGTCTCACTTCGCAGTTTGAGTCTTGGACTTACAGGCACTAGTTCCTTGAAAGTTTTCCTTGCTTCTGTGGAGACTTCTTTGTTTCGTTCTAGATTGAAAGCAGGTGCTTTCCTGGTAGCTTTTCTTATCCATACCCCTTCAATAGGTATCTGGTTAGTGTGGTTCTCTCCAGAATTCAAAGCGTTTGGTTCTTTATACCTTCCCGTCATAGTGCCACTTCGCGTCACAACATTGTTGTTTCAATCTCTTTTCTCTGTTGTGATCATCTGAACGTTTTGGTTTGGTTCTTATTTTCTTCTCTCTTGCATCTTTGCTTGCAATATCAGGCATGCTTATATAACATGGTCAAAATATTTATAGTATCTACATGTAGTGCAAGGATTTGAAGAGTCTCTTGATATGTGACTAGGCTTAGCGCATTTATAATAGATCATCTGACCTCTTCCTCTTCTTGGGACAGTATTTCTTCCTCTTCCTCGGAATCCACCATGGCCTCTATATGCACCTTGATCGTACTGCGCATTATCATGGTACTACGATGTTTCTTCTTGACTTTGTAAACATCGTGCTTCCTTTCTATCATCAGGACGTATGCTCTACAGTTGGAATCATCATGCCCAACTAACTTACAGAAATTGCAATACAAGTTCTTAGGTGTTCTCACATACTTTTGGATCAAATAACAATCCTCTGGTCGATGTCCTCTGCATCGACAGATTTCACACCATGGTCCTTGCTGCTGATTTAGTGGGTTTGGTGCTCCACTATCAATGTAATATTTGAAAACTGGACAATGTTCTTTGGAGTGTTCCTCTGCTTTACATTTTGTACACCAGATTTATTCTCTAACTGCTTTTCCTTTCTTAATGTCCTGGAGTTGTAACGTTAGATTTGATAACTAGTTCTGGATCTGAATCATTCCTTGGCTTGTTTCCACTATCAACAAAGCTTCTAGCTTCATCGCAATCTCTAAGGCTTCTGTTTGTGACGCAACCTTCTGTTGCATCAATGATAGTATGATATGTGGAAACAACACAGCTATGAACCACTCTTGGTGCTGTTGCGATGCAATGTCAAAACTTACTTGGTCTAATAGTGCTTTAATTTTTTGGTAAAATTCCCATATTCACTCAGTTTTTTTCTGCTTAATCTCTTTTAGCTCTGTTATACATTGTGATTCGGACTTCACTTTCTTGAACTCTCTTAAGAGGGAAACCTTGATATCTGGTAGGGTCCTATTCTGTCCGACAAAATATTTCATGAACCAAGTTAATGCTCTGTCCCTAAATGTAGTGATGAGTTGTGTGTGCTTAACAGCATCATCGTGGACTTGCTTGACATTCCACACGGCTTCACATAGAAACCAATGCTGCTTAGGGTCTTCTAGACCCGTTCCTTTAAATATCAACAATTTTATATCGTCAATCATTCTCCTTCTAGGTGGTACAATGTTCGGCGCAGTGTTCTGACTGGTATCAGGGATGTTACTGCACGGAATGTTCTGAGTGCTCACTCTGACGGTGTTACTAGTATTGACACTCTGAGGATTGGGAGGCATAGTATTCTGAACTGGTGGATTTTGTGGAATAGGAGGCACAATATTGCAAATTAGAGGTTTCTGAGGAGTAATGGGATGATAGGTAGCTGATGGAGGTGCTTTCTGGCTATCAGCCTCAACTTGGAACTCAGTTTCTACACGGAGTTCATGTTCTTTAAGGTTCTTTTATGTACTAGCCTTATATCTTTTACCACTTAATATATGAATATATTCTTCTGTATCACTATAAGTATTATCGACCATTACAGACTCAGAGCAACTATGAATCTTACTGCATTCTTAAAACTCCTTTCTCAGCTAAAATCATTTTGATATATAAACTCAGATTCTTGAGGTACTTACCTATGAATCCTTTGAAAAACTCGGCCTCTGCTGCGCTATAGGACTTCAACATGTCCACAACGAACTTTGTCATGAAGCCTTCTAGAATACTGTCAACCCAAAAGTTGAATGCTCGCGAGAGTGGACTATCTACTTCTTTAAGCCTCTGAATAAGATTTGGGTTCCACTCGGTAGGTGTGCCTTCTTGGAAACAGTCCTTTCACTCTGCGAGTCTTGATAACCACTCGTACAACTCATTTCCAAAGGTTACAAAGAAAATTTCGTGAATATCCTTCCACAGATTTTTCTGTAACCACTCGACGTCAGATAGACACGGATGTTTATTCTCCTTTCTAGAAAAATCTCTTTCTGTCTTGTCCACCCAGTTCCATATTTTTGTTTTCTCAGGATTCCAATTTTTGGTGCTCATCACTAGTTCAAGCGCGGATACGGAACCATTTTTTGGCTCTATATATGTTCAGGAAACCAGCAAAACCCCTTTTCAATGGCACTTTTAGGAACAGTCTACGAGCAGACTGAGGTCTAACCCGAGGTGAAGTTATGGGGAGGTTGCGGAATTGGGTTTCCACAACTGGGTGATGCGCGCTTCAACAGGTTAGTAGTGCGCTACAAGACTCACACTATAGACTGGGGGTTTGCGTGGCAGATACTTATGCTATCACACATCTAAGGACTGTGAATTTTCGGAATAGTCTCTTAACAACAGGATAGCGCAACTGAAGATTGTGCTTCCTCTTCTACACTTACACTTATTCAACGTAATTCACTTAGTGTAAAATTATACATTCACATGCATCTAAACTATAAACCTTGCAACTTAGACAATATGATGAACTGCAATGACTCTGCGCACTTCCGGTGTTGCACTCAGGGAATCGCACTATACAGACATCTCTAGCTTAAGTGTTTACCCAATCAACTTATGCATTCATCTTACCTAGAAATACTTGCACATTCAACATATTATGCATACAAGTTCAACACTTATCATATTATTCTTATCATTCATTCTTCAGGGGAATGCACATGAAAGCAAAGATACATTTACTCATAAACAGGAATTTAACCATTCGACAAAAGAAAATGCACATTCAATCACATAACAAAATGAATTAACGTGGTGCACCCCCAGGATGGGAGCTACGTCCACAAGAACTATTGATTATATTATCAATGGGAAGGTTTCAAGAGTTCCAGTCTGCGCACTCAACTGCAGAATCTCTTCTCTCTCCAGTAGGTCTTTGCGCACACAGCTGCACAATGTTTTTACAATGAGTCTCTCAACAGAGACCAGTATTCAACAATACTCTTAATCTCATCTAGCAATTAACCCTTTCCCTTACAAAATATGCCCTTTTATAAACCGTGCCCTTAGGTCATGTCTTTACATTCATGATGGGATCAAAAACCCTAAGGTTCCCCAAAACTGATGCGGTTACCCCGCTAACTGAGATTGTTAGGATCTGATAGCGACTCACTATCGTGGCCATCCTTCTGCACGTGGTCATGTTACTTTCAGCCTCTCTTTTGAGTGCATGTTGATGGGTCGCTTTCATCCCGCCATTCCTTCTCTAATGGCTTTGTGTGGCTGGTTCATGTAGTGCTGCCTTTTCTCGTGCATCTGATCATTTTCCTTCTTCACCACTCCTTAACCGCCTGCTAGGAATCATGGAGTATCTTAACCAAAATAGACCGCCGATCGATCTCACCAGAATTTAGACCGTTTTCCATCCAAAACTTCTACCTTGTTGGATCTTCGTAGATCTGGAACTTCACGACGTTGTATCTCTACAGCGCAGTAACTTCATGGCGCTGGCTCTCTTACTCTACCGATGCTGCGCTGCGATGTATCCTCCCAGCTCCCAAAACTGACTTATCCAAAATTGGCTTACTTGGAGCAGAACCAACACATATTTACTCAAAGTGACTTAAATGCAAGACAAAGAAGATGTTCAGAGTTACTCAGTGATTATGGTTTCGACATAACTTATGTGAAGGGGACTTTAAAAAAAGTAGTTGAGGCACTCAGCCAAAGACCAAGGATATTCTTAGTAATACCATTGAAAACCAACCTAAGAGAAAATATAATAGAACTAAAACAAGATGATACATGGTATAACGAAGTAAAAACGGAATTGGAGAATGAACAAATGAGGATACCCAAGTATGAGGGATAGTCCTTAGACATGGATGGATTACAGAGGTATAACAACCGTATTTATGTAGCAGAAAATGAAAAGATCCAAAATTTATATTGTCAGAAGCTCATATAGCAGTTTATAGAGCTCATCCCAGAGTGACTAAAATGTATGCAGATATGAAACCCTTATTCTTTTGGCAAAGAATGAAGAGGGATGTGGTAAGCCTCGTAGAATAATGTATGGAATTTCAAATTGTTAAGGCATAACACCGACACCCTGCCAGATTTATTCAACCCCATGAAATCCCTTAATCTAAGTTGGAAGTCATATCTATGGACTTTATAGTTGGTTTACCATTGACCAACATGACACATGACACTATTTTTGTAGTAGTCGACAATCTTACCAAGACTGCACACTTCTTACCAATCAAGAACAGATATAAGCTCTGGTTATTGCTAAGTGTTTCATAAATGAGGTTGTAATATTGCATGTAATACTGAAAAAATATAATTTTTGATAAAGGTGTAGTACTTACTGGAAGATTTTGGACAAGCTTTCAATAATATCTAGGCACTCAAGTTAAGTTCAGCATTGCCTATCACACAAATATGGATGGACAAATCGAAAGGGTGAAACAAGTTTTTGAGGACATGTTGAGGTTGTATGTGATGGATCAATAGAAAAGGTGGGAAGAATACCTGCCTTTAGTGGAATTTACTTACAATAAAAGTTAGCAAAGTTCTATTCAAATGGAACCTTTTGAATTTCTATATAGACGACCATGTAGAAAACCCATAAGTTGGGATATATTGGAAGATAGGGCATTCTTAGGCCCATAAGTAATACAATAAATGGTAGATTAGATGGTGACCATTTGTGCTCGACTGAAATAAGCACAAGATCGGAAAAAGAGCTATGCGAATGCCCATAGAACTTACTGAAGGTATGAGACTGGGGATAAAGTATTTATGTGAGTGAAACTGCAAAAGAGTTCGATAAAATTTGGCAAGGGGGCCAAGTTGTCCCCTACGTTCATAGGACCCTTTAGGATTTTGGAACCGATAGGACTGGTTGTCTATTGTCTTGACTTGCCGTCATCTTTGAGTAGCATTCACAATGTCCTTCATGTTTTTGTTTTACGTCATTATGTTCTCAATGCTTCACATGTTATTTATCTGAGTAATGTGCAGATAAAAAAGGATGGGGAAGTGATGGCCGAACCAATCTGGGTATTGGACCAACAAACACGACATCTTAGGCACTGTGTGATTGATCAAGTCAAAGTGCAGTGGGATAGTTATAGTCCTAGCTATGCGACTTGGGAGGACGCAACTAAGATGCGTCGTCGTTTTCTATATTTGTTATGAACTTCGAGATAAAGTTTTAAATAAGAAGGGGTGTATGTAATGCCCCTATACTAACTATAGACTTTGAGGGCACTTTTCGAGTGACTCGGTTGAATAAAATCTAATAAAATGGTCCTTTCAATAATTGAAATGTTTTGATAATTGAGAAACACATGATGATTTGCATAACGACGAAATGAATGACACTTATAGAAATGGATATTTTGCTTAAAATAATGGATGCATGCATGCTTTGCTTAACAATTAGATATTTTATGAGATATATGATGTGAATGAATGAAATGCATGCTCTTCTTAACAATTAGCTATTTTATGAAATATATGATATGAATGAACGAAATGCATGTTTTGCTTAATGGCTAGAAAAGTTAGAAAATGGATGAGGTTATGATTATGGACTGATCTACATGATGTAATTTGATGAATTATGATGAGCAGTACTACTGATGGGTACTTTGAGAATATGTGCAGCAACAGATAATTATCACAACCAACTGATTCACAAAGGAAATAAATGGGTTGTAGAGTACGAATAAATCACACACGGAAGAACGACAGCGATGTCGACTTCCTACAGAATCCATGCATGAGTTAAAAATCCCTTATCCACTTACTCGGGGAAGCGTGAAGTCATGTGAAGTGGAACATGAAGGAATTGGTCACGTACGAGGTTGGGGGGCACGCAGTAAGAACTGATTTACTCCTCAGCACCATTAGTCTCCAATAGAGTGTAGACAGATGATTGAAGGTAATGGATCCTAAATCACTACATGAAGTTCCCACAAATCAGATGAAATGAGAAAGCATTGACGAAAGGACCCGACGATGTGGTACCTAAATGATAACGAGAAAAAAATGAATGAAAGGAACCGACGATGTGGTACGTAGATGGTAAAAGGAAATTGAAGGTCAAAAGGACCCAACGATGTGGTACCTAGATCCATGATGAAAATGAATGAGGAATGTTTATGCATTAAACATATAGGTTTTCATTTAGGATATTTGCACATGAAATGAATATTTGTAATTAAATAATGGGGAATAATTGTTTTAGGAGCAAATGATAGACTAGACATTACTATCTAGTCAACTCCACTTGTACCCACAAAATAGAGATTTAGATTTGAACATTAAGGGACATACCTGAGTAAATTAAGGAATGTGTGTGCACTCTCATGAGAGAGAGACACATGGATGGGTGAGGTAATTATAATTAAATAATTAAAAATAATCATTTTTGCATGAAGCGACATGTGTTGCAGAGGATTTTCCTATTTAAGGAAGGAAAGAGGAAAGGGAAGGGACCCTATTGTTGGATGGCTACCGTAATGGTAACAAGACATTTATTTTATTCTATTGTGAGTTTGGAAAGGGATCTTGGTGAGGGAGAAACTCATTTTTGGATCGTTGGTCTTTGTGTGTGAGCTCTACGGCCCCATTGCTCGGGGGTCTGGGAGGAAGAAGATTACTCCCGGAATTGGTAGGGAGGTCAGCCGAGGGGTCAGTTGGATATTTGGAATTTTACGTCAAGGAGTAGTTGTTCGACGAATTTGTAGTGGAAGGATCTACCTACAACAATCGAATACAGGTTCGAATATTGTTGTATATTATTTATAAACAATTTCCATTACTAGTGTGTGCATGAAATGATACCCTAACTAGTCATTAGGTAGGTAACCATTCCTATGGAGTATTTTGTTTTTATAGATGGATATATTTAGATTACATAAATAAAACTACCAAAAGGCCCTAAGGGAGTATGAAGGGGGGTATGAGTCGACAGGAGGGGAATAAATGAGGGATAAGAGAGCTTCAGTAACCATATTTATAGGGTGATTCGTTGATTAAAGGATTTTGTGACTATTCTTTTAAATTGGTGGTGTTTTTCCTTATTCTAATAAGGTCGGGTGCTTAGTTATCCTTATATTAACATAAGGAGATAAACATGTTTATAAGCCATGCCATGTTTTGTTTTTACAACTTTATAATATATTCCTTTCTCTACTTTACCTTCATTAAGGGGATTTATTTGAAGTTATCCCTCATTACTAGGTTATCTTTCAGTAAGGGGCCTACTTGGGAAAATATTTTTAAGGGATATCCTTCCAAACATGGTGTGTAAAAACTGATTTTCTCTCACCTCCTACAATACAAACAAATAAACATATGAATATTAGGGCTTGAACCTACCTAAAATAAAAACATGAATCACACACCATAGGACCCGGTATTACTTGAGTTCAATAGGTTGTAAAGCTAATTAATATGGATGGTTATGGGAGGAATCTATTTCCTTTTCCATATCCTACTTTATTGATACTAGTCATTATGTGAGTGTTAATGGAAACATGAATGACATAAATAGGTGGGTGATGATTTGGGGTGACGGAGGATCATATGGATGTTCTGACAAGAAATTTTAATGGACTAGTGAGGCTCCTATATTACATGTAAGTGTATTGGGCATGTTAGGTCAAAAGAAGTTAAATTTTTTTATGGAATGTTAGGAATTAGTTGGATACTACACCAATTAGCTAGTAGGTGGAGTATTGGCTTACCTAGGTAGGAGGGTGAAGTCATGTCAACTTTTAATATTAAGGAGATAACATAATTGTTAGGATATTTAGACACTTAGGAGTTAGTTAAGATCAACTTGTGTAATATATCCATTAGGAAAAGTGTGTTTCTTTAGTATGCATTAGTATGCATTTGTAAATATTTAATCTGACGGTCACGATATGTTGTGATCCGATGGCTCAACTTTTCTCATATCATACCTACCCTTGATCCATGGCTTGACACCCGATTTGTTCATATCTCTATTTAAAGATCATGGAGGGTCACTGGAAAGTTGATTGATTATGAGAATCTCATTTGTAACTTTCTTTCTTTGCATAATAAATTACTCCGTAGAAGCTATTTGGCCGAGGCCGTGGAGTGTTTCCCTCTCGAGGGTTTAAACCACGTCAAAACATCGGTGTGTTGATCTGTGATCTATTTGTGTGAAGTGGCTTATCTAGGTGTTCGGTCTTTTGGGAGTACCCTGTGTACCCAAACATGGTATTAGAGATTTTATGAAGAGTCGCGTCTGGTTATGATATAGATCTTGAACTGTTGTTGCCGAAACTTGAAAGGGTTTCTAGTTCTGGTATTTATGTGCATTTCTGGGCTATGGGAGGTGTTCCATTGCATCCGGAGCACCGTTTCCATTCAGAAATAGTTTTCGTTTGATCAAAAACGGTTCTCGGTTGCTTCAGAAACGCGTATTTCATCAGATCTGAAGGTATAATGTTACAGTGATGTTTTTTTACTTCTGTTTTAAAGGACAAAAAATATCTCATATTTTATCAGTTTTATTATTAGATTTTTTTTAGTTTCGGATTGTTGCTTTCCCTGTCTGCGTATTCTCTTTGCCGTGCACCTTGTGCGATCTCGGCAAATCAGAAACAAAAAGGGAAAGGGTTTTTTTCGGCTGCGTATGCTCTTTGCTGTGCACCTTGTGCGATCTCGGCAAATTAGAAACAAAGAGAAAAAGTAGAATTTCCGGGAAAGCTAACGAGATCTAACCCCACAAGCGTGGAAAAGTTTTTTTTGTTTTGGTTTATGGTGTGATTTGCAGGAAAAAAAAGGCAAGCAAAGAAACCGAGTAAGAAGAGTAAAAAAAAAAAACCCTTCCTCCTTTCCATATTTTACATACCTTTTAATCTAGCTCACTTGGTTCAAAGTTGCTTTATTCCTTAATAGGTCTTGAGTTAAAGTCTTAGGAATTTACCTTTAAAAGAAAAAGTGCATGCTATTTCTATTTTCAAGTTACTTTATTATAAAAGTGCATCTCACTTAAATAATAAAAATAAAAATAACAAGTGAGTCACTTAAGTTCATTTTTATTGCTGCACTATTTAAAGTAACATCATTGTAAAAGTGAAATCACTTATTTTACAAAAGTGATTCACTTAAAGAAATTTTCTTGTAAAGTGATTGTAAAAGGTTCATCTTGGGAAGAGGGGGTCCTTTTTTTTGCTGGTCATTCTCTATCTGCTACGTCACTATTGGGGACATCTTCAACTTTTTCTTTGTTCAAGCATAACTTCATCATACAGAGTCAGTTTTCAGTTTCGTTTTTTTGAAACTGCCTATTTTTTCAAGCTCCACATCCAAAATACTAGTTTATGTTTTTATAGCCATTAATTTGCAGTATGGCCGCCCCTTGTGATATTCTACTTACCAGTTCCAACTATTTCTCATGGAAATCTCGTATGGAGGATGTTCTACAAAGTAGGGGACTTTTCAGAATTACCTCAGGGAAAGAATCAAAACCCATTGATGATGAAAATAAAATAAAATGGGAAAATAGATGTGACGAAGCTCGTGGATTGGTTGGGATGTCAATCTCTAGTGATTTGCGATTCCACATATCTGAAATTGATGAACTTGATGTTGCTTGGGACAAGTTGGAATTTGTGTTTGGTAAACACAATGAAATTCGAGGTCACCAACTCGAAAATGAGTTGATTTCTTTAAATCCAAGTGATTTTTCAAGCATACAAGATTATTTATCTAAATACAAAACTCTTAAAATCTTATGTGAAAAATGAAAGCTTAAGAGGGAAGACAAACAATGCATTTATCATATTCTTTCCAACCTTGGACCTGCATATTCTATTTTTGTGTCTACATTTTACTCCATGAAAGAATCCTTGAGTGCAACTAGCTATCAAGAGCCTAGTATTGAATCCTTTTGTGATTCCTTGATTAGAGAGAAAGATATGCTCATCCATCTTGGAATAATTAACAATGCAGATACATCTGGGAAAGCCTTATTGTTCCAATAGAAAGAAAAGTCCAAGCCTCCCAAGAAACAGAATTTTCGCAATAATAAGTCAAACAAGGGTCCCAAACCCTCTCAATCAGCTCCTTCTTTAAAAAATGACAAAGGATCCAAGCTAAAAGGAAAGAAGACTAAGTGTCATTGCAACTATTGCAGGAAAGATAATCATGATGAATCTAATTGTTTCATGAAGATGGTAGCCTTGGAAGCAGCAATGAAGAAGCACCACATTAGCCTAGATTCACCTTCAGAATCTACCTCTCATGGACATGCACTTTGTGCTTCTGGTTATTCTTATAATGCATCTTCTTCTTCTACTTCAAATGAATGACTCATTGATTCTGGAGCATCTTATCATATGGCTAAGGATCAAACCATCTTTTCTACTATGCATGAATGTAACACTAAACAAATATTTGTTGGTGATGATAGATCTCTAAGTGTTGTAGGAGCTAGAACAGTTCCAATAGATAATGGTCATTTCAGTGATGTACTATGTGTTCCAAGAATTTCCTGCAATTTGTTATCAGTCTATCAAATCACTCATTCTGGTGAATGTAAAACTGTGACGTTTACACCTCACCAAGTTGTAATCAAGGATTTTAAAGATCCTCAACGGGTCCTAGCTACCGGAATTGTTGATGATATTACCAGGTTGTACAAGTTTAACAACTTTGGGTCATCACATTTTCCTTCAGATTTTGTTGCTCATAGTGATAACTTGAGCAAACTTTGGCATGAGCGATTTGGTCATTTAAATTATCGCTCATTGCAACAACTATGTAAAGACAATATGGTGACAGGTCTTCCGATGGTATCTTGCAGAGATGGTGTTTGTTTCGGTTGTGTACTCGGAAAACATCATCAGGACAATTTTGACAAACGTGCCTCTTGGCACGCCTCGGTTCCCTTAGAGCTTGTGCATAGTGACTTGTGTGGTCCTCTTCCATCTTCTTCCTTTTCTGGTTTCAAATATTTCTTAACTTTCATTGATGATTACACCAGACGCACTTGGGTTTATTTTCTAAAACTTAAGAGTGAAGTGTTTAACATGTTCTTGGCCTACAAGGCCCTTGTTGAAAAACAATCTCGTCATCGAATTATTAAGTTAAGATATGACAATGGAGGAGAATATGTTAACAAAACGTTCACTACTTTATGCATTGAACAAAGAATCCAACAACAACATACTGTTCCATATACACCACAAAAAAATGGTGTAGCTCAACGGAAGTACCGCAGTTTAAAAGAAATGGCTAATTGTATGATCCAATCTAAGGGACTAAGTCTTCAATTTTGGGCTGAAGCCATAAATTGTGCAAATTACATAGTTAATCGCACTCCCACTAAATATTTACAAGGTATCACACTGGAAGAAGCATGGAGTAAAACTAAACCTGATGTAAGTCACTTCCGTGTGTTTGGTAGTGAAGCATGGGCTCACATTCCGGATGAAAAACGGAAAGCATTGCAGCCTAAAAGTGAAAAGTGCATATTTGTTGGATATTCTGAAGATGTAAAAGGTTATAGACTTCTTCAACCACATTCTCATGATATAATCATTAGAAGAGATGTTAAATTTGATGAAAATCTCTTGGCCTACAAGCCTAACACGACGATTGTGCCATCTTTGGCTTGCGAGTCTGATTCTGCGATTGTGCCTTCTTCTTCTTCCAACTTCCTTGATAGGTTTCCAACTCCAGTTTCTGATGATGACAGTGAGAATGAAAATCCACCTCCACTTGCTCACGTTCCTACAGATGCACTAGCACAAGTGCTTTCTCAATGGGTCCGTTCAACATGTGAAGCAACTAGTGATCTTGCCGGTGATCCTAGAGATCAACGTCGAACACGTTCTCAGTTTCAACGACCCTCTTCTCTTTTGGCTCAAGTTTTCTAGAATCATTATCCAGAAACATTTGCAGAAGATTCAGGAAATATAGATTGGGATGCAGCTATGGATGAAGAATATCGTTGATTAATGGCGAACGATACTTGGGATCTTGTACCTATTCCAAAGGGAAGAAAACTTGTCAGATGTAAATAGGTCTACAGAACTAAGTATGCATCAAATGGAAGTGTTGAAAGACTTAAGGCAAGGTTAGCTACCAAAGGTTTTTCCCAGGTTGAAGGGATTGACTACAATGAAACCTTTGCTCCTGTCGCAAAGATGAACTCCATCTGCCTTGTTCTTTCCCTTGCAACCTTACATAATTGGGAATTCCATCAAATGGATGTCAAGTCTGCCTTCTTACATGGTGATTTACAGGAGAAAATTTACATGGAACAACCTCCTGGATATGTTCAGAATAACTCTAGCCTTGTCTGCCGCCTTAAGAAATACTTATATGGCCTTAAGCAAGCTCCTAGAGCTTGGTATGTCAAAATGGATAGCTTTCTACTTGACACTGGTTTTTCTAGATGCCATTCTAACCCCAATGTCTATACCAAGAAAGTAGGAAACCATCTCATCATACTTGTTCTATATGTTGATGACCTTATTCTTACTGGCAGTGACCCTAAGCTTATAATCCATGTGAAATCTAGTCTTAAGCAAAATTTTGAAATGTTAAACTTAGGACATTTACATTATCTTCTTGGTCTCCAAGTCCTGCAAACCAAAGAAGGAATCTTTCTTTCTCAATCTAAGTATGCTTGTGACCTTCTTCGTCACTTTCAAATGGAATATTGTACACCTGCCCCTTCTCCCTTCCAGTCTGGAGTCAAACTTTCTTCCACTTGTACTTCACCTGAAGTAGATTCCACCTTGTATCGTCAGCTTGTTGATAGTCTCTTATACTTGACTCATTCCCGTCCATCCTAACCTTTCCTTTACCATTGGTTGTGTTTCCCATTATATGAAAACACCTCATGAAAGTCACTGGAAAGCAGCTAAAAGAATACTTCGATATATTCGAGGTACAATTCATTTTGGGATTCATTACAGTACATGGGGAAAACCTTTGTTGATTGGTTTCACTGATTCATATTGGGTCGACGATCCTGATGATCAAAAGTCTACAACAGGTTATGTTTTTGGTCTGGGATCTGGACCTGTCACTTGGGCTTGCAAGAAACAACAAGCTCTTGCTCTTTCTTCAGCAGAGGCAGAATATCGAGTTGCAGTTAATGCTAGTCAGGAAGCTTTATGGCTTCGACAGATCCTTTCAGAGTTTGGATTTGAGCAGCAACACCCTACTCCACTTTGGTGCGACAATCAAAGTTCCATCAAGCTTTCCAAAGATCCAGTCCTACATCAACATAGAAAACACATTGAGCTACATATGCACTTCATCAGAAATCTTGTTATGATCGTGTTCTTGAAGTGCTCTTTTGTCCTACAGATGATCAAGTTGCAGACATCTTCACCAAGTCTCTTACAAAAGCGAAGTTTTCTAAACTTCGATCTATGTTAGGAGTTCAGGAACTTGTCATTAAGGGGGGATAGGCTCTAATTCCTCCTTCCTTCTCCTAATAGTGTCACTTTTGTAAATCCTTCAATCCTATCCCAAGTTATTCTTAAGGGGGGATGTTAGGATATTTAGACACTTAGGAGTTAGTTAAGATCAACTTGTGTAATATATCCGTTAGGAAAAATGTGTTTCTTTAGTATGCATTAGTATGCATTTGTAAATATTTAATCCGACTGTCACGATATGTTGTGATCCGATGGCTCAACTTCTCGTAGATCATACCTACCCTTGATCCGTGGCCTAGCACCCGATTGGTCCATGATCTCTATTTAAAGAGCATGGAGGGTCATTGGAAAGTTGATCGATTATGAGAAGTTCATTTGTAACTTTCTTTCTTTGCATAATAAATTGCTTCGTAGAAGCTATTTGTCCGGGGCTGTGGAATGTTTCCCTCTCGAGGGTTTAAACCACATCAAAACATCGGTGTGTTGTTCTGTGATCTGTTTGTGTGAAGTGGTTTCTCTAGGTGTTCGGTCTTTTGGGAGTACCCTGTGTACCCGAACAATAATACATAAGAAAAAGTGACTTAATATTACCTCCGCCATTATTTGTTTTAACTTTGATGAACATCTTCTTGAAGGGGTTACCCTAGACTATAAAGTCCTTGACCTCCATATCCATCCATAAAAAGTAACATTCATGCTCTACTAAAGAAAAGTTATGCCCTTAGAGATTAAAAAAATACATTTTATTGTAGCCTATATTTTATCCTAACTACTCCTCCAACCTTTTCCTATATTAATTAACTATTGACCAACTTTGGGACTAGTTTCCAAAATGAAGATATATGGGATTCTTTAGAATGCATGCGGTTCCAATGCATGCATAAAAACATCTAATATTTATTTTTCACCATGCCAATGAATTTGTTCATTCTTGTTTCTTTATTCCACTTGTACCTCCTTTTTCCTATCCATATTACTTTCAAAGCTAATCCCATATGTATGTGAAAACCATAACTAAATTTACATGCAAATGTCAAAGAAAAGATAATCCACCATTGCTAGAAATTGGAAATTTATAGCTACTACCAAAATATATCCCCTTTCCCACACTAGAGTAGTGGAGGTAAACTAGATTTACTAGATTGCAAAGAAGGGAATGTAGCATACGACCCTAGTATTTGGGTATTCACATATATATACCCAAATGACACTACTCTCTCTCTCTCTCTCTCTCTCTCTCTCTCTCTCTATCTCTCTCTCTCTCTCTCCATCTCCATTGGCATAGTTCCACTCACACCTTGGAATTATTAACCCTACAACCTCACAAAAGGTTTTATTATAGATAGGGTAATGGAGGTGTCATCCCACTAAGGGAAATACTCTCTCTCTCTCTCTCTCTCTCTCTCTCTCTCTCTCTCTCGATTGGCATAGTTCCACTCATACCTTGGAATTATTAACCCTACAACCTCACAAAAGGTTTTATTATAGATAGGGTAATCGAGGTATCATACCACTAAGGGAAATACTCTCTTTCTCCATAGTTACACTCATATTTTGGAATTCTTAACCATGCAACCTCAATGGCGGATTTATTAGAAATATGGTAATGAAGGTATCATCCCACCGAGGGAACCTCTCTCTCTCTCTCTCTCTCTCTCTCTCTCTCCATTGGCATAGTTCCACTCATATCTTGGCATTCTTAACCCTACAACATTAAGGGAGGTTTTATTATATATAAGGTAATAGAGGTATCATTCCAATAAGGGCACTAGTCTCTTCATTCTTCATGTTTGATGGACTTCTTATGGCAATATTATGGTTCCATACAAATCAAACCTTCCAATGGCTAACTTAACATCTTAACCATTCAAATACTCTCTCTCTCTCCCCTTCTCTTTCTCCCTCTCTCTATTATGTTATACCATTGAATTCCTCTCTCCCTCTCTTCATTTTCTTAGACCATTTAATTTCTCCATCCCCCTCTCTCCATTGGCATTGTTCCACTCATACCTTGGAATAATTACCCCTACAACCTCAAGGAAGGTTTTATTATAGATGGGGTGATGGAGGTATCATCCCACTACAGGAACTACTCTCTCTCTCTCTCTCTCTCTCTCTCTCTCTCTCTCCATTTCCATAGTTCCACTCATACATTGGAATTCTTAACCCTACAAACTCAACGAAGGTTTTATTATAGACAGGGTAATGAAGGTATCATCCCACTAAAGGAACTACTCTCTCTCTCTCTCTCTCTGTGTGTGTGTGTGTGTGTGTGTGTGTGTGTATATATATATCCCTCCAATTCTCACTCCCCCCCCACTCTATCTCTCTCTCTCCATCTCCCCCCATGATCTCTATCTCCATTCTCTTATACCATTTAATTCCTCTCTCTCTCTCTCTCTCTCTCTCTCTCTCTCTCTCTCTCTCTCTCTCTCCATTCTCTTGACCATTTAATTCCTCTCTCTCTCTCACACAAACACACACACACACACACACACACTATGATAATCAGATCACATCCAAGAACTGATCAAGAAATTACACTCCCTCATAAGAAAAATCTCACACAACTAGTCAAAGACACAAAAATTATGCACAAGAGTAGATTTCCGTATTAACTTATCATGAATAAAATTACATCATCCAACATATGAATGTAATAGGCTTCTATTAAATAAATTTACAGCAGAAAATTGAATGGCTAAAGATGCCAAAAGAATCTCCACTTAATCAGACTTGCTAAATATGCCCATCCCCCCTAGGTGGCAAGTTGACTTTCCAAATCAGCCCAAAAGCTCACGAATTGATAAATTAGTGAGCTGAAGGTGAAATATAGATAAAAAAAAATCCAAATACGAATTTTGGGTGGAAAAAACATTAAGGAAAGTTTTTGGTGTAAAAAACAGTTTCCTAGGTAGACTAGCTTTTCCCCCATAGGGAAAAAGTAGTAAAAAAGCTCTAAAACTCAGAAATGTGCCCTTCCTTCTAATTCTGGTCTAAAATCAGTTAGTAAAGCACCCAAGTGGACTAGATGACTTGTATATCACACCTTGGATGTATTCTTATCCTCCCATGTTGCCTTGTGGTCCACATAATGGCAATTTCCTAATTTATTACATGGAACTAACCACTAAATGATTACTTAATGTATCACATGTAAATAAATAAATGGTAGGAAGACTTAAATTATTCCAACACCCCCTCTTAAGTACGACTTAAATGATCTAAATATCATAAAATTAAATACTAAGGTCCCAGTAACAAGACTTGGTCACCCCGTACAATACTGTCGGTCCACAAAAACAAGGATAGAAGGAAAACCTCATGGGAAAACCCTCCCCTCAAAACATGGAAATATCAAAATTGAAAGGTTGCTGATCAACCCTTCACTCCACCACATGTTCAACCATCCCAAGCAGTGATCTAAGATAGCTGAATGTCTTCTCTGTGAAATCCTTGGTGAAGATATCTGCAGTTTGCTCACCTGTGGGGCAATACTGCAAATCTATGATCTGATCATGCACTAGGCCTCTGATATAGTGCATATGAATCTCTATGTGCTTGGTCCTCTACCTATATACTGGATCACATGAAACTCTAATGGCACTCTGGTTGTCACAATAAATGACAATAGGAGTACTGAAATAAATCTCAAACTCAGACAAAATCCCCTGCAACCAAGTACACTGTGTAGCAGCATTCACTGCTCCTCTGTACTCTGCATCCACTGAAGATAGTGCTATGGAATTATGTTTCTTGTTGGACCAGAAAATAGGGCCACCTCCAAGCATGAATACAAATCTTGATGTGGATTTCCTATCAAGGCTATCACCAGCCCAATCCGAATCTGTGAAACCCAAGAGATCTAAGCTCGAATCTGCCACATAGTGAATCCCATCACTCTTTGTGCCCTGCACATAATGAAGGATTATTTTTGCAGCCCTACAATGTAACTCATGTGCCTTATCCATATATATAGATGCCACACTCACAACATATCCAAGATCTGGTCGAGTGTGTGTCAAGTAGAGCAAGCTACCAATCAACTATCTATATAGAGTACTGTCAAAAAGCGGTGTAGATTCTGCTTCTTCCATTCTAACTCTAGAAAGGAATGGAGTCTTGGAAGGCTTGCAATCAGCCATCTTAAACTTTTTTAATAGATCAGAAGCATACTTTGACTGACATACCTTGGTTTCTTCTTTTGTTTGAGAAATCTCAAGCCCCAAAAATTGCTTAAGAATTCCCAAGTCACTCATGGAGAATGCTTGGTGCATTGCGGTATTTAGTGATTCTATTTGTTCAGTGATATCACCTGTGATCATCAAATCATCAACATACAGCACCATTAACATTATAAAACCATCAAAAGACTTCATATAGACATTTGGGTCAGATTTACACCGAACATAGGATTTTGACAGCAGAAAACTGTCCATGTTTGCATACCAAGCCCTGGGGGCTTGCTTGAGTCCATACAAATATTTTTTCAACCTGCAAACAAGGTTGGGATCTGGTGTGTACCCTTCTGTCTGCTGCATATATATTTCTTCTTCAAGATCCCCATGGAGGAAAGCACTTTTCACATCCATGTGATGTACTTCCCACCGCTTGGAAGCTGCCACTGCCAAAAGTAGTCTAATGGTGTCTTTCATAGCTACCGGTGCAAATGTTTCTTTATAATAAAGTCCTTGGACCTGAGAATACCCCTTTTCTACAAGCCTTACTTTTTACTTAATGGATGTACCACCCACTGCACATTTAGTCTTATAAATCCATTTGCATCTTACCAACTTTTTTCCTGCGGGGAGCTTGACTAGCTCCCAAGTTTCATTCTTCTGCAATGAATGAAACTACTCATCCATAGAAATATGCCATATAGGATCATATGAGGCATCCTCATATTTTTTTGGATCAGAATCTATCATCATATAACATTTCTCATAAAGATAAGGATCATTCACATTGAGAGCAATCTCAAACTGTGATCTAGTCCTTCTTTGGTCCTGAGGGTTGCCTGCTAGTTCACCTGCTGCTTGCAAAGTTTTTGCAGCCCAATTAGGCCTTGTAGGTGAGTTAGAATATACAATAAATTGATCCTCATCATCAGAAATATCAGAATAAAAAATATCAAGAACATCACTTACTTCTTCTTCAGTCGGTGGTGAAGATGAATCTCCAATTTCTGCGCTCTGAGAGGTCTCTTCCTCAAACTGCACACTTCTTTCGATGAATGTTTTATGAGTGGTCATGTTCAGTAGATTATAACCTTTGGATTCCTATTAATATCGAACAAACAAACATGGTTGTATTTGGGGCTGCATAGCCCTCCTCTTCTCAATCGGAATCATATCCCAAGCCTTTCAGCCAAAAATCCTGAAATGAGAGATGTCAGGTTTGTGACCTGTTCAAGTCTCGAAAGAAGTGATACCTTTGAGAGATTTGTGTGGCACTCTATTCTGAATATAAGTGGCAAAATTTATTGCCTCAACCCATAGCTTGGGAGACAAATCTTTTGCCTCAAGCATGCATGTGGGCATCTCCTTAAGAGATCTATTTTTCCTCTCAGCAACTCCATTTTACTGAGGTGTATATGGAACTGTATGTTGCATCTGTATGCCCGATGAAGTACAAAATTGCTGAAACTCTGATTTCAAATACTCACCACCATTATCAGATCTTAGCACTTTTATATGCCTACCAAACTGATTCTCAACTGAGGCTTTGAATAACTTGAATAACCCAAAAACTTCTGATTTAAGCTTGATGAAATAAATCCAACAATACCTCCTAAAATCATCTATGAATGTGAGAATATATTTTGCTGAATTTAGTGAATCATGAGGAAATGGACCTGATATATCAATGTGTATAAGTTCCAATGGTGCAATGGTTATCTCAATGGTAGATCTCCCATACTTATGCTCAGGATGTTTTCCTAGGATGCAGGCTTGAAGACACCTTTGGAAAATTTGATATTGGGCAGCCCTATAACCATCTCTTTCTCATGAAGTTGGGAAAGGTATTTGTAATTAAAGTGGCCAAATCTCTCATGCCATAGTTTGCTGGACTCATTGGAATGAGTTAACAAAGCAGAAGGTGAGGAGTTTGGCACAAAATAAGAAAACTTGTAAATTCTAGAACAATGATTAGCAGTACCAAATGCAATAATTTTTCTTGTTGAAATTTCTGCTATCTCAACATCATTGGGGGCAAAGGTTACTATCTTGGGAAGCCCTGTATGGGTAATCTGATAGACTGACAGTAGGTTTTCAGCAAGTCTAGGGACATATAAAACATTATTAAATGACCCAAACTCGAGATCTATGCTACCTTTGCCTTTGCTAGAAGTTTCAGAATTGTCTCCCAATACAATGTTCGGACCACTGGAAGAGTCAAGTGAAGTAAAATACTTACTTACAGACACCATGTGTCTTGAAGCACCGGAATCAATGATGAATGATGAAGACTTTTATGTGATGGCCATCAATGCATGAACTCTCTCTTTATCATCGGAATTTTGTCCTCCATCCTTCCTCCTTACGCTCTCTGGAAGAGGAATGTTGGCTTTCTCCAAGAGTGAAGTCAATTGGTCAATGGTTTTCTTCATGCAAGATCTTTCAGAATGAAAACCCTTGCTGCAATAATTGCACTTTTTCTTCTCATTCTTTTTGTTTAGATTCTTCTTGAAGTTTGATTACTCTCCATTAAAATTATGCTTGTATTTCCACTCACCGATGGGATTCTTGAAGTTGCCTTTCTTCTTTCCTTTCGAATTCTTTGAGTCTCCAACATTTAGACAATGGTCTTTGGATGGATTTTTAATGGATCCCATTAAGACCAGCTTGTCTTGTTCTTGTGTTAATGACTCCATGAATTTGGAAAGTGACGAGCTCTTCCAATTTTTAATTGCTTTCCAGGTGGAATGGAAGGCGGAAACAAAAATTGAATAGTCAGGGCCAAGCTTGGAGAGAATGGCCAAAACTAATTGCTCATCTTTCTTGTCTATTCCACATTGATTCAGATGCAATACAAGAGACTTGAATTTGGAGAAGAAGTCTTGTAGATTATCAAAATTTTGCAGACTCAAAGAGACTAGCTCATTATCCAATTGGTGGCCTCTCAATTCATCGGTTTTACCAAACAGTTCTTGAAGTTTCAGCCATACTTCATTGGGTGAAGTGAGTCCATCAAGATGAAATAAGATTTCTCTGGATGTAGTGAGACATAAAATACCATAGGATTCATCCCTTTGATTATTCCATTTAGATTTCTCCATTGTTGAGGTTGGCTCAGCTTCTGTTGCCATGGTCACCCTGTAGAGCCCTTTGCTCCCCAGTAGAATCTCCATATGTGCTTTCCAATCAAAGTAATTGAAAGGAGTTTGGATGATCTACTGTGTATAATCCATTGTTGCAACTGATATAAACTTATGGACTGATTTTAGAACACTTCTGGATTCCAAAATGCGCCCTGCAGAGAATAGAATTCACCTTGTGAATTGTATGTAACTTCGGAATGTATTTCACCTATGTATTTCATCTATGTATATTGTACTCCTATAGAGATGTTATTATTCCTCTATACGAAAGTGTCATCATTTGTATTGACAAGTGTCGCAAGTGTCCTAACTTGTCGATGGGTTATTAGACCACCATGTGTGGGGTCGGCCTTGATTAAGTTAACCATGGGGTATTAGACTGAGTTAGACAAGTCGGCCCTGTTGATTTATTTGGCAGGATAGGGTCTGTATAAATAGAGATCGGGAAATCTCTATTTGATCATCTCATTACTCACTCTTCTATCACTCAGAAAGTGGCGCACATATGAGGAGGAGTATCAGCTACTAAGAGAAGACTATCTCTTGTACTTTGGTTGTATCATTGCTCTCTCTATCTCTAAGGAAGTTGTGGGGTTTTTCACCTTTATGGTTTTTCCTAGTGAAACTCTGTGTGTCTATTGTCTCATGTGATTGCTTGGTGTGATTGATATGCATTGTTATACTTGATATGCTGTACATGTTATTCTCTCAATAAAGATCCTAGAGTATTTGTTAATTAATGCTAAAAAATTAACATGGTATCAGAGCTTCCCTGAGAAGAAGACATTGTGTAGTGGCGAAAACTAGGGTTTTTTGTTTATGGGGTTTCTCTCCATAGATTTTGGAAAAGCAGTAAGGTAGATTGACTCTACTCATCAAGGAGAATATATCTGTCCAATCATAATTCAATTCTGAGCACTTTTAGTTTTGGCCCTAAACATTAGGGTTTCCACAAAAATAGGAATTTCTGAAATCTGAAGACATATCTAGACGCTCCTTGGAAAAATCGAAGTTTAGAGCTTTGGATCGATATTTTTGGTTGGGTGAAGCTCCGGGAAACTCAAATCCTAATTCAGGGTCCTCCCTAGTGAATCCGGGAAGACTAAAAGGCATTTCTGAAGGGTGAAACTTTGCAGATCTCAAATTATGAATATACCAGGATGATTAGCTCATCAAGGCACATCTGTCTATCCTTTCAGAAAGTTGAAATTCACATTTTGAATTTTTAGGGTTTCTCTGACAAACCCTAATCCGGGACCATATCCAATTTTTAGCAAATCAAGTGGTAAGACCTAAATCTTTTCTATTTCCATTTGAAGTACTCTTTAAAGATGTCTCACCACACCAAGCTTGAGTATAAGCTTGAAGGGGATGATAACTTCCGAGCATGGAAGTATAGGATTGGGTTAATCCTGGAAGAAAATGAGTTGGACACTTATATAAGTGAAGAGGTCCCTGTCCCAAAGGGAGAAGAGGCTAAGGCTCTTCACAAGAAGAACTTGGTCAAGGAAAAGAGGATCATTGTTGATTCTATCAAGGACCATCTCATTCCACACGTGTCATCTCTAAAGACACCCAAGGCAATGTTTGACTCTCTAACCAAGCTGTTTGAAGGGAAGAACATAAATCGGAAGATGACTCTGCGGAACCAATTGAAATGGGTAAAGCTTCAGAATGGAGAGACCATTCAATCCTATTTCTCCAAGGTCTCTCAGATCAAGGAACAACTTGAAGCTGTGGATGAAATGGTGGAGAATGGTGAAATTGTCATGACCACTCTGAATGGCCTACCTAGGTCATGGGATTCCTTCATTCAAGGAATATGTGCAAGAAGGAAGTTGATCTCCTTGAGTAAACTGTGGGAGGAATGTTCACAAGAAGAGGCTAGGCTTGTAGCCCGAGAAGAAAAGATGGGAAGTGAATATCAAGCTCTCATAGCTCACACCAAAAGAAGCAATCCCAAGAAGGCGCACTCTCATCATAAGAAACCTTTTAAAAAGGGTAAGAAGGATCTGAGATGCTTCACATGTCATGAGAAAGGACACTTTGCTGCAGATTGCCCCAAGGACAAAAGGGACAACAAATCCAACAACAAGAATAAGGGGAACAAGAAGAGATATCATGCTCATGCTACTGAGGATGATGAACCTACCAAGAAGAAGGCTAGAGCATAAAGTGATGACTCATCTACTGAAGATGAATATGTTCTAATCTCTACTCTCACAGGTACTATCTCTCATGGATGTAATTATTGGCTTATTGATAGTGGGGCTTCCAAACACATGATTGGGTTTAAAGAATCTTTTGCAAATCTATCTGAACATGAGTCACCCCATAAGGTGAAACTTGGGGATGACTATCAATATCCTATCAAAGGAAGTGGTGAAGCCTCCTACAACCTAGAGTTTGGGAAGTCTTTGAAGATGAAAGATGTTCTATATGTACCTGGGCTCAAGAAGAACCTACTCTCCATATCAGCATTGGATGCCAAAGGCATGAGGGTTGCATTTGTAGATGGCCAAGTCCTAATGTGGCCAAAGGGTAAAACTATAATGATGCAGTAGTGATTGGAGAACAAGAGGGAGGATTGTACAAATTAAAGGGACAACCTGAACATGCCATGGTACATGAATCCATGAAGCCAAGTGAACTTTGGCATAGAAAGCTTGCACATGTGCACTATAGAGCACTACCAATTGTGAGCAAAGCTGTAGAAGGTCTTCCTGAAATCAAGACAAAGCATGATGGTATTTGCAAAGGATGTGCAAAAGGAAAGAACATTAAGAAGGAATTTCCAAGTAGTGAAAGCAAAGCTAAAGGGATATTGGAAATTATCCACTCCGATGTATGTGGTCCGATGTCATCCAATTCTTTGAGTGGGTATGTATACTATGTCTCTTTCATTGATGATTTCTCTAGGAAGACTTGTATTCATTTCTTGAAGAACAAAGATGAGGTGTTTAATAAGTTCAAGGAATTCAAAGCCTTGATGGAAAATCAAACTAATAAGAAGATCAAGACCTTCAGATCCGACAATGGCAGAGAATTCACTTCAGGTGATTTCAAGAAGCTATGCAGTGATTCAGGGATTAATAGGGAGTTGATTGCTCCCTACAATCCACAACAGAATGGAGTTGCAGAAAGGAAGAATAGAACAATCATGGAAGCAGCACGGGAAATGCTGCATGACTAGGATCTTCCTATGCATCTATGGGCAGAAGCAGCTAGGATAGCTGTATATGTGCAGAACAGAACACCTCACAAGATATTGGAAAACAAGACACTAGAAGAGGTATTCTCTAGTAAAAAACCTGGAGTCAGCCATCTCAGAATATTTGGTTGTCTAGTATACACTCATGTTCCAAAGGAAAAGAGGACAAAGCTAGATATGGAAGGAAAGAAGGGAATCTTTGTGGGGTACAGTGAAAGCTCAAAGGCTTACAAAATATACTTTCCAGGGTTCAAGAAGATTGATGTCAGCAGGGATGTAACATTTGATGAAAACTCAGCCTTCATCAAATCAAGAAAGACACTTGTTGAAGATCATGAAGAACCAAAGGAAAACAGATTTCAAGACACCACCATCACTGAATCAATTCCAGAAGCAGATCGTGAAGTTGAAGATCCACAAATACTTTTAGATCCATCTCATGAGAATAACTCTCATAAGAGGAAACCTGCATGGGCTAGAGAGCTCATTCAAGATGCAGAAAGATATGGAATTCTAGAAGAAGAAAACATAGCAAAGAAGATAACTAGATCACATACCAGCTATGTTGCTTTACTCTGTGATATTATGAACAAAGAACCTTCCAGTTATGAAGAGGCAACGGAAAAGAAATAATGGAAGGATGCCATGGTCGAGGAATACCAGTCGATCATAAATAATGATGTTTGGGATGTAGTCCCAAGACCTGAAGGGAAGTCTTTTGTGACTTCCAAGTGGATCTACAAGATCAAGCATGCTGCAGATGGAAGCATAGAAAAGTACAAAGCGAGATTTGTAGCTCATGGCTTCTCTCATAAAGAAGGAATAGACTATGAAGAAACTTTTGCTCCTGTAGTGAGGTACACTTCCATCAGATCAGTACTTGCCTTGGTTGCAGTGATGAAATGGAAGATACATCAGATTGATGTCAAGACAACTTTCTTGAATGGTGTAGTCGAGGAGGAAGTGTATGTGGAGAAGCCACTTGGTTTTGAGACACATGACAGGGATTCATATGTGTGTAGATTGAAGAAAGCCTTGTATGGCTTGAAGCAAGCTCCTAGGACTTGGTATGGTAGGATGGATAGCTTTCTATCCAGCTTGGGATTTACCAAGAGTAAAGCAGATTCCAACCTTTACTACAAGGTTGAAGAAGGCAATCCTATGATACTACTCTTCTATGTGGATGATCTGTTTGTAACAGGTGAGGATAGATTAATTGCCGATACCAAGAGGAAGCTTTCTGCCGAGTTCGAGATGAAGAAATTGGGGATGATGCACTATTTTTTAGGCATGGAGGTGTGGCAGAGTGCAGATGGGATCTTCCTTGGACAAGGGAAGTATACAATAGAGATCCTGAAGAGGTTCGGGATGATGGACTGCAAGGCCATGGCCACACCTATGGCATCGAACCTGAAGCTTCTGTGTGATGCTTCATTTGATCCGGTTGATGTCATGATGTATCGTCAGATGATTGGGTCCTTGATGTAAATGATGAACACAAGACCAGATATTTGCTTTGCGGTGAACACATTGAGCCAGTTCTTGACATATTCAAGGAGTGTTCACTTGGTTGTTGTAAAGCATATTCTGAGGTACCTGAAGGGTAAAGTTGATTATCAGCTCAAGTATGATGCAAATGAAAAATTTAACCTGTAGGGTTATGTTGATTCAGACTGGGCAGGCAGTGCTGCAGATAGGAAGAGCACATCTGGGTGTTGCTTCAGTATAGGATCAAGTGTGATCTCTTGGTTTAGCAGGAAGCAATCCTACGTAGCACTGAGTACAGCTGAGGAAGAGTATGTTGCAGCATGTTCAGCTAGTTGTGAGGCAGTATGGCTCCGGAAGCTACTGTCTAAATTATTTGATCTCCCGCTGGAGGTTGCTGGTATCTTTTGTGACAAACAGAGTTGTGTGAAGTTGTCAGAGAACCCGGTGTTCCACGACAGGTCGAAACACATTGAGATCAAATATCACTATATCAGGGATATGGTGCAGAGAGGAGCAGTGAAGCTCCTGTATGTTGCGATGGATGAGCAGATTGCAGATGTGTTGATGAAGCCACTAGCCAGAGTGAAGTTCGAGTACTTCAGAGAGAGGCTTGGTGTTCTTTAGATTGATGACACTTCAAGGAAGAAGTGATGGAAACATTTGCAGGAGCCATTCCAAGCATGGTGAGAGGAGGATCCTTCCATGGCTGTGGATGTAAGCGCTAGATGATAAGCATCAAGACGATGCTCCAGTTACTGCTCTGTATATGCATCAGTTGGATGCTTTGATCAGTTTGATCATGTATTTGTATATGCATTATGTTGGATACTTGATATATTTGTATATGCATAATGTTGGATGCTTGTTATGATCAGTTCGATCATGTATATGTATATGCATCACGCTGGATGCTTGGACCATGTATCTGTATATGTATCAGGAGGATACGTTGTATGATCAAGTAGATCATGTATGTTGATATATATTAGATGGATACATTGTATGATCAGGTGGATCATGTATCTATGTATGTACCAGGTGGATACATTGTATGATCAGGTGGATCATGTATGATGATATGTATCAGGTAGATACTTGGTATGCATCAGGTGGATGCATTATATGATCAGGATGATCATGGATGACAAGCCTTAGAATGTTTCTCCATATGACATGCATCAGGACGATGCAGTGATGATGATCAGGATGATCATGTGTACATCAGGATGCTGTATGGTGAGTATCATGTTGATACTCTGTGGCCATGGACAGGTTGTGCAAGGGTAGCATGTAAGAAGTCCTGGAGATTTGAACAGGATTAAAAAGGCCTCAGATGCTCTTTAGAGATCTTGCTTGGCAAGACACTCTTTTAAGGTTTTGCTAGACCACGTGTAATAAGTCCTCGAGATATGGACAGGATGAAAAAGGCCTCAGATGCTCTTTAGAGATCTTGCTTTGCAAGACACTCTTTTAAGGTTTTGTGGGGACCACATGTAATAAGTCCTGGAGATCTGGATAGGATGAAAAAGGCCACAGATTCTCTTTAGAGATCTTGCTTGGCAAGACACTCTTTTAAGGTTTTGTGGTAGGGGTCATATGTAATACGTCCTGGAGATCTAGGTAGGATGAAAAAGGCCTCAGATGCTCTTTAGAGATATTGCTTGGAAAGACACTCTTTTAAGGTTTTGTGACAGTCACATGTAAAAGATCCTAGGAGATCCGATTGGTTAAGCTGTGTGCTCGTAAAATTACTGGGATGCTCTTTTGAGGTTTTGTTGACGCACGTAATAAGTCCTGAAGATTCCAAAGTATGGCCAGTGATGAAGACCTGCAGGTGGTGGGCCTACATCCAGTATTAAAAAGGACTGGCTCTGTAAAACTTCCTATGACAAGTAGATCGAAGATTGATTGAGATAGCAGCAGCAATGACGATGTCGATGATTCGCTGATGATGATCTAGAGAAGAAGACTCATACTAATAGATCTGTGTCGAGAAATACCTTCCTAGTTAAGAGGGAGTGTTGATGTATATGTAACTTCGGAATGTATTTCACCTATGTATATTGTACTCCTATAGAGATGTTATTATTCCTCTATCCAGAAGTGTCGTCATTTGTATTGACAAGTGTCGCAAGTGTCGTAACTTGAAGATGGGTTATTAGACCACCATGTGTGGGGTCAACCCTGATTAAGTTAACCATGGGTTATTAAACTGAGTTAGACAAGTCAGTCCTGTTGGTTTATTTGGAAGGACAGGGTCTATATAAATAGATATCGGGAGATCTCTATTTGATCATCTCATTACTCACTCTTCTATCACTCGGAAAGTGGCGCACATGTGAGGAGGAGGATCAGCTGCTAGGAGAAGACTATCTCTTGTACTTTGGTTGTATCATTTCCCTCTCTACCTTTGATGTAGTTGTGGGGTTTTTCACCTTTATGGTTTTCCCCAATGAAACTCTGTGTGTCTATTGTCTCATGTGATTGCTTGGTGTGATTGATATGCATTGTTATACTTGATATGATGTACATGTTATTCTCTCAATAAAGATCCTAGAGTGTTTGTTAATTAATGCTAAAAAATTAACAATCTAATGGGTGAGGCAGACGACAAAGAACGAGTGGGATTGGAATGCAGACAATGACCTCTCCTCCAACAAGAGATTCGACCTACAGTAATAGGTTCTACATTTATGTGTTTACTTACTAGTTCTCGAATTTATTAAATTTTATTGTTGATCATGCATTTGAAATGGTAATATTATGCTTTTTTTTCAACTTTATAAATTGTTCTAAGTAGGACCCGAAAATCAGGGTCCTTACAGTAGCGCCAATACTTGGAATTATAGATGCTACAATTCGTAGTAGAAAAGGAGAGGGTGATAAAATTAAAGCTAATACTATTAAAGAAAATGACATTGATATATTGAGAAGGGATAAATGGGTTGATCCATGATACCTATGTTTCCATGGATGATATCTATGAAGATATTCATGATATACCTCTTATTAATAAGGCACAAAAACCCTTACGCAAAGAATAAAAAACAAGTCTCCTCTTTACTCTTTTGTTATTGGTCAAATTGAAGGTGTTGAATGGTATTTCAAACATATGTATGACATAAATCCTAAGGTATGCATTGTTTTTATGTGTATAAATACATATTGTTCTCTTTTTTGTGATTCTAATATATAGGCCCTTAATATACACTATTCAGTATATTAGTTTATTTTTTCTTGTAGACTATTAGGTGATATTCTCCTTACCACTGTCACATACTTTACCTTGTACAATAAAAAATTGTGTGTTGTTATGAAATATATAGGACTAGAGTATAACACAATTGATGCATGTCCTAATGATCATACTATATATTATGGACAACATGCCATGAATGTTGAATTAGTAGATATTGAATTGATCAAGTAAAAGTTAAGGTTCCCAACACATTTATTCACCATATCCCCATAACTCCACATTTCCAACGATTGTTCAAGTGCAAAAACATACCACAATTTATGGATTACCATGCATGGAATAGAAGTGAAGATGGTTTTATGAGAAATTGTCTAGATGGTTTTTCATTTAAGGACATCGAGGAAAGATGGCCCGTTTTTAAAGAATAACCTTGTCATGTTAGACTTTCAATGGTAGTTGATGGTGTTAATCCATTTGAAGAGATTAGATCCAATTACTCAGTTTGGATATAATTTGCTATAAACAATAAAATTCCTCCTTTGGATGTAATAAAGATGGGGCATGTAAAGTTGGCATTAATTAATTATTCTAGGTATGTATTTTTATGAATGTTCACAAATAATAATTCTTTTTTTTGTTTCACTTTTTTGTTTGTACAAAGATTTAATTGTTTCTATTTTCAAATAAATATGTATGCACCAAGTTAGTGATATCTCAAGTTATTTATATATATATATATATATATAACTATAACTATAACTTGAGATATAGGAGGAAGACACCAATTCTAGAGATTCAATTGTAGAAGAGGTTGAAAAATGATATTCTCAACCATCTAGTTTTAAAGAGAAAAAAACATATCCGCCCAGGAAGAAGAAGACTAGAATAGGATTGGAAGAAGAAATGTTGAGGCTAAAAGTAAAAAATAAAATAAAGGAAAAGATCGAAAGAAGGTTTGAGGAACCTAAAAGTCCTAATTATTTAATTATTGACATTTTTTATGCAAATTTAAAGAAATATAATTTAAAGGATGAAGAGGACAAGTTAGGGAAATCTGGATGTGGAAGATAAGGGTTTAAGCAAATAAATATAGAAGAGAAAGAAATTCAGAGAGAAGTAGTGCAAGAGGATGTTGATATACATGGGATCAAACCGAAAGCTACACATAGTGGTGATGGTAGGATGTTCGAGGTTGTCCTTGATAAAGTCAATAATGTGTTTATTTCTATAGGTCGAAAGGACAAGGATGATAAGAGAATTGTGTTTGATAAAGTGAAGGATCTTAATGTAAGTAAGGAATTTATTACAAAATTGAGAAGAACAAGAATAATAAGAAAATCCATATGTAGAGTTCAAGTAATTCATGGATATGTCTATTGGCTAAAATACAAACTTCCCATATGCTTTAGAAAAATAGCATAAGCATAGATGATGCAAGAGATGGTGTAAAAATTCCATGAAAAATATTTTGGCTAGGACATACAAAAGGATGCATGAAGCATAATTTGGGTGGTCCTAAGAACCCTTATTTGTGACCAAGGGAATAATTTCATATATATCTCTAACCCCTTTTGGGTGGTCCTAAAAACCCTTATTTGTGACCTACCACAATAGAATCCTTGGCACTTGTGCTGATCATTTTGATATACATCCCTTAAAATCCTTTTTGTGTGGAAAAAACATTCATACATTTTAGCTCCAATGGTCACAACACCTGCAACTAGAGAAGCCAAAGAAACCTTGGAAACCAAATAAAACAATATGGCATGGAGGCATCAAACCCAAATCATCCCCCCAAAAATCAAGCTAACTTGGACACCATCCATCCATACTTAGGTCATTGAAATAGTCCTTCGACTATATCAATAGTGATAGTGCAGATGATTGGCTAGTGACTAATGCTATATATCAACATACATGATTTCTTCTAAAACATGAGGATCCCACCTATGAATCATTTGGCATAGAAGAACCCTGATCTCACACTCTTTTTGTAGAAACACAAACTCCTTTGAGGATAATACTTCGTAGTACCACTTTGCAAAGATTGACATGTGAAAATTTGATGGCTTTGGTCCCTTAGGTTACACAAATAGAATAATATTTTCCCTCCATGGAATTAAGAATTATCTACAAAAGTTAAATATTGGGGTTTTATATTTAGATTCCAAAAGATGGCAATAGTTTTTGTGGTGAGATTTTCTTCCTATGGGTAAGATGAAAATCCCCTGGATGATAAAGTGGCCCCATTAAACCAAATAGAAGACATAAAGAGAACAAATAGAACCATAAACTCCTCAATCAAGCATGCATAAGCATTCATCTATAAAATTGTGACCAAGGTGATTTTGAACCGATTAAAACCCATCCTTCAAGGCTTGATATCACCTGAGTAGTCTGGGTTTGTGGAAGGACGTTAGATAATTGATGCCATTATCATGGTTCAAGAAGTTATTCACTCTCTCAAAACTGAAAATATCCTGGGGATGATGTTGAAATTAGACATAGTGAAATTCTACTACAAGCTCAATTAGAAGTACATCCGAGTGATATTACGAGCTTTCAAATTCAGGGAGGAGTTGATCAGCTGGATAATGAATCTTATTTCGATGGCATTCTTGTCCATCCTTGTTAACAGGGAACTGTATGGCCTCATCAAGCCATATAGAGGAATTAGGCAAGGGGATCCTTTATTCCCTTTTCTGTTTATACTAATGGTTGAAGGGTTGGGAAGAACCATCAAGTCCATGTAGGGGAATCAAGAGCTAAGAGGGTTGGTGGTCCACCCAATGGAAAAGTGACAATCCCACCAATAGTTCATTGATGAAACGATGCTCATGGGCCATCCATTTGTTCATGAAGCTCGAGCCATAAAAATATGTCTTCAAAAATTCGGAAAAGCTTCGTCACTGGAGGTTAATGAGAAAAAATATCAAGTATTCTTCTTCAACACTCCAAGGGTGACTAGGCACAACATCTTTCGTATCCTTGGATTTCTTGAGACCTCCCTTCCCTTCAAATATCTCAGGGCACCTTTGGAAGATTATGTAATTTAGAAACGGTATTGGTCTGAACTGTTGGATAAGCTGAGGAAGAAACTAGAAAATTGGACCTATCGTCCCCTTAATTTCGCCAGCAGGATTGTTATGGTGAAAACTGTCCTTTAGACGATGCGAGTTTATCTTTTCTAAGGCAGTTCTAAAGGAAATCAAGAACATCCAGTAGAAATTTCTCTAGAGTGGTGCGAGTGAACAGAGAAAGTGGGATTTAGTTAGCTGGGAGACTATCTGCACCCCCAAGAACTATGGTGGTCTAGGGTTGCGGAACCCATAAAAGGTCAATCTAGTTAGTGGGGATAGAATATGGTGGAGATGGGATACCCATAACTACAAGCCATGGGATAAATTATGGCATGGAAATATACTCCCGGATGGGACAAGGGAAACCTCATTCGGTTCTTAGAGGAGAAGCAAGGATCCCACATATGGAAAATGGCGAATGCTGGAAGAAACCTGGTACAATCCAATAGCTCATGGGAAGTTCAGAATGAGGATCTCACTCTATTTTGGGAAGACTCATGGAAGCAATTACCCCCTCTCGCCCATGATTTAGACATTCCTAACCTTAGACGAGATTTTATGGATCAAGATAAAATAAGGGTTAAAGACTTCTGGAAAAACACTAAATCCAGTTCAGAATTTAGGACATGGATTCAACAAGACTGGTGGGAACAACAGGGACCAAGGGAATAAATGTAGCCAATGTTGGAAGCTCTTCAAGAAAGGAATGTCAGAATCCATGAAGGGGCAGATAAATCTCGTTGGATATTTAAACCCAAGAGATCCTACATGATTAAAGAAGCTTATGACATATGGATTGGGTTTTCCAACTGACTTCTTGATCAAATATAGAAGAATCTTTGGGAGGCCCATCTCTGGCTTAAAATTACCACCTTTTTATGGATTATGATGAAAATATGAGTTTTAATTGGAGAAAATATCATGAGAAGAGGGATGCAGGGCCCTTACCGGTGCTATTTATGTTCCAACAACAAAGAAACACTAAACCATCTCCTCGATCTATGTCCTTTCACTGTGAATATCTGGGACCCGCGGAGCTTCTGCATTCAAAAGAAATGGAAGGAAAAGAGGATGCTCAGATGACACAAATAGCTCCTAGCCGAAAGACCCATTCCATAATCCCATTGTTAACCACCTTTGGAAAATATTCCTAGGCTTCTTGGTCTGGGAAATTTGGCATGAACGCAACTCTAGAATGTTGAAAGGAAAAGCATGAACAAAAGAAACAATATGTAGTTTTATCAAAATACAGATGTTGGAGACTATCAGAATCCAAACCTCAGAAAGAGAGGATTGGGAAGATATAGGGGATGAATTAGTCATTATGTAGGCCTGGGGGATTCTGGTACCTCTACAATGTTTCGGTAACCCTGGATGCACCACCCCGTTTACCACTAGTCCTAACCATTGGAGTGCCCCTCCCTTATGTTTCCTTAAACTCAAATTTGACGGAGTGTCCAAATATAATCTCGGGCCGGATGGGTTTGGAAGTATAATCAGAGTCTATAATGGAAAGATGTTGGGATTCAAATTTGGTTTCATTGGAATTGAATTGAATAATGATGCATAGGACGAAGGGCTGATTCATGGTCTAGTAATGGCCCTGCAACACTACTGGACCCCTCTCATAATTGAAGGAGACTCAAAGGTGGTCTTAGAAATGGCCATGAGGATTCACAAATGAACTCCAACCTCGAAGGTGGCATCATCCTGGAGGTTGGAATGCCGATTGGAAAGGTTATTTTTCATCCTCAAACCCACGATGGCCATCACCTTTAGTCATGTCAGATGAAATGGTAATAAAGTGGCGGATTTGTTGGCCAACATTGGGAATCAAACTAGATGATCTGTCACTACAAGCACGTGGGAAGCATTGAGAGATGATACATACTAGGAGAGATGCAAAGTTGTAACTTCCCAAGACATATCCTGCAATAATGTAGACGGGGAGCAAGGAAAACAAGTGGGCCAGGCCCGTGACATGTGAAACAATGAAATCGACACCACCTCGCAATGACACTAGGTGGTTAGGTACAAGTAATGTATTGATGGCATCTACATTCAATAAATATGGGTTGTGTGCATTCATTCTTCAAGCAGGGTATATTGATGAGGCAATGAGTTCGGTTGGTTGGGGATCTCATGTTTCACAGGTGGAAGATATGCAAGGTACTATGGAGAACGGGCATGACTTAAACCATTGTACCATAGATATCATGGCTAAATATGGAAATCTTCTATATATTCAAAGGAAAGGTGGTTGAAAACATCGTTGGAGCAAGGATCAATCTTTTATGCAGTTTGAGGGAGTTATATTGTTTTCAAAAAACTAAGTTATCAGGGGGTAGAATGATATGGACAGTAAGGGCATTGGTGAAGGTGGGTGTATGGAAAAACACTGACGAATTGGCTAGGGCGCAATGGTTCCACCCAAGGGAGAAATATGAAGGGTCACCTGGGCGTAGAAGAAGGCTTCATGGGAGGCCTAGGTGTTCCAGCTGGGAATTTCGACTGCGGTCCAGGATGAGTTGAACTCCATCGAAGCTCAGCTCCGCGATGAACTAGATGAGGATGCTCTTCAAGCGGAGAGAAGGAATATTGAGGACTGGTTGATGAACCGAGGAAACAATCCATTATGAAAAATATTATGGGGCACATTATGTGGGAGCAGGTGAAGAAGGAGGAAGGAGATGAAGAACTTGTTCAATGCTGGAAGGAGAATCATGTGGAGACCAGTGAATTGAACCAAAAAATTGATGCCATCATGACCTCGCTGGGGATTAGTCATCAAGTTGTGCCTTCGGTTGTGGGTGGAAACTCTTCCAACGGTCTTCAATGATGTTTTTCAGATCTCACCTACATCCCGCTGGGATTCTAAGTGGTTTCATGCAGATGGGTACCATGTCTTTGTTCTGGGTATCAAGTTTATATTTTATGTTAGTTGTCTCTTATTTTTTTTTTTGTTACAATGTCTGTTCAATTGTTCATTGATTCTACAAAGAACGACCCGATGGGTCCAAGGATGATGTAATCCTGGCTGAGTATTTGTCTATTTATTTGAAGTCTTAAATCATGTAAGGGTATCTTTTGGGTGTGTTGAGGCTTGTGGTTTTGATCCAGGTGGATATCGGTGGCAGCCCACCTCTTCCAACTGGCTCAAAACAGTCTTCTGGCAATTTTGGTAAATTACTATTTTTAGCAGTTTTTCGGGTCCTGAACTTCCGGAGCCATTTTGATGCCCTAAACGACATTTTTTGGCAATTTGGGGGACCAAATGGTTGCCAATAGCATGCATTTTGGCCCAGTCTAAAGTTGTAAATCTCGGTTATACCTTTCCAACGAGCTACCGAGCGCCCTAAACGGAGATTGTATGCAAAAGTTATGACCCCGGGAAGTTGACTGTTCAACTAACCACCTTAGGGCCGCAAACTTTACGATGGTTCATCTTCTAGGGTTAGGTTTTTGGATGATTGGGATTCTTTCCCTCATGATTATGATAAATAGGCCCTTTCTGCCTCTCTTTGTATTCATCTTGGCACGGATGAGCATAGAGGCCACATCTCTTCTTAGAGATAGCTACCACCATTCCAGCTATTGTATTTTACAGTCTCTTCTATTTCTGCTATTTAATAGAATATGTGTTTACTGTATCAATGTGTTCTTGCAATATATCTCTGTATATGATTCTGTATATGCTATATTTTGTTTCGTTCCCACATAAATCTGGATCAGTGGTATCAAAGCGGTCTGCTCTTTGATTCTTTCTCGGTGCATGTCCCCGACAAGGTCAGGATACAAAGAGTTGGGTCTCGAACTAGTTTCACTTGGGGAAGACCACTCTCGCCGCCCCAAACGGTCTCCCATGGCGGAAGAAAAGAGAGACGACGGAGCAGTAGATCCTATCAAGTTGTTGCTCGAGGAAGCCCTCGCGTGATAGAGGAACAAGATGATGGATGATTTCGCCCAAATCCTTCAACGCATGCCAACAACGGCAAATGCACCCTCAACGAGTAGCCATTTCGGAGATATGACTCCCTTCAAGGTACAAGTTAATTTTGATATCCCTTTATTTGAAGGCCAAATCGATGCTGATGACCTAGATAAATGGTTGATTCTACTAGAAGGGTATTTCTCTATCCACCAATTTTCCGACAGGGAAAAGATCATCTTTGCGCTCCTTAAGGCTGTCCCCCATGTCAAAAATTGGTGGGAAACTTATTGTGAGCAAAACTCATCAGACGAGTATGGATTGTTTGAATATTCCAATCCCACTTGGGCCTCTTTTATAGATGCCGTCAAGGAACAATATTACCCTGTTGGAAACTATGATGACCAGTACACAAAATGGACCATTCTGCATCAAGAGAGGGACCAAACGGTGTCGGAGTACACCAGCAAATTTCATACCTTGCGCACAAAGCTAGGTATCAAGGACTCCGAGCAGCACCTAGTACTGAAATATCGCAGTGGCCTACACCGGTACATCCGAACAGAGATGGATTTCCTGGAAGTCTCTTCACTCGGATCCGCCTATCGATATGTTGTCAAAATTGAGCAGAAATTTCAGCAGAAGAACAAGTGTGACTTCGGACCTGCGCAGAAGCATGGCAAGGGAAACTCTGGCTCGCAGAGCACAGGGCAAGAAAAGAACAACCAGTCCCAACCACAGGCGAAGAAGGGTAAAGAAAAGACAAAGAAGGACACCAGGAATTGGTGCGAGTTCCACAAAAGCCCCTGGCACAACACTGATGATTGTTGCTCAAAACAGTGATTGATGGCTGAGATCAAAGCTTCAGAACCAGATCCCAGTTCCGATTCTGACTCGGAACCTAATTTCACAACCGTGCAAAAAGGGAAGAAGATCATTGATGCAGAACCCAATGTCGTTGTTGCCACCACACAGATTCAGCCAGAGGAGCTTGAAGAGTCGGAGGCAGAGGAGCGCCTTTTCCACTCACAGATATGGGTGAAGGGAATTCCCCTACACTTTGTTGTGGACAGCGACAGCCAGAAGAACCTGATCTCATAAGAAGTCATCAAGAGATTGGAGCTACCAATAACGCCACACCCACAACCATACACCATTGGATGGCTAAGCCAAGGACGAAGGATCCGTGTCAGTCGCCAATGTCGCCTACCATATGGCATCAAGCCCTTCAAAGATGAGGTATTGTGTGATGTGGCCCCACTTGAAGTATGTGATGTTCTTTTAGGACAACCATATATGTGGAAGCGTCATGCTGTATATGAATCATGACCTCGCAGTGTCATTGTCACTTTGGGAGGACAACTCTATCGGATACCAGAGATAGTTGCACCTACCCCAAACGAGCAGGGAAGGAAGATAATCTCCCACACTGGGAAATTTTCCCTATTCGCAATTGCCACTAAAGGTGAACATCAGATCGCAGAGACATCCACAACCTATGCAGATTATCCTTCTACTTAGCATAAACAAGAAAAACACAAAGTTAGTGTAGCATCGCCTATTCGGGTACCTCTATAGTGTAAGGCCACGCATTCAAGGGGCCCCTCCAAAAAGAAACCATCCACACCGGTGCATACCAAGGATACCACGACAACCAAAACTGTTGAACAGCTCCAGCGCATCCATCAACAACAATTACAACCCTCTGAAGATGTCAAAGTAAGGCAACCTTTCCACTTCAGCAAATGTCGCACCAAGAGCTCAAATCGACACACAGCTCGACATATGATAAGGGATTTAACGCAATGGAGACCACTGCTTCCTAAGGAGGGAGGATTGATCCAGGTGGTTATCAGTGGAGGCCCACCTCTTCCAACTGGCTCGAAACAGTCTTCTGGCAATTTTGGTAAATTACTATTTTTAGCAGTTTTTCAGGTCCTGAACTTCCGGAGCCATTTTGAGGCCCCAAACGACATTTTCTGGCGATTTGGGGGGCCATATGGTTGCCAATAGCATGCATTAAGGCCAAGTCGAAAGTTGTAAATCTCGGCTAGACCTTTCCAACGGGCTACCGAGCGCCCTAAACGGAGATCATATGCAAAAGTTATGACCCTGGGAAGTTGACTGTTCAACTAACCACCTTGGGGCCGCAAACTTTATGACGGTTCATCTTCTTCTAGGGTTAGGTTTTTGGATGATTGGGATTCTTTCCCTCATGCTTATGATAAATAGGCCCTTTCGGACTCTCTTTGTATTCATCTTGGCACGAATGAGCATAGTGGCCACATCTCTTCTCAGAGATAGCTACCACCATTCCAGCTATTGTATTTTACAGTCTCTTCTATTTCTGCTATTTAATAGAATATGTGTTTACTGTATCATTGTGTTCTTGCAATATATCTCTTTATGTGATTATGTATATGCTATCTTTTGTTTCGTTCCCACATAAATCCAGATCAGGTTTAGAAGGATTAAGTGTCAAGATGGGTCATGGGGGGGTTGTAGTTCGAGGTTTAGAAGGGTTTGGTGTCAGGATGGCCAACTAGTTTGGAGCTAGTTTTGCTCAGATGTAATTGCCTTTTTATATATAATATGAAATACTCTTATTAAAAAAAAAACTTTATTATATAGTTGTGGATATGCATTTATAGTATATTTTGTATATTTGTATAAATGTATTATATATAAGAAGTCTACTTCTGCAATTTATCGATATTGGATTTTTTCATTACGTATTTTTTCTGTAAAGAATTATATTCGTATCCATATTCATACTCGAATTATGCTACCATTGTTTGAACTTCGTTTTTTTCATCATCTACAGCTACAATATACTAGTTGATTTTGCTAACAAAAAATGGAACAATACTTTGACAAAAATCTTAAGACCTTAATCCGTCCAAGAGTAGGCTAATTTTTTTTTATTTTTTCGACCATCTTTCTGATTTTTTTGGTCGAAATCATGTTAAAATTTCAAAAATGGTTGGAATTGTACATATAAATTGTTGGGATTGCGTTGAAAATTTTTGAATCTGTTTTAATAATAAAAAATACAATGTAAATAATGAAAAATCATGATTACAACAAATATTTTATGGCTAGATTCTAACACAATCAACAAAAGGACTCCAAAACATAGAAAGTTTTAGCCAACTCCATTCTTTACCATGCATACTTGTATTAAGGCATCCCTCCCCATCCTTAAGGCATCCCTCCCCATCCCGCCCTAGTTAGGGTAAGACCATCTTTGTACATAATATTTTTTTATATAGTAGGATAAATTTGTAACAATCTTTCATTCATTTTGTTCTTTGTAGGAATTTGGTGATTCAATAGTTTAAATTACCTTTTAATTTGAATTTTTAATTAAGATTGGTTTAAAATAGTGGAAACTCTAAGTTTATGTGATACATGGACTTGGATAGTAATAAATTCATTATCAATTTAATTTTCTTTATAAAAAAATTATTGCAAATTTAATCAATTCCATTCTTTTTTATATTTAAAAGCACTCATTAAAAAGAATTAAGGTAGATGAGATGATCCACATTGATGACATGTACAACCAGAATTATTGCAAATTTAATTTATTCTATTTATATAAAATAAAATAAAAGTACCCATTAAAAAGAATGAAGGTGGATGAGATAATCCACATTGATGATAGGTACAAACAATATGGATTATGGGTTTTGACGAATCGTAGTTTGTACCTATTCATTAGAAACTTGTTAATGTTTTTTAATCATTTACGATAAAGATTAGTACACTCTCCTCGTGATAAAGGAAAATGAAGTACCTAACTTTCTACTGTGAAGTCCTTAGACTTATGTCACATGTGGGAACCATGCCACTTATTTATGTGGACCTCAAGAATGAGGACTTTGGATTTAGTGGACATTCCTCAAGTATGAAGACTTTGGGCTTAGTGGACACCATGCCACTTTTCTTTGTGATGTACAATTTGCCTCATAATTAAGGCAATTTGTATAAATCAAGATTCAACTCACTTGCTTGTCCCAAAGTTTTATGTCTATCTTGATTGGTTACACCTTTTCTATAAACCAAATGGAAAAGAGTGGCCTTCAAAGTAGTTCTATATCATCAAGTCAACTCACTTGACAATTCCAAAGTAAGTTCCCTATCAGCCTCGTTTAAATCGAGATTCAACTCACTTACCTATCCCAATGTTTTATGTTTATCTTGATTGGCTACACCTTTTCTGTAAACCAAATAGAAAAGTGTGGTCTTCAAAGTAGTTTTATATCATTAAGTAACCATTCCCCTTAGTGCCTCTATTGGGATTTACATTTTATATAAGTATGGATTCGATTTGTATATCCATCACTATCCCTATTCATTTGTTTAAAGATAATATTCACGCAATGGATCTAAAATGAGGGAGATGGTTGGACCGAGGTAGTATTCCTTGCCCTAGGTACACACTTCCTTTAATAGGTAAGAATAATGGTTAGGATTATGACTTATTTTAGTTGGACATAGTGACTACATAAATTATGATGCCTATGCACAATGGGTAAATAGGGAGTGATCTATTCTAAATAGAAACTCAATCATGTATAGATGATGAGGAAAGTATAAATTAAAATTTTAGAATCATTCCAAGGGAAAATGCACACTAAAGCACACAAGGAAATGGAGATATCAAGATACAAAAGAGATAATATAAATAAATGTAATAATTTTCTCAAATGCTTTAGTACCAAAAAAATGAGCTATAAGAATAACATTGCAACTCTTAATTTTGAAAAAATAGTAGCTGAATCTAAGTTTGATGAAATTAATACAAATATTTTTAACCACAATGTGTAGGGTCCGGCTCAGTTAGAATTTTTTTTTTATTTGTTTGTAAGTAAAATGCCAGGTTTGTATCATGATCAATGATAAGTGGTCAACTTCTTTTTCTGAAAACATAATTTCCACGTAGTGCATTTTGTTTATTCCCCGAATTATTTAAATTAAAGGAATTCTTAAACAACATTTTATTTCTTCTAAGCAACTATTTTGCTTTAATTAATCAACCATATTATCCTTGAACTAGATCGCTCATAATCCCAAATCCTTTTTTTATTCGGTAAGTAAATATACAACATATGAAAATCTTGTAAACAAGTTAATATGAATATTTCATTCCTTATATTATAAGTCAATTTAAACGAAACATTGATATAATAATGTGATTAACTACCTACGCTCATACTCTATTTATTACATTACAAGTTAACCAGCACCCAAGCATTCGACAACTAGTGATTGTGCATAGTCAATATAGGGTTGACTTGGCAACTAACCCCGAGACATAAGGATTGTGTCTCCATCATGCATAGTGAATCATGGGAATATCATTCGAGAAATTAACACATACTTAGCAAGGAGTTACAAAAAGATACCATCAGCGAGTAGTCAGGAGTTGCACAATATTGAATAAAATATAGAACTAAAACATAATAATGTATCCACAGTCTAAGTTAAGATTTGTTACTCAATCTGTCAACTATTTGAGCTCAAAGTTTATATAACAAAAATATCTTGCTAAAATGGAGTTGCTCGACCGACAATGATTTGAGTTCAACTCAATCTACATAAAATTAATGGCTATCCTACTTGAATATCAAGCACATTTAAATTACACAGAAGGTATAAATAGGAAGTGAACTCCACTACCATAAACTTGGAATGGGTTACACAGAGACCACATATGTTCACTTCCATACCTCAATAATTAAATAATGGAACGGTACATGCATTGGAATGGCATCGATCCATAGATCGTATGCATCCTCTTCCATTCAACACTTAATAAAATGTTACACACACAGACATGTCACTGATCTACTGATCCTATGCCTGCTCTGTCATTTGCATGTAATCGAGTTAGCATAGCATCGATCTACAGATCGTATGCATGCTCTACTATTCAATAATTAAGGATATGTTACGCGCACAGACATGTCATCGATCTACCGATCATATGCATGCTCTACCATTCGTATGTAAGTAATTAAATTAAGTGCTATACACACAAACAAGACATCAATCCACATAAATTGATCGCTATCCACATTCAAACAATCTGCAAATAAAATGAATTATTCTAACATATTAGCATCGATCTACAGAGATTGATCACCATTTGTGTTCACACAGTAAGTAAGCACAGCGAAAGATTACCAGCAATCCAACATCGATCTACTGAGATCGAACACCATCCACTTCAACGATGTGCAGACATAATGAAATATTCCAATAATTTGGCATCGATCTATCGATATCGATCACCATCTACATTCAAACGATATGCAATTGTCATAAAATATTATAAATGATCTGCCATCGATCTACCAAGATCGATCACCATCCACTTCAATCTATATGCAGAATAATGAATGAACACTCAAGAATTCTGGCATCGATCTACATAGATCTATCACCATCTACATTTAACGTGACGTAAGCATAATGAAATGCTACAACAATCCGACATCAAAGGCAATCTGGCATCGATCCATAAAGATTGATCGCCATCTTCCTTTAAACATTATGCATGTATGATGAAATATTACAAGCGATCCGACATCGATCTACAGATATCGATCGCCATCCGCTTCAACTGATATGCAGACATAATGAATTCTTCAAGCACTCTGGCATCGATCTACAGAGATCGATCGCCATCCACATTCAAACGAGATGCAAGTATCAATAGGTGTTACAACTATCCGGAATCGATCTACTCAAATCGATCACCATCCTCTTCAGTTAACATGTAGAGATAATGAATTCACACAATCATTTTGCATCGATATACAGAGATCGATTGCCACCCACATTCAACGAGTTGCATGTATAAAGAAATGTTACAAACATTCTGGTATCGATCTACAAAGATCGATCGCCATCCATATTTAAATGAGATGCAAGTAAATGAAGTGTTACAGCAGTCTGACATCGATCTACTGAGATTGATCACCATCTGCTTCAATGGATATGCAGAGATAATAAATTCACACAAGCATTCTCGCATCGATCTACAGATATCGATCGCCATCCACATTTAAACAAGATTCCAGCAAAATGAATTGTTACAGCATTCCAGTTTATGGAGAAAGAAGAACGTTGTCGTGGATGGGTTGTCTAGCAGCTAGAAACACTTAACGCAACAATGCAAGAATAATATTCTCGAATTTATGAGTCAAAGCAAAGGAAACAGGGTAGAAATACCATCATGCAGACCGCATGCATTGCCAAGGTTTCCTTACTCAATCCCATAAATTAAAATGAAATTTATACAAGGTTATATGTATACCACGGGTATATCGTGAGGTTCAAAATCACTTCCATTTCTACGAGTATCTAATTCAAGTTCAGTTTCATAATAAACATTTATACAATTAACATGAATTACAAATAATTCCAGTCATGTAATATATGTAACTTCTATCTCTAATCACTTGCATTCTTCATATATATTCAAAACTAAATAAATGTTACCTGCCCGGACGGATGCTCGATTTGTTGATGGTGGTATCGAAGTTTAAATACTTCTCGATCCTATTCCAAAACTTCAGAATTCACCAGCAGACACCTCGATTGAACTCCCGACCATATTGGGAGGACTCTTCTTCATCCCGAACCCCTGAGCAATAGGGTCGTAGAGATCACACAAAAAAACTAAAGGTACAGAAGTGGGCTTCCCCCCCACCAAGACCTCTTTCCAAAATCACAATAGAAGCGAATCAATGTCTTACAATCATTACAGTAACCATCCAACGATAGGGTCCTTTCCCTTTCCTCTTTCCTTCCTTAAACTGGAAAATTCTCTGCGACACATGTCGCTTCATGCAAAAATGCCTAATATTCTAATTATTTAAATATAATTAGCTCACCGAGCCATGTGTCCAATTCCTAAGAGAGTGCACCTACATTCCTACATTTACTCAAGTCTATCCCCCCCTGATGCTTCAATCTAGTTTCTATTTTTGTCGGTGCAAGTGGAGGTGGCTACATGCTAATCTTTTAGTATACTATTTGCTCCTAAACAAATATTCTCCATTATTTTAATTGCAAATAATTATTTCATGTGCAAATAGCCTAAATGCAAACCTATATACTTAATGCATAATCTTCATCAATTGTTCTCGTCTTGGGTCTAGGTACCACATCGTTAGGTCCACCCGTCCCTCATTTTATTTTTATCAACATGGTACCACATCATCGGGTCCATTCATTAATACTTCTTCATTTTATCTAATTTGTGGGAACTTCATGTAGGGATTTAGGATTCGTTACCTTCAATCCTTCATCTACACTCTATTGGAGACTAATGGTGTTGAGGAGTAAGTCCATTCTTACTACGCACCCCCCAACCTCGTACGTGACCAAATCCATCATTGTCCACTTCGCACGACTTCACGCTTCCCCAAGTAAGCGGATAGGTGCTTTTCAACTCGTGTGTGGAATCCGTAGGAAGTCGACACTGTTGTCGTTCTTCCGTGTGTGATTTTATTCATACTCTATGACCCATTTATTTCCTTTGTGAGTCTGTTAGTGAATCGTTTTACCTGTCGCTACACACATGCTCCAAATCACACATTAGTATATCTGTTCTCATTTATCATAATTCATTTCATAGCCTACTAATCGTTGAGCAACCATAATTTACTCATAACATCATATATTTCGTCAATCTTCTAATCATTAAGAAAACATGCATTTTTTCATTCACATCATATATTTCATAACTTAGCTAACCGTTAAGTAGCATATGCAAATTCACTTATACACATCATATATTTCATAAAACATCTAATCATTAAGCAGAACATGCATTTTTTCATTAATTTAAATAAAGTATCCATTTCCACAAGTGTCATTCAATTCATTGTTTTCGTTCATACATTTTTCGTCATGCACATCATCAGGTGTTTCTCAATTATACAAAATATATATAATCAAAGGGCCATTTTTATTAAAGTTTAATTCAACCGGGTCACTCGACAAGTGCCCTTAAAGTCTACATCAGTCTAGGGGCATTACATACACCCCTTCTTATTTAGAACTTTGTCCCGAAGTTCGGAATAAATACGAAAAGATACAACGCATCTTAGCTGCATCCTTCCATGTCCTAGAGCTAGGAATATAATTGTCCCACTGCACTTTGACTTTATCAATCACATAGTGCCTAAGTTGTCATGTTCGTTGGTCCAATACTCGGATCGGCTCATCCATCACGGCCCCGTCATCCGTTATCTGGACATTGCTTAGATCAATAACATGTGAAGTATCGAGAACATAATGATGTAATGCTGAAACAAGAAAAACATTGTGAATCCTACTCAAAGATGATGGCAAGTCAAGACAATAGGAAATTGGTCCTATCCAATCCAAGATCCTAAAGGGCCCTACAAACCTAGGGGATAACTTAGCTCCCTTGCCAAATTTTATAGAACGCTTCTGTTGTTTCACTTGCAGAAATACCTTATCCCCAGTCTCATAACTTCGATCAGTTTTATTGTAACGTCCCCTTCTCATTCGAACAACAAGGAAGGAGACATTAACAACATACCGGGCTTATGGCAAACTTAGCCCCAATATTTTTGCACATAAATAATTAACATTTTAAACTTCTATATGCAAATTCGTTCCCATATAAAACACAGCGGAATGAACATGCTAACAAGCACTCAAACAGACAGTAATTGCAATCATATTTACCACAGCAGAGAATGATTCATCATAAAGAGACCCATTCTCATTCGTATGCCATGCATAGCATCCATATTAACTCATTTCATTAAAACATGGACAATTTAACATATTGCAGAATACAAAAAGGAATAATTTATAATCCACAGAACGCTTATCTTGAGAAGTTGATGTCCAACGACTGGCTACGTGAGAGCAACGTTCCACCCAACCATAGATCTCTGTCCAACCTGTATTCTTTCAGCTGAGAGATCACCCCCGAGCTGGGCTGTGTATCCACTAAGGAGGAACTAGATGGCTCACTCACAGTCAGGGTTTCACTCAAACAGCCATGCTAAGCCAACACACGGTTGGGTTTCTCAAACATGTAATAGGAGATGGAGGAGGATGCTAGTCCACTAAGTTCAATCCCAGAGCCACATACTCTTCAAGCTAGACTCAGCAATCCCATCCTCTGCTCATACATCCATAACTGGATTTCTCACAATTCTGCTCAACAAATACTCAAATCCGTCACTCGTTTTCTGAGCTGTAAAAACTGGGTTTTCCCATGGCTTTTGGGGTAGCTATTGCTCCCAAATTCGCCCCAAGGTTCCTACCAATGGATCCCCCATTGGATTTCACTGTCCATTACCAAATCGGGACGTTTTTGGCTTCCCAAAACGTGGGTTCTCTCACAGTCGCGATTTTCGGTTTTTCTCACTGTTGGGAGCTCGTTTTTGGGTGGGCAAAGATGTCCCATACTTCCACAATGGAATGGGGATAAGGATGGAGCAACCCCCAAGATGTAGAGTGACTTGTGGGACAAGTCAAAATAGCCCATACCTTCCCATACGAATTTCAGGGCTGCCCATACTCCATCAAAGTCATGGGCTGAAATCTCAACCACTTCCTTACAATTGGCATTAATGTCACCTAAGGAAGTCAATGGGTTCACATAATGACAAATGGCAACCTATGGGTCACTCCCATAGCCCCCTCACCACTCCCTAGTGGATACACGTGGCCCCTTCTCATTCGTTGCCTCCGTAGCCAGCTTTGGTATTTTATATTGCATGATGTCTAATTTACATCCTATTACAATTTCCATGGCTTAAGAGCACATGGTATCAAAATATCAAATACTTGCCCTTTAAATAAAATTCGGGCTTTTACTAGCGGGGCCTTGGCCTTGAGCTCCACGCTAGGAAACATACCTCACATGTACACTTATTTACATTAAAGGCTAATATATCCTAGGGGTCGAATTGGGGGTATTACATTCCCCTCCCCCTTAGAACAACACCGTCCTCGGTGTTCCAAGACTTAGGCATACATATACAATTTACATATATCCAAAACTTCAAAATATTTGCAGATCTGCCCTGCATTCTATCCTTTACTTTGAACTTTCAGGACCAAGTCCTTTGACCTTCACGAGATGCTCCCGCTGATTCGGATCTTCCAGCTCATCCATAAGTCTGAAAACTTTATGGCTGCTACCTTCTTGAGGTTCTCTTGTTGGGCAGTTACGGAGGCAATGATCCCCTCCACACTTCCAACACTTCACTGTTTGCTTCATATTTGCATGCTCAATTTCCTTTGAGTCTTCCCACCTGGAGCGTCTCTTAATCGGACGATTGGATGAATGCTTCTTCATTGATCCACTTTTCTCTCCCTTGCTAATTGCTTTCATAATGCTTTTTACCTCTTTCTGCAGACGAAGAGTGTCCTGCAAGACCTCGTGGTTCATCTCGTTCTGCTGCTTTTGCATCTTGAGCATCTCTCCAAGATTTTCTTGGGTCTTGGCAATTGTTTGATGAAGACCTCCAACCAATTCTAATAGCCCTTGGTCTGCCGCCATGGTCAATGGAAACAACTGACCACACTTTGCTCACTAGAAACACTTTCCTGCACCGGCTGCAACCAATCGATTCAATTTCCACCTGTGAAATTCATCATTACAACTCTCGTTAGGCCAAGCATAACCCAAACATTTAAAAATCAGTCAATGGTTTTTCCCCAGTTGACATGGAAAGTCCATGTTTTACTCATGAGACTTCCACACTTTTCATGCTTGCCCAACATACACATGAATTCCTTCATGTTCATCCATTCACGGGAAATTCATTAATTAGCATTCACAACTCACTGTTACTTTCAGTCATGCATGCATTCAGCAATTTTTCTAATTATATAAATGCATCAATAAAAGGAAAGAGAGAGAGAGCAGTAAGAGTTTCTCCTCTTAGTCTTGTTCCATTCTGGAACCCACACCACCATTGTGGTTTTCATGCTCCTATCCTCTTTCACTTCATGTGAATGCTTGACCTGCCCTTCTCGGCTATGACACGTAGTGTCTATGGTCTATTCCAGATCTTTCAACCATGGAGTTCCTCCACTTGGTTGGTCAAAATCCTAGCTGCTAGGACTCACACAGTTCCACTAGCCCCATCTTTCATTACTGCTCATGCTGAGCTCTTTAGGGTGGTTACATGTCCACAGGCATCCTTAAGATGCTTCCATAGTCATTGCTTCCAACAATACCTACACTCAAACATTGAATTAATTCGCATGTTTAGTTTATTTTCATAGGAAATCATAACCAAATCATATACATATGTATATTCATAAGCAAGAAATTACAAGATAACCAAATACTTATCTGCACTAGATGTCTTCACTTTATTCCATAGGGTCCTTCTTTGCTTTACAAGCCTTGGAATCGCCTATGGTGCTTGGCCAGCGCGCAGGCTGCCCCTCAACATCTAACAGTCTCGCATGTTTGGCCAGCACGCAGGCTGATCCAAATCATCAACAATCTCGCATGTTTGGCCAGCACGCAGGCTGATCCAAATCATCAACAATCTCGCATGTTTGGCCAGCACGCAGGCTGATCCAAATCATCAACAATCTCGTATGTTTGGCCAGCACGCAGGCTGATCCAAATCATCAACAATCTCGCTCAACCAGCCACTTTCTGGATTTACCAAGCAACTTTTAGTTCTTTCAGGGTCCTTGCTTCCTGTATTGACCAAGGTTTCCAACAAAGAAACAATAATGCATCAGCTCACTGTTACAAGCTTTATGCTTGAAACCTTCATTATTTCAAATAAGAAATGAATGAAAATGAATACTTATCTGTACTGTGCATTTCTTCTCTGGTCCACAAGGTCCTGCTTTTACTTTATAAGCCTTGGGATCCTCCTGCGGACTAAGATGTTTGGCCAGCATGCAGGCTGTTCCAAATCATCAAATAATTAATGCCCTACCAGTACACCTTCACGCCGACTGGGTTTACCAAGCATTTGGTGGTGCCCAACCAGTCCCATACCTGGTTGGCCCTCTCCATTGCCGATCCAGCACATACGTCTGGGTCATCGACCAATGGAAGGTAACTGCGCCACCGACCATTACAGGTCAAGGCTCCACTACTCTGCCTTAGGCTTGCATCAGCCTTTCACGGTATCACAATCCCTCAATGCACATAACAATTCTTCACCCACACAAGGGTGGCACTTCTTCTCTTATGTAAGCCGGCGGTTCCATTAAGGAATTCTTTAGGTAACTTTCTTAACTGCAGGCTATCATGGCCCCATGATACCCACTCACCCTATGCAAGGGTTACCACTGCTCATACAGTCTTCTTGAGTACTATTTTCTTCACTTTTCTCTTTAATGTGCAGCACTGAGTTTCATATGTATAATCTGTCAACACAAAATGGATAGCGATCTCATTAGTATCGCTGCCTTAGAATTGTAAACATATTTCATAACATTCACTATCCAACCTTGAAACACCAGGAATGCATCCATTCCCTTGAGGCGTAGTCAATATTGGCGTCCCTAACATAACTCAGCACCAGAAAGGCGTGCACTCCTTACTGATGTGAACTATGAAGGTCCTAATCATACTTCAAGCAGTCATTCATGATGGAAATAAAATCAAAACATGCTCTGCATATTAACTCTAATAATTAGATATATATATATCATTCAGGGTTTATGGAAAACTTATCCATTTTTCCGATGTTATTTCTCTTCTTTAATGAGGAATGGAGGCTCCTTCTCTGAGTTGACAGTCCCTCGGTGTTCCATCCCAATTCCTTTTGATGTTACATAACCTTCATATGTCTTACTGACATAACCTTTACCATCTCACTCATATTGTTTGCCAATCATGTAGTGCAGATGAAACATTAATAATGTCTTATGGCATTCCACCTGGAACCCATTTTCAAATCATGGAATCCCTTCCCATGAAGTTTGACTTCTGCAGGACCTCTCCCATGGTCTTCCTGCAATGTGTCTTCCTGGCACATTTACTAAACAGCCAAACAGTCAGCAACATTTAGCAATACAATTTCAAATCCGATTGCTCCATAACCAATCCATGGCACTAATAATTAAATTCATTATGCATTTGCAACTCTGTCTACTACAGAAATTGGTTTTCTTATCCATGAGGCTATCCTCATATTGTTTGGCTCCTGTAAGTGACACCACTCTACCCATTATGGTCTTATGCCTGCTGCCATACATGAGCATCCACTTACAGCATGTCCTCCTGACACATTTTCATATAAGCCAGACAGTCATTAGTAAAATTTCAAATCCGAAACATTTACAAATCTGATATTTACAATTGTTCTTATTAACAGAACTTAGAGCTCTCAACCATGAGAACCTTCTCATAACCTTTGGCTTTTGCATGTGGTAGATCCTGGTCTCTACTATGGACTTATCCTCATTTCCATATGTAAGACCTTCCTACCGGAAACTGAAACTTCAATCAGCCAAACATGTCATGAGTATCTATGCATATTATCATTTCATTGCCACAACAATTACTGAGGTGATCTCAGAATTATAACACTCAATAATTCAAACACCTTCAGCTGTTAACATTTGAAATGCAATGAAATATATATATACACTTCTATATATGCGTCATTATCATAATAGAATTTTCAAGACATAGTCACACTATCCATGCTGCTTAACTAAATCGTAAATACTCATTATTTCACAGTCATATCATTCATACAACTCTGTCCTTCCACAAGGTATTCTAGCATCCCATCAATCATGATTGGGCTCTTCATGCACTTACTATTCTGCACTCAAAACAACCCATGAAATGATCCTAGAATTATCATCAATTCATCATTTCATTCATTATTTGCAATAACATATGCATCATCCCTATGCATTCATACAATGCATCACAAGATTTATAAAATCTCTTAATGCACATCTACTCAATGCTACCTTGCATTGTTTCATGAGTACTATGCATTCAAGCATATTATGATCGAGACATGACTATCTCATATAAATTGCATTACCATAATCAGGACCACCAATCCTCACTTGCTTTGGTTATTAAGCACATAACCAACATACACATGGCATGATATAAATTCATATGAATGCATTGAAATTTTTAAACAATCATAGGGTGTAAGGATCATTTCCTTCACTTACCCACACCTCACCCAGCTTGGTAGGTAAACAATCTCAATCGGTATTCAATATTACATGCCAACTAACTCAACATAACTCAAACATAGTTGAAGAGATCTTACCAAATCCTCTTTCAACATTCATGCAATTTGGCACCAATAATCATTACCTGCATGGTTACCATTAACATTGCCTGCTGTTACCTGATCAATTGGCCTCTTACCAAGGCTACTCGGTCCTTTTGCAACTTTATGATCATAGATTTGTTGCACCATCCTTTCTGCATAAGGTTGCTGGCTTCATGCAACAACATCCCCAACACGTTTGGCCATGCTCTTTGTTATCTTTGGTCCTACAACCAATACCAACATCAATAGTGATTATCAACCACAATATTCTCTATTAGCGGTTCATTGCATATGCAGACTTCATTCTTTTACCAATATGCAATATCTCATTCATGCACAAGCATTTCCATATGCACTATGCAATGTTTGTTAAGATGTCATCTAGTGCATATACATCTATGTAATCCCTTACATTTTTAACATTTTCATGCCATATGACAATTCCATAATTATAAGTATGATAACAAACAAGGGTTTAAGGAATTATTCCCTTTTCGATCTCTCCTCGTATCATGAAATTTCTCTTCCATATCATGCAATTGTAGAAATTGCCCACATTGACAAGAAAATCTGTTTGTCAAAACAGCCACTGGCACTCTTCTGCACTAAATAACTATGATATATGTAGACCTCATTCAAACTATGGTCATGCATCATTGTTCCCTACTGGACAAGCTTTCCAATGCCTGTCTTCATGCTCCATTCCGACATCAGGTGCGGAAACCGCATCCCTTCAAAAATGACAACTTTTCACTCCAGTTTTGCACATTTTACACAGTTGCATTTTGGTCCCGAATGCCAACTTCAGCTACCTGTGGAAGAAAATCTATGAGGAATCACAAAAACTTATCTATCGGGTGAAGTTAGTCCATATAACAAGGAACACTCAGCAATTCACAGATTTCAATTCCGATGCACCATTCATCTTCTATGAATTTATGGGTTTTGCTACTTCTCATTTTTCACATTTTTCCAAAATTCCAAATTTTGGGCCAAAAACGGCTATCTCCCAAACGGTGCATTTCTGGAAAATCTTCGTCTAACGGAAGCTGTCCGTCTTAATGAGAATATGAAATGTCTAGTTCAGTAGAATTTCTGATTCCCACATCTAGGGTCACTTTTACTGTCCACAAGCTTTTCAAAATCCCGAAAAAGTGGCCCGGAACAGTGCTTTTTGGCCTTCTTGCTCACCCCGACTCCACATCCTTTGGAGTTTGGTTCCAAAATTCGGAACTTAACATTGTGCCTGCTTCATGGCTGTCTCGTATCAATTTCAGCTTAAACCAGCCTTCCGTCAAGCCTCGGGGCTCCGTCCTTCAAAAGTCACTATTCCCCTTTTTCTGTCAAATTGGAGTGTCATGGGCTACGGGTCTTCACTGGTCCTTTCATGGCCTTCGTCAATGGCCTCCGAGCCCCACAGGAATCATTCCATTCTGAGTTCGGATGCTCCTGCTATCAAAAAATCAAGTTTTAGCCACTTTTTTTTTTTTTTTTTTTTTTTTTTAATTCGGGCGCGCGGGTCGGTTCTCCGAATGCTTCCGCAACGCGGAGAAGTTCTCCGAACGCTTCCGCAACGCGGAGCAGTTCGGCGAATGCTTCCGCAATGGCGGAGCGATTCGCTGAATTCTCCCGCAATTGCGGAGCCATTCGGCGAATGCTCCCGCAACTGCGGAGCCATTCGGCGAAGGCTTCCATTGCGGAGCCATTCGACGAATGCTCCCGCAATTGCGGAGCCATTCGGCGGCTTCCGCCGTTTCGGAAGACTTTCCCGAATCCTCCCGCGATTTCGGAGCCCTTCGCGGAATCCTTCCGCCGTTTCGGAAAACTTTCCCGAACTCTTCCGCAATTTCGGAACCGTTCGCGGAATCCTTCCGCAGTTTCGGAAGACTTTCCCGAACTCTTCCGCAATTGCGGAACCGTTCGCGGAATCCTTCCGCAGTTTCGGAAGACTTTCCCGAACTCCTTCCGAAACAACTTTAAACAAAATTTTCGAAAACACTTAGAAAAATTTTCTTCTTTTTCGGAGCATTTCGCCAAATTTTTCCACATTGCGGGACAACTCGCGGAATCCTTCCGCAAATTTCGGAAGAGAATTCCTTCCGAAAATTTCGGAAGGGAATTCCTTCCGCAAATTTCGGGGCGACTTCCCGAATTCCTCCGCATTGCCGAAAACTTCGCGGAATGCTTCCGCAGTTTCGGAGCAATTCGCCGAATGCTTCCGCAATTGCGGAAGACATTCGGGAATTCTCCCGAAACAGTCTTAAACGAATTTTTTTCAAACAGACTTGGGAAAAAAATTTGAAATCTTTCATTATCTCACATTCAACAGTCCATGCAATGGATTCACAATTAATCCATGTACATACAAAATACAAAATACAAAATGCATGTACACACAAAATGCATTTCAGTTTCTTTTAATGCGTTTTAGCTCCAAATACAAAATGCATGTACACTCAATGATTTGTATTTCTGTGAAGGGCCCAACAGCCGTAGTGTTGAACCTAGAGCTCTGATACCACTCTGTAACGTCCCCTTCTCATTCGAACAACAAGGAAGGAGACATTAACAACATACCGGGCTTATGGCAAACTTAGCCCCAATATTTTTGCACATAAATAATTAACATTTTAAACTTCTATATGCAAATTCGTTCCCATATAAAACACAGCGGAATGAACATGCTAACAAGCACTCAAACAGACAGTAATTGCAATCATATTTACCACAGCAGAGAATGATTCATCATAAAGAGACCCATTCTCATTTGTATGCCATGCATAGCATCCATATTAACTCATTTCATTAAAACATGGACAATTTAACATATTGCAGAATACAAAAAGGAATAATTTATAATCCACAGAACGCTTATCTTGAGAAGTTGATGTCCAACGACTGGCTACGTGAGAGCAACGTTCCACCCAACCATAGATCTCTGTCCAACCTGTATTCTTTCAGCTGAGAGATCACCCCCGAGCTGGGCTGTGTATCCACTAAGGAGGAACTAGATGGCTCACTCACAGTCAGGGTTTCACTCAAACAGCCATGCTAAGCCAACACACGGTTGGGTTTCTCAAACATGTAATAGGAGATGGAGGAGGATGCTAGTCCACTAAGTTCAATCCCAGAGCCACATACTCTTCAAGCTAGACTCAGCAATCCCATCCTCTGCTCATACATCCATAACTGGATTTCTCACAATTCTGCTCACCAAATACTCAAATCCGTCACTCGTTTTCTGAGCTGTAAAAACTGGGTTTTCCCATGGCTTTTGGGGTAGCTATTGCTCCCAAATTCGCCCCAAGGTTCCTACCAATGGATCCCCCATTGGATTTCACTGTCCATTACCAAATCGGGACGTTTTTGGCTTCCCAAAACGTGGGTTCTCTCACAATCGCGATTTTCGGTTTTTCTCACTGTTGGGAGCTCGTTTTTGGGTGGGCAAAGATGTCCCATACTTCCACAATGGAATGGGGATAAGGATGGAGCAACCCCCAAGATGTAGAGTGACTTGTGGGACAAGTCAAAATAGCCCATACCTTCCCATACGAATTTCAGGGCTGCCCATACTCCATCAAAGTCATGGGCTGAAATCTCAACCACTTCCTTACAATTGGCATTAATGTCACCTAAGGAAGTCAATGGGTTCACATAATGACAAATGGCAACCTATGGGTCACTCCCATAGCCCCCTCACCACTCCCTAGTGGATACACGTGGCCCCTTCTCATTCGTTGCCTCCGTAGCCAGCTTTGGTATTTTATATTGCATGATGTCTAATTTACATCCTATTACAATTTCCATGGCTTAAGAGCACATGGTATCAAAATATCAAATACTTGCCCTTTAAATAAAATTCGGGCTTTTACTAGCGGGGCCTTGGCCTTGAGCTCCACGCTAGGAAACATACCTCACATGTACACTTATTTACATTAAAGGCTAATATATCCTAGGGGTCGAATTGGGGGTATTACATTTATGCGCATCCACATAGCTCTTCTGCCGATCCTGTGCTTCCTTCAATCGAGCACGAATGGTCACCATCCGATCTTCCATTTCCCGTATCAATTTTGGGCCTAAAAATTCCCTATCTTCCAATCTATCCAAACTTATGGGAGTTCTACAAGGTCATCCGTAGAGAAATTTGAAAGGTGCCATTTGAATTGAACTTTGGTAACTGTTATTGTAAGCAAATTCCACTAAATCTAGGTATTCTTCCCATCTTTTCTGTTGATCCATTACATACATCCTTAACATGTCCTCCAAAAATTGGTTCACCCTTTCAGTTTTTCCATCCATCTCTGGGTGATAGGATGTACTAAAGTTGAGTTGAGTACCTAGGGAATCTTGGAAGCTTGTCCAAAACCTTCCAGGAAATACCGAACCTCTATTTGAAATAATATTTTTCAGTATTCCATCCAATCTTACAACCTCATTTATGAAAAAATTAGCAATTTCAGGAGCTTGGTATGTGTTCTTGATCAGTAGAAAGTGGACACTCTTGGTAAGAGTGTCGACTACTACAAAAATAGTGTCATGTCTTCTGTTGGTCAAAGGTAAACCAACTATAAAGTCCATAGAAATGACTTCCCACTTAGATTCAGGAATTGCATGTGGTTGGAGCAATCCGGCGGGGTGTCAGTGTTCTACTTTCACCACATGTCAATCCATACATTTTTCTGTGATACTTACCACATCCCTCTTCATTCCTTCCCAAAATAATAAAGGTTTCAAATTTGCATACATTTTCTTTAGTCCGGGATGAGCTCTATAAACCGCTCTATGGGATTCTGTCAAAATCAAATTCTGGATCTCTTCATTTCCTGGTACATAGATACGGTTGTTATACCTCAGTAACCCATCCATGTCAAAGGACTACCCTTCATAATTGGGGATCCTCATTTTCTCATTCTCCAATTCCGTTTTCACTTCATTATACCATGTGTTATCCTGTTGTAGTGCTAGAATCTTCTCTCTTACATTGGTTTCATCGGTATAATAGAGAATATACTAGGTCTCCGATTGAGTGCATCATCTACTCTGTTTAAGGTTCCCTTCACATAGGTAATGTCAAAATCGTACTCACTCAGTATCTTCGACCATCTTCTCTGTCTAGCATTTAAGTTGCGTTGAGTAAATATGTGTTGTAGCCAACAATGGTATTTCTTTAGTTCGAATTTCCTTCCGACCAAGTAGTGTTGCCATAACCATAGTGCATGAATTACCACTGTCATTTCCATATCATGGATTGCATAATTCTCTTCGTGCGGTCATAGTATTCGGGATGTGTAGGAAATCACCCTTCCTTCCTGCATCAATACACACCCAACTCCATCCTTCAATGCATCCGTACAAACTAGAAAATTCTTGTCCATATTAGGAACTTTCAATACGGGTGCAGTTGTTAATAATTCATTGAGTTTGGCAAAATCATTTTCACCTTTCTCAATCCACACAAATGGTCTATTTTTCTTTTGTAATTCTGTTATGGGTCCTTCCACTTTGGAGAAACCTTCTACAAACTGTCTATAATATCCTGCCAGTCCCATAAAACTTTGTACCTCATGTACGTTGGTGGGTGCTGACCATTCCCAAATTGCTTCAATCTTTGTTGGATCCGTTGCAATACCTTCACCGGAGATAATGTGTCCAAGGTAGGGGATCTCCTTCTGAAAGAACAGACACTTGGATGACTTCTCGTATAAATGGTTCTCTCTTAAGCATTGTAGCACTATTCTCAAGTGTTCCTCATGTTCTTCCGATTTTCTAGAATATCTCAAAATGTCATCCAGAAATACTTGCACAAATGTGTCAGGTATTGACGAAATACACCATTCATTAAGTTCATAAATATGCTTGGTGCATTTGTCAATCCAAAAGGTACTACTACAAACTCAAAGTGTCAAAATCTTGTCTTGAAGGAGGTCTTCGGAATATCTTCATCTTTGATTCTCAACTAGTGATATCCTGACCTTAGATCTATCTTAGAAAATACTGTCACACTTTTCATTTGGTCAAAAAGGTCATCAATCCTCGGTAGAGGGTATTGATTTCTTATAGTTTCTTTGTTTAGCTAACAGTAATCTATGCACAAATGCCATGATCTATCTTTCTTCTTGACAAATATCACCATTGCTCCCCATGGAGATACTCTGGGTCTAATCAACCCCAAATCTAACAACTCTTGAAGTTGGATCTATAATTCTTTCAATTCCAGCATCGGCATTTGGTAAGGAGTTCTTTCTATAGTGTCTCTCCCTAGTTTCAATTCAATAGTGAAATCTAATTCACGTTGCGGCAGTAGACCGAGTATATAATCCGGAAATACATCCATGTGTTCCGAAAATAAAGGATGGTTGATTACTTCCACTTTATCTCCTTCCTTGTTCATATCTATTACTGCATAAAGTTGGCATCCCTTTCTCATACTCTTCTTCAGTTGCATGGCCGAAATCATCCTTAAGGAAACTTTTATTTTCCTTCCCATAAGTACTCTCTTGTAACCTTCATCATCATAAGAGGTTAACTCTTTACTTTAGCAATCCATTACTGCTGAATGTGCCTCTAGCCAATCAATTCCTAGGATAATATCATAAGTGCCTAACTCTGTAGCGTAGAATGACACTTTAGTAGAGCATACTCCTAAGTCAACTTTGCAATCTTCTACTTTGAGACCAACCCTTTGGATACTTCCGGAGGCCATTTTGATAGTGTCAAAATCCTCTTGATTGACTTCCATCATCTTACTACTTTCTAAAGATTTAAATGAAATTAAACTTTCAGTGGCACCAAGGTCTAATAGTAAAGAGAATACATTGTCATCTATCTTACCAGTGGTATCGAGGACTGTAGATTGGTGCTTGGCTTGGTGATTGAGGACAGTCGCATGAATGCAGTTTGCTTGTCCCAGATTAGCCGCAATGGGTTTTAGAGGTCCTTGAATTCTTCCATTCCCTTGGTTCTGCGGAGGGAATTCTCTCTGAAAGTGTGTCCCTCCACATTTCCAACATCCTGACTTTGGACCTCTAGTAGTACTTCTGGTTGGTGCATTGTTCCATCGCGGCTCGAACTATCCTAGTTTCCCAAAAGGTTTTTCTTGATTATTCCTCGGTGGCGGTGGTCGGTAGGGTGCTCTATCTTCTCTTTGATATCTTCCATTAAATGATCCATTCTCAATATTCTTTTGTCCATAGTGATGCTTGGGTGAAAATGAAAATTGATTGCCTCGGTCAACACTGACAAAGTTCCTACTGAGTGGTCCTTTGCATGCAAGATCTTCTTCGGCTATGAGAGCCTTTTGGACCGTATCATGTAAGGTAGAGGGAATTAAGATGTGAACCTTATCCCTGATATTATGGTTCATCCCAAAAACGAACTTGTTGACCTGTAACTTTTCTGTCGAAATGTGAGATGCATATCTCAGTAGTTCCATGAAACGAATTTCATATTCTTGCACCTCTCATTGTCCTTGTATTAAGAATTTGAATTCATTTAACTGTCATTCGATGAACTCAACAGATAGATAATGTTGACAGAAATGCTTGTAAAAAAAATACCAAGAAACCTCCTTAGTTTACAAACCTAGCTGTGGTCGTAAAGTTTTCCACCATAGGAGAGCTTCTCCCTTTAGCTGGAGAACTTCCATGTGGAACTTCATGTTTGAGGTGTAGTCCCTTAGTGCAAAGCACATAGCCATGTTTTCCAACCATGCCTCAGCATTAGTTCCTTCAGTGGAACCCCAAAATTCTGTACATCCGATCTTTTCCACTTTCGGGTGTATGTTGACTGGCAGTGGAGTTGGTGGTACGGAGGCTACTTGTGAGCTGTCGTTTTCACGATCTAATCTCGTAACTAAGGCTTCCGACATCTGTTGGAAGCTTCTCATCATGGAAACCACTTCTCCAAAAGCAATGGTTTCCTGCTCTTCTTTCCGCGGTGGGGTGTCTGTCGGAGTTGAAGTGGGTGGAGGATGTCCAATTCATCCTCACCCACCCCTTGCTCTCCCTCTTCGTCCGTGATGATCCATGTAATGGATTCATTGGGAAATTTATTAGATTTCAACATAATATAATAATTTGTAATTACGAAAAATTTAATTCAAGTAAAATCAGTCGAATGTTTTTGCAGAAGCTGATATACAAGTTATCTTGGTCCGGTCAAGGTTTGACAGACTCTGATACCAAATGTAGGGTTCATCTTGGTTAGAATTTTTTTTTTGTAAGTAAGTAAAATGCCAGTTTTGTATCATGATCAATGATAAGTGGTCAACTTCTTTTTATGAAAACATAATTTCCATGTAGTTCATTTCGTTTATTCCCCGAATTATTTAAATTAAAGGAATTCTTAAACAAAATTTTATTTCTTTAAGCAACTATTTTTCTTTAATTAATCAACCATATTATCCTTGAACTAGATCGCTCATAATCCCAAATCTTTTGCTCATTCGGTAAGTGAATATAAAATATATGAAAACCCTAAAAACAAGTTAATATGAATATTCCATTCCTTATATTATAAGTCAATTTAACCGAAACATTGACATAATAATGTGATTAACTACCTACGCTCATACTCTATTTATTACATTACAAGTTAACCAACACCCAAGCATTCAAAAACTAGTGATCATGCATAGTCAATATAGGGTTGACTTGGAAACTAACCTCGAGACATAAGGATTGTGTTTCCATCGTGCATAGTGAATCATGGGAATATCATTCGAGCAATTAACACAAACTTAGCAAGGAGTTAAAAAAAGATACCATCGGCGAGTAGTCAGGAGTTGCACAATATTAAATAAAATATAGAACTAAAACATAATAATGTATCCAAAGTCTAAGTTAATATTTGTAACTCGATCTTTCAACTATTTGAGCTCAAAGTTTATATAACACAAATATCTTGCTAAAACATAGTTGCTCGATCGACAATGATTTGTGCTCAACTCAATCTACATAAAATTAATGTCTATCCTACTTGAAGATCGCGCACATTTAAATTACGCATAAGGTATAAATAGGAAGTGAACTCCACTTCCATAAAATTGGCATGGGTTATACGAAGACCACATATGTTCATTGCCATACCTCAATAATTAAATAATGGAACGTTACATGCATTGGCATGGCATCGATCCACAGATCATATGCATGCTCTACCATTCAACACTTAATGAAATGTTACACACACATACATGTTACCGATCTACCGATCCTATGCCTGCTCTATCATTCACATGTAATCGCGTTAGCATAGCATCGATCCATAGATCGTATGCATGCTCTGCCATTCAATAATTAAGGATATGTTATGCACACAGACATGTCATCGATCTACCGATCATACGCATGCTCTTCCATTCGCATGTAAGTATTTAAATTAAGTGCTATACACACAGAAAAGACATCGATCCACAAAAATTGATCGCTATCTAAATTCAAACGATATGCAAATAAAATGAATTATTCCAACAGATTAGCATCGATCTACAGATATTGATCACCATCTGTATTCACACAGTAAGTAAGCACAGCACAAGGTTACTAGCAATCCGACAGCGATCTACTGAGATCGAACACCATCCACTTCAACGATGTGCAGACATAATGAAATATTTCAATAATTTGGCATCGATCTACCGAGATCGATCACCATCTACATTCAAATGATATGCAAGTGTGATAAAATATTACAAACGATCCGGCATCGATCTACCGAGATCGATCACCATCCACTTCAATCTATATGCAGAATAATGAATTCACTCAAGAATTCTGGCATCGATCTACATACATCGATCACCATGTACATCCAAACGTGATGTAAGGATAATGAAATGTTACAGCAATCCGGCATCAAAGGAAATATGGCATCGATCCATAGATATCGATCACCATCCACCTTTAAACATTATGCAGGTATGATGAAATATTACAAGCGATCTGGCATCGATCTACTGAGATCGATCACCACCTGCTTCAACTGATATGAAGACATAATGAATTCTTCAAGCATTTTGGCATCAATCTACAGAGATCGATCACCATCCACATTAAAATGAGATGCGAGTATAATGAGGTGTTACAACTATCTGTCATCAATCTACTGAGATCGATCACCACCCGCTTCAGTTAACATGTAGAGATAATGAATTCACACAAGCATTCTGGCATCGATCTACAGAGATCGATTTCCATCCACATTCAACGAGTTGCATGTATAAAAAAACGTTATAAACATTTTGGCATCGATATACAGAGATCAATCACCATTCATATTTAAACGAGATGCAAGTAAATGAAGTGTTACGATAGTCTGGCATCGATCTACTGAGATCGATCACCATCTGCTTCAATGGATATGTAGAGATAATAAATTCACACAAGCATTCTGGAATCGATCTACAAAGATTGATCGCCATCCACATTTAAATGATATGCAAGAAAAATGAAGTGTTACAACATTCCAGTTTATGGAGAAATAAGAACGCTGTCGTGGATGGGTTGTCTAGCAACTAGAAACACTTAACACAACAATGCCAGAATCATATTCTCAAATTGTCGAGTCAAAGAAAATGAAACATGGTAGAAATACCATCATGCAGACCCCACACATTGCCAAAGGTGCCTTACACAAGCCCATAAATTAAAATGAAATTTATACAGGGTTATATGTATACCATGGGTATATCGTGAGGTTCAAGATCACTTCCATTTCTATGAGTATCTAATTCAAGTTCAATTTCATAATAAACATTATACAATTAATATGAATTACAAATAATTCCAGTCGTGTAATATATGTAACTGTTATATCTAATAACTTACATTCTTCATACATATTCAAAACTAAATAAATGATACATGCCCGAACGGATGCTTGAGTTGTTGATGGTCCTACTGGAGTTCAAATACTTCTCGATCCTCTTCCAAAACTTCAGAATTCACCAGCAGACACCTCAGTTGACCTCCCAGCCATATCAGGAGTACTCTTCTTCCTCCCGAACCCCCGAGCAATGATGTCGTAGAGCTCACACACAAAAACTATAGGTCCAGAAGTGGACTTCCCCCCCACCAAGGCCTCTTTCCAAACTCACAATGGAAGAAAATTAGTGTCTTACAATCATTACGGTAACCATCCAGCCATAGGGTCCCTTCCCTTTCCTCTTGCCTTCCTTAAATAGGAAAATTCTCCGCGACACATGTCACTTCATGAAAAAATGCTTAATATTCTAATTATTTAAATATAATTAGCTCACCCATCCATGTGTCCAATTCCTAAGAGAGTGCACCTACTTTCCTATATTTACTCAAGCATGTGCCCCATTAATGCTTCAATCCAGTTTCTATTTTTGTGAGTACAAGTAGAGGTGGCTACATGCTAATGTTTTAGTATACTATTTGCTCCTAAACAAATATTCTCCATTATTTTAATTACAAATAATTACTTCATGTACAAATAGCCTAAATGAAAACCTATATGCTTAATGCATAATATTAATCAATTGTTCTCGTCTTGGGTCTAGGTACCACATTATTGGGTCCATCCGTCCCTCATTTTCTTTTAATCAACATGGTACCACATCGTTGGGTCCTTTCGTTAATCCTTCTTTGTTTCATCTGATTTGCGAGAACTTCATGTAGGGATTTAGGATTTGTTACCTTCAATCCTTTCTCTACACTCTATTGGAGACTAATGGTGCTGAGGAGTAAGTCTGTTCTTACTGCGCGCCCCCCCAACCTCGTACGTGACCAACTCCATCATGTTCCACTTTGCACGACTTCACGCTTCCCCAAGTAAGCGAATCAGTGCTTTTCAACTCGTGTGTGGAATCCGTAGGAAGTCGACACCGTCATTGTTCTTTCGTGTGTGATTCAATATTTGTACTCTACGACTCATTTATTTCCTTTATGAGTCCGTCCGTGAATCGTTTCACCTGTCGCTGCACACATGCTCCAAAGCACACATTAGTATCTTTGTTCTCATTTATCATAATTCACTTCATAACCTACTAATCGTTAATCAACCATAATTTACTCATAACATCATATATTTCATCAATCCGCTAATCATTAAGCAAACATGCATTTATTTTATTCACATCATATATTTCATAACTTAGCTAACCATTGAGCAGCATATGCAAATTCATTTATACATGTCATATATTTCATAAAACAACTAATCATTAAGCATAACATGCATTTATTCATCAATTTAAATAAAGAATCCATTTCCACAAGTGTCATTCAATCCATTTTTTTCATTAATCAATTTGTCATCATGCACATCATCATGTGTTTCTCAATTATTCAAAATATATATAATCAAAGGGTCATTTTTATTAAAGTTTAATTCAGCCGGGTCACTCGACAAGTGACCTTAAATTCTACATCAGTCTAGAGGCATTACACAATGTAACATTGTATGATGCTCATGTGATTAGAACTTGATTACATGATGCTTTATAGATGGCCTGCCTTTTATTTATACAGGAGATTAGAGAGAATTTGCAGTCAATGTGATAGTTATAAGGTCAGTTACTCAAATAACAAACCCTTGGAATTTATAGAAACTTATTTCTTATATTTGAAAATGAAATTGATGTAGTCAACTTTTATCATATGAGGTAGAGGGTGCACTAATCAAAGCAATTGAGATATTTGACTAAAGCTACCAAGAACTTAGAGATGACCTACAATGTTAGGCATATTAATATATTGGGTCATATCAAATATTATTCACGGGTCATGGATGTGGTGATCACCTTGAGGAACATGAATTTGTCTTATTATAAGTTCTCTTTTGTTAGCATTAATGTTATAGTAAGGTTTATTGCAGTCAAATCACCCCAATCCCAATAGTCTTTGTTTAGAAAAAACAACTCATAATATGGCCCAATATCAATTGTATTTAGTTCATTGCCTCTTTAATGTGGAACCCCTTACCCCTAAAAAAAAGAATTAACTACTCAAAATAGTAGATTGTAAGTTTTTTCAACTTTGGTTAGTGTTGTGTGCATATTGTGAGCTTCATATGTTTTGTAGAATCCCATGACATGACTTAATGCACCATGCATTTGTTGATACCATAGATAGATTCCTTTCCAAACCACATGCCATCATTCGATACAATATGCATAGATACATTGTCCATATCCCAAGTCAATACAAGTATCCAAATTTGAATTTGTAAACACACTTGAATTCCAACACATATTTGTGCTTTATTGTCGAAATTTGAAGCAAAGGTTAGGCAATGTTGAGAGAATATACCATCACAATATGTTATAGATATGGAGGGGAAAATTCAAATGGTGGAAGGTGAAGGATTTCATGTCCAAATCATGGATGTCGGAGGCCTTCAATATCACGCTCATAATTTTAACCAACCAACAATGACACTCACACTATGATATAAAGACACACTAGATGGTTTCCATTAGATTGTAGATGGCACACATTGAGGGATTGAATCCTATGACCTAACATGATATATATGTTACATACTCTAGGTATAGCATGAGTAGTATAGGAGTAACCAAGTTTTAACAATATTCCAATGGGGTTTTGTTTGCAACTAGATGTGCAAAATTAGGGTTCTCTAGTCTACATTTTTATTTGGGTGTCTACTAAGTAACAAATTATTCTAGCCTTGATGTTTGAAATTTAGTTGGATAACACCTTAACATTTTGGTTACATATCCCCGAGGGGTATCTTAGTTGATTGGAGCTTACGAGTCCAAGACCAAAGTAGTCTAGGTCCGATGTTCAAATCTATGGGTCGTTCAGGATTAGGATCCTGAACCCGAAGTCGACAGGGTGAGGCCCCTTCAGGTGCCCCCCCTGAGAATTGTTATTGTGAATGTATCAAGCCCTCCATCTTCCAAGGCTATGAACCACATGAAAAGAAAAATTATTACATCTTTTAATATCTTCACATGTTTGATCATGTAAGTGCAAGGATGATCAAACACTTTCAAACTCTTCTCTTTGATGGAAAGGTGTGTTGAGGTTGTTTTGTGTCTACAATTCCATTTTTGATGTTTTTATAATATTTTCATCTACTTTTTGAATTTATTTGATACTCGTCTATTAAAGGCCACTAATAAATGCAACATGGGTTCATTGCTCTTGGTTACCAGTGTTCTTAGTTTCCCACCTAGTTTCACTTAAGGGAATACACACGGGCATTGATCAACGAACTAGGTATCGTAATACATGAAGTACCTATAATTCCCACTTCTAGTTATCTTTGTTCCTTCTTTCTTTTACAATGTATAAATTATTTTAATTTTGTATTAAGTGATTGACGATGTGAAAAAATA